>CM076574.1:636220465-637589561 GCA_034641835.2 Pinus albicaulis | reverse complement strand
GTCCTATCTATCTCATGCTTAACTGTTGTGTTTAATGATGCATCTAGAAATAAGATAATCACACTTTAAAATGACTCCATTTTTTAGCGAAAGAAGGAGGAGTTGAGGCGGTCTAAGAGAGACCCTAAACAAGAGTTTATAAGCTCAAGCTCTATCAGTGGCTTGGCTAGGCTTATATGTGGTGAAAGAGTGATTTTGGGCTGAAGGAGAGAGTGTTTGGCAGTGCTACAGGAAGCTTCTACAATATTTCATGTAGTGCTACAGGGTGTCCTAAAAGCTACAGGAAACAGGACGTGTGGAGTTTGAGGCTAGAAATGGTGAGGAAAAGGTTAGGAGGCATGGGGTGAAGGTGGATCTAGGTAGATGAAATTGGCTCTTGGTGTCCTTTCTTGTACCTTCAAGGTGACTCTCGATGATGTGGTGGTGATTTCCAAAAACAAGACTATAGGTGACTTGGATGGAAGGTGGTTGATGAAGCATGGAGACTGAAGATGATGGTGCTCAAGGGGTCCTCCTCTATTACCCTATTCAAACCTACAATAAAAATACTTGTCCATGCATTCATCATTGATAAAATTATCATAAAAATGGTGGAAAATATGAGTCGAATTTAAATAAACCTGCCTATGCAACTGAAATGGAAATCTACCTCTGCATCTACAAAATTTTCATGATAAGCAAAGTAAACTATCTAACATTTCGAAGAAATCATAAACTAAAAGACATTTTTCTATGTGGTGGAAGACCTTCTTCCTCAATATCCAATGGAAGAGGTGAGAGAGGGAGGCTTAGCACATGGTGTTTAGGTTTTATATGATACTCAACATACAATGAAAGACATTAACTACTACAAAATAAGATAAAACACAAGTACATAAGAAAGAATGAGGCCAGTGTATTGGGACCTAATCCACAAGGTCAGCTCCCTGAAACTAACTCAATGGAGAAGAAACCCAAATTCTCATTTTATTTCATAACCAGTCTTGTACCTAACATATGAAATTCATAAATGTCTAATACAAGAGCAAAGTGTGCTCTAGCTAAATATAAAAATTGAATTCTAGTAAGCTCTTTCTCTACTCTATTTATGCTAAAGAGTAGCTACCAAAATCTCCCTAAAATGTACGTATTTGTCTCTTGGAACTCGAGATAAGTGGAGCTTGGCTCCCTTTGATCTTCCACTTTCTTGGCAGCCTATGATTTAGATTTTTTGGAGGATAATCTTGAGGATATATTGGTCGCATTTAGGAGTTAAGGAGGTGGTCAACCATCCTAAAAACACTCCTTGATTTCCACTATGAAGCTTGATTGTGCAGTCTTCCTCAAAAATGGCATTATTCACCTGGTTTTCCTGCATTTAAACCACATTAGGCCTCGAAGTATGAAAAACCTTAATACACTATTCTCACTAAGAAAAATATGAAAAATATCAATTAAATGTGTGTGAGAGAGAATAATTAAGCTAAAAAGGTGACAATTAACCCTTTAGAATGTACCTAATGATGGTTCTCATCATCACCCCCTTACCAAATGGTTTCTCATCCTCTGAGAAACTGAATCCTATTTATTCATTTCTTTTAGTGCTCTTTTAGCCTCTATGAAATCCCAATGTATCATGGAAGGAGTCCCTTTAGGATGGTATAACCATGCATTATTTTCTGCTTCCTCCCATTATTTTTCCTCTTCAACTTGATATTTTCCTCAACTCATTCCCAGCAGCAAAGGCCGACTGAGTTTTAATCCAATCCATTTGATATTCATTGTTTGCATGGCCCTTTTGTACAAAGGTGTGCTTTCTTGGGAAACTCTCAATATGTATGGAGTATGATACTCCATGTTTCTTAGGCCAATTTGGAGGCCATTCCACCTTCTCTGACATGCCATCACACACTCCTCTCCCAATAGTCTAGATATTTCATTATAGTGTGAAATTTCCTACGTTTGGGTGTTGAGATATCTGTATGCAAGGTTGGCATCATTAGCTATCATTTGGCGGTTGTTTATGACCCCTCTAGGGCTTATTAGGTCTGCCCTAATTTGGAGAGGCTCTTTTCCTTCTCTCTTCATCACGTTTTTTACCTCCTCTTCCCTAGCTTCTTCATTTGAAATGAAAGAGGCTAGGGCCATAAATTTCATATCCCCCAACCTAGAGTTTGGGTCCCAAATTTTCAGATTAGTTAGAACAAGGTTATGCATGTAAAACGCTGCCAATTTTGCCCCATCTTCTATGTTGGACTGATTGAAAAAATCAATAGATTTCCTATAATCATGGAAAGAAAATGACCTATATGATTCTAGTGTTTTGATATGGAACTGTAGCCACTTCTCCTTAAGGTAAATGGTATAATATTTTGAGGGATGCCTGTGATGTATTGCCTCCATGCATAAGTATACCATGGAGGCAATAAGATTGTCTTTTTTTTGTAGTTGGCCATTCAATCTTGCATTCTCTTATTGTTATTCTTGTATTTTCTCTTTCAACACTGCGTCCCTAATTCTTACATTAACCAAATATCTCCCCATACCAATTAGTTTTTCTTCCATGATCCCTACATCTTCCACATTCTTAGTTTTGGAAATTTTCATATAGTGGTGTGTGCGCGCTCTCTCTTCTCTAGCTCATAGAACATGGGAACTGGGAGATTTTGAGGTATCATCCTCCATCCTTCAATGAATATGTAATAGGAGCTCATGTTTGGCTATGGGATAGGATGTGGAACTACTATAATATCTTTTGGAATGGTTTTTGGAGAGGCTGGTTCTTCCTTTCGTTCCTCCTCTTTCTTCTCTTATTTCTCAATTTTGGTATTCTTCCCCTCAACTTTTTCCTATTTTTCATCACCTTGTGCCTCCTACCCTTCACAGGTGTATTTTTCTCTTCTCCCATGACTTGTTGTTCTTCCTATAGAAAATCATGAGTTTCTTATAGCATTGTCTGAGTTTTTTGTAGCAAACTATGTGTTTCCTGTGGGAAACCCTATTTTCCATGTTGCCCCTTCTATTCTTTCTCTTGGAGGTCTATGGGTGTTGGTGCTTGTTTGAGTTATGCTAGCCTTGAGGAGTGCCTCCTTGTATAGGTCTAATTGTCTTTTTAGGTGAAGTGAACTCTTTAATATTTCCCTACTCTGGCCCTATTTCTCCTTTATTATTTTGGGATTCTTCAATTGCGATGGGGCTCTTGGTTGGAGTTTGAGGTCTCCCTTGTTTCACCCTGGCACTCTTCCTGGTCTTGAAGTACATGGGGGTATGCCCTTTTATATTTTCTTTCTCAGGGGTGCTTAGAGTGGCCAAAGTGGCAGCCACTTCCTTTTCAGTCGTCCTTGGTGAAAGGTTTGTTTGTTGAGGGGAGATATCAGTGGTAAGCTTGGGGTATAGTATCTCCTCTTCTTCTATATTTTCTTCCTTCTCTTCATATTTCTCTTCCTCTTATTTTTAATCGTCTTCTGCCTTTTCATCTTTCTTTTCTTCCTCTTCTCTTACTTCATCTTCTCCTACATTTTCTATGGGTTCTGTCTTTGTTTCCATTTCCTCTTGTTCCTCTTCATCTTCTTTTGTTGTCCTTTCAGTGCCTCCTCTTCTGCTTTGATGCCCTTTATCTAAGGCTATAGGTAGGGGTCTCTCCAGGAGTGATCTTTTGTGTCCTAATGAATGGTTCTCTTCCCATGTCAATGAAGTTGGACCAAGTTACAAGAATGTTGAGTCTGTTGAGAGCATCTCCCACTATTAATTTAATGAGACCAAGATGAGATAGGTTCTAATACTTTCTCTTCCTTACCCTTTGGATCATTTCTCTGATTAAATGAAGGAGGAATTATGGTATATTGAGTCTTTGATCTAAGGGAAAATCACCTTTAAACATAAGTTCATGCAACAATCTAAAATGGTATCCATATACCACACTCAGTCTGCCCTCATAGGAGATATATTTCATGATGTGGTAGGCTACCTAATCCCATGGATAAAGTAGAATTTCTCTTCTTACCCCACTCTTATCCTCAATGTATTATTAATTGGGTAAGAATAAACTCTTATTAGAGGTAGTACTAGAGACTATTTCCTCTCCATTCCATTTAGCTCCTGGAGGTAAGGTGGTGACTCTGCTAATGAGCTCAGGGGTTATGGTAATTGCTAGCCCTCTTACCACTATGGTGGCTCTATCATCTTCTTGGGAGTGCAAGGGTACTACAAATTCTTGAGCCACTTCATCATAAAAGCCTTTAAGGAGCTCAAATAATCCCAACCACTATTAATTTCTAAAGATAACAACCATAGGTGGGTGTAATCTAATTATTTTTATGTCTATTGGTTCCCTTCTATTGAAACCTCCTCCCATCTTGTGACTATGTTAGAGATATCATTGTTTGTGGCTTGTTTCCAAAAGAAATGTGATATGGGACCCCAAAGTTTTTATCTTTACACACAATTTGGTTTTCTTATCCCTACTACTTTGAAGATCCTTTTAAGTTTTTGAATTATTGGTTGACTGTGTGTAAATTACCATGAAAATTATTTTCAATTTGATGGGGTGATGGCCACTTACCTCTGCAATTCTAATGATCTCTGGATTCAAGGATGGTGTTGGGGATTCAATACCCTTTGAGGTTGTCCTACATGACACTTTCTAGCACTTTGTGGCCTCCCTGGAAAGTTCCTGTAGCTCAGGCTTCATGCAAATATCGACCATAGATTGAAGCTCCTCGGTGTCTCTTGACTCTATCCTTCTCTAAATAATATCAAAATTCACAATAGAATGAGGGGTAATGATCCAAAATACATGTTTTATTCCAAATCGAGTGTGCTTGGAGTGTAGTGGTGATGTGTATTTGGCATGAGGTTTCCTCATTTGGATTATTTGTCCCACTTGAGCAAATCATTCCCTCCTGCCTCAGAATAAACTCCCACTCCTCATGATATTTCCCTTAACTAAAGTGACATTTGAATGTGGCATGAAAAATTTGCTATTTTTTTTTTAACTATTCAAGGGTGGCTAAGTTGACAGGCCACCTTTTTTCCTAGTAAACTCTCTTTTCTCGACATTTACTCATTTTAGTTAAATGATGGATAGAGATAAGGTGAGGGAGCCATAATTGAGCCTACATGATGTTGATGAGTGGAAATATCATTTGATGTAGGTATCTGGAGCACTGTAATGCTCACAAGTGTATTTTTTTTTTTTTGAGTGAGGAGCTTATTTTCTAAGTGAGGTGCTTATTGTATTTTCTTGATGATTATTTTGCAGGTTCCTTTTGGAGATCCTAGGATGATTCTAGTGGTGTGGCTTCTCTTCTAGAGTCCTCTGGAGATTCACAATCCATCTTCATCATATATCTCATGCCTTTTGATTTATTAGCTGAATCCACAGATTTTCTATGGGAAGTGATCATCTTCATGTAGTAGTTCCCTTGTTGCAATTTTGGAGCTCAACTGACATTAGGAGTGAATACAAATAGTGTAGGGATGCAAGGGGCGGTCTTTTAAATTGAATGGAGTGGTGTAATGGAGTATTATATGAGAGGAGAGGCCATGTGTGAGGATTTAGCTAAACTAGCTCACAGTGGTGAAATAGAGGGTTTGATGAGTGAATATTTATGCACTCGGTAGAGTGATCATTAGGAATGGTAGATATAGGTAAAAAAATTGATTTTTCATGTAATTTTTTAGGGTTAGGTGGCCTTGAGTGAGCTTATTCATCCTCGGGTGACTCTCCTGCAGCATTACATGGTTTCTTGTAGCACTACATGAAATCCTATAGCAGCCTAGGACATCATGCAGCGTTGTAGAGAGTAAGAGAAAAATAGAATTTTTTCTCACCTGGTGGGAGAAATGGATGAATTAATGCACTTTGGGGTTGTACATGGAGTGGATAGATAGAGGAAAGAGAGAGAGAGAGAGAGATAGAGAGAGAGAGAGAGAAAAGGAAATTTACTCCTTTTGTCCAAATTTTTCGTGATCAGCAACCTGTAAAACAGAAGCAAGTTAGTGCATAGGTGTTGTTTCACTCTTTTTATTTTTTCCCTTATTCTATTTTTTTGTGTTTTTTTAATTTTTACTTTTTAAGACATGTGGGCTGCCTTAGTGGAGGTTTTAAACCCATAATATTTCCCTGGGCGCCTCAAGGAGGTTTTCACCCAAGATTCTTTTATTTCTCTTTTTTATTTTATCCCTTTTTTTCGCTCCAGGGTAACCTCATGGGGGTTTTCAACCCAGGAGTTGGCCTTGGATTCCTTATAAAATTTTTCACTCATGCCTCTTTATTTTTCTTTATTTTTCTCTTTTTCCAGGAAGATGAGGGGTTCGAAACTATGGAGCTCAAAATGACATTCACCTCCCTATTTATTGTATTCATAAACTTAGTCTTAGACAGTGGCTTCTTTTACATTTGTAGCCTGTAACCATTGACAAGCAGAGATATCCCCTCCTCATCTATGGTTCTGATTTGAAAAAAACCCATTTTCATAGAATTTATCCACTTGATAAGGTCCTATCCATCTGGTCATTAAATTTACCTTGAATTCCTTGAATCTGGAGTCATAGAGCAGAGCCCAGTATCCTTCTTGAAATGTTTTTTCTTTGATGTGCTTGTCATGCCAAAATTTTATTTACAGCTGGATTCCCTATGTGTGAAGGAGGGCCTGCATTATAAATTCATCAAAAATATTTAGTTGCATCAACCTTTCTTGTTGTGCCTTTCTTATTTCCAATTCCAATTGAGTTGCCATCCTCATGGTGTTATACTCAAAATCAATGGAAAGAAATTATTTCTTCCCATAAACTAGATCATATGGAGTATTTTCTTCCAAGTGGTATTATAAGCCCAAGTGGCTTCTAGCAATATTTCTTTCTCTTCTCTCCTACTCCTATTCACAACTTTGGTGAGGATATTATCCAAGGCTCTATTTGTCACTTCCACCTAGAAATTTTCTTGAGGATGATAGACAGTGGAAGTATTGTGCTTTATTTTCTACTTCCTCATAAGGTTATCAATGAGATGAGATATGGTGAGCCCTAGTATTGCACCAATAATGATGAAACTCCTAGAGGCTACTCTACTTTAATTTATCAACACTAAGTTTGTACAAACTTGGAGGCGACAATGCTATATACACAACAGATGCATTCTACTCATGTCATCCTCTTCTAAGTCATATGAAAGGGTTCTATTTCTAGGGTTTCTGAATGAAGTCTATCACACTTATAAATTTAGACCTAGGGCTAAAAATGATTCAAATCCATTACTCTATTAGCAATCAAATAATTATTCTACAACAAGAAAGTACATCTAGCTACTCTGCAATGAAGAAAATCTACAAATTAAGCTATGGCAAGAAATGGAAGAAAAATAGGCATCTTTCATGAAGTAAATTACTAAATTGAAATTGCATAAATAAGACTAACCTAATCGCACATTTTTGGGCCAAATGGATAAACACACTCTGTCTACTTCATGTTTTAACTATCATTTTTTTATTCATGAATCTAATCATTACCTAATTATGCTTGTAAATGCATTGTTTTGTAGCAAGGAGGAGAAAGTGTTAAGGTTGTTTAGGAAGGGCTTGAACGCATGGGTGCAAGGATGAAGGTGTCTAGGTGGTTTTGGCAGGTCTCGATGAGATGGATGATGGTTTCTCAGCTTAAGGAGAGGCCCACTAGTGCGGCTTCAAGTGTTGCTATAGGTTTCCTATAGTGCTATAGGAAAGTCCTAAATTGTTATAGGAAATAGTCCAAGGAAAACCTGAGGCCAAAAATGGTGGAGAGAAGCATAGTGGAGGTGGAATGAAGGTGTGTTTGGATGAATGGAAGGTGGAAAACCCATTCTCCAAGCTCATAACCTCTCTATAATCTCGTCTTACACTCCTAGGGTTTCTCGCGATGTGAAGGTGAAAATATGAAAAATAGGGTTGATGGAAATTTGATGGAAAGAGGGTTGATGATGGGTGAGAAATGAAGCTAAGGGTGCTGGTGAAGTCCTCTATTGCAGTGCTACTTGAACCTTCAACAAAACTGCCTGTTCATGCAACAAACATTGGAAAATTCATGAAGAAGGAAATGGAAAAGATGAGTTGAATTTGGAAATAAAATCTACTTTAGCATTCAAACAGAAATATAAATCATTATTCTAGACATTTTCATGAAACTACAACAAACTAACTATTCTTTCCAAGAAATCATAAACTAAAAGAGAAAATTTGGCCTGTGGAGAAGGTCTGCCCTCCTCAAGCTCTAGTGAAAGAGATTAGAGAGGGAGGCTTGACACAGAGCTTTTTGAGTTTATCAGTTATTCTACCAAAATTTATGCAAGCTTAACTACAACAAAAGAAAAATGGAAGCAAACTAAAAACAATGAATTGAAATGTAAGAAAACTATATAAAAACGCATAAAGTAAACTTAGTTACAATGACATAAAAATAAGCATGAATACACAAGTGAGACTAAGGCCAATGGATTGGTCCCTAACCCACAAGCCTAGCCCTATGAAACTAACTCAGTGAAGGACAATTTGAATACTCGTCTTATTGCAAAACATAGTCTCATTACATAATCATAAAAGTCTCAAAAATTTATTATAAGAGCTAAGAGTCTATTAGCTTCCTTCAAAGTTCGAATCCTAATGAGATCTTACTCAACCCTATTTAACCTAGAGGGTAGATACCAAAATCTCCCTAAAAAGTAGATGATGTGTCCACTTTGACTGCAAAAGAAGTGTACCTTTGGTACATTTGATCTCCCACTTTCTTGGCAGCATTTGATTTCGAGTTGTTGGAGGAAATATTGAGGACCCCTTAGCTGCCTTTGGGAGTTAAGGAGGTGGGAAATAACCCTAGAATCTCTCCTTTTTGTCTACTCTAAGCTTTAATTGAAAAATATTCATCAAAAGTGAAATATCTTCGTGATGATCCTGCATTTAACTCATGTTAGGCATTCAAAGTATGAAAAGCCTTAATCACCATCTACACTAGCAACATAATACCATAATATAATTTAAATGTGATAAATATAGACTCAATATGAATAAAAGGTGACAATTAACCCATCCAATTCTACCTAATGATGGAACTCATCATTACCCCCCTACCAAATGGTTGCTCATCCTCTTAGCAACATAGTCCTCCTTTTGCATTTATTTCAAACCTTTAATGGGCCCTATGAATTCCCAAGGAAGAAGTGTTGTAGTCCCTTAAGGAGGGTGAAACCCATCATTATTTTCTGCTTCCTTCCATTCTATGTTCTTCTCATCTTGGTATTTTTCATCATTCAGTCCGAGTAGCAAGGGTAGACTAAGTTTCAAACCAAGCCACTGAATCTTCCTGGCATGCATGTCCCTCTTGTACAGTGGTGCTCTTTCTAGGTCACCTCTCAATATATTTTTTGTGTAGTATTCCATATTACTAAGATTGTGAGGGAGGCTATTCAATCTCCTTTTACTATAAACATCATAAAAATGAGCCATGGATTGAGCTTCTGTGTTGAGGTATTTTTCTGCAAGTGCAACATCCTTTTCTATCTTGAGATGGTTGTTGATCACTCTCCTAGGGCTGAATAGTTCTATCCTAATGTGTAGAGGCTCCCTGTTTTCTGTCCTCACGACCCTTCTTACTTCTTGTGCTCTAGCTTCCTCATTAACCATCCAAGAGGCTAATATCATTAACTGCATGTCTCTCATTCTAGGATTAGGGTCCCAAATGTTCAATTTTGTCAACACAAGATTCTGCGTGTATAATTCTACCATTTTTTCCTTGTCTTGCATACTTGATTCATTGCAAAAGCCAATGAATTTTCTGAAGTTCTAAAAGGGTAAGGATCCTTGAGAGGTGTTGTTGTACAAAATGTCTAGGCACCGTGACAACAATTTAGATCGAGGGTCGTCACCCTGATCCCCAATATCTCTATATAAGTTGTCTCCTTGCAGACTAAGGGAGGTAGACCCTAACGAAAATGAAGAAGGAGAACTAGTTGGAAACCAATCAATTCAAGAGACACAGTTAGATGACCAAGTACTTGTTAAGATTAACGATATTTTAAAGATCCAATTAGATTTGAAGTTTAAAACCAATGCCTTGTGGAGTCAAAATAACCCATTATGAAATTAAAATCAAGTAATTGATAGGTAACTACTTCTATGGAAAAAATCAATCCACTACGATGATATTTAATTCCTCAATGAAGTACTCAATTGATCAAAATGGAAGATAAGCCTTTTTCAATAATACAATTTGATAAAAAACATTTGTAATCATGCATCAACAATTTTTTATAAAGACATGCAATTTATCATCGCTTGAAATATTCTCAAAGTTTACTAGAGAAATTAATCACCAATTTCAAGCAATTTAAAACCACACTTATAGATAGTTTAACAGTCATCAACCACAAAATTCACAACTTCTATATTGATAAGTCTCATAAATTCGAAAGGTCTTGAAAAATGGGCTCATCGCCTCGCCAAGAAGCCCGCCGTAGCAAACCCTACACCGAAGAAGGAGAAAGATGGAGGTGCTAAGTCGAAGCGACCAACGCTAAGGCCGGAGCCAATTACGGTAATGTTGAAGGCCCAAGACGTTTGAAGCAATCACCGAAAGCTAATGGAGCGAGAGGTGGCACGACACCGATATGGCTCTCATCGCGCAGCAGTTGGGAGACCATCTCTTTTATCCTTTGCCTCAAATGACCTCTTCTCCGTACCATGTGCTCCATGCGATCCTGTGTACGAGATGCGACGCGGCGGCCACAACTTGCAGAAAAACGGCGGCAGCTTCAGCTTCCTAAAAGTTGCAAAGAATGGATTTACAGGCAAGAGAAGATCGATTGGCTTTTTAATCACTCTGTTTCCCAATCCTCTATCTCGGATCTGTTTCTGTCTAAAAGTGACAGTCTCTTTTCAAAGGAGAAATCTCCTCCCCATCAACGTTATGGCAGACTTGCTTTCGGAAGCACAAGAGGTCTTGACACTGTGTCTAGGAACCTCTTTGACTCCTTTCATATCCAAATTTCTCAACCTACAGGCAAAACCATCCTGCAATGGGTCAGTTCTTTAGATTTGGTGCTGGATCTCAAACTGGATCTAGAACGATGGATTGGGATCCCTTCAGGCCTTCAGATACTTCTCTTTCAAGGTAAACAACTTGAAGACCTTCTTCCCATCTCTACTTACAACATTTACAGAAACAGCTCTTTGGTGTTAACCCTTCGTTTGAGAGGGGGTGTAACGAGACAGTCGTCCTCTGCTCCTCCTTTCTCTTACAAAGATGCAATACACTCTTAGACCCCCAAACC
The DNA here is from genome assembly GCA_034641835.2 of Pinus albicaulis. NCBI lineage: Eukaryota > Viridiplantae > Streptophyta > Pinopsida > Pinales > Pinaceae > Pinus > Pinus albicaulis. The sequence goes on along the minus strand of CM076574.1, from coordinate 637,578,286 downwards.
CCTGGAAGCCCTCAAATCCAAGCCTTTTTTGGTTAACAAAACAAAGGAAGTTCCCTTTGTCGAAATCACCCATGCAGGTCCTGCAAATCAACTTCAAGAATATGCAGAAAGAGCCATCATTTTCAGATTCAACGGACTGTGGCCACGATCTCAGGACCTTTATGATTGGATTCATGCAAACTGGACTCATCATTGTAAGGTCAGTTTCTGTTCAAAAGGATATTTCATTGTTCTATTTAATGACAGTAAGCATTATGAAAATGCTTTAGAAGAAGGCCCTTGGTTCATGGGAACTGCAGGGCTCTTCTTAACTCTGTGGTTCCCAGATTTTGATCCAGCAACTGCAGTCATCACTAGGACACCTGTATGGATCAGGCTTCCAAACCTACCTGTCCACTTATGGCATGTTGCAGTCTACAAAGCTATAGGAAACACCTTGGGCAGTTTCATTACGGGAGATTACAGGCGGGAAAATAAAGGTCTCTACACATATGCCAGAATATGTGTGGAGTTATATTTAAGCAAGGGACTTCCAGACCAAATCATTCTCAAGATAAATGACTTTGTTTGGACCCAGACACTGGATTACGAAAATATTGCTTTCCGCTGCCGCCATTGCCACCAAACAGGGCATCTGCAGTCCACTTGCCCTTCTCTCCTGGAAAAAAAGAAAAAGGATAACCTCTCCAAGCACAAATCCAAACGATGGGCTCCTTGCTCTCCACCTCCAGTCGTGGATTCTGAATCCTATAGCTCTGAAGATGAAACCAGCAATGAAAAATTGGATCAAGCCCCTCAATCTGTGGTTCCTACCACCGATGGACTGGCGCATTCCTCCGATATAGCCATCGCCCAGAAACGCGTCCATATGACCTCCTCCTCTGATTCAGAAAAGGAGGGCCCCCCCTTGGAGATCCACAGTCTTCAAGTTGTTGTTGCTCATTCACCCCAAGATGGGTGGGTCGAAGTCAAAAAAATGAAAGGGAAAAAGCTTCGTGTTGAGACTTATACCCATTCTGGGTAGAGATCAGTCTTTTAGCATTCCAGTCATTGGTTGTAGCTCTTTGCTTGCTTCACTTCTTCTCCGGAACCGAGGTTGATAGTCCTATCATTTCTGGCTGCCGGTTTTCTGTCTCTCTTGATTGTATCATCATCTTGTATCATATTTTTGCTTAATAGAATTAGTCCAATTCAGCAAAAAAATAAATAAATAAATAAAAATCATCGATAGGCTAAGAACGAAAACACAACGAACCAACCTTTTAAATTTCGAAACAAAAATATTATCATGAGAGAACCATCGAATTTAAATGCTAGACATTTCCAATAATTCTGAATTTAAAGATATTCCTAGTAATTTCAATTCGAGGAAATCTATAGTCAAACTTTAGATAAAATAAATTTAAAGCTCACCTTTGACTATGCAAAATTTAGATCCAAAATCACTTCCCATTTTCATTAAAAATTTTTGACCTTTTTTTAATTTTATATCTTATATTTCCCTTTTTAAAATTTAAATGAAACTATAAATTAAAAAAAAAATCTAAAACTTTAGAAAAATGAAAATTTCAAAGATTAAAAAAAACTAAAATCTAAAGTTAATAAAAATTGTAAAATACAAAATGGAAAAATTTAAAAAGTGTTAGAGTTTTTTATTTTAAATATTTAAAGGTCTAAATTTAAAAGAAATATCTAAACTAAAACGAAACCTAAAGTGAAAAAGGGAAAAAAAAAACGTGAGTGTTAAATTTGTGCAAGTCGATGAGGAGGGCTGTGGATGGAATTGAGCGATGCGGAGATGGAGAAAAAAGGCTATGGAAGCGGTCAGCTTTAGCAAATGGAGAGAGCGTGAAGGGAAGTAGCCGAATGGACACAGAGTGAGAGTAGTGGAAACCGCAAGGAGGATGGCAGATGGACAACATGAAAGGAGAATGCTTTGGTTGGTAGCGTTAAATAAAATGTGAGGGAGGGATTATGTATGGCCAACGTACAGACAGCGTACGGACATGGATGAAAGGAAAAAATAGCCAGCAAGCTGTAAGGGTAGCATATAGGCTAGTGGAGGAGAGGAAGGGGTGGAAAATGCAGGCATGTGATTATTCAAGCACAGCTGGTGTACATGAAATTTTTCGTCACCCAGTCAATAATTCTACCAGTATAATTCAGATTTGAAAAATATAGATTTAAATGCACCTGCGATTTACACTTTGAGGCAAAATCACGCCCAGATCTGCAGACCAAATTGATCCTGAGACTAGAACTTACCCTCTAGGGCCTACATCTGGTTCAGATCTGAAATATTTTCTAAGAATCCGCCAGTACAACCTGCACAAAACTAGAAACGAAAGACCCAAAAACCCAGTATATGTACAAAATGAAAACCCCAAAAATCTCGGTGAATTAAAATAAAAATAAGTGATATTTAAATGTTATTTTACAGATCAGAAGCGCTCGTGTCTAGATTTAAAACCATTTCGCACAATTAAGAAAAATTAAATTAAGAGAGACACAAGCCCAAGAAGACCCTGCAAAAAATATTACATAAGATAACCTCAGAAATTAGGAAACAATGGGCCTTCACAGATTTTCTGAAATCTGAGAGTTGGCTGATCTAACTGAATATTTCCCCAACTGCTTGAATCTTGAATAATGATCTCTGCACACTTAGATCTGAATTTTAGATTGATAGAGATTTAAAAAATAACCATGAGAATTTTCAGAAAAATAGGTAACTCATATTTCTGTCAAATCAAAATGCAATTTTATAAAACCAGAAAACTGCACAAGATACCTATATGCAGATCAATCTATAAAGGCCATCAACCATCAAATGTCAATAAAATTAGTAGATTTTAGAGACAATATCACCACATAGATTTGAAAAAGGAACACCAAAGTCTATAACCCCAAAGTCTTTATGTTTTATTGATAAAAAATTACAAGAGCTTCTGATAACAAGTGCACGATTCAAATATCGGGTGCAAATGACATACAAAGACCTCTAATTTATAAGATAAAATATCCAACGGCTAGTTCGGTTGATCCTTGTCAAAATAATCTTGACAGTCGAAAAAGATTTAATTATGTTTTAATCTGGACCGTTGAAATTATAATTTTGAGGAAATTTGAATTGATCATTTAATTCCATTTTAATTAACTCAAAAATAATATTTTTGAGTTAATTACCTCAAAATTTTGACTTTGAATTAACCACCAAGGCCCAAGGGTCCAAAAATTCTTGAAATTCTCAATATTCCCTTGACCTGGGACCTTTAAAAATTTATTTTTTAAAGACCCACGAATTTTTCCTTTGAAGAATTTTAACTCACCTAGGACTTAAAATTAATTAAATTTATGGCTTAGGATTTTTAATTTAATTTGGCCAAAAAATTTAATTAATTGACTGAGAGGGGATTTAATTATTTTTCCAACCCTCTTTACATAAGATAAATACATTTATACACATAAAAGGGAAATACCCATTCCTGATAGACCCTCAAATAGCTACCCAATTCTGCGACTCAAAACATGACCTAGTAGACCAAGTAGCTTGTAATAAAATAATCTAGCCAATTAGCTAGGATTATTCCAAAACTACTTTTACAAAGAATTGATAGAAAACACTAGGACTCACTTAGAATCTTGATGAAAAAATCCACCCTAGCTTTGGGGTGAGGCTGGAGGGGAAAACTTTGCCAATCACTTGTGTCGAGAAACACAAATGAATCAGTGAGACAAAAAACCTCCTAGGATAGAAATCATCACCAAAATACTAGGCTTACCTAGGTTGTTACATACATGGTGGTCTTACTTAGATAATTTACATCATAAACATGTAGAATGGGTTTACATAATTTGTAAAATTGTCGATTTTCGATGAAATCTGAATGGCGTGAACACCTCGAACATGATGAGTCCCATTTGAAAAAATGGTGTTGTACTACTATGGGGTCGTTGACACAGAGTGGTCAACATCTGGTTGTACTTGGGGATACGTTGCTTCATTTAAGGAATGTGAGAATCCAGAATCTGCAACCAAGAAACACACAAAATTACATAAGTAACGTCCATCCAAATATCATCATATAACATTAAGCACATGAAAAATAGAAGCTATTCTATCATTTATTATTCTACTTAACATGAAAAGTAAATCTAATCTAACTAGAAACTGAAATGCTAAAAGGACAAGGAGTAAGGTTAGAAATACAATACAAAGGATGCCCAATGGCACCAGAGGTCATCTCTGAAGAACAACTTGAGCAGTTGGCCATTCGTAGGTAAGTGAAGTGGTTTGCCTTCCAATGTGCTCAAGTGGAATGAGTTTGGTCTAGCAATTCCTCGGATAATATAAGGTCCAAGCCACAAACTGTCAAATTTATTATGTTTTCTGATCTTTTTATTCTTTCGGTCCCAAAGTAATACAATGTCCCCAACCTGGAAAGATCTAGATTGAGATGATTTATCAAAGCTTTTCTTAATGTTAGATTGGTTTTTACACATATTATCTAAAGCTTTCCTACGAGTTTCATCCAACTCCACAATCTGATTTTCTATTTTGGACAACATATGTATCAGTGGAAAAATGTTGAAGGAGTTAGTAAGCTGGTAATTTAAGGTTCACAGGCAAAGTTACATCCAAGTCATAAACTAATTCAAAAGGAATTTTACCAGTAGCTTTCTTTTTATTAATTCTATCTGCCCAAAAAGCATACTTGATTTTGTTGTCCCAAGATCGCTTATTATCTCCTACTATATTCTTGATAATGGTTATAATATTTTTATTAATTGACTCAGCTAGGCCATTACCCTGAGGATAATAGTTAGATGAATGAGATAATGTAATTCCATACTTCAAACAAAGAGATGAAAATTCAAAAGAACTAAAAGCCTTGGCATTGTCAGTAGTGATCTTGGCAGGAACACCAAATCTAGTAATGATTTGATTTTCAATAAAGTCCATAATGAAATTTTCATTGGCATTCTTAGCAAGAATGGCTTCAACCCATTTTGTAAAATAATCAGTCACAGTTAAGATCCAGGAGTAGCCATTTCTAGAATTTTCATGGAATTTCCCGATTAAATCCAGACCCCAATGTTGAAAAGGTTCCTCAACAACCACAGGTTGTAGGGGCAAGGCAACTAGCTTATGCTTCCCAGGGAATAGTTTACAGGCCTAGCAACTTCTAAAAAATTTATGCACATCTGAAAAAATCGAAGGCCAATAATAACCAACTCTTAAAATTTTGTGGGTGGTAGTTCTAGCAACATAATTACCACCACAAAATCCTGAATGAAACTCAAAAATCAATTTCTTGGACTCAACCTCATCAACACGCCTAAATAGTATTCCCTCGGGATTTCTCCATCCAAGGCCATTCTTCATGAGGCAATACTTAGTGGCTTTTAATCTAAGAGCCCTTCTTCTATAAGCAACTAAATGGTTAGGACACGTAAGATTTAAAAAATAATAAACAATGTCCTTATACCATTCATGCTCTCCTAACATTTTCAGCTCAAGCGAAGATGCATCATTGAGACAAATCAAACCAAACGCTTTCTCATTACCTTCGGTCATCATTTCAACCAAGCCTTGACCTTTGACTAACTTGTTGGGCCTAATGTCTAAATCATACTCTTGAATTTTAGTAACACACCTATCACGAGTCCCTAACTAATTCGTTTGAATTAATATATCTTTAATCGCGGAATGTGGGACGAAAGCAATGATTTTAGAATAACCGACATAAGTCCTAAAATGCTTAAGAGACTTAACCAAGGAATAGACTTTCTTTTCCACAGTAGTATAATATAATTCAGAATTTTTAAGCACTCTACTCATGAAAGAAATAGGTTTTTTGTGACCTTCCTTATTCTTTTGTAATAAGACACCAGCAATGGTATCTTCAGAAGCGAAAAAGAAAATCATGAAATCCTTTCAATAATCAGGACTTGCCAAAACAGGAGCTTTGACAATAGCACCCTTAATTCCTTGAAAATCCTTTTTACCATCTTCTCTCCACAAAAATTTTACATCTTTTTTCAGAATACTTGAATAGGCTTAGCTATTTCTGCGTAATTTGGAATAAATATTCTAAGAAAATTAGTTTTTCCTAGAAAAGACTGAAGGGATTTAAGGTTATGAGGGAGAGGAATCTTTTGGATTGCCTCCGCTCTTTCAGGATCAATCTTGATCCCATATTTGGAGATGATATGACCAAGTAATTTCCCTTTAGTTACTCCAAAAATAGATTGATATGGATTCAAGGAAATCTAAAATTCTCTACACTTATCAAAAACTTGTTTAAGATGACCTATGTGACTAATACCATCTTTAGAAAAAACAGTAAGATCATCCTGATAAATTTCAATAATTTTACCAATTAAAACTTTAAAAGCATAATCCATAGCCCTTTGAAAATTAGCCCTAGCATTACTCAACCCAAAAGGCATTATAATGTATTCGAAAGTACCCCATGGTGTGGTGAATCTAGTTTTGTGATGATCTTCTTTTTTAACCCAAACCTGATTGTATCCAAAAAAACCATCTAGAAATGACATCATTCCTGAACCTGTTACTCTTTTCAATATAGTATCCATGTTGGGCAAAGGGTAATTATCCTTTTTACATGCTAGATTAAGGTTTCTCAAATCGACGAAAAATCTAATGGTACCATTTTTCTTCCTAACAATCACTAGGTTGGAACACCATGTTGTTGGTCTAGTTTGAGCAATGATTCCAGCTATGACCATTTTCGAAATCTCTTTATGAACCAAAGGGGATAAATTATGATTTATTTGCCTAAGATTTTGATGAAAAGGTTTAGCATTCTCATCTTTCAAAGGGATAATGTGTTACATGAAATCTTCACTATATCCTTTTAACTCATCATACGAAAATGCTAAAACATCCCTATATTCATGAAGTAAATTGGTCAAATTTTTCCTTTCTTCTTCATTAGTACCTTTACCAATTTTGACAATCTTAGGGTCCTCAGAGGTACCAATATTTTCTTCAATGAATTCACCCATATCCATTTTATTTTCCTCTTTCATCTTTTTGGCATCATGTCAATCAAAGTGTTGCTCTAAAGAAACAATATTCCCAGGAGTAGGATTTATAATATCATTATGATCATCAAATACATCCTCCCTAGAACATATATGAAAATTTTCAAACTCATCCAAATTATTAAGAAAACAAATGACATTCTTTTCATCATTAAAAAATTTCCAATGCTCTGAATTATTCGGGACTGAAGGTCTGAAAACAATTTCCATTTTTATCTTATCCTAAATTAATTCATTAGATAATTGTAAGGTAGAAGTGGCCACAACAAGCTCATCCACCAAGCTATTATTTTCTCTTGGGATGGCTTCAAGGTTAATGGCATCAAATTATTCCATAACATCCCACACAACATTTCGATAATTCCTTAACCTTTGATTTTTACATGTAAATTTATTCTTAACTTGCATGATAACCAAATCAGAGTCTCCCTTGATACTAAGAAAATTAATTCTTAGATATTTTGCCAACTCAAAACCCAACAACAAGGCCTCATATTCAGCCACATTTTTGGTTGCATTGAACTCAAGTCTATAGGAAAACTTAAAAATATGACCAAGGGGAGACTTCAATGCAATTCCAACACCCTTACCATACCAAGATGCTGCACCATCAAAATGCATGTACCAAACTTGATCACTTAGGTCCTCAAACTTCTCATAAACCTTGTCATCTAAAGGAACTATGAAATTATACATAATAGCATAATTCCGCATGTCAGGTTGTTCCTTAATTATTTCATTATGAGCTCTCTTAGGATCTTCCACATGGAATCTTCTTTTAGGCTCTCTATTTAGCTTCATAAACCCTTCACCTCTATGGGAAGTAATTGTAGCATAAGACCAGTTCATCTGAATACCTCCTCCAAGATCAGAGGGCCACTTTCTATATAACAACATACCCCAAGAATACAGAACATCAACTACAAATATGTCCATAACAATCATCATGTCCGAGTGAACTGCTAAATGAACTTGCAAATCCTTTATTAACCCATGAACTTCAATTTTCTTAGAATTCATGGCACATATGTTGTAGTATGGTCTATAAACTCTTAAATTAAGTTGTTGCATGACCCTCTTGGTCATGACACAAGCTGAAGCACTAGAATCTAGCATACAATTATTCAATTTATAACCATTAACCATCAAAGTAACAAAAAATGGTTGATGCTACTTGTTATATGACTCCATTTTTTGCAGATATATAGGGGCATTTTTTGTTAACATGCGAAGCTCCTAGAAAATCTAAACACTTATCCCTCTGAGTGGGAAGCTTTAACATCTCAATGACAGGCACCAAGATCTTAGCATTATTCAACCATGCACCCAAATCAATATTCAAACCTGGACTAGGATTAAAAATTCGAGGGGGAATTTGATTATTACCTTGCTCTTTATCCCATATTTGATAAGTTAATCCTTTGTCCTTAGAAATTTCCAAAACTTGATTAGGAGAAGGCTTTTCACCAAATAATTCCATCATCAAATCCTTCTCATGATCAAATTTATTGATACTATGTGAAGATGTGAAAGGCCTAACATCTTGACTGTTTTCCTTAACTTCCATCCAATCTTCCATAGACAAATAAAACTCCTTACCAACAACATTTATCTGATTACTTGCCCCAAACATTCCACTATTCATGATTCTTTTAACAGTGGGACAGGTAACCTCTTCATGAAGAACATCACAAGCTCTACAATAAGGTGGAGCTTCATCAACCAGATTAGTAGATTCAAGTGGATTAGGAGGTCTCTGCTCACAAGGATTCCCTTTTTTCTGCCAAGTATTATTACCCCGATTATTATTATTATGATTCCTAGGTTGGGAATTTTTTGCTTGAGCCCTTTCCATTTGGACCAACCTAGATTGCAAAATTCTTATTTCCTTAGCATGGTCAGAGATTAATTTCGCCTGGTTAAGCCCCATGCTTTCATTATTTTTCATTAAAATTTTCATAGGGTTGTCATCATCTTCTAGAGGCTCTTTACCTTAGGCCCTTTCAATTTAGTCATGAACCTATCAAAACCAAGAATTTCAGACTTCCATGATGCCCTTTTATCCTTTTCAAGTTCTTCAGCTAAAGACTAGCAGACCTTATAATCAACAGTTTTAGCACGCCTTAGCTCATATGAAGTATCAAAATTAAAAGCATCAATGTAAAAATTCAGAAGAGATCCATCATGATGCTTATGAGTCTGAGATATTTCCTTAAGGATACCATTAAATATTTTGTTAAATTCTTCAATCATTTCATTCTCTTTTTTTTTTATGGTACTGATATCTTTTACCAAATTCCTATCTTCCATTTTATCACCAAATTTATCCTTAAAGGCAACTATAATTGATTCAAAGGTACTAGATGAATTATCAAGTTTTTTAGTAAAACATTCCATAGCATCTTGTTCAAAAGTAAGAATAAAGAGCTTCATCTTTACGTCATCGAAATTGTTATTTAAAACCGCAAATTTATTCCACCAACTAGTGAAAGCAAACAAATGATCTTTGACATTAACCGCATTATTTCCCTGAAAACTAGGTAATCTTTCCATGCCATGTTCAGGGTAATCATTGGGATAACCTCAAATGTTAGTAAAGTTACACAGGGAAAAGATATCCATGATATCTTGTTGAACATGATCTCAAAACAGAGAATGGATATCAGAGAGAGCTTCCTGGCTGAGATAAACAAGAAGTGTACCAGAATAGAGCTTGTGTAATCGAACTCTCAGAACCCTTTCAGGATCTGGAGTAGGATTAAGAAGATACTTGTATGTCTTATAGTACCAATTCCTGTGGAAAATGAAGCCAATGGAGTCGCCACTAGGATGGGAAGCTAACTCAAACACCTGCAATGAAAGATGAAGAAAGAGATGAATGTCGTAAAGCCAAATTCCAATAAATTGGTCCCCGGAAACGACGCCAAAAAAATGTTGTCGCATAGAATTTCTAGGCACCATGACAACAACTTAGATCGGGGGTTGTCACCTTGATCCCCAATCTCTCTATCTAAGTTGTCTCCTTGCAGGCTAAGGGAGGTAGACCCTAACGAAAATGAAGAAGGAGAACTGGTTGGAACCAACCAAATCATGAGACACAGTTAGACGACCAAGTACTTGTTAAGATTAAAGAGATTTTATAGATCCAATTAGATTTTAAGTTTAAAACCAGTGCCTTGTGGAGTCAAATATCCCATTATGAAATTAAAATCAATTAATTGATAGGTAACTACTGCTATGGAAAAAATCAATCCACTACAATGATATTTAATTCCTCAATGAAGTGCTCAATTGACCAAAATGGAAGATAAGCCTTTTTCAATAATACGATTTGATAAAACACCTTCGTAATCATGCATCAACAATGTTCGATAAAGACATGCAATTTATCATCACTTGAAATATTCTCAAATTTGACTAGAGCAATTAATCACCAATTTCAAGCAATTTAAAACCAAAATTATAGATAGTTTAACGATCATCAACCACAGCTAAGCATGAAAACATTTCAAACCAACCATTTAAATTTTGAAACAAAAATATTATCATGAGAGAACCATTGAATTTAAATGCTAGACATTTCCAATAATTTCGAATTTAAACTATATTCTAAGTAGTTCCAATTCAAAAATCTATAGTCGAACATTAGATAAAAGATAAATTTAAAGCTCACCTTTGACTATGCAAAAATTTAGATCCAAAATCACTTCCCAATTTTATTAAATTTTTTTGACCTTTTTTATTTTTTTATATTTTCTATTTCCCTTTTTAAAATTTAAATGAAACTATAAATTAAAAAACAAATCTAAAACTTTACAAAAATGAAAATTTCAAAGATTAAAAAAAAAAACTAAAATCTAAAGTTAATAAAAATCGTAAAATACAAAATGGAAAAATTTAAAAAGTGTTATATTTTTTTATTATTACTATTTTAAAAATTTAAAGGTCTAAAGTTAAAAGAAATATCTAAACTAAAATGAAACCTAATGTGAAAAAGGGAAAAACAAATGCGCGAGTGCTAAATTTGTGTAGGTCGATGAGGAGGGCTGCAGATGGAAATGAGCGATGGTGAGTTGGAGTGAAAAGACTATGGAAGCAGGTAGAGTTAGAAAAAGGAGTGAGCATGAAGGGAATCAGTCGAATGGACGCAGAGTGAGAGCAGTGGAAACCACAAGGAGGATGGCAGATGGACAACGTGAAAGGTGAATGCTTTGGCTGGTAGCGTTAAAGAAAATGTGAGGGAGGGATTACGTATGACCGGTGTACGGACAGCATCCGGACAGGGATGAAAGGAAAACATAGCCAGCAAGCTGCAAGGGTAGCGTATAGGCCAAAAGAGGAGATAAAGGGATGGAAAATGCAGGCATGAGATTATTCAGGCACAATTGGTGTACATGAAATTTTTCTTCACCCAGCCAATAATTTTACCAGTATAGTTTAGATTTGAAAAATATAGATTTAAATGCAATTGTGATTTACACTTTGAGGCAAAATCACACACAGAACTATAGACCAAACTAATCCTAAGGCCAGATCTTACCCTCCAGGGCCTAGATCTGGTTTAGATCTGAAAAATTGACCTGAGAATCCACCAGTACAACCTACACAAAACTAGAAACGAAAGACAAAAAAACCCACTATATGTACAAAGTGAAAACCCCAAAAATCCTGGTGAATTAAAATAAAAATAAGCAGGACTTACCATGCTATTTTATAGATTAGAAGCTCTCATGGCCAGATTTAAAACCATTTCACACAATTAATAAAAACGAAATTAAGAGAGGCACAATCCCAAGAAGACCCTATACAAAATATTCTGTAAGATAACCTCAGAAATTAGGAAACAATGGGCTTTTTCAGATTTTCTAAAATCTGAGAGTCGACTGATATAAATAAAGATTCCCCCAAATGCTCAAATCTTGAATAATGATCTCTACACACTTAGATTTGAATTTTAGATTGATAGAGATGTAAAAAATAATCATGAGACTTTTCAGAAAAATAGGTAACTGATATTTCTGTCAAATCAAAATGAAATTTTAGAAACCAAAAAAACTACACAAGATACCCGTATGTAGATCAATCCATAAAGGCCATAAACCATTAAATGTCAATAAAAATAGCAGAGTTTATAAACAATATCACCACATAGATCTGGAAAAGGAACACCAAAGTCTGTAACCCCAAAGTCTTTATGATTTATTGATCAAAAATTTACAAAAGCTTCTGAGAACAAGTGCACGATTCAAATATCGGGTGCAAATGAGATACAAAGACCTCTAATTTATAAGATAAAATCTCCAATGGCTAGTTCTATTGATCCTTGTCAAAATAATCTTGACCATTAAAAATATTTAATTATCTTTTAATCTGGACCGTCGAAATTATAATTTTGAGGAAATTTGAATTTATCATTTAATTCCATTTTAATTAACTCAAATATAATATTTTTGAGTTAATTACCTCAAAATTTTGACTTTGACTTAACCAACAAGGCCCAAGGGTCCAAAATTTCTTGAAATTCTCAATATTCCCTTGGCATAGGACCTTTAAATTTTTTTTTTTAAGGACCTATGAATTTTTCCTTTGAAGAATTTTAACTCACCGAGGACTTAAAATTAATTAAATTTCTGGCTTAGGATTTTTAATTTAATTTGGCCAGAAAATTTAATTAGTTGACTGAGAGGGGATTTAATTATTTTTCCAACCCTCTTTACATAATATAAATACATTTAGACACATAAAGGGGGAATACCCATTCGTGATAGACCCTCAAATAGCTACCCAATTCTGCGACTCAAAACATGATCTAGTAGACCAAGTAGCTTGTAATAAAATAATCTAGCTAATTAGATAGGATTATTCCCAAACTACTTTTAAAAAGACTCGATAGAAAACACTAGGACTCACTTAACATCTTGATGAAAAAATCCACCCTAGCTTTCGGGTGAGGCTGTAGGGGAAAACTTTGTCGATCACTTGTGTCGAGAAACACAAATGAATCAGTGAGACAAAAAACCTCCTAGGATAGAAATCATCACCAAAATACTAGGCTTAGCTAGGTTGTTACATACATGGTGGTCTTACTTAGATCATTTACATCACAAACATGCAGAATGGGTTTACATTATTTATAAAACTATCGACTGTTGATGAAATCTAAATGGCGTGAACACCTTGAACATGATGAGTCCCATTTGCAAAAATAAGGGTGTACTGCTATGGGGTCGTTGAAACAGAGTGGTCAACAAGAGGCTAGTGTCCTGATCTGAAATAGGATCCACTACTGTTTGAGGTAGACTGCATAGGAATCCAAGTGGTATCTATGTTGGATGGCCTCCATGCAAAAATCTGCCATGGTGGCCATTTTTTTTTCATTTTTTCTGAAGTTTCTCCTACAATCTTGCATTTTATGGTTAGGCCTTCTGAAGCTTCTCTTTCAACATGGATTCTATGAGCCTAGCATCAGAAAAATCATTTCCCAACTCAGTCACCTTTTCCTCCATGACCCCTATGTCATGCACTCCTTTGGTTGTAGCAATCTTCATCCAATGACGAGTGTGTGCCCTCTCCTCTTCCAATAGATAGAATAAAGGTATTGTAAACTTATGAGGAATCAACCTACCCCCTTCAATAAATGTATAATAGGAGCTAAGATTTGGATGAGGACTAGGGTGTGACACTACTGCTACATCTTTGAGGTCAGGTTTTGGTGAGGCGGGCTCCTGCTTGTGATCTTTCTCTTCCCCCCATTTTGCATCTTTCCCTTCATCTTGTGCCTTTTGTTCAACATCTTGGGCCTCTTTCCCATCCATAGTTATATTTCCTCCCCCAACCAAGGCTTCTTTCTCTAATTTTGGGTATACTGGAGTTTCCTGTAGCAAAGACAGAGTTTCCTATAGGAAACTTTGTTTTTCTTCTTGAAGACCCACTCTTTCTTGTTTTTCCCTTTTTCCTGTCTTTTGAGGGTGTGTGGGGGTTGTTAGATGTGTATGGGATTCCAACCATGTTGAATGTCTTCTTATGTAGGTCATAGGGGTCCTCATAGGTGAGGTGACCTCTTGAACCTTTCCTTATTCTATCCTTTTTTAATCATATTTCTTGGGTAACTCCTCAATGGAAATAGGGCTTTTAGTTGGAGTTTGTGGTTTCCCTTGCCTCACCCTTTGGTACTTCCTAATCCTGAAATACATGGGTGTTTTCCTCTTCCTATTTTTTTTCACTATTGTGCTCAAAGTGGCTAGAGTAGTAGCCGCTTCCTGATCTGTTATGTCTGGTGACATGCTGATGTCCTCAAGGGAGGTATCAATGCCTATCATAGGGTCCAAAATTTCCTTCCCCTATGCCTTTCATTCCTTCTTCCCCTCAGTCTCTTCCTTATTTGTTTCTAATTTCCCTGTGTTTTATGTTTCAACCTCTGTCTCTTCTTTTTCTTCCTACATTTCAGCCTCCCCTTCTTCTTCTTCTACCTCCCTCTCTCTAATACTAGAGACAAATTTTTGTCATGTCTGGTTGGCTGTGAAGGCTTTCTTATCCATGTCTATGAATGAGTACTAAGGCACAGGGAGGTTTAATCTTCTCATAGAATCACTCACTATCAGTTTTATAAGGCCATGATGAGCCAAATACTGGTATTTCCTTTCCCTCACATTTTTTCTCATGTTTGTTATTGAGTTCAAGAGGAAATAAGGGATTCTCAATCTTTTTTCTAGAGGGAGTTCTCCTTGAAACCTAAGCTCATTAAACAACCTGAAATGGTATCAATAGACTACACTAAGTATAACTTCACAGGAAACAAATTTCATGATATGGAAGGCTACTTCATCTGAGGGGTATGGAAGGGTTTCTCTCCTTACTCCATTCTTGTCCTCATTGTATTCTTCTCCTGGCGGAAGGAATATTTTCTTGGTTTTAGTGCCTGTCATCCTTTCTTTAAGCCACTTAACTTCTAAGGTAAAAGTGGTGATTTTTTTTATTAGTTCAGGTGAAAGTGTGATGGCTAGGCCTCTAACCACAATGGTGGCTCTCTCCTCTAAGTGTGATTGTAGAGCCACTGCAAACTCTCGAGCTATATCCTCATCAAAACCCTTCAGATGCTCGAAGAAACCTATCCATTGGTGGTTTCTGAAAATTTCCATTACTTGAGGATGCTACCTTATTCTTTTAATATCAATGGGCTCCCTTTTGTTAAACCCCCCTCCCATTTTTATGTTTGTGATAGGAAGGTGGTAAGATTTTTGAGATTTATGTGAAGAGGTCTTGGAGATTATGGTCTTAAACAAATGCAATTTTTTACGCTTTAATTTCCAAATTATAACTAACCTTGTGTAAATTTCATGGAGAAATTTCAATTCTAGAGGGTGGCAACCACTTACCTTTGTCCTCTGGTGTTTTAACTTGGGATATGGTGGCCTTATGAAGTAATTTCACCCAAAAGAGATTTTTTTTTTCCCTTTGTATCATTGTTGATCTTCCTGTCTAGTTTCCTGTAGTAATTCACTATTTCCTATAGCACGATGGTGCATGCAAGCTCATACTATGATGCTTCTCTCCCTGCTAATTCCTTTGGCTTATTTTTCTCCCATTGTTCTCAAAATGCTCAGAGAGGTTGGTATGATGAGGCAGAACTCACCTTTATGGTATTTTTAACCAAATTTGGAGCAGGGTGTTGATCTGTACTTAACACGAGTTTTCTTCTTTGGGAGCATTAAACTATTTTTTTCATTATGAGTGCATAGCCAGAGGTGAAGGGCCATACCTGAGCCTACCTAGTGCTAGTGTGTTGTAGAATGATATGGTGCAAGGAGTTGGAGTTTTTGGTTGCAGACATGATCTTCCTCTTGATGTAATTTTATCATTTTGTTTATTTTCTGAGTGAGAAACTCATTTTCTGAGTGAGATGCTTAGCCATTCATTTGTATTTTATTCTTGTAGGTGCTGCATGGAGGTCCTCAGGTTCCTTGGCTAGTGTGTTTTCTCTCCTGGAGTCTATTGGTGGTCCTCTGAAGCCATCTTCTTCAATTTATCTTCAAATTTTGGCCTTACTGTGCCATACACAAAATTTCTACATGAAACATTCCAATTTCCTATACCAGTCTTCTTTTTTCTTCTTGGGGCTTCAACTTGCTTAGAAATTAAGGGAAATGGTTTATGGAGGTTATGAATGGATTCATAGAATGAATGGAGTGGTGGATATGTAAGGGGGGAGGTGTCATGCCAAGTTATAGATGATCTAGCTGTTAATAGTGCAACCTAGGGTTTAGAGAGTGAATCCTTGGGCATGGAGTGAAATGAGGGGTTAAGAATGGTAGGTATAGGAAAAAAATAGATTATCATCCTCTCCTTTAATTTTTGAAATATTTAAGAAAGATAATTTCCCCATAAATAATTTTCTTGTAGCATTTACAAGAGTTTTCTTTAGTGCTACAAGAATCATGTAGCTACCAGAATTTTCTGTAGCAATTAGATCTAGGAGAAAAAAATGGAGTTTTATGGTTATTTGAGTGGTGAAATGAATGAATGGGTGCATGTTGGATTTTTCCATGGAGTGTGTAATAATAGGATAGGGAGAAGTGAGGAGAAATTGCTCCTCCGGATCCAAAATCTGTCTTTGATCAATAACCTGCAAAATAGAAAAAATGAGTGCATAGGTATTATATTTCTCTTTTTCCTTTAGTTTCTTTCCTCTTTATTTTTTGAAGGCAAGTGGGTTTCCTCCACATAGATTTTCAACCGACAGTCCTGCCTTGGGTGCCTCAGAGAGGTTTTCACCCAAGGATATTTTTTTCCCCTTTTTTGGCTCCGGTATTACCTTATGGAGGTTTTTAACCTTAGAGTTGGCCTTGGGTGCCTGAGAGAACTTTTCATTCATGCCTCTCTTTTTTTTCTTTTTTTGCTAGGAGGGGGAGGCACTGGAAACTATGGAGTCTCCCATGACATACACCTCCCTGTTTATGGAATTTATAAATTCAGCGCTAGAGAGAGGATTTTTTTAACCTTTAAGCCTGTAACCATTGACACGTAGGGGAATCCCCTCCTCATCTGTGGTTTTGATTTGAACTATGCCATTATTTTAACATTTGTCCATTTTTTAGGGTCCCAATCATCTTATCATCAGTTTTACTTTGAAATCCTTGAACCTTGAGTCATAAAACAACACCCAATCTCCTTATTAAAAGGTATTTTTATTAATGTTCTTGTCATGCCAGACATTCCTTTGCATCTGAATCACTTCTGTGTGAAGGAGTGCTTGCATCCTGAACTCATCCAATTCATTTAATTGCAGCAACCTCTCTTATTGGGCCTTTGATATATCTAGGTCTAACTCAGTTACCATCCCTAAGGTGTTGAACTCAAACTTAATTAAAAGAAGAGATTTCTTCCCATAGACGAAGTCATAAGGAGTGAACCCTATTGTTATTTTCCAAGTAGTGTTGTAGGCCCAAGTAGCTTCCACCAATATGTCCGCCCAGTATTTTTGTTTCTGTTCACAACCTTGGTGAGGATATTCTCCAAGGATCTATTGGTCACTTACACTTTACCATTTTCTTGAGGGTGGTAGGCAGTGGAAGTCTTATGCTTTATCTTGTGCCTCCTCAGAGTATTCTCAATGAGATGAGATGTGAATTGTGCCCCTGATCAGTGACTACCTCACTGGGGTATCCAAATTTTTAGAATGTATTCTCTCTTAGAAGTTCTGCTACCTTCTCCTCGGTCACTACCTTCGCAGCTTTTGTTTCAGCCCACTTTATTTGGTAGTCATTGCATACTATGATTTACTTTTTCTAGCCAGATGGTGCGCTATCACACTCAAAATCTTGCAAGGTGACTTAATTAGGATCTTCCTAGTTTCTTGTGTTATGTCAATTTAGATCATGAATTTGATAAAGGGGGGTGGAAATAATTTCTATCCTAAGGCAAAAAATCATCATAAACCATGTCTTTTCAATTATTTATCATTTCATATCATCTCAAGGTTCATTTTAAAATTTACTTTCAACTTGTCTATTTTTACCAGATTTCATAGCGCACATTGATATGAAATGACATTTTGCGGTACGGAAACACCTAAAATTTCTATAGCGAATCTGTCAGATTTTAAACTATTGGCGCTGCAGAGTCATGATTTTTTGAGGGAGATAGAGGTCTAAATGACATGGCATTTTTTCATTGGTTGAGGTTAAAGTGGGGTATTTTCCAGTTAGTTATGGGAGTCATCATCATTTTAAATCATGATTGATGTGCTTTTATTCATGCTTTCCACCTCATTCTTCATCTTTCCCACCGTGAGGTTCTTAACTTTGTTTTAATAGTTTTCCACTCACTCATGCCATGTCATTAGCTCATTCATCTTTGTCCCAAAGCAACTCTCTGTCCATATCCAAAGCAGTTCTTTGTCCATTTTTCAATTTGTAGGTGTCACAGTAGTGAAAAATCTGAGTAGTATAAAGAATATGGCAACCAAGAAGAAGGTACACAAGTGAGGTTCTTGTTTGAGGTTCAAACCAATGGACCTGAATATGTTGAACGAGGAGACCAATTTTTCTGAAGTCTTAAAAAACACAGGTTGTATGAGATTCTACCAGAAATTGCAGGGTTTTCATGTTCAGATATCAAAGGAGTTTGCAAAAAAATTCACTGGCACAACATCTAAAGTGGGAATGTTTAACTTTTTTTTCTCCACTGGGACAATAGCCCAAGCTACATAGATCCCAAGAAAAGGTGAAGAGTGGTTTAATTCCACTAAATTCAAGCTACAAAATTGTGATGAATTCATGAAGGATGAATATGTTGGAACTGACATAGCTACTAGGATTCCAAGAACATATCTAAAATAAGACTACTCTAAACTTCTAATGATAATTCATAAGTATTTAACTTGCGAAGGGAGGTTCCACATGGTGTACCAATTTCACTAGTAAGAAAGCCATTGATCTTAATTTTTACCTATTTAGAAGTTTGAGGAAGATGGAAGATAAGGTACAGGCTAGGCTACAAAACAGTGATACATAAGTGTTTCATCATGGGCTTATTAAGTTGTAAGTGTTGGAGGAATTAGGAAATATAAACAGAGATTGGTCTTATTTTCTCTTTCTTAATGGATATGAAGTTTATGTAGTGACTCCCAAGAAGACTCCTAAACCTAAGGACACTCACTCAATCCAAAATGAGCAGCCTGTTAATGAAACAGAGGTAGAAAACCAAGAAATAGAGCCAATGAATGTTGAAGAAGAGCCAAAAGAGATTGATATAGAACCTGCACAAGGGACACCAATCCCACTGTCAACAACTGCAAGGAAAAAACCAAAATTCAGTAGTAAGAATAAACATAAAGGATGACAAGAAGTAAAACAAAGGGCCAATCAATTGAGAAAGGTAATTTGGAAGCCATCCTTCAGGCTATAGACATAGAAGAATCCCCAATAGTTCATGTTGTTGATGTTGGAGGGACCAGATAGAAAAATACAGTTATCACTTCCAAATAGCTTGAATTCACTAGAGAAGATGCAGATTTTCTCTTTCAGCGAAGAAAACCATTGACTAGATCACAGCTGGCAAAAGATGTTATGTCTCAAGCTATTGATAAAGGAAAGCATCCTCTAATACAAGAATTCATTGATCTCTCTCCATTCAAAGAATTTATCACTATGCAAAGAAATGGGAATGAGAAGATGGTTGAAAAATCAGAAATGGAGCTCCTCACAGAACAACTAAGAGAAGAAAGAGAAGAAGTAATTGAGTTAAAGTTGGAGGCAGAGAAACACAGGTTTGAAAATATTGAGTTTGATCAGATGATGGAGAAATGGGACAGTGAAATTTAAATTTTTAAAGTATCCATGAGTGATGCTAAAAGACTATTGAAAAGGACCCAACCCCTAAGGCTTTTGGCTAAAAATACCAGAAAGAGGAATACGCCCTTGCTAGTTGAAAGATGATCATTGAAGAATCAAGTAAAATACCTTCAAGAGCAGATGGAGATGATACAGGATGAATTGAAAAAGAGGGACCTAAAAATTACAGTCATTAATGAGCCTAAACACACTCAAATTTCAAAGGACAGAGAAGGTTAGAACTACCAAGGTTTGAGGAGTGGAGTAATTTTTTGTCAGTTTGAAGATCTCACCCAGCACTTTCTACTCATCAAAAGGTGAAATTTTTGAAGAAAGGGATTTTTCTTATGTTTCTAATAGATTAGGTGTTTTCGTAGCGCCTACCAGGCTTGAAGCCAAAAAGGCGCTACGAAAATGAAGATGAATTTTTGATAAAAAGGGTGGTTAAACTTGAAATTAAATCTTGGGAAAATTTGTATTAGCCCTCCTAACATATTTTAAAGGCTCATGGCAGCAGAAAGTCAAATTTATTGGTAAAAGTGTTCAAAATAGAGGCACTACGAAAAGTTGCTATGAAATTGCCTTGTTTTTCCCTATTTCAGCAGCAAGTTAAATTTTGAGGGAATTTTATTTTGAAATGATGCATTAAAGCTCACCCGGTCACATGTAGAGGTCAAAGATGGCCAGGAGGATATTTTAATATAGGTTTTTTCTACGAAATTGTCCAACTCATCTTCAACTTTTCAGTTCATCATGGAGATATTTTATCATGTGATGGCATCAACTCCTTAAAAGTAGCAATATATGTTTCATGAAGACAGTGAGGGTATTTATGTTTTGGTTATGGTTAGTGTTATTAAAGAACATGATCCATTTTGATGTAATTAGGTTTTATTTCAGATAAAAATGTAATAAATAGGTAGTTGAGTTATGTTAGGACTCTAACTCCTAAAGTTAGTAGGTGTCAGTTTTTAATTCCAAATATCTAGCTTATTGGTAGACTAGGTGGCACCAAAAGAACTTAATGATCTAGCCTTGTTGGAGGATTTGATGTAAACATTTGATGCCTATTAATAGGCATTATTTCGATGAATGAAGGGTTGGAGAATATTGTATCACACTTCTACTTTGTAAAAAAATTCATGTTCAATAATACACAGTGGATATTTTTCCTTCTTCACCTGAGATTCAAATGAGGTTTCAATGATTTTATGTCTTATATTTTTCATGTTTTATATCTGAAACATGTTTATGTCTAATTACTCATAATTCATGGAAACCATGCTCTGACTTCCTTTTGATATTAAACTGATGCTTTTTCCTGTGTTGTGTATGTGTGCTATCTTGTCATTGAAACTTTCACTTGCCTCAGTTTCCTCAAGAAGGGTTATTTTCATTGAGTTTCTTGATGTTGACTCCATTAGCCCAATGATAGCAAGTCCTTTATTTTCAATCTGAAATTAATCACAATCAAGTCACTTTCATAGAGTTATCCATATAATAGAGTTTTCATTGAACAATCACAAGTTACCTTGAGAGAGCCCTCTCAGACTGAAGAGGCTAATCTTCAATTAAAAGTTGGTTGAAATAGTTACTCTAAGTTTTCTAGTGGAGTAGCCCATCAGTACCAATTTAGATAAAACATTGTGGATCAATGGTTCCAATGAAGTCCATGCCCCACTTGTCGAATGGCTCTAGAGCCGCCTGACGATGCAAAGGCATCTCCTCCCTATGTCTAGGTTTCCCCATCCTTTGGCACTGGTCACACCTACTAGTGTATCTTCTGGCATCTTGGTAAAGGGTAGGCCAATAGTAACATGCATGTAAATATTTGAAGGTTTTTCTTTTTGCAACAAAGTGGCCCCCACAAGGGTTATCATGACATGCAGAGACGATGTTAAAAACTTCTTCCTCCCTCACACATCTTCTAAGAATTTTTTCAGGGTCTAGCTTGAAAATACTTCCCC
The DNA here is from genome assembly GCA_034641835.2 of Pinus albicaulis. NCBI lineage: Eukaryota > Viridiplantae > Streptophyta > Pinopsida > Pinales > Pinaceae > Pinus > Pinus albicaulis. Next base: position 637,556,418 of record CM076574.1, on the reverse strand, counting down.
AGATCCAGGTGAAAGGGGAAATTTTTCTGATGATGTTGATCTTTTCCTTGGATGAGAGGTTTGGAGGGAAATTTTCAGCAACCAAGTAGTTATAAGCTATGTCAAAAAACCACAAAGAGAGTGTCGAGATACCAAAGAGGTGTTCATACGAGAGCTGGTCATCCACCATTCCTTCTTCATTTGTGTATAAAGATAACCTAGATAAGAAATTAGAAACAGCATTCTCCTTTCTAGGTTTATCGACAATGGTTAGGTAAAACTTCTATAATAGTAACAACCATATAATTATTCTAGCATTAACATCATGTTTTTTCATTAAATATTTGTTGGTTGCATGGTCAGTGTTTACAAAGGTCTGATAACCAATGATATAATTTCTAAATTTTTTTAAAGCATGGAAAATGGCTAACATTTCCTTCTTCGTGACAATATAATTGAGTTCAGCCTTGGATAAGTTCTTACTAATGAAATAGATTTCATAAGGTGATTTGTCTTCTAACTGCCCTAAGGTTTCCCCCATAGATTTTTCTCATGCATCTGTGTGGATGTGGAAAGGTAGAGTCTGATTTAGACCTCGGAGAATCGGGGCAGTAGTTAACTTTCCCTTGATGAGCTCAAAAGCTTCTTGACAGAGGCTAGACCAAGTAAACTCAGAGTCTTTGGCCAACAAATAAAATAGTGGCTAAGCCAAATTGCTAAAATATTTGATAAACCGTCTATAGTAGCCAGCTAAACCTAAGAAAATCCTGACATCTCTCTAATTTTGAGGAGTAGATACCCTTTTGATGATGGTGATTTTTTTTAAGTCCACCTGTATTCCTGCTTGGGAGATTGAGTGTCCCAATACTACTAGCCCTTCTCTTCTCAAGAATTCACACTTTTCTAGGCTTAGGGAGAGATTCATCTCAATGCATCTTCTCAACACATTTCCCAAATTTGAGAGAGCTTCATGGAAGTCATCCCCATAGGGTATGAAATCATCCATGTAGATTTCAATCGAGTCATGGACTAGCTCAGAAAAATTTCTCAAGACAACTCTTTGGAAGGTAGCTAAGGAATTTCACAACCCAAAGGGTAGGACTATGTAAGCAAAGTTACCCTAAGGACATGTGAAAGTAGATTTTTTGTGGCCTTTAGGGCTAATTTGGATCTTGCTATACCCATTGAACCCATCTAAGAAAGAAAAGAACTTATTTCCTGCAAGTCCATCTGGGACTTGATCTATAAATGGCAAAGAGAAATGGTCATTCTTGGTGCTTTGTTGAGTTCCCGATAATCAACACAGATTCACCATTTTCCATTCTTCTTCCAGACTAGGACAAGAGGAGATACCCACTCATTGTGTGATATAGAATAAATCAAATCTACATCCAACAATTTCTATAGTTATTCCTTTACTATGTATTTCAGAGTTGGGTTCATTCGCCTTTGGTGCTGGCGAACATGCTTGCATCCTTATTTAATGTTAATATGATGTCTTTACACCGAGGGATGCACCCCTTTCATGTCCTTGTAGTCGCAAGAAAATGCATCTAGGTTTTCTTTCAAAAGTTAGCATAGCTGCTCTTCTTCTCTATTAGAGAGGTTTGAGTTAATTTTCATAGATTTGTATGTTCCAAATTCCATGGCCTTGGTGGTTTCAGAGGTTGAATCAACTCAGCGAAATTCCATCCAAGGGTGGATTTCATATTCTTTGACTAGGTTTTCAAGCGAGCTGTTAGTGGGGGACTGGTTTTGAATGACTTGGTCGATGATTTCATATTCATCAAGTTGCCCCCCCTCTAAGAACAACATTTATGGTACAAATGGGGTAGGGTCAAGTGTTGTATACTTCATCTTCTTCTTCATCCTCCAACTATATAGGTAGGTCATGGTCAATGGAAGGCTGGGCTAGAGGATATAATACTAGTTGTTTAGACAAGGGCCCATTCTTAATAGTAATGTTTCTGGCCTGACAGCTGAGATAAGCATTGAAAGTGGCTAACCAAGGTCTCCATAGAATGAGAGGATATCCATTAAACTTGGTTTTTGGCTGGAGAACCATGAAATATGTAGGATACTCCCAAGATTCAATTAAAACCATAACATCCTCAACAATTCCTTTCAGAGTTACTGTGGACTGATCTGCAAGTTGTAGAACCGTTGTGGTTTTACTCAAAGTCCCTTGGAGGTTTAGTTTAAGCATAGTTTACTTGGTCATTACATGGATGGTAACCCTGAGATCAATCAGGGTATTGGGGACTATGACACCATCTATGTGCACATCTACAACTAGACTACCAAGGTCCAAGTACTTTGGGAAGATCACCCACCCCACCATTAAGTTGGACAACAATCCTACTAAATTGATAGTGGGGATCTCTTTCTTCTTTATCCCTATTTTCTTGAAGCACTTTTACTTGATGAGCCTATTGTAGATAGGGACATCCTTAATGGCCTAGAGAAGGGGTATTTTTACACACAAATTTTTCAGTTCTCCCAGAATTTCGATCTCCTATAGGGTGTGCTGACTGGAGTGGATCAAGCACTCAGGAAAAGGATTTTTTTGGATCTTAGTGTTACTTTATTCCTTTTTCTCCTCAACCTCTATAGGTGGAGATTGAGGATGGTTGTCTCATAGTACTCTTCCTTACCTAGGATTAATCTCATACATCTCCACACCATAAGCTGGATAAGATGTCTCTCCACTATAAACATGTTGTGCTTGTCTGTTTTTCGGGTTTAGATTGGGCTGTGGAGGCATATGGGGTAGCTTGGGTAGAGAAACATGAGTAAGCTGAGTTTGAGGTTGGAGTGGAGGCATTATATCAGGTGGTTGATTATGTTGAGGCCTCCACCCTTATGATGGGTTGTTCCACTGAGGTTTTTGAGAAACATACTGCTAAAATGGTTGGTTCACAGGTTGAGGATGATATGGAGGGTTGTAAGTCCAAGTAGGAGCTGTAGGCTAGGATGGAGGAGTGGGGGTGTACCAAGATTGCATAGGTGAATTCTGATTGTTGTGATAGTAAGAACAAGGTGCACCTTTCATAACCTGCTGATATGACCAAGGGCCTTGAGGCCTTCTCTGGTTAATGAAATAGAGTTTCTCTGGTCATGCTTCCCCACCTTAATATACAGCTTCAATTCTAGGTAGGGAAGGACATGGTCTGTGGCATGATTCTCGTCATAGACTAAGAAAACCTCTATGATATTTAATGGACATTCATTTCGAGGGTGTTTTATAGTATATATAGGGCATAATGTAGCCAAGGTTATTTATACTTCCTCTTGCTTCCTCTTGATCTAAATTGTGTCCATTTTCAAGGAAAAGGTGTGCAACATGTCACTCTTTAAGTCCTCCAACATATTTCTAATCTCATGCTTGATGGAGGTGGAAGAGGAAGGGGTATTGGTCGTACTTTGGCTAGCTCTACATTTCATCCTATCTTCCCTAGAATGGTTGTTGAAGATAGTTTTGATTGTCTCATAAGGAAGTTGGTAGATATATCCTCATGATAAAATATTAAGGGTTTCTATCACTTCATCCCTGATCCCTCAAAGAAGTAATAGTTTAAGTGATCCTGGATCAAGGGTACATTTGGATCTTTAATAGCTTAACTGGAATGCCTCTTCGTAGTCATATAGGGATTCATCAGGCCCTAGAGTCATCCTAAATATTTCCTCTTTAATTTCCTTGGACCTACATTAGTCCATGTACTTGCAGTTGAAGGCCTCTTGCATCTGTGCCCAGGTAGTGATGTTGTTCCTAGGTAGAGCCATGTACCAGTGCAATTCTTCATCCTTAAAGGTAGATGGGAATAGCTTTAGATTTTGACCAGCTGAGGCATAGTCATAGGTCCTATAGAAAACAACAAATTCAAACATGAATGTGTCAAGATCCTTAGAGGTAACTCCACAGAAGTGTTGAAGGGATGAGGGGCTGATGTTCTTCATTTTAGTATCCCCGTCTGCCTCTCTAATGGGAAAGACACCCTGGTCTTCATTTACAGCCATGGCTTGAATAGGTGAAGCAGGTTCCTTTGGTGAAAGAAGTTCTTCTTCTTCCCCAATAGGTTCTTCAAGTTTTCAAAAAGCTCACCTATGGTGTGTTCAACCTCACAGTCATCGAAGAAGATTGAAGGGTGACTATGTGGTGATGTGGGGGTTTTTGGTAAAAAAATTCCTTGTGTATCCCTACTCCTACGAGGCATGAAATCATATTTTTTTTTATTTTTAAATATTTTTTAAACATGTAAAAGTAAATTAGAAAATAATGCTAAAAAAATTCAAAGCATCTACTAGACACATCCCCGCCAACAGCACCAAAAAGTGTTGAGCCTTGGTATTGCACCAAGAATGTTTCAAATATCAGAGGCTACTCTACTTTACTTTATAAACCTATTGTTCATACAAACTTAGAGGTGATAGTGTTATATACATAGAATATGCATTCTACTCATGTCATCCTCTTTTGAGTCCTACAAAAGGGTGTTATTTCTAGGGTTTTTGAATGAAGTCCATCACACCTATGAATTTAGACCTAGGGCTACAAGTGATTCAAAGAAACTAATCTATCATCAATCAAAGAACTATTATACATCAAAAAATTACATCTAGAGACTTTGAAATGAAGTAAATCTACAAATTAAGCTATGGCAAGAAATGGAAGCAAAATAGGCATCTTTCATGAAGTAAATTGTTTAATTGAAATTGCAGAAATAAGACTAACCTAATCACACATTATTGGGCCAAATGACTAAACATACTCTGTCTACTTCAAGTTTTAACTATCATGCTTTTACTCATGCATTTAATCATGACCTAATTATGATTGTAAATGCACTGTTTTGCAGCAAGGAGGATAAAATGCTAAGGTAGTTTAAGAAGGGCTTGAACTCATGCGTGCAAGGCTAAAGGTGTTTGGGTGGTTTTGGTAGGTCTGGATGAGGTGGACGATGGTTTCTAGTTTTAAGGAGAGGCAAAATGGTGTTGCTGCAAGTGCTACTACAAGTTTCCTATAATGTAATAGGAAAGCCCTGAATTGCTACAGGAAACAGTCTGAGGGAAATTCAAGGCCAAAAATGGTGGAGAAAAGCATATGGGAGGTGAAATGAAGGTGTGTTTCTATGAATTAAAGGTGTCCAACACCTTGGCCAAGCTCAAAACCTATTGAGAAGCTTGTCTTGCACTCCTTGGGGTCACTCACGATGTGAAGGTGAAAAGTCTGAAAAATAGGGTTCATGGAAATTTGATTGAAAGAAGGTTGATGATGGGTGAGAAATGAAGCTACGGGTGTTGGTGAAGTCCTCCTTTGTTATGCTAGTTTAACCTGCAAGCAAACTACCTTTTCATGCAACAAAAATTGACAAATTCACGATGAAGGAAATGGAAAAGATGAGTTGAATTTGTAAAGAAAACCTACTTTAGCATTCAAAAAAAAATCTAACTCAGTATTATATACATGTTCATGACACTGCAACAACCTAACTATTATTTCCAAGAAATCATAAACTAAAAGAGAAAATTTGGATTATGGAGAAGGTCTGTCCTCATCAAGCTCCAATGAAAGAGATGAGACAGGGAGGCTTGACATGCAACTTTCTGATTTTATCAGTTACTCTACCAAAATTTACTCAAGCTTAACTACAAAAAAATACAAATGGAAGCAAACTAAAAATGGTGAATTGAAATGTAATCAAACTAGATTAAAATTCATAAAGAAAATGTAATATTCCCGAATAGGGAAGCAGCAATATATGAACACAAAACTAGAAATAACAGTGAATAAAATTATACCAACATGTATGAAAATTATGGAGCCATTTTATTATGTAAATTAGCAGCAAATAAGTACAATAGAAGTGAGCACAACTTAAATAATCAAGGCAAGCAAGCCTCCCATGAATGCTTATGCCAAATATGAAATACTGCTACATAGCAGAATGCCAAAGGACAAGTACAACGCAGTTTTAGATGATACACTGCTACTGGAAATGTAAAATAATATAGATCTGGAAATATATGGCTCATAAAGTGTCGGGAGTAGAGATCTAAGCTCCCAAACACATTTCCAAGACAAGCCGGGAAGGGTTTCCTGAAATATACAGAAATACCAAAATGACATAATGCAGCCCTAGGGCTAAATAGTAGCTAAAACTGAAAAAAAAAAATGGATGAATATGGATGTATATAATACAAAAAATGAATAGATATCCTCCAACACGTCCTTCAAGTGAAAGGCTGATCCTAACACTGAAGATCTCAACCTCCAAATCAAGCACTGAAACCCTCACTACAAATGCTCACTAAAATAACAAAAAAGAGGGATATTATGTTGTAGATGATGGGAATATGTTGGCCTGGTGATAATATGTGAAAGAAAGCTCAATAACCTCCTTTTCTAACCTCCCAAAGAGAAGAATGCTTCCTCCTCTGAAAAAATAGTTCTGGAAGTGGGTTTCTCAACCCTCCACTGCAACACCCTGCAACACAACACAATACTCTGTAGAAACTGCAATGTAGCTAGAGACTGAAGCTTGGCCTTAATCCTGATAGTGGAAATGATGGTACAGTGCCCCCCAAGAGGCCTCTCAATAAAGGAGATGGGATCCCCGCTCGAGAGTACCTGGTACTAAATAGCACAACAATCGCAACTAAACAGCTGAAGAATGCAAAATAGTCACACAGACCATAAAATCAATAATAAATAACATAACTCACTATTTTTTCCTTGCCCTCCTTATAAAAAATCTGAGCCTTCTCACCTTGGGTCCCACTCATTAGGGTTTCCACCATCATGGAGTCTTCCTCTCATTCACACTGCGTTGTCTCTTAATGATGATCCACTCCCTCCATACCAGCGTTATTGACTTGGTCAAACTTGACCTTGTCCACATGCATTAGCCCATGTTCACACATGAGGGTGCTTAATCTAGCTATGAATATGATCCCTTTTCACATTAAGAAGGATTTTATGCCAACTAAAGAGATTTATGGGCCTCCCTACCAATTTATTCAACTAACTAAATGACAAGAGAAAAGTTAATATTCCAATTAGATGCATGCTAATTTAGGAATATTACAGCTCTCCCCTCCCAAATGTTGCTCTTCCTCAAGAAAATGTAGGGATAGAACTGAAGAGCCTCTCCTCCTCCTGTAGCATCCTCATATGATAAACTCCTCCAAGGAACAAGATGTTGTCTCATCAATAAATCTCCAAGTTGCTCCTCCCAAGTATGCAAGTTAGCTTTTGGTAACCATCCCAAATAGCTATCGTCATGAAGAAGTAAAACACACATGGAGGCAACAATGTCTTTTCTAGAGGCCTTCTTGAGGAATGGAAATTGAAATATATTGGGAACTGTCATTCCCATGTGAATCCCCCATCCCCAAACTATCATCCATAGTAAATGAGCCATCCTCCAAAATGGTAATGCATGAAAAATCTCCTCCACCTTTGGCTCCTGCAATGTAGGTGGGCTGCATAAATGAACATGGTAGACAAAATGGCCTACTCCACACTATCTCTCTCTCCACTTATGGAAATTTTAGAGGTACTACTGATATTTGGATGCAATATTGTTGCCCTTAAGATAAAAAAGGACAACTGGATCTCCAAAGACCCTCCTCTAGTTTCATGAGACCAAACCTTCCGATACAAAGTGAATGGTACATCACCCCCATATGGTATCCAAATCAGAAAAATTCTGAAGGTTATGTGAAATTTTGGATAGTACCAATGGTTTCTCCAGTGGATACAACACAGTTTTACCAACTACTGTTTTAGAACATCATGTGGGAAGTTGTCTCCCAATAAGTTGCTAGATGTGCATGTTTTCTCATCTACTATGAGGTAGTAAATGGAATGATATATCAATTGAGCATAACAAGAATAACACCATATTTTCCCAAATTCATGCAAAGAAGGGCTATCTCCATCACAATTTTTGGTCCTCGAATGATCATGAAACCCAAAGATAATCTTGCCCTTTTTTGGAGCAATGCACTGTACATAGATGATGAGAGAATGCAAATGATTTATGAAATGATTAATAAGTACAGATGTACATTTCTTACCATGCATTGTGAGTAGGCTTAAAGTGAGGTACATAGATGATCCCTCCCATGAGAATCTCCTCATAAAGGTCTACAAAATGAAGGGATGCATACTCCCCTTGGAACACTCCAGCAATAGATCCATACTCCCAAGTGACAGCGTTGTTGTCCTTAGTGATAAGGCGCTTGCCACTCCATGACTCCATTATTTGACATGCCATATGCCAAATTCATCCACCATCATGTTGCTATGTGTGGGAGTCTCCTTACTATTTGGAAATACCTCCTGATCCTTCAATGCTAAAGGGTAGCCTCCTTGCACTTTGATTGTGCCATTCCTTCCTCCTAAAACATACTGCAAAGTATGGGAGAAATACAGCCCATACTCTCCCAAGAGTAGCCAAAGAAAAAATAGCTCTTGCTGCAGGGATCTGAAAATCGGCAGAGGTCATAATCGTAAACCTGTGTGGAGTCTCCAGTTGTTAGTATGAATCTTAATCGTAAGTGTACGAAAAAGGGTCACTTAGTCGTGCATAAAAAAAATCCCTAACAGCAAATATGGCCACCAAATATTTATATCTGCAATTAGGTGACCAAGACAAATGCTGCAAAAATCTAGATCTATGCATCAAAAGACATTAAGCAGTAAATAAAAACAAGAGTTGCTTCGTGCATCCAATAGACAAGACAAGAATATGTTGAATCAATTTTGTATTAATGGCACCTGGGAGGAAAAAATAGAAGGATGTTATAGTTCTCCTCAATGGGATGGGTTCTTGTAAGTCATCAACCATTCAGATCTAAAATCCCTCTCTCTTGATGGTGTAGAAAACCCAGACAAAAATGGAACTCAAAGGGAGCTCACAAGAAAAAAGATAGAAAAATATGACAATGATGGTGGATCAAAGTCAGACCAAAAGTACAGATCCACAGTGATCTTTAGGCAACAAAAGGTAGTGAGTGAATGGAAAAACCCTTCTATTTATAGCAAAATATTGAGTTAGTCTAGATATTGGTGCATATTTAAAATATTATTAACCAAATCAAGATCCAACTTTTGTGGAATATTTTATTATATTTGTTGGAGGGAAAAAGAATTTGACTTGGGTCAAATCCCTTTATTTGTAAATAATAAATAAATAAATGATTTATTTATTATTTTAAGGATGTGGTTGAGTAATAATCAAATAAATAATGATTTATTTAATTATTTAAGAGTGATTTATTAAATTTAACAAGGAATGTTGCTTTAAATAAGGTTTAAATAACTATTCCTAAAAAATAATAACATAAATAATAATTTATCTAATTAATTTTCCTATTTTGGGTTAAATACTGTGAATATTAATTTAACCTGCTATTTAACTAATTATTCCTCGACGAAAAATCAAACAAATGTGTGGATTTATTTAATATTTCCTCATGGGGTTTCCTTAGACCATAAACAACTTAATAAAGGTGGTTTACTAAGTCATTTTTCATAGTGAAAGAAATTTTACTTAGGGTAAAATTGGTCTTACATGGTGTACTTAGGTCCATCTAATAGTAACAGGTTAGATGACCAAAAAATGGTGTAACAGATTCCCCCCCAGCGTGCGAGCGTTAGGGGCTAATCATATGACTGAAGTACATTGTAGGAACTCAATCACTAGACACCAAAGGGGAAGTCAAAGAGACAGAGATATAAGGTAGACCAAAGTGTTAGAAGATAAGACCCTGAGGAGGTGAGACTTACAGGTGCGACAAGTCTCTTTTATGCATGAGTACCTGTGCTATAGGCGGCGGGGGAGGCATACCTATGCCCACCGAGATAAATTACAAAGAATAATGTGTCTAGTAAACAAGGGACTGAACAATATAGTACATGCTAGCATAAACATGAGCCAGGTAAAAACATGATAATGAATCCCACATACATACTGTGCCTAGGATAACAAATAGGACTTATACAATAATATATAAGTACATGAGATACAAATACAACCCAAATGCCCCTGTAAAAAGGAAAGGGCTCTAAAAATCTGATTGATACATTCAAACAAAAAGGCGCTGCAAGCAGCTGAGGCCGACATCATAAAATCTATGGAGCTACATCAAAGGCTGTAATGAAGAGGTCATCTGGGCATGTGGGGGGCTGCCTATAGGGCCACCCCCACATGAGGGCTGAAACATCTTACACACACCCGGGAATCGCCAGTATCATCTTCTGCATCACTGAACCATCAAATATGCAGATCTCGATCATGCTGAAAGGAGATGGAGCTAAGAAACAATCATATCAAAGGGTAATAAGGAGTCACTTTTCTTGATCCAAGGCACCGAACAAGAGTGGAAGCTGGAACCAAGGTACACAACCCTCTAGACCTGTCTTCTGGAATGAATGATCTGATGTCGACAAAAGAAGGTCCGCCATAGGTGAGGCAATGAGGAATCCTCAACTAAGGCACGAGACAAAATAGTAGAGTGACTAACAGAATGAAACCAGGGATGATGATGAAATGGGGGGGTACTGAGTAGAGGACGGACGACTTCCCTTGTTAGAGCATAAAGGGCATGGATGACCTGGTAGCGACTGACAAAATATCATGAGGGATAGGGGACAGCATGACTGAAGGCCATAATGTGCGACACGAGAGAGGAACCAAGCAATGAAGGATGGAGGACTATAGCGGGATACAAAGGGACTCGAGATAGAATCCATGAATGCGATGATGACTCAAATCGAATGCTCTAAAAAAGGGTGACTCGATGATGCTGCCACACAGAAAAGGTCTAATGGGGACCATAAAAACATGAGTACATGATGGTTACTCACGACAAAAATCGACACGAGCATATGGACAAGTATGAAGGCAAAGTGGTGCCCCAAGTACAAGTATTGCAAGTGAGGAAATTCAATTTTGAGGAGTGGTAAAGTGACCCTTCTTGGACAAAATGTGTCATGTTGAAGTATCAAATCACTAACAGATACACATTTGAGGGCTTAGTGAGAGCTTTCCAATGGTATAGACGGTTTGTCAAACTGAGATACGGTTTGGCCGCATCAAGCAAAAGAAAAATCAAGGGTCTCTCTTTTAATAAGGCATTTTCCCTCCAAATTCAGTCATTTGCAAGTGGAGCTGTGGTGAATGTAGAGAGGAGAGAAGGCCCTAAATCTTGTAGTAGAAAAGGGGAATCTAAACTCATTTTTATGATGTGGTGTACCATTTGTTTTTGTTATGGTTATGCAGTTTGAGAAAGGGAATGGAGGATTACCAATCTCTTTTGGCACTTCATATATGAAGCAAATGGACTAAGTTTCTGGGTTGGCATACATGGTGTCACTATCCCAAAGAGTGGATTTGGAGATAATGAACTGGTGCTCTCTTAGAAAACCCATAGGTTAGTCAACAAAAATGTCTAGGGGACTGGGTTGATGATGTAAGATGAAGGAATGATAAGGGTTATTATCCCTAGAGTGACCTGAAGTGATATGCGACTCTAGAGGTTCTTCTAAATGGGGAAGAATAAGTGTAATAGAGTCGACATGACCAGATACACTAGGAGAATTGTGGAGAATTTCTTCTCCTGGTCTCTCAAATATAGGTGCCCCCTTACCTAAACATTGGGTGTCAATGTAATGGACATAAGGTGTATGTGGTTCGAATGCATGGGTTCGATGTAAGGGGGGATAGATAAATTCAAGGGTGGTGACTACTTCCATAATGTCATCATCATAATAGAAGATGGGGTGACTGGTGGAAGAAATACCACCTGATGCGGTGAAGCTACCTGACTCATCATCATGACAAGAGAGGTCCACATGCGCATCATCAGAAGGGGTGACAGAAAAACAAGTAGATGAAGGATCCATCAATGTTGAGCCCAGGGTGATCACAGAAGGGAGGTCGAGTGAAACAGAAGGGGAAGTCTTAGACAGAGATTCCACCGTGGGTCTCATGAATAATGATAGGTAGAGGATGGTGGCCACAGGCTCCGTCATCTCAACATTAGGAGGGGGAATGTTGATGGGAGAGGGTAAATCCTCAAGTTGGCTCGAGGCATACTACATAAGAACGGGAGAGACGGACTGGTTCTATTCGATCTCGTACTCCCTAAATACCTCCAAAGAGGCGCGGTAATGTGTGAGGCAAGGAAAGTGGTGGGAATAATGGCCATAGAGATCACAAAAAGCATAGGGTTGGTTGGTGTGAATAGTCTTAGGGTTCTTTGTTGCAGTTGAGGAAGAAATAGAGGCTTCAGGGACTATAGACTCAGGGAACACAACACTAACCATGGGCTTGATACGGGGCAACTCAAGATAGGTATGGGTGGCATGTCCGACGACATCACACAAAGCACAATGCTTTGAAGGCGGAGGAGGAGAAGGGTTAGTCAGGGCAGCCTTGTCTTTTGATGCCCTCTTGTGAGCTTTTCCCTTCTTACCTGAAGTTATCGCAATAGGAGAGGGTTCCTATTGAGGTGGTAGAGGCACTGTAGCAACGGGAGAAGTCATAGGGACTGGTTGAACCCGGGTCAACGCAAGATAAGTTTTAGGTTGACCAGGAAAGGTAGCAATTGGGGGATCGAGGTACCAGATGGGAATCCCCGGGGTCAAGTTAGGAAGAGATAGGGTAGCCGTGACAGGTACCGAGAACACTCCAGGAGGGGGAGCTAGGAACGGTATCTGACCGGAGGGGTAATGGCCAGGCGAGACGGCTCTGAGATGGTTAAGGCTTGGAGGAACCATTCTAGGAGGGTAGAGAGGCTCATGGATACTAGCTGTAGGTGAAGGGCTAGGAGGATGAGGTCTAGAAGGCTGAATCAAAGGGCTAGGAGTAGGCTGCGGAGGGCGAGGCTGCTGACTAGCCGAAACGGGCCTCTTGAGGGAAGCTCGAGATGATTGCATCATGCAAAAAATTTGATGAGCTGGGATCAGAGACAAGAGGAGGAAGACCATGGAATGTACCAAGCAAAGAGGAATATTTGTATACTCTAGGTGAGACACTGGTCAAGGGATCGATGGTTTTCTTATTGACCACCGAAGATATGATGGACTCAGGGGAGGTTTGAGACTTACGTTCATAATATGTCAACTGGTCAATGGTAACTATCTTTCCATTATGGGGAAAAAACATCTTGCGGTGAACCACAGATGGTACAACGGACATTGCATAGGTGTAGTTACAACCCAATAGAATGTTGTAATCTAAGGGGGCATCAATGACTTCTACGTCAACACAAATAGTCTTGCCCGCAATATTAATAGGAAAATTGTAGAACAGGCCAATGGGCTAGGAGGCGTGGCCATCCCACGCTCGGAGAGTCATCATGGAAGGGCCAAACTCAAGCGATCTAAGTTGCTTCCAAATCGAAGCGGACATCATGCAGGTGGATGCGCCCTCATCAATGATACAATAGGAAACGTTGGCATTTTGGACCTTGACTAGGATTTGGAAGGCGATGAAAGTAAGAAGAGAAGGATGTTCTAACCGGTCAACATCGAAGACGATCAATCAATAACCTGAAGGATCTACAGCACCCATGGCAGATAGTATATATTTTCATTGTGAAGGGCACAACTGGAGGAGTTCCAGCGTTGAGATGGTAGTAGGAGATTGCACCAAATCATCTAATATGTTATATGAATGGGAATCTTTACCAGAAGTAGCATTTTGGCATAATGGTCCCTTAGGGATCTTGGTATGAACCTCGATCTTAGGCTGAGGGATCTACAAAGGACCATTAGGTGTCAAAAGAGGCTCTGTAGAACATGAAGAAGGGGGCTCGGGGACAGACGTAGTGGGAGGCTTGTTGTACCGACGAGACTAAGTCTGAAGGTTGAGGTCTATGGTTATAGGTTGGTGAGAATTCATCATGAAAATCTGGTAATCAGAGATACCAGATGGAGGAGGTTGAGTGGCTACCTGACCTTCAGGTGGTTGGGTAGCCACAAATCCTTGCTAAGGGAAAGGATTAGTAAACACAATCGGCTGACTAAGTACAACACTGGGAGGGATGGAAGGGGAGGTTTGTTGTCCTCGCAATGTTGCTTGAGACTCCCACATCTGCTTCATCTGTGGTAAAAGACAAAAATTGTGTGTGTAATGACCATAAACACCACAACAAGAACAAGGTTTGTTCGTGCGAACAGGCCTTTCTTGCTTGGGCTAAGTGCCTTGTTCTTGGTTAGAAGTGTTAAGCACATTATTTTGAGGATTAGGTCCAGGATTACAGGAGGAAGATTTATTTTGAGTGCCTTTCCTCTTCTTTTGTGAAGGAGGAGGATTATTCGTGCCCTGTTGTGCATACACCTGCCCCTAAGGGGGCGGTGGCTGCTATTGCAGGGGTTGAGAAGGAAAGGGAGGGGGAGCTGCTAATGCTGGAGGAGCTGGAGCACCAGGCTATAGATACGGATAATAGGGAGGTTGGGTGACATTGTGGTAAACAAGAGGTTTTGGAAAAAGGAGGAGGCATGCGATATCCTAGATACATGCTACCGAGAGGGGGGGGAATCCAGGAGGTGTTGGCCCCTCCCTGAGGAAAACCATAGCCCATGTGAGGCTAAGAGTATGGATGAGAGAGAGATCCACTGATACCGTAGGCGGCATGAGATGCCCCCGGTGTGTTGGCACCACGGGGTCTAGGAATATCAGGTAGAATGGTATAAACATAACCCGACTGAGTGTAGATCACATCATATTTTAACGCAATTTGGAGAGTGGCTTGTCGGTTTGACGGAAATGCGATGCGAAATATTTGCCTATAGTAGGCAAAAGGGATTTAAGGAACCAATCCATGTAGACACGGTCTTCGAAGGTAGGGGCTCGACATAGGCTCTTTCTTCTATGACATTCCTGGACATGATTGGATAGGCGGTTCCCAGACGATTGATGGAAAGAAGTCAAAATTTCGGTACTAGTGTCATAATGAAAGGGAAGCTATAAATAAGACAGAAGAGCATTGGCAAGAGTTGCAAAGGCGGTATGAGAGGATGAGTCCTGATCAACATACCACTTAGAAGCTTCGCCAGTAAGCGTACGTTGGAAAAACCGAAGACGGACAGAGTCAATGGTAATGGAGTTAGATGAACACCACATGTGGAAAGATCGAACATGATTTGTAGGATCTTCTCTAGCAAGGCCTTCAAACATGGGGATGTCGGAAGGGAGCTTGGTCGACATAGCAGGCCAACTAGCGTCATGGTGTATAGGGTAATTGATCAACTGGTAAAATTTGGGAAGACTAAGGCCTGCCATATAAGGGAGCAAGGGAGCAGTCGGGGTAGTTCTTGTTGCAGTCCCACTAGTAGTATTCCCAGCATTAGGGTCGGGGCTACCACTAGCGTGAGGTCCTGAACCAGACATGGTGAAAGTGATAGGGGGAGAACCAGAAGGGGAACCTAATGAACCAGAAGAGGAGTCAGAGTGCAGACTCGATGGAGGACTAACTCGAATCCTACGCAGAGGAGTAAGTCTTCCTACTGAAAATTGAGGATGAAGGCCAAGAAGTCTCCGAGATAAATTCCTTGGTGACGCAATGATGACAACACAAACATAGCACAAAGGGAAGAGATACCAATAAGGGTGGAGAGGTGCAGGATCAAATGATTACAATGTCGAAACAAGGGAAGAGAGGTGCAGTATCAATTGATTTCAATGTTTTAAAGTCTTTTCTTGGAGGTGTTAACCAAGCTCTTCGTTGCTTAGGGTGTGTGTGTAAAGTGTGTAAATTTTAATTTTTAAACCCAGAAGTTTGTAGAGAAAAAGAAAAAGTGTGTTGTATAACTGTAAATAAACCTGCAAATAACAGCATATGAAACTGAAATAACAAAAAATAAACAACTAATAATGCAATAATCTAAACCCAAGGAGGCGGGCCTCTCAAAAAGTAGTCTGTAGGTGGGCAAAAATCTAGTCAAAACACACCAAAATAGCCAATAGATCTAAGGTCAGGAGGGACAAATATCTAAAGGCTAGATCTGCTTGAAATAGGTGCAGAAAAATAACAAAAAATCAGAGGAAAAATTGTTGTAAATGGGGTGGTGAAAGGCTATAACCTGGAGGGAAGCAGAGGGGACCCTAGAGTAAAACCCAAAAAAAACTAAAAGGAGGTGATGTGGATGGATAAATAGCCAATCTAAAGTGGATCTAAAGGTAAGGTATCAGATCTAAAAAAATGTTGAACACTCCTAAATTTCAGACAACTTGCAGTAGCTAAAACTCTTCCACAAAAGGTGGAGGGTACTAAAGCCCTAGAGGGCTAGGTTCCCACTTAGACTTGGGATGTGAGCATTCACACACTGAAACATTCCCCTTTCGTGAAACCCTTGTTCTGTGGCTCCACGTGGTCTACTTACATTTCCTTGGCAATTTTATATCTATTTTGGAGAAAATTGATAAATAACTATGTTCAACAGCTTGAATATCAAATGGTATCTCCCGACTTATATCTTATTTCCAACTTTATAATCAAAGTTTATACCTTCGTGCGTTATATAGTAATATTGTCTTTATAACGAACCTTTGTAAATTAAATAAATCTCCACGCCTTCTATAATATCCTATCACCTTATAACTAACCAGCATTACAATATACCTTCGGCCGGCCCCACATATATGTTAATGGCCCAATCAAATGCACGCATCATACCTTGTTTAATCTTCGTGCATCTCTGTCGAACGAACATCGTCCGATGGCCTTCGCCCAGATCGACGACTCATACACATATTGCTCGGCATCCAACGTTGAAGTTTAACGCGCGATGGCACGATGGAACGGTGATTTTCGGGGATCCGCCTCGCCACGCGTCAAATTCTCTATGGAACCGCTCCTCGACCCAGAAATACCACTTTCGCACCAAAAGCGGTGCGATATGGGCAATCCGCTTCCAAAAATATGCTAGCGGTTTTGTATAGTGGCTAACCAGGGTTCACATCGGGGGTTGCGTTCACCTTTGTATACCTCGATTTTTAACTCAAGTTCGGACTCTGGTTGACAACCGATTGTAACTTACTGTGTTAAGCGGGATTCTATTACCATTAACCAAGTTTATATGACCACGGTTTCACAGGCTTCTCTACTCAAGAAAATTGAGGGAAACAATAGACAGAGACATGCATAATCTATACAATAGTTCATTCTAGTAGATACATATGCACAGATTTCATCACTTCACAATTAAACAACCTCTTGACAATTAAGGATTCAACCTGATTCTGGAGTAAATGCGCACATAAACTATTTAATTGGAAGCAATTGTAACACACAAATTTTATTGCAGAATCTCCTCTCTTCTTCTTGTCCTTCTTCAATACATCCGAGGGTTACAATTATATACATAAACCTATGACTCTTCAGTTCCTCTGAGAGGACCGTTTCAGGAAATCAAAATTTTAATTAAAAAAATGCGACTAACTGGAATATGACAGCTAGACTAATTGAGCTATTCAACTTCTACGACTCTAACTGATCTAATAATACAATCAGCTAAGGTGTTGACACCTAGCTGTGATAATTCGACTATTTTCAAACCCTCCTAGCCACAACATGTGGAAAAAACTCCTACATTGATGGCTAGTGTCTAATGCCCCTGCATCAGACTCCCAAGGGCAATTTTTTTCATGGGATCCTGTCCATGAGCTCTTCCACTGATCTGCCTATCTTCTGCAACATTTCTTCGGTCATCCAAGTGGCATATTCTTCTGGCTTATCCTTCCATTTGATCAAGTACTGAAAGTACTCTCGTCCTCTGGTCCTTCTGAACACTCTTTTGTCCAATTTCTTCTCTGGTTGCAATGGCTGTGCTAGAGGTAGTTGTTCTCTCCACTCATTCTGTTCCTTGTCTGCTTCTCTTTCTTCTGCACCATCATTTTCATACTTGTACAAATCTGCAACATTAAAAATAGGAGATATTCCAACATCAGGAGGTAATTCAATCTCATAAGCATTTGCAGAAAACTTCCTAAGTATCTTGCATGGCCCAATCTTTTTGAACTTCAATTTGTTGTACTGCTTCTTTGGGAACCTTTCCTTTCTCAAGTGTGCCAAAACCTGATCTCCTACTTCAAAATGAACTTCCTTTCTGCTCAAGTCTGCTCTGCTTTTGTATTTGATGCTGCTGCCTTGTAGTTGCTGTTTCACTTGTTCATGTATGGCCTGGATCTCTAAAGCAAATTCCTCACCATCTGCACTCCTTAGCTCTGCTCTTCCCAGATTTCTTAACTATGATATTCCTCTGGGGTGAATTCCATAAAAAATATGAAATGGACTCTGCCCTGTGCTCTTGTTCGGTGAGTCATTATATGCATATTCTGCTTGGGGAAAAATATGATCCCACTGCTTGGGATGCTCTCCTGCAAGACATCTCAACAAATTTCCCAGACTCCTATTCACTACCTCAGTTTTTCCATCAGTCTGAGGATGATAAGCTGAGCTGAAACTTAGTTTGGTACCAAGTTTCTTCCACAATGTCCTCCAAAAGTGACCCACAAATCTGGTGTCTCTGTCTGAAACAATACTCCTGGGCAACCCATGCAATCTAACAACTTCTTTGAAAAACAAGTTAGCAACATGGGTGGCATCACTAGTTTGGTAACATGGAACAAAATGTGCCATTTTGGAGAATCCGTCCACCACAACAAAGACTGCATCATTCCCTCTCTAAGTCTTGGGAAATCCTAGAACAAAATCCATACTCACCATGTCCCAAGGCCTGTCTGGAATAGGTAAGGGAGTGTACAATCCTGCATTCTGGCTCCTTCCTTTGGCATATTGACAAATATTGCAATTCTTCACAAACTTTTCCACTTCTTCTCTCATCTTGGGCCAGAAATAAAAGCGACTCAGCTGCTCATAAGTCTTATCAGTACCAAAGTGTCCAGCAAGTCCACCACTATGCTTCTCTTTGATCAAATTTTCCCTCATGGAACATTTTGGTACACACAGTTGGCTTCTTCTGAATAGTAAGTCCTCCTGCAAGAAATAATCCAGCCACTGGCTTCTATCTATTAAAACAAGGTTACTACATGCCTCAAATGCTTCTTTAAAATCTGGATCTGTTTTATACAATTCTTTCAGAAAATCAAACCCTACAACTTCAAAATTAGTTTCTTGAACAAGCATGTGCCTCCTACTCAAAGCATCAGCTACTTTATTGGCTTGGCCACTTATATGTTTCAGAACAAAATTAAAACTTTGGAGATACTCAACCCATTTAGCATGCTTATGTTTCAATTTGGGTTGTTGTACAATATACTGCAAAGCATGATTGTCAGAATATAATACAAATTCCCTGGACATCAGATAATGTCTCCACTTCTTCAGTGCCTGAACAATTGCATAGAATTCCTTCTCATAAGAGGAATAATTTCTTCTGGTGTCATTCAGCTTCTCACTGAAATATGCCACAGGCCTATCATCCTGACTCAACACAACTCCAATGGCCTCTCCACTGGCATCACATTTTACTTGAAATGGTTTTGTAAAATCAGGCAGAATCAAAACAGGCTTCTCTGTTATCTTTTGCTTCAGCAGCTTAAAATTCCTTTCTACTTCAGCAGTCCACTTAAATGGTTGTTTTTTCTTCTTTATTGTCTCTATTATGGGTGCATTAATCTCCCTGAAGTTTCTTATAAACTTCCTGTAAAAACTAGCAAGTCCATGGAAACTTCTTACCTCAAAAACATTCTTGGGTGAAGGCCACTCCACAATTGCCTTAACCTTTTCTAGGTCCATCTTCAATCCTTCTGCAGAAACAACAAACCCCAAATACACCAACTCTTCCTTCATATGAATGAGCATTTCTTCCAAATTTATCGAGTAGTTTCTCTTGGTGCAGCTTCTTCAAGACATGATTAAGATGCCTTAAATGTTCTTCTCTAGTTCTGCTGAAAACTAATATATAATCCAGGTACACTATCACAAATTTACCAATGAATTCTTTCAATACTTCATTCATAAGTCTCATAAAAGTGCTAGGTGCATTTGACAACCCAAAAGGCATTACCATCCATTCATAAAGCCCTTCGTTTGTTTTAAAAGCAGTTTTCCACTCATCACCCTCTCTTATTCTAATCTGATGGTATCCGCTCTTTAAATATATCTTTGAAAAATATTTAGCACCACTCAAACAATCCATTAAATCTTCAACTCTTGGTAAAGGGAATCTGTACCTGATTGTTATCTTATTGATTTCTATGGAATCAGTACACATCCTCCAGCCTCCATCTTTCTTTGGGCTCAATACTGCTAGTACTGCACATGGACTCAAACTTTCTCTGATCAGTCCCTTGTCCACCAATTCCTGTACTTGTCTCCTGATTTCCTCATTTTCTGTGGGAGTCATTATGTAGGCTGCCTTATTTGGCAGATTTGAACCAGGGATAAAATCTATCTGATGGCTGATCTTCCTCACAGGTGGTAGCTCATCAGGTAAATCATCCACAACAATGTCACAGTAATCATCTAACATCTCTTGGATTTCTACTGGTAAATCAGAAATATTTGTAGAAGTAAGAACTACTTTAGGTTTGCAAACTAAAGCAAAACTTACCTCTTCTTCTTCTATCTGCTGCAGATATTCCTTCCCGCTCAGCAACAAGGTCTTTGGATCAATCACTCTGCTGGATGGCTCTCCTTCCTCCATGGGTATCAATGTATGATGTACCCCATCTTTGAAGAACTTGTAAGTGTTCTTCTTGCCATCATGCACTGCTGCTCTGTCAAACTGCCAAGGTCTACCCAGCAGTATATGACACACATCCATGGGCATTACATCACACAAGACCTTATCTTTATATTTTCCCATTTGCAGCTCTATCTCACACTGCTCTTTTACAACCAGCTGGTGCCCTTTATGCAGCCAGGACACCCTGTAGGGAGTTGGATGCTCCCTTGTCTTCAACTTCAGCTTCTCTATTACCTCAGTGGAAACCAGATTGTCTGTGTTGCCACTATCAATGACTAGCTGGCAGCATTTCCCTTGGACTTTGCATATGCTCCTAAACAAAGTCTTTCTTTGTGCAGGCTTAGTGACCTCTTTGGCTTGCTTCAACAGGACCTTATTCACCACCAAGGATTCTCCCCTCTCTGGAAGAATTTCTTCTTCAATCTCTGCCTCTTCTCCAGTCTGGGCAACAACAACATTTCTTGGACCAGCACCCACATTCTCTGGACATTCATAGTGCTTGTGTCCCACTTGCTGACATCTATAACACCTCAATTCTCTACCTCTTCCTCTGTCTCTGCCTCCTCTTCCTTTTCCTCTGTAAGAACCCCTTCTGCCCCTTGCATCATCCTCTACAGATGCATTCTGAGGTGAGCTACTGTTAGCTCCATCCCTGGGTGTAGTAGGCTTTCCTCTACCACCCTGACTTCCCTTCCCTCGGAAAGTACCTCTCTTCTTGGCAGACTGTTTCCTCAGGAGTTTCTCCTCTGCTTTCAAGGCCATCTGGTAGGCCTCTTCCACTGTCTTAGGAGACAAGAGACCAATCTCATCTTGGATCTCCAGCTTGAGACCATTCACATATCTGGCAATCTTCTCTGGTGTGTCTTGGAATTTCCCAGCCCTTATGCTTACTCTGTAGAATTCCTCTGTGTATTCTTTTACTGTCAGCAACCTCTATCTCAGGTTCTGCATTTGCTTATACAATGTCAGCTGGTAATCACTAGGAAAGAATTTACCTTTTAATTTAGCCATCATTCTGGTCCAGCTCTTGATAGGTTGCTTGCCAACTCTCCTCCTTTCTTCCTGCACTCCATCCCACCAAAGTGCAGCATGTCCTTTCAGCTTTGTCACTGCAAAATTGACCTTCTTATCTTCGCTTATTTCCTCATAATCGAAGCACTTTTTCAATTCATTAATCCATTCCACTAGCTCCTCTGGATTCAGTCCCCCTGCATAACTCGAAACTTCAATTCTGGGCTTAATTGCAGACCCCATAACAGTTCTAAGGAGCCTTATGTCAAGAGGAATCTCAACATTTTCTTCTGCTTCTTCTGTCTCAGGTTCGCTGATGTCTTCAGGATCTATGGGTTGTCTTCTCTCCATGGCATCTATTCTGGTTTTGACCCTCTGCAACATCCCCAACACCTCAACGTTGGCAACAGGTCTTCTTCTTCCAGCACCTCTACCAACTCGGATTTCCATGTTAGCAAAACAACTTCAGACTTGCTCTGATACCAAAAATGACGCAGTAACACAGCTGAAAGTCAGCTCCCTTTCTCCAACCCTCGTTCTTTGGCTCCACGTGGTCTACTTACATTTCCTTGGAAATTTTATTTATCTAATTTGGAGAAAATTGATAAATAACTATATTCAACAGCTTTGAATATCAAATGGTATCTCCCGACTTATATCTTATTTCCAACCTTATAATCAAAGTTTATACCTTCGCACGTTATATATTAATATTTTCTTTATAACGAACCTTTGTAATTTAAATAAATCTCTGCGCCTTCTATAATATCCCGACACCTTATAACTAACTGGCGTTATAATATACCTTCGGCCGGCCCACATATATTTCAATGGCCCAATAAATGCGCACGTCATACCTTGTTTAATCTTCGTGCATCTCTGTCGAACGAACATCGTCTGATGGCCCTCGCCCAGATCGACGACTCATACGCATATCGCTCGGCATCCAACGTCGAAGTTTAATGTGCGATGGCACGATTGAACGGTGGTTTTCCGGGGATTCACCTTGCCACACGTCAAATTCTCTATGGAATCGCTCCTCGACCTAGAAATACCGCCTTCACACCAAAAGTGGTGCAATATGGGCAATCCGCTTTCACAAATCCGCTGGCGGTTTTGTATAGTGGCTAACCAGGGTTCACGTCGGGGTTTGCGTTCGCCTTTGTATACCCCGGTTGTTAACTCAGGTTCGAACTCTGGTTGACAACCGATTGTAACTTACTGTGTTAAGCAGGATTCTATTACCATTAACCAGATTTAAATGACCACGGTTTCACAGGCTTCTCTACTCGAGAAAATTTAGGGAAACAATAGGCAGAGACATGCAAAATCTATACAACAGTTCATTCCAGTAGATACATATGCACAGATTTCATCACTTCACAATTAAACAACCTCTTGACAATTAAGGATTCAACACGATTCTAGGGTAAATGCACACAGAAACTATTTAATTGGAAGCAATTGTAACACACAGAGTTTATTTCAGAATCTCCTCTCTTCTTCTTGTCCTCCCCCTCATACATCCGAGGGTTACAATTATATACATAAACCTATGACTCTTCGGTTCCTCTGAGAGGGCCGTTTCAGGAAATCAACAGTCTAATTAAAACAATTCAACTAACTGGAATATGATAGCTAGACTAACTGAGCTATTCAAATTCTACGACTCTAACTGAAATAATAATACAATCAACTAAGGTATTGACACCTAGCTGTAACAATTCGACTATTTTCAAACCCTCCTAGCCACAACATGTGGACAAAACTCCTACATTGTTGGCAAGTGTCTAATGCCCCGCATCGATGAGTAAACAGGAATGGTATAGGTCAAAAATGGGCGAATATGTCGACAAATCGAACGGAAAGTACGTAAAAACCCAAAACTTTCAGAAACTCCCGCAAAAAGTCTAGGTCACAATTTCTAACCCGATTTCGGCAAAGGTCATAGATTGTTGCTTGTTCTCTCCAGACCCGGAGGTTCAGGTTGTAGGTTTTGGCCCAAAAAGTGTGACCTACACTTCCGACACTCTCGGGAGCAAGTTTCAGAAGAATTTGTCGTCTCAGCTGCGACTGATTCCTGTCACTTGCGCAATAGGTCTGCAAACACATGGAAGTTAGAATTTTTAATGTTTTAGGGTTTTATAGGTTAAAAACAACATCAAGTAAAGTAAAATAATGATTAAAATAGAACAGGTACAAGTCAAAAACGGGCAGAGACGGAGGTCAGAAAACCCTAAACGGAGGCACAGAAAAACCCAGAAAACTTTCAGAAAAACTCCCGCAAAAGGTCTAGGTCGCAGTTTCTGACCTTATTTCTGCAGAGATCATAGGTTTTTTCCTGTTCTCTGCACCCTCGAGGTTCAGGTCGTAGGTTTTAGCCCAAAAATTATGACCTGTGCTTTCAGCACTCTCGAGAGTAGGTTTCAGTAGAATGTGTCGTCTCAGCTACGGCTGATGTCTATCACTTGTGCAATAGGTCCGAAAACACACGGAAGTTAGAATTTTTAATGTTTTAGGGTTTTATAGGTTTAACAAACATCAAGAAATGAAAAACAAGAAGCTAAAGAGAAATCCTAGGGTTTGAAGCAACTGGATATGTAGGGATCTGAAAAACGACAGAGGTTGTAATCGTAAACCTGTGTGGAGTCGCTGGTTATTAGTATGAATCTTATTCACAATTGTACGAAAAGGGTCACTTTAGTCGTGCATAACAAACAACCCTAACAGAAAATATCATTGCCAATATCTTTAGATCTGCAATTAGGTGACCAAGATAAATGTTACAAAAATATAGATCTATGCATCAAAAGACATTAAGTAGTAAATAAAAACAAGAGTTGCTTCATGCATCCAATAGACAAGACAAGAATATGTTGAATGAATTTTGTATTAATGGCACCTGGGAGGAAAAAATAGAAGGATGTTACTAGTTCTCCTCAATGGGATGGGTTCTTGTAAGTCCTCATCACTTCAAATATAAAATCCCTCTCTCTTGATGGTGTAGAAAACCCAAACAAAAATGGAACTCAAAGGGAGCTCACAAGCAAAAAGATAGAAAAATATGACAATGATGGTGGATCAAAGTCAGACCAAAAGTATAGATCCAGAGTGATCTTTAGGCAACAAAAGGTAGTGAGTGAATGGAAAAACCCTTCTATTTATAAAAAAAATATTGATTTAGTCTAGATATTGGTGCATAATTAAAATATTATTAACCAAATCAAGATCCAACTTTTATGGAATATTTTATTATATTTGTTGGAGAGAAAAAGAATTTGACTTGGGTCAAATCCCTTTATTTGTAAATAATAAATAAATAAATGATTTATTTATTATTTTAAGGATGTGGTTGAGTAATAATGAAATAAATAATGATTTATTTATTTATTTAAGAGTGATTTAGTCAAATTTAACAAGGAATATTGTTTAGATAAGGTTTAAATCATTATTCCTAGAAAATAATAAGATAAATAATAATTTATCGAATTAATTTTCCTGTTTTGGGTTAAATATGACCAGGAATATTAATTAAATTGTTGTTTAGCTAATTATTCCTTGAGGAAAATCAAACAAATGTGGATTTATTTAATATTTCTTCATGGGGTTTCTTGTTTAGACCATAAACAACTTAATGAAGGTGGTTTACTAAGTTATTTTTCATAGCGAAAGCAAGTTTACTTGGGGTAAAATTGGTCTTACATGGTGTACTTAGGTCCATCTAATAGTAACAGGTTAGATGAAAAAAAAATGGTGTAGCAATCACTGCTGCTCAATGACAACTTTGTTGATCTCCATAATGTTGTATTTTCTATCTCATGCTCATGCTCAATGTTGAACATATAGTTTTGCATTGTATTGTTTAGGAAAATGCTCATCCTATCCTCCAGGAATCCACACTCCAACCCCAGGATTTGTGTGTATCTCAATAATGAATAAACAGGATGATTGTTTATCCCCTCTTTGAACAACTCAAGGCTGCTCAGCACAGTGATAGTCTGGTGCTCCAAATCAGAAATGTGTTGTGACCCTTGGTCATGCAATGGCATATTCCCACAACCCTCCATAAGATGTGCTGACATAATAGAAAGTGGAAACATATGCATACCTTGGTAAAAATTGGGAACATCTTGTACTGCTACAAGGGTTCCTTCCTCCGGTGTGATGACTTCCCCAACTACTGATGATGATGGCTGCTCCTCTATGGCTGCATCAGCGCTAGCATAAGTCTCCTCCTCCTCATGCATCTCCAGAATAATGCATGGGACTCTACATGTCAAGAGATTAAGACCAATTTGAAAATATGCAAGGGTTATTTCTCCTGATGAAAGTGCTCTTGCAGCAAGTGGTGGTAAAGGCCTCCTCTCCTCTGCTTTCTTCTTGTCAAACTCCTTGATAAACCTTTGAGTAAAATCTGCATATGCAGTCACTCTTGCATGACTCAAATGGCTGAACCACCAAATGTTTGCTTCACCCTCAAGGTGCAACGCTGCAATCTCAACAGCTTCTCTCTCTACTACTGGATGTAGTGGGAAAAATGCATCTAACTTCATTCCCCAAGCTCTTTCTATACATGTGGATGACCCATCAAATGTAGGAAATAGGAATCTATTGCTACAATATCTTCTTTCTTCCTTGAGCTGAATGAACTGTGGGAGACTTAGATTCTCCTTGAAAGATATAGGTTGAGACTTATATTCTTCCAGGTATTCACTTAGAATTTCATGTTCCATGTGTCCTCCATCTCCATGCCTCTTGTCTTCTTCCTCGAAATAGAAGGGCATGGTGTATTGTTTTGGAGTTCTATGCAACATTGGTTCTTTTTTCTGATGATAGGAAGTACATGGACCTTCCTCTTCTTGAAACCCTTTAAAGGTTTCATTGCATCTCTCCTCTTTCGTCTGCTTGACCTCTTTGGAGATGTTCCTCATAGATCTGAAAAGTGATGAGACAAATCTCATTCCTTCCATACTTTTAGACCTCTTTTTATTCTCTTATTCTTATTATAGCATATTAGCTTGAAACTCACAGGCTTAGCCAAGATTATGATCTGATACCACTGTAATATTCCCAAATGGGGAAGCAAAAATATATGAACACAAAACTGGAAATAACAATGAATAACATTATACCAACATGTATGATAACCATGGAGCTATTTTATTATGTAAATTAGTAGCAAATAAGTACAATAGAAATGGGCACAACTCAAATAGTTAAGGCAAGAGAGCCTCCCATGATTGCATATGTCAAATATGAAATATTACTACATAGAAGAATGCCAAATGACAAGTACAACGTAGTTTTAGATGATACACTACTACCGGAAATGAAAAATAATATATATATGCAAATATATGGCTCATAAATTGCTGGGAGTAGAGATCTAAGCTCCCAAACACATTTCCAAGACAACTCGGGAAGGGTTTCCTGAAATATACAAAAATACCAAAATGTCGAAATGCAGCCCTAGGGATGAATAGAAGTTTCTACTGAATAACTGGATGAAGATGGTTGTAGCTAATAAACATAATGAATATATCTCCTCCAACAGATCCTTCAAGTGAAAGGCTGATCCTAACACTGAAGATCTCACCCTCCAAATCAAGCACTTAAACCCTCACTACAAATGATAACTAAAATAATGCAATCAAAGAGGGATACTGCATTGTAGATGATGGGAATATGTTGGCCTGGTGATAAGATGTTAAAGAAAGCTCAATAAATTCCTTTTCTGACCTCCCAAAGAGAAGAATGCTTTGTCCTCTGAAAAACTAGCTCCGGAAGTGGATTTCTCAACCCTCCACTGGAACACCCTGCAACACAACACAATACTCTATAGAAACTGTGATGTAGCTAGAGGCTGAAGCTTGGGCTTAAGCCTAATAGTGGAAATGATGGTACAATTCTCCCCCAAGAGGCCTCTCAAGAAAGGAGATGGGATTATCGCTTGGGAACACCCAGTGCTAAACAACACAACAATATCAACTAAACAACTGAAGAATGCAAAATAGTCATGCAGACCATAAAATAAATAATGAATAACATAACTCACTATGGCTACCTTTCCCTCCTTATAAAAAATGTGAGCCTTCTCCCCTTGGGTCCCACTCATTAGGGTTTCCACCATCATGGAGTCTTCCTCCCATTCACACTACATTGTCTCTTAATGATGATCCACTCCCTCCATGCCAGCGCTGTTGACTTGGTCAAACTTGACCTTGTCCACATGCATTAGCCCCTGTTCACACATGAGGGTGCTTAATCCAACTATGAATATGATCTCTTTTCACATTAAGAGGGATTTTATGCCTACTAAAGAGATTTATGGGCCTCCCTATCCATTTATTCAACTAATTAAATGACAAGAGAAAAATTAATATTACAATTAGCTACATGCTAATTTAGGAATATTACAGAAAAATACCTACAATGACATAAAAATAAGCATAAATAGACAAGAGAGACTAAGGCCAATGGATTGTTCCCTAACTCACAAGCCTAGCCCTCTGAAACTAACTCAGTGAAGGGCAATCTGAATACTCATCTTATTACACAAAATAGTCTCATTACATAATCATAAAAATCTTAAAAATATATTATAAGAGCTAAAAGTATTAACTTCCTTCAATGTTAGAATCCTAATGAGCTCTTGCTCAACCCTATTTAACCTATAGTGTAGCTACCAGAAACTCCCTTAAAAGTATGTGATGTGTCCACTTTGACTACAAGAGAAGTGGAGATTTAGTGCACTTGATCTCCCACTTGCTTGGTTGCCTTTGACTTCAAGCTATTGGAGGGAATCTCGAGGATCCCTTAGCCGCCTTTAGGAATTAAGGAGGTGGGAAATCATGCTAGAATATCTCCTTGATGTCTACTCCGAGATTTAATTGCAAAATCTTCATCAAAAGTGCAATATCTTTGTGATTATCTTGCATTTAACTCATGTTAGGTATTCAAAGTATGGAAAGCCTTAATAACCATATACACTAGCAACATAATACCATAATATAATTTAAATGTGAGAAAGAGAGACTTAATAAGGCGAAAAGGTGACAATTAACCTCTCCAATTATACCTAATCATGGATCTCATCAAGATGTAAATTGAGCCCCCTGATCAGTGACTACCTCTCCGGGGTATCCAAACTTGCAGAACACATTCTCTCTCAAACAATCAACTGCCTTCTCTTTTGTTGCTGCCTTGATAGCCCTTGTTTCATCCCACTTGGTCAAGTAATCCATGCAGACTATGATATATCTCTTCTGCCCGTATGGTGGATCAATGGGTCTAATGAATTCTATGCCCCACTTTTCAAATGGCTCTAAAGCCACCTAAGGTTGCAAAGGAATTTCATCCCTCGGTGTAGGTATCCCTGTCCTATGACAATCATCACATCTATTGGTGTATCTCTTGTCATCCTAGTGGGAGGTAGGCCAATAATAGCCTGCTTTCAAAGCTTTGAAGGTTTTCCTATTAGCAGCAAAATGACCCCCACAAGGACCATCATGAGATTCTCACGGGATGTTAAAGACCTCCTCTTCCCTCACACATCATCTGAGAATTTGATACATACCCAATTTCAAGAGATTTCCACCAACGTAAGTGAAAGGGGAACTTTTCCTTATAATCCGATTCTTTTCTTTGGATGAAAGGTTTGGAGGAAATCTTTTAACAACCAAGTAGTTAGCTATGTCAGTAAAACAAGGAGAGAGTGTTGAGATAGTGAATAGATTTTCATCTAGAAGTTGATCATTCACCATTCCTCCCTCATATGCAGATAAATTTAGTCTAGATAAGAAATCTACAACAACATTTTTCTTTCCTCATTTATCAACAATTGTCAAATCAAACTGCTCCAATAAAAAAAACCATCTAATGTCCAGGGAAAATTTTAAGGATGGAAAATCATCTTGAAGTTTAAAACATTGGCAAATATCAGTAGTCCCTAATATTGCAAACTATAAAATGTTTATTTATGTATTTTTAATTATTTAAATTTATAATTATTTTATATATACTCTTTATATAACATTGGTGATTTTTAGGGAAAAATAATTTTATATTGTAAAATTTGGGCGAATCATTTTTATAAAAAATAGAAATTGGTGAATATTATTTTTGGAAAAATCATGGAAAATTCACCCACCTACGAATATTAGACCCTACAATTTTACATGCTAATGATTCTAGCATTAACATTAGGTTTATTCATTAAGTACTTGATTGTTGCATGGTAAGTCTATACAAAGGTCTGATAACCAGTAATGTAGTGCCTGAATTTGTTTAGGGAATGGAAAATGGCTAAGAGCTCCTTTTCAGTGACAGTGTAGTTAAGTTCATATTTGGATAGATTCTTTTTAATGAAATAAATGGCATAGGGTATTTTGTCTTCCAATTTCCCCATGGCTTCCCCCACATATTTATCTGATGCATCTGTATGAATTTGGAAGGGCAAAGCCCAATTGGGACCTCGAAGAATAGGGGTAGTGGTTATCTTTTCCTTGATGAGATGAAAAGCTCCTAATAGATAATAGACAAGAAAAATTTGAAATATTCAGCCAAAAATCTGAATAATGGCGAAGCCACTTTATTGAAGTCATTAATGAACCTCCTATAGTAGCCAACCAAACCTAGAAAACTTATGACATATCCGTTCTTTTGAGGAATAGGCGCCCTTCTGATGATGGTGATTTTTTTTGGGTCTACCTATATTCTTGCTTGTGATATTTTATGGCCTAGGACTATCCCTACCTTTTTTAGAAATTCACACTTTTCAGGACTTAGGGAGGGATGCATTTCAATAAAATTCAACACTTTTCCTAGATTTGAGAGAGCCTCTTAGAAATCATACCCACAATGTGTGAAATCATCCATGTAGATCTCTATAGAATCATGGACTAGTTTAGAAAAAATTCTAAGGAATTTTCTCTAGAAAGTAGCAGGGGCATTGCATAAGCCAAAGGTAAGGACTATGTAAGCAAAAGTTCCCCAGGGACATGTGAAATTGGTCTTGTCCTAGTCATCAGACCTGATTTGAATCTCATTATACCCATTGAATCCATCCAGGAAAGAGAAAAAATTCTTTCATGCAAGACCATCTTGGACTTGATCGATGAAGGGTAAATGGAAATGGGCCTTTTTAATGGCTTTGCTTAGCTCTTAGTAGTCAACACAGATTCGCTAATTCCTATTTTTCTTTGGGACTAGAACAAGAGGAGACACCCACTCACTATCTAATATGGGTTAGATGAAACCTGCACCGAACAACTTTTGCAGTTCATCCTTCACTATGTCTTTTAAGGTTGGGTTTATCCTCCTTTTGAGCTAGCACATAGGCTTACATCCATATTTAATATAAATATGATGTGTGCATGCCAAGGGATTCACCATTTTTATGTACTTGTAGTCCAAAGCAAAAGCATCTAAGTTTTTCTTCAGGAGCTGGCATAATTTCTCTTCTTCCTTGGTCGAGAGGGATGAATTAATATTCAGGGATTTATATGGGTGAAAGTCGATAGCCTTGGTGGCTTCAGAGGCTAAGTCAACTAAGTGTATCTGAATCCAACAGTAGCTTTCAGATTCTCTCACTAGGTTATCGAGTCACTAGCACATTTGGCCCAATTTTCGAGGGCCAAAATTTTTCTCTTGTGACCCATAGGCATCCCAAGAGCAACACTTTGAGGTGGGGCAAAACTTTGTTTCATGTCCCATCACAATTCCAACACTTATAATAACTCTCAATAGAGTGACACTAATTCCGACGTTTTTTTGGTAGTGACGCAATTCTAACGTTTCTGATTCATCGTCGCTCTTTTGACATTTCCAAGATTTCGTTGCTCTTCTGACGTTGCCAAGTTGTCACCATACTTCCGATGTTTCCATGTTCTCGTCGCTATTTTGACGGTTTCAAGTGTTCATCGCAATTTCGATGTTTTGGACATTTAGTCTCTTTTCTGACGTTATGAAGTGTTCATCGCTATTCTGATGGTTTTAAGCTCTCGTAAAAGTTTTGACAGATTGAAGAGTGTGTCACGAGACCAAAATTTTAAAATTTGTGTCGCAGTTCTGACGGTTTGAAACACTCGTCCCAGTTTCGACAATTTGAAGAGTTTGTTGGAATTTTGACGGCCAAAATGGTATCTCGAAAAAAAGTTTTGGGACCGAAGTATTCAAGAATTGAAACGAATGCTAGGACCGAAGAATT
Source organism: Pinus albicaulis (assembly GCA_034641835.2). Taxonomy (NCBI): domain Eukaryota; kingdom Viridiplantae; phylum Streptophyta; class Pinopsida; order Pinales; family Pinaceae; genus Pinus; species Pinus albicaulis. The sequence goes on along the minus strand of CM076574.1, from coordinate 637,524,496 downwards.
TAGTCATTCAAACCCTAAATGGTTTCCAATTGTGGCATTGGAACCATGAATTTTGTACCGATTATGGCATGGAACTTGGAACTAATATCTAATCATAGGGATCCATTGGCAAACACTTCTTCGTGCTCAGAAAATTGTGAAGCATAAGCCTTGCATATAGGTGTTCCAGAGGGTGAGGAATAAACTATGTAATCACTGAGGTGAATTAGAGGTTTCAAAGGTTGGGACAAGGAGAGTCTGGAATGAAAGGAAACTAATAGATTCCATTATAAGGCTCCGCTATGGAACTATTTTTTCTATAACAGTGGTATAACATAATAGAGCAGTAAGGACCGATGTAGCCGAATTCTTCCAACTATTACCAAATATTCAAGTAGAAATATTTCCTCTACGGAGACAACACCTCAACATTAAAGGATTCCTTAGAAATACTACCAATTATGGATATTCAAATTTCTCCCTTTTAATGAAACGTCCCTAATCCAATCATCTAATTACCTCCTATAGTATCCTTTGATGGATAATCTGTTTTCTCAAAGGCTCCTTGCCAAATGTATGTCACAAATTTATTTCTTATATTTTCCAAAAATATGGTTCTTGAGGCTCATATGTTTGTGATTGTCTCGATTTTATAATTTTGCAATAACAACCTCAGGAAGTTCTAGAGAAAGAAATATGAACAAGCCTCATTCTTATTTTGACTCCAGTTGTTATTTATGCATTGCAGTTTTTGACATTCTGTATGATCCAGGTATTTTCATGTCATAGAATAACAACAACCTGGTGTAGGATAACAACAATCCCTTAAAATAATATCAAGCCAATTGAATGTTAAACTTTTGGCCAGCCACTCACCCAAAACGATCAAAGGTATCTCACGCCATGAGATTCTTGTTATTGGCATCAACATGAATTTATTTGTTATTGCATGGGAACCTTCCTATATGATGAATTTTTGCTATGATTTAACTTTAAGTGTTGCAATGCCTCTAGCCATACCTTTGGCACCCACATGTGTTGCGTTTATGGTTATCTCTGGCTTGGATAAAATATATTCAGCTACAAATTTGTATAATCTCAAGTACTGCCATGAGAAAGCTCATCTTGTGAGGGAAATGTCTGATAAACCTATATAGAAGGAAAATGAGTGTGTAGGGACCATCTAACATTTTTCTAACTGTTAAAATTCTCTTTCTTTTACTAGGCATAGCATAAGTTTCATTGATTAAATCCAACCCACATATTTTTGAATGCCATAAGTACAACACTCATTGTTTCCTATGACATAACCATCGAAATACCCTCAATATTTAGAAACTTCAAGTAGATCGAAACCATTAAAAGTATATCTAAGTGTCTGTAATAAGAAACATCAGATTTTCTATTCAATTCTACAAGAACCTGAGGATCTATGCAAATCAAGTCAGTAAGGTAAGGAAATGGTAAATTGAAGGTGAATGGTAAATACTAGTTTCCAATGGAGCTGCAAATTCTTAGGTCATCGCGTTTGTTACCAAACAAGAGTAAGTGCAACATCTCCCACATGCATCCAAAATGGACAACCAAGAATACAACATACATTTACTTGGTAAAAAGGACGGGGTTAGAAGAAAGATGGAGCTGGCAGAGAGCATGCATGATTATTCAGAAGTTGAGAGAATTAAAGTTACATTGAAGGAACTAGAAGCCCTTTCTCTTCAAAGAAAAATCAATCATGGAAAAGCCTTAATGCTAGCAGAAATGAATAAGAAAAACAAGGCTAAAAATTTCAAGAATGCTTCAAAACAAGGCTAAAATTTTCAAGAATGCTTCTGAGATCAAGCCTCTAAAACTTAATATTAAAGCAGGTGAAGCATGGTACGATCCTTTCACTCAACGTTGGACTCAATCTGAAAATTATTATGACACAAAGGCGAAGGTTGTGGAAGACAACACTGATGCTAATAAAGAGGCAGATACAACCAAAGCAGAGGAGGGCATAGAAATGGGAACTATCGAGGATGATGGAAAGCTTGTTGACAGTGTCGCTCTTGTATCAAAAGATGCAAGGGTGTATTTTTTTCATGATTTTGAACTTCTGATTTCACTTGCTAGGCTGCAGAAGTATGGGGATGCTCGAGGGGCCCCTTTATCTTTTATGGCTTGAAAGGAGAAGATTGAGGGAACCTGTGGAGCAAAATTTCCTAGCAATGATGGAAGGAGGCATAGCCTGACATTAACTGTGAATTATTACAAGCGTAGAAGAACCCTACTATAATATATATATAGGCATATAAGAATAACTATATATATAAGAAATCAGGTGTTTTAATATATATAAGAATAAATTTCCTATTAAGTATTAAAAATCTTAAAGCTCCAATCTATTAACCTGGTATGCCTGCAAGAGAACACATTCCATCAATCAATATTAGCAAAAAAAATAAAATGGAATCTAAATATAATGAAAATATTGATTTATAGTAAGGATTTGTGAAGTAAATATAAAGAACATCACACGAAATTTATCCAAATTCCAAAAAAAATCTTTAAACAAACTACAGTTGCCTACATTTTAAACAGCTCTAATATCATTCAACTACTCTAACACTTTCATTAGATTATTTGAAAGTGAAACTTTCTCATTAGAAGTTAGGCATTTGGAAACCTCTCTCGACTTCCTAATTTTTCTCCATCTGCTTCTTTCTCTTAATCTGGGTATTCTGTAAGTTGGAAATAAATAGTCAGTCTAGACTCTACAGTCATCTAATGTACACAGGAAATAAAGCTTCACCTTTTCAACCTAGATCAAACATACAATTCAAATTTCTAAACTGCTAAACTGCCATCTCAGTTATACTCACCATATTTTCCTCCTTTGGAATTAATTTTTTCTTCAATCTCAATGCATTGTCCTGCTCTCTCTTAATTTTTATTTCCTCTCTAAGAATTTCCCTCTACAATAAAAACAATACAATATGTTGAAAAATGAAAAAATGTTTCGAATCGAGACCAATATTATAATCACACCCAAAAAGAGAGGTCCATTAAGCATGTTTCGAACAAAGCATACCTTGGTCATATTTTTTGGTTGGAACTTATCTTCTCCCTGGGATGACAACAGATCATGACTTTGCATAAGGGGCACTGGAGATTTAACATTTGGGCGGGTCATAAAAAATTCTCCTAGAATTCAATAGCTAACAAAGCTCTTCAAAAAAATTTACATGCATTGTGTGTCACACTGGTTCTTAATCATTTTGACTCACAAAAACCATTTTCAGTAAGAAACGAACACCAATTTTCCTTGGGTGTTGCTCTTTATCAGAAGGGACAACTAGTTATTCATCATTTTGATTTTTTTTCTCTTGCGAAGTTGACAATTGAAGTTAACAACAATTCTCACCTAGAAAATAGAAAATTTACTCATGCATATTCGATGTTAATAAATCTCTTGTTGACTATATTAGCCAGAAACCAATTCATGTCTTAGTTAGTATTCTTGATGGCAGGTAAATATGTATGAGTGGAAAAACCACCAGTATTATCTATTTTGCAACAAACACCTTAGTCAAATTGGAGCCTTTCCTGAACTATCCTTTGAAAGTAGAAACGTTAGATAAGTTGGATCACATGTTCCAAAATACTTCATGCTAATAATTTCAGTAAAAGAAATAATTTTCTCGGGGAAATTTTGGTGATTACAAAATTCCCCGTCATCTAAAAATTACTTTATTGGCCAGCAAAGAAAAAAATGTTTAAGACTTATTCGGAATTTTATTTTTCCCTTGTCTAATATTTATTGGAACTCCCATTTTATCAACCACTCTAGGTAATCTGGAAAACATTGGGTTTTCGACTATAAATTTATTTGTTTCAGTCCAATACAAATAGTCAAAGAAGTTGTTAAAACCCTTGTGCCTGCCTTCAAATTCATCATCAATGCAAGAAATAATGGGAATTATATCTTAATATTGTCTAACAAAGTTACAAAACGACACCTCGTGGATAGGCATCAAGTTTTGTATCACTTTCAAGCTATAGACCAAGTAATCAATATTTGGACAGAAGAATTCAAGAACGAACATCACAAGATTTTATGTTATAGTACTTGAACCATCAAACAAGGTTGGATCAATTCCTTTTGTACTCCATCTACTAGCCCAGTAGTCATATGTGGAATACGTCATTTTCAAAAAACTGATCATTTTTAAAACTCATACCTATTTCACCACTCTGGATGACACACACACACACACACAGATATATATATATATATATATATATATATATATATATATATATATATATATATATATATATATATATATATATATATATATATATATATATATATATATATATATATATATAATTTTCCATAATGGATAAAAAATGAAATACACGTGCACAAAATTTATCTGTGATGGGTTAAAACCAATTTACTAATGTGGATCTCAATTTGTAGACATGAAATTTAATATAATTTTGCATATCTCAATGCAGACTCAATATGTAGTCTTTTCAAAAATTAAATATAAATTCAAGACAACCATATTTTCAGCATGTTGCACTCATATTAATTCATAAGAGCTTAATCCTTAATGAAAATTGCATCAATTCCATCACATTCCAAATTATTGTGGGATAGAAGCTAAAAAAATAAAATAAAAAAACAAGTTGTCACTGCTTTGATCTAGAATAAATAAATTCTAGGTAACTGCTTTTAAGTATTTTTGTGCTTATTCTATCATTGTAGCATCTCAAAAATGACTCAATACTCTGCCCTCATGAAAACACATCAAACTCTGACCTCATACTCAGGATGCTCTAAATACACCATCAACAACTCAAAATACATTTATGAAATTTAAAAAAAAAATTAGAGGGACTAAAATACTTTGGCAGCGAGTGTACTGCTATGATGCTTCATCAACAACCCCTCTTCACATGTATACTCCAAGTAATGCAACCAAGGCTTAAAAAATTCCACAAATCAATTGTATTATGACCAGTCCAAAGTCTACAATAGGGCTCTTACAACAGCAACACATAATTATATTAATACTCGAAATGCACTTTCACAATAGTTATCTGCATACAAATCACAATAGTAGTTGGCTCACTATAACCCAAACATGCTAGTAACATCTCAAAAATGACTCAATACTCTGCCCTCATGAGAACACATCAAAAGATGACCTCATACTCAGGATGCTCTAAATAAACCATCAACATCTCAAATACATTTATGAAATTACAACAAAAGGTAGCAATATATTTCATTATGACACTCTGTCATTTAGTATTAGCAACCTTGCAAACAACAACAACGCATACTTAGCTTAATAATGAAAATACACTTTCACAATATTTCTCTACATAAAAATCACAATAGTAGTTGGCTCACTATAACCCAGACATAGTAGTAGCATCCCAAAAATGACTCAATACTCTCCCCTCATGAAAGCACATGAAACTCTGAACTCATACTCAGGATTCTCTAAATACACCATCAAAATCCCAAATACATTTATGAAATTAAAAAATTCAAATGAGAGGGACTAAAAGCTTTTGGTAGCAAGTGTGCTCCTATGATGCTTCATCAACAACCCCTCTTCACATGTATACTCCAAGTAATGCAACCAAGGCCTGAAAATTTCAACAAATCAATTCTATTATGACCATTCCGAAGTCTACAACAGGGATCTTATAACAACAACACATAATTAGCTTAATAATGAAAATACACTTTCACAATAGTTCTCTACATACAAATCACAATGGCATTTGGCTCACTATACCTAGACATACTAGTAGCATCTCAACAATTACTCAAAACTCTGCCCTCATGAAAACACATCAAAATCTAACCTCATACTCAGGATGATCTAAATACACCATCAACATCTCAAATACATTTATGAAATTACAACAATAGGTAGCAATACATTTCATTATGACACTCTGTCATTTAGCATTAGCAACCTTTCAAACACAATGGCATACATATGTTGACACTCTTAGACATTCACCTCTACAATAATAGCATTGTTATAAGCATATAAAAATACAAACACAACAAGTACACAAGCCTTGAACATCTGATCTATGTGTAGCAATCAAATCAATCCACCACACCATTTTTTTTTCAATACAATCTACAGGTACCCACAAATATTTTTATCGATCTCCGAAGTATCCAAATTGATCTAATATAGGTGTACAATTCATCTACAAGATATAAAATTATAGTCTATTTTCACTAATCACACAATCTCTCTATAGGCTACAGAACTCAGAAAAAATATTATCTCACTACAATCAGACTTCAGTACCAAGGCCACATGACATCCAAACGGCACACAAACTTCATCATTATGCTTACACAAAACACTCTCCATTATTCACTCCATATATAGGTACCATCATATCAATACTAAAGCAATGTTCCTTTACATACTACCATGATCTCATACATACTCCATTCTCACTAAAATCGTCAGATCAAACTACTAAACATATGATCTCACTAAAATCTGAACTTTCCATATCTATTCTGACAACAGTTCCATATTGTTGTCTATAGACCTACCCACATGAATTATTACAAAAATTCCATATCGAGCTCTCTGCTATGGAGAGTTCCTTCACACAAGATTGATCTAATCTAGAACTTGGACTCTACGAGATCTGGAAATTGGAACTCCACTATCAGTCCTAGCAAAACCCTGCCTCGATTAAGACACCCGGCTCTCGATCCTAGCGATACAAACTTTGCCTTGAATTGGAAATAAAATACTAACTCCTAGTTCGACGACATGCGACTCGGCTCCTAGTTCCGGAAAAATAATATAAATCCAGTAGACAAAGGCTTAGGGATTTTAGGGTTCTCAGAAATTTTTCATAGATCTATTCTTCAAAATTGTTTTGCTCAAGCCCTAGTGTTTCCTATGTGGAATCTTCATTGTTACCTTCAACTTTTTTCGAGCTTGGATACCATAAACCATAACTCTGACCTCCTGGCACCTTAGAGCCCATAAAATCATGGATTCAGTCCACACCTTGATCCAATGCAGCCGAAGAAATGGAAGGGTCGAGTCATGGAAAACGTGTTCAACGTTTAGGTTTAGGGCGAGTTGGGTTCCTTAGGGAGCTGGGCAGTTCAACAGGGTCAAGTCATATTCAACCCGAGTCTGGGTGTAGAATAGTGACAACGCATTCAAAATAGTGATTCGGGTGGTGGAAAATTTCTAGGACAAGTCGGGAAGTGCAGCGAAGGGTGTATTTTTTGCAGGGGGGAATAAGGGAGGCTGGGGTGAAGGGTGAAACTTTTTTAAGGCGGGAATTAGAATTAAAATTAAAAATTAAAAATTAAATGGAAATAACAATGTTTAAAAAAAACTTATATATAGTATTAAATTAAAAAATGAATATAAATAAATAATATTTTAAGGTGTATATATATTATATAATATGTAAAATTGACAACATTCCACACACACGACCCGACCCAACCCGAACCTGACCCGAACGCATTTCCTTGGGCACCCTCACACAACACGACCCCACCCACTCGAACTAAGGCACAAGGGAGAAAATGGAAAACCGGTCGCACGAACGTGCACATTAAGGGACACAGGCAGTCACAACTTAGAATTTTTTTTATGGCCTCCCTCACATGACCCGACCCGACCCAACCCGACCTGAACGTATTTCCTTGGGCACCCTCACACAGCACGACCTAACCCACCCGAACGAAGGAACCAAGGAACGCGAAATGGAAAATGGGTCGCATGAACATGCACAAGGCACACAGGAGGTCACAACTTAGCATTTTTTATACGACCACCCTCACACGACCCGACCCGAATGCCTTTCCTTGGGCTCCCTCACACGGCACGACCCGACCCGCCTGAACGAAGGCAAAAGGGATCTAACGGCAAACGGGTCACATGAACGTGCACAAGGCACATGGGCGGTTACAAATTAGAATTTTTTATACAACTACCCTCACACAACCTGACTCGACCCGACCTGAACGTGTTTCCTTGGGCACCCTCACACAACCCGACCTGACCCGACCTGATCGAACGAAGGCATAAGGGAGAAAACAACAGATGGGTCACACGAACGTGCATAAGACACATGGGTGGTCAAAACTTAGCAATTTTTATATGCCCTCCCTCACACGACCCAACCCGAACACGTTTCCTTGGGTGCCCTCACATGACACTACTCGACCCGACCCGACCTGAATGTGTTTCCTTAGGCGCCCTCACACGACCCGACCTGACACGACCTGAACCACCCTGACAACAATTGAGTGTTGCAGCATGTCAAAAAAAGGAGATGAATTCACAGGCATGTAGCTGTGAGGGTAAGACTAGAACTAAGTAATAACATAATATAATCAGATATTCATCAATTATAGAAGAAAATCACATGCATATAGTTCAAAACATGCAGAAGCATGAGAAAGTTTCTCATGCATAGACACCCAAATAGAAGACCTTAAGAATGCTAAGTATGGTATAAAATCTCTCAAAACATTCCAATTCTAAGACTAATGAAGTCACATATTATTACTTGAAATATACAGGAAAATTCCAGTACTTGAGACTTTAAATATAAGTGGGCAGACACAATGGGACTAAGAATTTCGAGTATGGTATAAAATATTTCTAGTAATTGAGACCTTGGCATACCTAATGGGATTAAGAATGAAGAGTATGGTATACACTGATTTTGTATTGTTATGATACTTATTTCATCCACTATGGGTACCTATCCTAGTCGCTATACCTTTGTTTCACAAGTCACGCCAACTTGAACAAGGCCCTGTTGTGGAATGTGAAGCGAAGGAAATGTTTCCATAGGGTAGAGGTTAGTTTCAATTAGAAAAGTTAAAAAAACCACTATATCAAAAAGGAAAAGCATTGAAGCCCTTGTGGCCATGCCTTTTCCCTTGTCTGTGGTGTTTCTAACCTGAAATTTCAATAGGATATAGAATGTCAAAACCCCAAAAAAAGAAATATCTAACTACAAGGAAGGCCTTAAAGTTTTCTAGAATAGGTTAAAAGTAATGTCAAGCAAGCCACCTATTTTCAATTTGGTGGTCTTGCTCCACTCTTCAAGATAAGGAAAGACTAGTATACGGGGGAATCCTTGTGTCAACCTAAGCCTAATTGTTTGATACAGAGTGAAAGTGTCTCAGCTTAAAATGACAACGCTCAGTCAAACCAACTCACTTTTGAAGATGCAGTCCAAATGTTGTAAAGGGAGAGAAAACTTCTTAGAATCCAAGCTCACAAAGTACTCAGCATTGTTAGTCCACAATGTAGTCAAAGGATGGAAACACGTTGAAGTAGAAATGTGAGCAAGCTATGAGGTTCTTAAGTACAATGTAAACCAAATAGTTTCTTAGCCTTGTGAGATGAAAAATGCCTGTATATTTAATGAAATATGAACCAATGCATATGAACGACCCGACCCAGCCCGACCTGACCACGTTTCCTTGGTCACCATGAAATAGAAAATAACATTGAGCGCCATCACACAACTCGACCCGAACACGTTTCCTTGGGTGCCATCACACGACCCAACCCAACCTGATCTGCCTGAATGACGATTAAGGCACGTGGGAGCAAACGGAAAACGGGTCGCATGGACATTCACAAGGCACACATACAGTCATAATTCAGCATTTTTAATATGGCCTCCCTCACACAATCTAACCCGAACATGTTTCCTATAATTCCCTCACACAGCACAACCCGACTCGCCCGAACGAAGGGTGCATGAGGGAGAAAACAAAAAATAGATCACACAAATGTGCATAAGCAGCATGGACAGTCACAAATTAGCATTTTTGATATTGCCACCCTCACACGACCTGAGCCAACCGACCTGACCCGCCCGAACATGTTTCCTTGGGCAGCCTCACATGGCACGACTCGACTCGACCCGACCCGGCCAGCCCGAACACGTCTCCCTGGGCGCCCTCACACGACCCAACCCAGACGTGTTCCTTGGGCACCCTCACATGACTCGACCTACCCAAATGTTTTTCCTTGGGTGCCCTCACAGTATGTCATGACCCAAACTGACCCAACCCGAGCGTGATTCCTTGGGTGCCATCATATGACTCGATTAGAACTGCACAAACGCATTTCCTTGGGCGGCCTAACATGGCACAAGCTAACCCGCCTAAACACATTTCCTTGGGCGGCCTCACATGACCTGACCCAGGTGTGTTCCTTGGGCGCCCTCACATGACTTGACATGACCCAACCTGGACACTTTCCTTGGGTTCCCTCACACGACACGACCCAACTCGACCCGCCTGAACGATGTGCTTCCTTGGATGCCCTCACACGGCACGACCCAACCCTACCCAACCTGAACACGTTTCCTTGGGTGTCATCACATGGTACGACCTGACCTGACCCGCTCGAACGTGTTTCCTTAGGTGCCCTCACATAACCCGACCGTATCCACACAAACATGTTTCCTTGGGCGCCCTCATGACATGACCCGAATCGACTCGACCCACCCGCACGCATTTCCTTGGGTGCCCTCACACATCGTGACCTGACCCGACCCACTTGAACATGTTTCCTCGGGTGCCCTCACACAACACGACCTGACCTGACCTGACTCGAACCACCTGAAAACATTTTCCTGGGCGCCCTCACTTGTTGACCACAGGTTTGAGAAGAGGAAGCTCAGGACAATTTTGGGCAGCATGCCCAACAATTTTTTATTGTTTCATAAGGAAAGAAACATTGATGTAGGTTTTTTACCATTGTTTTTAATCAAGAAAAATCCAACCAAAATCTAATTCTTTCCACCAGACAAAATGTCTACTATACCTTAATTTTACAAGCTTGTGCATGGTTCATAAATTTGAAATCACACACTTATGTACTAGAAACTCACCATTGGCTAACCCACAACCTTGTACTAGAGCCAAATCCAAAAAGAGAAAATTAGCCCAGGGCATGAAGATCCCAATCAAGAAAGGATGATGACCCAATGCAGATCCTATGGAGCAACTAACGATAACCCCAAGAAAAGCAGACCCTTGGATACAACACGACCTAACCCAACCTGCCAGAATGTGTTTCCTTGGGCGCCTTCACATGACACAACCCGACCCGACTCGCCCGAACGTGTTTCCTTAGGCATCCTCACACGGGACGACCTGACCTGACCCGACCTGAACGTGTTTCCTTGGGCACCATCACACGACCCGACCCGACCTGATCGGCCCAAACGTCGAAGGCACGAGGGATAAAAGGACAAACAGGTCACACGAATGTGCACAAGGCACACGGGCAGTCAAAACTTAAAATTTTTGATACGATGTCCCTCACACTATCTGAACTAAACATGTTTCTTGTGGCGCCCTCACACGACATGAACTAACCTACCTAGATGAAGGCGTGAGAGAGAAAATGGAAAATGGATCACACAAATGTGCACAAGGAACATGGGCGGTCACAAATTAGCAATTTTTATATGGCCACCCTCACACAACCCGACCTGACCTAACCCACTCGGACATGTTTCCCTGGGCGCCCTCACATGACCTCACCCAAGCCGACCCTCTCGAATGCGTTTCCCTGGGCACCCTCACATGACCTGACCTGACCCAACCCACCCGGACGCATTTCCTTGGGTTCCCTCACACGGAATGACCCGACTTGACCCGCCTGAAAGCATTCCCTTATGTGTCCTCACACAACCCGACCCGACCCGCACGAACACGTTTCCTTGGGAACCCTCACATGACCCAACCCGCCTGAACGTGTTTTCCTAGGCGCCCTCACATGAGATGAGCCAACCCGACCCAAGCCCCCCAAACATGTTTCCTTGGGTGACCTCTGATGCAGAATTTCTGCACAAATCAAAATATTGTGCACAATAGAGTGTGTATTCTCTTAAACATGAAATCCTCATACAAATCACATAGATTCAATACATAATATATATGAAGAGAGATCCAAAAACAACCAAAATACTTGCATAAAATACAACAAGAAATTACAGATTCAACCCCTTCTTTGGCCGAGTATTACATTTGTGGCCTCTTGCTCTCACCTTTACAACTCGTCACACTATTACACCATTCCTACTCTACGCTCTCTTTCTCTTTTCTGTCCTATTCCATCTCTATGCCTGTTCATCTGCCATCCTCATACAAAGCTCATATTTATACATAATTGTGGATTAATTTGAATCCATGATTTCCTCCACAAATAACTCAACCAAATTCTAAAATAGTTTTATCCCTCCTTTGACTCAACTAAGTTCCATTTAAGGAGTTCATAATTCCTAAAATATCTATACAACCCAACTCCATTCATATTCTAAATTTATTAAGAGAATATTTACAATAAACCCCACACTCAGGTTTTCCTCTCAATTTATTTAAAATGTGCATAATTTATAAAATAATTAAAAAAAACATCACCCAAATACAAAATGACAATTAAGCAGGATTCTCTCGCGTCAGAATCCGCATGTATAAAAGTTTCCATAGACTCATGTCTATGAGGTCTATCACTTTTTTGTAATAATGCAACAGCCACAAGTCTCAATGACTTGGTACCTCCAGGATTCCAAACTCTGTTTTCTTGCCAGTCTTTTAAAGGATCAACTCCATTTTGTAATTCTGCATAGGATTCCCAAAATAGTATTTTCAGAACACTATTGAATGTAACTCTCGGTTTTCCATACCACACCATATTTATTTCGAGAAGTACATACTTGCGTAGAAATGTTGATAACCATTCTCCTAGTCTCCAGACTTTGAAAGAATCTCGAACTAGTCTGTTAACTGGATTCCATCAGCCTCTACAACAATTACTTCTGCCAATTCCTTGAATTAATTCCTCTTTGTCAATTACATCAATACGATTGATGTTTTTTGTAGTGTCTTCTCCTGCAATTTCTCTGATCTTATCTTCTTCAGCTTATGTCTCTTTTTCTGTTGCTTCCTCCTTCTATTGCACTGAACACTCAACTTTTTGTAATGAAGAATAATCAAGAACTTTTTTTTTATCACAATTATAGTCATTGACTACCCCTATAGTAGCAAATTTCTCATATGGTGATGTACCTACATTCATCAACAAATTATTAGTTTTAAAAATACAAGACCTTTCAGCCTCTTTTGATACTGCAAGCACCAATATTACATCATAGACCTTTTTATTTCAGTAAATCCTCTTTTGAATTGTTGTTCCTGATCTTTCATCTTGTCTTCAAATATTTTCTGCTCAATTCCTCTGATTTCAACATCATATTTATTAATGTTTCCTTCTATATATACATCCACATTATTATTTGAAGAGTTAAAACATTCACTTAACTCTATAAAATTTAGAGACATTTCATCCTTATCATGCATGGTAACTGCAACCTCTTCTGTATCAGGTTCAGCAAGCTTCATTTCTCCTTTAGGTTTCTTGAGCCATTTTTCCAAGAATTCTATTTCCATGTGAAATCTTTCCAGCATTTCATCACAACCTTCATTCCCAGTTTCATTCTTCTTCTGTAAATCCTTCTGAGTTATCCTATTTTCTATATCATCACATTGCAAAATTCTTTCATCATTTTCATTAAACAAATTCATTTGTTTACCTCCTTGGAATATTACTATGACATTTTCATTATGGTTCTGCTCCATAACAACTTCAAATGGCTATCTTACACCAAACATAAATTCATCTATGAATTATTTCTACTGTAATAAATCAATACCTTTCTCCTCTGAAAGGAATTCTCCATCATACCTCACCTCTAGAGCTTTATTCATCTTTCTGGCAGTTTCACCAAACTATCCATCATCTTCTGTAGATCCTGCAAACACACACAAACTATGAGATTTAAAAATACAAGGCTTCATAGCCTCATCTACTTCCCTTTTCAGCATATATTCAAATTGTTCTGGTCTCTTCCAATAGTCCATGAGATATTTCTCATTATCCTTGTCACCCATAATTTCACCCTGTTCTGGTCCACAAATGGAAACTTCCATTTCCAAATCATCTTCTCTGAGTTCTTCACATCTCAATTTCACACTCACGATCTTCTCAAGTTTTCTCATCTCTTCTGTTAACTGCATATTTACCTGTTGATTCCTCTTTACTTGTAGTCTCTTCCATTTCACTTTCTTCCTCATGGTCCAACCATGTCTCTGGTCTTTCTTATTTCTCTGCAACAATTCCATCAATAATTCAAACTGAATTGTTGTCTCAGCCTTCTCCCTCTCATATTCTTCATCAGTCAACTACTTCCATATGCCATTTGTCTTGGCATCTTCCTTCTTCTTTCCTCTCTTGTGGTCTTTCTCAGAACCTCTGAAATGACTGTCAACAGTCATCTTCTCCTCCTTTGTGAAATTCATCTGTTCACTTTTGGATTTCATTCAATCCCCTTTTCACCAAGCCTTCCTACTTGCCATCTAACAATGCAAGCTCTCTTCCTACACTTGGTATCTTTCGGTTTTCTCTCTTGCTTCTCTTTTCTACAAACAAAAATTGTTGTAATTCTTGTGTTACAATGACCAACTCTTTGGGTGTTGGGCTCCACCGATCATGCACCCAATTACATTCAAACCTTTGACTTGATTTAAGACTCTTTGACTCCAAAATTGACATCAACTCTTCATCTTGGATAAAAAATGCACCCTTTTGTACAATAACTCAATGGTTTAACTTGACTCAAGCTATCCAAATTTCTTCATTTGACCTTAACATATTATTTGACTTCAAATCTTGACCTAATAATTACAATAGTGGATATTTTGACTCTAATTCAAGTTATAAAATATACCAATGAACATCCACCCTTAATACATTCTCATGATGTAAAATCTTCACTCTACCAATTCTCTCTCATACTCCATTCTTATGATAATATCATAAGTCACTAGATATATCATCTCCCATTATCACTTTCTTTTACTCACATGATACTTAAGCCTTTAAATCGAAATAAAATCCACTTTTACCAAGATTTATTTTATGATGAAAATAAAATAAACCATCTAATTTTCAACATTTAAAATACCTTTTGGAAATGATTTTTCATACCTTACATGCCGTTCAAGGTTATTTAATAAACCTTTTCTTTGCAATTTCAACTCTTCGGATTTCATGCCTCTATGTCATTCTTATCAATGTGAATATTTGCATGCCCTTCATCGATATTGTACAAAAAAAATATACCATAACCTCTTCAACATGCTCACCATATTAGCACAGACAATTTTCCTGCACTTCCATGTAGCTCCTTTTTTGCAGTGACGGTTCTCATGCAACACTGTCTTTCTTCAATGCACAAAAACAATTCCTTCATAAGAATTTTACAAAAAATTCTTTTAACATGGTGGCATCAACATATTTCTCTGGCAGCAACAAACACAAACTGCACTATCTTCTGAATAGAAAAATGTGAACACTTTCACATGCGCTACAAGCAACGATAAATCATGATCTTTTAACTCATGGAAATCATAGATTCTCCTTTACAAGCTTGCTCCTCCATGTAGATTTTAGTTATCACAATATAAAAAATGATATCCCACAACCACGCTCGAACCATATTTTCATTTGGTGCATATTCATATCTCCTTTGACTTCAACTCGCAACTCGTCCATGTTTGTCATTTTCCACTTATTGTCTGTGTATTGAGGAGTCACCCGAAGTGAGTAAATTGTCCACAGTGGTTGTAAGGCCTTAGAACGTGGAACAATTGCAAATAACTTATAGTTTCCATTGATATTGACTCCGGGTAAATTTAGTTTGAAAGAATCATAATGTTACTCAAATTGTAGGATTTTGTTTCTTTCCAAGTACTCGGACTAAAGGTTAGAAGATCCAAGTACTATGTGGAAAACAATATTCAACACCAAGAATTCTTTCAAAAGTTATTAACCGCAAGGACAATATGAGTTATCAAACCCTGATTTAGTTGCGGTCGGATCATTGAAGAACTTCTTTGAAATTGCCATTAATTTGGAACCCAAATGTCAGGAGTATAAGGCCACTGTTCCTGCCACTCCCCACTATTTTCCCTCTATATCTGCATGCCATGTTATCATATTCTTCCGCGTATATGAGCATAGGAGTGTGTTCCCCCTCTAGGTCATCTTTGACACGCTGATAACAAATGATCTTTAACTTGGACGAACTACAAACTTGGAACATGAGATCTTCTTTACTTGATCAAGAACAAAGGCACACGTTAAATATTCAATGAAGTAACAAATTGCATTCGACGTGAAGGATCAAACCGTGAAATTGGATAGATTTTATATTATCTGTAGTTTTTCATAAAAAATTTACACACCATTTATCTTTCTTTCAATGCGCAATTTGAACCAATATAAAAAAAATACAAAATGTACCGTGCACTTCTACATCACACACCACAAATGGTGAGCTCCTCACAACTTCGACACCGATAGAAAGTTATTATAGGTTCAAGTCTGCAACATTTTATTTTTGGCTTCCCAATTTGTGTTCACGTTACACCAGTTCTGCAATTTGGCTTACCAACTACTTATCTGTTCAAGCGGTCCCCACCTTCCTTCTTTGCGTTCAGATCTGCACCATCCTCTTATGATCTCGACTTTGCATTCAACATCCCACATAATCTGTGCTTGTATTGGCGTGCAATATTTTTAATGTTCCACACTGGCCCAATACCAGCTAGCAGCATTTTCAACCACTGCACTTTCTTCCAAAACAACTCTCGCTTTCCATTTCATAGTATCTGCACCCACCTTACATCCAAGTCAGACATTTCGTTTGGAATTTCTTATGACAATCCAAGATTGCAATATATTTTATTCCTGGGTTACTGAAATCAATTCTTCAATTGGAACTAATTCCAATCGCACCTTCAATTCAAAAACACTTATCCACACATATATATAATTGCATAGTCAAATAAATAACAGAAAACATGGAATAGATCGAATACATGGAATGTTATAATAATAACTATATCAATTTCGCATGGGCCAAATATTTCATTGGTTGCCCCTTTGCGCTTGCATTCTTCACAAAAATGCACACAACACACTCAGAACCAATTTACTCCCACAACAGGGAGGCATCTTCCCGCTCTGATACCAAAATGATGCAGAATTTCTGCACAAATCAATATATTGCGCACAATAGAGTGTGTATTATCTTAAACATAAATTCCTCAATTTCAAAATCCTCATACAAATAACTTAGATTCAATACAGAATATATATGAAGTGAGAGTCGAACACAACCAAAATACTTGCATAAAATACAACAAGAAATTATAGATTCAACCTCTTCTTCAGCCGAGTATTACATTTATGGCCTCTTGCTCTCACCTTTACAACTCGTCACATTGTTACACCATTCCTACTCTACGCTCCCTTTCTCTTTTCTGTCCTATTCCATCTCTATGCCTATCTATCTTCCATCCTCATACAATGCTCATATTTATACATAATTGTGGATTAATTTGAATCTCTGATTTCCTCCACAAATAACTCAACCAAAATCTAAAATAGATTGATCCCTCCTTTGACTCAACTAAGTTCAATTTAAGGAGTTCATAATCCCTAAAATAACTATACAACCTAACTCCACTCATATTCTTAATTTATTAAGAGAATATTTACAATAAACCTCACACTCAAATTTTCCTCTCAATTTATTTAAAATGTGCATAATTTATAAAATAATTAAAAACAACATCACCCCTTAAATCACCCAAATACAAAATGACAATTAAGAAGTATGCTCCTCCATCAACCTCACATGACATGACCCTACCTGACCCACCTGAACAAATTACTTTGGGTGGCCTCACATGGCACGACCAGACCCGACCCGACCCAACCCGCCCGAACGCGTTCCCTTCGGCACCCTCACACACCCCGACACGACCCGACCCGGATGCGTTCCTTGGGCGCCCTCACACGACCCGACCCGACCTGACCCACCCGAGCACGTTTCCTTGGGGACCCTCCCAATATGGCATGACCCGACCCGACCCGACTCAAACGTGTTTCCTTGGGCACCATCAAATGACCCAACCTGACCCGACCAGCCTGAACATCAAAGGCACGAGGGAGCAGATGGAAAATGTGTCGTACAAACGTGTGCATGACACACGTGCGGTCACAAAATATCATTTTTTATATGACCACTCTCACACGACCCGACCCGACCCGAACTGACATGCATGAACGCATTTCCTTGGGCACCCTCACACGACCCAACTCGACCTAACCCGCTTGAATGTGTTTCCATGGGCACCCTCACATGACCTGACCCGACCCGACATGCGCAAAGGTGTTTCCTTGGGTGACCGGACACGGCACGACCCGACCTGACATGCCTGAACATGTTTCCTGACCCGACCCACATGAACGCATTTCCTTGGGCGCCCTCACACGACCCAACCCAACCCAGCCTGACCTGCCGGAATGCGTTTTCCTGCATGCCCTCACACAACACGACCCGACCCAACTTGACCCAACCCGATCTGACCTAAACCGACTATCTCGAATGTGTTTCCTTGGGCGCTCTCACATGACACAACCCGACCCAACCCGACCTGCCCGAACGTGTTTTCCTAGGAACCCTTACATGACACGACCCAACACGACCCACCAAAACGTGTTTCCTTGGGCGGCCTCACACGACACGACTAGATCGAACCTGACCCGACGCACTCAAACGCATTTACTTGGGAATGTTGAAAATTCAATACGAAATGTGTGTCTAATTTAATTTTCCCTGAATTAAATTGGACAATAAATTGTAATCTTATCTCATAATCACTTGTAATAGTTAACTGACTGTGATGGACTCGGTTAGCTCATGAATTTTGAGTTGAGGGTGGTTGGTGAGGCATGCATATCGATTCTAATTTTTTTTTAGTTCAAGTTTCAGTTAGTGCATTATTTTAATGCATGAGAAATCAGTTAACTCAATTAATTGAGTTGAAATCAGTTTAACTAGTTGTAACTGATTGTTGCACTAGTGAGAGGTCAAGTGATAAAATAGATTTAATTCACATGCATTGATATTTCAAGTAACTGATGATTTACTATTAATAGTTGCATGCATGTAAGTTTTGATCAAGGTCCAGTTGAGACGGAGGTTAAAGGGATGTTAACTATCACTTGTATTATTAACAAACTGCCTGCATGTAGTAATACATCCATAGGATTTCCCATGAGAATTGTGTAATTTTGGAAGGATAAAATTCCTAAAGAATATGGATTTCATTCCACATGAACTGCACAAGCAAGGTAGGCTGAGTAGAGCCACGAAATTGGCTAAGTGTTGGTCGATTTTTTCGGGATGAGTGTGAGACAGTTGTTAGAGTGCATCAGACTCTTATGAGAAGATTGAATTGTAATTGTTTCATGATTCCTTGGTGAATATACAATAAAATATAGAGGTATTTTGAGTAGCAATATTTCCACGGGAAAAATATTTGTGTTGTGGATTCATTCGCTTATTTCTTTACTTGGTGTGATTTTGCGATCGTCTTTATTTTCCACAATTAATTTGTAGAAGGATTCAATATATTTCTTTAGCATATCGCATGATCAGATTGAATCCATAGGTATACATATTTCTTGTATAATTTTTACATGGTATCAGAGTATAGGAAATCACTATAGTGGAGAAGAAATCAAGTTTGTACTGAATAACATTCGAATTTGAAAAAATATTCTTTGGTGCAACAGGTGGATCAAGATGGATTTCAATGGCTTAAGATTGGAATATGCACTTGATGAAATTTCTAATTATATTTCTTGGAAAGAAATAATGGAGGTAGTTATGGGGGACAACGAGTTGAAATAATTCATTGATAATGATATTCCTAAGCCCGCAGTAGCATATGCTTCTCTTCTTGATGCTTGGCAAAAGAAGGTTGCAAAGGCGAGGAGGATCTTATTAGAGGGAGTTAGAGACCATATTGTTTCGATTCTCCATGGAAAAGGGACTCCATATGCAATGTGGAAGGCTTTGAAAGATATTTTTTAGAGTAGCAGTGACCACAAAAAATTGTCACTGAAGGAAAATCTCAGGAAAATCAAAATGGAGAAAGGTGACACTATTTTGAAATATTTAACCAAGTTCATCCAATGTCGAGATGAACTTGGGAGTGTCGGGATTACTGTAGTGGATGATGACTTGGTGAGCCTAGCTCTTCTAAGCATTCCCAAGAGTTGGCATAATTATCAGGACTTTTTCAGTGAGAGGGAGAAGCTACCATATTGGGAGAGACTTTGGTCAGATTTGGTAC
Organism: Pinus albicaulis; assembly: GCA_034641835.2. Classification (NCBI taxonomy): domain Eukaryota; kingdom Viridiplantae; phylum Streptophyta; class Pinopsida; order Pinales; family Pinaceae; genus Pinus; species Pinus albicaulis. The sequence goes on along the minus strand of CM076574.1, from coordinate 637,504,188 downwards.
AAGAAGGATTCAGGTGGAATACCAGGGATGGATCCTCATCTAAGGAAAATGATGAGGAAAATTGCACCTTCGTTGGTAAGGAAAAGAAGGAGAAGGGAGAAAAATCCTATTCCAAATATGAACTGAAAAATAAGGCAAGAAGTGTGACATGTCCAGAGTGAAATTTTTTCACTGTCATGAGAATGGACATTATGCCACTAATTGTCCACAGAAGAAGACGAACAAAAATAAGGCTTCAGGATCTGCATCGGGTTAATATTTGGCTTCACAGTTCAAGTTGGACTTCTCACTCATCGCATGCATGGTGTCTAGTGCGATGGGATTAGTGTGGTACTTAGATAGTGGCGCATATTTCCACATGACGAGATACAAAGAACCTTTTAGTAGCTTGGAGGATAAGGATCTTTAGATGCATATAGAAATGGGTGATGACAGGAGGTATAGCGCTACCAATATTGGTACAGTTATTTTCCAAATACAATCACGTAAACCTTTCTTATTAAAAGATGTCATGCATGTGATGAGCCCTAGTATTCCACCAAGAGTGCTACAACTCCTAGGGGTTTACCTATTTTACTTTATCAACCTGGGTTCGTACAAACTTCGAGGTGATAGTGCTATATACAGAGCAAATGCATTCTGTTCATTTCGTCCTCTTCTGCTTTACGAAAGGGTGTTATTTTTTAAACTATGATAAAAACTAAAAAGTAAACTGCTGGAAGGAAATGATAGAAAGGGAACTAAACTAAATTGTTGAAAATAAATGGCAATAATGAAACTAACTTAATTTACAGAAAAGAAATGACAGAAAGGAAACTAATTTAACTTGCTAAAAATAAATGGCAGAAAGGAAACTAATTTAACTTGCTGGAAATAAATGGCAGAAACGAAAATAATTCTAAACCACGCTTAACTTGGCCAAATGGATAAATTAACTCTACTTATCCTACGTTTTATCTATCATGCTTCTATCTATGTAGCTAAGCTATCCATGGCTTAATTCTAATTGAAAGAGTGTTGAGTTTGCAACTTGGAGGAGAGAAAAGGGCTAAAGAGGCTACTAGAGGGCTTAACACGTGAAACATGGCTTAGAAGTGGAAAGCGGGGGTTAAAATTGATAAAAGCTTTATTATGGCGCAAAAATGGCTTTGGAGAAGAATGAATTGAAAATTGCGATGGTGGAGATGTGATGGAGGAAAGAGTTGCGATATGTGATATGGAATTCTGTGGAAACAAGTGGCAAGTGTAATGAAAACCCACAAAACAGTGCGTAGTGCGATGTGTGATGGGTGACGTGGTGGTGGGACTGGCGACGGAGCGCGATCGCAAGATCACAATCGGCAGATCGTAGTGGTAATGCCTTGAAAGGAAAATGGAAAATGGTGCGATTTTTGATTTGTGATTTTGCAATATCGCAATCGGAGAAAGCAAGCAGTAAGTGTAAAGGAGAAAAGGTAAAATGTTCGATTTGTGATTTTTGATTTGGTAAGAATTGGGGTCTGCGATTTGCGATTTCGCAATATCGAAATTGGTGAAAGTGAGGAGTAAGTGTTAAAGGAAAAGGTTAAAAAATGCTAAATGCGATTGTGATGTATGGTGGTGGGAGATTCGGGGAGCAAAGGTGGAGGTCAAATTTCAAAGGTTTTCAAGAATTTTGCATTAAGAATGTAAGGAAATCGCGAATAACAAAAGACAAAGGAATGAGGTAGGCTGAAGGATTTTTTTAAGTGTTTTTGGGAAGAAAAGTTGTGTGCAGTAGAATAACAAGAGAAAAAAAAGAGCAAATGGAGGTGCACTAGCAATGCTCAGAAGTGTAACAAACTTGTGGATTCATGCACGGAAAGTAGATAAAAATGTGATAAAAATAGTGAAAGAGAGACTCGGACTTGGTAATGCAATTTCTTCCCTAAAATCAAACAGAAAGCAATTTTTGGCATGTGGGAAGGTCTACGCTACTCGAACTGTATTGACAAAGATAAGAGGGGGAGGCTTGACCATAGATTTTGGATTTTTTCCTCTATTCTACTACTCACAAGAAAATGAACTACAATAGCACACTCGAAGTGAAACAAAATAGAAATGAAACTATTAAAGAAAAACTAATTGAATGACAAAAACAAAACTAGCTTAATGGTAGAAAGGAAAAAATGGTAATAGTAGAGAAGTTGAGGCACATGGATTGGGCCATAACCCATGAGCCTAGCTCTCTGAAAGTTAAATAAGTCAAATGAAATAAGTCTTCTCATTTCATAAAAGAATAACCTCATACATCTCTAAAAGTTTGATCATTGAGTAAAATAATAAAAATCTCAATAGCTTGCAACAAAGTTTCAACTAGAATCGAATGGAATTGACTACCTCCTCCTAGCCCTAACTCTTCTCTATTTATTATACAGGGATGCTACCAAAAACTCCCTAGAAAAATGGTGATTGAGTCCACTTAAATCCAAGTAAACAAAGATTAAGTGCTTGGCTGCCTCTGGAATTCAAATTGCTGGAGAGAATCCTTGGGGATCCTCTGGCTGCCTTTGGAATTCTAATTGTTGGAGAGAATCTTTGGGATCCTTCGGCTACCTTTGAGAGTTAAGGAGGGTGGAAAATCCCCCAATAATTTCTCCTTGCTATCTCCTCCAAATCTTTATGATAAAATCCTTATAAAAATGCTTAATAAATCATGATTTTCTACACTCAACCTCATATTAGACACTCAGAGTATGTTAGCCTTAATCACCACCTATACTAGCATCATAAAACCAAATAATAATAAAAATTCAAGAAAAAGAGATATAAGAAGTAAAAAAGGTGACCATTAACCCCTCCAAATATGTCTAATGATGGAGCTCATCATCACCCCCCTACAGAATGGTTTCTCACCCTCTGAGCAGCTAATCCTCCTCCTGCATTTGCTTCAAGGCTTTGATATCCCCCCTGATTTCCTGAGGAAGAATTGTGGGAGTTTCCCCAAGAGGGTAAAAAACATTACTCTATTATGCATTCTCCCATTCTCTATCTTGTGCATTTGTGTCATTTTCATCATTCATCCCCAGCAACAAAGGTGGGCTAAGCTTTAGTCCCAACCATTGGATTTTTTTGGACTCCATGACCCTCTTTTATAATGGTGTCATTTCCAATGCACCCCTTAGTATTTCTAGAGTATGGTACTCCGTGTTCTTGAGGTTTTGAGGGAGGCTATTCCATCTCCTCTAGATGGCCATAATGCACTCATCTTCTATCTTCCTAAAAACATCATCAAAGTGGCCTATTACCTATGTTTGAGTCTGAAGGTAGGTTACAACCAGTGTAGGGTACATTTCAATCACTCGACGGTTAAGGATGACTAATCTTTGGCTGAACAATTCTGGTCTGATATATAAGGGTTCTATGCTTGTTCTTCCCATGACTCTCCATATTTCTTTCACTCCAGTGTCCTCAGTCATCATCCAAGATATTAGAGCCATCGACTTCATATCCCCCATTGTAGGACCAAGCTCCCAAGTATCCATATTTTTCAACACAAGGTTATGCACATAAAACTCTTCCATATTTGCCTGATGAGCCATGTTATCTTCCTTGTATAAATTCATCAATTGCCTACAATCTTGGAAAGGTATTGATCCATGGGAGGCTAGAGTTTTTATTTGAAATAGGAGTCATTGATCCTTGAGGTACACAGCTATGAGTGAGAAGGGAGTCTGTGCTAAAAGGATTTTATGCATAAGTCTACCATGGTGGCTACTTGCTCCCTTTTTTGCTGCAATTGCTCCATTAGTGCTACATTCTCTTGCTGTGCCTTCTGCAACTACTCTTTCATAACTATTTCTTAGATTCTTTCCTCCTCTCTTGGTGATTATTCAATGATAGTTGAGCTCGTGGGAGGAGTTTTTGGCTCTCTCTGACTTTTTTCGGCTCTGAAATACATAGAGTTCTGCCCTTTAATATTTGCGCTAAGAGGAGCTATGGTGGAAACTACCTCTTTGCCTTGAGAGGATGTGGTGTTGTGCTGTGATTCTGCTTCTTATCCACTTTCTACTATCTCTATGACTTCTATGGCCATCTCTTCTATTTTTCCTTGGCCCTTTGGCTCTTCCTCTTCATCTTCTTCTTCTTCTTCTTCTTCTTCTTATGGTTCTTCTTATGGTTCTTCCTCCTATTCTTCTTATTCCTCTTCTGGTTCTTCTTCTGGATATTCTTCCTCTTCTGGTTCTTCTTCCTCAACTAGTTCTTATTCTTCTTCTCTAAGGCTATAAGTGGAAGTTGACCTTGTTTGGGTTGCTATAAAAGCTTCCCTGCTCATATTTAAGAAATAGGGCTAGGCCATGGGTAGGTTCACGTTGTTCTGTTTTTGTTGCTACATGTTGTCCCAAAATACATGGTTGAGGCTCACTCTTGTTGCGATGTGGGCTTTCATTGGTCTCTCTCCCTTTTGAAATTTTTTAATTTACTGGTTTGGATGAGACATGCCCTCTTTATTATTAGACTGTGCAGTTGCTTCTGGAGTGCTTATGTAACTCAGCCTTAGCTCCAGTTTATGTTGTAGACAATTGAACCCTCTTCTTGTTAACTGGATGATACTGCGTGTCTCCTCCTCTTGTCCTCCTCCACTCCAACTGATTAATTATTTTTGCTAGCCTAAGTGGCGTGTACTTCCAGTTTTTTCCAGCCATACCTCACGGTGGTGGCCAAGTTAACTGGCCACCTTTCTGCCTCTTAAACTCTTAGTCTACAAATTTCATTACTTCTGGCTATTATGAATGCATAGTGAGCGGTGAGGGGCTATACGCGAGCTTACCAGTTGCTGTCAAGGAGGTTGCAAGAGTTGGAGTTTGGAGACAAGCCTATTATACGCTACGTTATTCACTATTTTTAGTTCTCTGAGTGAGCATCTTGCTGAATGAGCATCTCTCTAAGTGAGTTTTTGATTCTTGTTGTTTCTTCATGCTGAAGATGCTACGTGGGGGTGCTCCAAATGTAATGGGTGGCACTCCTGTCTTGCCTCGGGTCTGGTTTTTTGGATCCTCCTTGTTTTTCTTTGTAGTCACTAAACAATATTTGTTTTTGAAGGAACTTCATGATGTTTGTAGCAGTTTGTGGCTTGTTTTCTTTTGCTACATTGTGCTCAGGAATGGAGGAATATGGTATATGGAGGTGATGGATTAAGTTATGAAAATGAATGGAGTGAATGATGGGATGGATGGTAAAATAAAAGAAGGGGAAAAAAATATGAATGCTTCCCTATGTTTCTAGAAACCATTAATAACCTGCAAAACAAGAAACATAGAAATGTAGATGTATTTTTTTGTTTCTAGTTTTCTTTTCCTTTTTTTTTTTTTTTTTGAATGAAAGTGGGCTGCCTCCATGGAGGTTTTCAACCCACAAACTTGCCTTAGGCGCCTCAAAGAGGTTTTCACCCATGGATATTTATTCTCTTTTCATTTTTCTCTTTTTTTCTGAGCAAGTGAGCTACCCCCATTGAGATTTTTAGCCCACAAGCTTGTCTTGGGTGCCTCAGAGAGGTTTTCACCCATGGATCTTTATTCTTTTTCTTCTTTTTTTATTTCAGGAGGTGTGGGAAACTATGGAGTTTACCATCACATACACCTCTATGCCTATTGAATTTATGAACTCTTCCTTTGATAAAGGCTTCTTGTAAATTTAAGTCTGTGACCATTGACAAGCAAGGGGATTCCTTCCTCATCTATGGTTCTGATTTGAACTATGCCATTATAAAAATATTTTTCCACTATGTAAGGTCCCAACCATCTTGTCATCGGCTTTCCTTTGAAATATTTAAACCTTTAATCATACAAAAATGCCAATTATCCTTTTTGGAAGGTCTTTTATTTGATGTTCTTGTCATGCCAGACCTTCCTTTGTAGCTGAAATACCTTCGTGTGAAGAAGTTATTTCATTATGAAGTCATCCAATCCATTTAATTGCTGAAACCTATCTTTTTGGGGATTTGATGGATCTATATTTAATTCAGTTGTCATTCTTAAAATATTGAATTCAAACTCAACTGAAAGTAGAGCTTTCTTAACATATACTAGTTCATAAGGAGTGAATTGTGTTGTTGTCTTCCAAGTAGTGTTGTAGGCCCAAGTAGCTTCTATCAATCTGCCTGCCCAATATTTTCTATTGCTGGTCACCACCTTGGTGAGGATGCTCTTTAAAGCTTTTTTAGTTACTTCCACTTGGCCAATCGCCTGAGGGTGATAGGAAGTAGAAGTTCTATGCTTAATATCGTGCTTCCTCAAAAGATTCTAAATGAGGTGGGAAGTGAATTGTGCTCCCTGATCAGTGACTATTTCTCTGGGGTATCCAAACATGTAAAACACATTCTCCCTCAGAAATTCTGCTAATTTCTCCTCGATTTCTACCGTCACTTCTTTTGTTTCAGCTCACTTTGTTAGGTAATCAATGTAGACTATGATATACTTATTTTGTCTGGATGGGGGATTGATAGGTCCAAAAAATTCCATGCCCCACTTGTCAAATGGCTCAAGAAACACTTGAGAGTGCAAAGAAATCTCATCCCTTTGCGTGGGTTTCCCCATCCTTTGGCACTGGTCACACCTGCTGGTGTATCTTCTGGAATCTTGGTGAAGGGTAGGCCAATAGTATCTTGCCTACAAAACTTTGTAAGCAGATCTCTTTGCAACAAAGTGGACTCCACATGGGCTGTCATGACATGCACAGAGGATATCAAAAAATTCTTAATCTCTCACACATATCCTTAGGATTTTATCAGGGCCTAGCTTGAAAAGGTTTCCCCCAATCCATGTGAAAGGGGTGCTTTTTCTGATGATTAGGCTCATCTCCGTGAATTAAAAATTAGGAGGGAGTCTCCAGACAACAAAGTAGTTGGTTATATCAAAAAACCATGGTGAGAGTGCTAATATAGCAAAGAGATGCTCATCTGGTAGCTGGTCATCCACCATTCCTTCTTCACCTACACGGAGAGCTAACCTGGACAAAAATTATGCAACAACATTCTCCTTTCCAGGTTTATCAACAATAATCAAATTAGATGGATGAAAAATTAAAAACTATCTAATTATGCTAGCATTAAATTTATTTATTTTTCATTAAATACTTGATGGTTGCATGGTTACTATGAAAAAAGGGCTAGTATCCAGTTACATAATTCCTCAACTTGTTCAATGTGTGGACAATGGCTAACATCTCCTTCTCAGTAACAGTATAATTTAGCTCAGCCTTAGACAAGTTCTTGCTGATAAAATAAATGGCATAAGGAATTTTTTCCTCTAATTGTCCTAAAGCTACCCCTACAACTTTGTCGGATGCATTAGTGTGGATGTGGAAATATATAGTCCAATTTGGACCTCGAAGGATGGGGGTAGTAGTCAAGTTTCTCTTAATAAGCTCGAAATCCTCTTGAAAAGGACTGAATGAAATAAACCTAGAATCTTTGGCCAATAACCCAAATAATGTCGAAGCCATCTTGCCAAAATATTTGATGAAACTACTATAGTAATCAGCTAAGCGTAAGAAAATCCTAACATGTTTTTGTTTTTGAAAAGTAGGTACCCTTTTGATTATAGTGATTTTGTTTGGGTCTACCTGTATTCCTGCTTGGGATATGGAATGTCCTAATACAACCCCTTATTTATTAAGGAATTCACACTTTTCTGGGCTCAAGGTGATATGCATCTTGATGCACCTTCTTAGTACTTTACCCAAATTGGAGAGAGATTCCTGGAAGTCATCCCCATATGGTGTGAAATCATCCATGTAGATTTCGAAAGAGTCATAGAATAACTCAGAAAATATGCTCATGAAAAATATTTGGAAGGTAGCTGGGGCATTACACAACCCAATGGGTAGGACTCTATAAGAAAAGGTACCCCAAGGGAAGGTGAAAGTAGTCTTATCCTGGTCTTCAGGGATGATTTAAATCTGATTGTTCCCACTGAACCCATCTAAGTAAAATAAATTCTTCCATGCAAGGCCATCGAGGACTTGGTCTATAAAGGGCAAAGGGAAATGGTATTTCTTGGTGGCTTTATTAATTTCTCGATAATGAACACAAATTCACCTCTTCCCATTCTTCTTTAGGACTAGGGCAAGAGGAGATACCCATTCACTCTCAGATATAGGATATATGAACCCTACATCCAATAGTTTCTGCAACTCTTCTTTGACTATGTCCTTCAGAGCCGGGTTATTCCTTCTTTGGGGTTGTCTCACAGGCTTCAATCCTTCTTTGATGTAAATATGATGTTTTCACACTAAAGGATGCACCCCTTTCATGTCTTTGTAATCCCAAGAAAATGCATCTAGATTCTCTTTCAAAAGCTGGCACAATTGTTTCTCTTATTCATTCGAGAGGTTTGGGTTGATTTTTAGAGATATAGATGGGCTAAACTCAATAGCCTTGGTTATTTCATAGGTTGAGTCCACTGGGTGCACTTCCATCCAAGTTTGGATTTCAGACTCTTTGACTAAGGTTTCGAGAGGAATGTTAGTGGAGAACTGGTTTTGAATGACATGGTCGATGAGTTCATCTTCATCATGCTGCCCACCTCTAAGTGTATCTTCTATGGTACACATAGGGACAATGTTATATAACTCATCTTCTTCATCCTCCAACAATATAGGGAGATCATGATCAATGGAAGGCTGGGCTGGAGGATATAACACTAGTTGTTTAGACAAAGGCCCATCTTTTATAGTCATGTTTTTGGCTCGACAAACTATATAATCAACTCTAGTGGCTAACCAAGGTCTCCCTAATATGTGGGGATGACCATTTAACTTGGTTTTTGGTTGCAGGACCAAGAAATTTTTAGGATAATCCCAAGAGTCAATGGTAACCATATGATCCTCAACTATTCCTTCTGAAGTTATTGTGGATCAATCTCCAAGTCGCAGAACTATTGTGGTTTTCCTCAAATTCCCTTGGAGATTAAGTTTCAACATAGTTTCCTTGTTCATGACATTGATGGAAGCCCCTAGATCAATCAGAGCGTTGGGGAATATGACACCATTTACATGCACATCAACAACTAGACTACCAGGGTCGAGGTACTTTGGAAATATCACCTTCCCAACATTAGGTCAAACAATTGTTGTACCACATTGATGGTGGGGGTATCTCTCTTCCTTCTCCAAGGTTTCTTGAAGAACATTTCTTTGACGAGCCTATTGTAGATAGGGACATCCTTAATGGCTTGGAGAAGTGGTATCTTTACATAAAAACTTTCCAATTCTCCCAGGAGTTCAGTCTCCTCTAGGGTGTGCTGACTAGGGTGGATCAAGTGCTTAGGAAAAGGAGGTTGTTGGATCTGAGTGTTACTTTCTTCATTTTCCTCCTCAACCTCTACTGGTGGAGATAGAGGATGGTTTTCTAGGAGTACTCTTTCTGACCTAAGATTAACTTCCTGTATCTCCACAGCGTAAGCTGGATAGGATTTTCTCCACTAGGAGCCTGTTGTGCCTATCTGTTGTTTGGGTTCAGATTGGACTATGTAGGTATAGGTAGCCTAGGTGAAGTAGCATTATTAAGCTGAGGTTGAGGTTGGGGTGGAGACATTATAGTAGATGGTTGATTTTGTTGAGGCCTCCACCCTTGGGATGGATTTCTCCATTGAGGTTGTTGTTGAACACGCTATTGGAATGGTTGGTTTACTGGCTAAGGATGCTATGAAGAGTTGTAAGGCCAAATATGAGGTGTAGACCAGGGTGGAGGAGTGGGGATGTATGAATTTTGCATGGGTGCACTCTAATTGTTCTGATAGTAAGAGTAAGGTGCACCTTGCATACCTTGTTGATATGGCCGAGGGCCTTGAGGCCTTCTCTGGTTGAGGAAACATAGTTTCTTTGGAATTGCTTCCCCATCTTGATATACAGCCTTAATTCCAGGTAAGGAGGGACACTTTTCTGTGGAAGGATTCTCCTGACAGACTAAGAAAACCTCTATGACATTCAGTGGACATTCGTTTCTTGGGTGCTTCCTGGTACATCTAGGATAAAATATGGCCATGGATATCTCTGCTTCCTCTTGCTTCCTTTTGACCTGCATTGTGCCCATTTGTAAAGAAAATGTGTGCAGCATGTAACTCTTAAATTCGTTAAGCATGTTTCCAATATCATGTTTTATGAAGGTGGAAGAGGAAGGGGTATTGGATGTACTTTGATTAGCTCTGCTCTTCTTCCTAAATTCCCTAGAATGGTTCTGGAAGAAAATTTTAATTGTTTCATAGGGTTATTGGTAGATATATCCTCCTGTTAACATATTCAAGGTTTCTATCATCTCTTTACGGATCCCTCGAAGAAGTACAATTTTAAGTGAGTCATGATCACGAGTACAGTTGGCTCTCTTATAGTTCAATTGAAACCTCTCTTCATAGTCCTCTAAGGATTCATCCGGCCCTAGAGTCATCCTTAGTTTCCTTGGACCTAAAGTAGTATTTGTATTTTTTGCTTAAGGTCTCTTCCATCTATGTCCAGGTAGTGATGTTATCCCCAGGCAACCCCATGAACCAACACAAGTCTGCATCCTTAAGGTTGGATGGGAATAGCTTCAACTTCTAATCATTAGAGGTGTAGTCATAAGTCCTATAAACAACAACAAATTCAAACATTAATGTGTCAGGGTCCTTAGAGGTGAGTCCATGAAAGTATGGGAGAGTTGAGGGGCTAATGTTTTTCATCTTAGTTTCCCCATATGCCTCTCTTATGGGAAAGGCTCTTTGGGTCCCAGCCATTGTTAAGATAGGTGAAGCAGGTCCCTCAGTTGAAACAATGTCTTCTTATTCTTCCCCAATAGGATCCTCAAAGTATTCAGAAGGCTCTTTTATAGGGGTTTCAATCTCATTTCCACTGAAGAAGAGTGAAGGGTTGCTAGGAGGTGATGTGGGGGTTTTGGGTAAGGTTTTTCTTTGAGTATTTCTGGTCCTACGAGGCATGAAAATAAAATATTTTTGTATTTTTTCAATATTTATGAAATGACATGAAAATAAATGAAAGAATAAAAGAATGTTAAAAAAAAAATCAAAGCATCTACTAGACACCTCCCTGGCAACAATGCCAAAAAGTGCTGAGCCCGGGTATTGCACCAAGAGTGCTGCAACTCCCAGGGGCCGCCCTACTTTACTTTACCAACCTGGGGTTCGTACAAACTTGGAGGTGATAGTGCTATATACACAGCAGATGCATTTTATTCATTTCATCCTCTTCTTAAACTATCATAAAAACTGAAAACTAAATTGCTGGAAGGAAATGAAAAAAAGGGAACTAAACTAAATTTATGAAAAGAAATGAAAATAATGAAAATAATTTAATTTGTAGAAAAGAAATGACAGAAAGGAGACTAATTTAACTTGATGAAAATAAATGGCAGAAAGGAAACTAATTTAACTTGCTGAACATAAATGGCAGAAAGGAAACCAATTCTAAACCACACTTAACTTGGCCAAACGGCTAAATGCACTCTACTTATCCTATGGTCTATCTATCATGCTTCTATCCATGCAACTAAGTTATCCATGAATTAATTCTAATTGAAAATGTGTTGAGTTTGCAGCTTGGAGGAGAGAAAAGGGCTAAAGAGGCTACTAGAGGGCTTAACATGTGAAACAAGGCTTAGAAGTGGAAAACATGGGTTAAACCTGATAAAAGATTTATTATGGTGAAAAAATGGCTTTGGAGCAAAACAAATTGAAACGTGCGATGGCGGAGATGTGATGGAGTAAATATTTACGATATCCAATATCACAATTGGCGGAAACAAGCAGTAAGTGTAACGAAAACCAACTAAATGGTGCACATTGTAATGTGCGATGGGTGACATGGCGGTGGGACTAGCAGTGACCGTGATCACAAGATCGCAATCGGCGGATCGTAGTAGTAATGTCTTAAAAGGAAAATGGAAAATGGCATCGAGCAGAGGAAATCCTTGACACAGTTCATTGGGATGTGTGTGGACCATTGTTTATAGCTTCGATAGGAAAGCACAGGTATTATGTGATTTTTGTTGATGATTTTTCTACAAAGCGTTGGATCTACTTCATGCAGAAGAAATATCAAACATTCTCAAAATTTTGTGAGTTCAAAGCACTGGTTGAGAAAGATATAGGGAAGCATGTGAAGGTTCTGAGGAGCGAAAATGGTAATCAATACATCTCCAATGAATTCAAGGACTTTTGTGCCAAGGAATGAATTCAGAGAGAGTTGATTGCACCTCATAACCCACAATAGAATGGGGTTGCAGAAAGAGAGAATAGAACAATTGTGGGTACGACACGAGTGATGTTACATGATCAAGGCCTACCATTTCATCTATGGGAAAATGCATTCAACATAGCAGTATTTGTGCATAAATTTAGTCCTCAGGATACTTGGCATGAGTACACCAGAAGAGGCTTTTTCTGGTAAGAAACCTAATGTTTCATATTTTAAAAAAATTGGCTCATCTATCTATTTCCATGTGAAAAAATATTCCAGAAAGAAGATAGAACCAACAACTAAGATTGGGATATTTATGGGGTACATTGATACTCACCACAACTATCAGATGTATTTTCCGAACAACTAGATGAGTGTTGTAATACGGGATATAAAATTTTATGTGGAGAAAGCAATGCAATTTTCCCTTCAGAGGGAGCTTGGTTTGCATTCAGATGAGGAACTCTTGGTTCCAAAGGATGAACCTCAATAGGTGGAGCAGCCACATGTGGAGGATCATGGAGTGGCAGAAACCAATGATGCAGAGCCACCCACCAGACATGGTAGGAGGCTTACCACATAAGCTGATAGATTGAGACTTGATGCAACAGAACATGTAGGAGCACCTACATCACTATGCAGACATAGATAGTCTCCAAACATGTTTACTGGATACATGGCTCTTATGAGAAATTTTATTGTGACATAGCCATCCTCTTTTGAGGAAGAAGTGAAGCAACCAACTTGGGTTGCTGCCATGGTTGAGGCGTATGACTCCATCGGGAAGTTGTCCCAAGACCAGTTGGGAAATCAGTGGTTGGATCTAGATGGATCTATAAGGTGAAGCAAATAGCATATGGGACTATGGAGAAGTACAAGGCTATATTTGTAGCTCGGGGATTCTCACATGTTGAGGAGATTCACTATGAGGATAATTTTTCACCAGTTGAAAGGTACTCATATATTAGATCTATCCTTGCACTGTCAACGCAGATGGGGTGGAAGATACATCAGATGGATGTGAAGACTGCATTTCTCAATGGAGTTATTGAGGAAGAAGTGTACATTGAGAAGCCAAAAGGTTTTGAGATATTTGATAATTAGTCACATGTGTGCAGACTCAAGAGAGCACTGTATGGGCTGAAGCAAGCACCTTGTTCTTGGTACACCAAGATTGACAGCTATTTCACCAGGTTGGGCTTCACGAAGAGTGAAGTGGATGCGAACCTGTACTAGATTGTGGTTGATGGTAAGATTTTGATTATTGTACTTTATGTTGATGATCTTATTTTCATAGGTGGTGAGAAGCTCATAACTTCTTGCAAAGAGGATTTTGCAAGATATTTTGAGATGAAGGACATGGGACTCTTTCACTATTTCCTTGGTTTGGAAATATGGAAATGGGATGGGGAGCTATTTGTTTCTCAAGGAAAGTATGCCAAAGAGATTATGAGGAAGTTCCAAATGGATGTATGTAAACCCATGGAGACTCCTCTTGCAGGAAACTGGAGGAAGGAGGATACTACTTCAGGTGAGTTAGTGGATGCTAATGTTTACAGGCAGCTTATGGCTTCACTCATGTACTTGTTGAACACACGACTAGACATTTTCTATTCAGTTAACCAGCTTAGTCAAGCTATGGTTAAGCCGACCAAGCTCTTTTCCAAGGCGGGGAAGCATGTCTTGAGATATCTCAGGGGCACTACAAATTATGGATTATGGTACAGATAGATAGAGGGAGTGAAAATTCAAGGCTTCACCGATTCATATTGGGCAGGCCATCCATCAGAAAGAAAGAGAATATCGGGAAGGATTTTCAGCATAGGATTGACAACAGTTTCTTGGTACAACAAGAAGCAGAGATTAGTTTCACTCAGTTCAACCAAAGTAGAGTACATGGCAGCTAGTCAGGTTTCATGTGAGGCCATCTGGATGATAAATATTCTTGTTGGTTTGTTTTGTCATCAGATGGATCTGACGGTGATACATTGTGATAACCGAACTTCCATAAAACTCTCGGTTAATCCAGTATTCCATGATAGGTCCAAGCATATTGACATCTGATACAACCATCTCAGAGATTGTGTTCAAAGACACATTATGTTACTTCAGTACATTCCCACGGAGGATCAAGGTGCACATATTCTGCTGAAGGCGATAGCCAAGAGAAAATTTGAATGCCATAGAGGCACGATTGGGGTAGCTGATAGTCCCTTTCTTGTTGAGAGGGAGTGTTGAAAAGTCAATAGGAAATGTGTGTCTAATTTAATTTTCCCTTTATTAAATTGGACAATAAATTGTAATCTTATCTCATAATTAGTTGTAATAGTTAACTAAGTGTGATAGACTCATTTATCTCATGAATTTCGAGTTGAGCGTGATTGGTGAGGCATACAGAGTGATTCTAATTACTTTTAGTCCAAGTTGTAGTTAGTGCATTAATTTAATGCATGAGAAATCAATTAACTCAATTAATTGAGTTAAAATCAATTTAAATAGTTGTAATTGATTGTTGCACTAGTGACAGGTAAAGTGAATTAAATCAGATTTAATTCACATGCAGTGATCTGTCAAGTAACTGATGATTTACTATTAATATTTGCATGCATGTCAGTTATGATGAAGACCCTGTTGAGATAAAGGTTAAAGGGATGTTAACTATCATTTGTATTATAAGAGGAATGCCCACATGCAATAATACACCCATAGGATTTCTCATGAGCATGGCACAATTTTGGAAGGTTGAAATTCCTAAATAATAGGGATTACATTCCACGTGAATTGCACAAGCAAGGTAAGCTGAGCAGAAATAGGAAATTGGCCAAGTGTTGGTCAATTTTGTTCGGATCAGTGTGAGACAGTTGTGAGAGTGCAACAGACTCTTGTGAGAAGAGTGCATTGTAATTGTTTCATGAGTCCTTGGTGAATATACAATAGAAGATAGAGGGGTTTTGAGCAGCAATATTTCCCTAGGAAAAATATTTGTGTTGTGGAATGATTTGCTTATTTCTTTACTTAGTGTGATTGTGTGACCGAGTTTAATTCCCACAATTAATTTGTAAAAGGATTCAATATATTTCTTTATCATATCGCATGATCAGATTGAATCCATTGGTACACATATTGCTTGTATAATTTATACAGGGCGCCCTCACATGACCTAACACGACCTGACCCGGACGTGTTCCTTGGGTGCCCCTACAAGACCCGACCCAACCCGAACTGACCTACCCAAATGTATTTCCTTGGGAGCCCTCACAGTACAGCAAGACTCGACCTGACCTGACCCGAACGTGTTTTCTTGGGCACCATCACATGACCTGACTCGATCTGACCCACCCAAACGTCGAAGGAACGAGGGACAAAACAAAAAATGGGTCGCACGAATGTGCACAAGGAACACGGGTGGTCACAACTTATCATTTTTTATATGGCCTCCCTCACACAATCCGATCCGAATGTGTTTCCTATGGCGCCCTCACATGGCACGACCCGACCCGCCTGAACGAAGGGCACACGAAGGAAAAAATAGAAAATGGATCACACAAACGTGCACAAGAAATATGGGTGGTCACAACTTAGAATTTTTGATACGACCACCCTCACATGACCCGAATCGACCCAACCCTACCCGCCCAAATGCATTTCCTTGGGCGGCCTCACACGACACGACTCAACCAGACCCAACCTGACCCTCCCGAATACATTTCTTTGGGCACCCTTACATGATCCAACGTGACTCGACCCGGACGCATTCCTTGGGTGCCCTCACATGTTCCACCACGACTCGCCCCGCCTGAACGTGTTTCCTTGGGTTCTCTCATAGTACGGCATGGCCCGACCTGACCCGACCCGAACGTGTTTCCTTGAGCACCATCACGCAACCTGACCTTACCTACATGAATGTGTTTCCTTGGGTGACCTCACATGGAATGACCCGACCAAACCCAACTGGACCCGCCCGAATGTGTTTCCTTGGGCACCCTCACATGACCCGACACAACTCGACCCGGACGCATTCCTTGTGCGCCCTCACATGACCTGACACAACTTGACCTAGACGCATTCCTTGAGCACCCTCACATGACCTGACTCGACCCGACATACCCGAACGACATGTTTCCTTGGGCGCCCTCACACGGCACGACCTGACCCGAACGCGTTTACTTGGGAACCATCACAAAAACACGTCCCTATTCTGACGATGTGTTCATACACGTCGCACGTCTGATGGCATCCCAAAACGTCCCACTTCCAACATCCCAAAATGACGATATTCCGACGATATGTTCATAAACGTTGCACTTCCGACGACATCCCAAAACGTCGCACCTTCGACGACAAACCAAAACGTCGCTATTTCGACGATTCTAAAATAAACATTGCTATTATGATGATGCTCTTGAAACGTTGTTATTCCAACGGTAGCCTGAAAATTTTTTATTCCGACGATAGTCTTTAAATGTCGCTAGAGTGATGCTTGTTGGCGGGATTAAAAAAATTGAGAAAAATTGGGGAACTTTCCGATAGTACGTCAAAATTGTCGGAAATAAAGTGTTAGAAATTTGACCATATGTACTAGTGTTAGTGTGTACGAAAAAAATCACTTTAGTTGTGCTTAAAAAACAGCCCTAACATCAAAGATGGCTACAAATTTCCTTAGATCTGCAGTTAGCTGACCAAGATAAATGCTACTAAATATAGATCTATGTAGTTAAAGAAATTAAACAACAGATAAAAGAAAGAATTTCTCCATGCATCCAATAGACAAGACAAGAACATTTTTAAAGAAGTTTTGTATTTATGACAACTGGGACGGGAACATAGAAGGATGTTACCAGTCGCCCTCAATGGGATGGGTTCTTGTATGTCCTCAGCACTTCAAATCTAATATCTCTCTCTCTTGATGGTGTAGAAAACCCAGACAAAAATGGAACTCAAAGGGAGCTCACAAGCAAAATGGTAGCAAAATATGACAATAATGGAGGATCAAAGTTAGACCAAAAGTATAGATCCAGAGTGATATTTAGGGAACAAAAGGTAGTGAATGAATGGAAAAAAAATTGTATTTATAACAAAATATTGAGTTAGTCTAGATATTGGTGTATAATTAAAATATTGTTAACCAAATCTAGATCCAACTTTTATGGAATATTTTATTATTTTTGTTGGAGGGAAAAATAATTTGAATTTGGTCAAATGCCTTTATTTGTAAATAATAAAGAAATAAATGATTTATTTATTGTTTTAAGAATGTGGTTGAGTAATAATTAAATAAATAGTGATTTATTCAATTATTTATAAATGATTTAGTCAAATTCAACAAGGAATATTATTTAAATAATGTTTGAATAATTATTCCTAGAAAGCAATAAGATAAATAGTGATTTATCTAATTAATTTTCCTATTTTGGGTTAACTATGACCAAGAATATTAATTAAACTGTTGTTTAACTAATTATCCCTTGAGGAAAATCAAACAAATAAGGATTTATTCAATTATTCCTCATGGGGTTTCCTATTTAGACCATAAACAACTTAATGAATTATGTATTACTAAGTTATTTTTCATAGTGAAAGTAATTTTACTTAGGGTAAAATTGGTCTTACATGGTGTACTTTGGTCCATCTAATAGTAACAGGTTATATGACCAAAAATTGGTGTAACAATTTCCCCCCAGTGTGTGAGCGTTAGGAGCTAATCGTATGACCAAAGTACGTTGTAAGAACGTAATCAGGAGACACCGAAGGGGGAGTCAGACAGAGAGAAATATAAGGTAGACTAAAGCACTAGAGGACAAGACCCTAAGGAGGGGAGACTTACAGGTGCGACAATTCTCTTTTATGAGTGAGTACCTATTCTACAAGAGGTGGGAGAGGCATACATATGCCCACTCAGATAAAAAAGTACAAAGAATAATGTGTCCAATTTACAAGGGACTGAAATATATATTACATGTTGGCATAAACATGGGCCAGATAAAAACATGATAATGGATCCCACATACATATTCTTCGTAGGACAACAACCAGGACTTATACAATAATATCTGAGTACAACTAAAGAGGCCCTGTAAAATAAGAGAGGGCTCTGAAAATCTAAATGATACATGCAAACTAAAAGGCGTTGCAAGTGGTTGAGGCTGGAACCATCAAATCTATGGAGCTGCATCAAGGATCTAATAGAGAATTCATTCGAGTATGTGGGGGGCTACCTGAAGGACCACCCACTCATTAGGTCTGAAACATCTCACACACACTTAGGAATCACCAATAAAATATGCTGCATCATTGAACCATCAAGTATACATATCTCGATCATGCCGTAAGGAGCTGGAGCTGAGAAATAATCAATTCAAAGGGAAATAAAGAGTCCCTTTGCCTAATTAGAGACACTGAATAAGATTGGAAGTTGGAACCAAGGTACACATCCTCTAGACCTGTCTTCTTGAATGAATGAGCTGATGTCGACATAAGGAGGTCAGGGGATCCTCAACTAAGGCACAAGAGATAATATTAAAGCAATTGATAGACTGGCACTAGGGATGATGGTGGAATGGGGGTACTGAATAGTGGGATGATGACTTACCTTGTTAGATCTTGAATAGCATGGATGACCTAGCAGCAACTGACACAATATCAAAGGGGATAAGGGATAGTATGACTGAAGGCCACAATGTGCATCACGAGAGAGGAACCAATCAATGAAGGATGGAGGACTATAGCGGGATACAAAGGGACTAGCCATAGACTCCATGGATGTGATGATGACTCTACTTGGATGCTCTAAACAAGGGCGACTCAATGATGCTACCACACAGAAAAGGTTCGGTGGGGACCATAAAAGCATGAGTACAAGATGGTTACTCCTGACGAAATTAACACGAGCATGGAAAATTATGGAGGCAAGGTGGTGCCTCAAGTACAAGTGTTGCAAGTGAATAAATTCTATTTTGAGGAGTGGTGAAGTGACCCTTCTTGGAAAAAGGTTTCTGAGTGATGTATCAAATAAAAAAAAACTAAAGGATGCCCATTTTGGAGCTCGGTGAGAGCTTTCCAATGGTATGGATGGTTTGTCAAACTGAGCTATGGTTTAGCCATAGTTGGCGAAAGAAAAATATTGGGTTTCTCTTTTAATAAGGCATTTTCCCTCCAATTTGATTCATTTGCAACTATAGCTGTGGTGAATGTAGAGAGGAGAAAAGGCTCTAAATATTGTGGCAATCGTAGCAGACAAACCGACTGTTGGAATTAAGATTCATCAGTTGTAGGTAAGAGGCCTAACCCTACTCTTTTATTTCAATGGATTAAAATTTCAGTTTAGGCACCCAAAGCCTAGGAGAAAACCTCTATTCTTCTTCACGTCCGGGTCGCACTTTTTGGGGCAATTTATGTGACCTAGGTAGCAGGTTCTGGGCAAAAAACTACGACTTATCCCAGGATTTTCCTGAAAAGTGCGACCTATCAGAGAAGGGGATTTTGGTATTGTTTCTTGGCTGAGAGCTAGTTTTTTATGGTTGAATGTAGTCTTTCCTTTTTGTACACTGAAAAATGTGATGGTTTTCTGAAGATATGGTAGAATTGAGGATCAAATGGAGAGAGAGAGACTTGTACACATTACGGTCGGAGATCCGAGAGGATCATGGTGTCCACAATGCATTGGCTAGGTTTGGGGTCCCAAAGTTTATAGAGAACCCTTTGATGAGAGCTGGGGAGCCCTTGTTGGCTCGGATTTTCAGCTATTGGGATCCAAATCACGATATATTTATAGTGCACAGGAATCGGATCGAGTTTAGTGTCCAAGATATATATTTCTTGACTAGTCTGCCACCACTTGGGATGGTGGGGAATACACAACCAGTGTTACTGTGAGGGAAAAACATTATGGAGTTTGTAGAGCACCATTTCCAACCAGGTATCCATGTGAAGGGGACACAGATACTGATCGGGGATCTAGAGAGGCTAGAGACCCATGTTGTGGCCACAATGATGCTGTCGATCCTGGGCAACCAAGCACTCCACCTCATCACTGGGGGTTAGATGATGCTTGTTGAGAGTTTGTTGAGTGGGACCTACTATGGGTGGGCCCAAATGATGCTGTCATCATTGAAATGACACTTGTCGCTATGCAAGTGGCAAGTGAACCATGATTATTCATATAGCACAGTGTTGTGCTCGCTCTTCTTTGAGAAGATCTCGACACTCCATCCTCGCACAAAGATCCAAGATGGGGGCCCAAGGGTGCCCAGAATCTGCCGCTAGAGGTGGCTAATATGCAGAGGAGGGGGTAGGGCAATCAGACGGGTGTTCCGACCTGATTTTTTTACTCATTGGGATCAGATGCCACTGTACATAGATGACTATCCCTATAGTGAGATGAGTTATTGCGAGGACCTAGACTTGCCACTGCTGCCTGGTCGAGTATGGGGACCCGATGGTAAGTGACAAGTTTCTAATATTTTATGTGCATTTTAAAGTTTTAGAAGATTTTATATCGTACTAATTCGTTCACTTTTGGTATGCAGATACATCACCAGTGAAATCGGACGGGTACATGGGACGACCCGTAGTAGCAGGAGCTATAGGACCTAGTGGGATGAGAGCACCACAAAATGAGGATGCAATGGCGTTCCTATAGGACATATTTCATAGATGTGAGAGGCTTCTAACCGACATTTTAGATTGTGGCTGGTAAGACTTGGATGACCAGTACATAGAGCCATGTATTGGTCTACCCTTGGAGTGGTGAGGGGTTAGGCGGTGCATAATGTATGAGCTGCAGGAGCAGAGCCATTGGCTTAGGATCCTCTAGATAGTGATTAGGTGTACGGGCATGTGGTGCCCCTAGTTTTTAGTTTTTGTAACATGCTATGGGCATGTCAAATGTATCAGATTTTATGGACTCTAAAACATTTTGAATGACACATAAAATGAATATGCATCATTTTTATGGTTTTTGTTATTGTCTTGTGTTAAATGCGTGTGATAAGTGCCAATCTAGAATATTGTTTGCAATGATATCTACATAGTGATTTTGTGCTCTAGGTACATGAATGAATGTAATGATTTCAAATTCACGCATCAAAAGCTTCACTTGTAAATATCTTCTAAAAAGGATAGGATTATGCACACAATAGACACCATTCAATTTCATGACACGAAGTAGGGAATATAAACGAACATGAAGGTGAAGGATGTGATGGGAAAGGGCATCGGCTAATAAACCTCGCAATGCATCATATTTGGCCTGGTTATTGGTGGTAGTACCAATGCATACACCATTCGAGAGAACAAGCGAATGTAAGGGGGTAAAGATGTCCCAACATGCCGAGGCTAGATTTTGGTAGTAGCAACTTGCACCATTGGCATAATCGATATAAGGTGTGGATGGGGTTCCATATGAAAGGTGCCACAAGACAAAAAATGAGAGGATGATGAACAATGTTGGCAACTTGAACACAAGGTAGAAATCAAACAAACACTGCTAGAGGGAGTGCTCTGGGTAGGATGTATACCACCCACACACCAATGGGTAGGAGGTGTGCGGGAGCTGCCTTGGGGGCATCTTGATCCAGAACTTGAGGGGAGTCCCCCAAGATCTGCAAAGTTGAAATAGATCTGCCAAGATTTGCAAAATTAGAATGCCAGAAAAAAGAGAGAACACAAAGAAAATAAAACCACAAAGAAACTTGTTTAATTAAAACAGAGAATAACTGTAGAAGCTACATTGTGGTGCACAATCTGTCCTTTTACAAAGTAAGGCTTGTTATTTATAGTATTTTTTTTGAGATAGAATACCATAGGTGGATACCATGGGCCAATACCATGGGTAGATACCACTTACAATATCTATGCAAATCCTATGTGGATGAATACCATGGGTGGATACATACCATGGGTCACTTCTATACCATGGGTGAATAAACACGCGGGTGGATGAATACTGTGGTCCAATGCTCTTGCCAATGGCTCATCCATTGGGTAAATTCCATGGGTGGATGGATAACATGGGTAGATGAATACCATGGGTTGATGCCATTTTCCATTCGGATCATTCCTCCCTCCTTAAGAAGCAATGGTCCCCATTGCGTGAAGTTCCCTCCTGAGAAGAATTTGTTGAATATGAAGAGATACTGAAGATAAAAAAATTTTGTAGTTAACCCATAACCGTGATGAACAAAGATCCGAGGATAGAGATACCCTGTAATGCTTGTGACCAACTGTGATATTGACAGTGTGCGGCCTAGCAAATGGACTTCGATGAAGTGTGGGTTTGTGGATGAACCAAAACCATGACAAACGAAGATCTGAGGATAGAGATACCCTATAATTCTTGTGACCAACTGTGTTACTAACAGTGTGCGGCCTAGCAAATGGACTTCGATGAAATGGATTTTGTGCGGTTGACCCATAACCGTGATGCTGATTCTTGATAAAATAGCAGGTGCCTACATAGTTTGGGGTGGGAGGGCACGTCTCCAAATAACCCAAGCCGAACACTGTTATGCTGAAACTGATAAATGTGAAGCAAGTGCCTAATAAAGCAGGGTGGGAGGGCACGTCTCCAAAGGGAACCCGCTCTGAATGCTTCTCCAGATTTAAAATGAGCATAACTCGGTCAATATAAATCAAAATATTTATTATAACCTGTTTTTGAAAATGGAATGATCATTTTTCATCTTCTCATGTGTTTAAAACCACTATCTGGAGAATCTAGACTCTCAGATTCGTGCTGGAACTGTCTCGCCATCACAAAATTTCTGAAAATAGTTGATTTTAAATCAACGATAACTCCCACATCCGGACTCCGATTCGACCGATTGTTTTTTGAACTTGGATGATTTTTCAAGAAGAGCTCAGATCTATATCCGTTCTTCTAAAATTTTTCACTGAAAATTGCGAAAAATGACAAGAGAGCTGTCGTCCATGAATTTTCGTCAGAAAAATTGCTTCAACATTGTTGATTTTGAATCAGCAATATCTCCCTCATCCGAACTCCAATTTGGCCGATTTTTTTTTTTTAATTTGAGTATTTTTCTGCAAGGAATCCATATCTATTCTTTTTTTTTGTAAATTTTTCATCAAAAGTTTCAGATCTAATCTGAAAACTCGTTGCCCAAAAAATTCATGGATTTTGCTGAAGATTGCTGCAAAACATTGAAACTGAAATATGTTTCAAACCATCATTCCCATGGAGGCATAACCTGAATCTGATACCACTGATCCAGATCTTAGGGGGAGACCCCCAAGATCTACAAAGTTGAAATGGATCTGACAAGATCTGCAAAATTAGAATCCCAGAAAAAAAGAGAGAACACAAAGAAAACAAAACCACAAAGAAACTTTTTTTATTAAAATAGAGAATAACTGTAGAAGCTACATTATGGTGGACAATCTGTCCTTTTACAAAGTAAGGCATGTTATTTATAGTATTTTTTTTGAGATAGAATACCATAGGTGGATACCATGGGCCAATACCATGGGTAGATACCACTTACAATACCATGGGTAAATCACATGTGTGGATGAATACCATGGGTGGATACATACCATGGGTCACTTAAAATACCATGGGTGAATAAATATCATGGGTGGATGAATACCATGGGTCGATGCCATTTACAATACCGTGGGTAAATTCTATCGGTGGATGGATAACATGGGTAGATGAATACCGTGGGTTGATGCCATTTTCCATTCGGATCACGTGGCCACCCAACCCCCTAAAGGTCACACAGCCACTCAACATCCTCCATCTGGTACCTCTAATTACAAATTCTCATGATGAACTCTGACCAACCCATTACCGTTGACCTCAACCTTCAGACTCGGTCCCGTTAGTACAACAAGCCTCCTGCTATGTCTGCCCCTGAGTCTAATTCTTCAGGTTCCATAGAGCCTCTTTTGACAAACAATGGTCCTTTATAGATCCCTTAGCCTAAGGCAGAGGTTCATACCAAGATCCCCAAGGGACCATTACACTAAAACATTGCTTTTGGCAAAGCTGCCCATTCGTATCATATATTAGATGATTTGGCACAATCCCTTGCTTCCATCTCAATGCTAGAACTCCTCCAATTGTGCCCTTCACAATGAAACTCTCTACTAACTTCCATGGGCATTGTGAATCCTTCATATGATCGTTTGATCATCTTCGATGTTGACTGATCAGAACATCCTCCCCTTCCTACTTCCGTCGCCTTCCAAATCCCTTTCAAGATTCGGAATGCCAACATCTCCCGTTGTAACATGGATGAGGGAGCATTAAGCTATGTGATGTTCGCTTCCGCTTGGAAGCAACTTGGATCTCTCGAGTTGGCCCCTTCCACTATCACCCTTCAAGCGTGGATGGCCACTGTTCCCATGCCATAGGCCTGTTCTGCAATTTTCCTATTACTCTTGCGGGCAAGGCTGTTTGTGTTTACGTAGAAGTCATTAATGCCCACTTAGACTAAAACATTTTATTGGGTCATAGATACACTTATGTGATGTCTGATTTCCCATATGCAGTTCACCACAAGATATGCTTTCCTCACAACAGAAAGATTGTCACCATCGACCAATTGACATATTACGAACTGAAGTCTCAGACCTCCCCTGAGTCCATCATCTCTTAGGTGTCCAAAAAACAAATAGTCGAACCTTTGACCAGTGTCTCATCTGAAGTCTACAAAGACTCCTCTTTACTTTGTTCTTTCCCTGGTCTTTCTCCTCTTGTCTCTAATCCTAGCTCATCGAATGTTTTTATGATGCAATTGTCCCAGCCTGACCTCAAGCAGCCCGCTTCGAATAGTCAACATCTAGGCCCCCCGAAACCTGCTCCTAGCACCTCTACTCAGCCTTCAAGACCCCCTCCTCAAGTCCCCCGATCAGCTACTGGTATCCATGAGCCTCCCTATCCTCCTGGCATCGTTCGTCATGGCCTTAACCATCTCAGAGCTATCCTACCTAGCCATTACCCCTCTGGTCAGATACCGTTCCTAGCTCCCCCTCTTGGATTCTTTCCGGTACCTATTATGGCTACCTTATCCCTTCCAAACATGACCCTCGGGATCCCAATCTGGTACATTGATCCCCCATCCACTATCCTGCCTGGTCAACCCAAACCTTATACTTCATTTACCCTGGTTTAACTATTCCCCATGACCCCTCCCTTTACTTCCGTGCCTCAGCCACCTCAACAAGAACCTAGTCCTATTGCGAAAGCTTCGGGTGAGGGGGGTAAAGCTTGCAAGAAGGCACATAAAGACAAGGTTGCTCCGAAAAACCCTTCTCCTCCTCAGCCTCCAAAGCGTACCCCCCTGTGTGCTTTGTGTGATGTTATCGGTCATGCAACCCATCATTCTCCTGAATTTCCTCGCATCAATCCCATGGTTAATGTCACGTTCCATGAGTCTACGGTCCCGGACACCTCTGTTCCTACCTCAACTGCAGCCAAGAACCCCAAGACTATTCACACCAACCACCCTTGTGGTTTTTGTGATCTCCATGGCCACTATACCCATCGTTGTCCCTGCCTCACGCACTACCCCGCCTCTTTGGAGGTATTTTGGGAGTACGAGATTGAACAGAACAAATCCGCCTCTCCCGTCCTCGCGTAGTATGATTTGGGCCAACCTGAGGATACCTCTGCTCCCATTGAAATTCCCCTTCCTGATGTTGAGATGACAAAGTCTTAGGCCACCATCCTCTACCTGTCGTCATCCATGAGATCCACGGTGGAAACTCCCTCTCAGAATTCCCCTTATTTTTCACTTGAACTCCCTTCCGTGATCACCCTGGGCTCAAGATCAGTGGACCCCTTATCTGCATGTTCTTCGGTCACCCCCCATGATTATGTGCATGTGAACCTTTCTTCTAATGATTATGAGTCAGGTAGCTTTGCCACGTCATGTGGATACCCTTCCACTAGTCACCCCATATTTTACTATGATGACGACATCATGGAAGCCTTTTCCACCCATAACTTCATCTTTCTCTCCCATAAGAGGAATGGCACCATCCGTGTCTATTGTGACTTTCACAACCTCAGCACAAGATGTGATCCGAATGGAAAATGGCATCAACCCATGGTATTCATCTACCCATGTTATCCATCCACCCATGGAATTTACCCATGGTATTGTAAATGGCATCGACCCATGGTATTCATCCACCCATGATATTTATTCACCCATGGTCTTGTAAGTGACCCATGGTATTCATCCACACATGGGATTTACCCATGGTATTGTAAGTGTTATCTACTCATGGTATTGGCCCATGGTATCCACCTATGGTATTCTATCTCAAAAAAAAGACTATAAATAACAAGCCTTACTTTGTAAAAGGACAGATTGTCCACCTGTTTAATAAAAAAAGTTTATTTGTGGTTTTATTTTCTTTGTGTTCTCTCTTTTTTCTGGCATTCTAATTTTGCAGATCTTGTCAGATCTATTTCAACTTTGCAAATCTTGGGGGCCTCCCCTCAAGGTCTGGATCAGTTGAAATAGATCTGACAAGATCTGCAAAATTATAATGCCAGAAAAAAGAGAGAACACAAAGAAAATAAAACCACAAAATAACTTTTTTTATTAAAACAGAGAATAACTGTAGAAGCTACATTGTGGTGGACAATCTGTCCTTTTACAAAGTAAGGCTTGTTATTTATAGTCTTTTTTCTGAGATAGAATACCATAGGTGGATACTATGGTCCAATACCATGGGTAAATCCCATGTGTGGATGAATACCATGGGTGGATACATACCATGGGTCACTTACAATACCATGGGTGAATAAATATCATGGGTGGATGAATACCATGGGTCGATGCCATTTACAATACCATGGGTAAATTCCATGGGTGGATGGATAACATGGGTAGATGAATACCATGGGTTGATGCCATTTTCCATTCGGATCACCATGAATCCTTTCAGGGGGAAGGGATTGGTAAACACAGCTGGCTAGATAGGTGCAACATGGGGAGGAACCGAAGGGGAGGCTTTCTATCCTCGGGATGCTGCTTGAGCTTCCCAAATGTACGACATCTGAGGTAAAAGAGGACAATCATGGGTATAGTGACTGTAGACACCGCAACAAGAACAAGGTTTGTTCGTGCAAACAGGCTTGTCCTACTTGGGCTGAGTGCCCTGTTGCTGGTTAGCATTGTTAGGTGTATTCCCATGCCGATTGGGCCCTATATTATCTGGTCCAGATTGGTTTTGGTTGCCTTTCCTCTTCTTTTTAGAAGTATGAGGATTAGTCACACCATGTTGTGCATACACCTTCCCTTGAGGGGGTGGTGGCTACTGTTGCAGGGGTTGAGAAGGCAAGGGAGGCTGAGGTGTTAATGCTGGGGGAGCTAGAGAAGCAGGTTGCGAATACGGATAATAAGGAGGTTGGGTAACATTGTGGTAAACAGGTTGGGCAAAAGGAGGAGGCATTCCGTATCCTGCATACATGCTAGTAGGAGGGGGGGAATTGTTGGATAAGTTGGCCCCTCCCTGAGGGAAACCATAACCCATGGGAGGATGATTGTGCAGATGAGAAAGGGCTCCAATGATACCGTCGGTGGCATGGGATGCCCCCAGTGCATTAACACCACCCAGTCTAGTGAGATCAAGTAAGACGGTATAAACATAACCAGATTGTGCGTAGATTAGGTCATATTTCAACACAATCTGGAAGGCAGCTTCTTTGGTCTGAGGGATATTAGATGCGACATCTTTTCCAATAGCAAGAAAAATGGATCTGAAAAACTAGTCCATGTAGACACATTCTTCAAAGGTTAGGGGCTCAACATAGGCTCTTTCTTCTCTGTCATTCTTGGACGTGATCGGCTAGGCAGGTCGTAGACGATTGAAGGAAAGAGGTCAAAATTTTGGTACGAGTGTCATAACAAAGGGGAAGCTAGAAGTAAGACAGAAAAGCCCTGGAAAGAGTCACAAAGGTAGTGTGAGAGGAGGAGGTTTGGTCAACATAACACTTAGAATATTCTCCAGTAATCATACGCTGGAACAACCGAAGATGGATAGAGCCATCAGTGATGGAGTTAGACGAACACCACATGTGGAAATATCTAACATGGTTTGTAGGATATTCTCGAGCAAGACCTTCAATATTGGGGATGTCAAAAGGGATCTTGGTTGGCATAGCAGGACAACTAGGATCATGGTGTATGGGGTCATTAATCAACTGGTTAAAATCGGGAAGACTGAGGCTTGCCATATAAGGGAGCAAGGGAGAATCCAGGATAATTCCTATTGCAGTCCCACTAGTAGTATTTAAAGCATTAGGGTTGGGGCTACCACCAGCATTAGGTCTTGAACCAGACATGCTGAAGGTGACAAGAGGAGAACCGAGGATAGAACTAGAAGGAGAACTCGATGAACTAGAAGTGGAGTCAAAATGGGGACTCGATGGAGGAATAGCTCGAATCCTACACGGAAGAGTAAGTATTTATAACATAAACTGAGGAAGAACACCAATAATTCTCTAGTATAAATTCCCTAGGGGCGCAATGATGGAAGAACAGACACAGATCATAGAAGGAAGAGATACCAACAAGGGCAAGGAGGTGCAGGATCAAATGATTATAATCTCAAAACAATGTAAAAGAGGTGTGGGATAAAATGATTACAATGTTATAGTCTTGGCCTAATGGTGTAAACCAGGAAAGTAAATTGAATACGATAGAAAAATACGACAGAAAATAAACAGTTAAATATGCATCAATCTAAACCCAAGGAGGCAGGCTTCCGAAGAAATAGTCTATGGGTGGGAAAAATCTAGTCAAAACACACAAAAAATGGCCAATGGATCTAAATTCGGGAGGGACAGGGATCTAAAGGTCATATCTGCAGGAAATAGGTGCAGAAAATAGCAAAAAACCAGAGGTAAAAATGTTGTAAAAGAGGTTGTGAAAGGCTACAACCTGAAGGGAAATGGAGGGAACCCTAGAGGAGGACCAAACAAAACTGAAAAGAGGTGTTTTGGATGGATTAATAACCAATCTAAAATGGATCTGAAATTACAGGATTAGATCTGAAAAAAATGGCTAAACACACTGAAATCTTAGACGACCTACTTCATAAAATCCTCCTAGAAAGCTGGAAGTGTGTTGAAGCCCTAGGGGGCTTGGTTCATACTTTGATGAGTAAAACAGAGAAATTATAGGTAAAAAATGAGTGGAGACGGAGTTCAGACAAACCTGAACAGTAGCCCAAAAAAACTTAGAAAAATCATAGAAAAATTCACACAAAAGGTATAGGTCACAGTTTCTGACCTGTTTTCAGCAGAGGTTGCAAGTTTTAAGCAGTTTTCTACGTCCTGAAGGTTGAGGTCGCAGATT
This sequence comes from Pinus albicaulis, assembly GCA_034641835.2. Lineage (NCBI taxonomy): Eukaryota > Viridiplantae > Streptophyta > Pinopsida > Pinales > Pinaceae > Pinus > Pinus albicaulis. The sequence goes on along the minus strand of CM076574.1, from coordinate 637,474,669 downwards.
TTTGCCCAAAAAGTGAGATCTTCACTTCTGACACTCTTGGGAGCAGTTTTCAAAAAAAAGTGTTGTCTCAACTGCGGCTGATACATGTCACCTGCACAATAGGCCTAGAAACACACAAAAGTTAGAATTTTTACTGTTTTTGGGTTTTTAAGGTAAAAAACAACATCAAGAAAAGAAAAACAAGAAGATGAAGAAAAAATATAGGTTTTGAATCAGCTGGTCATGTAGGGACCAGAAAAATGACAACAGCCATAATTATAAACCCTTTTGGAGTCGTCAGTTGTTAGTGTGAATTCTAATCGCAAGCGTATGAAAAAAGCTCATTTTAGTTGTGTGTAAAAAATAGCCCTAACATCAAATATGGATGCCAATTTTCTTAGATCTGTAGTTAGTTGACCAAGATAAATGCTACAAAATCCAGATCTGTGCAGTTAAATACATTAAACAATAAATAAAAGCAAGAGTTGCTCCATGCATCAAATAGACAAGAAAAGAACATTTTTAAAGAATATTTTTATTGATGACACCTGGGAAGGGAACATAGAAAGATGTTACTAGTCCCCCTCAATAGGATGGGTTATTTTCTATCCTTAGCAATTTAGATCTAAGATCTCTCTCTCTTGATGGTGTAGAAAACCCAGACAAAAATGGAACTCAAAGGGAGCTCACAAGAAAAATGGTAGCAAAATATGACAATGATGGAGGATCAAAGTCAAACCAAAAGTATAGATCCAGAGTGATCTTTAGGCAACAAAAAGTAGTGAATGAATGGAAAAAACCTTGTGTTTATAAAAAAATATTGAGTTAGTCTAGATATTGGTGTATAATTAAAATATTATTAACCAAATCTAGATCCAACTTTAATGGAATATTTTATTAATTTTTTTGGAGGGAAAAAGAATTTGAATTTGGTCAAATGCCTTTATTTGTAAATAATAAATAAATAGATGATTTATTTATTATTTTAAGAGTGTGGCGAGTAATAATTGAATAAATAGTGATTTATTCAATTATTTCTAAATTATTTAGTCAAATTCAGCAAGGAATATTATTTAAATAATGTTTAAATCATTCTTCCTAGAAAATAATAAGATAAAAAGTGATGTATCTAATTAATTTTCCCATTTTGGGTTAAATATGACCAGGAATATTAATTAAACTATTGTTTAACTAATTATCCCTCGAGGAATATAAAACAAATAAGGATTTATTCAATTATTCCTCATGGGGTTTCCTGTTTAGACAAAAACAACTTAATAGATTATGGTTTACTAAGTTATTTTCCATAGTGAAATAAATTTTACTTAGGGTAAAATTTGTGTTACATGCTATACTTTGGTCCATCTAATAGTAACAAGTTAGATGACCAAAAATTGGTGTAACAACTAGTGAGTGGAATTTAAAGTGGGGAGTTGGCTTTGAATGATGTGGTTAATGAGATCATCCTCATTGGGTTGCCCCCCTCTAAGAATAGTATCTATGTAAAAATGGGGTAAGGTGTGGTACTTTACACTTCATGCTCTTCTTCTTCATCTACAAACAACAAGGGTAGGTCATGGTCAATGGAATGTTGGGTAGGAGGATATAATACCAGTAGTTTGGACAAGGGCCCATTCTTTATCATCACATTTCTAACCCTACAACTGATTAAGAATCGATAGTGGCCAACCAAGGTCTTCCTAAAATGAGAGGATATCCATTAAACCTAGTATTTGGATAGAGGACCAAGAAATATGTGGGGTACTCTAAGGATTCAATCGAGACCATCACATCCTCAACAATTCCTTCTGGAGCCACTGTGGATCTATCTGCAAGTTGTAGAATAGTGGTGGTCTTTCTCAAGGCTCCTTGGAGGTTGATTTTAAGCGTAGTTTTCCTGGTGATCACATTGATGCCAACCCAAAAATCAATCAGAGTGTGGGGGACTATGACACCATCAATGTGTACATATACTACTAGACTGCTAGTGTCCAAGTACTACGGGAAGATCACCCTTCCCAATAGTAATTCAAATAATTTTCCCACAATATTGATGGTGGGGGTGTCTTTATTCTTTCTCCCTGAATTTTTAAAACATTTTTCTTTCATGTGTCTATTTTAAATAGGGAAATCCTTAATGGCTTGGAGAAGGGGTATTTTCACACTTAGGTTTTTCAATTCTCCCAAGAGTTCAGTCTCTTTTGGCATATGTCGACTAGGGTGGATCAGGCACTCAGGAAAAGAAGGTTGATTGGTCTGAGGGTTCGTATCTTACTTTTCCTCAACCTCTACAGGTGGAGATGGAGGATTATTGTTTAGAAGTACTCTTCCATATCTGAGGTTGATTTCATGTATCTCCACAACATAAGTTGGATAGGATGTTTCCCCACTGTAAACCTATTATGCCTACTTCTTTTTCGGGTTCATATTGGCATGGGAGGCATCTGAGGCAACTTAGGTGGAGTAGAATGAGTGATATGAGGTTGAGGTTGGGGTGAAGGTAGTAAAGAAGTTTGTTGGTTGTGTTGGGGCCTCCACCCTTTTGATGGGTTTCTCAACTGAGGTGGTTGAGGAACATACTATTGGAAGGGTTGGTTTATAAGCTAAGGGTGATATGGAAGGGTATAAGCCCAAGTAGGAGGTGTAGGCCATGATGGAGGAGTGGATGTGTACCAACACTACATAGGTACATTTTGGTTTGTATGGTAGTAGGAGTAAGGTGCACTTTGCATGCCCTGTTGATATGACCGAGGCCCTTGAGGCCTTCACTGGTTTATGAAACATAGTTTCTCTGGTCCTCCTTCCCCACCTTGATATACAACTTTGAGACGAGGTAAGGGGGGACACTTATCTATGGCATGTTTCTCTTCATAGAATAAGCAAACCTCTATGACATTTAGTGGAAATTCATTTTGAGGGTTTTTTGGGGTACATCTAGGGAAAAATATAGCCAAGGCCCTCTTTTCTTCCTATTTCTTCCTCTTGATATGCATTGTGTCCATTTGAAAAGAAAATGTATGCAACATATCACATTTGAAGTCCTCAAACATATTCCCAATCTAATTCTTGATGGAGGTGGAAGAGGAAGGGGTGTTGGTCATGCTTTGGATAGCTCTACCTTTCTTCCTAACTGCCCTAGAGTGGTCTCTAAAGATAATTTTGATCTCCTCATAAGGTAGCAGGTAGATGTCTCCTCCCTAAAACATATTAAGGGTTTCTATCACCTCTTCCTTGATCCCTCAGAGAAGTACCAATTTAAGTGATCCGGGATCAAGGGTGTAGTTGGCTCTTATATATTTTAGTTGGAATATTTCTTCAAAATCCTCGATGGATTCATCAAATCCCAGAGTCATCCTAAATATCTCCTCTTTAGTCTCTTTGGACCTGTAGTAGTCTCTATATTTTTTGTTGAAGGACTCTTGCATCTATGCCCAAGTAGTGATATTGTTCCCAGGAAAATGCACAAACTAGCACAAGGCTACATCCTTGACGGTGGATGTGAAATTTTTTAGCTTTTGGTCATATGAGGCATAGTCATAAGTCCATCATACAATAGAAAACTTGAACATGAAGGTGTCAGGACCCTCAAAAGTAAGGCCATGTAAATGTTGAAGGGATGAGGGACTAGTGTTCTACATTCTAGTTTCTCCATTTGTTTATCTAATGGGAAAGACTCCTTAGGCCCTGTATTCAGCCATGGCTTGAATTGGTGAAGAAAGTCCCTCTGGTGAAGCAAGTTCCTCTTCTTCTCCAATAGTTTCTTCAAAATTTTCAACTGGTTCACCTATGGTGTGTTAAGCCTCATAGTCACTTAAGAAGAGTAAAGGGTGACTGTGTGGAGATGTGGGGGTTTTTGGTAAGATTTTTTTTTTGTTATCCCTACTCCTACGAGGCATGAAAGTCAAATTGTTTTTGTATTTTTAAATGTTTTGGAACCAGATGTAAGGGAAAGCATAAAATAATGCTAAAGAAGAACCAAACGTCTAATTAGACACCTCCCCGAAAACAATGCCAAATTGTTTTGAGCCTTGGTATTGTACCAAGAGTGCTACAACTCCCAGAGGCTACTCAACTTTACTTTATCAACCTAGGGTTCATGTAAAATTGGATTTGACAATTCTATAGGCACAACATATGAGTTCTACTCATGCCATCCTCATCTAAGTTCTACAATGAGGTGCTACTACTAGGTTTACTTCTAGGAAAGGATGGCTGCCACACTTCTAAATGTAATCAAAGACTAGAAATAAATCATGACCATTACTCTATCAACGGGGAAAGAAAATAATCTAGATCACATCTAGCTAATTGTAAGAAAGAGACATTCACACTTGTGCTAATGCAAGAAAGGAAATTACACTAAGTGGCATTTAGAAGGTAGATTGATTAATTGAATTGTAGAAAAGGAAACTAATCTAGAGCACACATATTGAATCAAATTACTAATTGAGTCGTATCTATATCACACTTAGCTATTGTGTTTAATGATGCATCTAGTAATGATATAATCACACTTTTAAATGACTATGTTTTGCAAAAAAAAAGGAGGCATTGAGGTGGTCTGAGAGGGACCCTACGCCAGAGGTTCAGAGGTGAAGGCCTATTGGTGGCTTGAATAGGCTTCTATGAGGTGAAAGAGTGATTTTGGGCTGAAGGAGAGAGTGTTTGGCACTGCTACAAGAAACTGCTATAGGATTTCCTCTAGTGTTACAGGATGTCCTAAAAAGCTACAGGAAATTAATTGTGTGGATTTTGAGGCTAGAAATGGCGAGGAAAATGTTACAAGAGGTGGGGTGAAGGTGGCTCTAGGTATATGAAGGGTATCCAAAAAAATTTCCAAGCTTAGAACTCTTCGCAAATATTTTCTTGCACCTTCAAGGTGGCTCTCGGTGATGTGGTGGTGATTTCCAAAAACAGGGTTGCAGGTGAATTGGATGGAAGGTGATGGATGAAGGGTGGAGAATTAAGAAGATGGTGCTAAAGGAGTCGTCATCTGCTGCTCTATTCAAGCCTATAATCAAACTAATTGTTCATGCAATGACCACTGATAAAATTTTCATAAAAATGGTGGAAAAGATGAGTTGAATTTAAATAAACCTGCCTATGCAAATCACACAAAAATGTACCTTTTCATCTACAAAGTGTTTATGATAAGATATGTAAACTATGTAAATTTTCCAAGAAAACATAAACTAAACGGCATTTTGGTCTGTGGTGGAATCCTCAAGCTCCAATGGAAGAGGTGAGAGAGGGAGGATTATCACACAATTTTGAGGTTTTATATGCTACTCAACATAAAATTAAAGAGATTAACTACTGCAACATAAGAGAAAACATAAGTACATAAGAGAGACTGAAGCCAATGGATTGGGCCCTAACCCATAATCTCAACTCCCTGAAACTAACTCAGTGGAGAAGAAACCAAATGCTCATTTTATTTCATAACCAGTCTTGTAACTAACATATGAAAGTCAGAAATGTCTAATACAAGAGCCAAGAGTGCTCTAGCTACATCCAAAAATTGAATCCTAGTGATATCTTGCTCTATCCTATTTATGCTAAAGGGTAGCTACCAACAGCTCCCTAAAAAGTAGGTATTTTTTCCTTTGTAACTGCAAAAAAGTGGAGCTTCACTCCATTTTATCTTTCACTTGCTTGGCTGCCTCTGATTTTGAGTTGTTGGAGGAGAATCTTGAGGAGACATTGGTTGCCTTTAGGAGATAAGGAGGTGGTCAACCCTCCTACAATCACTCCTTTCTGTCTACTCTGAGCCTTTGTTGTGCAATATTCCTTAAAAATGGCATCATTCCCCTGATTTTCTTGCATTTAAACCACATTAGGCCTCGAAGCATGACAAACCTTAATACACCATTCTCAATAAGAAAAATATGAAAAAATGCAATGACAATTGAGATTGATAGAAAAATTAAGATAAAAGGGTGACAATTAACCCCTTAGAGTGTAGCTAATGATGACGCTCATCGTATTGAAGAACCACCATATTCCAAAGATCGATATGAGGAAGTTTGATCGCAAGGATCCTATAACATGGATACTATAAATGGAGTAATATTTTAATCTTCATAATTTTCAAAACACACAAAAGGTGCACACTGAAACTTTATATTTGGAACCCAATCAGTTTCTATGGTGTCGATGGCTTTGTTCTCATAAACCACTTGTCACTTGGTAAATTTTTATGGAGGAAATGATAGCACATTATGAGGATACAAATAGAAAAACCTTCTTTAGCCAATTGATAAATATAAAAAAAAAGGGTTCAATGGCAGAGCACAATGATGAATTCCAAAAATTTAATATAAGGGTAAATGATATTCTAGAGGAACATAGGATTGATGTCTTCATAGGGACTTTAACAGATAAAATCCAACATGGATTTCACCTATGGGAACCTGATTCATTGGAGAAGGCATTCGAGTTTGCAACACTACAAGGAAAAGACCATCTAGTGGATGTTTTTGAGGAACCCCACAGAAAAATACCCCATACATCCGTTTCTAGCGGAGGTTACTAGAGGAGATTGGCAGGCGAAGAGTTTTGCGGATGTTTTCTGATCGGTGTGCTTATCATTAAACGTTGCCCCGATTCTTTGCAAGACTGAAAGCACTGGTCGGCACAAAAAAATTGGCACACCAGACACTGTGAAATCCATACACACCCGCCCGGTGCGTTGTATTCTTATATAGAACTGGTGCATCACACATCTTCCGTGCCAGTGCATTATAAAACACCATGCCAAAACTGAAATCGCCCGATGCGGTAGAATGAAACCGCACTGGTGCATCATAAAACAACGCGCCAAAACACAAATCCACTGGTGTGTTTGTGAGAAATAGCACTGGTGCGCCTATAAACCATGTGCACCAGTAAAGGGTTAAATTAAAAAAAACTTACGGCAAAAAACCCGGATTTTTCATTTTTCCAGTGCTCTTGAGCTATTAATTACCGATGCGTTCTCTACCATAGAACGCACCAGTGCACACAAAACATTGGCACACCGGACAGAGTGTGCGATGTACACACCCGCCCGAGGCGTCCAATTATGGTAACGCACCGGTGCTTCACTACTCTTCCACACCGGTGCATCATAAAACACCACGCCAAAATAGAAACGTGTCGGTGCATTCTTATCGAAGAGCACCAGTGCCCCTCTAAAATGTATGCACCGGAATAGCGTTAAATAAAAAAAATATAAGGCCAAAAAATCGGTTCTTTATGACTATTCCACACCGGTGCTTTACAAATATTCCGCCCCAGTGCACCATCAAAACAATGCGCTAAAACTGAAACATCCCAATGCGGTGATAGTGAACTGCCCCGGTGCATTATAAATAATACGCCAAACGCGGTACTGCCCAGTGTGCTGGTAAGGAAGCGTACTGGTGCACCTATGAAACCCCGTGTACTAGAACATGGTTAAATAAAAAAAAAATTTATGGCCAAAAAACCATATTTTTCACTTTCCTCAATGCTCCAGAGCTCTCAAGCACCGATGCCATTTCCCATTCTCTGATCCGCCCTGACATCGGTGCTCTCATTGTACCCATTGCACACATTACTACTCTGCATTGGCCACCAATCTCCAACTTGCATTTTGAAAAATGGTGGACAAATCTTATTTTGAAAATTTTACAGCCAATATGCCTCCTCGACGGTGAAATGTACAGGTATTCTTCTAGTTTTTCCATAATTAAGCCTTTTAGCAGATTAGAATTGAAATAAATTTAAAAATAGCCATTAAATATATATATATATATATATATATATATATATATATATATATATATATTTTTTTTTTTTTTTTTTGTCACGTAGTGCGCTTGAGTCATTCAGCTCGCACCGGATTGCAGTGCTTCTGGTAAATTTTACTAGCCACACCGCCACTGGTGCTAACGGTATTCGCACCATTTCCGGGGTGGTACCAAAAGGTGCCTCGCATAATTTTAAAATAAAAATAAAATAAAATGTAGTGCGCTCATTTAGCCAAGCACACTGTTGACCCAGGGAATCCCAATGCAGTGCATTGACGGTATTATCCACCTCGATATATTTCAGCGCACCGCATCCTACATTCCAAGAGGGTTAACGGTGCGGTCGGGTAAAAGACTACACTGTCGAATATGTAATTGTTATGAAGTCGGTGCACTGGAACAACTATACGCTCTAGGGTGTATATTTCAGTTAGCGCACCACTATTCTAAACCTAGATTTAGCCAACGGTGTTTGAAAAATAGATAGTTGCACCGAGGCCAGTGCATTGTATATCATTAGGGGCACTGAGAACGTGGCGCTACAAAATTAAGCCACGCTGCCCGCAATGCGTGACTGTTTTTGTGGCGCACCGACTGGTCTATTTTTTTTGTTTTCAAAAAATATATATATATGTATATTCCTAGATACATGTTTGTTTTAATAAAAAAAAATTATTTAATATGTCAATGGTTCAGAGAGAAGAGGAGGAACAGCAACAACAACAGGCTAAACAATATGACATTATTTTCCAATGGGAGGCCCGAGAGAGGAAGAAAGATGCATACCCTCAGCCTATTACAGCAGATACTCAGGGGATCCTTAGGCGGGTAGGCCTCCTCCAGTTCTATGAGGAGGCTACTTCCCTAAAGGCCCATAGTATGTTTCTAAGATATATTATCCACAATTGGAATGCCCACCGACAGGCTTTCCAGGTTGGTCCTGACCAGTGGTACACACCCACTGAGGAGGATATTTATTTTATTATAGGACTATGGAGGAGAGAGGTGGATTTTCCCTCATTCCCAGACATGCCAGCTGGTTGTGTAGCAAGGAGTCAGTTAGTTTACTCCCAAAGATACATTGGAGCACATGTAATGTCTCCTTTAGAGTTTCAGGTACCTAGAGGTCAGTTACGTATAGATTCATTTGGTAGACAGGACGTGCAGTGCCTCTCACTTATCATTTCGACCATTTTGCACAACACCAATGACGGGCAATGCATTAGTTGCTCTCTTTTATATTATGTTGATTCTTTAGTACAGCAGCCACGACTTATCAGGTGGTCTGCCATTTTTTTGTAGCAGTTTTGTACAACCTTAGATAGATGTCTTGCTCATGCACAAGGGAGGGTCAAATTCCATTTTGCTTCAGAGCTGTTTTATTTATTTTTTGAGAGGTTTCTAGAGATGAGACCTAGATTTTTTGGACAGCCTCATAGGCCGATGTTCGAGGCCCAGATGCACATGTGGGGGCAGATGATGCCCAAGAGGGGAGACACTATCTTTCTAGCCAGGATATCGCATGATGCACTGGACTTACTAGCCAGTGTTGACAGGCTGCATCCCTTCATTTTGGTCCCATGTCCTTATGCTGGATTAGATTGGCGAGGGTGTCCCAACATCCTCTTCACAAATGATGAGCCGCCAGATGATAGAGGTAATATTAGTACTGTTTTATTTATATTTATTCTAACATGTTCTTTAACTTGTTTTTATTAAATTGTGTAATGAAATTGTCTAATTATTGTTGTGTACTTGTATATATTTTGTAGACATTGGCTCTTTTGATGGCGAGGAGATGCTGGATCCACCACATGATCCAGGTGTCGATCCTGATGATAATCAGGACATGGCCGATGCCAAGAATGATCATGATAAGGATGAGGTCGGTGCAACAAAGAAACATGTTCCTGCTCATGGTGCACTGGTACCACCTTTTTCTAGGCACGGTCGACCCGAGACTAGATATAGGATGGAATTGGGCAACCAACTCTCTGCATTGATTGTTGATGCGGGCATTAGGCCCACTCATTACAGATACATACAGGAAAATGATAGGTTGTTCTGGATGTGGAGAGGCATGCCGCGTGACATGTACGGCCTGATGCGGCATGTCGTAGGAGCTACAACAGCTATTACGCAACTGAGGAGGACTGTCTGTAGCTATAGGCATACTAGTCTAGCCGCAACATGTGATGGACAGTCAACGAGCAGCGACTCACATGCATCTCATGACCGTTCACCTCGCATCGCGCCCGATGAGCATGAGGTTGATCCACTAGCAACATCTAGCAGTCATCATGGAGATGAGGCTGGACCATCGGCCACATCCAGTCAGCAGCCTGCAGTGCTATCCATCAGTACTAGTCATGATCATGAGCATGCTAGACCATCGACTGTCGAGGTTGCACTATTGACTGAGAAGGCGTCCACTACTATTGCTTATATTAATGTTGTACTAGTACCACTAGCTGATGCATCCATCAGTACTAGTGATCATGATCATGAGCAGGCTCGACCATCTACTGTCGAGGCTGCACCCTTTACTAAGCAGGCCACCTCCACTTGTACTGCTATTGATGTTGTTATACTACCACCAGCTGATCCATGACATTTATATTACAATTGTATACTTTTAACATTATTCAATTATATATATATATATAGTCCATGTATTTTATGTTCATGTTGCAGTTCTATGTAATTTACATGTTGGTGATCATCATGATGTGGTGCATATTTTTAGGTCATGTTAGATATGTTCATTTAATGTTTAGCTTGCAGATAGATGTGTATATGTGATAGCATGATTTATTTGACATGAGATGTATATTTGATGTTTGTGTTGTGATGATGTTAATATATAATGTTAATTTGATGTTTGAATGTTCTTTTTAGTCGAATATGATTTTGGTATGATGGTTATCATGATCGTGATGATGTTTATTAATTAATTTAATATTAAATGACCATGATATTTATTTATTTTCTTCTAAATAAGCTTAATCTATTAATCAACAGAAACACGAATATTTACATCAGGAGTTAACCAGGACTAGGCGTGAGGTCGAGGCCTGTTGATCAAAAATTCATAGTTGAGCACTGCCCTCTGAGAGGGAAACCAGTGCATAAGGTGTTCCAGCAAAAAACCAGAAATACATACATAAACATTTTGCATAAAGAAGACAGTGCCATAGCAAAAAACCAGGAACAGTGGAGGCGCTACTCGTCCGGTTCCTCTTCCACGACCCTGCACCAAAACTCATCTGGTTCACCATCAGTATTATACAGGTCCTATGTGGAGTGAATGACCTTTTCAGCAGCTGGGGTGCACTGTCCATCGCCCGGATGAGGCTGGTGCTGAGCATTTTCCGTGTCAGGGTCCTGAGTAGCAATTTGCTGCTCATCCTGCTTCAGCTCAATATCAATATTCATTTCATTGCCATGACTAGCATCTTCCACGGTTATGTCCATGTCCTGCTCATGCACATCTTCAGCATTCTGCCTTATGTCATTCATATCCCCAAATTGTCCAGTCCGCCTTCCAGAAGTGGGAGCCTCATCTTGAGGGGACTCACGGAAAACTATGGTGACCGAGGCGGTAATGCGAGGGCAATTGAGTGCACTTAGGAAAGAGAAGTGCCTTGTTTGAGAATGTGCAGGAGCATACTGGGGAGTGGGATACCATTGCTCAGACCGAAAGATTCGACCACGTGCAGCTCGTGAAGTTCTTGCAGAGGCATGAGAGTCCGCAGCAGAGGTGCTGGAGGACGGGGAGGAGCGCCTAATCAATCTCCGGGAAGAGCCTCGTCTGCTCCTCATCCTGTGCCTGAGACGAGGCATTCTTTCAATCAAAGCTGGAGAACTGGACGGAAGCTCTGGACAATTGGCCAATTGTGAGAGCGGAGGCGAGACGGAAGCTCTGGACAACTGCGCAAACCAATTCCCTGACTCTCGCATGCAATTCCCTGCAATAGAAATATGAATATTGTCGTCGAGCTCTATGCAACCATGAAGCCTGGTTCTCTTGCCGGTGACTGTGCGTTCGGAGGAGAGCTGCACAGTGGGAAAGCAATACACTGTAATAGGCCTGGGGAAGCTGCTTCCGGGTTGCTCGTTCACCATCCCGTTAACTAGAACCCCAAATCTGCTGCCAACCATCTGCATTAACCTCTCCATTAATGGAGTAATCACCATGTCCTGTTTACCTTGCGTGGAGATATCTCCAACTTCGCTTATGGAATTGTGAATCGCGCCAGGCTTTAATTGCCTTAAATGCTTCATGCTTGAGTTCAGGTGCCATCGGACACTTGCAGGTCCTCGTGGCCGACGTCTCGCCGGAGTGCCGTCTGTCCGACGCATTCCTTTTACCATGTTAACCACCCGCATCCGGGTATGACTATGATATTTATTAAACATTATGTCGTGATTGTAATTGAAATTTAAATTTTAATTGTATGTAAAATTGTAAAATTCTATTTGTCTTTATACTAATTGTAATTTTAACTGTAATTGTATGTAAAATATTTATTAATGTAAAATTTAAATTGTAATTGTAATATTTAATTTATTGTGAAATGATTGTAATTGTATATATGAAAATTTGTAATTCTAATTGTATGTAAAATTCTAAAATTGTAATTGTATTTGTATTTGTAATTTTAATTGAATTGTATGTCAAATATTTGTAAAATTGTAATTGTAATTGTAAATTGTAATTCTATGTAAAATTGTAAATGTAATTGTATGTAAAATTCTAAAATTGTAATTGTAATTGTAATTGCAATTTTAATTGAATTGTATATAAAATATTTGTAAAATTGTAAATGTAATTCTATGTAGAATTGTAAATGTAACTGTATGTAAAATTAAACTTGTAATTTTAATTCTTATCGTAATTCATGCATGTGAAATTAATTTAAAATTGTAATTGTAATTCTAATTGTAAATGTAATTTTAATTGTAATTGTATGTAAAATATTTGTAAAATTGTAATTGTAATTCTATGTAAAATTGTAAATGTAATTGTATGTAAAATTAAAATTGTAATTCTAATTCTAATCTTAATTCATGTATGTGAAATTAATGTAAAATTGTAATTCTAATTCTAATTCTAATTGTAAATGTAATTTTAATTGTAATTGTATGTAAAATATTTGTAAAATTTTAATTGTATTAATGTGAAATGATTTTATTAAAATATTTAAATTTGTAAATTTGCAAATAATTATAAAATAACAAATCTATAATAATACGACTTTTTGTAACATAATAAAGTTTATAAAATAATGAAAATAGATTCATGTACTTTAGAATTATCATTATTTTATTATCATCTTACATACAAAAAAAAAAATTATACAATTCGGTGTGCTTAGCATCATAACACGCACCGGTGCATCGTATTATGAAGACGCACCGGTGCTTCCCAACTCTTCCGTACTAGTAACGAATAAACACAAATAAAAAAAACACAACTCTATTTTCTTTAAGTGAAAAAAAAGCGGTAATTTGAAAAATGGGCGGCAATATATTTTCAAAAATCTAATTTTATAAAATAATTATGTAAATACAAAACACTTTTCATTATTTCACTATTTTTGCTAAAATTTTCAGCCAGATATTTGCAAGAGACGGACCTAGAGCAAGAGAGTACGAGGTCACTGTGGAGCAGCGAAATACGTTCGAACAGAAGTATTCAGAAAATAAAAAACTAAACCTCTGGTGATTCAAACCCTGTATCATAGAATTTCAAACCATCTCGTGGTTAAATTTTTTTCTTTTTTTACTTTTGTTCTGTAGTTTTATCCATTTTTACCCTAACCCCTTCACCTTTTTGTTTTTTCCCTTTCTTCTCCATGTTTCTATGATTTCAGAATTAGGGTTTTTCATTTTAGATTGACGTCCAACCCAAGGGACGACTTCCGTAGTAGGATCCCAATCCATTCGGCCATTGCATGAATTTTTGGAAAAAATGGATTTTCCTTTATCGGTGCGCCCTGCGAACGCTACTGCACTAATGTGCTGTATTCTACAATGCACCGTGCAAGTCCCGTGTAATAAAAAAATTTAAAAAAAAAATTTCTAAATCTGTGCGCCATATCTGAAATAGGGCACCGGTGCTCCATGTAATGAGGATAGCACCGTATGGTGTATGATACCATTTTTGCGGTGCATTTTTAAAACCCCACACATCCTACGGTCTATTACACTAATTTTGCAGTGCGTTTATAATACCCAACGCACCTTATGGTATATTACACTATTTTTGCAATGTGTTTATAATACCCAACACACCATACGATCTATTATACTGTTTTGTGGTGCGTTTTTAATATAGCCACACACTGCCTGTGGTGCGTACCTCATGAAAGGCACATCGATGTCTTGAGATTTATTTTCTACCTGAAAAGTTGAGAATTTATTTATAAATTTATTAATGAATGATATGGTACAGGTTTCAGATTGATAAAGAAATGACTGACAAGAGATCAAGTAACAAAAATAATTTTAACACGAGGAGAAAACCAAAAAAGGCAAGTTCTTTGTAAATTCTTTATAAAAAATATTATTTTTGAACTATATGTAAGTTTAACTAATATGTATTGTGTATTGTGTATCATGCAGAGCCAAAAAATGACGAAGCTTGATATGATTATTTTTTATCTAGGACCATAAGAGCGTAAAAGTTTAATGGAAAATTTGCAAAAGGATGAACCAGGTGAATGAAAAAATACTATTGATCCAATATGAGTTTCATTTTTTAATTATCATTAATAGTATACTTAAAATTATTAGGTAACATGTGTCAAACAATCTACTAATTCACATCTGTTTAAGGTTCTACAGGGACCAACAACTTAGAAAAGGAATGTTGTTCTAAGAAAAGAAAAAAATTAGAACATGCAAATGAAAATGAATTGCTCCTTAGCTCATTTAGAGTGGTGCTGGAAGTTAACGAAAGGGGGAAAAACTTTTACAAAAGTTTGAGGGATCTAGTGGAATGAATGTATAGATGTTCTTTCCACTTACAATACAAAAATAAATCCAATGATTCCAAGAACCAAATTTTATCTAAACTACAAGAAGAGTTTCTAGAGAATTGGTCAATGAGACATGTCAGACTTTTAATAGTAAAAACGTACAACCAAAAAAAAGAAGGAATGAAAAAGTAATATTCCTTTAAATGTTTGTCTATAATTATTTATAAATATCACTTTTGTTATAATTACTTTCCATGTATCAATATAAAAATTAAATATTTTATTGTCATGTTACATTTTCAGGAAGATTATGAAAATCTCAAAAGATGAATGAGCTGATATCAGCAATATGCCAGTAGGAATGTCCAAAAAGGTGTACAAGGAGATGGTCAAAGAAATGGACAAAATTGCATCACAGGAGGAGCCATCTCAACAACAACATGCTTCAAATGTAATATGTAATCATTGAATTTTTCGATCATTAGGTACAATAAATAAACAATTTAGCATTAAATATTAATTTTCAAGAATTTTCTTGCATAAAAGAAAAGAAAATGGAACCCATTCAGCACATAAAACAGGACGACAAGGAAGAAAATGGTTGATCTCTAAGTTTGTGAGTAATTGTTACTTCCTTATAACAACTTAACTAGATTTCATTTTTGTATTTTTTAAGTTGTTTTACAAAAATTATCATTGAATGTCTTCAAACAGGTGCTAACATACAAAGAAGAACCATCAGACGAATTGATTGAAATTGGGTTAAATATGGGTTGTGAGTATATGTTGGCATATCATAATTTAATTGTGGAATTTGTAAGCATCTATCGATCTTGTTTTACTTAGCTCCGTTTATAATTAATAGAACAAAAACATCTTTTATATTAAATATATGATTTGTTATGGGGTATAAAACTTGCAGGAAACAAAGTATGGAACTGCGCCAACAGATGAAATTTTGAAAGATGGCATGGTACATGGTTTTGAAAGAATGTGTATAGTTTATGAGTCAATTGTTGCTATGGTACGTCATTTTTCTTTTCAATTTACATTGATATATATTATTTAATATTGCAATATTCATTATTCTCATCGATGTATATACACTCATTTCAATTTATTTTCATGTTTGTAGATGGAAGGTGAAGAAGAAAAAAACAATCAATGTTGTGAACAAAAAATTCCTGAAAATAACCCAAGTCATGGAAGTAGCTCTAGCAGTGACAAAAGTTCAAGTGAAGAATGATGATCACTATGCTTGGATATCAAAGAAAGACATTTTATTTTTTGAAATATGTCTGTGAAATCATACATTTTGTGTAATGTAATGGACATGGTGTCCCAACTAAAAGACGAAGGGATACGAATAACTATCCCATTTTGTATGATAAAGACTTTCTTATTCTTATATATATATATATATATATATATATATATATATATATATATATATATATATATATATATATATATATATATAATCATAAAATATGTTTTAATTTATTCTATTACGTTCTCCATTGTCGTTCTCAAATGCACTAATAAAAATTTAATTCATATGAATATTGTTATAAGATGTTTCTACTTTTGATGAATAATGATTTTAAAATAATCACAATAATTGGATTGTCACAGGTCGATGTTTCTAAAAAAAAACTGAAAAACCGATGCGTGTTAGTAACTGTCGACCGGTGTGTTTATGTGTCTATACGCACTGGTGTTGTATGATCTATGGGCACCGCATAAATACCGATACCAGTTATAAATATTGGTGCGTTTGTGTGATATTGTGTACTGAGGCGTTATGTATCTATAAGCACCGGTGGATTTGTACGATCCATGGGCACCGCATGAATACCGACACCAATTATAAATCTCGGTGCCTTTCTATGATACAGTGCACCGGTGCGTCATAAAGGCATACGCACTAGTGTGTTTATACATCCTAGGGGCACCACACAAATCCCAAGACCAATTAGAATGGCCACATGCGTTGTATGACCAACACTACGCCCGGTGCGGTTTTACACCTAAACGTCCCGGTGCGTTCGTTTAACTGAGGAAGCCCTAGGGCGTCGTCTTCATGTACGCACTGATGCGTTAGATCCAAAGTAGTGCATCAAAGAAAAAACATCCGTAATAACCTCCGGCTGCCCATTTTTTTTTAGTTGTGTTGAATTTCCGTTAAAAGCTCTACCAAAACCTCCATAACCATAAACAGATGTTGTAGCAAATGTTTTTTTGACAATTTTGGCCAATTTTATAACACTAAAAACCTCCTTTATAACCTCTGCTAGAGGGTCTTTTCGTTGTAGTGCAAAAAAATTTGAAAGAAAAATTATGGCGATAAGGAATCCTACTACTCACAGCTATAAATATAGAAGTGTTGCTACTCCTAGTTTTCCATAACCTACAAGGTTGACAACAGTTGATCTGAATGTGCATGTGCTTGAGGATTGTATAAAATGCAAGTAAATTAATCGAGTTCTTAAGGTGCTTGAGTTAAATTATTTAACACATTTAAACATGAATTTAACTCAAAAATTGCATAAATAATAGAGAAATAAATCCATAACAGTAACCACAAAACAAGTGATGAAGGAGTTCACTCCTCCTAGGCTACGTCTCCTACTCCAGCTTCCAATGCTTGAATCTCTTTCATTATGCTCATAAAATGGTGATTCAAATGAGTTAAAGTGCTCAAATGGATTCAAAACCTACTCCAATAGCTTCAGAGCTATTAAAAATTCCTTTCTAGCCTCTTTCTTCTCCCAAAAATACCAAAAACTGAGAAAGTTATGAGTTTCCCAAGTTTTGTCGCTAGTTGACCTACAAATTCGCGAAGTTCGGCCAAATGTCGTACAGTTTCACCCCATTTTTCGCTAACAAAGCAACAAATAAGTGCAATTCCTATGAAAATTATGGGACCGTTAATTTCTCCATTAACTCGTGTGTGTTGGTGGTCAAATGGGCGCTCCATGTGACCTAGGGCTAGCCCCTGTGGCTAGTCCCCTCCATTGATGATCTCAGCTTAACCGTCGGGTTGGTCACATTGCACAGTTAGGGCTTCACGGTTTTATAGGTGGTGATGGATAGCGGAGATAGTTGGTGGTCTGGTGGTTGCGATCACATGTGGTGGTTACGACTGCAGTTATGACTCGCGATGATGGTTTACAACGATGGTTTCAGCACATGGTTTGTGGTTAGCCGCGATGATCACATGCAGAAGGTTACAGTTATGGTTACTGCAATGGAGGTAGGCTAGCATATTGCCCCCGAACACCATGCTCGCGGTCCCGTGGTGTGGGGGTGGCCAACAGCTAGGCCCTAGCCCACCCCCAACTCCATATGCACCATTATTAAACAACAAATATGGTTTTAAACCATAATCTAACAAGAAATGCACCAGTGGTATGATGGTAATTCTGTTGGTTTTTTTAGTTGTGGCCAACAGCTAGGCCCTAGCCCACCCCCAACTCCATATGCACCATTATTAAACAACAAATATGGTTTTAAACCATAATCTAACAAGAAATGCACCAGTGGTATGATGGTAATTCTGTTGGTTTTTTTAGTTCAGTGGTCGAACCCGGTAGAGTCTAATTCAGACCCATAACAAATTTTTCGTGGCCCCCATGCTGCCACATGGTGGCCTCTAGTTGGGCCATGTGGCAACCTATGTTTACCCACTAAGAAAACCCAACAACCAATCCAAATCAACCCAGTAAGCACCAATAGGAGAATGTCACTTGTCACACTATGATTAGATCCTAAAGCCTAGTCAATCTTGCATAGTCATTAGGCCCAGTCAGTTGTACGAACTGCTAATTTGGTACCCTGCAATTTTTTTTCCAATCTTTTTTTGTTGGGGAAAACAAAAAGAACTCATTTCTAGGAGCATACGGTGTCGGTTTTTCATGAAATGAATTGTGTTGGATTCAAAACGACGTTATCTACGCAAGAGAATAGGTTTCAAGACATTCTCAACTTTAATTTTGAGCATATTTTTTATCAGCAGATTACTTCTCCCCACTGGAAGCTTTTGGACCCCAAAATATCACTTTTAGTTGTTCAGTAAATGAGGGTATAGTTCCCTCACCTTTCCAATATTTATCCATTTGACTTTTCTTGGATTTGCTCCTTTGAGACCCACACGAAGGTACTCCACATTCCCTCATTTTAAGTGCTTATTCTTTTGTCAAGAATGGTGTCTTGTTGTATTTCGTCAAGGTATTCAGGAGATAAACCCTCAATAGAAGGAATTTAAACATTCTCTCATTGATCTTTAATCAAAGGAGGCTCATACAACCTTAAATTCTCAACATTAACAACAACATAAATTTTCATATATGAAGGCCATCCAACCTGAAGGCATTATCACCAATCTTTTCTAAGATTTGGAAAATACCATATCGAATTGGTTTCAGTTTTTTACCTTCTCTTTGAATCCTTTATTTGCTAATTTCAAGAAAAAATTCATCACCAACTTGGAAATTGTCATATACACGATGTTTGTCGTGCCTTGTTCTGTAATTAACTTGGCTCTTTTCCAACTTTTCTTGAACTACTTGACGTACCAATTGGATTTGTTCAATGAAATTTTTAGATTTTTTTATGTCACTATGACCATCAATATCAACATATTTTCCAAAAATAAATTCCAAAGGAGACTTAGGCAAGTATCCAAACATGCTTCAAATGATGATGTTTGAGTTGAAGAGTGCTTGGCCTAGTTGTAAGCATGATGAATATGGTGAAAATGTTCATCCCACAACTTAGGATGCTTGTTGCAATACCCATGAAGAAGATGTATCACCATCCTATTAACCACTTGTGTTTGACCATCTGTATGTAGATGAAATGTTGTACTCTTTTTCAATTTGGTGTCCATGAATCCCCACAAGACCAAAAATTCCCAACAAATCAAGAATCTAGATCAGTAACAATGGATGTGGGGGATCCAAAATGCACCCATACATTATAAAAGAAATAACTGAGTAATTTTTTCAGTTATAAATTTATTTTTACATGGAATGAAAATACACATTTTACTGAACCTTTCCACAACTAGATAAAGATAATAATGATTCCTTTTTGACATAGGAAGACTTCCGACAAATTCCATAGAAAAAATATCCCATGGATGAGATGGTACTAGAAGTGGTGGGTACAATCCTAAGCTTCTATTGCTAGGATTACTGACATCACATAATGAAAATTCTTTAATAAAACATGACACACTTTCAAGCATACGAGGCCAATAACAATACCTATGTAGTTGTGTCACCATCTTATGTACACCGAAATGAACAATAATAAGAGAAGTATGTGCTTCCCTTATGATGTTGACTCTCTCTCCCTATGGAATAGAAAGCTTACCAACATGGCACAACAAGTTATCATGAAAATTATCATCCAATTCCTATACTTGGTTCTCCTGACTCAAAGTTGCATATACATCTTGAAAATCACTATCTAAAGCATATTTTTCAACATAGCTCTCATGCAAAACAGAATTATGCTTAAGAATAGTTGCAACACTAACAATAGGCCTAGAAATCATATCACCAACTTTTTTATATATAAATTTTTTATACCTTATCACCAAGTGGAATTGTTGACGAAAACCTATCCATAAAAAGTGCCTAGATTTCTTCCACATTGTTTTTTATTGCAATTATGGCAATGGTTGATGATAAGTGTGAATGATTGTTTCCTTACCCATCAAGTAGTGTTTCCAATTTTTCACACTTTGCACCAATGCATACAATTCTTTGTCATATGTAGGATAATTAATCATTCCACCATTAAAAGTTTCTGAATGAAAACATATGGGCTTACAATGTTGCATGAGGACTGTACCCATGGCATAGTCACTTGCATTAGGCTGTATCTCAAATGAATGTCTCAAGCCTAGAAGTGAAAGTACAGGAGATGAACTAATCTTTTACTTCAATGCATCAAATGCCTTTTTTTTCTTACCTCCCCACTAGAAGACCCATTTCACACTTTTCAATGCATGTAATGGAGCTGCAATAGAGGAGAAGTTATCAATAAACTTCCTCCAATATTGGCACGCTCCAAAAAAACTTCTTACCTCTGTAACTATTTTGGGCTTTGGCCATTTCAAAATGAAATCAACCTTGGAGGGATCTATTTTCAATTCACCTCCTCCAACAATATGACCCAAATACACAAAATATGTTTTTCCAAACTCATGCTTTGACATCTTTAAAAATATTTTTTCTCTATTCAAGACATCAAGTAATTTTGTGACATGCATGGCATGTTCTTCATTATATTTACTAAAAACTAAGAAGTCGTCTAAGTATACTATCACAAAATCATCTAGAAATGGCCTCAATACATCATTCATCACATGCATCAAGGTAGTAGTAGCATTGCAAAGACCAAAATGCATAACTATCCATTCAAACAAACGTTTCTTTGTTTTGAATGTTTTCTTCCATATGTCTCCTTCAGCAGTTATAATTTGATTATATACACTCCTTAAGTCCAACTTAGTAAAATAACTATCATTTTTCAATTGATCAAGTAAATCATCAATTCTAGGAAGTGGGTAACGATTCTTTATTGTAACCTTGTTCAACGCACATAAGTTCACACACATGCGCCATGTTCCATCCTTCTTTGGCAACAAAAATATAGTTGGCCCACATGGCAAAGTACTTAGTCTGATGATCCCTTTGTCTAACAACTCTTGTATTTTATTGTTTAATTCTACACTTTCCATCAGTGACATCCTATACATCCCAATGTTAATAAGAGGACAATATTGGTGTAATTGTATTTCATGTTGGATTCCCATCTTGGGAGGCAATCCCTTGGGCTCCTAAAAAATCTCATCATATTGGTTAACAACCTCAACCAAATCAGATTTCAGTCTTGATTCATAACCTTGAAAAGCTTTATTATCAACATCATTCTTTTGTTTGACCATTAAAAGCACAAAATTGTTGCTCGAGTTAATAAGTCTCTACATTTGTCTGACATTCAAAAATGAAAGATTTAGATTTTGTCGGTGTGCTCTAACAATGTACTCAATACCATATTTGAACAAGTGGTACTTTTTTTCATGGCGATTAAAAATAGCTTTCCTATCATAAATATATGGGCTTCCCAAAACAATACCAGAAATATCAAGTGGAGGTACATGAAGTTCAACTTCATCAAGAAATTTTGTTGTAATTGCAAATCTAAATATGCATTTCCTCGTCACTTGTAAGTTTTCATTCTTGCATATCCAACCTAAAGGAAAAGGTCTTGGATGAGGAATGGTCTCTAAATTTAAATTCTTGACTAAGTCTTCGGAATTCAAATTTTCTTGTGAGCCACTATCAAAGAGTGTATCAATGTTGGTATGATTTGAAATAACTAGAATATGGAAAATCTCAATTCATGTTTTCTCATCTTGAGTATCATTAGGAAAAGTTGAAGATATAGTGCTTGTTATGTCCTTACCTTTCATTCCCATTTATATTATATTTGTTTCATCTCTAGAATCGGATCCTAAGTCATGTTGTGTAGTTGCAGCTTTTTTTTTCTTCCCTTTGTCGTTAAAATTTCTTGGTTTCATCTCAGGATGAAGGTTCCAACAATTAGCTTCATCATGACCCTCTTTGGAAAAATCTTTGCATGTTAATTTTCTCCTTCCTTCTTGACGAGTGCATTTTTCTTTCATTTCCCTTTGAATTTACTCTTTCCTTTGTCTCCACTTTGAAATGGATTTTTGCTACCCTCCTGTGAAATGTTTTTCCCTTTTTCTTCAAGATGTGTTTCCTAAACATAAACCTCGTCTAAACTTGTATGATTAAACATAATGATAGTATGCCTTAAATAAATGTGTAAACCCCCAATATATTTCAAAAAGGTGTCTTATGATGACAAATATACACCTAAAATTAGAGATCTTCTTTTAAAATCT
Organism: Pinus albicaulis; assembly: GCA_034641835.2. Taxonomy (NCBI): domain Eukaryota; kingdom Viridiplantae; phylum Streptophyta; class Pinopsida; order Pinales; family Pinaceae; genus Pinus; species Pinus albicaulis. Next base: position 637,451,990 of record CM076574.1, on the reverse strand, counting down.
TGGGTGTAACTTTGCACACTTTGACCTTTTAGTTGTCTAAAATTCTGCCAATCCATAATAGCCTTCTACATATAAGCTAATGGATAAAATTGCCTTCTAAGTGCAGCAATAAAATCTATCCAAGATGTTAAGACCTTACCATTATTTTTCATATCCTCTTGTCTTTTGTCTTCCCACCAAATCAAAGCAACAATTTCCAACCTTAATGAAGCCAACTGAATCTTTGTTTCATCAATTTTTATGTTTTGAATCCTACAATATAATTCAAGTCGACGAACCCAATTATCAAATTTTTCAACATTAACTTCACCTTTATACATAGGAAATTCAAATTTAATATCAAGTTTCAATAAGGGAGTTTTAACATGACCCTTTGGGGTATGTGGAGGTGTTTGAGTAAAGGATGTTGTGGAAGATGATGAATATGGAGGTGAAGATGATGTGGGAGAATATGATCATTTTTCACCATTTCCTATTGAAGGCTTGTCATCATCTCCTCCTTTTCCTCTAGAAGAACCCTGTCCTTGTGAAGTCTTAGAACTCTCACCCTGCAATCTTGAATTTCTCTCTTCATATAGAACTTTCACCATTTCAGTCATGTGAAAGAATGCTTTTCTGAATATCTTCTCAACCTCTAACATATTTTCAGCTCCTCCTTCATGAGACATGCTTTCTGAATATTAACGTACAACTTGAGGTGAAAATTGTTGTGTATACTGTGGAAAATGTGCTCTCCTTATCATTTTCCAAAATTTAGAACCTACACCCACACGCTTTCCTTCTCCTCTTTTGAGCTTCAACCTTTTAAGCATAAGACACACTCGCAGATATTAAATCCTCACAGGAGCAAAGAAAACCAGTTCTATAATACCAAACTTGATCTGAATGTGTATGTGCTTGAGGATTGTATAAATTGTAGAAATAACGGAGAAATAAATCCATAACAGTAACCACAAAACAACAAGTGATGAAGGAGTTCACCCCTCCTAGACTACGTCTCCTAGCCTAGTTTCCAATGCTTGAACCTCTCTCATTATGCTCATAAAATGCTAATTACAATGAGTTACAGTGCTCAAATTACTTCAAAACCTACTCCAATAGCTTCAGGGCTATCAAAAATGTAGGTCTAGCCTCTTTCTTCTCCCAAAAAGACCAAAACTAAGAAATTTGTGATCTTCCCAATTTTTATTGCTATTTAACCTACAAATTCACCAAGTTTGGCCAGTTGTCCTACAATTTCGCCCCATTTTCAAATAATAAAGAAAAAAATTAGTGTAATTCCAACGTAAATTGTGGGACTGTTAGTTTATCCATTAACTCTTGTGCACACTAGTGGTGACATGGGTGCTCCATGTGACCTAGGGCTGGCGATGTTGACTTAACCGTTGGGTTGGTCACATTCTGTAGTTAGGGCTTGGAATTTTCGGAGGCGGTGATGGCTTCTAGAGACAGTTGGTGTTCTGGTGGTTACGGTCACATGCAGCAGCTATACATGGAGTTACGACAGGCGGTAACAATTTACAATGGCGGTTTCGAGGGAATGTTTATGGTTAGTTGTGGTGTTCACATGTGGAAGGTTATGGTTTTGGTTACCGCCACGGGGGAGGGCTAGGTTCTAGCCCTCGACCCCCCTGCCCACCATCCTGTGGCATAGGGGTTGTCAAGGGCTAGGCCCTAGCCCACCCCCAACTCCATATGCACCATTATTGAACAAAAAATATGGTTTTGAACAATAATATAATAAAAAAATTTGTGGTGGTATAATAGTATGTTTGTTGGTTTTTTTGGTGGATTTTTAGTGGTCGAACCGAGCAGGGTCTAATTCATACCCTTAAAAAAAATTCGGTTGCCCCCATGTTGCCATGTGGCGACTTCTGTTTGGGCCACATGGCAGCCTGTGGTTGGCATCTAAAACAACCGAACAACCAATCAAAATTGACCCAGTCAACACCAATAAGAGAATGACACCTGGCATGTTGTGGTTGGCTCCTAAAACCCAGTCAAATTGGCACAGTTAGAAGGCCCAGTTAGATGTACAAACTGCTAACTGCGAAACCTGCACATTTTTTTTCCAAAATTTTATTGTTTGGGAAAATGAACAGAAGTTATTTCGGGGAGCATATGTTGTCGATTTTTTTCCAAACGAATTTCACCGGATTTAGAATGATCAGATCTATGCAATTGCATAGGTTTCGAGTCATTCCGACAACTTTCATTTTTGAGAATTTTTTTTAGCACTAGATTACCACAATAGTTGGAAGAAAAAAGAACTAAAGGGATTTGTAACAGTTGTGATAGAAAATACACTAAAGTTCATAAGTGTGATGAGAAGAAATTATTTTGCATAGATTTTGAAGAGGAGGAAGAAAAGGAACAAGAAACTTTATAAGAAGAGGATACACACCAGGAACCAACCTTAGAGAAAGAATAAATGAATCCGACCATATCTTGTAATGCATTGGCAGGAATTACCACTCCTCAAACTCTTAATATAGAAGAACATATCAAGAAGAAAAATGTAATAGTGTTGATTGATTCAGGTAGTACCCATAATTTTATTCATTCTAAGATAGCCAAGGAATTGAATTGCTTCCTATATCCAGCACCAAAGTGTCAAGTGATGGTTGCAAATGGAGGAACTATAAATCTATCTGGAAAGTTCCATAATATCAAGCTAACCATGGGGGAGTATGTATTGAATGTCCCAATTCTTTCCATTCGAATGTGTGGTGTTGATGTTGTACTAAGAGTTCAAGGGTTACAATCTTTGGGTATCATAACTTTTAATTTTCAAGAACTTTTCTTGAAATTTTTTTGGGAAGGAAAGGAAGTTGAATCTAGGGGCATCGCAGGGAAAACATGAAATATAATTAGATCTAGTGGCATGACAATTCTTCTAAATATATAACAACAAGGCGTAATTTCACAATTATGCTCAATAGTTTGTTTCAAACATCGAAATCATAGATTTCTGCAGATCTTCAAAAATTCTTAGACAATCATTCCAAGGTATTTGAGACTCCCAAATGCCTCCTAGATATTTGTGACCATGATCATGTTATTCATTTGATTCCAGGAAGTCTTCCTCCAAACATCAGGCCTTACATATATCCCTATGCCCAAAAGAGAAAAATTGAATATATGATTGTAGAAATGCTAGACGTCAGTATAATTCAACCTAGTCAAAGTTCTATCTCTACTCCAGTAGTATTGGTGCACAAGAAGGATGGATCATGGTGCATGTGTCCAGACTATAGGGAGGTCAACAAGCTCACTAGATAAATTTCCCATTCCCGTAATTGATGAATTATTGGATGAATTACATGGAACAATTTACTTCACTAATTTGGATCCTAGTTCAAGATATCATCAAATTAGAATGAATATTGAACACATTCTGAAAACAACATTTAGAACTCATGAGGATCATTATGAATTTTTGGTAATGTATTTTGGCCTTACCAATACACCTTCTACATTTCAAGGGTTGATGAATTCCATTTTCAAACCCTTCCTTAGAAAATTTGTGTTAGTACTTTTTTATGATATACTAATGTACAACAAGTCTTGGAAGGATGATGTTCAAGAGGGTGACAGGGTGCTCAAACTATTGAAGGAGAAACACCTACATGCAAAAGCCTTCAAATGTTTCTTTGGAGTATAGAAGGTGGAATATTTGGGCCATATTGTATCTCATGAGGGTGTTAAGGTAGACCCTAACAAAATTAAATCCATTAAGGAATGGAAAATACCCATAACCATAAATCATATATGAGGATTTCTCAATTTAGCAGGGTATTATCAAAATTTTGTCAAGAATTATGGGAGAATAAGAACACCTATAACAACATTACTGAAAAAATATGTACTTTCTTGGATTGTAGAAGAAACTAAGGCCTTTGAACATCTTAAAGAGGCAATGTGCCAAGCACCAGTCTTAGCCATGCCATAATTAACAAAAACATTTATTGTGGAATGTGATGCCTCAGGAAATGGAATTGGTATTTTTTTAATGCAAGAAGGAAGACACATTTCTTTTGAAAGTTTTCCAATCAAAGGAAAGTATTCACAAAAACCTATTTATAAGAAGGAAATGTTGGCAATACTAAATGCACTATGACCTTAACTAATGGGAAGACACTTCAAGGTAAAAAAAAAATCATGATAGTCTTAAATAATTTTTAGAACAAGGACTCTCTTCATAAGAGCAGCAAAAATGGGTCACAAGTATGTTGGGTTATGAATTTGAAGGCATATACAAAAAAGGGAAGCTAAATGTTGTTGCATATGCACCATCAAGAAATCATGAGGACGTGGAAGCATTTCTTCGTGTCATTTCTATTATCCAACCAGATTGGATAACTGAAGAAAGGGAGGACTGGAAGAATGATGAACAAGTGTGAACGCTCATTCAAAAGTTGCAGCAAGATCCCAATACATCTGATACATTTACCTGCAAAAATGATTCATTATGGTACAAAGATCACTTATATATTTGTAAGAATTCCCATCTAAAACAAAATATTCTTTTGGTATTGCACACCTCTCCATTAAGAGGGCACTCCAGGTTTTTAAAAACTTACCACAGGGTCAAGAAAGAATTTTTTTGGGATGGCCTTAAATCTAATATTCAAAATTTTGTGGTTGAATGTCTAGTCTACCAACAAAATTAAGTTGAGAAAATTAATACCCTGGATCTGCTACAACCTTTATCCATTCCAAATCAACATTGGGAGGAGGTTTGAATGGATTTTATCACACCCATGTTCGAAGGAAAGAGTGTCATCATGGTGGTAGTTGATAGAATTACCAATTATGCACACTTTTGTGCATTATCTCATGCATTTAAAGGGAGTACAATTGCTACTACATTTATGGAAATTCAAAAGCTACATGGAAACCCAAAAGATTATTGTAAGCAACAGAGATCTCATTTTCACTGAAAATTTTTGGACAGAATTATTTTCATATCTAAGTACTCAACTAGCTCATAGATCATCTTATGATCCTCATTGTGACAATAATTTTCAAAATCAATAAATATAATAAAATTTATTGCAATTTCGACAATATGAAATGCAAAAATTCAAAATTTTAAAATTACAAAACAATAACTTATAATAAAGAACTTTATAATATTACAAATCAAATTATAAATCAACAAAACACTGCGTTAGAAAAACAAAAATCTATTGTACAATATTTATATTTGTGATGTCTAGTTTATCAACCATTATGTAAAACAAATTACACATTTTTAAATCCAACTATTAAAAAACAAAAATCTATTGTACAATATTTATATTTGTGATGTCTAGTTTATCAACCATTATGTAAAACAAATTACACATTTATAAATCCAACTATTAAAAATGACAATTTCAAGAGATAGAAATTGAGATAATCATCTCTCTTTTTACTATTACTTATTTGATTTACGTTTTAACGAACAACTAATATCAAATTAAGTATATACCATTATTCATCAATACTATTAACTAACAACTAATATCGTTTTAAGTATGTATCTTGGTTCATCAATAGAACAATTTTAACAATACCAAATTATTAATAATCATAATAATTAGTTTATATAATATTCTTATTTTAACAAATTTAAATTTAAGGATTAAAAGTTATAATTGCAACCAATTTAATAAATAGTGGCTATAATTTTATTATAAAGTTTAAGTGCAATCTCATAAAATTAAAATTGCACTTCAAAAATCAAAATTCAGAATTATAATTTGAAAGTAAAAAAATTGTTTATATGATTAATAATAATAATTTTAATACATTAAAAAAATACAATTTCATAAAATATGAATAGTTATTTCAATGAATAAATATTTTAAAAATTAAATTAATAAATATTTTAAAATTTGAAATTGAAATTTTTTTATTAATTTTTTTAATTTGAACTATGCAAAAAATATGTACACCATGATTTTAATTTAAAATTTGTAATTGTAATTGTAATGATTTTTATAAATAATAATTATGATTTTATTGTATAATTATTATTATTTTTATCTAGAGAAATTGACAACTACCGATATAATTTATAGGTGTTTATCTACATCCTCATTGAAAATAATACTTCATTTTTATGGCCATCAACAATTGAGTTTCTCATTTTGAATCTGTTACCACTTGAGAGGAAACACATGTTATTAACCATTAAGTCTACTCAAGCTATATAATTTAAGAACATCATTCTCCCCATTAAAAAAATACAATTTTAATACTTTAAAATAATTAAAAAAGAAAAAAACCTATTATTATAAATCTAATCATTTAAGAACATATTTCTCCCATCCTTATAAAGCTTCGCTATTACAAACAATTAAAAACATAAAACATCTTTCTTAATCCATCCTTAAAAGCTTCAATATAATTTTATAAAGTTTTAATTTAGATATTCAAATAATAATAAAAAAACAACCTAAATCCTAACCTGAGTAAATGCACTCTTAATTATTTTGAAAATTATAAAATTTTATAATCCTATTAAAGTTGATTTACTACATACACTGTTAACTAAATTAAAAATAACAAAACATTATAAATTTAATTAAAATAATAAAAAATCTAGTTAAGATAGATAAACTTTCTACCTAACCATAATTATTTATTATATTAAAAACTTCAATATAATAATATAATAATATAAAATTTTAATTTATATATATATATATATATATATATATATATATATATATATATATATTATAAAAAAACCTAAATCCTAACATGAGTAAATGCATTAATTTAGATATTAAAAAAAAAAAAAACTAAACGCTAACCTAAGTAAATCCACTCTTAACTATTTTAAAAATTATAAAATTCCATAATCCTATTTAAATTGATTTAGTATATACACTTTTAATTAAATTAAAAATAAAAATAAATTTTTTAAATTTAATTAAAATAATAAAAAATCTAGTTAAGATGAATAAACTTTTTATCAACCATAATTATTTATTATATAACCAATATTATTTATTAACATGGTTAATCTAATTTATCATTTCCCATCCATTATACCAAACCCAACAAACCCAACATTAGAAAGATATACCACCCAATGTGATATTTATCCACCAAACATTCCTAATTGATATTTAACATTAGAAAGATATACCACCCAATGTGATGTTTATCGACCAAACATTCCTAATTGATATTGATTGACGTTTAATATTATTTAATGTAGATGCCTCTATATTGTATAAGCTTTATGCGTTTCAAGCCAAAGAGATAAACATAAATCAACAACATTGAGCATATCATAGAGCTCAAGGAGAAATTAAAGCGCTTAAGAAAGAAGTTCATGCTTGTAATCATATGCGATAAAATTGATCAGAAAGGTATTTATATTCTAATTTTTGACGATATGAGGAATTCGTCTGGGTAGAATTGGTGTTCAAAAAAACTGATAGAGATTTTTAATCATATCATTAGTATGATGAAATGCATGTCCACTTCCTTTTCGTGATTCTGCAATGTTATCTCATGCATATGCATCACTCAAATCATAACCGACTATATAATATTTTCCTTAAGAATAAATATAACTGGTTATACTTAAATAGAACTCATTGTCCTAGTGTAACATGCATCTATGAGCATAGATTTAGCATTGGATAAGGGGTGTGAGTGGGAAAGAGAACAATGAAAAACATCAGTGATGCTTCGTGTGTTGATACATATAGGGGAACACCACATCATTATTGCACTTGATTTTATGATGCCGTTTCATGTGTTTTCATTCCAAAGTAAGATATATGATCTATTTGTAAAACACCTATCCTTTCGTTTCGTGTTGAGAGATTGTATTACTTTTAAAGTAGTTTTTGCAATATTTGTTACTCATTAGAGGCACTGTTATTTGTGTGGCCAAATACATGGCAGAGAGGCCGACCTCACCTTCCACCTTCTTTAAATATATTTTGGGGTTCATTTCCAAGAACATAGAAAAGAAAAAATAGTTTGGTGGATGATTTCCAGTAGTCTAGAATATCAGACAGGAACAAATTACTATGGATCAGCCATTGAGGAGGGCCTATTATTCTAGATCAAGTTGAAGACAAATTGAATCTGGATCCCAAGAAAGTTAGAGTGTCAAAGTGTTGAGAAAGTATAGGAACATGTGAAACGTGTACATGCACTTCATCTTGGATGATATGACCAAGCCGTCTGGGAATGGGTGTTCAAAAATTGCATAGGGATTGGAGTACTATTTAGATTGCTCACAACATCACTCTTGAAATTGTCATCCTCAACATTTCCACCTGTCGAATTTTAATTGCAATGAGGAAGACAAAAACGAATATGCCTATTGGTTGGGGTGAACAATGTTCCCCAACCCCATAGCGAAAATTTCTATCGACATATTAACATCAACATTGCAGTGAGGAAGACAGAAATGATGGATGCCTATTAGTTGGGGTGAACAATGTTCCCCAACCCTGTAGAGAAAATTCCTATGGACATATTAACATTAAGAACATGTATTATTCTTAACAAACTACAAGCATGTATTTTTCTTAAAAGACTACAATTTCAAATTTAAAACTAGATCAATAAGGTATATACAACTATATAAAATTGGACAAAAAATAAATTTCATATACCTCCAGAAACAACCAAGTTTGTAGAGATTTGTTTACGATCCACCTTCTTCAGCTTCCAAGGAGAATTCTATGAGCAGGCATCTGGTTTCGCAATGGGACCACCTATCTCGCCTAATGTTGCCAACTTATTTATATAGCACTTTGAGAAGAAAGCCCTTGCCTCCTTTCCCCTAAGTCTAGCCTGGTGGAAAATATTTGTAGAAGACACCAACATAAAGTGGATGCATGATAGGGAAAATATCAAAACATTCTTTAATCACCTCAACTCAATTTCCTCAAAAATTAAATTTACTATAGAGATTGAAGAAAACAAGATCATTCATTTCTTGGATGTCCTTATTACTGGAAAGGAGGCAGGAAGAAAACCCATACTAACAGCTATCTTTAGGCGAAGTCTTACCATCATTCATCCCAGAAGTTCGGTGTCCTTAACACTCTTATTGTGAGAGCCCTAAGGATATCCGATGAGGGGCACCTGAAGGATAAAATCACTCACTTGACATATGTTTTCATGGGTATAGGTTATAAAGAAAAAGAGATCAGAAAATACATAAAACGATCTGAGGGTTCGGTCATATCCAAGAAGCGCCAAGGACCCCAAGAAAAATATGGTAGGGTTTTTCTACCATACATTAAGGGTGTTACGGATAAGAACACCAAGGTTTTGGGAAGGAATGACATTTTCGCACAATATTCAGCAGTTGGAACAATAAGAAAAAAAATATGTTCAATTAAAGATAGTATTAGGCATGAACCACTTAAAGGTGTATACAAGATTGACTACTCATGCAGGAAAAGTTATATTGGTGAAACTGGGTGCTCTCTTCAAAAGTGTCTTAAAGAACACAGAGCCGATATTAAACATGAGCCATCTCCTATATCGGGCCTTTCTAATCACTCCTCGAAAACTAGGCATCATTTGTGTCTGAAGGATGCTAGAATCATCGCTAGGGAGGAACACTATCAAAGAAGAAAAATTAGATAAGCCCTTCAAATTATAAAACACCTACACAACATTAATAGGGATGGAGGATATAAGATCAATGACAGTTTGTGGCCTCTAATTCGATAGATATGCTCCTCGAGTTCGTCTTTGTCCCTAGTATAGTATCACAGATTTGCTTCTCTTCCAAAATATTTTAGGGTTTGGTCGTAAAAAACAACATATTAAATTATTTACTTTTAACAATTATCATTAATTAATTTTTATTTCCATTAATAAAAATTAATTGATTAATAATTATTATGAGTATCTATTTTATTTTTAATAAAATAATTTTTTAGTCATAAATCAATTAGGATTATTTAGGAGTTACTAGGATTAAATTAATTTTCCTAATAAAAAAGAATTTAAATAATTATTAAAATTAAATAAATAATAATTATAAATAATTATCATTAATATTTATTAACATTTATTTTCAATAAATGAATGTTAATATTAATTAATAAACTATTATTTATATTTATTTATTAACATTTATTAATAATTATTATTATTTAGAGTTTTCACTTATTCTAGAAAATATATTATAATACTCTTCACTAAAGACTAAGAATTTATTTAGATAATTTTTTATTTAGTAATAATTATAATTTAAAAAACTAAAAATTCTAAAAAATTCTAACACTTGGTTTTTATTACTTAAAATAAAAATAGATATAATTATTATTATTAAGTAAATGATTTTATATAAACTATTAAAAATTAAAGAAAAAAATATTTAAAATTATTAAAATAAAATAAAATTGTTTTTTTTTGAATTAATGAAAACAATTTAAATTTATCAAAACTTTATTTAAATTTATTAAAAATAAAATTAATAGAATTATTTTTCAATGGTTGATTAATTATATTTTAAAGTTTTTAAATTTATAATAAACTGGTTATTTATTTATTAATAAACTTTATTAAATTAATTAATAGAATATTATTTAGTTAGCTCCTATCGACTCTTCTTTTCTCTGTGTTACTATTAAAACCTTCATTTGGGTCTTTCATTCATTCTCCAATCAATATCTTGTCCTGAAAATGGATACTCGTTGGGATTTGAAATGTCAACCATTATTTTATAACACTGTGGACAATTCAGAGATTTTTTCAATAAACGAGAGCCACAGAAGCTTGAAAACAATAATTTTATCTCTGTATGGAGGAGATTCATGGTGGGATATTTTTTATCTGGATAAATCTAGAATAAATATTGAAAGAAGGGTTGCAGAACTCCATTTTCTCAAAGAGTGCCATGACAGCAAACTTATCCCCACCTTCGCTCGCATTAAACCTGTATTTAATCTTCACAGATACACTAAATATTTCTTAAAGCTTAGTTTTAACCTAATTCATGGTAAGATTAGACGTACCTGTGCTTGTTTGCATAGGCTTCGGCGCTCTGCTCTATCTTTGCATTTGAAGCTTGCGAATTCTATTAATCTTGATCTGTGGAAAACTATCGATGCAAAATCTGCTCTCAAAGCTCAGAAGGAGGGTCAGTTGGCTCGCGATAGACATTCTAGAAAACTGGTAAAGTTTAAGAAGCTAGGTCTCAATGAGAGTCAGTTGTCCGATACTGAAAAGTGCATTTTTTCTAATAAGAATCCGCGGTCATCTAGAAGTTTCTCTAGGCTTTATGGCTTGGTTAAAGATTTAGGTGTGTCTTCACATAGTGATATGTTCGGCACTGAGGAGAACCATTTCTCTGATAGGACTCTGTTGTCAACGAGAAGAGATCTGCTGCAGTTTGGCACTATCCCAATTCCTAAAACCGATAATTCCTCATTATCCAGTGTGATGTCAGTTGTTGACTACTCGAGCGGTTCATCTGAGTGTGACAATAAGGTTCCAGAGGGTAGCCATGTTTCTGGAAGCTATGTTGTTAGAAGGTCTTCAGGGATGGAAGTTAGTGGTAATTTAAATAATTCAGGGATCGGTTTGCTCAATTTCCCTCTCAGAAATTCTTCAGAGATTGGAAAGGTGATCAAATTTGTAAGTGCAGATAGGAGGATTGTGTTTTCTTACAACCTTAATGAGCTGCTTAGACTCCGAAATTATGCTTCCTCAACAATGTTGCCTCTTCCATCTTCCATCCCTGTGGGCTTGCATTATTCCAGAGGAATTCCGACTACGTGCTCGAGTCTGTCATTAGTGGTAGATGGTCTGAGTTTTGAACCTACAGGGAATTCTTTGAGCAGTCCCTTCAAAGAAGCATGTAGCGCTTCCCTCGGCCCTCAAGTCAGCTCACTAATTGAGCCATGTGGAGCTGACTTAACCGGCAATGAGTTTAGTTTCAATAATCACGTTGAGGTGGGGTCCTTATGTAATGATGATATTAGCCCCGATAGAATTTCATAAGGATTAGGTGATGAGAACCTTCCATATAGCATCGTAGGTAGTAGTCTACCCAATCTCGGTTTGGATAATGATAATGGTTTGGATAGAGGGCTTGGTTATAGTAATGGTCTTGGGCCCCAGATGATTGCACGTTTAAAGAATGAAAAATTTTTAGCCAATATTTTATATATAAGTATGATGGGTGTAATGATGAGAGGCATAATAATGTGTTCGCTAATGGAAAAGAGGAGTAGGTTGTGGGCCATGGCCTCATTAATTCTTTGAGTAATAATTTAACCAACATGAATTCAACTAGCCTGGTAGGTAGCAGGTTAGGGAGTGTGGAGGACAATAATTTTATAAAGAATCACTTAAATAATGATGCTAGTGGAACCAATAGCAAGAAAGTTGTGAACTTATCCTCGGTGGAGTTAAGTCAAGAAACCATTAGGATTCTCAACAAAGGTTTTGGTTTCGATGTGGCCCCTAAAGGCATTCCAACAGAGAGCATCATTTGTACTGTTGAAGAAGGAATTCAAATCTTACCCCTAGATGAAAAATAAGATCTTAGACAAGAATGCTCCCTTATTCTAAAGAAAGCAAGGCCGCCTAAGAGTAACGTTAGTAAAGAGGAGATGAGTGCTCTAAAAGCCCTTCACAATAATAAATATATCATTGTCCTTAATGTGGACAAGGGAGGAGTTGCAGTCATTTTAGATAAGGTGGATTATATTAGAAAAATGAATGAGCATCTTGACTGCAGCAACTATAAGAAGCTTAAGTCCAACCCCTTGCGGAAAGTTTTAAGAGAAGTGAAGAAGGAAATCTCGAACTCCCATCTCGATGACAAGTTAAAAAAGAAATTAACCCCTTCATGTGAGGTCATTCCTAGAATTTATGGGCTTCCCAAGATTCATAAAGAAGAAATTCCCCTTAGATCGATTGTTAATACCATAGGATCCCCTACCTATGAATTGGCGAAATATGTTATCAAAATTCTCAAGCCTCTCATTGGAAACATTGATTCCTTCATTAAGGACTCTAATGATTTCATTAAACTTATTAAGGGAGAAAGGGTGAAGGAGAGTGACATTTTGGTAAGTTTTGATGTAGTTTCATTATTCACTAAAATTCCATTAGATGAAGAAGTCCAGGTTATTAATGACGTTATGGGTCCAGAAATAGCCAAGCTTATAAAGATTTGTTTACGATCCACCTTCTTTAGCTTCCAAGGATAATTCTATGAGCAGGTATCTGGTGTTGCAATGGGATCGCCTCTCTCACCTATTGTTGCCAACTTATGTATGGAGAACTTTGAGAAGAAAGCCCTTTCCTCCTTTCCCTTAATTCTAGCTTGGTGCAAAATATTTGTAGACGACACCAACATAAAGTGGACACATGGTAGGGGAAATCTCGAGAGATTATTTAATCACCTAACTCAATTTCCTCAGAAATTAAGTTTACTATGGAGATTGAAGAAAACATGAGCATTCCTTTCTTGGATGTCCTTGCTATGAGAAAGGAGGATGGAACATTCGGGCGTCAGGTGTTCAGGAAGAAAACCCATAGTGAGAGTTATCTTCATGCTGAGTCTTACCATCATCTAGCCCAAAATTTTGGTGACATTAACACTCTTGTTGTGAGAGCCCTAAGGATATCTGATGAGGAGCACCTAAAAGATGAAATCACCCACTTGACATCTATTTTCATGAGTATAGGTTATAAAGAAAAAAAGATCAGAATATCCATAAAAAGAGCTGATGGTTTGGTCATATCCAAGAAGTGCCAAGTACCTCAAGAAAATTGTGGTATGGTTTTTCTACCATACATTAAGGGTGTTACAGACAACATCTCCAAGGTTTTAGGAAGGAATGACATTTCCGTGCAATTTTCAGCAGTTGGAATAATAAGACAAAAAATGCGGCCAGTTAAAGATAGTATTAGGCATGAACATCTTAAAGGTGTCTACAAGATTGACTACTCATGCAGGAAAAGTTATATTGGTGAAACTGGGCGCTCTCTTCAAAAGTGTCTTAAAGAACACAGAGCCAATATTAAACATGAACAATCTCGTACATCGGCTCTTGCTAATCACTCCTTGAAAACAAAGCATCATTTGTGTCTAGAGGATGCTAGAATCATTTCCAAGGAGCAACACTATCAAAGAGGAAAAATTAGAGAAGGCCTTGAAATTATAAAACACCCGCACAACATTAATAGGGATGGAGGATATGAGATCAATGACAATTAGCGGCTTCTAATTCGATAGGTATGCTCCTCGCGTTCGTCTTTGTCTCGGGTATAGTATCGCAGGTTTGCTTCTCTTCCAAAATATTTTAGTGTCTGGCCGTAATAAACAACATATTGAATTATTTACTTTTAATAATTATCATTAATTAATTTTTATTTCCATTAATAAAAATTAATTAATTAATAATTATTATGAGTATCTAATTTATTTTTAATAAAATAATTTTTTTAGTCATAAATCAATTAGGATTAATTAGGAGTAATTAGGATTAAATCAATTTTCCTATAAAAAATAATTTAAATAATTATTAAAATTAAATAAATAGTAATTATACATAATTAAGAAATAAATGAATGTCAATATTAGTTAATAAACTATTACTTTTATTTTATTATTTTTATTTATTTATTAACTTTTATTAACAATTATTATCATTTAGAGTTTTCACTTATTCTAGAAAATATATTCTTCACTAAAGACTAAGAATTTATTTAGATAATTTTTAAGTTAGTAATAATTATAATTTTAAAAATTTAAAATTCTAAAAAAATTTAACATTTGGTTTTTATTACTTAAAATAAAAATGATATAATTATTATTATTAAGTAAATGATTTTTTATAAACTATTAGAAATTTTAAAATTAAAAAAATAAAACTATATTTAAATTTATTAAAATAAAATAAAATTTAAAAAACCCTATTTTTAACCTTAGTTCGCATTAAACCTGTTTTTAACCTTCACAGATACACTAAATATTTCTTAAAGCTTAGTTTTAACCTAATTTGTGGTGAGATCAGATGTACCCATGTTGCTTTGTATAGGCTTAGGTGCACTGCTCTATCTGTGCATTTGAAGCTTGCGAATTCTATTAATCCCGATCTGTGGAAAACCATCGATCCAAAAGCCGCTCTTAAAGCTCAGAAGGAGGGCCCTGGCTCGCGATAGACATTCTAGAAAGTTGGTAAAGTTTAAAGCTCAGAAGGAGGGTCCTGGCTCGCGATAGAAATTCTAGAAAGTTGGTAAAGTTTAAGAAGTTGGGTCTCAATGAGAGTCGGTTGTCCAGTACTAAAGAGTGTCTTTTTTCTAATAAGAATTTGTGGTAATTCAAAATTTTCTCTAGGCTTTATGGCTCGGTTAAAGATTCAGGGGTGTCTTCACATCCTGATACATTTGGCGTTGCTGAGAACCATTTGTCTGATACGACTCCCCTATCAACGAGAAGAGATATGTTGCGGTGTGGAATTGTCCCAATTCCCGAAACAAATAATTCCTCACTGTCTAGTGTGATGCTGGTTGCTGGCTTCTCGAGCAGTTCAACTGAGGATGAGAATAAGGTTCCAGAGGGTAGTCATGTTTCTGGAAACTCCGCTGTCAGAAGGTCTTCACGGATGGAATTTCGTGGTAGTTTAAACAATGCAGGGGTCGATTTGATCGAGTTCCCTGTTAGAAATTCTTCAAATATTGGAAAGGTGATTAGATCTGTTATTGTAGATAGGATTATTGCGTTCTCTTACAGCCTTAATGAGCTACTCAGACTCCGAAATTATGCTTCCTCAAAAAAATTTCCTCTTCCATCTTCCATCCTCGTGGGCTTGTGTTATTCCAGAGGAAGTCCGGCTGCGTGCTCGAGTATGTCATCATTGATATATGGTCTGAGTTTTGAACCTGCAGGGAATTCTTTGAGCGGTCCCTTTGAAGAAGCATCCTGTAGCGCTTCCCTCGGCCCTCATGACGGCTCACCAATTGAGCCATGTGGACTTGATTTAACCGGCGATGAGTTTATTTCCAATCATCACATTGAGGTGGGGTCTGTAGGTAATGATGATATTGGCTCTGATAGCGTTGCAAAAGGGTTAGGTGATGAGAACCTTCCATACAACACCGTAGGCAGAAGTCTCCCCAATCTTGGTTTGGATAATGATAGTGGTTTGGATAGAGGCCTTGGTTATAGTAATGGTCTTGGGCCCCGAATGATTTCAGTTTTAAAGAATGAAAAATACTTGAGCCAAGATTATATATAATTATGATGGGTATAATGATGAAAGGCACAGTAATGTGCGCCCTAATGGAAAATAGGAGCAGGTTGTGGGACATGGCCTCATTAATTCTTTGAGTAAGAATTTAACCAACATGAATTCAACTAGCATGGTAGGCAGCAGGTTAGGGAGCATGGAGGATAGTAATCTTATAAATAATCACTAAAATAATGATGCCAGTTGAACCAATAGCAATAAATTTGTGAGCTAACCCTCGATGGGGTTAAGTCAAGAAACCCTTAGGATTCTTAGTAAAGGTTTGGGTTTCGTTGTGGCCCCTAAAGGCGTTCCAAATGAGAGCATTTTTTATAGCATTGAAGAAGGCATTCAAAGCTTACCCCTAGATGAAAAAGAAGCTCTTATACAAGAATGATCCCTTATTCTAAAGAAATCAAGCCCCCCTAAGAGTAACCTCAACAAAGAGGAGATGAGTGCTCTAAAATCCCTTCACAATAATGAAAGTATCGTTGTCCTTAAGGTAGACAAGGGAGGAGTTGAGTCGTTTTAGATAAGGTGAATTTTATTAGAAAAATTAATGAGCATCTTCACTGTAGCAACTATAAGAAGGTTAAGTCCAACCCCTTGCCGAAATTTTTCAGAGAAGTTAAGAAGGCAATCTCGAACTCCCATCTTGATGAAAATTTTAAAAAATAATTAACCCCTTCATGTGAGGCCATTCCAAGAATTTATGGGCTTCCCAAGATTCACAAAGAAGGGGTTCCCCTTAGACCGATTGTTAATACCATAGAATCCCCCACCTATGAATTGGTGAAATATGTTGCCAAAATTCTCAAGCCTCTCGTTGGAAACACTGATTCCTTCATTAAGGATGCTAATGATTTCGTTAAACATATTAAGGGATAAAGGGTGGAGGAGGGTGACATTTTGGTAAGTTTTGATGTAGTTTCATTATTCACTAAAATTCCATTAGATGAAGTAGTGTAGGTTATTAATGAGGTTACGGATCGAGAAACAACCAAGCTTGCAGAGATTTTTTTAAGATCCACCTTCTTCAGCTTCCAAGGAGAATTCTATGAGAAAGTATCTGGTGTTGCAATGGGATCGCCTCTCTCGCCTAGTGTCACCAACTTATTTATGGAGAAATTTGAGAAGAAAACCCTTGCCTCATTTCCCTTAAGTCCATCTTGGTGGAAAATATTTGTAGACGACACCAACATAAAGTGGACGCATGATAGGGAAAATATCGAGAGATTCTCTAATCACCTCAACTTAATTTCATCAGAAATTAAGTTTACTATAGAGATTGAAGAAAACAAGAGCATTCCTTGCTTGGATGTCCTTGTTACCAAAAAGGAAGATGGAACACTAGGGCATCAGGTGTTCAAGAAGAAAACCCATACTGAAAGCTATCTTCATGATGAGTCTTACCATCACCCGGCCCAGAAGTTTGGTGTCCTTTAACACTCCTGCTGTGAGAGCCCTAAGGATATCCGATGAGGAGCACCTAAAGGATGAAATCACTCAATTGACATATGTTTTCATGGGTATAGGTTATAAATAAAAAGAGATCAGAAAATCCATAAAAAGAGCTGAGGGTTAGGTCATATCCAAGAAGTGCCAAAGACCTCAATAAAATTGTGGTAGGGTTTTTATACCATATATTAAGGGTGTTACGGATAAAATCGACAAGGTTTTGGGAAGGAATGACATTTTCACGCAATTTTCAGCAACTGGAACAATAAGACAAAAAATGTGGCTAGTTAAAGATAGTATTAGGCATGAACATCTTAAATGTGTCTACAAGATTGATTTCTCATGTGGGAAAATTTATATTGGTGAAACTGGGTGCTCTCTTGAAAATTTCCTTAAAGAACACGGTGTCGATATTAAACATGAGCGATCTCGCACCTCGGCCCTTGCTGATCACTCCTTGAAAGCTAAGCATCATTTGCATCTAGAGGATGCTAGAATCATCGCCAAGGAGGAACATTATGAAAGAATAAAAAATACAGAAGCCCTTGAAATTATAAAACACCCACACAATATTAATAGGGATGGAGGATACGAGATAAGTGATAGTTGGCGGCCTCTAATTCGGTAGATATGCTCCTCGAGTTCGTCTTCATCCCTGGTTTATTATCGCAGCTTTGCTTCTCTTCCAAAATATTTTAGAGTTTGGTCGTAAAAAACATCATATTGAATTATTTACTTTTAGTAATTATCATTAATTAATTTTTATTTCCTTTAATACAAATTAATTAATTAATTATTATTATGAGTATCTAATTTATTTTTAATAAAATAAATATTTTTTAGTCATATATCAATTGGATTAATTAGAAGTAATTAGGATTAAATCAATTTTCATAATAAAAAATAATTTAAATGTTATTAAAATTAATTAAATAATTATTATAGATAATTATTATTAATATTTATTAACATTTATTTTGAATAAATAAATGTTAATATTAATTAATATTTTATTATTTATATTTTGTTTATTAAATTTTATTAATAATTATTATCATTTAGAGTTTTCACTTATTCTATAAAATATATTATAATACTCTTCACTAAAAACTATAAATTTATATAGATAATTTTTAAGTTAGTAATAATAATAATTTTAAAAATTTAAAATTCTAAAAAAAATTAACATTCGGTTTTTCTTACTTCAAATAAAAATAGATATAATTATTTTATATAAACTATTAAATTAAAATTAAAAAAAATATTTAAATTTATTAAAATAAAATAAAAATATTTTTTTAAATTAATGAAGAAAATTTAAATTTATTAAAACGTATTAAAACAAAATGAATAGAATTGTTTTTGAATTGTTGATTAATTATATTTTAAACTTTTAAAATTTATAATAAACTAGTTATTTATTTATTAATAAAATTTTTAAAATTAATTAATAGAATATTACTTTGTTGGTTTTTTTTTTCTTTGTGTTATTATTAAAAATTTCACTTGGTTTTTTTTTCATTCTTCATTCAACATTTTGTCGTGAGGATGGATCCTCGTTGGAATTCAAAACATTGATCATTGTTTTATAACACTCTGAACAATTCAGAGATTTTACTAATAAAAACTTAGACGAATAAAATGTTTTTTCTTTTTTTAATTATAATGTTTTATTATTTATATTGTATTTTTAAATGCAAAAATAAAGTCATCCTATCTAAAAATTTTGGAAATTATTTCCATTGTGAAAATTATAATGTTTATAGTTTATAACTAAATTTGATGAAAATCTCTCAAACAGATAAGAAAAAAATTGTTTAGTAAAAACTAAGTCATTGATATCTAAATACTACTGATGGCCATTTTAAATAGAATTAACTATTAAAAACATGTATTTTTTTTAAAGACTACAAAATATATTTTTCTTAGAAATTAAGAATTCAAATTTCAAATAAATAAAGTATGTACAACGCTTTAAACTTTAACACAAAATAAACGATATATACCTCCATAAGTTTTAACATCTATTATAATCAAGTACTATAATACTAATAAAAATTTAATTGCATCAAGCCTTTTTTTAAAATTATAATGTTTTGTTATTTGTATTGTATTTTTAAATATAAAAGTGAATTCATTCTCTCCAATAAATTTGGGACATTTTTTAAATTATAATGTTTTGTTATTTGTATTGTATTTTTAAATATAAAAGTGAATTCATTCTCTCCCATAAATTTGGGACATTTACATTGTGAGAATTACAGTGTTTCTAGTTTATAAGCAATAAAATTATCAGCAATAGAGAAGCAGGTAGTCTATCACTATAAATATCATCTCTTGGTAACTTGGGTTCCATCTTTCTTTCTCTTCCGGTGGGCACGTGGCATTACATCACACATAGCGGCCATTAACAGAAGCCATCCATCCGTCCAAAAATAGTAGATATAAAAAAATAGAAAATCATTCACTGCCTGCACGAAGCCATCCATAAACTGATGCACATAGCCTGGTCCACAGCACTCCCGTCCGGGGTATGTTTCCTTCTCTCTCGGGTTGGGGGATTGAAGGGGTAGTTTATAAATAGATTTCATGAAATTCTCCGAGTTATTCTAGTTTATAAGTAGATTTCGACAAATAAATAAAAAGTCACTTAGTGAAAACTAACTCATAAACATTTATTTTTCTTAAAAGACTACAAATTCAAATTTCAAACTAAAAAAGTACATACAACTCTATAAACTTTAACAAAAGATAAACTATGTATACCTCTATATGCTTTAACAACCATTATAATTAATAACTATGATCAATAGTTATAATCAATTATATAGATCATTATGTAGATTGATGGATACTTCAGTCTCTTATTAAATTTAGCTCAATGTTACGTTGTTATTCTCTTCCCACTATCATCACAAAGCTATAGTTTCAATTTTCTATGTTTTAGATCTTTTTAGAGCATATTTCCATGTAGATTTTGAGTGAAATTGAGTATGAATTTGTTGAAGCTGCAAATTTGAACTAGAAAATTCACAAAATCAAAATGTTACAGGTTTTTCAAAGTATCAAATCCATCTATACATTTAAAAAAACATTTTAAAACACAAAAACACATAATAGTAGAAGAAATTATTTTCTCTCATTGTTTTTTCTGCTACTGCAACAAGAGCAACTCAGAAGCATCCAAAATAATGAATCAATTGTGTCTCTGAGCTGTAATTGTCTCTTGAGTATCTGGATGTTACTGCCTCTTCAACTATCACTCAAGATCTAATTGCATCAACTGAAATAGATCCTTCTTCTATTGAATACCGTGGGACCCTACAACAAGGGTAATAATCATGTAACATCCACCGGTTAAAAAATCATGTCAAGAAATATAAGACCAAGGTCATGGGACATGTATCCTAAGCTAAATGGTGGAAAAACATCCTAGTGGGTATTCATTTGGTTTAATAATGGATATGGAGATTGGAAAAGACAATGACAAAGGCTTTGGAAAGGCAAAGTGCCATTTATTGGCATTTATTTATGAAAATAATAGAAAATTGGAGAAAAAGAAGGTGAAAGGTCACGAGTTGCATGTGAGGAAGAAAATGAAGGAAAATAATAGAAAATGAAGAAAATAGAGGCCTCAATGATAAAAATGCTTTTGAGGATCAGTTCATGGCTTTTGTTAGTTCAAACTTCTCATAGTCTAGTTTTGCATCTCTCTCATTCTACTCTCTTTCTCTCATAATCTTGGACACTTATAGTTTTCTTGGAGCACTCTTGGAGGACTTTGAAATACTTGGGATTTGGAGAAATAAAGCAAAGGAGGAAGAGGAAAGTGCAACAGGATAGCAAGATCAAAAACTACAATGGGTTCTTATTGCGGGTACAAAGTTGCATTTATGATTTCCTTGCTAGTTTTGGCATGCATGACATATACATGTGGTTTCTTGGTCACGACCTGTCATTGGAATGGAGGATTTCCTGGGTCAACAATGGATTTTACTAGCGTTGTCATTTCCTATATAGCCATAGTGTTATGGGTTTTATTTTATTTTTCTGGTTGGTGCTCATGTTCCTTCCATGTTTGTTTGAGTTACTAGTTCCTAGAGCCTTGGTTGGACAAACACTCTCGAAGCCTTGTAACAATTTGGGTTGAGTTACTAGTCTTGGAAGTCTTGGTTGGACAAATGCTCTGGATCCCTTGGTGGGTTGAGTTACTAGTCCTGGAATCCCTAGTTAGACAAACACTCTGGTGTGTAGCGACAACTGTGGGTTCAGTTACTAGTCCTGGAAGCCTTGGTTGGAACAAACACTCTATAGCCCTAGAAAAATTGGGTAGAGACTGATCTAGTGATGGTTAGTGATGTCTAACTGTGAGGTGGAATCACTGGTTGAGGGTTGAGGTGGTTTGGCCTCTGGAAGCCTTGGTTTGGTTTTATTATTTTATTCCATGAGATTCCACATTCATGCTTGGAATATGGGGCAGGGGTGATTAGCTAAGAGAGTGTAGAAATTTTTAATACAATTATGTATTGTTGGATTTTTCCGATCTAAAAATTATATGCCACTGTTAAATACATAGTCCTTCTACTCAATTTTTTGTGGAAATTTAATCGCCAATTGCAAACACATGAAGAAAGATCAATCACACATAACACAGATGTTTTTACTGGGAAATAATAAAGCTAAAAGACCCACTATAATATATTATGTATATATCATGGATCATGAAACAATCTCCTACAAAAATCTCATCCAAGAGCTCTCAATACAATATACAATCGCCTCACACTGTCATACAAAAATTGGCATAAACATGCACCAATTTACTCCCTCCTGACAGCTTGCCTCCACTACGCGATCCCTGTTGATCACAATCCCTGAATGAATTCAATATTGCCTTGCCTTGACTGCGCAATCCTCATTGGCATATCCAATGTGTGTTTGGTTACAAGTGTGCACCCACTATAGTCACAACTGATAGTCAAACTATCCCTTTCACTTATCTCTCAATTGGGTCTCCACTGGATCTGACATGCATGTAGTTAACAGTAGTAAATCTTCAGTTTCATGTGAGATCACTCCATGTGAATTAATTAAATATTTAATTCACTGATATCTCACTAGTGTATCTTTAGTTACAACTAGTTACAACTAGCACAACTGAGTTTAACTCACTTAAATGAGCTAAACTACTTTACAACTAACATAACTATACATCCAACTCTGTTACAACTTTGTATCACTCAGTTACAATGAATTCCACTAGCATGTCCCACCAACCAACCTTTGAACTCGAGATTCCTTCAGTTAACTGGTTTGCCACATTAGTTAACTGAAATCAAGTGCTTCAAGAAAATAGATTATTATTTATTGTCTAATTATTGTTAAGGGCTAACAATAATCGACATGCATTCTACTTTTAGATATGAATTCCATGAAACGGCTTCGCACATGCATTCCAAAAATAAACGCTCGTCCATCCATATAATTTTCTCAGCCATCTATAAATATATTACTGCTAAAAATGGACTTTGACCCAAATTCTAAAAATAGACATATCACCTAAAAATAGCCTGCAGGCCCCACCTAGTGTAGGTGCTTAATTTTCACTAGGATCATCATCTTGTTGAATCTCAACACTTCCTCTCAACAAGAAAGGGATTATCCTTCACCCTAATCCTGTCTCTATGGTATTTGAATTTGCTCCTGGTGAGCGCCTTCGTCAAAATATCTGCATCCTGATCTTCCGTAGGGATGTACTGAAGCAACATAATCTTCTACTGCACACAATATCTGATATGATGATACCTGATATATATATGCTTATATCTATCATGAAACACAAGATTAATCGAGAGTTTAATGCAACTTTGGTTATCACAATGAATCGCTATACGATCTAAATGAGAACCAAACAAATCGACCAGGATCTTCCTCATACAGATAACCTCACATGCAGCTTGAATTGCTGCCATGTATTTCGCTTATGCTGAACTGAGTGCCAAGGATCTATACTTCCTACTATACCAATAAACAACTGTAGATCCGATACTGAAAACCCCTCTTGATGTGCTCTTTCTGTTCGTTGGGTTTCTTGCCCAATCTGCATCTGTGAATCCATGCAACTTCACCTCCTCTGTTCATTTGTACCATAAGCCATACTCAGATGTGCCACTGAGATATCTCAGGACATGCTTGTCTTCCTTCCAAAAGAGCTTGGTAGGCTTAACCATCACTTGACTAAGCTGGTTCGCCGCATATCATATGTCTGGTATTGTATTAACTAAATACATGAGTGAACACACCAACTGTCGATAGACAGTAGCATCCACTACCTCTCCAGATGTAGCGTCCTCTTTCCTCCAGTTTCCTGGAAGAGGAGTATCCATGGGTTTGAAACCCTCCATGTGAAACTTACTAAGTATCTCCCATGCATACTTGCCTTGAGACACAAATAGTTCACCTTCTCGCTGCCATATTTCCAATCCAAGGAAATAGTGAAAGAGGCCCATATCCTTCATCTAAAACTCCTTTGCAAGGTCCTCCTTGCATGAGTGTATCAGCTGCTCATTACCAGTCAGTATTAAATCATCAACATAAATAAAAGTGATTAAAAGCTTACTCTCCACCACAATATGGTATAGGTTTGCATCCACCTCACTCTTGGTGAAGCCAAGTCCAGTGAAATAGTTGTTTATCTGAGTGTACCAAGAATGGGGTGCTTTCTTCAGCCCATACGACGTTGTTTTGAGTCTACATACATGCAACTTGCTGCTGAAGATCTCAAATTCTTCAAGTTTCTCAATGTAAACTTCTTCCTCAATGATCCCATTAAGGAACGTAGTCTTCACATCCATCTAATGAATGTGTGAACCCAACCATGCTGAGAGAGAAAGGATGGTCCTTATGGAAGAATACCGTGTGACATGTGCAAATGTTTCTTCATAATCAATCCCCTCGATCTGTGAGAATCCCCGAGCCACCCCGAGCCACAAATCTTGCCTTATACTTCTCAACACTCCCATCAGTAGCTTGCTTTACCTTGTAGATCCATCTTGAACCTACCACTGATTTATCAACCGGCCTTGGAACAATTTCCCAACCACAGTTTCTAACAATGGAGTCATAATCCTTCACCATTGCATTTACCCATGTGGGCTCCTTCACTGCTTCCTAAAAGGAAGATGGCTTAGTCACAATACATTTTCTCATGAGAGGCATGTATCCATTGCAATGGTCAGGAGACTCTCTCTATCTGCGTGGTGAAGTAGGGACTCCTACATTCTCTGCTACATCAAGCTTCGGCCTCTCAACTTCTGTGGTATGCCTTCTTCCAGTTTTGATGTTTGGCTCTGAGTGAGTGGACTCCTCCACTCCATGAACCTCCTCCTATGGTTGATCCACATCTAGAGACTCATCTTTGGGAACAAGCAATTCCTCCTCTACATGCAAGCCTAGCTCCCTCTCAAGCGGTAGCTTCATGGCTTTCTCCTCATTGAATTTTATATCCCGTTGCACCATAGTCATTCAACTATTTGGAAAATACACATGGTAATTGTGGGGTGTTTCTGTGTACCCCACAAATATCCCAACTTTAGTAGTTGGCTCCAGCTTCTTCCTGGCATTCTTGGTCACATGCACATAAACAGATGAGCCAAAAATCTTAAAGTGAGAAACATCTAGTTTCTTACCAGTAAAAACTTCTTTAGGTGTACTCATGCCAAGTACTCTATGAGGACAACGATTTTTCTTGTGTAGGCCCTGATCATGCATCACAGCTCATGCAACACCCATGATTACTTTGTTCTTCCTCTCCGCAACCCCATTTTGTTGTGGGTTATGAGGTGCTATGAGTTCTCTTCGAATTCCTTCTTTGCTACAAAAGTCTTTGAATTTGTTCGAGATATGTTCACCACCATTATCACTTTGCAGAGCCTTCACTTCCTTCCCAGAATATTTCTCCACGAATGCTTTAAACTCACATAACTTTTATAATTTTTTATCCTTCTTCTGTATGAAGAATATCCATCATCTACGAGAATAGTCATCAACAAAAATAACATAATACTTTTGTTTTTTTGTTGAAGCAACTGAGAATGGCCCACACACATCTGTGTGAACTCTCTCTAGGATCACCGAAGCACGGTTCTCCTTTTAATGAATGGTAGTCTTCATAAACTTACCCATAGTACATCCCTTACATTGATCTATCTCCACAATTTTACCCTTGGGAAGTCCAGTATAAATCTGCTGCAAAATATTCAGGGCACCATGGTGAAGAAGGCACAATCGCCTGTGCCATAATTCGCCCTCATCTCGGCTCACCATTTCTTGCTCTTTTTCCCATAATTGCAGTGCAGCCATCTATCTCCAAATTTTAGAGATTCTTGACTCGAATCCCTATCCTCTTGGTTTGACCCGTTGTTTTATGTCATAGGAAAGCTTTTCCCTCGTTGAAAATAACATCATAACCTCTGTCCTCCAACATCGCGATTGAGACCAAGATTTTCTTCAAACCTGGAACATGCATAACATCTTTCAATAGAAATGGTTTACCTAAATCCCTCTCAAAGGTAATGGTATCGATGTCGGTCACACTGTATCGTCCATCATCGCCCATCTCTAAATGCATTTGGAGATCTGTCTCCTCCAAGTCAATGAAAAGATCCTTATCTCCCATCATGTGGAAGTAAGCACCACTATTAAGATACCACACCGATCCCATTGCGCTTGAAACCAAGCATGCGATCAAAGAGAAATCAAGTTCAAATTTCGAGGCAAGGGCCTCACCAGCTGCAGCTCTAGTAGCCTTCTTGTTCTTCTTTTTCTGTGGGCAATTAGTGGCAAGATGACCATGTTCATGACAGTGAAAACAATTCACCTTAGACAAATCCAGCTTCTTGCCTTTAGCCTCAGATTTTGAATGGAATTTCTTCCCCTTCCCTTTCCTTGATTTGGCAGCTAAAGCACAATCCTCTTCATCATCATGCTTTGATGAAAATCCATCTCTGGTGTTCCGCCTGAACTCCTCTTGCACTAGATCCGACCACATTCGTTCCCAATCCATAATTTTTTCTCGTTCATTGACAGAGTCTTGATAACTGTGCCAACTCTTGGGAAGTCCCAAGAGAGCCAAACTCACCAAATCATAATCAGAAACCATGATTCCCACACTGTCCAGTTTATCCCGACATTGGAAAAACTTTGTGAGATACTTAAGAATATTGTCACCCTTCTCCATCTTGATCTTTCTGACTTTATCCTTCAACACCAATTTCCTATGGTCTCTGCTGCTTTGGGAAAGATCCGTAAAAGCCTTCCACATTGCAAATCGAGTGGCTTTCCCATGAAGGCTTGAGACAATATGGTCTCACACACCTTCCAACAGAATCCTTCTCGTCTTCGCTACTTTCTTTTTCCAGGTGTGAAGTAATGCAACATCCGTCAAAGCGGGCTTAGGAACATCACTGTCGATGAATTCCTTCAAGCCATTACCATCAAGCACCACCTCCATCATATCTTTCCATGCAATGTAATTCAAGGTACCCTTGAGTGCATACTCTTACCGCAAACCATTGAGATCCATTTTGATGTTTACTTAACTGTCGCACCAAAAAATTCTTGCACCAAATTCAAATTGTTTCCACCAACAAACTTAGTTGCTGTTTCAATATTGCAATCTTCTTTTCTCTTATACCATGTATAAATTGTTAATACAATTATGTATTTCTGGATTCTCCTTATCTAATAATTATATGCCATTGTTAAATACAAAATCCTTCTACTTAAATTCTTTACGGAAATTTAATCGCCAATTGAAAACACATGAAGAAAGATCAGTTGCACATAACACAAATTTTTTTACCAGGAAAGCATAAAGCTAAAAACCCCACTATCATATATTATGTATACATCATGGATCATGAAACAATCTCATACAAAAATCTCATCCAAGAACTATCAATACAATATACAATCGTCTCACACTGTCATACAAAAATTGGCATAAACATGCACCAATTTACTGCCTCTTAACAGCCTGCCTCCATTGCACAATCTCTGCTGATCACAATCCCTGAATGAATTTGATCTTTCCTTTGCTTGACTGCGCGATCCTCATTGGCATCTCCAATGTGTGCTTGGTTGCAAGTGTGCACCCACTATAGTCACAACTGATAGTCAAACTGTCCCTTTTACCTATCTCTCAACTAGGTCTCCACTGGATCTGGCATGCATGTAGTTAATAGTAGTAAATATTTAGTTTCATGTGAGATCAATCCATGTGAATTAATTTAATATTTAATTATTTGTCTCTTACTAGTGTATCTTTAGTTACAACTAGTTACAACTAGCACAACTGAGTTTAACTCACTTAACTGAGTTAAACTACTTTACAACTCACATAACTACAAATCCAACTATGTTACAACTTTGTATCACTCAGTTACAACAAAATCCACTAGGATGTCCCACCAACCAACCTTTGAACTTGAAATTCCTTCAGTTAATTAGTTTGCCACATCAGTTAACTGAAATCAAGTGCTTCAAGAAAATAGAATATTATTTATTGTCTAATTATTGTTAAGGGTTAACAATAATCAACATGCATTCTATTTTTAGACATGAATTCCACGAAACAACTTCACTCGTGCATTCCAAAAATAGATGCCCATCCATCCATATAATTTTCTCAACCATCTATAAATATATTACTCCTAAAAATAGACTTTGACCCAAATTCTAAAAATAGACATATCACCTAAAAATAACCTGTGGGCTCCACCTAGTGTAGGTGCTTGATTTTCACTAGCATCATTATCTTGATTAATCTCAACAGATAGAGATTTGGTTTAGCTAAATCTATGGTCAGGTGGTAAGTGGAAGTCACTGACTTGGTTGGATTTTTCATATCTTAATAAGAGCTCTTTTCCTTTGGTATTTTATGAGTAAATTTTCTTGTCATTATATGGATTTAATAGTTGCTTCATCATGATTATATCTTTGGTTATTTTTTTATTAGAAACATGTTTTATGATAGTTTTGATTCATGGTTCTCATCATGTTTTGGTTAGTATATGAAATTTTAGTGAATGAATGACCTAATAGATAAAATTACAACTATTGGGAGGAGACATAAGTTCTCATTCACGATTCTCAGATAAGTATGAGATCCCTATGCTCATATTTTTTTTATGAATTGTAGGTTACATGTTCATGATTTGTTTGACAGAATTTCTGCCATGGATGGTATGGGTCTCATCAAGTCCTTTTTCAATTGTTTGCATTAATAACCTTATTTCAGTGTTATTTATCATTTATGGAAGTTTCATGAATTTATGGGCAGAGGCCTGAGTCCTAGCCATGAAAAAGTGGCTCAGACTTTGGGGTTGCTAGTACAAAATTTCCTGAAAAAGGCCACAATCGCATGGATGCTTTGTTGTGGGAGCCACTAAAGGGTCTCAGTTGCATGCATTCCTTGTCATGGGAGCGACTGGTGGTATATTTTAGAAAAACAATAAGTTCTCTCAGTGGTTGGACACCTAAAAGGGTTGGTTGGGTCCTGAAATATTTATAGATCCTAAGGAAAGTTAGATTGATCTTGTCTTGTCAGTTCCACTTCCTTATCTATACATGGGGAGTTGAATCATTTCATAGTAACTCTTTGTCACATGTTTAACCTAGTGGACCCGTTAGCTTGGGTAAATGTGGGAGAAGGGTGTTACAAAGTGGTATCAAAGCATGGTTCAAGACTTGGACTGGATGGGTGGAATGTGTTTATCTTGCATGCATGTAGGTTATATATGTGCTTATAATGTATGCATGGTAGTGCTCATTGATATAGTTGTATTTCCATGTAGGAGTTGATGATGTTGTTGTTGGGATGTGTTTGTCATGAATGCATGTCAGTTGTATATTGATTTGTTATGCATGTGAGTGTTATGCATGCATTATCATGGTTATGATTGTCATGCATGACATCATTTTATGCAATTTAGTTCATGATGAGGTTTTTTCTATCTTATGATGCTGATATATTGACTTAGATAGAGCAAGAGAAGTGGCGGGCCCCCAAAATGTCATCCACTTTCACCTATTCTTCCATAATTCTACCCTCATTTTGTAACTCTATAGTCCCATAACCTTACATTAAGTAACCATTTTCATTATCATATGGGTTTAACATTAATATTTCCCAAGTCATTAATTTTAAGTATTTTAAGTGAATTTGTGATTAAATATTAGGAAATCAACATGTTTTAATATATCTCTAAAAGTGTTATGAGATTTGTGATATTGTAGGCCTGCTTGGAGATTCTTGAAGGGTCCTATTTGGCCACCTAACTACAAATTCGAATTTCAAAATCCAACTCATGAGGATTTGTAGAATGTTTGAGGAAGATGTGGATCAGTAACTATGCACATTCAAACGAGAAGAATCATGGATAAGAGAATTTTGAGAGGATATGTATCTTACATTTTTAGGAGATTGGTTATAACCACAAGAGATAAATTTGGATCTAGGAGAGATCTAAGGATCTATATTTATTGTATAGTTATCCTAAATTTTTGTATAAATAGTAGTGCACCGTTCATACAAAGGGTTTTCAAGATGTAGGTTTTCAACTGTAAGTTGTGAGCTAGTAGTTAGATGTTAGAGGTAGCTAGTTGTTAGTAGCTAGTTGGTGGTTTCAAGTTCCATCCAAGATGTGATTTGTAAAGTGAGGAGAGAGAATTCATGTAATATTTTGTAACTTCATCTTTATGAAATACATACATCTATTTTGATCTCCAAGATGTGATAGTTGATTTAGTTTTCTTGCTGAGGAATGGAGGCCCCATCAACCATAGTTTTCACATCTTTGTATATATTGGTAACATAGTATAGTTTTGTTATTTGATTTCTGTTATGAAAGTGTGCCTTTTCCTTTCAGTAAGTGTGATTTACTTTCCAGCAGGTGTGCTTTCATTTATGCAAGTGTGGTGTGATTTCATTTAAGCAAGTGTGATTTCAATTCTGCAAGTGTGATTTCAATTATGCAAGTGTGGTGTGATTTCATTTCAGCAAGTGTGATTTCAATTCTACAAGTGCGATTTCAATTTCAAGAAAGTGTGATTTCCTTTATGAAAGTGTTATTTCAATTTCTTTATGATAAGTTTTATTTGGTTTGTATTGAATTAATTTATTATATTTTGTAATCGTTTTTAATTTCATTAGATTAATATAATCTGAAAATAACCACCTAGTACATATACTACAGGAATACCTTGTAAGTTTACGAAAACCCATGTTGAAAAATTAAATGACAGGGATTTAACTCGCAATTAAATCACCCAACAAGAAGCAAATCATCAGAGCGAGGTTGCAACACTAGACCACAAGGTTAGAGCATATCATCATACAAGTTTGTAGGTTTGGCATGAAAGTATGTTAGTTAATGGTTGTCATATACATTAGGGTTATATACATGTTTTTCATTCTATTTTTTTTGTGGTTACATGCATGCTATATCTTAGTTAATCAGTGTAGTCATATGAACATGTGTCGGTTAGTTATGAATGATAGTAACTTCTTGTTATATTCACTGTGGTAATATGCATGATAAGAATATTCATTGCATTTAACATATTGATGTTATATGTATAGTGTTAATATGGATTGGGTTGTGTAGAAGGTCATGGTTTTTATATTCAAGTATGAGTCAATATAGTTTTGATATTGTGTCATACTAATCTAGACTGACCTATGCAAATGTGATTGTTATGCATGAATTTCAATTGTTTATGAGTAACCTTATGATGTGAACATGCCAGCTACTTATTTTTATGGATATCATGACCTCATTTATGTTTGAGTTGATGTGTTTGTGAAGTTATATCGTGCTAATCTAAATCGATTGTGCAGACAAGATAGCCTCCCTGAGATACATTGATTTGCAGGGCAACATGCTTGGACCTAGAATGAAAAGGTAACAATATATTTGTTTATAAAACTAGCAGTTTGGTGATGTGACAGAACATAATAAGACTCAATTACAGTGAGAAAAAGTTAAAAAAAGGGAATTGGGGTGAGAATTTCTTTGGCTATGTTTAGAGACCGAAATTCTAAATGAATGGATGCTTTGCATGAATACATGAAGTATTATTAACCTTGACTTCATTTGAAATTATGTAGATATCTGTTATATTCATGACCATTATTTAATAGTTACGATAGCTATTTTCTAGCTATATCTGAATCCATCAATAGAATTGGAGTCCCTTGAGAGGTGACATGTACATGTTTAGTTACAAGTCAAATTTCTTGGTACAACAAGGTAAGGTAATCAGTGTATTGTTATATTTATTTATGCACTAAAAATTACGTGTTTATGGTAGTACAATGTAGGGGATTGAATGGAAAAGAGACTGACATAGATCTTAAAGAAGGCTTGGGTTGATATTTCCCTTGAATCATTGGGAAACCATGGAGATTGAGTCATGGTGTTTGTTTGGATTCTTGTTCTTTCAATATTTTGTGTTTTTTTGCATTTGATATGTCTGGTGCATCGCCATGCCACTTTTCTTGTGGTGTCATATTTTTATTGGTTTTCATGGTTTTCTTCTTCTTTGTTTCTTGTTCTTACCTTTTGTGCTTTGAGGGTTTTGGGAAATAGCTGTTAAAGAGGAAAGTTAATGGAGTTGGAAAGAGCTGAATGAAAATAACCAGGTAATGTAAGACCTAGATGAAGCTCGATGCATGTATAAGGGAAATTGAAGGCAATAATATGACAACTGGTTGGACTGGTAGGGTTCATTGGGATAAATGGACTATGGTAGGATAGTCGTGATAAAGGTAATACAAAAGGTAAAGTAAATAAATTTGAGGTGTCATATGCCTTGGATATGTTGGGGACCATTGTTCCCAATTTTGTGCATGTTGTGTATGGATAAAGGGCATTCTCTTAACCTTGACGTTATGATATCTGGTAATTGTGTTGTGGTCATGATTATAATAATGTTTAGGTATGTATATATGCATGTATGTATGTCATTGTCTTATGAGATCATGATTGCTTTATGTTTATGTTTATATATATGTGTGTGCGTATATATGTAGGTATGTATGTCATTGTATGGCTGGGTTGTCAAGGATCATTATTGTGGAGGAATGATTTCTTATGCAAATGAATTGCATGAAGAGGTTGTTGATTTCATGAGGAATCAAGTGGCAACATAGCCCTTACATATCTATGATGTCAGTATCATGTGGATATGAATTAATATTATGTGGTTATACTATGTCTATGTTTATGCTATGGCAGGTAATGGTGAAAGATACAATAGTGGAATGAAAGTAGTGTGATTTGTGACATGTTGGGATAAGCATGGAGAGTGGAAAGACACTAGAAGCAAGGTTGCCTGGTAGATAAAGTTTGGTCTTTGGGTGTGTAATACTATTGTTGTGTATGTGTTGTACATGTTGTACCTATGGTGTTGCACACATGTTGTACTATGTACATATGGTGTTGTGTTCATTTTTCATATGCGTTACTGTGTACATGTGGTGTTGTGCACACGTTGGATATGTGAACCTGGCCACAAATGGTGCTATGTACTCATCATATATGCAGTTGTATGTAAAAATGTTGTTGTTTACATGTTTTATATGTGGTTTTGTGTACATGTGATGCGGTGTACACATTATACATATGGTGTTGTGTATATATGGTGTTGAGTACATGTTGTACATGGGGTGTTGTGTACATGTGGTACATGAGGTACTGTGTGCATGTGGTATTGTGTACACATGGCCCATGTGGTGTTGTGTGTGTGTGTGGTGTCGTGTACACACTATGCAGGTTTTGATGTGTACATGTGGTTATGTATATACATTATGCAGGTGGTGCTATGTACATGTCATGCTATGTACACATTGTGCAGGTGGTGCTATGTACATGTGGTGTCCTGTACATGTTGTGAAGGTGGTTCCATGTACATGTGATGTTGTGTACATGTTCTGCAGGTGGTGTAATGTATATGTGGTACTATATACATGTTGTACATGTGGTACTGGTGTACATGTGGTACTGTGTGCATGTCATATATGTTGTGTTATGTACATGTGGTACTGCATATGTGAATTTTGTAGTTGTGGTGTCGTGACATGTGTATTCATTGTGTTGTACTATGTGTACGTACATGTATTGTGTTTTGTGGTACATTGGGTGTAGGTGTATGTGTTGTGTTGTACACCAGGTGTAGGTGTATGTGTTGTGTTATACACCGGATGTAGGTGTATGTGTTTTTTTGTATGCTAGGTGTAGGAACATGTATTTTGCAGTGCTGTATGCCATGTGTGGCTGTATATGTTGTGATGTACACTATGTATACATGATTGAAGAGAAGAAAACACATTGGGTTCTTTTTAGGTGAGCCAACTGATCTGGTGTGTGTACAAAAATAAAAAGGTAGGAGAAAGGGTTGATTAAAGTATAAGTATCATTATTTTATTTCATTTTGATTATGCATTTGATCTATGACTCTGGTTAATGATGATTGTATTCGATTCATGATTTTTATCTATGATTGTTATGTTTTGAGCTAACTGGATGTGACATGTTTATACATGATGATTTTATCAAACAACTAGTTTGAGTTGTTGTGACAAGAAGTAAACAAAATTACAAGTGTACCTTATTGAAAGGCCACCAATGAGGTATGATTTGAATTTATTTCAATTCCTTTGATTCTAATGGAAATTGTGTGTTTGGTATAGGAAATCATGGAAAATAATTGGTTTGGGGTGGTTGAAACTGTCTGCAAGAATTACTAGTAGCAGCAAAAGGAATTGGAATAGGAAATAATATCCTAGTAATGGACTTCAGGAGTAAGGAAATTGTGGGACACTGGTACCCAAGAGTGTCCATTAATTGACGTGAGCATTTTATGGCTGGTATGATGGTTGAGAGGCAGGGATATGCCTTTGTTTTTAGACCTTTCGATGTGAGGAAAACTTTCCAACAAAGGGATCGCCCGATGGAATGTGTAGCAGAGAAGGGGATTCCCACAGAACTTGGAAGGTGTGTGACTACATGGGAGGGGGGTGACTGAATTTCCCAAGGGACTTCGTATTAGAGAAGGGAAGGTTAGGGACGGATTTTTTTGGTAATTGGCATTGTCGGATGGAATCAAATACACATTAGGAGTGTTCCCTAGAACAATGAGTTGATACATATTCACTGAGAGGACAACAACACAAGATTGTGGTGATATACATTGGATGTAGTTTTGACTTTGGTAGTGGATTTTGGGCTTCCTGGGAAGGAGATGAATCCCGGTACTACTTTGAGGGTGGAGGTGTGAGCCTCTGGATTCCCCTATTGGTTGATGTAGGCATCGTATCGTTTTATTTGTTAGTTGAGAAAATATGCATATGTATATGTGTATATTATTGTAAATACTATATTGCGTTGGATTTATAAATGTCCATAGATATTATTATTATTTTCTATTCGAATCATATGTGTATGAGTATATTTGTGGTTGCTATTTTAAATACCGTAATGAGTTGTGTTATAAACCTCCAGTAAGTGATATGCTTGTCATGTTTTCAGCAATGGTCATTGTAAATACTGCAATAAGCTATGTTAGAAAGCTCTATGGGCAGTATGTTTGGTTTTTAGTGGTCTTGTTGGTTATAGGTGTCATTTAACACTGAGGTCAATGTTCCTCAGGGGGCGGTGTTCTCTAACAACCCCAGTTAAAAATTCATGTAAAAGAATATAATACCAAGGTCACGGGAAACGTAAAACATCCTAGTGGGTGTTTATTTGGTTATTAATGGCTATGGAAATTGGAAAAGGAAATGGAAAAGGCTTTAGAAAGGAATAGTGGCATTTATTGGCATTTATTTATAAATATAATAGAAAATTGGAGAAAAGGAAATGAAATGTCATACGTTGCATGTGAGGAGGAAAATGAAGGAAAATAATGGAAAATGAAGAAAATCGAGGCCTCAATGATAAATGTTGGGTGTGGAGCCTGATTTTCTTCTTGATTCAAAGATCCTTGTTTTAGCTGGATGTATACCCCAGGAAAATTGTACACCCTTGCACGTAGGGGGGGGGGGGGACTTGTCCCCCTCGCGAGGTCCAGGGGGGCCGACCCCCCTAGTTGGGGGGTTCGGGGGCTAGCAGTCCCTCGGCGGGGATTTCGGGGGCAACGCCCCCGAAGCCAAAAATAGATGTAAAATTTCCTTGTAAAAGTATAGTAATTTCTAGTCAATCTGGGCCGTTCATTAGGCAGCTGATCTGATGGTAGAATTTATGTTTAGTTTAGGGTTTTTTGCCCTAGAAGGCAACCCCTCGCTTTTATGAGGGTATTGTATTGCGGTTGCGCATGGTTATATGTATTCTCTGAGCGGGAAACAGATAGGGAGACTGTGAGAGAGAACATAGAATATTATAGTGGATCTACTATAGGTTTTGTCTCTTCATTTTGCTGAATAATATAAAGGAAGGACTGGCTGTTCGGGGTGGACGTATCCCAAACTGGGGAACCATGTATATCTGTGTCTCTCTGGTTTTATGTGTTTTGTGTGCTTGTATTTTCCGCGTATTTTATGTGTTGCATTGCTTTGTAATATTTAATTTTCTAACCACTGGTATCAAAGCTGAAGGTATATTTGGCTTATAAACTCGCAGGAAAGAAGGGTCCTGGTTCGAGTGGGAGCAATGGCAGAAGATGCTAAGTTTAGGGTCGAGAAATTTAACGACCAAAACTTCCCACTGTGGAAGATGCAGATGGAAGATTATCTGTATCATAAAGATCTGTACCTACCATTGAGCGGAAAAGAAAAGAAGTCGGCGACCATGACAGACGCGGAATGTAACATTCTCGATAGAAAGGCACTCGGAATAGTACGATTGTGCCTTGCGACATCATTCGCCTTCAATATTTTGAAGGAAACAACAATAGAGGGTTTGATGCAGACGTTGGCAAAACTATATGAAAAACCCTCGGCCTCAAACAAGGTATTTCTTATGAAACGAATATTTAATATGAAGATGTCGGAAGGTGAATCTGTTGCAGAACATTTAAATGATTTTAATACAGCTACCAGCCAGTTAAGTTTTGTAGGGGTAAACTTTGATGATGAAGTTAGAGCTCTATTATTTCTGTGCTCATTGCCAGAAAGATGGAATGGTTTAGTTATGGCAATTAGTAACTCTGTCTTTGGATTTAGTACTTTAAAGTTTGATGATGTTGTCGGTGCTATCCTTAGTGAGGAAATGCAATGGAAAATCTTCAGTGAGACATCGGGTAATGCTTTGAGTGCAGAGTCTAGGGGAAGAAGAATGGAAAGAGGAAAGAGCTCGGGATATCGCAGTAAATCAAGGAAAGGCAGATCCAAGTCCAGATCAGGGATAGTGTGCTGGAAATGTGGAAAGAAAGGACACCTAAAGAAAGACTGTAGATCTCGGAAGGGAAAAGAAGGAGATGCGCAACAAGAAAATAATCATGAAGCAAATGTGACAGGTGATGTGTTACAAGATGCTTTGATTCTTTCTTTCGAAAATGTTACTGATTCTTGGGTTGTAGATTCAGGGGCTTCATTCCATGCCACACCTTATAAGAAATATTTTCATGACTATGTTCAAGGAGATTTTGGACAAGTTCGTTTGGGTGATGATAAACCCTGTAAAATTGTTGGAATGGGTAAGGTTCTTGTAAAACACCAGAATGGAAACCAATGGCTACTAAAGGAGGTAAGGCATGTTCCAGATCTAAAGAAAAATCTAATTTCAACAGGGCAGTTAGGTGGTGAAGGTTGTGTGACAACTTTCACAGATAAAGCTTAGAAGGTCACCAAAGGAGCCCTGGTAATAGTAAAAGGAGAAAAGGTTGGTACATTTTATTTATGCAATGGTATTTCTAACTATGTTAATGCTTTAACTTCCAAAGGAGCAGATGTAGCACTATGGCATCATAGGCTCCGACATATGACTGAGAAGGGGATGAAGATTCTTCACTCAAGAAATTTGTTGCCAGGTTTGAAGAATGTTGATTTGGATTTTTGTGAGAATTGCATTTATGGAAAACAAAAGAGAGTCAAATTTCTCAGAGTTGGGAAAGAAAATAAGAGTGAAAAATTGGAGCTTGTGCATACAGATGTATGGGGACCTGCTCAGGTATCATCTCTCAGTGGCTCTCGCTATTATGTTACGTTTATTGATGATGCAACTAGAAAAAATTGGATTTATTATATTCAAAATAAATCTGATGTATTTGATACTTTCAAGAAATGTAAAGCTTTGGTTGAGATTGAGACATGAAAGAAGTTAAAGTGTCTCAGATCAGACAATGGAGGTGAATATTGTAGCAAAGAGTTTGATAGGTACTGTTCAAAGCATGGAATTCATAGAGAGAAGAAAGTTCCAAGAACACCACAAGAAAATGGTGTGTCAGAAAGGATGAACAGAACAATCATGGAGCGTGCAAGGTGCATGAGATTGCATGCAGGATTGCCTTTACAATTTTGGGCAGATGCTATAGATACTGTTGTTTATCTAATAAAGAGAGGGCCTTCAAGTTCCTTGGATGGTGGTATTCCAGAGGAAGCATGGACAGGTAAAAAGGTAAACTACTCTTTTTTAAAGCCTTTTGGTTGTGAGGCCTTTGTCCATATTAATAAAGAAAATAGAACAAAGTTTGAGGCAAAATCAAAGAAATGTACCTTTATTGGATATGGTGCTAATGATTTTGGTTATCGCTTATATGATTATGAAAATCACAAAATCATTAGGAGTAGAGATGTAATATTCAATGAAATGGTCTTGTATAAGAATCAGTTGCGGGAAAAGAAACAGGAAAAAGAAAGCAAGGAATACGTAGTTCTTGATGAGATAACTGAAAAAGTAAAGGTGCCTGAAAATGATAATAATAAACAACCACAGCTGCAACAACCACCACAACAGCAACAGGCACCTCAAACACCTGAAAGTGGTGTTAGAATATCTACCAGAATAAGTAGACCCCCTGAACGATACTCTCCTTCATTATATTATTTATTGCTGACTGATTCTGGTGAACCTGAATGTTATGAAGAAGCAATGCAGGTTGAAAGCAGGAAGAAGTGGGAGCTAGCCATGGAAGAAGATATGGACTCCTTAATGCATAACCAAACTTGGGACTTAGTCAGGTTTCCTGCAGGGAAAACTACATTGCAGAATAAATGGGTTTACAGGCTGAAGGAAGAAGATGGAGGAAAACAGAGGTACAAATCTAGACTTATGGTGAAGGGGTTTGCACATAAGAAAGGTATTGATTTTGATGAAATATTTTCTCCTGTTGTTAAGATGACTTCAATCAAAACTATCTTAAGTCTTGTAGCAGCGGAAGATTTACATCTTGAATAGTTAGATGTAAAGACAACATTTATCCATGGAGATTTGGAGGAAGAGATATACATGCAGCAACCAGAAGGATATGAGGTCAAAGGGAAAGAAAAATTGGTGTGCAGGTTAAAAAAGAGCTTGTATGGCTTAAAACAGGCTCCAAGGCAGTGGTATCTAAAATTTGACAAGTTTATGTCTGAACAAGGTTATACTAGATGTCACTCTGATCATTGTGTTTATCTAAAAAGGAAAAATGATGGCAACTATATTATATTGTTATTGTATGTAGATTACATGCTTGTTGCAGGGTCTAACATGCAGGGAATAAATGTGCTCAAAAGAAAATTGGCAAATTCATTTGCAATGAAGGATTTGGGAGCTGCAAAACAAATCCTTGGTATGAGGATAACTAGAGACAAGAAAAATCGCAAATTAACACTGTCTCAGAATGAGTACATAGAAAAGGTGTTGAAAAGATTTAATATGCAGAATGCAAAACCAGTTAGTACACCTTTTGCTAGCCATTTAAAACTTAGTAAGGAGATGTGCCTAAAGACCCAAGAAGACATGGATTATATGTCTAAAGTTCCATATGCATCAGCAGTTGGAAGCTTAATGTATGCAATGGTCTGCACAAGGCCTGATATTGCACATGCAGTGGGAGTTTTAAGCAGGTACATGAATAATCTAGGAAAAGAACATTGGATGGCAGTAAAATGGATTCTCAGATATTTGAGAGGTACCACAAATCAAGCATTATGCTTTGGTGGTTCAAACATTGCTCTAGAGGGATATGTTGATGCATATATGGCAAGTGACAGAGATAACAGGAGGAGCACTACAGGATATGTATTTACTGTAGGTGGAACAGTTGTCAGTTGGGTTTCAAAAATCCAAAGTGTTGTTGCACTTTCAACAACAGAAGCAGAGTATGTTGCTACTACAGAGGCTAGTAAAGAAATGGTTTGGTTACAAAGGCTTATGGGTGAATTGGGTAAGAAGCATGATATGGGCACGTTATACAGTGATAGATAAAGTGCCTTTCATCTTGCAAATAACTCAACATTTCATTCCAGGACTAAAAACATACATCTCAAGTACCATTTCATACGGTCAGTATTGGAAGATGGAGAGTTGAAGCTGGAAAAGATACACACTAGCTAGAATCCTGCAGATATGCTAACAAAAGTTGTAACCAGGGAGAAAATGAAAATGTGCTCAGTTTAACAACCAGGTCCAAAGAGGAGTCATTTTCCAGCGAATTAAGTAGCGGTGGAGTTGCTACAATCAGTCTCCAAGTGGGAGATTATTGGGTGTGGAGCCTGATTTTCTTCCTGATTCAGAGATCCTTGTTTTAGCTGGATGTATACCCCAGGAAAATTTTACACCCTTGCACACGGGAGGGGGGGGTGGGGGGGGGACTTGTCCCCCCCGTGGGGTCCAGGGGGGCCGACCCCCCTGGCTGGGGGGTCTGGGGGCCAGCGGTCCCCCGAAGCCAAAAATAGATGTAAAATTGCCTTGTAAAAGTATAGTAATTTCTAGTCAATCTGGGCCGTTCATTAGGCGGATGATCTAACGGTAGAAGTTATGTTTATTTTAGGTTTTTTTTCCCTAGAAGGCAACCCCTCGCTTTTATGAGGGTATTGTATTGCGGCTGCGCATGGTTATGTGTATTCTCTGAGTGGGAAACAGATAGGGAGACTGTTAGAGAGAACATAGGATATTATAGAGGATCTGTTGTATGTTTTGTCTGTTCATTTTGCTAGATAATAGAAAGGAAGGACTGGTTGTTCGGGGTGGACGTAGCCCAAACTGGGTGAACCACGTATATCTGTGTCTCTCTGGTTTTATGTGTTTTGTGTGCTTGTATTTTCCGCATATTTTATGTGTTGCATTTCTATGTAATATTTAATTTTCTAACAATAAAAAGGATTCTAAGTATCAACTCATGGCTTTTGTCAGTTTAGAATTTGATAGTTCAGTTTTGGAGCTCTCTCATTATACTCTCTTTCTCTCATATGCTTGGTCACTTAGAGTTTTCTTGGAGCACTATTGGAGGAGTGTGGCATACTAGGGATTTGGAGCAAGAATGTAAAGGAATAGTAGGAAAATGCAAGAGTACAATGGGATCAGTTACTACAATGGGTTTTTCTTACGGTTACCGAGTTACATATATGATTTCATTACTGCTTTTGGTATGCATGACATGTGCATGTGGTTTCTTGGTCATGATATGTCAATGGAATGGGGGATTTCTTGCATTGACAGTGGATTTTCCTAGCCTTTCAATTTCCTGGATAGCCATGATGTTGTTGGTTTTACATTTTTTTTCTGGTTAGTGCTCATGTTCCTTTGGCTATGCATTCAGTTTCTAGTTCCTGCAGCCCTGGTTTGACAAATGCTCTAGAAAAACTGTAACAACTTGGGTGTAGTTACTAGTCATGGAAGCCATGGTTGGAAAAACACTCTGGAGCCCTTGGTAGGTTGAGTTACTAGTCATGGAAGCCCTGGTTGGAAAATTATTTGGAGCCCAATGATGGTTGTTCATTGAGTTACTAGTCCTCGAAGCCTTGGTTGGAACAGACACTCTAGAGCCTTGGACAACTTGGGTAGAGATCGATATGGTGATGGTTACTGATGTATAATCGTGAGGTGGAATCAATGGTTTAGGGTTGAGGTGGTTTGGCCTATAGAATCCTGGCTTGGTTTTCTTTGTTTATTCCATGATATCTCACATTTACACTTGGAATATGGTGCAGAGTGGATTGGTTGAAAGAGATATTTGGTTCAACTCAATCTATGGTTGGGTGGTACATGGAAATCCCTGACTTGGTTGGCTTTTGAATATGTTAATAAGACCTATTTTCCTTTGGTATTTTATGATTAAAAGTGCTTGTCATTATATGGATTTAATAGTTGTTTCAACATGAATATATCTATGGTTATTTTCTCGTTATAAGCATGTTTTATGAAAGTTTTGATTTATGGCTCTCACCATGTTTTGGTTAGTATATGAAATGTTAGTGAATGAATTCCTACTAGATAACATTGAAGCTATTGTAAGTATACATCATCCCTCTTTGATGATTCTCATATAAGTATGAGATACCTATGCTCAAATCTATTGTTACGACTTCTAGATTACATGTTCATGATCTTTTTAATGAAATTCCTGTCATGGCTGGTAGGGGTCTGGTCAAGTCCTTATTGAAGTGATTGCATTAGTTACCTTATTTTAGTGTTATTTATCATTTGTGAAAGTTTCATGAAGTTATGTGCAGAGTCCTGAGTACTAGCCCTGAAAAATTGGCTCAGAATCTGGGGTCGCTAGCATAGAACTGGCTGAAAATGGCCATATTCGCATGGATGCCTTTATGTTTGGGTGACTGGAAGGTCTTAGTCGTATTCATTCCTTGTCATGGGAGAAACTAGGGGTCTAATTCAACAAACAATAAGTTATCTCAGGGGTTTGACACATGAAGGGGTTGGTTGGCTCCTGAAGATTTTGTAGCTCCCAAGGAAGGTGAGATTGATCCTGTCTTGTCAGTTCCACTTCCTTAACTCAACATACAGAGTTGAATGATATCATATTAACTCTTCAACAGATTTTTAGCTCATTCGACTAGTTATCTTTGGTAAATGTGGGAGAAGGGTGTTAGAGATCCACAAGAAGTGTATACTACAATTGTTGTTGCTATCGTATGGAACTTTCCCAAATATTTTCAACTCTAGGACTAAGGCTCTACATCGCCCCACCTCACTCATGGAGGTATAGCTGCATGCATGATGAAATATACCTCTAACTTGTAGAGATTTTTAACTCAAACACCAATTAGTTTTATTTTTCTAGTAGCAACATGCTTCAAATACACTTTCCCTTTATTGAACATGCATCATATCCATGGTATTTAAGTACCAAAAACTAAAATATTCTTTAGAAAAATCACATATATTACATATTTTAGGTGAATATGGGAACCTAAATCCCTCTTAAAGGTGACAATGTCAACCGCTTTGATACTATACCTTCCATCATCTCCATGATCTTTGTGTAATTGTAGGTCCTTCTTCTCCATGGTGCTAAATAACTCCTTATTTCTTGTCATATGATATGGAACACCATAATATAGGTACCACACACTCCCTCTTATTGTGTTTTCCATGCAATAAATGAGGGTGAAATCAAACTCGAATTGTGATGCAAGTGCATCTCTTGATGCTACTGCTACATGCTCCTTACTGGATTTCCTGTGTGGATACTTGGTTGCATAGTGTCCATACTCATGGCAGCGAAAGAATATATTTTTATTGAGATATTTCTTGTTTCCGTAGTTATGGTTGGATTATGCCTCACCTTGGTAATTGATGCCTTTGGCCTTATTTCCTTTTCAAACTAAAGAACAATCTTCTTCCTCATCTACAATGAATGTGACACCATCTCTAGTGCCTCTTCTGATCTTCTCTTGCACAAAACTAGACCAAATTCTCTCCCAATTTGGTAGCTTATCTCTTCCATTAACTAAATCCTGATAGTTGTGACAAGATTTCAAAAGGCAAAGGGGTGCTAAACTCACAAGTTTAGATGATGGCACACTACAAGGAAAATATCCTCTAGTGGATGTTTTTGAGGAAGCCCTTATAAAAATAACCCATATATCCGTTTTTAGAAGAGGTCACTAGAGGAGGTTGGCGGGTGGAGGTTTTTGCATATGTTTTTTTTTTGCAGTGTGCTTCTAATCATAACACGCACCGATGCATTTTATATAAAGTGCACTGGTGTGTACTATCAAATGGCACACTGAGACACTGTGCTCTCCGTAAAATCGGCCCAACATGTTTTAGTAATCCAGCACACCAGTGTGTACTATCAAATGGCACACTGAGACACCATGCTCTCCATAAAAACTGGCCCGGTGCATCTCAGTAATCGAGCACACTGTAAAGAAGTGTGGTGCCCCATTGATAAAACTACCCGATGCATCTCATAATCGAGCGCACTAAAAAAGGGTTAATTTAAAAAAATTTACTGACCATAAAAAAAGTCATTTTTACTTGTTCGGTGCTCTAGAGCTCTCAAGCACCAGTGCATGTTTTTATTCTTTGAGGTGGCCTATAATCGGTGCTCCCATTTCTTACATTTCTTTCATCATTGCTCACTATGGAGTTGGAATTTTTGAAAATGGTGGGAAATTTTTCTTTTTAGTATTCCTCAACAAAGATGCCTTCTTGACGCGCAAATGTGTAGGTAGTATAATTATTTCTCAATAAATTAAATTTTTAGCGAATTTATTTCTCAAATTCACTTAAAATTTACCATTAAAAAAAAGTATGCGTGGTACGTTCGAGTCATTCAACTCGCATCGTTCACGTTGCTACCGGTAAATTTACAGGCCACACTG
This sequence comes from Pinus albicaulis, assembly GCA_034641835.2. Classification (NCBI taxonomy): domain Eukaryota; kingdom Viridiplantae; phylum Streptophyta; class Pinopsida; order Pinales; family Pinaceae; genus Pinus; species Pinus albicaulis. Next base: position 637,407,527 of record CM076574.1, on the reverse strand, counting down.
CGAATGGTGTTAACAGAAACCACGTCAGGTTTTGATGCACTATTGAGAAAAAGCGCATCACTTTAACACTAAAATAGTGCGGTGCGTGTCGTATGTTGGCTGCACCAACCATATAATTTTTTTAAAAATAGTGACACTATGTACGGTTGTACGACAATGTGGTCATTTACCGGATCGCACCGGGAATTATGTATGGCTCTTGAGCAGTGCATTCACCAAAATAACCACCTCGATGTGGATATTTTGGTCAACGCACCATGCAAAAAATATTTTGCGCAGTGCGTGAAGTTTTTTCATGTGCACTGTGGGTGGTGCATGATAAACAAGTACGCACCGGATGATCCTAGGTGCATTGAATGTTTTTTTTTTCAATAAAAATTATATATAATATATACATTTGTCATTTAATAAAAAAAAAATTATTTAGTATGTGAATCATTCATTGACATCAACAGAGAGAGTAAAGGGAACACTAAGAGCATATGTAGGACAGTTATAAAATGATTGAATCAGGAATGGGAGGCACGGGAGAGGAAGAGACTTTTGTACCCTCACCCTATTACGTCACCCACCCAGTTTCTCTTAAGGGAGGTAGGCCTCCTTAATTTCTACGAGGAGGTTACATCCTTGAAGGGGCACAGTGGGTTATTGGGACATTTGACATACAGGTGGGATGCCCCCCAGAAGGCTTTTCTGGTTAGTCCTGACTAGTGGTATGAGCCCATTGAGGAGGAAATTTATTTTATTACTGCCCTACCTAGGAAAGGGCATGATTTTCCCCAGTTCCCATATGTCCCCATCAGTTATGCAACAACGAGTCAGTTGGCATACTCCCATAGATACATTAGGAACGATATATTTTTTGTTGTATATTTTCAGGTATCCACTAGTCAGTTATGCATTGCTTCATTTTTTCCAGAGGAGGTGAGGTTCCTCTCACTAGTACTTGATGACCATTTCACACTATACTAGTCACGGACAACACATTAGTTGCCCGCTTTTATTTTATGTTGATTCTTTATTCCAGATGCCACGACTTGTGAGATGGTTTTTCATTTTTTTTGCAGCATTTTTGTATAGCATTAGATAGATGTCATTCTGAGGCATGTGGGAGGTTGACCTTCCATTTTTCTTCAGATTAGTTTTGCTTTTTTTTAGAGGGGTTTCCGAAGACAAGGCCTACATTTTTCTGGCAGCCTCATAGGCTATTGTTACATGTACAGATGCAGATGTGAGGTCACATGATGCCCAATACGGACCTGTCCGACTATTTGACTAGGATATCTAGTGATGCACTTGAGCTGCTAGCCAGTGTTGATGATCACATGTTTGTGATGGTGTCATGTCCATACATGGGTTTGCATTGGTGAGGTTGTACCAAAATCCTCTTAACACATGATGAGATATCAGTTGCTATAGGAAATATTAGTGTTTTCTTTAAACTAATATAGTTTCATTTATTGTCTTAATTAATTAATTAGAACAAAATTTATTCTAATGCGTTCTTTAACTTTTTTTATTAAATTTCTTAATGAAATTGTCTAATTATTGTTATGTACTATGTATTTTGTAGATATTGGCACATTCATTGGGGACATGATTCCACCCCAACCAGATGATCCTGTAGATCATGACAAGGAGATGGAGGAGTTCGTGGATCAGGGTGACATACGTGATCCTCGGGTACAGATACTCGCTGGGATGCTGTGTAGGGCGAACATATGATTAAAGGTAGAGTGGTGTGACCGACTGTTTCAACTCCTGGTTGATGAGGGAATCTGCCCTGCTACGATAAGAGAGATCTAGGGTGATTGTAGGCTCAAAAATTTCTTGAGAGACATGCCTTGTGATATGATGACCCTTATGCATCATATCGTTGGAGCATTCAGGCTACTAGCAGCTAGGAGGGATAGGCATCGTAGAGATGAGCGAGAGAGAAAATTATTGGATGATGATGATCATGAAGGGAGTGATCATCATTCTAGTACTCCACCTCCTCCTCCTTCACTTTGTGTCAGAGATGACCAGCCAACATCGAGTCCTAATCAACATGCATCTTCTGAGTAGGCACCATCTCAGCATGCATGTAGTCCTGAGTAGGCAAGGCCATCCACTAAGCAGACACTTGATCTTGAGCAGGCAGGTCCATCTGAGCAGGCACCATCCACTGAGAAGGTTGCACCATCGAGTCATCAACAGGCATCTCCTGAGCATACACCATCTGATCAACAGGAACATGTTGAGTAGGCATGTCATCCATCTGAGCATGACATTGCACCATCGACTGAGCAAGCCTTGAGTACTAGTTATAGTATTGATGTAGTACCACAAGATATTTGAAATTCATATGCAATTATATTACAGTTGTATATGCAGGTCAACAACATTTGCATCCATAATACCCTTTTGTTACAATACCTGTGAAATTATTGTATACAACATGCATGACACATTAACGAATATCATGAACATCAGAAAAATTACAACAAATTAAATAATTAATATCCGAAATAATATTGTTACGTATATAAACAAATAAAAAACATGTAATTTACGAGAGAAAACTCCTATGCCTCTATAATCATGTTTCATGTAAGCACATTAACCATACAACATAAAACCCCTATGTGCTTCGATGGGTCTTGATACATCATATACATTTATCCCATCCCATAATTCCTTCGATTCATCTACCAGTGGTTGTAAGTAGACATCCATATTATTCGCTTGTCTTCTACCAGGAACTATGAGAGCCAACATAATATGTTCATTCTTCACGGACAACCATGGCGGGATATTTCTATTGATCACTATTACAGGCCAAACAACATAGTTTGTGTTCTGGAGGGAATATTGGTTGACGCCATCCATGGCTATGCTGAGTCGTAGAATTCATATTTTATCCTTGATTTTTTCGGGCTATGTATCCTCTATATGCTTCATGGCTATTGAATCTGTTGGGATTCACATAAATCCCAACTCACTTCTGTGTGAGGCATTCCATCCCTGCAACATCGCTAATTATTTGCAACGAAAGAGCTTTTTAATCCTTGGGATTATAGGCATGTGCCTACATAACTTAAAATGAGGACCACATGATTTACCCTTGTTTTTTGATTTATCATACCTGTCATGCCCACATTTCAGACATATCTCTTTGTCTGCATATTCTCTTCTATATAGAATACAATCATTTGGACATGCATGATATGATATGTACTCAACATCCAACATTTTCAACAATTTCTTTGCCTCTTCGCAACTACTGGGCAAGACATTATCACTCAGAAGAACCTTATCTATGAATAACATGTAGTTGGTCATGGACAATATTAAATGCAAATTAATGCCAATAATTATTAATGTTCATAAAATTGGCCATTTTTAATGTGATTATGTGACAAGATTTCTCAAAATATAAGGGACTTGATGGTCAATTACCTCAAAATTTCTGAGAAAAATGCATTCGACAAGGCCAAAATTGCTTTCAAGTTCTACAAAAACATTTTTGTCCCAAACCGGGTAGACTTTGACTGACCATCAAGTCGAAAGAGAGGGGTGGTGGAAGCAAATTTAAGGCTTTTGAAAAATGTATCAGTGATATGAGCATCATCCCCTAGCTGATCATCATTCTGGAATGCACCTAACAAAATTGTCTCCATGACAGTCGTATCCCTTAAGTAATCATCCATACCAACCTCTATTTGAATACTTCCATTGCCAACTTGTGAACAACTACTATTGTTGTAGTCATTCCTAATTGGTGAATCTGAACGTAGTGGGACTTGAATAGGTGGTTCATTCAACCATTCTTGGTATCATTCCTCTCTAAGGTTTTCTCTTAATTCAGCCTTCTCTCGATTTGACATTGTCGTGGGGTGCAACAGAAGATGGTAGGTAGGTCGCTCATCACCAGTAGAATCCTAATAATTTCAAAAAATATATTTGAACATGGTTAGTACAAAATCGATGATATTAATTAGTAAGCATGTAAATGCATGACTAATTAGTTTGACATTGAAATAATTACATTATACCAAACAATTATTATTACCATCATTGTCCCAGGATTATGGCTAGAATATGGCATGCTACAATTGGTAGGGTGAAGCATATGTCCATTTTCATCTACCAATTGCGCCTTGCGGTATGTTGCTCCCAATAAGAGCTTCGAAATTTTTGGAACTTTTTGAATATTTTATGCATCTGAACTTGATTCTGAATCTGCATGAACCTTCAAATTTGTGTACATTAATTTTATTTAGCTGATTGACATTGATAAAAAAAATAAATTCAATTAGATAATGAAAATATAAATAAAATTTGAAGTAATTACGTGTGGAGATGGATAGGGAGAACTCCATGATGGACTTCGAGAAATATTATGGAACGAGATGGATTTTTAAGAATTGTCCATTTTATATAATTATGAGATTTCTCCCTGCATTTGAGCAAAATCAACAATAAATTTTGGTGTACAAACCTAAAATTAGTTTCAGTGCCTTAAAAAAGGAGTTATTGTTATCGATGCTAATGTAATGTTAACCTCACCGATGGAGTTTTATTGTCAAACGCACCGGTGCTGTTAGTTAAGAAACACACAGAGTATCAGGAAAAAAATGCAACTTTATTATTTTGAAGTGAAAAGAAAACGATAAATTGAAAAATGAGCGACAAATGGTTTTTAGAAATCTAATTTCATAAAAAATTTCTTTAAATAGTAAAATTTATTCATTATTTCATTATTTTGTAAAAATTTTTAGGGAAGGATTTGCACGAGAGACATACCTGGAGAAAGAGAGCACGAGAGCACCATGGAGCAGAAAAATACTTTCGAATAACAACACTATTCAGAGGATCAAAATTTGAAACATTTGGTGATTCACAAAAAACCTTGTAGTATAGTGAAATTGTTAAATTTTACTATAATAATTGGTTTTTTATAGTTTTTGTTAGATTTAATACATGCATAGTAAAATTTTTAAATTTTTCTGTGAATTTTACTAATAAAATCATTTAAAATCTCTATTCATATTTACATTAAATTAAAATTAAGAAAAAAAAAAACAAAAAAATCCATTCTTACGTTAAACCCTTACTTCTTCTTGTTTATGTGACTTCACAATTAGGGATTTCCATTTTAGATTTATAGGGTTTGTATTAATATATTTATAGGCATATGACATCTAACCTGTGGGACCACTTGCAGAGTCGGATCTCAATCCTTGTTGGCCCTTGCACGATTTTTTGATAAACAACTTTTATTAATTGGTGCGTACTGTTTAAAATAAGGCATTGGTGCGTGTTTGTAGTATAGAACACCAGGCGTGTATTGACAAAAAACACTTTTTGATAAAAACAACTTTTTATTATTTCATGTTTATGTTAATCGGTGCTCCGGTATTAATATAATGCACCGGGTCTCCTTGATGACAAAGAGCATCGTACGGTGTTTCTACTGTATTGGCAGTGTGTTTATAAGAACTGACCACACCACGTTCAATGCGTAAGTTGCTAAAGTCGCATCGTTTTCTTGATTTTTTTTTACCTAAAAAGTATGTGATTTATTTATAAAATATATTAATGATTGGTACATGTTTTATATTGATAAAGAAATGGCTGACAAGAGTTCAAGTAACAAAAATACTGATAGCACATCCAGAAAATCAAAAAAGGAAATTTCTTTGTAAATCCTTTATAATAATTATTATTTTTGAACTATATGTAAGTTCAAATAATATGTGTTTTTTTAGTGTATATCACGCATAGCCACAAAATGATGAAGCTCGATAAGGTTATTTCTGATCTAAGACCAGAAGAGCATAAAAACTTATGGAAAAATTGTAGAAGGATGAATCAAGTGAATGCTATCGATCCAATATGAGTTTTTTTTTTGAATTTTCATTAATAATATACTTAAAAATATTAGATAACATGTTTCAAACAATCTATTAATTCAGATATGTTTAATGTTCTATAGGGACCAGAAAATTAATGTTCTAAGAAAAGAAAAAAAATAGAACATGCAAATGAAAATGAATTGTCCTTAGCTCATTTGGAGTGGTGTTGGAGGTTAACGAAAGGGGGAAAAACTTTTACAAAACTTTGAGGGATCTAGTGGAACGAATTTATAGACGTTTTTTTCACTTACAATACAAAAATCAACCCAATGATTCCAAAAACCAGATTTTATTTAATTTACATGAAGAGTTTCGAGAGAACTCGTCAATGAGACATGTCAGACTTTTAATAGCAAAAACCTACAACAACAAAAAATAATGATTGAAAATTTAATATTCCTTTAAATGTTTTTCTAGAATTATATGTATATATTACTACAAAGAAATCATTTATACATATCACTTTTGTTATATTTAGTTTTCATATATCAATGTAAAAATTAAATAGTTTATTGTAATGTTACATTTTCAGGAAGATTATGAAAATATCAAAGGATGAACAAGTTAATATCAGAAATATGTCAGTAGGAATGTCAAAAAGGTGTACAAGGAGATGGTCAAAGAAATGGACATCATTGCATCGCACGAGGAGTCATCTCAATAATAATGTGCTTCAAATGTAATATGTAATCATTGAATTTTTTGATTAGGTACAATAAATAAATAATTTAGCATTAAATATTAATTTTCAAGTATTTTCTTACAGAAAATAAAATAAAATGGAACCCATTCATCATATAAAACAGATCGACAAGGAAGAAAATGGTTTATATCTATGTTTTTGAGTAATTGTTACTTCCTTATAGCAAATTAACTAGATTCCATTTTTGTATATTTTAAGTTGTTTTACAACAATCATCATTGAATGTCTTCAAACAGGTATTAACATACAAATAAAAACCATGAGAAGAATTAATTGACATTGGGTTAAGTATGGGTTGTCAGTATATGTTGGCATATCAGAAATTAATCATGGAATTTGTAAGCATCTATCTTGTTTTACTTATCTCTGTCTATAATTAACAGAACAAAAAAATCATTTATATTAAATCTATGATTTGTTATTGGGTATAAAACTTGCAGGAAACAAAGTATGGAACTGTGCCAACAAATGAATTGTTGAAAGATGCCATGAAATTTGGTTTCAAAAGATTATGTATAGTTCACAAGTCAATTCTTGTTATGGTACATTTCTTTTTGTTTTACATTGATGTATATTATTTAATATTGCAATTTTCATTATTCTCACCAATGTATATACACTCGTTACACTTTATTTTTATGTTTGTAGATGGAACTTGAAGAAGAAGAAAACAATCAACACAATGAAAAAAATATTCCTCCAAATAACCCAAGTCATGGAAGTAGCTTGAGCAGTGAAAGGAGTTCCAACGAAGAGTGATGATCAATATGTTTGGATATTAAAGCAAGGCATTGTATTTTTTGAAATATTTGTCTGTGAAATGAGACATTTTGTTTATTGTAATGGACATAGTGTCCTAATTGAAAGACAAAGGGATACTAATAATTGTCCCATTTTGTATGACAAGGAGTGTCTTATATATATATATATATATATATATATATATATATATATATATATATATATATATAATAAAATACGTTTTAATTTATTCTATTGTGTTCTCCATTGTCGCTGTGAAATATTACACCACTGATTAAATATATGGATGATTAAACGTTATAATGAAGAGATGCTAAATCTGATGATATGATATAACAAATTCATCCAAACATCACATTCAAATGCACTAATAAAAATTTAATTGATATGAATAATGTTATGAGATATGTGTAGACTTTTGATGAATAATGAATTTCAAAAAATTATAATAACTGCACTATCACAGGTCCATGTTTCTAAAAAATAGAAAATGAACACCAGTGCGTGTTAGTTACTGTGCACTACTGTATTTTTATGATTCTGCGCACTGGCGTGTTTCTACAACTTATGGGCACCGCATCAAATACCATTACCAATTAGAATGCCTGGTGTGCTTTATCGATGACTACCGTGCGGGCGAGCGGATAGACATTGAATTCACCAATATGGTTTGCCTTTAACGTGTCGATGATTTTTTATAACTTAACGACTCGGTGCGTTTTAACACCTTAACGACCTGGTGTGGTTTTACACCTTAACGGAGCTGGTGCATGCACCTTCTATCGTCCTCATGCGTATTTGTGGGTGACACATACCAGGACGTTAATAAATGCCTCGGGGCTTCCGAAATTTGTTTTCTATCCCAGTGCTTGGTATATTTACTGTAACGGTGTGTATAGGTTAAAATGCAATGGCGCGTTCACACATGATGCACACACCGATAAGAAAAACATCCGTAAAAACCTTCGGACACCAATTTTTTTTTAGTTCTGTCGAAGTTCCGTTAGAAGTTCTGTCAAAAACTTTGTTACCAAAAACGAATGTTGTAGAAAAGGTTTTTTTGACAATTTTGACCAATTTATAACACTAAAAACCTCCTTTATAACCTTTGCTAGAGGTTCTTTTCCTTGTAGTGGCACATTTTCTCCTACTCCTCCAAGTTCATCTTGAACAAGAGTGAATCTTGATAAGTAATGAGTAATATTTTCACTTTTCTGTATTTGAATGCTCGTGAGTTTATCTTTTAATGCCAATTTTCTGGTATCACTACTACTCTGGAATAGATTTGTGAGAGTTTTACACATCAAAAAAGGAGTCTCCTTTCCATGCAAGTTTTAAACCACATGATCTATGACACCCTCCAGAATAATCCTCCTAGCTCTTGTTGTGTCTTTCTTCCACTGAGAAAGTGCTTGTGTATCTGATGTTGTTGGTTTTGGAATATCACTTTGTGTATATTCCCATACTCCATTGTTATCTAGGAAAACTTCCATCTTGTCTTTCCAAGCTCAAAAATTCAAGGTGCCTCCAATGCATATTGAAGCCTCAATCCATTGAAAGACATTTTTCCTATACTGAAGAGAATCTGCTCCAAAAACTTTTCCAATCGAAATTTCTGTGAGAGAAGATATAGAACAAGGTTTCTATGTGGTCTTGTGGTATAAATTGCAAAAAAATTGTTACTGCTAATGAAATTGAACTAAAATGAAGAGACAGAAATTTATTCTACTATTCTACTGAAAGGAAAATACATGCAACCATCAAAACACAAGAAGCACAATGATTTTACAGGGGAACCTAACTAGGAAATACCCCTCCTCTATTGGTATTATATAAGATGAATAAAAATTGATCAATTACAATTGTTGCTTCACACATGAAGGACACCCTGCACTGTAATTCTGATCTCCTCCTCTCCAAAAGACTTAACCAATTATTGGCCTCCTACTGCTCCTATTTCCTTTCACAATTCTTGAGGAATTTGGATCCTAAAGAATAGGGAAAGCCTTTCTTGCACAATTGAAGGAGAAGAGTCTCACCTACTACATACAAACTATATACGCTCCCTAGTATACAGTAATAAATACATCGATGCCTTTTCCCTCCACTCAACTAGGTAATTCATATTCCATCCACGCCAAGGTCTATTTTTAGTAAACTGATTAGTTAACTCAGATATCAGTGAGTTAAATATAGTTATAACTACTCATCAAAACTCCTACTCACTCCACTAAAGACTAGAGCTTAGATAACTGAGTCAGCTAATAATAACTCCAATGGATTGCTAATTAGAATTTCTCCATTTGACTAAGACACAAGTCAAATGAAGCCTTTTATTACTACATTTTTAACAATAATGTTCATTATTTGTATTGTATTTTAAAATGTAAAAGTGAATTCATCCTCTCCAAATGTTTTGGGACATTTAGATTGTGAAAATTACAATGTTCCTAGTTTATAACTAGATTTCATGAAAACCAACCATACAAATAAGTAAAAAACCACTTGGTGAAAACTAACGCATTAGTATCATTAGCATGTTCATGATCATTTTAAACATTAAATTGAATTAACTATTAAAAACATATATTTTTCTTAAAAGACTACAAACATGTATTTTGGCTACAAATTTAAATTTCAAACTAAATAAAATATATACAACTCTATAAATTTAACACAAAATAAACTATATATATCTCCATAAGTTTTAATATCCATTATAATTAATACCTATAATACTAATAACAATTTATTTCAATAATGTGTTTTCTTAAAGATTATAATGTTTTGTTATTTGTATTGTATTTTTCAATGTAAAAGTGAATTCATCCTCCCGTTTTTGGGACATTTACATTGTGAAAATTACGATGTTTTTATTTTATAACTAGATTTTACTAAAATCTACCAAACAAATAATAAAGAGTCATTTAGTGAAAACTAACTCATTGGTATCTATTTCATTAGCATATTGATGATCATTTTTAAGTATTAAATAGAATAAACCATTAAAACTATATTTTCCTTAAAAGACTACTAACATGTAGATTGATTGATACCAATAATCAATTATATAGATTAATGTATACTTTAGTCTTTTACTAAATTTAGGTCAAGGTTACATTGTTCTTCTCTTCCGATCTTCTAAGTTTTAATTTTTTTGGGATATGATTTTGAATAAAATCCACCATAAATTTGTTGGAATTATAAATTTAAACTATAAAATTTACACAAAATTCACAAAACCAAAATATTACAAATTTTTCAAAAATGCTAAATCCATCTCTACATTTAAAAATATTTTGTAAACCACCACTACTCCCAAAAATTCAAAATTCATTAGCCAATCCCAAAACCTTGGCCATCACAAAATGAAGCAAAATAAGGAACCCTATGACGGCTTTTCAGGCACATGAAATCTAACGTACACAATACAAATCCAATTCTTAGAAAACGTGGAAGATAAAGATTTGAGGTATAAAAAGCAGTACATGGGTGGCCTCGTGGATTTTCAAACAGTACATGCATTCAAGCTGTGAACAATGAACCCAATCTGGAAAGCTGTAAATGTGCAATCGAACCTGTACTTTTCTGTAAAACCGTAAATCTATTCGTCTGGTCATTATAGCTCTGTCATTTCTATATAATGGTTCGTATGTCTGTGGAAAAAGGAGTGAGTACTGGGGTATGTATTCAAGTTGTCCTGGGATTTCTATGAATTATCCACACGTCCTACGTAGTGTACACGGGGACTTCGTTTTAAATGTAATACCTATGGAAGCTGTACAGTGAACTGTTGTCTACCGAGACTTTTAAGGCGAAGGTTGAATATTTCAATGCAGTAGCCATTAGGGTTTTGAATTCTCCGTACGACCACGCAAATTGTGAGTTGCTTTGTCCGTTGCTAATTGTGACAGCGCATTCTGTTATCTTATCGCACGGCCCGCTGCCACAAAAACATGGCCGCCTTGGATGACAGCTTTTGCTCTTTCGGCGTACGAAGTCGTGCCTTGCTTTTGCTCTTTCGGCGTACGAGGTTGTGCCTTGCTTTGTCACGTCACACAAAAAGCAGCCCCCGAATTCTTACATAAACCGTTCCTTGTCTAAAGATCTTCGGTCCCTTCGTGGATCCTGTGTGCTCTCTCGTTGCTTCTGTCATTTTTTACCTTCATACATTTTTCTGTTGGTCTCTGTGTGCCCGGCTTTGCATCTCTGCACTGCACAGTTGGTGGGTTTTTTCTTCTGAACATCTGATGGTTGTATTTTCATTTCTTTTTCTTAGCAGATTGCTTTTTCTATAAGTATCAAATAACTGTTTTATCATTAAATAACTGTTTTATAATGAGTAGTTATTGAATAGTATATACCCACAATTAAATAATGTATTTTCTTAAATCTAAACATTAACATATACAACCCCATTTACTACCCAACACCACCCATTTACTTGCCTTCTCTATATGCCATGTACAATACAATATACTTGCTCAGACTGAAACAAATTTATTTATGTATTTTGGTAGGGTTGTGGTTTATTGTTGTAAATAGCTTACTACCCAATACCACCCATTTACTACCCAGTTATTTTTTGCCTTCTCTATATGCCATGTACAATATCTTCTGACTACCCAGTTATTTTTTTGCCTTCTCTATATGCCATGTACAATATACTTGTTCAGACTGAAACAAATTTATTTATGTATTTTGGTCGGGCTGTGGTTTATTGTTGTAAATACCTTTCTGTTGCTTGAACCTTGTAGGTGAGCACGCAGTGGAGACCTTCAAGAATTGCTGTTTGACTGATATATCAGTATGCTGGTATCCATGATCCTCCCACATGCTCAGCTGGGGGATTCGGAACAGGAAAACACAGCATAGTATCATGCAAGCTTAAACCACAAACAGCGTCTAAGGAATGAAATATGATAATTGTTTATGGAGTTATCAATTACGGCATTATTTTCATTTACATAAATATACAAAGTTTTACCCTTTGGATATACAGTTTTGTAAAAGTTTTACACAAACCAGAGTATTTTCATGCTGAAAAAAATAAATAAATATACAAATACCGTATTTATATGTTTGGACTGTAATGGTTTTTTTAATGTATAAAACAAAGATCAAAGCGGTAATTGCATTGGTTTAGGTCCTTGTATATGTTACCATAAAATTTACCCAGCTTTAAAAGCATTTTTGTATATTGTGTCATGCAAATGCAGGAATCAAACAAAATTGTGAATGTATAATTTGTGAATTTTTGTTAAAGGATTTTAGTTAGGTAAATAATTTGTTAGGAGTGATTGAAGTTATTGGAGACAATGTTGTGAGTGGTCTATAATAATAGAATATTCATAATTTTATTTAATCAGTAATATTTTAGAAATTAATATTTTTTAATAATTTATTTAGTTTATAATATTTTAGAAATTATTACTTTTTTAATATTTATTATTTTTATATTCATTTATTATTATAGATTATTTTTAAAAATTACCAAATTCTTTAATAATTTTCATATTAGTTATTATTATTATTATTTTATTATAAATCATATATTTAACATAGTTTTTTGAAATATTATGTTCCATTATGATATAATGGTGAAAATCTAGTCATAATGGTGAAATTAGACTAGATTTTGACTCTTTTTGGTAGGCAGTTTTAGTTATTTTGAGTTGAGAATTTATTTCACAAAAACATAAATCAAACCTTAGGATTTATTGTTTAGATGTGTTCAGGTTAAAGTTAATCTGTAACTCTAAAATATTATAGATAATTTTTATAATTTAATGGATTTTTATTCAATTGATAAAGTTATGTATATTATATTTAAAGGTTATAGGTTTAAAATCTGATAAAATGATGTATTTTATTTTTAGAAGTCAAATATTTAAAAATAAATATTAACATTATTTATATATATTAAGATAAAAATGAAAAAAAAACATAAATTTTTTCTCTCTCTAAACTTTCAACTTTATATATAAAAATCTAATAAAAATATAAAATATTAAAAATGACATAAAAGAATAATAAAATAAATTCTTATCTCACTTTACAGCTTTTAATTTACAAATCATCAATATAAATAAAGATATATAAATTTCATTAATTAACTATATCTTTTATCATTTAAAATTCCATTAAATACAAATATTCATAAGATAATCCCGTTACATTTCTCAACCTCACATTTGGATTCCTTCATGGCAAACATAAATTATTGATAAGTAAAGTCTTTTACACTTTAAGAGGAATATAGGTTGTTTTTATACTCAAATATATGTTTCATAGCCATGAAAAGAAAATGGATAAATAAAGTTGTTCTTTATTCATGAGAATATATATATTAATATTTCAATATTATTTTTTAATTGTAGATTTATTTCTTAAAAAATTAAATTAATTTATAAGATTTTGCAATTAAAAGTAACTTTATTAGATTATATATATATTGTAATTAAGCATATATTTATATCAATTGAATTAATTTAATGATAAAGATATAAGATATTGTTTTAAAGTTATGTTTAAAATTAAATCAGATTTATAAGTTGTAGGTATTATATATGTATCTTTTCTTTATGTTTTTATAGAGTGAAAAGAAATATTAAAAAGATAAATACAATATTAAAAAAATTAAAATAAAATAATAGATATATAGATTTTTATATTCATTTTTACATAATCTCAAATAAAAATTAATATTAACTTAAATTTTATTAATAAATAGATAATTCCTTTACATTTTAAAATCTTTATATGTCTATATTGTGATGTGTAAACATCTTAATATTTGGAATTCCTCCATGGCTTCCATGAAATTATTTCCTTTTACATATCACAATATTTGGAATTCCTCTATGGCTTCCATGAAATTATTTCCTTACACTTTAAAGCGAATATACAGTGTAAAGGGAATATAGGTTGTGTATTTTAAATTCATGTGCATGATAGGAACATAAACAGTTTTCTTTTGGGAGCTATACTTTGATGGGAATGTAGAGTATTTTTAAAATATATTTTATTTTTAATGTTTTTTTTAATATTTCATTTATTTTATTAATATTTTCTGGAAGTTAGCTAATAAGATTTGGTATTCAAGTGTTTTATGGTTAAAGTTTATATATAATTTTTATAATTTAATATATTTTTTAAATGATAAAAGCATATTTTCTGTTTTAAGGTTATTTATTTAAAATTAGGGAGGATTTGTAAGTTGTAGGTGTCAGCTACATGTATATTTGTTGATTTACATATTGGCTTTTGTGGTTGGTAATGATGAATTTAAGTATGTGTGTGGGGAAAATATTAGGAAAAACATAAAAAATATTTCAACCATACAGTACCCCTCATATATATAAGGCATATATAAGGCTGGCCAGGAGAAATATTAGAGAAAAAATAAAAATAAAAAATTAAATAACTTCTTATATCTTTTTTTAACAAATCACAAATTCTTGTTGCATTGTGAGATGCTTTACAACTCATTATGCGGAAGATGGTCTAGAGTGTTTGTAAATGAATGTAAACATTTAAATGTTGGCTCAACATAGAGAAGATATTGCTGTGGTTGTAAATGAGTGTAAACATTTAAACATTGGATCAATATGGAAGATATGTTGTAGTGTATCTAAAATAAAAGATTAAAGAAAATAATAATATTAATAATATTAATATTGATAATAATACAGAATAATGCATGTTCAATTAAAAAGGAAAAAATAGAAAAACTAATGAACCTATTGGATTCAATTCAACTTGTTATATTATAATTTTGATTTTATTAATATAATTACATAGATTTTTTCGAGGAAAAAATCATAATGTACATATCACATTAAAATAAATTTAATCGAGTATGAATCCATTTTATGTACAAATCTAGTATTATTTAATACAGTATAGATCCATTTTAATTAGGGATCAAGTATATGTGGAGACTAATGAAATCTCTAACAGTGAAAACTTCTTTTAGAGTGCAAAATTTGAAAAAAAATTGCATCCCTCTCATCCCTTAATATATCCCAAGAATATACAGTGACACACTCTCTCTATAACATCTCATCCATCAACAAGAAAATTACCTCAATAATTAAATAAATAACTACAATATATATAATTTTTATACTCCATATTTACTCGTCTCTTATAATAAATTGGTAGAATCATTTTATCATTTGCCTGATTCCCTCAATAATTAAATAAATAACTACAATATATATAATTTTTATACTCCATATTTACTCGTCTCTTATAATAAATTGGTAGAATCATTTGATCATTTTCCTAATTGAATCAAAAAATTAGAGGAAATTTAAGTTTAAAAGTTCCCATGAAATTTTCATGTAATTTCCATGTCATAATATGTAAACCAATCAAAATGATTTAAATTTAAAAAGAGGTACATGTAAATATTTTGGAGGGAAAAGAAGAAAAACTATTTTTTTTTTAAATTGTATTTTTAACTTATCTCCTTACAAATTTACTCAAATTTCAGGTCTAAACACTCATTGGATGCAAAATTAAATTCCACATCCAACGATTACCCATTATGCATACTTTTGAGAAGACTCACGTTGAAAAAAATTGTAGATACATTAAACAAGTGTGTTACAACATGTTTTTTAATGTATATGCAATTTTGATCAATGTGGGTATTCTCAAAAGTATGCATAATAGGTGCTCGTTGGTTGTGGAATTTAATTCCGCATCTAATGTGTCTATAAATGAAATTTGAGTAAACCTATAAGGAGATAAGTTGAAAATACAATAAAAAAAATTAGTTTTCTTCTTTTCCCTCCAAAATTCATAAATCTTATTTTATTATTTTAACTATTATTTTATTATTTTTCCTTAAGAGGCCACTTTTAGAGTGAAATTTCCTCTAATGAAGTTCCTCTTTCCTCATGTAAATGTACCATTTTAGTATATATACTTTCTATTTTTGTATTATAACTCCACAAGATATTTTGATAAAAACATATATTAACATTCAAAACCCATGGAAAGGGCTTCCCCTTGTTTTATAACCTTGCATTATTAATTCATTACTTTTATGTTTAACTACAAAAGGTATTACCATATATCATGGTGCTATTGGAATTCATAACAAGCCAATTGACATTGGTATAACCTAAGGTGGTGCTAGGCCTTACGACCTACCTTAGTGCATATATGAATCACATATTAATCTCAATGTTTATTATAGTGTCAAGTCCCCGGTTTTGAATTTGTATTGGGTTTTTTTTATCTCTTATATTATTTAAATTATTGACTTAGTTCACCATGATTATAAAGACATTGACATGATGTTGGTTATGTGATTATGTTGCCACTACACATGGGAGTTCCACTCAATGAACCTCTTACATATCACATGTGTTCATGGCATACTAAACACTACTTTTAATTTGACTACATATTGGAAAATATCTCTAAAAATTACATTATTTAACTCCCTACAATTATGAACCCAATACACCTTCCCAATTCAGAAAACCCCTACTTTCACTAGACATTATAGGTATCCATTTTTCCATTAACATTTTTTATAACCCTTTATATTTTTTCATTAACATTGAGCTCCATTTTTTATACCGGCCAATTAAAAAACCCTTTACCCCCTAATATATGCTCAATATATTATGCCATTTTTCCTCTATATATATCACCCAATATGAATGCACGTGGTATGGCATTGCTCACCCAATGAAGCCACTTACCACCACATACCTTGCTCTATGTTACACATGCATGCAAATTGAGAAGTGGCATCTAATTGTTTTTCCCTTGTAGCATTATGTATTTATTTTCATGATGAATGGCTACAATTTATTTTTACAAATGGATGGTTGAGATTGATTCGGTAGTGATTAGGGTAACCACCCTACACGTGCCCTGTCGTCGACTCTCATTCTCGCAAGAGCATATCTGTGAAAAGTTGCTCAGCAATAGGGTATTGGTTCCCTTCTTCCATTCAAGGGTTTCCCTTTGGAGAAAACAAATTAATCTCTTTAGTTCTCAATGTCGAGCCTCTTAATTAGGCCAACACTCTTGGATTTACTAAATTTGCTTGATATCTTTTCCCTCTGGTAATTTTGGATGACCTCTTACGTGTAGTTTACATTTGATTTCTATATTTATCGCATGGTATTTTTGTCCCATTTTTATTTTAATATATTTTATACCTCATGACATTGTTGTGATCGAATACCTATGGCTTTACTTACACATGGGTTTACCTAAAGTGGCACCAAAAAGGATCTAGGGCCACATGGTTTCAAAACAACTTCTTCTATATTCAAATAGTTCTTGGAAAGGGCAAGATTACCTCTGCCATTTATTTTGAGGGTATTTTCCTTGTTTTTGATCAGATACCATTGGACTAGTTATTATTCTCTCAAAATTTTATTTTCTAGCAATTTGACTCCCCGAGATTTATTTTTGTTTGGGTTTACAAGTATAGACACCAGTCACACCTAGACTATCCCTCATAGGTATAAGCGTTAGTCTTCACGCTATGAATCCTCATCCTCTTCCTAATCTCCTTTGGAAAAATGTTTTCTTAATACCATTACTTTAATACAGTCATTATTTTGGTATTGTGGCAGGTATGTTCTTTTACCTTCATGTTGCAGTTATAGTATGGCGAGGGAGGGTTTCGACTCCAACCAACCAAAAGTTTCTTATTAAGATTATTATTTTTATTTGGCTCAAGGCTGTGATTAATAACCCATGTCACGTAGCCAACAGTTGTATTGATTTACGGAACCCTAACTCTAATGGAGTTGGGTCTGGTCTATTACCCTCTGCTCTTTCAATTTGTAATTATGTATAGACTTTGTCAATTGTAATTTTAAGAGATAGGCCATGGCCTACAATGCACTATTCTATGCATAAGGGACCATTATGTCCAAACCAAACTATTTTGTACTTTTTTACACCGCCAGTTTAATAGAAGTTTTAATGCATAAAATTTGATATTTTCTTCCTTACGAGTGAAACATTCGTATGCATTTTGCATTATAGTGCTTACATTTATTTGATTTTGAAATAACTTCTTGCCTCCGTTCTAGACTTATTCTCAAGGTTATAAGAACAGCATATATGTGATATGGGTTTGAATATTAGCACCAAAAACCTCGACAGTCAATTTGTTACAATGGTTTTACTTTTCTGTTTTATTAACCTTCAGTTCCTATGAATATACTTGCATTTACACGTAAATGCTTAATTATCTTTTAAAAAAGAAGTCTTGTAAGCATTTTTACGTGGTTATTTTTTTAAAATATTAAATGACCTTTTCGTTCTTCCGGTCATGGAGTCGATTTCCTGTACAGTAACATTTTAGCCTTCAGCAAAAATCTTTCTAACATTTATACATACATTTACAATACTTATTTTTATTATGAAATTATTTTATCTACTTTGTCATACTTATATTAAAGTTTATCTGTAATCTCTGTTGATCTTACATAGTGAATGTCACTTAATCCATAGAATCAGAGACGATCTCTGCAATGGACTACTACATATACCATTTGTTCTGCAATGGACTACTACATATACCATTTGTTCTTTTCCTATATAGGAGTAGTTTCAATAACTCGTTCACTACAACTTAAACATCATTCAATACCTGTAATAAACCAATAATATTAGTAGAACAACTCTCTGTCTTAGAGGTATTTAGTTTTATTTTCTTGCTCAATCAATTGTTGTCCTATAAAATATCATAGGTAGCTCAACCAATATTTCATAACTATTTTCTTCTGCAAAAAACCTACGTTCATGTACTAGTACATATTATATGTACATTTCTTCCTAGAAAACACACAGTGAGTCCATATAAAACATTTTATTCTTAAGACTACTCTATTTTTAGATACATCTATACAAAAATAAATTTTAAGCTACACTTATATCTAAAAAGCCTCCATGTTCCACCTGACCTTGAACCAATTCTTCCTTGGTTCCCCTGATATATCTCCAAACCGTCAGTAAGAAAAATATCACAGAAAGAGTTTAATATGTAGCTTTAATACCTCTTGAACCCTTAGCAGTATCCTGCTAAAATTACTGCTTTCTACTAGTCTTTATCCCACACTAGATTTTCTTTTCAACAACTGTATTTATCTCCCATAAATCTTGAATTTCATAGATTCCAAGCCATGGAATTTTTCTCTATCCCTATAAAGTATTGTGATCTATCTACCCATATTCCTTCTCTTTCTCTCCTAGAAGAAATTTCTATGTTTTACTTCTGCCTCACTATGAACAACAAACTCCAACTATTTTTTCTATCAATTAGGGGCTAAAATATCATGTTAGCATTTTACTTTTTTCGTGAGAGGATTAAAAACTTAATAGAATTCCATAATTTTATTTTTTTCAAATGTTATTTCTATTATAATATTCATTACATGTCATTTAATTCCTTTAATTAAGATAAGTGATATATTAATTTTCCCACGGGTATTACATATCTCCCTCTCTAAAAAAATAAAAATGTCCTCTGTGTATTTTGGTAGGATCAATTTCATTTTAACAACACTAGAAAATAATTTCTCATGTCATCCTCTAATTCCCAAGTCAATTCCTGAGGTCAAAATTTCTTCCATTGCACTTTAACCTGGGTGATGGTTCCAGAGTATAATCTCCCTCTGATCCAAGGTTTGTTGTGGTTGAACCTAGAATTCCTCTTTCTAGATCTACATGTACCACATGCCAATCAATTACATGAAATGGATAACATAGATGCTATTTCAACAAATATACATGAAAGACATTATGAAATTTTACATGTGTTAGCAATGCCAATTGGTAAGCCATTCGTCCAACTATGGCTATAATTTCAAAGGGTCCACCAAATCGTGGATTTCATTTAGAAAAAAATCCTAGCTTTAGGGAACTTTTATTTGGTTTTATTTTAACATAAAAAAAATCTCCCACACTAAATTCTTTATGTTCCCTTTTTAGGTGAGCATAACTCTTTTGCCTATCTTGGGCAACCTTTAAATTTTGCGTGATATTTTTTTATCATTTCCTCCATTTGTTGCAGTTGTTTTTGACCTAAAATGAGTACGTATTTTGGTTTATACCAATCCAAGGGAACATGACATCTCCTTCCATATAGGGATTTGAAGGGGGTCATCATAAGTGAGGCCTCATATCAATTATTGTAGGAAAATTCCACTAAGTGTAGATAATATTCCAAATTAGGTTGATCCATAATGTACATATGCAGCATGCCTTCCAATACCTGATTAACTCTTTCTGCATACCCATATGTTTGTAAATGACATGTAGTACTGAAATTTAATTGTCGTCCTAATCCAACAAACAAATATTTCCAAAAGTTCGATGTAAACTTTTCATTTTGTCTAATATTATTATCTTTGGTACTCCATTTAATTGAAATGTTTCTCTCATAAAAAAATTTCCACCTAAGAAGCCTTATAAGTGGATTGTATAGGAATAAAGTGAGTAACCTTAGTTTTTCCACCACCACTATAATTGAATCATGTTGTTTTCCTGTTTTCGGTAGGCCAATAATAAAGTTTAGGGATATCACCTCCCATTTCCACTCTGAAATTGGTAGGTGATTCAACAATCCTATCAGATGT
Organism: Pinus albicaulis; assembly: GCA_034641835.2. NCBI lineage: Eukaryota > Viridiplantae > Streptophyta > Pinopsida > Pinales > Pinaceae > Pinus > Pinus albicaulis. The sequence continues at coordinate 637,386,534 of CM076574.1, read as the reverse complement.
TAGTGCTACGATTTCACCATTTGACATTCTTAACACCTTTACAAATATTCTGCAACCCCCCTTTTCTTTCCAGGTTAATAATTTTTTTTTTGAGTGAAGAAATCATTTTCTAGTACCCTGGGTGTGCTCCATATGGTTTGTTGTGGTATTCAACGAGTATTAACTATTTAATTTCATGCTCATTTGGAATGTAAAGTTTTTTTTTTTTAACAATAGTCCATTTTTTTAAAATTTCATATTCTAAATTCCTTCCTTGTGGAGTTTCATTCCTCACCCATTCATAAAACAATTTATAATTCTAATCAATTATTGATCCCCTTTTTACTTGTTCAAAAAAATCTATTTTGATTTTAATCACTCCAATCTCACACAAGGATCTTGAACTCCTACTTAAACCATTCACCACCCTATTCTCCTTCCCTTTGATATGCTTTATATCAAAATTATATTTTCTCAATAACACCATCCACCTAGCCTTCCTTACATTTAGATCTGGTTGTTTGAAAAAATATTTCAAACTAATATGATGTGTTATTAGTGTAAATATTTTACCCATTAGATAATTCCTCCACATTTTAACGGTGTGTATAACAATTGCTAACTCCAAGTCATAACTTGCATAGTTTTTCTCATGCTTCTTTAATTTGTGGGACTCATATGCTATCACATGTCCTTCTTGCATCAAAACGATCCCTAGTCCTTCATAACTTGCATCAGAAAAAACAACACATTATTTATTTGGGTCCACTATTTGTAAGATGGGTACCACTGCCAACAAATTTTTTAGCCTCACAATTTTTTTAGCCTCTCAAAGTTGTCCTGACATATTTGAGTCCTTTCGAACTTTACTCCCTTCTTTTGTAAAGAAGTTATGGGTTGCACTATTTTTCAAAATCATTCTATAAATTTGTGATGAAATCCGGTTATTCCCATGAATGTCCTTATGTCTGCCGCTTTCTTCAGGACTAGCGAGTAAAGTATATATTTTACCTTTTCCTTGTTCACATCTATCCCCTCTTTGGATATGACATGACCCAGATACTATATCTTCTCTTTGTAGAATTGACACTTGCTGGAATTTGCATATAGTTGGTAGTCTCGTAGTATTTGCAGCACTGTTTCAAAGTGTTTTTTGTGCTCTTCTATTTTTTTAATATATGAGTATGTCATTTAAAAAATAAACACAAACTTTTCAAAAATCTTGTTGAACAGGCTATTCATTAAACACATAAATGTAGCACACCCATTTGTGAGCCTAAAAGGTAAAAGCATAAATTCATAATACTAATATCATGTTTGAAAATCTATCTTGGGAATGTCTTCTTCCTTGATATTCAACTGGTGATATCGAGATCCAAGGTATTTTTTTGAAAATATCATCGCTCCTTTGACTTGATCAAACAAGTCATCAATCCTTAGAAGAGGATTATTTTTTTTAATGGCAAATTTGTTTAATTGATAGTAATCGATGTATAGTCTAAAGGTTTCATCCTTATTTTTAACAAATAGGACTTATGCACCACATGGTGACACATTAGTCCATAGGTATCCCTTATTAAGCATTTCTTGCAATTCCATTTTTAATTTGGTAAGTTCTATCACACTCATTCGATACTAGGCCTTCGATACCAAAGCCACTCCCCGTATCAAATCCATGTAGAAATCTATCTCCCTTTTTGGTGGCAGTATCGAGATATCATATGGAAATTCGTCTGGGTAGTCTTGAATACTCTCCAATTCATCAACATATTTACCCTTTTTTTATTTTTTTATTCTCAACTTGGATGCAAAAACATTGGCACCCCTTCCTTAGTGCGTTTTAACTTTAATGTTGTTACTTTTCACATAGAGATAGGCTTGGGTGTACCCTTGATGATATGAACTTTATTTTTTATTGTACGTGTAATAATTTTATTTAAACAATCAACAACTTATCAATGTCCCTCTGACCAATCCATCCCTATCAACATGTCAAAGGAGCCTAAAATTAGTATGTTCGAATTTATAGTGGTGCGAATGCCATTGAGGGACACTCGGAAAGTGTTTACCTAGTTTTTCACCTTCCTTTTTGTTCCTATGGCTAACTGAACTAGCTATGAATTTCTCTATTTTTCAGATTTAAGCTTTCATTCTTATACTACCTTAGGGCTAACATAAATTAAACTATCACCAGGATATATCAATACACAACTGTTTTTCTTAGAAATGGTACCTTCAAGTTCCACCATCGTGGATTGATGCTCTACTTGATGTCCTTCCAACACTGCATTAATGTGTGTTATGCTCCTAACTACATCATTGGCGGTATAAACCTCATGTAAATGTTGTAAATTTTGTACAATCTTGTTAGTGTAAGGGAAATTCCCTAATAAATGGGGTTCTCCATAACCCCAACATCTCATAGATTCCCTATCCTTAACATTTGTTCCTTTATTAAAGTTTTTTTGCTTGGTCCTCTTAGTGTCTATGAGTCAGTAGTGATCAAATGTACTTTTTCCATGTGATTGATAAGGTCTTACGGTCAAATTGTTATATTTTCAAAATAAAATTTGACATCTCTTTGTTGCCATATGGTCATTGGTTATTGTATATATCATTGCTACTCCCTCCACTTGTTCAAGGTCACAATCATCCATCATGGTCATGTCATTTTTCCCCTGTCGTAGGTCATCAAAAGAGTCAGTAGGTCATCATCTAGGTCATGGTATAGGATTCATATTTTATGGTCATCATCATATTAGTCATCAAAAGCAGATAAGGGAGTCATATCATCCATTTTGGTCACCATCATGGGAGTTAGCAATTAGGGAATAAAAATAATCAAGGTAACATTTCTTTTTGAAGAAATAATGCTACAACTTAAATCAGTCAATAGTCATTTTCTCAAAAGTACACATGATTTCATGTTTTCATCAAGCCCCTAGACCTACCCAACTATATTTTTAGAATTTTGGTGAAAAATACCAAAAAGGTGCAATCTAAAGGAAGAAATCACCAAGCAAGTCTCTTCCATCATACTCTGATCAAAGTGATAGAACTCCGCCACTCTAAATAGGTCGACATTTCGAACCATCTAATGTGGTTCATCCTAAGGACAAGGTGAAAAAGTCTTAATCGAAACTCAGAATAAATAGTAATTGAAACTCGGAATAAATAGTGAGGATGCATAAAAAACCCGAATATTGCTGTTAAAAACTAGCCGCTAAAAATTAGTTGTTATTTAGTTAGTTCATTTATAAGTTACTTAATTAATTATTAGAAATTATTTTAATAGTTAAATTTTTTAAGAGTGATTATAATAAATATTTTAATTATTTAATAAATATCCATATTTTGATTATTTTAAATAGAAAGAGGTTTGAGAAAAAATATAATAACCAAGAATTATAAATAAATAATATAATATAATTTAATAATAAAATATAATGTAATATATATTTCCTAAGATCAATGAGTCACAAATCTCTGCACTCAACTCTTGGGTTCGCGTGATTATTTCACACAAGGATGGGGAATCATCTTCTACTGGTCCCTTTGCTAAATTACCCTCTAAAAATTCCATGGGAAAATCAGATCTTCAACGTTCATCCTTTTCAGCAGATTCTACATGTTGTTTCCACACTAAGAAGAATCGTGGTTGTTCTTCAGCTCCATCAGAATCTTCATTTCAGATGGGGTAGCCTCGGCTTCAGTTTCTTTTTATTCACGCTTGCATCTCTGTGTGATTAATGCCTCTCAGAATTTTTCTCAGCCTATGGAAGCGGATGTGGCCTCTCCACGTGCCCGTGCCTCTTCTGAAATTTAACTCGTCAGCCCCAGGAATGCGTGATAGTCTGTAATTCCAAGGAAGAAGTGAAAATTTTGATCTGGTCTCGGTTCTCTGGTTTCAGCGTTAGGTCCCTTTTGCATCTGGTGATCTCTAATTTCATCGTTAACGTTGAACTAGACTCCCGGTCTCCCCCTTCAAAGATGGTGCTATCGACCCCCTCTATCAGCTACGTGGACTCCCCTTATTATTCCGTATCGTTCTCTCTCCCGATCCGCTACCAAGCACTGTCTACGCTCTCAGATAGTCTGATCCCCACTCTGTAGTGCAGTTCTAGATGGAGCAGTTCCTTCCTTGGCTGATGTTTGGTCCACCATTGGTAATGGTTTTAATTCCCATCTTAATGTTATTTTTTTTTTCAAATAATATGAATAGAAATAGGGATAAAAAATACAATAATAACATTACAATTAAAAATAATAACAATAACGAATACTTAAGATTTTACAAAAGGGAGAAGAATGGCTGAAGCTAGGGTTTTGAGGCACTCTGCAAATTTCGTCACGGATGACACTGTGGCTCCCGCATTAGAGCCTGCACCACTCCATTGCATTGATGCTGCCGTGAAGGATCCTATTGCAGCACTAGTAGCAGACCCCCGACGAGAGCAGTTCATGTCCAGGTTTAAGGTTTCACAAATCTGTGCAGCTGCCGCCAATGATCTGGGGACACTCTGTGCTAACTCCACCACCTTGGAAGAACACTTTGCAGCAAACAGACATGCCTCCAACACCATGAATAAGGATTCTGATACAACACTATTACCCGTGGCCGCTCCCTTCGCAACAGGGTCACGACTATGTTTCAACCTGATTCAACAGTCCTTCACAATACAGATGAAACCGGCATCATCAAATTCACAGATTCAGCCATCATCTATACCTCACGGCAGCTGGGCCTACCAGATTTGCTTGCGAGTTGCACAGAGGAGCCTCCAATGGTTGAAAAAACCCAACACTATGACAACCATCCTTATCTTTCTTCTACCTTTCAAATTCAGATCTCTCTTCTCTCGAGCAGATCCATGCTTCTTTGGGCCCATCCAATGGACAAAGTTCAGAATCTCTTGCTCGTCCTGGAGCACAAGCTGGGAATTCCCACAACTCTTCAAAGACTTCTTTATGGAGGTAAAAAACTTGATTCCTCTTTTCCTCTCTCATTCTACAACATTGTAAGAGATGCTACTTTAGTTTTATCCCTTCGTTTGAGAAGAGGAGCCGCAGGAAATTCCTCTTCTGCTCCATCTTTCTCCTACAAGGATGTTGTCCATGCACAGCCCAGGAAAGCTGCCCAAACCCCTGAGGCCCCCAATACTTTTCTGGTTGATAAACTAGAGGATGTTCCCTCCATAGATATTTCCCATCCAGATCTTGCACAATAGTTTCAAAAATTTGCAGAAACCACTATCATCTACAGATTTAATGGACTTCGGCCTCACAAAAAGGATCTCTATGAGTGGATCTATGCCAACTGGACCCACAACTGCAAGGTCAACTTCTATTCGAAGGGTTTTTTCATAGTAATGTTTGATCACATCAAGGATTATCAACATGCCCTAACCGAAGGCCCGAGGTTCTGGGGAGCACCGGGGCTTTTCATCACCCCCTGGTTCCCAGATTTCAACCCAGCTACAACACTCATCACCAGGACTCCTGTCTGAGTCAGGCTTCCCAATCTACCGGCCCATCTATGGCACCTTTCAGTCTATCGAGGAATAGGAAATGCCTTAGGCTGCTTTTTGATGGCATATTACTCTCAGGAGTGCTAAGGACTATACACATATGCCAAATATGTGTGGAAGTAGACATAATCAAAGGTGTGCCTGACCTAATTAATCTCAAGATAGAAAAATTTGTATGGACACAGATCCTATATTATGAGAATACTGCCTTTCGCTGCCACCATTGTCACCAAATAGGGCATCTTCAGAAATCATGCCCCACATTCCTTGCAAAAAAAAAGGAAAACATTTCAAAATCCAAATCCAAAAGATGGATTTCTTGTAGTCTGCTGCCTGTGGATGACTCTGAATCTTCGAGTTCAGAGGACGAAGAGATTGATGCAGAAATGGAACATGCTCAACAAATGAATGACTTGTGCTCTGTCGTACCTCGAGATCATCCAGACACGATGAACTCTCAAAAACGTACTCATGAGACCTCCTCTTCTGATACAAATAACGAGACTCCTCCCACATTCAAAACCAGTCTACAAGTGATTCTTGCCCATCCACATGATAGCATCCTAAACTACCAATACCCACATTCTCACATTTTTAAAGAATATAAAATGCATTTCAAATTAATGCCCCAAATAAATTCAAAATCTGGGAAAATTTTAATAATAATGCGGAAGCTATCTTTCTTGATTTTTGATGGTTAATAGACCATACACTCACTTTATAACTTCTATTGCGGAAGCTTTACTTTTCAATCAATGGTTAAAACCATATGATAAAAACCCATTTATTGGAAATCGAATAACATTTGACTTTTACAATAAAAATCAGATTGCAAACTTCGCTCTCACCTTATCAATACCCAACTTTTGTTTAGAACCCAATACAATAATGGCCATGGCTTTTATATCTCACATTCAACAATGTTTATATCAATTTAAATCAAAGATCAACTTTGATTAAACATAATATATCAACATATATTACGTCCTCCAATCCAATGTTATGAAACATTAACTCATCTTGGCCGCCCTGCATTAATAAATATTGGCAATTAAAACATTCCAAATATCAACATAATAATTGGCCTGGGTCCTGCAGCTTTTTAACCTACCTTCCACCATTAATCTCCAAGCAACTTCACTTATGATCCACCCATAGAGCTTCATCTCCATGCATCCAATGAATGTCATGTTAATTTCATCCTCATGACTTATCCACCAAAGGTCACGCGAAATTCGTGGTTTTTAAATACCACCATGCTACATGCCAAGCACTTAACGCTATCACGTTCTAATTCAAGTTTACCACTTACCAGATTTTTGTCACGTGAAACCCATTTGTGGATTTGCAAAACTGCTCCACGCTCCAATCGCACAGTCCCTCCATTCTTTTGACTCACGCTCTAGTTCTTAAACCTGCACTTTTGCACTGCCTTTGTTATTCATTTCTCATGATTCTGATTCACTGCATCATCATTGTTCCTTCGATCCATCTTCCACACTGTTTGTTATTCCAAGGTATAACTCCACTCCATCACTTTGCTTTTGGTTCAATACTGCCCGATTTCAACATAGTCGCATGTCTCTACCTTATCCTTAGATTTGCTTGCTTTCCACCATACCATTGCTCATGGTCCCTTCAAATTTTTCCTTTGCTGGTATTCCACTGTGATGCAATTAAGGTTTCGAACAGGCATTAAAAATCCTCTGTTCACTCATCAACGCATGAATGAATTTCTACTTCTAAATTTCGGTGGTTTTTATTCACTAAAACCCTTAATGGGAAGCTGCAAGCCACGGGTACATTAAACCTCTGCCGATCTCATTGCACTATAATTACACGACATAATGTGTAATTAAACCCCTCTCTTTGAAACCAAAATTCTGTTTTCATAATACATTCAAGCACTTTTATACTTCGATTTAAAAGTCCAAGAATTTCCTTGAATAACATCGATCCATTCTATGATCGATGCTAATTTGCTCAATAATCACAAATCACACAGAATTCAAGGTTCTTGACATCTAACCACATACTCTAAAGACGTAGATTGAATTTCAAATAACAGAATTCTCCTGTTCCTATAAATTCATTTGCACATAATATGCATTCAAAACACAACTCCGAAATTGAGTTTTCCTGTATTAAAACCTAGTATTTACATAGCAATTCTCCTTGGAATGATATTCTATATCGGTGGCCTTCTTTCTATAATTTCCCGAAGGCTTACAAGAAAAACCCTACCTCTATCCTACTCTACTCAAGTCTACCCAATCTGTCTTTTATGCCTTTGAGGCTTACATTTATACAAAAAGGTCTTGAATCTATTTTTATTTTCAGTTCCTGTATTTTCTCAACAAAGTACTAAATATTCTATTTAATCCCTAAGGATCCTCTTTCCTCCACAATTAATGAAACAAACTCTAATTTAGAATTTACAAAATCTCTCAAACCCTATACACTCTCAATTCACTCATGCTCTCAAACATTCGAGAACAATTACAATTCCTCCCAATATTTAATTAAAAATCATTAAAATTCCTCCCAATATTTAATTAAAAATCATTAAAAATCCAAGTCCTTTGAAAACTCAAAAACCCCTAATTTTAATAAAAATACATGGAATTTTCTTTTAGCCTAATGCCCCTGCATCAAACTCCCAAGGTCAAAATTAATCATGATCTCCTGATCATGTGCTTTTATTCTCTGCCTCCTGGATCCCATACTTTTTTTTGCTGTTGTCCATAAGCTGCATTATTTTTCTGTTGTACTTCTCCAGGCTTCCATATCTTGTTCTGCAACTTGCCACCAGCTATTCTTTCACAATCTCTTCTTTTCTTTTCCTTTCTGAAATTTCTTTGCCTTCTTGCTGCTATCTTTTTCTTCTGAGACACCTTCATCATCAATCTTTTGATGCTTTTAATCTCTTTGTCCAGCTTATTTTTTGTCTGGAAATTTTTCTGCCTTTTGTTGCTGCTTTCAATTCCAATTGTTGTAGCTGTTTTTGATTTTGTTACTTTAGCTGTTGTAGCTGCTGTGGATGTTGCTGCCATTATTTTTGTTATAGCCATCATAAATTTTGCTGCTGCCAATGTTGCCTTTGTTCCTGCCAAGATTGTTGCTGCCTCCCAAACTTCCTGAATATATTTTAAGATATCTCCCTCTGCAACATTTTCCTTTTGTTCATCACCTACAAATTTATCTTTAAAAATAAATTATCATTTGATTTTCTACCTGCAGTAACATACTCATTCAGTCTTCTTTGTATACTAGTAAGCATAATTAATTTTGACAAACTAGTATCTGCTTCTATTTCTTTCACAACTTCAGGCATCTTCACTTTAGTGTCTGCAATTCATTTCTCCAGTATAATTGATTCTAGCAAAAATTTCAGCCATTCCCTTTTAACAAACACATCATCAATATGCTCCAATTTAGTTTCAGCATAACATTCTTCTTCCTTGACAATCTTCAGTAATTGTCCATCACTTCCTTGATTGATTCTGGCAATCAATTCAAACTCTTCAAACAATGTACCTTCATCCTTTATTAGAATGGAGTTCTGATTATTCATCACTGTGGCAATTTTAAAAGTATGTCCCACAGCCTGCTCTTGGCTATTCAGACAAGCCAGCTCCTCCTTATCATCAACAGTTCCTTCATGATTGTTTCACCTTGGAATTTATGAATTCCTTCTCCTGCAAAAACTCATCTTCATTCAAGACAAATACAAGAGATGGATTGTCTTCTGCAATACCTGTAAACACAATCAAATTGTCAATTTCAAAATTACAAGACCCAATGGTCTCAATTGATGATCCAGTCACCAAATCTTATTCTTGCAGTTCTAAGTCTCTTTCAAGAATCAGAAAATATTCATTGTCTTTATTCTCAGCTTCTAAAGTCAACTCCATTGTGCCAATCACCATAATAGAATGATGATCCTCCACTATGTTTTCAGCTAACATAGTTTCCTTCTCATTAAATTTTCTAATATTTTCCATTTGTTGTCCTTCTTTGCCTGCATAATTAACACATGAAATATCAGCATTAAAAATACAAGGTTTCAATGTCTCTTCCTCCTCTGACAACATATCAGTATGCTGCTTTGAGTTTTCTTCCAAATCCTTTGTTAGTGCATCAGTATGCTAATTTACATTCTCCATGAGATTGTTAGCTAGTCTCTCCTTCTTTCCATCATCCGTTTCATGAATGTTTCCCGGCACTAGCTCACAATAATGAAATTCTTTCTCAGAAATTCATTCATGAAAATTTTCATGTCTTGCTTCTTCAACAATTTATCCTGTGTATAGATCGTCTACTTTTCCAATTCTCTTCTTTGAAGATCTAACTTCCTATACAATTCAACAATTTCACTTGGAGTAGAACTTGGAAACTTGACATGACTTTCCATACCTTCATTTTATTTTTACCAATCTTCAGATGATCCTTCTTTCTCTGCTACAATATTCTTCTAAATATTCTCACTAGACCCCTTTGTCTCCTTTTCTTCCTGAGATCTTGCTATCTCAACATTGATTTGAACATATTTCAGATTTAGTTTTTCCTCCTGAACAAACTCTAAATCTTGCTCATCATCCTGTGATGTACCTACAATCATACACAACTTATTAGTTTTAAAAACACAAGACTCTTCAGTCTCATTTGCTTCTTTAAGCACTTCCCCTTGAATAGATTTGCATGTGGAATCCTAAAATTCCATCTTTGACTCTAAAAATCTGAGTTCTTCCTTCCATAAGGCAATCTCCATTTGTCTCCACTTCATTTGCAATGGTTTCCAAATTAATCTCTTTCCCTTCAATGGAAATATCCATCCTCCTCTCTGGTTTTCCTCTTCTTGCAGCCATTCCTTTAGTACCTCCAGTTGTACTTTCATCACTGCAATTTCTCTTTCTCTATCCTTCATCTTATCTCTGTGGAATTCTTTAGAACCTCTTCTTTGATCCTACATGATCATATTCACCATGAGCTTCTCACTCACCATGAGTTGCACTAAGCCTATGTAACAAAAAGCTCTCCTACTGCCACTTACCTCACCAATCCCTTCACTGGACTTGGTATTTTGGTAAGCACTGGTTTTTGGAACCTCTTGAGCACTCTGTTATGCTCTCTCTAGACTTATATCCTCAACTCACCTTCTCTTGAGAAAAATTAAGCTATTCTCCCTGTCCAACCTTTAGCTGGAATTTCAGGTTCACTGCCATCATCATCAAAATATTTAACTTCATTATATCTGCAACCATAATTCTGCAATCACAAATTTCAAATCAGATTTAAAATTATCTCACCTGTAAGATCCCTGCATGATCTTGTTCTCTTCAATCACTTGGAATGTCTTCGTTCATTTCTGCAATCCTGTTCACTTCAACTCTGTGTATCTGCTACATATCAGATTTTAGAATTTGATCTCTTTCTCCTCTCATCACACATGCATTCAGAGTTTAAAAAAATTAATCTTTTATTCTCAAAAAGAGCCTTTCTTTCTCTTATACCACTTGATAGCTACCTGAGCTGCCAATACCCACATTCTCACTTTTTTAAAGCATATAAAATAAATTTCAAATTGATGCCCCAAATAAATTCAAAATCTGGGCAAATTTTAATAATAATGTGGAAGCTATCTTTCTTGATTTTTGATGGTTAATAAACCATACACTCACCTTATAACTTCTATTGTGGAAGCTTTACTTTTCAATCAATGGTTAAAACCATATGATAAAAACCCATTTATTGGAAATCGAATAACATTTTATTTTTGCAATAAAACTCAGATTGCAAAGTTTGCTCTCACCTTATCAATACCCAAATTTTGTTTAGAATCCAATACAATAATGGCCACGACTTTTATATCTCACATTCAACAATGTTTATATCAATTTAAATCAAAGCTCAACTTTGATTAAACATAATATATCAACATATATTACGTCCTCCAATCCAATGTTATGAAACATTAACTTATCTTGGCCGCCCTTCATTAATAAATATTGGCAATTAAAACATTCCAAATATCAACATAATAATTGTCCTAGGTCCCACAGCATTTTAACTTACCTTCCACCATTAATCTCCAAGCAACTTCACTTATGATCCACCCATATATCTTCATCTACATGCATCCAATGAATATCGCATTAATTTCATCCTCATGACTTATCCACCAAAAGTCACGCGAAATTCGCGGTTTTCAAATACCACCATGCCATGTGCCAAGCACTTAATGCTATCACGTTCTAATTCAAGTTTACCACTTACCATATTTTCCTCACGTGAAACCCATTTGTGGATTTGCAAAACTGCTCCACACTCCAATCGCACAGTCCCTCCATTCTTTTGACTCACGCTCCGGTTCTTAAACCTGCACTTTCGCATCGCCTTTCTTATTCCTTTCTCATGATTTTGATTCACTACATCATCGCTGTTCCTTCGATCCATGTACCACATTATTTTCTATTCCAAGGCATAACTCCACTTCATCGCTTTTCTTCTGGTTCAGTATTGTTCGATTTCAACATAGTCACATGTCTCTACCTTATCCTTAGATTCTCTTGCTTTCCACCATACCATTTCTCATGGTCCCTTCGAAATTTGCCTTTGCTGGTATTCCACTGTGATGCAATTAAGGTTTCGAACAGGCATTAACAATCCTCTGTTCACTCATCAACACATGAATGAATTTCTACTTCTAAATTTCGGTGGTTCTTATTCAATAAAACCCTTAATGGGAAGCTGCAAGCTACGAGTACATTAAACCTTTGTCGATCTCATTGCACTGTAATTACACAACAGAATGTGTAATTAAACCCCTCTCTCTGAAACGAGCATTCCATTTTCATAATACATTCAGGCACTTTTATACTTTGATTTAAAAGTCCAAGCATTTCCTTCAATAACATCGATCCATTTTGTGATTGATGATAATTTGTTCGATAATAAAAATCACACAGAATTCAAGGTTCTTTCCATCAAACCACATACTCTAAAGACGTAGATTGAATTTCAAATAATAAAATTCCCCTGTTCCTATAAATTCATTTGCACATAATATGCATTCAAAACACAACTCCGAAATTGAGTTTTCATGTATTGAAGCCTAGTATTTACATAGGAATTCTCCTTGGCCTGGTCTTCTCTATCAGTGGCCTTCTTCCTTTGATTTCCCAAAGGCTTACAAGCAAAACCCTGCCTCTATCCTACTCTACTCAAGTCTACCCAATCTGTCTTTTTATGCCTTTGAGGCTTACAGTTATACAAAAAGGTCTCGAATCTATTTTTATTTTCAGTTCCTGTATTGTCTCAACAAAGTACTAAATATCCTATTTAATCCCTAAGGATCCTCTTTCCTCCACAATTAATGAAACAAACTCTAATTTAGAATTTACAAAATCTCTCAATCCCTATACGCTCTCAATTCACTCATGTTCTCAAACATTCGAGAACATTTACAATTCCTCCCAATATTTAATTAAAAATCATTAAAATTCCTCCCAATATTTAAATAAAAATCATTAAAAATCCAAGTCCTTTGAAAACTCAAAAACCCCTAATTTTAATAAAAATACATGGAATTTTCTTTTAGCTTAATGCCCCTGCATCACCACACCAAGCTGGATGGGTAAAAGTCAACAACAAAAAGGGAAAAAAACTTCGCTTGGAGGCTTCTGCCCATTCTGTGTAGAATTCATCTTATCTCTTTCAGCACTCTAGTCACGCTCCTTAGCTCTTTTGCTTGTTTCTTTTACTCTCTTTGGGACCGAGGTTGATAGTTCATCATTTTTGGCTGGCCCGCTTCTTGCCTCTCTTGTTTGTAAACTCACCTTGTACCATATTTTCGCTTAATAGAATTAGTCTTATTCAGAAAATAAATAAATAAATAAAATAAAATAAAATAAATAAATAAATAAATAAAAAATAAAATAAAAATGAAAATAAAATAAAAATAAAAATAAAAATAAAATAAAAATAAATAAATAAATAAATAAAAAATAAAAAATAAAAATAAAAATAAAATAAAATATTACCAATAAAAATATGAACAAAAGTAAAAAATTTATTAATGAGGACGATATTAATATTATGTATAGATATAGGACTAATTGTAATTAGAATACATTTATAAATAGCTCTAGAATCATTAACTTTATTAATATTCTTAACAATACAGCTAATAACATTGTTTATAATATTAATAATAATAATATTATTAAATTAATAATTATATCTATAATAATAATAATAATAGCGGCAATATTTCTTGCTGGACATTAACCTTTCTAGTATGAAATTTGATTCCTCGGTTTTTAGCCTCCTTAATAGAGGTCTTAATTTTTCCCTTGCCCCAAAGAAGGTGCCCTTAGATGACATTATCTGCAACATTGAGTATGGCATTAAGGACCTTTCGAATAATGTCAAGGAGATGATCACACACGACTGTATTGTTTTTCTTAGGAAGGCTAAGCCTCCCAAATGTAACCTTAGCAAGTTTGAGTTTCTTTCCCTAAAAGCCCTAAGAGATAACCCTGCCATTGTTATCCTTAAGGTTGACAAAGGTGGTGCCATAGTCATTTTGGATAAATCCGACTATGTCAGCAAAATGATTGACCACCTTTCGAATAGTCTGAGTTACGTTAAGCTTAAAAATAAACCCCTTAAATCGGTATCTAAGGAGGTCTCCCTAGCCATTAAGTTCGATTCATCCCTTAATCCTCTCTCTAGGATGCTCATTGATAGCAGCCCCCTCACCCCCAGAATTTATGACCTTCCTAAGATCCATAAAGCTGGGCCCCCTTTAAGACCTATTGTAAACACTATAGGTGGACTCACTTATCTTCTTGCTAAATTCTTTTCTCAGAAGCTTAAGCCCCTAGTGGGTCTCACCGATTCCTATTTGAAGGACTCAACTTCCTTTATCAAGGAGTGGAAGGATATAAGGCTGGAGCCTAGAGATATTTTAGTAATTTTTGATGTTGTATCATTATTTACTAAAATCCCCATTCACGGTGCCATTGATGTCATTAGTAGAGTCTCACACAAAATCACGACTAAATTAGGTGGCCTCTGCCTCACCTCGACTTTCTTCAGTTTCCAAGGTGAGTTCTATGAGCAAACATGTCATGTTTCTATGGGCTCCCCTCTCTCCCCTATTGTTGAAAATTTATTTATGGATGATTTCGAGTCAAAGTCTTTGGGCTCTGCTCAAATTTTCCCTAAAAAGTGGAATAGGTTTATGGATGATACTTGTTTCATTTGGCCTCATGGTAGGGATAAATTGGATTTGTTTATGAGCCACCTAAACTCCCACTCAGATTCCATTAAATTCATAATGGAAGTTGAAATAGATGGATGCCTTCCCTTATTAAACATCCTTATTTCTAGGAATGATGATGGTTCTATTTCCCACCAAGTGTTTCAGAAGAAAACTCACACAGAAAAATATCTCCATGCCAGTTCCCATCATTTTCTTGCTCATAAATTTAGTGTCCTTTGCACTCTTGCTACCCATGCTCTTAGAATCTCTGATGATAACCACCTTGAGTCTAAGAAATCCCATCTTGTTGAGGCCTTTGAAATGAATGGATACAATAGAGTGAAAGGCCTCAAAGCCTTTCAAAAAGCATATAAACGGTTAAAGGAAAAATATTCTCGGGTGGAACCCATTTCGAAGGTTCATCTCCCGTTTATCCAATGGGCAACGGACAAAATTTCCCATGTCCTTAGGAGGAATAATGTCTTCTCATTTTTCAAACCCTTGGATACTATTAGGAACTCTCTCGGATCTGTCAAGGACCCTGTCGACCTTAAGGAATTGAAAGTTGTCTACATGATTCCCTGCTCCTATGGTATTCCCTATATTGGAGAAACTGGGAGATCCATAAGGAAATGAATCCAAGAGCATGCTGCAGACATTAGACACAATCGGCCCCACATAAAATCTCTCGCTAAACATGCGGAAAAATTCTGTCACCATGTCTGTATTGAGGACTCCAAGGTCATCGCTAAGGTTGACAACGTCCACCATAGGAAGCTTCGGGAGGCTATTGAGATTGAAAGGCGTGCAAAGAATCGCAACAGGGACGATGGCTGGAAATTGAGTAATTGCTAGACCTTAGCTCTCTCGTTATGCATTTTTCTCCCTTGTTTTGTCCTTTAGGTTTTCTTTGCTTTCCCTTATAATTCATTTATTTATTTATTTATTAATCTCCCATGTCATTGTTTTTATTCTTAGTTCTTATTTTCTTGGTCTTTGCTTTTCCCTTTTTATATTACATTATATTTTATTATTAAATTATTTATTTATATTTCTTTGTTATTATAATTTTTCTGAAACCCCCCTCTATTTAAAATAATTACAATGTGGATATTTATTAAATAATTAAAATATTTTTTATAATCACCCTTAAATGTTTTTTTCTTTTTTGTTTTTTTTGTTTTTGTTTTTTTATTATTAAAATAATTTATAATAAATAATTAAATAACTTATTAATAAAATAACTAATAAAATAATTAAAATATTTATTATAATTACCCTTAAAAAAATTTAATTATTAAAATAATTTCTAATAACTAATTAAATAACTTATTAATGAACTAACTAAATAGTGGCGAGTTTTTAACGACTAGTTTTTAACATCTATATCTAGGTTTTTGATGTATCCTTGCTATTTATTCTTATTTTTTATTAAGATTTTTTCACCTTATCGTGAGGATGAACCACATTAGATGGTTCAAAACGTTGACCTATCCAGAGTAATGTGATTAATCCGAAATGAATTTATCTAAGCTATGGATCACAAAAGTCTTAGCTCTAACAATCCTCCACCAGCTGACACAGCTCAATATGTCATGGGAAAAATTCTAAGAGTCAGCTGCACTTTTTCCTATCTCAAGCTCGCTAAAAAGTCGAAGCTCCCCTTCATCACCATCAGGACAACAGGGAGATGAAGCATCAAGTATGCCATCAATGATAAGAGCTCAACCTAGAACAAAGATTTCAAGGGAAAATAAGAAAGGTAAGAAGCTGGTATTTTTCCCGAATCAGATGAGGAGATGCCTAGGTCTAGGCCTAAAACTAGATCTCAAGCTAGAAGGCTATCCAAGGAGGCTATCAGTGAAGAAGTGTAGGTTGAAGATATAAGAGAGAAATCACCTAGAGATAGAGATGATGCACCTTTGCAGCATGAAGAATAGATACCACCTGAACTTGAAATGGCAAACCTAGAAGAAGAGAAGCATGGAGAAAAGCCATCAAAAGACATCATCAAGGAAAAAGAGGCACAAATTAGGGAGTTAAACAATGATCTTTCCAAATACAATTTCATGGTGGCTTTCTTGCAGCAAGAAAATATACAAAAACTAAGCCTAATGCAGCTAGGTAAGCCACAAAAATGACCTTCCATCATCTAGCCAAGGAGATAGTTTTACAGCAAAGGATAAAGGAAAAGCCATAATTGATGTGGATAAATTGGAAGAGAAGGACATTCGAATGCAACATAGAATGCCTAAAACTAAAGCAATGGCATGAAAGGAAAAACATGAAAATGAGCCATCTCCTCCTCAAGCCCAAAAAGATATAAATGACATCATAACTACTAAAATTGAAGAAGACAGGGAGTATTGGCTTGCGGTAGTAAATTAACACTTGGAAAACCTATTAAAAAAGGCCAACATGAATTCCACTATGCAAGGAATATGACAAGACACTACTATGCAAGAAACATGGTTTGCAAGGTTAGGGTTAAGAATATGAAGAAGAAGCTCAAGAGGACCCTAAGGAAATTCAAAATGAAGAAAATACTAGACCTCTTGGAAGATACTCCATTGTTGGTTTGAAATAATGATAGAAAACATAGAAGAAGGAGACCAAAATTTTGAGTTTTTGAGTTTTTTGTGCACACAGTCAAAAACACCCTACAGAAATGCATTGAGTACTTGTTGTGCTTTTTCTTAGGAGGTCCAAATTCATCATTTCAAACATGTATATATGCCTAATAGAATAAGGATGTCAGGAAAGTTCATGGGGATGCTTTAAAGTTCACAAATTTTCATAAATTGACCAAACAATGCCCATTTTTTTACCCCTCTCCCACTTTTTCAGACCACTCGCTGCGCTTTTGGGATATTTTAACTTTAAGTCAAATTTTCAGGGGCTTGGAGCCATTTTTTGAATTCCTTGATGACTCCATTATGTATTAGACAATTTAGCTTTCCAACCATATATTTTTCAGCAAAAAAACTCATTCGAGAAGGCCTCCAAATCCTCTTCCAAAAAACTTGTTGTGCTTTTGCTAAATTTGTTGCATTTCTAGGAAAGACTTGTTGCCTTTCTATGTTGGAAAATTTTCACTACACGTGGAGGTCAAAGGTCAACTTGGTCGATGTAACAACTAGTTCATAATTTGTTTGAGATTAAAAGGCTTATTAATGGTCATCTTTGTAAATAATATTATGATTAATGGCTTGAGAGAAAATCTTAATTAGTTAGCTAAAAAAGGGGAACGTTGTTTCTAACTTCCTCAGGATTAGGCAATGAGTCACTAGGTTCATTAATTAGTTGTTATGGATTTTGATTCGACCCATAGAGGTGAAATATTGTTTTCTTTATATATGTACTTAGAATCAAGTCATTTAGAGGGTTGGATACTTGACGTTCACACTTTTTTGGAACTGATGTACTTGACTCTTTGCAGAAATAACATACAGAAATGTGCAACTATTTTTATGGGATTCATGTGTTGTGGTGAGTGGCATTGTTTTCTCCAGTGTTTCTCATGCATTTGATTATTAAATTTTCCTAGCATCCATCTCCATTTCTTCTTGTGTTAATCCACTAAGTTTTTAAATAGATTTAATTATATATAATGCTCTATTTTGTTTGAGATTATCATATAAGTGTTTTATCCTCTAACAAGTGAATTCATGCATGTATGCTCACTTAGTTTCTTTATCTGATTTCCACATCACCATACTACAATGAAAAATATCTTTGTGTCACGGATTACTCCTACATTGCCTCATTCCATGTCTGCAATTGATTTTCTGGAATACCTAGCCTAGTTCCTAAACCTGGTGCTTCTTTATCTAGATAACCCTAATCAAAACCCTATTGAGCTGATAACTATCATAAAACCCTAATACTCTATAGTCATTTCCATTGCCTATGAGGTTGATTTTGAGAGATCCCTTTCTGATTTGGTAGGGCTATATACCAAGTCAAAAGTTGGTTTGTGGTTACCTCAGTAGTTTGCTTTCTCAAGCTTGGGGAACTAAGGAGTACTAATAGGTACCAAATTGGGACTAATTTTGTGCCTTCATTGTTTGAATACCATTCATTTTCCATCTCCCTCTTTGATTGATCCTCTAAAACTATTTATACAATCTAAGATTTCAGTCCTTATTCATTGGTGTATTTTTTCTTTTTCTTACTTGACGAATACTTTTGAATTTCACCCTTTTGTTTGGATTTATGATAAAAAATTCAAGCTTTTATAATCACATATTCCATGTTATTCTGATTATCATGCTTGATCCTTTCTCTAAAATAAAGTGGGAGACAATTCAAAAAACATTTTACCTTTTCCTTTTAATCCTTAAGATAGGGAACATAGTGTAATAAACGATTAAACTTTGTTACCACTTCATCCATAGACATCTGTCCCAATCTCAAGTCATGGAATTCCTTTTTTTTTTCATCAAAGTAACGCTTAGTTAAATACTTCCCTTTAAACAACCCCTGAAACTCTTCCGAATCATAATTGGACATGCCATTTTTATAAAAACATCTATTAGTATTCAAAACTCATGGAAAGAGCTTCCCATTCTTTATAACTTTACTATTAATTCATTACTTTTATGTTTACTTGTGAAAGTTATTACCATATATCATTGCGTTATTCGAATTCATAACAAGCGGATTGACATTGTTATAACCTAAGGTGGCACTAGGCCTTACGACCTTAGCCTTCCTTAGTGCATATATGTATCATATATTGATATAAATATTTATTATAGCAGTAAGACCTTGGTTTGGAATTTGTATTGGGTTATTTTCATCTCTTATATTATTTAAGTTATTGACTTGGGTCACTACGACTATAATCACATTTACATGATTTTGGTTCGGTGATTATGTTGCCACCACATACCTTACTCTATGTTATGCATCCTTTCAAATTGAGAAGTGGCACCCAATTTTTTTCCCTTGTGACATTATTTATTCATTTTAATAATGAATGGTCACAACTTATTTGTAAAATATACGATTGACACTGATTAAGTAGAAGTTACAGTAACCATCCTACCCATGCTCTGTCATTGGCTCTCATTCGTTTTGGAGCTTCTAGGTGAAAAATTTCTCTGCAATGGGTTTTTGGTTACTTGGTTCCATTCAAGGGTTTCACTTTTGAAAAAATAATAAAATATTTTATGTTCTCAATAAAGAGTCTCTAAACAATTCCAAGACTCTCATATCTACTAAATTTGCTTGATATGTTTTCCCTCTAATAATTTTCAATATCCTCTTGCTTGTAGTTTACGATTGGTTTCTTTGGTTGTTGCATAGCCCTTTATGTCACCTTTTTATTGTAATATATTTTCTAACTTTGGCATACCATTGCTATGATGGAAAACCTATGGCTTCGCTTGCACATCGGTTTACTGAATGCGAAAACATAAAGGATCTAGGGCCACAGGTTTTCAGTACAACTTATTTTGTATTTGAATAGATATTAGAAAGGGTAAGATGACCTATGTAATTTATTTTAAGGGAATTTTCCTTGTTTTTGTTTATATACCATTCAACTGGTCATAGCTTACCTCAAGAGTATCTTTTTCTAGCTATTTGTCTTCCCAAGATTTTCTTTTTTCTTAGATTTTCAAGTATAGACACCAGTCGTGCCTGAACTATCCTTCACAAGTATAAGGATTAGTATTCATGATAAATATCATTTTCCTTTTCCTAAGTTCCTTTGGAAAAATGATTTCTTAGTACCATTACTTTGATATGGTCATTATTTCGGTATTGTGGTTGGTATGTTCTTTTTCCTTCCCAATGCAGTTATAATATGGCGAGGGAGGTTTTTGGATCCAACCAACCAACAAATTCTTATTAATATTATTATTATTTTTTGGCTCCAGGTTGGTGTTAATAACCCATGTCATGGTGTCAACAACTGTATTGATTTATGAAACCCTAAATCTAATAGAGTTGGGTGTGATTTGTTACCCTTTATTATATCAATTTGTCATTATGTATAGACATTGTCAATTATAATTTTAAGAGATATTACATGGCATGAAATGCACCGTTTCATGCATAAGGGACCATTAGGTCCAAACCAAACTATTTTGTACTATGTTGCACCACAAGTTTAATATAATTTTTAATTCATAAAATTTGTTATTTTCTTCCTTACCAGTGATCCGTATGCCTTTTGAACTATAATTTAGTTGCATTTATTTTATTTTTTAATCACCCATCATCTCCATTTTTGACTGATTCTCAAGGTTTAAAGAATAACATTAATATGATACAGGTTTGAATATTAGCACCATAACTCTCGATAGTCAATTTGTTACAATGGTTGTATTTTTCTATTCTATTCACCTTTAGTTCCTGCGAATATACCTAAATTACACTTAAATGTATAATAATAATTAAAAAAATATATCGTAAGCATTATTGTGTGGTTACTTTAAAAAAAGATTAAATGGCCTTTTCTTTTTTCATTATGGGAATTTTGAGATCTGAAATGGGCCTCCTAAGAAAAATGTACACCTAAAATAAACTTTATGAGAATCAATACGATTCAATATGATGATTTCAACCATGGGGAATGATTCACGATTCTTGGAGTAAAAATGTACAAAGATTAAAAAATAATAAAATAATAAAACTATTTTTTCAACTCGTATTTTCAACTTATCTCCCTAAGGGTTTACTCAAATTTCGAGTGGGATTACTCGTTGGATGAAAAATTTAATTCCTCATCCAAGGAGTACCCATGTTGCATACTTTTGATGGACCCTGCTACACGAAAAATGAGAAATACATGAAAAAATGTGATTGTAATCACGTTTTTCATGTATTTCTCATTTTTAGTGTAGCAGAGTCCATAAAAGTATACAACATGGTTACTCCTTTGATTGGGAATTAAATTTTTCACCGAACGAGTATTCTGGATCGAAATTTGAGTAAAACCTTAGGGATATAAGTTCAAAATACGAGTTTTTTTTTTTTTTTTTTTCTAAGTTAGAGTAATCTATTAACAGTAGGAAATATAGTACATTAGGCCAAGGCCATAAATGTGCCTTTGTGGAGGCAATTCAAACTGACAGAGACTAGTTTTTGGCTACCCTGCTAGAGGGAAACCAGCCTGAAGAACTTTCAACAGAAAAAATCCCACGCAGGGGATCGGACCTGAGTAGCTTTGACTGAAAACTGAAAACATATACATTATATAGCAAATTAACAGGACCATGACAAAACTGGACCACTGTAAGAGCTAAGACTGGTCGCTGACAAAAAAGGACCATAGCTGAAGGAGACATTGGAACAACAAGACATTCCCTCAGAAAGGGCTGAGCAAAAACATGAGAAACAAGAAAAAAGGTCGAATTACTCATCAGGAGCGACCTCCTCGATCCTGCAACCGAAGTCTGTTGGTGCGCCATGGGATTGAGAGAGATCAGCATTGGGAAGGACCTCTGAAGGAGTATCCGTCTGATGGGCCGGACCTCGAGCCGAATCCTCTTGCATAACCTCCCTGCACTCACTTGTCTGTCCTCTCGAGTCAAGCAACACATCTTCCAGGTTGGCGCCATCGACAGGAGCAGAATCATCCGGCAGATTCTTAGGCTGGGGCTCCTCCAGGAAAACAACAGAGATGGCGACCGAAACTCTTGGTCTATCACGGGCGCAATCAAACGAAAAGAGAGCCGTATGGGACTGAGCAGGCAACGCGTCCCCAGAGGGCGAATCGAGCCTGCGCCCAAAGCGAAATTGGTGGCCATGGAAGAGGCGAGGTAGGTTGTCGGAGGGCAAAGAGATTTCAGAAGGAGAAGTGGATGTGGAAGGCGAGCGCCTCCTGGCGGAACGTGATGAACCCCGCCTGCAACGCATCCTCTGTCTCAGAAGGGGCATGTTTGTAACAGAGATGGAACTGTGGCTCTGGAACAGCGGCAAGTTGACCAGGTTCGGCTCTAGAGAAATGCTCAGGACCAGCGAGGCAGAATTGCAAGAACCAGCAATGGAGATGTGAATATTTTCGTCAGGCTTCAGACAACAAGTATGGCGACTACGCTTCCCTATGGTGGTGCGTTTGTTGGTGCAGTCCTCCACTGAATTGCACAGCGAATTCCTCGGCGCAGGCTCCATATCATATAGCTCCATGTTCCTGCAACCAACTGCCCTTTGCATTGAATGAGCAATCTTGTTAAACTGGTGCGAATCGCCTGTGCGACATTCGAAAATGCCTCGATCGTCAGCATTCGTATCGAGAGGCATCACCATTATGTTTGTCATTAAGAGCGAGCAGGTGTAATTTAATGCTATCAGGTGGGCGCGAATGGGCTAGCAGGTGGCCTTCCGTCTTGTCGACCTCTGTCCCATCGCCCCAATTAACACTGCTATCACCCGCATCCGGGGAGTTCAAAATACGAGTTGAAAAAGTAGTTTTTTCTTTTTTCCTTATAAAATTTGATGATGTAATCAAATATTATTTTATTATTTCCACTATTATTTTATAATTTTCTTAGAAGGCCCATTTTAGACCTCAAAATTCCCCTAATTCCTGTCATGTTGTCAATTTCTTGTACAATTTAGCCTTCAGTAAGAATCTTTTTAACATTTATACATGCAGTTACAATATTCTTGTTAATTATGAAATACTTTTATCTACTACGTTGACTTATATTAAAGTTTATTTGTAATCCGTGTTGATATTACTTAGTATATTTCTTTTAAAATAATGTATTTAAGTCGAACGAATCATAGAGGATCTCTATAATGGGGAACCCTTGTCCTCTCTATAGGTCTTATTGTATTTGTTTAGGATTGAAAGTTAGATATGGGGTTTTCTCCTATACTTTTCTTTCTAAATTGTATGACATGCACACACACACACACACACACACACACACACACACACTAATAATACATATATTATTTTTGGAATAGTTTTAGAAACACATTCATTGCAACTTAAACATCATATAATATCTATAATCAACCAAAACTTTGAGTAGAATAACTCTTTGTTTTAGAAATATTTTATTTTATTTTCTTTTTCAATCCATTCCTATCCTAAAGAATATCACAATTAGTTCAACCAATATTTCATAACTATTTTCTTCTACACATAACCTATGTTCATGTACCAGTACATATTTTATGTGAAATCCTTCATGAAAAACACACAGTGAGTCCATATAAGACATTTCCTTCTTAATAGTACTCTATTTTCAAATATATACACACAATAAGCCCATATAAGACATTTCCTTCTTAATACTACTGTATTTTCAAATATATCTATACACAAGGAATTTTTAACCTACACTTATTCAGGTCTTTTTTGGAAAAAGGAAAAAGGCCTCCATGTTCCACCCGACATTGAATTGTTCCTTCATCGATTCCTTGTGAGCTATCTCCAAATCGTCACAAAGAACAATATTATAGAAGGATTTTAATATCTAGCTTTAATACCTTATCAATCCTTACCAAAATCTTGCTAAAATTACAAGGTTGTACAGTCTTTCACTCCCACTCAATTTTCTTTTCAAGAACCGTCTTTATTTCCCGTAGATCTTGAATTTCACGGATTACACACCATGGAATTTATCTTGAGACATATAAAGTATTATGGTATTTCTATCTCTCTTTCCTTACTTTCTCTCCCAAAAGAATTGACAGAAGAGGGATTTCTTTGTTTTATTTCCGCCTCACTAGGCACAACTAACTCCAACTATTTTTCCTGACAATTAGGGGCTAACATGTACACTATATATATATATATATATAGTACATACTTAAACTTGTAAGTCAAAAAACTCTTTATTGGATTATAGAAAAAATTGATGAAAAAGATATATACCTAAACAATGACCAAAATAGAAAATAATGATATTGCTTCTAACATCTTAACCATACATTTTTTTTTAATTGATTTATATACCATCCTAGATCCATCTAACTCTGGATCTATCATGCGCCGAGAGGTATCAAATCTCTTGAGGTGCAAACCTATTTTTTGAGTGCAAAACTTGAGGAAAGGTTTGCACCTCAAGAGATTTGATCCCTCTCGGCGCATGATAGATCCGGAGTTAGATGGATCTAGGATGGTTCCAGTCGGAGGCATCAACGTCACTTTTTTCAGATTATTAAAATTTTTGTATATTTTTGAGATGTAAGATGGATCTAGGCTGGTTTCAGTTGTGTGCTGCCAAGGAAAATCTATCAAAGATATGATTAATTTTATCAGTAATATGTAAATATATCAAATATTAATATAATCATTTTAAATATGCTAAATATTTTTGAGATTGACTTGGTCATTTTAATTTTAAATTTTCTTAGTTACCTCGGTTCGTTGAGATGATAATTATTGTTAATAACTATAATGATGAAAAATGATGAAATATTTTTTTTAAATGCAAAGTGACAATAATAGTGTTGAAAGATAGAAAATGTGAATAATAAGAACTTACTCATGTTACAATCAATCTCAAACTATTTTCTTCTACTATTCTTATTTCCTCCCTCATTGGTTTTGTTATCTTTTCATATCGATTATATGAAAAAGAAAATTTAAATCATAAACCATTTAAATCTTTAGCTTGATTTGTTGTAGTAAACATGATACCTTGTCTCTCTTGCTATCCAATATTAATAGCTTAAATTACTATAACACAAAAATCAATCTACATTGTTAATAACTTTTTGTGCTTACACTAAAATCAATGCATATTGTTAATCCAATCACTTTAATATTAATCTACTGTCATATATCCAATTACATCAAATCATAAATCAACATATACATTGAAATCAATGCATTTAATGCAAGAAATCAAATAAGATTAGAAAATAACTTCTACATTGAAATCAATGCACCTAATGCAATCAATCAAATAAGATTAGAAACCAACATCTACACTGAAATCAATGCATTTACTCAAAGCAATCAAATAGGATTAGAAATCGCCATCTACACTGAAATTAATCCATTTAGTGCAAACAATCAAATATTATTAGGAATAATCTACATTGAAATCAATGCATCTAGTGCAAGAAATCAAATATAATTATAAATCAACGTCTAAATTGAAATCAACACATCTAGTGCAAGCAATCAAATAGTATTAGGAATCATCACCTACACCGAAATCAATGCATCTAGTGCAAGTAATCATATATCATTAGAAATAAATATCTACACTAAAATCGATGCATCTAGTGCAAATATTCAAATAGGAATATAAATCACCATCTCCAGTTAAATCAATCCATCTAGTGCAAGAAATATTCTTCCCTCTCTCCACCCTCCATCCATATCTATATCCCCATCCATCTCTTTTTTTGTCTCTATCTCACCCCCCTAAACACACACGCTCTCGCACTCCATATATATCATTCTCTTTGTCGATCACCCTCTCTCCCCATCTCTCTCTTCTTCCCTCTCTTCCCCTTCTCTCTCTCTCCCCCACTAATATCTCTTTTTCCTCCTTTTGTCCTCTCTCTCTCTCTCCATCTTCCTTATCACTCACTCTTTGTCTCTCTAGGAACCAACATGTACACTGAAATCAATGCATTTAGTGCAAACAATCAAATAGGATTAGAAATCATATACATTGAAATTAAGTCATCTAGTGCAAGTAATAAAATATAATTATAAATCGACATATAAATTGAAATCAACACATTCAGTGCAAGCAATCAAATTGTATTAGAAATCACCACCTACACTGAAATCAATGCATCTAGTGCAAGTAATCAAATATCATTAGAAATAAATATCTACACTAAAATCGATGCATCTAGTGCAAATAATCAAATAGGAATAGAAATCACCATCTCCACTTATATCAATCCATCTAGTGCGATAAATATTCCTCCCTCTCTCCACCCTCCATCCATATCTATATCCCCCTCCATCTATTATTTTTTGTCTCTCTATCTCACCCCCCTAAACACACTCCCTCTCGTACTCCATATATATCAATCTCTTTTTCAATCACCCCCCTCTCCCCATCTCTCTCTTCTTCCCTCTCTTCACCTTCCATCTATATCTCTATCTTCCCCTTCTCTCCCTCTCCCCCATTAATATCTCTTTCCTCCTTTTGTCCTCTCTCCCTCTCTCTCCATCTTCCTTATCACTCTCTTTCTCTCTCTCTCTAGAAACCAACATCTACGCTGAAATCAATGCATTTACTCAAATAAATCAAATAGGATTAGAAATTGCCATCTACACTGAAATCAATGCATTTAGTGCAAACAATCAAATAGGATTAGAAATCATCTACATTGAAACCAATTCATCTAGTGCAAGTAATCAAATATAATTATAAATCGACATCTAAATTGAAATCAAAAAATTCAGTGCAAGCAATCAAATTGTATTAGAAATCACCATCTACACTGAAATCAATGCATCTAGTGCAAGTAATCAAATATCATTAGAAATAAATATCTACACTAAAATCGATGCATATAGCGCAAATAATTAAATAGGATTATAAATCACCATCTTCACTTATATCAATCCATCTAGTGTGAGAAAAATTCTTCCCTCTCTCCATCCTCCATCCATATCTATATCCCCCTCCATATCTTCTTTTCTGTCTCTCTATCTCACCCCCCTAAACACACACACTCTTGCAATCCATATATATCAATCTCTTTGTCAATCCCCTCCTCTCCCCATCTCTCTCTTCTTCCCTCTCTTCACCTTCCATCTATATCTCTATCTTCCCCCTCTCTCCCTCTCTCTCCATCTTACTTATCACTCACTCACTCTCTCTCTCTCTCCACCTTTCTTTCTCTATTTCTTTCTTCTTACCTCTCTCCCCATCCCCCTCCAAGTCCATCGCTCTTTCCCTCCCTCTCTCCACTCTCTCACATCCTTTCTCTTCACTCCTTTCTTTCCCTTTCTCTCCCATCTCTCTCTCCCTCTCTCTCTCTCTTCACCCACCAACTATGTTACTATATCCCTCCCTCTCTCCTTATATCTCCTTCTCCCCCCTTATCTCCATATCTCCTTATTTATCTCTTTATCTCAGCCCCAAACATACATTCTCTCTCTCTGTCTCTCCCTTGTCACTCCTTCTGTCTCTCCACTTCTCACTCTCTATATTTCTTATTTCCTACATCTCTCCCCCTCCAACTCCATCTCTCTTATCGATCCCTCTCTCCTCCTCTCTCTTAAGTCCTCTCTCTCTCTCTCCCCTAAATCCCTCTCTCTTCCCTGATCTCTCTCTCTCTCTCTCTCTCTCTCTCTCTCTCTCCAATACTCTCTCTTCCCCCATCACTCTCCTTCTCTCTCTCATCCTTCCTCTCTCTCCCTTTCTCTCTCTAATCCTATCTCTTCCCCATGTCTCTCTTTCTCTCTCTAATCCTCTCTCTTCCCCCATCCCTTTCTTTCTCTCTCTCTCTTTCCACTCCTCTCTCTCTCCAACTACATTACTACATCCCTCCCTCTCTCCTTCTCACTTTTTCTCTCCCCCCTTCTTTCCATACATCTTACTTTGTCTCTTTATCTCACCCTCCTAAACATACACACTCTCTCTCCATCTCTCCCTTATCACTCTCTCTCTCTATTTCTTCTTAGTTATGTAAACTAAGGAACATAAATATTCGTAAATATAAAGCAGATTATGGAGTAAATATGAAAAGAGGTTTTATTTACTTACCATAACTTTAGCTTATTTATATTTTTATTTATTTACCATACCCCTTTTCTTTACTATGGTATTTGGCCCATAGGCTTGTTATATAATTAGATTTTTATTTATAATCCTATTTGATATATTGTTATTTATTTACCTTACCTCTTTATGCCTCTTTTATATTTATTTATTTACCATACCTCTTTATATCTATTTTACATTTATTTATTTATTTATCGTACTTTTTTATACCTTTTTTATATTTATTTATTTACCCATGGTATTCGTCCCATAGGCTTCATCTAAATAAAACCTCTTTTTAAAAAAAATTTAAATATAAAAAGGTTTATGGAATAAATATAAAAAGAATTTTTATTTATTTACCATACATCTAGTTTATATATATTTTTATTTATTTACCATAGCTCTGGAGTAAGTATAAATTCATTTTACAAATATTTAATTAAAAGAAATATTAAAATATTTTGGATTTTGATTGTTTGTGTTGAATTAACTCTTTTCCTTTGATTTAGGAAATGGTATTGACTTTAGTAAAGAGTAAAGATGTTTAAAATTTTACTTAATTTGGAAATTCAATGTGGTAATTTTTTTTGTTAAAAGTAAATTTATGATCCATTCAAATTCACGTATATAATTTACTATCCATTCAAATTATATAAATAATACATAATTGTATTAGAAATTGATATATGTTCTAACACAATGCGATTTTTATTTTTTATTTTTTATTTTTTAATTTAAAACTTAAGCTGACATTTTGTATGAGGACGTGACCCACGTGACATCAGTGTCATATTGGGCTGTAGATGCGCCTCTAGGCGCAAATATATACTATTTTTTTAACAATATATAATATATACATAGTTGACATTATTTATGGACTATATTGTCCACATTAAAATGATTTTTTTGTTATTGATATACTCTTAGGTATATATTAATATTTCTTAATTCTACATCTTAAAATACTTTATTGATGACCCACATTGAATTTTTTTAGCATTATGAATATTTTAAAATATCACATATCAATTTTATATTAAGAATTAAATGAATTACATATCTCCCTCTTATTACTAGTCCTTATGAAGGAAATGATCTAGAAATGGATTTGTTTGTTGACCACTATTAGTTTAGCATTTACTAGTGCAAATGGTAATTCTTAGCTTTCAAAAATAAATATTTATTATTTAATGTTATTAAAAGAACTATTTTCAAACATTTGATTGAACCATAACTTGAAGGTGTTATTGAAACCTTTGCACAAGATAATGCCACGTGGATAACTCTGTCACACATTTTATTCCATAATTTATGGACATAGTTGCCATATTTAGACATTGATTTTTGACCTATTTACCATGAGTTACTTCATACCATAGTTTAATCAAGTGTTTGCATAAAAGTGGAGAAGGAGAAGATGTAAATAAATATATTTATCAAGAGTTACTTGTCACCATTATTTATGTTCTCCTCTACACTTATGTAGGAGTAAAAATATACATGTCTAATTGTTACTACCCACCAAAATTTATGCAAATCCATATGCGTAGAAATTAATTAATCTATCCACTTCATATCTCAATTTATTAGCTCACCCAAAGAAAGACTGCAATTTTTATCAAGTTGTAATATCAACAAAAAATCAAGTGACCATGGTGAATTGGGATTATTGATGTTTTATAAAGTTTAGATAATTTTCTTTCGGCTTAATCACATTATTATGAATTGGTCAATGTTGCGAACCATCTAATGTGGTTCATCCTCAGGACAAGGTGAACAAATCTTAATCTAAACTCAGAATAAATAGTCAGGATGCATCAAAACCCTTTAATACCAATTGTAAAGATGATAGGTGGACCCAATTATCTTCTTGCTAAATTCTTAGCTCAAAAGCTTAAGCCCCTTGTGGGTCTCACTGATTCCTATGTGAAGGACTCAACTTCCTTTATCAAGGAGTGGAAGGATATCACGCTGGAACCCGATGATCTGTTAGTAATTTTTGGCGTTGTATCATTATTTACTAAAATCCCCATTGGGGGTGCCATTGATGTCATTAATAGAGTCTCAGACAAGAGCAGGGCTAAATTAATTGGCTTTTGCCTCACCTCAAATTTTTTCAGTTTCCATGGTGAGTTCTATGAGAAAACTTGTGGTGTTGTTATTGGTTTCTCTCTCTCCACTATTGTTGCAAACTTATTAATGGATGATTCTAAGCCAAAGGCTTTGGCCTCTGCTAAATTTTTCCCTAAAAAGTGGAATAGGTTTGTGGATGATACTTGTGACATTTTGCCTCATGGTAGGGAGAAATTTTATTTTTTTCTAAGCCATCTAAACTCCCAGTCAGATTCCATTAAATTCACAATGGAAGTTGAAGTAGATGGATGCCTCCCCTTCTTAGATATCCTTATTTCTAGGAATAATGATGGTTCTATCTCCCACCAAGTGTTTTGTAAGAAAAATAAAATGGAACAGTACCTCCATGTTGGTTCCCATCATTTTCTTGCTCACAAATTCAATATCCTCTACACTCTTTCTACCTGGGTTCTTAGAATCTCTAACGACAGCCACCTAGAGTCATAGAAATCCAATCTCCTTGAGGTATTATAAATGAATAGATATAGTAGAGCACAAGGCCTTAAAGCCTTTCAAAAAGCATATAAAGGGTGAAAGGAAAAATGTTTGCAGGTGGACCCCATTTCCAAGGTTCATCTCCCATTTATCCGAGGGACAACATAAAAAATTTCCCATGTCCTTAGGAAGAATAATGTCACCTTGTCTTTCAATCCCCTGCGTACCATTAGGAACTCTGTCGGATATGTGAAGGACCCTGTTGAACCTAAGGAATTGAAAGGTGTCTACATGATTCCCTGTTCATGTGGTATTCGTTATATTAGAGAAATGGTGAGATCCATTAGGCAGTGAATTTTGAGAATGCTTGAGACATTAGACACAATCGGTCTCACACATGAGCTCTTGCTAAACATGCGGAAAAATATTGTCACATTGTCTGCATTAAGGATTCCAAGGTCATCGCTAAGGTCAAAAACTTCCACCATAGGAAGCTCTGGGAGGCTATTGAGATTGAAAGGCATGCAAAGAATATCAATGGGGATGATGGGTGGAAATTGAGCAAGAGTTGGACGCCAACTCTTTTGTTATATTTTTTTCCTTCTTTTTCCTTTAGGTCTTCTTTGTTTTATTCTTCTCCCTGTTCTCCCTTGATATTTTTCCTTCATCCTTTATCTTATCTCCCCTGTCTTTGTTTTTATTTTCCTGTCCTTAGTTATTAATTTATTGGTCTTGGTTTTACCCTATAATTATATTACATTATATTATATTATATTATTATTTCTCCGTTCTTATGTGAAAATGTTTTCAAACCCCTTTCTGTTTAAAATAATTAAAATATGGATATTTATTAAATTATTGTTAATAATTGAAATATTTATTATAATTAACCTTAATTTTTATTAATTATTAATATAATTTCTAATTACTAATTAACTAAATTATTAATGAACCAACTAAATAACAACTACTTTTTAACGACTAGTTTTTAATGGTTATATCTGGGTTTTGATGGGTCCTTACTATATATTTTGAGTTTAGATTAAGATTTTTTCACCTTCTCTTGAGGATGAACCACATTAGATGGTTCGAAATGTCGACCAGTTAAAAATAATGTGATTAATCCGAAATGAATTTATCCAAGTTATGGATCATATAAGTCTTAGATCTAACGTTTTATAAAGCTCTTAATTAAACCTAACTTAAGATTCATATCACCAGGATATTGAGTTGTAGAATATTCATATTTTAGAACATCTATTTAATAAACATATAAAAACTTGATAAATTTTATCTTAACAAATTGAGTTTATCTTGAGTGCCTCGAAGGAGTGATTGTGATTCTTTCCACCCAGGTTTAGCTCCCACTAATGACATGATGAATTTGATGTAATAGAGATTATATATATATATATATATATATATATATATATATATATATATATATATATATATATATATATGTATAAGAGTAGTTAGAAATTATCATCAATTACATTGTAACTTAAAATAATGATTCATATTGATAACCATCATATTTAAAAATTCATAATTTAAATTAAAAAATAAATAAATATCAAAACTTGTTTAAATAAAATTAAATAAGAATATTATAATATATAAGAGGAAATAACAATTATTCGTATTTGAGAACATATAATCAATAAACATATAAAAACTTAATATATTTTATTAATAATGTATATAAATTTAATAGTTACACACACACACACACATATATATGAGAAATTTAAATAAAATAAAAAATAGAATAGGTAACTATATGTATAATAAGGGTTTTATTAAAATGAAAAATATGGATATTATAAAGAAATAGCATAGATCCATCTTAACTTTAGACTTATGAACTCAAAAAGAAGTTTACGGCTTGAAATATTTGATTCCACTTGAGTTTTAATAGATATTGTTGAACACCTAATCCTCTATGGTAGGTATGGAAGGCGAAGAGTCACAAAGGAGTCCAAGTGACCTTGGAAGATGAATCCAAGGGTCACCTCATTGTATTATAAATGTACATAATATCAATGGTAATATGAAACCAATTCTTATATTTCCCTTTGTGTGTGTTTATTTTCTCCTACACCATGTGTGTTTTTAACATGGTATCAGAGTGGGTGATTGCTAGACCTGCTCCAATTTGAGCCATTGCTATTTGTGGCCATTTCAGTCCTGCCATTCTGGCCATGATTCTCTGCACATTTGACTGTGTTTAAATGGACCTTTTGAGAGGTTGGGAATGCTAGAAATAGGAGCACTCCTGCTTCCTTTTCCATATTCGTCCTATATTCTCTGTCCTTGTACATCATTTCTTGATGACTTGCTGCGATGGTAGCACTTGTAATTAAGAAATTGTGCTTGTTTGAAATCGGAACAAATGGGAAAAGTAGTCAGAAATGTCTCTGCACACTAGCCTGACTTATCACAATTTTGTCCTCGCCCTTCTATCTCATGCTCGTGGAGGAATAACTGCCTATCATAAGTAACATTATAAATCTGTCACATAACCTGCCGCAAATTGTAGTGCGAGAACTATGGAATCTCTTTTTACAGGGAGGGGTTTCTAACATATAGTTCTGAGTTTGAGCCACAGTATCCACTACCAGTTTTTTCTGGTATAAAATTCCATGACAAAACTAGAAGTTGATGACCAATCGCGTTGGGGTCTAGGTTGATCACTACACAACAAATCATAGCGGTGTGGTCTGTGAAGGCAAAACAATCAGATTTTAAAGTACAAGCCTGGAAATGAAAATTTCTATTCCAGAGGTGTATCGTTCCAATTATGATTGTCGGATTTTTCAAAGGTTTTAAATTTTTCCACTGGGTTCCAGGATTGGTGTCAAACTTATCAGCGTGTGAGCGTTTTCGTTTCTTCTGAGGACTTTGAGGCCTTGACGTCGAAGCTGATGAAGGATTCTCGTGGGACGGAGTTTGGAGAAGGAAGGAAGCAGAATTAAGCATAGAAAAAGGGTCAAGAGAAATAATACTTGTAAGTGGATATGCTTGTTGAAGCAATTCTTGAATGTATTGCACCGCATAATTCATATATCCCTTATTCTGTTCTATTTTACTTCCCTTCCCTTCCATTCCCTCCCCTCCTCTACTATGTGGTGATCCGAATCTTAAATCCTATTCACAGCCTCACCACATTGTTTCTAGAAGGCCTTGAAATTACTGCACACTCCATCGATTGACCGCGCCTTACCTCACCCCTCCCTCATGTCCCATCTCCCTCGACACTCTGTCTCCCGCAGCTCACCTCCCTCAGCACCCCCTACTCCCTCCACTCGATCCACCTCTCAACTCATTCATCACTCCACCTCCCGCCCTCCTCCAGCCCCTTCCCCTCCCCACCCCCGCGTGCTACCTCTTCCGCTCCGTACACTACCCCTCCCCCCTCTCTCACTCCCCTAGCCCCGCTCATCTTCCGCTCCCTCTTCCCTCTACTCGGCTCTTCCCACAGATCCGCACCTGACCCCTCCACCTTCGCCGACTCCTCCCACTATGCGCTTCCTCCAAACCGCAGTCTCCTCCCATTCCCTATCTGCTCCCTCAACCCTCATCCATTTCCCTCCACCAGCCCCATCAAGATAACTCTCAAGTTATTGGAGTCATGGCTTCTAGTCTCTCCTTTGCTACATGTCAAACAAAAAATGCATATAAAGTCCATACGCATCTCTATATCTATATCTATATTTGTGGTTGCATTATTTATTTTAAATAAATTGGAGTAGAGTTTAAGTTTAAAATTAGTTTTTATCTCTCAAATTTTGGGTTTTGGATGGATAGTCAACACAATATATTATAATTTAGATATATATTAATAAAAAAAAAAATGGGGAAGAAGAAGAGAAAGAAAGAAAGAAAGAAAGAAAGAAAGAGAGGGGAGATGGTATAAGAATAGATGGTATATGAATAAATGGATATATGGATTTTCTATATAGTGAAGAGTGAAGTTTTTGTTGTATGTTTTTCTATTATGAAAATGTGACCAAGATTTGTGGCATGTATAGAAGGGTGACTCTCTGAAAGATAAAGACAATGTGAAGGAAAATGTTGAAAATTGGTCATCATTTTCAAAATAGCAGTGGCATCATAAACTCACTCATATTTTTTCCACATAAATATTTTTTTGGAATTTTCCTTCATCTTTATTGTGAGGTAATATAGCAAGCTCAAGACCATCTGCTCATCGATAGTGAAGCATCCAAGCTTGTGAATATCTTTTTTTTTAAATTTGATGTGTTGAGAAAAATGGCTAAAATAAATGATGCATTAGAGTTGTTGCATAACCTCATTCATTCCATTGTTCATGATATGGTAAAAATGAGCAAGAACGCTATTGTTAATATTCAAACTTGCTTGCAAGATGCACAAGACAAGATTGAGTTTTTGCAGTTGGATTCTCAACTCCAGCAAGATGAACTTCAACAAAAGAGTCATCATTCTGAACCTGTTTCTTGAGAGGGACTCCCATTAGCAGCAATAATATAAATTTACAATCGATTCACATTCAGTTCCTTGTACAAGAGCATATTTACATGCAGATGCAGCAGATCAGTCTGCACTTCCCAAGCCCATCATCAGACCTTGGGAAGAGCTTGTCCACAACAAGCACAGGACTAGTCTTGGATATGACAAGGATGTGTCCTTTCATATTATAGACTACTCCAAGCCCATTCAATTTCAGAGTGTCGAATTTCTTTATGACAATTCACCTTTAGCTGTTCCAGATCCTGCTCCTCCTCCACAGCAACAAAAACAACAAATTGAAAAAATCCAACACTGTGATCGAGTTGGCCATATGAAAGATCACTGTTTGATCTTCACCCATGCAAGCACTGTGGTCGACATACCCATTCTTCACACAAATACTTCAAAAACAAGCCTCCTACAAGAAAAAATATTTGTCTTGGATGGATCGCTTCTTGACAATGGGCATCAACAACCAAGAAGATGTTTAAGTTGCATGTCAGAACTTCTTCTCAAATATTGAGAAAACTTGCAGTTGATTTTTTTTCATCATCTCACCTTGTACCTGAGAGGGGGGGAACTGGTGGTCATCTACAAGCTTCGACGCCACATCAAGCGAGCCTGAGCCACAATCTCTCATTCAATATTCAGAGTTGTAGCCAGAGACATAGCAGTTCAAGCAAGCCTGAGCCACAATTCATCATTCCAGATTCATAATTGTAGCTAGAGACACATCAGTTCAAGCGAGCCCGAGCCACAATCTCTCATTCCATATTCAGAGTTGTAGTGAGAGACACAGATGCCCATGAGCATGCCTTTGGTTGATGGATAGCCTTAAACCATCCATGCGAGGTTGATATTCTTCCTCTTTCAGAACACTTCCTTTACCAAAAGACTTCATCTTCTTGCCAGCTTTGGAAGAGTTCTAGGAAATTCATTGAGCATTCCAGTGTTGGTGTTCATCCTTAAACCATCACTAGTTGTAGACTTCCCTTCTTTTAGGTTGAAGGTCTCCCTCTTCAAATATGAGGGACACTTCCTCTAGTAGAATCCCTTAGCTTCTTGCTAGTTTTGGAAGAGTTCCGGGAACTGCAATAACCATTGCGTTCCACTGTTGGTGGTCATCCTTAAACTAGATGTTTATGCCAAAATTTCAGAGAGTTGATTCAGCGTAAGTGTTGCCATGCATAATTTGCAGATTTGTATTACAACTCTCTTCTTGGACTCACACATACCCCTTCGGATTAAGGGGGGGAATGTTGAACACCTAATCCTCTATGGGTGGGCGTGGAAGGCGAAGAGTCACAAAGGAGTCTAAGTGACCTTGGAAGATGAATCCAAGGGTCATTTCATTGTATTATAAATGTACATCATATCAATGGTAATATGCAACCAATGCTTATCTTTCCCTTTGTGTGTGTTTATTTTCTCCTACACCATGTGTGTTTTAACAGATATGAAGTTAAGTTGAATCTATACTAATCCATATTAAAGATATGGTATGGAATTACACGAAGTTACAAAGAAAAAAGATCAATTCATCAATTTACCCATCATCTTTAAACTTTCAATAAACTTATTTAAATATTATTGGAATTTTTTTATCTAAATTTTAAATTTTAGAATATATATATTAACTTATTCAATAAAAAATAAAAAAATAAAAATAATTAATTGGGTTCTCGACCCTAATATGGAAGATATCTTGCAATATCATATAATGTAAAGATTTTGACTTAGTCAAATTACATTAAGAAATAAAATTAATAATAATGATTATTATTCAAAACATTTTGACTATGTAAATTACATATTTTTTTTAGTAAAAAATAGAATTAATAATTATAATCAATAATTAAATCAACTTAACTATATTTTACCTAGTAATCTAGCAAGTACCTATATGTATCAATTTTCTTGAGATGTAACTCTTGAGGTGTCTTTTTTTTTTTAAATAAAAAATAATTTGATCTATCTTGACTCTCAATAAATGCAGAGTTAAAATAGATTTAAATTGGTTACGTATAAAAAATTAACACTAGAAATTGCACCACATGTTGCAAAGGAAACATTGTAAGGTGGTAGTGTAGGAAAGAGTAGGAAAGAGTAGCATTAAACTGTAGTGAAAGTGTCACTTAAAATTTGGATATAAAAATCGCGTGTTTGATACTCAAATTAATTCAAAAAATTTTGAACATCGTCAAAGTATACAAAAGATTAAGAACATTGTTTCTATGTTTTATAAGTCAAATACAAGACAAAAGGGTGAAAAATAAAAAAATGAGTAAATTGAAACCAGAATTCATATGGGCCAACAATATTGTAGTTTGCACCATGTCATCCTACACTTGGAATCTAAGTGTTTTGAAGGAGTTCGTTTTCAATCCTCAATTGAGAGCAAAGGCAACATTAGAAAATTCAATTCCTTATAACCCAACTTATAACATATGATAGAGTATAACAATAACAACCAAAATCGATTATCCTAAATTAAAACACTATTTTTTTTTTGAAATGACTTTCAATATCTCAAATTATATTGTCATGGTTAGAAACCACTATACCTAAAAAAGACATTTTTTTTGTAAGATAAAAATTAATTTTGAGCATATAGGAGAAAATTTGATTAGAGCTAGAATTACATGTAATGCATGTTAAAACCCCACACAAATGGGAACTTTTATAGAACATGAATAAGGGATCTCAAAGCTCGGTTTCAGAATATTTTTCAAAATAAGATGAAAATCCAAATCACAGACTTAAAAATGAAATTCGTTGAGGAAATTTTAATATGTCAATGCAAAAATTCTAACATTGATAATTCTTTTTATTTGAATGCTATGCAAATAAATGAAAACCTAGTTCAATTAAGTTAAAACAAATTAGACCAATTTCAATCAAACATATCAGATTTAGTGCAATCACTCTATTCTTGTCATAATCCTCCAAGTTTGATGATTGATAGCTAATTTGTGGTAGGCCCCCACAAATAAACATTAGCTAATTGTATCTTTATGCATATGATATTAGCAGTTTTAAATTTCCAGTCACTACATAGTCAGATTTTGGTTGATTAGTTACGTATGAAGATACCTTATTTTCCTGGTTGGAGTCATAAAATATTATCCAATTTGACTACGACCTTATCGTTATGGTGGATCACTAAAATAGTCATTTCGACAAAAGGATTCCGTGGCTTTCAACAAAGAAACTATGTGCGTCATGAGAGTTTATGAAACATATGTGTCCTTCGGAAACTAGTCTCAATCGAGCATGGACCTCGTGAGGCTTCTTGATGCCACTAATGATGATACTTACTATTTCGGTTATAGGTTGAGGGGAAATAAAAATTATTTAGCCAGACAACAATTTTTTTTGGACCTAACCAATTTCGTATTGAAGAAATATTTGAAGGTAAGTTGAAATGGCCCTTTGATAGTCTAAGTTGGGAATCCTTTAAATAAATCTTGAAGTAAGCATGTAGAAACTTAAAGGGAGTAGTAAAGGTCATTATTGACATCCATAACTAGAAAATTGTTGTAAGAAATATACTACGAGCATACAAAGCTTCAATAACTTATGTCATGAGAAATTTGCAAGCTACAACAAATGAATTACGAAATTTGAAATTCCATATTTTCTTAGGTGACAACTAATTATGGTCATACTATATTTAGTGGATTAAAAATGAAATCTTATGTATAAACCACAAACCATGTACCATAAACTTAATTCTAGTGCTTCATGTATTCCAAATATGACATTTTATATTGATAAGGATCCATGTGTAAGAGAATTTCTAATCACATCTCTTCTAAGTTTTATTTTAATGTTCAGACTTGTAAATGGAAAAAGAATAAATAAATGGAAAGCAAACATTTGTAAATATTTGGTAGCTTGGAAAGATGCTAAAAGGTGAAATTAAATTTTGTACTTTCCTTTCAGTTTTGGGCGTTTAAAAAAAAAATAGTAAAGAGATGAAATGGAAAGAAAATTATTTGGCATATTTGCATGTATTTGAAAATGATAAAAATTTTGTGGTTCCATATTTATAATCCAGGTAAAATAAGCTCCAAATTGTATGTTATATATGCAACTGACATGTAGTAGAAAATATTTACATTCTAGTCTATAGTGAAAGTAGTTTAGATGAAAATAATATATGTTTAGACAAGTTCTTTTCAATTTATTTTTCGCATGAATGTATCTTAAAAGGGTTATGCATTCATTATAAAATCTTGAGGATAATTTTAGCAATTATTCTAGATTATTTTTGTTATAGGCTCAAAATCTTGTGCCAACGTAATTTTTTTTTCTTTCTTTCTTCATCACTCTAATATTCTCATATTCCTCCAAGTTTGTTGATTGATAGTCGATTTGTGGTTATTCCCCAAAAATAAACTGTATTTGAATGTATGTTTTTGCATATGATATTAGTAATTTTAAATTTCAAGTCATTACAAAGTCATAGTTTGGTCAACTAGCTACGTAAAAATATGATTTATTTTTCCTCATTGCACTCATCAAATATTCTTCAATTTGACTATGACCCTATGGTTATGGAGGATCACTGAAATAGTAATTTAAATCGAAGGATTTAATGGCTCTGAACATAGAACCTATGTGTGTCGGGGGACTTTATGAAACATATGTGTCCTTTGGAAACTAGTCTCACTCAAGAATGGAATTTGTGAGGCTTATTGGTACCACTAAACACAATGCTTACTAGTTCGGATATAATTTCAGGGGAAAAAAATTTATTTAGCTAGACAATCATGTCTTTGAAGTTATGAGTGTCGTATCGAAGAAATCTTAAAAGATAAGCTGAAAAGGTCCTTTCATAGTCTAAGTGAGGAATCCTTTGAAGAAATATTGGAAAGAGAAACAAAGGACATTATGGAAAACCATAACTAGAAATTTGTTACAAGAAAAATACTACCAACATACAAAGATTCAATAAGAAATGCCATGAGAAATTTTCAATCTACAACAAATGATTTATGTAATTTGATTGAAATGCTAGATTTTCTTAGGTGACAAATAATTATAGTCATACTCTATTTAGCAGATTAAAAATGAAATATTGAGGTATAAGCCACACACCCTATACCATAAACTTAATTCTAGCACTTCATGTACTCAAAATATGACATTTTATATTGATAAGGATCCATTTGTAAGAGAATTTGTAATCTTATCTATTCTAAGTTGTATTTTAGTACTTCATGTTCCCATTTCTTTCTTCCATTAAAATCACCTCCTTTATTGTCATTTAGTTTGACTTAGATAATGTTTTAACAAGGTATGCCTCATAACCATGTTTCTTTCATTTCAAGTAACTCTACATATTGCATCTTAAAGTTCCTTGTTACAATGGATGATAAATTCTCATCATTTTATCCCAACTATGGCATTATTCATGTTCAAACCAACTATTTCAAATAAAAACATCAAAGCAACTCATCACCCCTTTAAAAAAACATTTCAAAGCCTCTTAAAAAAAGCTATAAAAGTAGTATTGAGAATAGAATTGTCTCTGAGGTCCCATTATCTATTTGCATTGTGTTGTTTGCAAAAGATATGGCCACAACTACAAGTAGATGATATAGGCAAGGAACATTAATATTTATCACTAAACTAGATCAAATTATATCAGAGGAACCAAAATTACATAAGTATAGACACATTAAAAAAAAAAGGAATTTGCAGAGATATGATCAACTTGCCCAACATTTCTGAATAATTCATTAAGAAGGTTCCCAGTGCAATAAGCCCCTTTTCCTCTTCTTGTTTCTCTATTTTGGGAAACAAGGGTCATCTACCAAATTTTGAAATGGCATATTTCCTTAGGTGACAAATAATTATGGTCATAGTCTATTTTGAGGAGCATAGATCAAGAAATGCTACAACAATTGAAGTGTGTTATTAGTTTTCTTTATATTCCCATTTCACAAACAGATCTTTCACCCGTAGAAAGGGTAACTAAAATTACAAATTTTGGATTCTAGCTATTCAATGTTCATATCATTTAATTGTATTAAGAAAATATTACAAAAACATAAAATTAAGCTTCATATCTATCGTAATTACCCTATTATCTTCCAGAGAAGGCTATTTTGATGCAACTACAACTTGGCATATGCTCTTTGAAAGGATGACCAAAGCATCCATTTCAGAAAATAAAGTTTTTTATTGTTATTCCAAAATGAATGATATGAAAAATCATCCCTTTTAATAGCTAATGTTTTCCATTATTACTCCAAAAAGAATGATTGGCCGATCTTGTACCCACGGAGGATGCGTAGTGCAAAATGTAACAAATAACATATCTTTCATCGCTTCAAAGGTAGTATACATATAAAACTTCATAGGGTGAACATATAAAATTATTTCTTGACATTCTTACTAAAAATATTCTCATTCCCATTCTCATGTCCATACTATAAATTGAAAACCTGGTGGTTCATTCCAATGTGCATATTGTAAATGGAGTTATGTCCAATATAAAATGTTTATTTTTTGGTGAGAAAATATGTGTATGGTCATTTTTTTTTAGGAATTTTCTCTCTAGATGGTATGTAAATTTAATTTTCTATAATAAAATGCAAACTATTTTTTTTTATGATTATTTTTTGAAGTTACTTAAAGCAGGTGAATATAAAAATTTTATTTTAAAAACATGTTAGTAAGCATAAAATCATAAGGAAATAATTTTAATGGACAAAACCTAAATGAAAACTTACCCAACTCCTTGTATAGGCATGAACAATAGAGGAGGAAGGGGTAGGTTTCGTTTCTACATGAATTATATGTTGTAAATCCTTGAGGTTGTTCAAATTTTTACTAAAAGAATAGTTTTGGGTTATTATCACAAAACTCCTACAAATAATTTTTTTATAATACACCTCTACTTAACCTTGAGAAATACACAATCCATTTTGGTACAATACAATACCACTAACTGAAAATTCAATAAAGGTATAATCTATTTTAGTACAATAAATTTTATAGCTAGGGTCCAATTTATGCAAATCCCCTTTTATTAGAAGTTGATCAATTTTAGAATATCAAATACTTGACCAGATGATTACCTCTTTAGTGTGATCGTCACGGGGGAGGATAATTTTATGCACAAAATTTGCATAAACAACTATTCTTTTACCAAAAAAAGGCCTTATGTTTTCTACTTTCCCAATTCTTCCCAACTATTTTTTAAGATCATTAAAATAATAATTTAACTTAAATAAAATTATAATTTAATTAATTTTTGGATTATTTTATTTTTAGGAATGTAAGACATGTTGCAAGTGTTTTTTTGTTTATCATAAATTAATACTTATCTACATTTACTAGCCATTTAATCTATACATTGTTCAACATTTATATATATATATATATATATATATATATATATATATATATATATATATATATATATATATATATAATCTATCTTAAATATAAAATCAATTACATTTTTATATTGTGAAAAATACTTTTCAAGTTAAAAAACAATGTATATATAAATTGGTAAGTCACAAATGCATTAAAATAAATGAAAAAATACATTGGTTTGTTAAAAATATTAATATTTATAGTAGAGAAAAGAGTATTGGTGCACTTTTTTTTTTTTTGCAAGTCAGAGGAATCGGCAACATCAGATAGCTTTCACATGCAAGCCGCAGGGTCAAACCCCCCGGCTACCACTATAACCTCTCATGGACTGCCCAGCCTGCAAGAACAGTCCCGGATAAGACAAGGCTCAAGCTCGTGACCTGATTAACAACACAAACGCCTTAATAGTGCATTCGCTAGCCACTAGACCATGCCCTTGCGGGCTACTAGTGCACTTCCAAAGTGTGATGTATTATATAAAAAAATCCAGCCTATTCATATAAGATTTTCATTTTTTTATTATTATTTTGTAAATTATTTATATATTTAATTTAGAATGTGACATAAATGAAATATGATATCACATATTATATTTAAAAATTAAAACAATCATATAATGATAAAGAATAACATTTTGATTAAGATACATTATTACAATATTTGTTGATTTTGAGAAAATTCGAAAACAATAAAAAATGTTAAAATATTATAACACATATATATTTTCTCTATAGATATTTGACAATAATAGAAATAATAATAATAACATGCATTTATATGTATGATTAATAGTTTGAGCTGTTTTTTATTCAA
Organism: Pinus albicaulis; assembly: GCA_034641835.2. Classification (NCBI taxonomy): domain Eukaryota; kingdom Viridiplantae; phylum Streptophyta; class Pinopsida; order Pinales; family Pinaceae; genus Pinus; species Pinus albicaulis. The sequence continues at coordinate 637,342,834 of CM076574.1, read as the reverse complement.
ATACATTTCTTTTTTGTTTTTTTTTGCTAAGTTAAGAGATCTTAGTTTAATAGTTTGGTGACCAATTCTTCTAAGTGACCTATTAACGTTCTAAAAAAATATATCATTGCAAATTAAAAAATAACAAATATTTTTAGATGCAAAACTTGGAATCTCCACAGTCTTCATTTTTAGTCTTCATTGAAAATAAAAAAATAACAAATATTTTTGTATTTTTTAAATAATTTTATTTTAAGAGTGAGTACTAATTATGATGTAAGACATTCCCCTCTAATAAGAACTCCCTCCCCATGCCACATGTGTCATCGTGGGATGTTGATTTTGGTGTTAGATGATTGAAATAATGGTTTCCATCATATTGAAGATTGACATTGTTAGTTACAATTTGGTACAGTGATAGGCCACCGTTTGCCAAAGGATAATAGGAAATTACTACACAGAGGCTCTTGCTCATAGGTTACGAGCCTCTTCCTTGCCATATTGATTTTCTTAGGAGGATTGATTGAATACAATGGCTAGGGACGAATGAATGCCCCTCAAACTTGTCCGGTGAAGTGAGAACGAATGATATGAAAGTCCTCTCCTCAACAATAGTTGGGAACCTCCTCATGCATGAGTTTTGATGTTGCAAGCCACTTTTAGAGAAAAGACATTACTATAAAAGGTAAAAAGAAGCAGAAAGATAGATGAAGTCTTGGAACAAGGCCTCTTTCTCAGAGGTTGTGAGTCTCTTTCTCACCAGATTTGTTTTCTTGGGAGGAATGCTTGAATACAATGGATGGGGATGAATTATTTCCCCATCAAATCGTCTAGTGAAGTGAGAACAAATGATATGCAAGTGTTCTCCTCAATGGCAGTGAGAACCCTCCTCATGCACATGTGTTGATGCCTTTTGATAGAAGACAATGCTAGAAAATATAAAAATAAGCAGAGAGAGAGAATCATAGGGGCATAGTTCGAAGGTTCCTTGGTATAGTGAAACAAAAGTCTCAGTGACGTTGTCCCTTCATTTTCCTTAGTCCTTAAAAAAGAAAATATATATATATATATATATATATATATATATATATATATATATATATATATATATATATATATATATATATACATATATTAAAAAAGAAATATATATATATATATATATATATATATATAAGATTTTTTTTTAAATTGTGGATACAAACTCTAATTTTACTATGGATGTTATTAAATTAAATAGCCCTTGATAGAATACCATTGCTATTATCATGGGTTATAGATAGGTTTCCATTTATTTCCAATAAAATTACCAATAAAGAATTAAAAAATATCTATAAATCAAGAAATTAATTAATTATAATGTTAAACTTTAGAACCGATAACCCACAATTTCAAAGTTATTATAAAAAATAATAAGGTGATTCTTATAGATATGAAAGAGAGTGTGTGTTTGTGTTAGGGCGCTATATTACTAGTGTAGTCCCTTATTTTTGTTAGTGTATCCCCCTTATTGTTATTGTTGTACCCCTGTAGTCCCCATATTGTTATTATTGTGCCCCATAATAGCCCACTATTTTTATTGTTGTGCCCATACATTATTATTTTTAGGTCAACTAGGAATATATTGTGACCCCATAGACTTGTATATATAGAAAGGAGGTTTTTTCTTTTGAATCATCTAAGAATTTTTCATTTATGTAATGTAAAGGAAGTTACCCCATTGAAGTGGCTGATTTCTAAGTCGTTGATCTCTCTTTTCTTCTATTTTTTGATTTGGTTTAATAACATTTGGTATGAAAGCTTATTATCATATTAGAACTCAAAGCAGTCATAGAAACAAGAACTCGACAACTATGAAATATATCAATTTCAGAGTATCTCATCAAGTGGAAGAACTTACCCACTGAAGATTCCACATGGGAGGATGAGAATTTTATACAGAAGCATCCATAACTATGCAAGCATTGAGGAAAAAACTTTTTTTAAGGAGATGGGCATGTTAGGGCCCTTTATTACTAGTGTAGTACCATATTGTTATTACTGTATCCCCCTTATTATTATTGTTGTACCCCTGTAGTCCCTGTATTTTTATTATTGTGCTCCATAATAACCCATTATTGTTATTTTTGTGCCCTTACATTATTATTGTTAGGTCGGCTAGGGTTATATTGTGAACCCATGGACTCCTATATATAGAAAGGAGGTTTTCTCATTTTAATCATCTGATAATTTTTCATTTATGTAATGTAAATGATATTTCCCCCTCAAAGTGGTTGATTTCTAAGTCGTTGATCTCTCTTTTCCTCTATTTTGTGAGTTGGCTTCATAACAGTATGGGTATAAAAAAATAAAATAAAACGAGTCATAGTTATGAAAGATATTGTGTGTATGCCCATGAAAAATAAAAAATAAACGTTGTAAATATACACATTTTCTATCACGATATGAATAACTCCTAGCCCAAAAATCCTTCAAATAACCTAATCTTGCTTTCTTGTCCTGTGTCATTAATTTTTTTAAAAATTAATAATGGCAATCAACCAATGAAAGAACCAGATACACGTCCTCCATAAGAATGATATATATGTCATCCATAAGAACCATATACACATCCTCCATTTCATTCAACTCGTATTCTTCCCAGTAGTCAGCGTGTATTCTGCGACATAGTTATCTTGTCCGAGAATTTTTTTCAACAAACTTGTTATTGTGTCTTTCACGTGAGAATGTGAATAACTTGAAAAGAAAAAGAACCACATTTCCAAAGTTTAGGAGGGTTAACTTTACCCTTTATTGAGCTTGTGGTTTTTTTCAGTTCCAACTTGCAATTTTTTTGTTCTTAATTTTAGGTTGTTAATATTATAGTTAATAAGAGGTCGAATTATCTTACAATTAAAATTGTGTGTATAGATCCTTTGATTCCCAAGGTTTTAAACTCGACGGCCAGAGATTGCTATGAGATTGAAGGCGACAATTAAGATGACCAAACTATAATCATCTCGAAACAAAATAAAACATTGCAATATGTGATTTCTTCAACTTCTTTTGAGGAGTTAAATCAAAATACCATGGGAAGATTAATTCACTCAACTTGTTTTGATGAGTTAAATAAGATTTTGCAAAGATATGGTATTTCTTCTGAGATGACGGTAAATGAAGAAAAGTCCCTAATTATTTAATCTTAAGATGAATAGGAGGAGATTAAACATATAACTGATCGATATCACTTCATAACTCAACCGTTGAATAATGGCTTCACATACCTGGGGTTCTAATTGAAACCTAACGATTACCATATTGCAGATTGAAAGTTGATTATTGATAAGTTCTACAGGAAACTACATACATGTACAAACAAATACTTATCCCTTTGTGGTAGGTCCATATTAACACAAGATGTATTGAAATGGATTATGGTGTACTGGGCTCATTTGTATATTTCTCCTTCATACATTTCAAATAATATTAACAGTAGTATGGAAATTATATATGGGAGGGAACTATAACCTTCCAAAATACCATCTAATTAGTTGGAATAAGATCAAGATCCCAAAGTATCTAGGAGGATGGAGTTTACTAAATGTCAAAATATGTGGATGGTCGCTTATCATAAAATATGTATGGAGAGAACATTTCAGGGAGGGAATTTGGAGTGATATCATTGTAACTAAATATCTGAAACAAAGAGAGGTTGTAGATTGGATAAGACATGGATTTTTAGGTGATACAAGAGGTTCCTGTATATGGAACAGATTTAATAAGATAAAAACATGGTTTCTGCAAAGGATCATATGGAAATTTGGCACAGGAAACTTCGTTTTGATTGGTGATGAGATAAAAGGTTCACAAGTGGCTACATATTATCCAAATAGACCCTACAGGCTATACATTCTAGGGTTTATTTGGTTAAAGTGCAAGTGCTTCTTAGATGGAATGGTATGTTTTCCACATGGCATAGTGCAGTTCATATGGGAGTGACAGGAAGGATGGCAGAAGAATGGAATACATATATAAATACTCTGGGAAAATTTTGACTTTGCAGGAGGATGTACGGTGACCAACTTACATGGGTCAGTTATTTGAAGGACAATTCAATGGAAGTTTATGAAATTTATGACTATATTATAATAACCCTCCAAAGTAATGACCCTTTATGGTTTATTAAAATATGGAAGTTCAAATTCCCCATCAAGATCATACTATACACTTATCTAGTTTGGAAAGATAGAAAAATAACGTGGGAGAACCTACCGAGAATGGGGAAATGTCGTATGGGTCAATGTTCTATGTGTAAGACTACAATGGAAACTAATTCTCATATGTGCTTTGAATTCCCCATCGCAATACAGGTCTGGACACACATTATGAGACAAAGAAATATACCTTTGAGCCTTTATGCTCAATAGAAGAGTGCTTGAAATGGCAGATATAAAGAGGGGTAAGACTGAAAACATTTCCTATTTATATTTTCTATGAGATATGTGAGGCAACAAATAATATTATATTTGAGAATTATACTGGATCATTATTAAGGTTTGTGCATGGCTAGATTCATAGATGACTACCAAAAAGTGTATAATGGACCTCTCCATTCGACACATTCCTCCCCCTATTACTTTCCCAGCTAGATATTTTGATGGGGCTGCACAACATGGGATATGTGGTTGTGGTGTGCGGCTTAGGATCGACAACAATACACATTACAATATATCATGGTTTATTGGTGTGAGCACAAACACCAAGGCGGAGGTTATGGGGTTACTATGGTTCACCAGATAGAGGGATATTGACATTATACACATCTATGGAGACTCTAAAACCATCATAGATGGGTTAAAAAAACACTACTTTTACCCCTCCACTACTTGAAGGTTTGATTTCTCACATAAATAACCTCAAACAAACCTTCAAATAGATCACATTTCAGCATATATTCAGGGAAGCAAACATAATTGCTGACTCTATATCAAAGAAAGTTCTACAGGAGACATCAGAGTACATGGAATAACTACACATGTAAGACAACATTATCAGAGATTATGGATATCATAGACTGCCTTAATGCCATTTATCTTGGATACCCTTTGTGTATGACTGTCTTCATTTTTGTTTTTCTAGAACATATTTTGAAACTGTCTAAATTTGTGTTAATTATATGGCTACAAAATAGGTTGTTGGTTATTTTGTAAAACACATATTGATGTAGTAATTTGGTAGTATGGTGTATCTTTTGTTGATCTATTATTTCGTGAAATATGTAAATTGATCTGTTTTATGTTACATGTTGTTGGTTCATAATCTAAACTAGCTGTTATTTTCATCTAAAAATAAATAAATAAACCACAGAAGAGAGTGGAAGCATTTGGTTAACAAGTTACAAAAGAAATAATAAATTATTTTAATTTTTTATTCTTATTGTGAATATTCTTCCAAACTTGGAGGAGAAATATTCTAATCTTATCAAATCTAAAGAGTCAAGACACCTTTTCATTTATGAAAAATTTAAATTTCTCAAATCCAATTCCAATTCCAATATAAAAATTAATTATTAAATTATTAATTAAATGTTAACTTTAGAATCTAAAACCTAAAACTTAATATTATAAACAACTTTGTAAAACTAATTTCTTATTATGTATTTACTAAAAAGATTTATTCACTATTAAAGTAAAATTATTTAAATAATATAAAAAGATTTATTAAATTTTTTTTTTTAAATTTGGAATGACATTTGTTTGGAGAATGTTAATAGGTCACTTAGAAATGAAATGTTCACCAAACTATTCAACCAAGATCCTTTAACTTAATTAAGAAAAAAACAAGAAATAGATTTTAATCAAAACAACTCGAACTATTAATCATACTGTTAATATTATTATTTTTACTATTTTGAAATATATATATATATATATATTGTTTTTTTTAATTTTTTCGAGTATATTTTAATCCAATTGTTGTTTTCCTTCATCATTATATGATTGTTTTAATTTTTAAAACAATAAGATGTAATATCATATTTCATTTATGTAACATTCTGAATTAAATATATAAATAATTAAAAAAAATTAAAAAATATATATAAATCCTATATGAATAGATTGAAATATTTTATATAATATATCACAGGTTAAAAAAGCACTAATAATATTTTCTCTTCTATACATATTATTGTTTTTAATAAAATAATTTTTTTTTTGCATTTATTTGAATGCATTTTTTATTTACCAATTTATATATACTTTGTTTTGTAGCCTCAAAAGTATTTTTCACAATATAAAAATGTAATTTATTTTATATTTAAGATAGAATTAATATATATATATATATATATAAAAGGTAGATTTAACATATAAAGGTTATATATATTATATATGGAAAATTTTAGGGGCTAACATTGGCAGGTGGGCTAATTTTTCAAGATTTTTCAAAAAAAAGATTCACCAATTTTTAAAATGATTGGCCCAAATTTTACAATATAAAATTATTTTACCTCAAAAATTTCAATATTATATATAAATCATTAGAAATTTGAATAATTTTACAAATACAACAATAAACATTTTATAGTTTGCATATTAGGGACAAGTTAGATTCACCAATGTTTTTAAACTTCAAGATAATTTTCCATCCTTAAAATTTTCCATATATATATATATATATATATATATATATATATATATATATATATATTTATGATAAATAAAAAAACACTCATAATATACCTTACATTGCTAAAACTAAAATATTCTTGAAAATTACTTGAATTATAATTTTATTTAAGTTATTATTATTTCTAATATCATAAAAAACTAATATATAAATTATATATATATAAATTTAAAAATAATGCAGGAGCATTAGGCTCAGGAAATTCTTTGTATTTTAATAGATATAGGGGGTCTTGTATTTTCTAAGAAATTGGATTCTTATGTAACAAATTAAAATATTTTTCTTAGAGTTTGAGTGATTTTAATGAGAGGAATTTTGTAAATGTTCTCGAAAGAGAATATGAGAGAATTAGGAATTGGAAGATTTGGGAATTAATTGTAAATCTTAGATTAGAAATTTATTCCATGATTTTGTGGATGAGAGAGGATCCTTAGGAATTAGTTGAGTCAAATGAGGACTTAGAGGATTCTTAGGAATTTGTTGAGCAAGTTATGTATCTAAACCAGAATTGGTTGTAGAATCCATTTTTATAAATTATAAGCCTCAAAGGCATAGAGAGATAGAGAGGTAGAGTTGTATTGGAAGCCTACGAGCAGTAGAAATAAAGAGGCCACTGATTTGAATATTAGGCCATAAGAGAATTCTATGTAAATATTGCGTATTAATTTAGAGAACTAAATTTCTGAGTTTATATGGTATGGTTCTAGTTTGGATTAAATGAATGAATGTATCAAATTATTTTCTTGACAAGAATGTGCAAGTGTGTTCGAGGAGAACCAGGGAGCAAGAGAGACAGAGAACACAAGAAAAAAATAAGAGAGTTAGAGGTAGAAGAAACAAAATGCTGATATTAATGTAAATCCAACCAAGAGGCGAGACTCTGTAATTTCTATTTATTAAATAATTGAATTAGATGGGTAATTGCATAAATTGTGTTCCTGGTGTAACATTCCCATGAAATCAATGTGAAATTAGACTTCGAAGGTCGATTTCCACTAAAATGGTACCGTTGAAATGGAGCACATGAAGCCAGGATTTTATTTCAAGCCATAGGCTTAAGTACATGGATAAATAGTGATCGATTACTAAATTGCAGAGCCATTGAATGGTTTATCGCTACCAGGGTTACACAATCGAATTGAACAAGTTTTAAAAGTTAGATGGATTTCGGATATGCTCTTAAAAAATGGTTTGTTTCAACAACAATGAAATCGAAATCCTAAAATCCATTTCGTTTGTGTTGTCAAGTCTGATTTAGGGAGAAGAATATGCTGTCAAGTCCGATTTAGGGAGCAGAATATGTCCAATTATATAGTACCTTTAAACCACCAGTTGAATATTTGAACCAGACCCCTCAGTGGAGAGTGCGCAAGAGTAAAGTGGAACCATGAATCAAGGACGTAGTGAAACATGGAAGTAGTTTTGAAAACCAGCAAGTGGTTTTCGCACAGTATAAAAGAGGTAACCGGTAATTATTAAAGGAGCGTGATAATGTTTAAGAGGTGACACGTAGCACATCAAAACTACCTATTTCACCTGATATAAAAATGTTAAATATCGTGCATATTGGAATGCGATATCCATCGGATCAAGAGCATGAGGATATCGACGGTGGAAAGTTATATTTGTTAAGGAGCATCGATATATGTATAAAGTGGAAGGATTGGTTATGATCAAGCACACGATCTGTTGGATAGAGAACGAATCGATGATAGAGAAGGAAACGTCGAGTCATCTTTGACTTCAGTTAAAGGAATAAGATCAGTGGAAAGGTAAGCTAATGACATTTTAATGGGGTTTATGAATTATTTATATTATATAAGAATTATATAATAGAAATAAAGTGGAAGGATAAGTCATAAATGTATAATGATAATGGTTGGGGTTTTTAACCAAGGCCCAAAGATTTATGTCATGAATGAAAAGTGTGGATAGTAAAATTAAACAAAGTATTATGTGCTAGTGATATGTTCCTGTTGAAATATTTTATAGAAAGAATCAATAGAAAATAAAGAATTTCATGGACATAACAAGACATGCATTTTTATATGCATAGATTGAGGGTAAACATAGCTTAGGCTGCGTCAAGTGGTATCAAAGCTGGAAAAAGCTCTTTTGAAGATTAATTTTTTTTATTAAATTGGACAGAATGCATGTGTGATGAAAGAAGGAAGAGGAGATCAGATATTAAATTTGATAAGCAGCAGATACACAAAGTTGATGTGTAACAAGCATTTGCATAAATAAATGAGAACAGTCCATTCAAAGTACTAGTGAATGGGACAACAAGGTCATGTAAAGATCTTGAAGGTGAGATAGTGTGTTTTATTTTAATATGGTTTGAAGATTGTGTTTGCAGAATTCTGGTTGTAGACAAGACAAAAACAAAGAAATATCAAGCCTTAAAAAGCAGTGATGAAGGAGCTGGTAAAGATTTTTGAAAGAAAGTAAAGTGTGGCCAAAACCTAGTATTTTGATTATGATTGAAATACAAGAATACAAGAGTGCAGATGAGTTGAAGCCTAGAAGGAGCAAAGGAGTGCTCAAAATAAGGTTCCAGAGATAGAGAACCGTACTTTCCAAAAGTCCAAGTCCAGAGGAAAACTTGGTGAGGTAAGTGGTAGCAGGAAGGACTTGTTGTTACAAAGGCTTAAACAATTCATAGTGAGAGAGTGAGTGATGAACCCATAGAGATGGAAAAAATAATATGACTACGGATATTCGTAGCAGAGGTTCTGAGAGAGACCACAATAGAAGAAGAGTTTTATGATAATCAGAAGAAAAGAGATAGAAGGAAAATCTACTTTGGGAGAAAGTATATCATATTTTTGAAAGGAAGCTTGATAGGGTATTGATTAAAAAAAGGAGATTTCTACAAGAGAGGCTATGTTGCAGATCACCAATCGAGCATGGATGAGCTCATGAAGTGGATAGGCATGGAGGATCAGAGAAGAGTTTCTAAAGAATGCCACAAAGATAAGATACGTGATAAGGATCGAAAGAGAGATATTGCAGTGATGAAAATACAACTGGAGATACTACAGGGATGGCTACAAGAAACAATGAATGAATGCCGAAATCATGGATGGAGAATGAAGAAATGGCTTAGATAGAACCTATTGCAAAAGAAATGGAAGGCTAAGATGATGAACAAGTTCAGAGAACTTGAACAGATACATATTTATTTTTTGGAAAAAGAAAGACTCAAGGGAATTGAGTCACAACAAATAGGATCTGTTGGAAATCAGAATGTGCATTATGAAATATTGGTGCTTGAAGAAACAAACGATACTGAAAGGTCTTGTGTTTTCAAAACTAATGATTTGTGTATGATTGCAGGTACATCAGAGGATGATAAACAAGCCTTAGATTTTGTTGAGGAGAAGGAGCTGAATATGAAATCTATTCAGATTAATGTTGAGTTATAAAAATCTCAGAAAGAAAAGGAGACAAAGGGGTCTTATGGAAATATGCAGCAGAATATTGAAGGTGTAAAAAGCTGTGTAAAGTTTCCAAATTATACCCCAATTGAATTTTTGAGTTATATAGAAAGTTATATCTTCAAAGAAGAGAGTTTGAAAAGCAGAGGATCTATACTCAGGATAAATTGCTGAAAGAAAAAGACAAAGAAATTGTCATGAATGAAAGTCAGGAAATAGAGGATAAGGATGTAAGAATGATTCAGCAAGAGCAGAGAGACATTATTGAAACAAATGATATGAAGGAGAGACTAGCTGACAGTCTCATGGAGAATTTAAATCAACATACTGATGTGCTGACAAAGAAGTTAAATGAAAACTCAAAGCAGCATAATGAGATGTTACTAGAGGAGGAAGAGGCATTGAAATGTTGTATTTTTAATACTGATAAATCATGTGTTAATTATGCAGGTAAAGAAGGAAAAGAAATGGAAAATGTCAAAGAATCTAATGAAAAGGAAACTATGTTAGTTGAAAACATAGTAAAGGATCATCATTCTATTATCGTGATTGGCACAATGGAGATAAATTTTGAAGCTGGGAAGAAAGACAGTAAATATTTTCTGAGTCCTAAAAAAGACTTAGAACTGCAAGAAGAAGATTTTGTGACTGGATCATCAAATAAGACCATTAGGTCTTGTGATTTTGAAATTTATAATTTGATTGTGTTTACAGATGTTGCAGAAGACAATTCATCTCTTGGAGTTGTCTTGAATGAAGATGAATTGTTGCAGTAAAAGGAAACCATAGATTTCTTACTTAATAAAGAGAGCATCTACAAGGAAGCTGAGACAGTCATGTCTCATATAAAGGAAAATGTTATTATTAATGACAAGGAGGAGTTGGCTTATCTGTTTGGCCAAGAGAAGACTGTAGGACAGACCCTTAGAACTGTCACAGTGGTGGAGAATCAGAATTCTATTATGATAAAGGATGAAGATATAGTGTTTGAAGAATTTGAATTGATTGCCATAATCAATCAAGGAGGTGAAGGATAATCACTGGAGGTTGTCAAGGAAGAAGAAGAAGGTTATGCTGAAACTAAATTGCAGCATATTGATGATATGTTTGAGATGAAACAAGTACAAAGAGAATGGTTGAAATTATTTCTGGAAACAATTGTGCTAGGGAAACAAATTGTAGACACTGAAGTGGAAATGTCTAAAGTTATGGAAGAGATAGAAATATATGTTATTTTTCCAAAATTGATTATGCTTACTAGTATAAAAAGAAGAACTAATGAGTATATTGCTACAGTTAAAGAATCAGAAGATAACTTATTTTTTGAAAATAAATTTGCAGGTAGTGAGCAAAAGAAGGATGTTGCAGAGGGAGATATCTTAAGTGATATTGAGGAAGTCTGGGAGGTAGCAATTTCCAGAGAAATATCTACAAGAGTATTTGGAGCAATATCTACAAAAATATTTGCAACATAAATTGGAAGCAACAACAAATGGCAGAGTGGTTACCAGACAGAAGATAACCTGGACATAGAAATAAAAAACATAAGAAGGTTAATGATGAAGGTGTCTCAGAAGAAGACAGCAGCAAGAAAGAAAATAAACAACAGCAAAGAAAATACAAGAATAGACTGTGAAAGCATAGCTAGTGGGAAGATGCAGAATAAAGTATGGAAGCCTAGAAAAGTGCAGCTGAATAATGATGAAGATAATGAAGCTTATGGACGACATCAAAACAGAGTATGGGATCCAAGAGGAAAAGGTTGGAAGCACATGAACAGGAGATCATGATTATTTTCTACTTTGGGAGTCTGATGCAGGAGCATTAGGCTCAGAAAATTCTTTGTATTTTAATAGATATAGGGGGTCTTGTATTTTCTAAGAAATTGGATTCTTATGTAACAAATTAAATTAATTTGTTTAGAGTTTGAGTGATTTTAATGAGAGGAATTTTGTAAATGTTCTCGAAAGAGAATATGAGAGAATTAGGAATTGGAATATTTGGGAATTAATTATAAATCTTAGACTAGGAATTTATTCCATGATTTTGTGGATGAGAGAGGATCCTTAGGGATTAGTTGAGTCAAATGAGGACTTAGAGGATTCTTAGGAATTTTTTGAGCAACTTATGGATCTAAACCAAAATTGGTTGTAGAATCCATTTTTATAAATTATAAGCCTCAAAGGCATAGAGAGATAGAGAGGTACAGTTGGATTGGAAGCCTACGAGCAGTAGAAAGAAAGAGACCACTGATTCGAATATCAGGCCAAAAGAGAATTCTATGTAAATATTGCGTATTAATTTAGAGAACTAAATTTCTGAGTTTATATGGTGTGCTTCCAATTTGGATTAAATGAATGAATGTATGAGAGTATTTTCTTGACAAGAATGTGCAACTATGTTCGAGGAGAACCAGGGAGCAAGAGAGCCAGAGAACACAAGAAAAAAATAAGAGAGTTAGAGGTAGAAGAAACAAAAGGCTGATATTAATGTAAATCTGACCAAGAGGTGAGACTCTGCAATTTCTGTTTATTGAATAATTGAATTAAATGGGTAATTGCATAAATTGTGCTCCTAGTGTAACATTCTCGTAAAATCAGTGCGAAAGTCGACTTCGAAGGTTGATTTCAACTAAAATGGTATCATTGAAATGGAGCACATGAAGCCAGGATTTTATTTCAAGCCACACGCTTAAGCACATGGAAAAACAGTGATCGATTACTAAATTGCAGAGCCATTGAATGGTTTATGGCTACCAGGTTTATGCAATTGAATGGAACAAGTTTTAAAAGTCAGACGGAGTTCAGATATGTTCTTAAAAAATGGTTTGTTTCAGCAACAACAAAATAGAAATCCTAAAAGCCATTTCATTTGTGTTGTTGATTCCAGTTTAGAGTGTAGAATATGTTGTCAATTCCAATTTATGGAGTGTCAATTCCAATTTATGGAGCAGAATATGTCCAATTATACAGTACCTTTAAACCATCGGTTGAATATTTGAACTAGAACCCTCAGTGGAGATGTTAGGTCCCTATATTACCAGTATAGTCCCTTATTGTTATTAGTGTAACCCCTTTATTGTTATTATTGTACCGTTGTAACCCCCATTTTGTTATTATTGTGCCCTTAAATTATTATTGTTAGGTCGGCTAGGATTACATTGTGGCCCACTAGGATTACATTATGGCCACATGGACTCCTATATATAGAAAGGAGGTTTTGTAAATTGTATCATCCAAAAATTGTTCATTTATGTAATGTATTGGAGGTTTCCCCCTCGAAGTGGCTCATTTCTAAGGCGTTGATATCTCTTTTCTTCTATTTTTGGAGCTGGTTACACAACATTTGGTATCAGAGGCTTTGGATTCTAGGGTTTCGCTGCTCCAAACAGGTCATCGTGGAATTTTCGCTATAACTTTTTTTCTACGAGGTTTCAGAAGCTGAAATTTTTAGGGTGCGAAGCCGAAATCCTGAGAAAGATTTCCTAAAAATTTCAGAGCTTGGTTCGCAATATTTTCAGAGATATGATCTGTGGAAGTTAGGTCTTTTTTCAGGCTCCTAAACAGGTCATCGTGGTATTTTCGCTATAAATTTTTTTCTACGAAGGTTCAGAATCTGAAATTAGTATGGTGCGAAGCTGAAATCCTGAGGAAATTCATCAAAAAATTTCAGAGCTTGGTTCGCAATATTTTTGGAGATATGATCTGTGGAAGGTAGTGCTTTTTCAGGCTCCTGAATTTCATCTCAAAGAGGTGATCGTGGGAAAGTTCAATAACTCTCTCTCTGGGGATTGGATTGGAGTTAATAAAAATTCGTCTAATAACATATGCGTAGTTTCTTGGCTATAAATTTCATAGAAAAAGGGCCAGCAGTGACACGTGGCAAGTCGTTCAAGTTCGCTCTACTAAACCAGTCCATAATTAGGTCATTGTGGGAGATTGGACACAACTTTGTCTTGGAGAATCCAAATTAGGTCAGACCTGTAGAATTCGAAAGATAATTCAGAGGGCTACGTCAGTACCATAATTCAGATATTGAAGTGTTGCAAGCATAGATATAATCCAATTTGAATATCGAGCTCCTCAAAATCAAGAAAAAGGTGTGTATTTTTTTTCCGAATTGCATAAGTCTTGTTTGAAGAATCAATTTGAATTGATTCCAAGGGAATATTGTAGAATAGATATCAGTATTGGGTTCTAAAATATGCCCCGTAAAAATAATTCAACACCCATTAAGCCTTCATAAGGGTCTACTATGACTCATGAAGATGAAGAATTGCAACATGATCTATCAAAATTACAAGAGAAAGTGCAACAAATTTCACTCTCGCAAAGAGCAACAAAAAATGAAATGGAAGTTTTGTAGAAAGGCATGGAAGAGAAGATGGATGGTTTGAAGAAAGGCATGGAAGCTAAGATGGATGGCATGGAAGCTAAGATGGATGACAAGAAAGACAACATGGAAAACAACATGAAAAATATGAAGAATGATTTAAAAGCAGACATCGAAGGTTTGACCAAGTTGATACAAGAAATGTTTCCTAATGGTGAAAAGATAGTAGAAGAACCTCATGATGAGAACAAAATAAATTTTAATCGCGATTTCATAAACTCTAATGTTGGCGGGAAGAACCACCATATTCCAAAGATGGATATGAGGAAGTTTGATGGAAAGGATCCTGTAACATGGATACTACAGATGGAGCAATATTTTGATCTCCATAACGTGCAAAACACACAAAAGGTACGCATCGCAACTTTACATTTAGAACAAAATACATTTGTATGGTATCAATGGCTTTGCTCCCGTAAAAAAATTGTCACTTGGTCAATTTTTATGGAAGAAATGATAGCACATTATGAGGATACAAAGAGCAACACCTTCTTTAGCCAATTGATAAATCTCAAACAAAAGGGTTTAGTGGGGCAGCACATTGAGGAATTCCAAAAATTGAATATAAGGGTAACTGATATTCCAGAGGAACACGGGATTGATCTCTTCATAGGCACTTTAAAGGATAATATCCAACATGAAGTTCGTGTTTTGGAACCAGATTCATTGGAGAAGGCATTCAGGTTGGCAAGAAAAGTTGAATGTAAAATAATAGCGACAAGGAAGCCTACCACTCAATTCTATAAAGAAGGAAGTGTTGCTACACCTAGATTTCCACAACCTACAAGGTTGACACCACAAAAATTGGAAGAAAAAAGAGAAAAAGGGCTTTGCTACGGTTGTGATAGAAAATACACTAAAGGTCATAAGTGTGCTGAGAAGAAATTATTTTACATAGATTGTGAAGAGGAAGAAGAAAATGAACAAGAAGAGGATATACACCGGGAACCAACCCTAGAAGAGGAAGAAATGAATCCGACCATATCGTGTAATGCACTGGCAGGAATTACCACTCCTCAAACTCTCAAGATACAAGGACAAATCAAGAAGAAAAAGGTAATAGTGTTGATTGATTCAGGTAGCACCCATAATTTATTCATTGTAAGGTAGCCAAGGAATTAAATTGTTTCCTATACCCAGCACCAGAATGTCAAGTGATGGTTGCAAATGGAGGAACTATAAATTGCTCTGGAAAATGCCATAATATTAAGCTAACCATGGGGGAATATGTATTGACTGGTCCAATGCTTTCCATTCCTATGGGAGGTGCTGATGTTGTACTAGGAGTACAATGGTTACAATCTTTGGGGACGGTAGCTTTTAATTTTCAAGAACTTTTCTTGAAATTTTTTTCAGAAGGAAAGGAAGTCGAATTATAGGGTATTGAAGGGAAGCCAGGAAGGATAATAAGCTCTAATGTCATGACAAAGCTTCTAAAGAAAGAACAACCAGGCGTAATTGCACAATTATGCTCTCTAGAAGTTCCTACATCAAAATCATCTATTTCTGCGGATCTCCAACAAGTCTTGGACAATCATTCCAAGGTGTTTGAAACTCCCAAAGGACTCCCACCTATTCGTGATCATGATCATGCTATTCATTTGATTCCAGGAAGTGTTCCTCCAAACATCAGGCCTTATAGATATCCTTACTTCCAAAGAGAGAAATTGAACGTATGATTGCAGAAATGTTAGAGGCGGGTATAATTCAACCTAGTCAAAGTTCTTTCTCTGCTCCTGTAGTATTGGTACACAAGAAGGATGGATCATGGTGAATGTGTTCAGATTATAGGGAGCTCAATAAGCTCACCATTAAAGATAAATTTCCCATTCCTGTGATTGATGAATTATTGGATGAATTACATGGAGCATTTTATTTTACCAAGTTGGATCTTCGTTCAGGATATCATCAAATTAGAATGAAGACTGAAGATATTCCAAAAACATCATTTCGAACTCATGAGGGTCATTATGAATTTTTGGTCATGCCTTTTGGCATTACCAATGCACCTTCTACATTTCAAGGGTTGATGAATTCCATTTTCAAACCCTTCCTTAGAAAATTTGTGCTGGTATTTTTTGATGATATACTAATCTATAGCAGGTCTTGGAAGGATCATGTTGAACATGTTGACAGGGTGCTCAAACTATTGCAGGAGAAACAATTATATGCAAAATATCCAAATGTTTCTTTGGAGTACAAGAGGTGGAATATCTGGGTCATATTGTATCTCACGAGGGTGTTAAAGTAGACCCTAACAAAATTAAAGCCATTAAGGAATGGAAAGTCGCCACAACCATAAAGAAGTTGCGAGGATTTCTCGGGTTAACAGGGTATTATCGCAAGTTTGTTAAGAATTATGGGAGAATAGCAGCACCTCTAACAACATTATTGAAGAAAGATGCATTTTCATGGACTCCTGAAGCAACTTAGGCCTTTGAACATCTTAAAGAGGCAATGTGCCTAGCACCGGTCTTAGCTACGCCAGACTTCACAAAAACCTTTATTGTGGAATGTGATGCCTCAGGAAATGGAATTGGTGCAGTTTTAATGCAGGAAGGAAGACCCATTGCTTTTGAAAGTCGTCCAATCAAAGGAAATTATTTACAGAAACCTATTTATGAGAAGGAAATGTTAGCAATACTGCATGCACTAAAGAAATGGCGAACTTACCTAATGGGAAGACACTTCAAGGTAAAAAATGATCTTGATAGTCTTAAACACTTTTTGGAACAAAGACTATCTTCAGAAGAGCAGCAAAAATGGGTCACAAAGATGTTGGGTTATGACTTTGAAATAATCTACAAAAAAGGAAAGCTTAATGTTGTTGCGGATGCACTCTCAAGAAATAATGAAGAGGTGGAAGCATTGCTTTGTGCCATTTCTATTATCCAACTAGATTGGATAACTGAAGCAAGAGATGAATGGAAGAAGGACAAAGATGTATGGGCACTCATTCAAAAGTTGCAGCAAGATCCTAGTACATCTGATACATTTAGTTGGAAAAATGATTCCTTATGGTACAAAGATCGCTTATATCTATGTAAGAATTCCCAACTAAAACAAAAGATTCTTCTGGAATTGCACACTTCTCCTTTAGGAGGACACTCAGGATTTTTAAAAACTTACCACGGGGTGAAGAAAGAATTTTTTTGGGATGGCCTTAAATCTGATATTCAAAAGTTTGTGGCGGAATGTTTGGTTTGCCAGCAGAATAAAGTGGAAACAATTAAGACCCCGGGACTTCTACAACCTTTATCCATTCCAAGTCAACGTTAGGAGGATATTTCAATGGATTTTATCACAGGTTTACCTAAGTCTGAAGGAAAGAGTGTCATCATGGTGGTAGTTGATAGACTTACCAAGTATGCACACTTTTGTGCATCATCTCATCCATTTAAAGCAAGTACAGTTGCTACTACATTTATGGATAGAATTCAAAAGCTACATGGAAGCCCAAGGGTTATTGTGAGCGACAGAGATCCCATTTTTACTGGAAATTTTTGGACGGAGTTATTTTCTTGTTTGGGTACTCAATTAGCTCATAGCTCTTCTTATCATCCTCAATCTGATGGTCAAACTGAGATAGTAAATAAATGTTTGGAAGGATATCTTCGTTGTTTTGTATCTGATAAACAAACACAATGGGTCAAGTGGTTACCTCTTGGTGAATGGTGGTATAACACTTCCTTCCATACTGCAGCAAAAATGACCCCATTTATGGCACTTTATGGATATCATCCACCATCCATCACATCATCTTTAAAGGAAAATTCGAAGGTTCAAGCAGTGGAAGATCACATCGAGCATCAGCAAGAAGTTCTCCAACTCTTAAAGGATAACCTGAATTTGGCACAAAATCAAATGAAACAACAGGCAGATCAACATCGTAGCGAGAGAAGTTTTGATGTAGGAGTTTGGGTATTTTTACGGCTACAACCATACAAACAAATGTCCCTCAAGCAAGCAAAGAAGGATAATAAATTATCGCCAAAGTACTATGGTCCTTACAAGGTGTTGCAAAAGATTGGTAATATGGCATACAAATTGGAGCTTCCTGCTTCTTCGCGAGTACATCCAATTTTCCATGTTTCATGCTTAAAGAAGGTTATAGGTGAAAATCTTCAAGTTCAAACAATATTGCCAGAACTTGATGAGGAAGGAAAAATCATATTGGAACCAGAAGCGGTCATGGAAACAAGAACTCGACAACTACGGAATCGATCAATTTCAGAGTATCTCATCAAGTGGAAGAACTTACCCACTGAAGATTCTACATTGGAGGATGAGAATTTTATACAGAAGCACCCAGAGCTACTCAAGTGTTGAGGACAACACTTTTTTGAAGGAGAGGGGCATGTTAGGTCCCTATATTACCAGTATAGTCCCTTATTGTTATTAGTGTAACCCCTTTATTATTATTATTGTACCCTTGTAACCCCCATTTTGTTATTATTGTGCCCTTAAATTATTATTGTTAGGTCGGCTAGGATTACATTGTGGCCACATGGACTCCTATATATAGAAAGGAGGTTTTGTAAATTGTATCATCCAAGAATTGTTCATTCATGTAATGTATTGGAGGTTTCCCCCTTGAAGTGGCTTATTTATAAGGCGTTGATATCTCTTTTCTTCTATTTTTGGAGCCGGTTACACAACAGGAGAGTGCGTAAGAGTAAAGCGGAACCATGAATCAAGGACACAGTGAAACATGGAAGCAATTTAAAAAACAAGCAAGTGGTTTTCGCACAGTATAAAAGAGGTAACCGGTAATTATTAAAGGAGTGTGATAGTGTTTATGAGGTGACACGTAGCACATCAAAACTGCCTATTTTTCATGATATAAAAACATTAAATATCGTGCATATTGGAATGCGATATCCATCATATCAATAGCATGAGGAGATTGATGATGGAAATTCAGATTTGTTAAGGAGAATCGATATATGTATAAAGTGAAAGAGTGATTACGATCAAGCACGAGATCTGTTGGATAGAGATCAAATTGGCGGTAGAGAAGGAAATGTTGAGTCAACTTTGACTTCAGTTGAAGGAATAAGATTGGTGGAAAGGTAAGTTAATGACATTTTAATGGGGTTTATTAATGATTTCTATTATTTAAGAATTATCTAATAGAAATAAAGCAGAAGGATAAGTCATAAATGTATAATGATAATGGTTGGGGTTTTTAACCAAGGTGCAAAGATTTATTTCATGAATGAAAAGTGCGGATAGTAAAATTAAACAAAGTATTATGTTCTAGTGAGATGTTCCCATTGAAATATTTTATAGAAAGAATCAATAGGAAATAAATAATTTCATGGACATAACAAGACATGCATTTTTATATGCATAAAATGATGGTAAACGCAGCTTAGGCTGCGTCAAAAAATAAAAATACAACAATCTTTTTTACTGTAGAGACACACTCTAATTTTACTATGGATATTCATAATCTTAAATAGCTTCTGATAGATTACCATGTGCTAATATGATGGGTAATGTATAAAGTATACCCAAAAAAACATTAATTTTTCTCATTTAGTTCCAATCAAATGAAAATTAAATAATTAAAATCAAAATATATAAATCCAAAAAATAATTTAATTATAATGTTAAATTTTAGAATATTAATATCCCACAATTTTAAAGTTATTATAAACAAATAGTAAACTTATCGTTATAACTATGAAAGAAATTATGTGTATGAGTAAAAATAAATAAATAGAATGAGTCATAGTTATGAAAGAGACTGTCTGTATGCTTTTAAGGAAAGAAAAAAGAAAAAAATGGTTGTAAATATACACACTTCCTATCACTAGATGAAAATATCCTAGCCCAAGCATCCTTTAGATAACCTAATCTAGTTTTCTTGCCTTATCCATATATATTATTTAAAAATTAATAGTGGCAATTGACCAACGAAAGGACCAGATAGGTATTCGTCCATCTCATCTTCTATTTCATTCAACTCAACTCATATTCTTTCCTAAATTTGGAGTGTATTCTACGATTTCTGTTTCAAAAAACTTATTGAACGCCAATAACTTGAAAAGAAGAATTCATCAAATTTCCAAAGTTCAGTTGTAGATTAAAAAATATTGTTAGTAAAAAGATGTAAAGTTTTGGAAATTCTATTTTTTAATTATTTTAATTTCATATATATAATTCCTTGATCGGGGTGCCACGCGAGAGATGGGAGGCAAGAGGTGGCACGGGGCGGTGCATACCACATGACGACTTGATGATGGCACACAGACTTAGGGGGAGGTACTATCACTCATGCAATACAATGAAGGGATAGAATGACAGTGTAGGCCAACTAACTATG
The DNA here is from genome assembly GCA_034641835.2 of Pinus albicaulis. Lineage (NCBI taxonomy): Eukaryota > Viridiplantae > Streptophyta > Pinopsida > Pinales > Pinaceae > Pinus > Pinus albicaulis. The sequence goes on along the minus strand of CM076574.1, from coordinate 637,322,023 downwards.
TCAGAGTTATATGGGAAACAATGTCGGTGTGTCAAGGGGGTTATGAAGGCCGATGAAGGGAAAGGTGGTATCGTATTCGGACAGTTTACGAAACAAGGAAGAGCAAACAGAGTTGTCGTGACGGAGCAGGTTCGAACCTGACATTTGCATCCCCTCACCTAATATGTGCTTCGTCTCTTCACTATGTTTATTTTTGTGAATGAAGACAGTTCCATGGTTTTAAGCCTCGTTACATATCTTGTCTCTTACATCTCATGTACCCTTGAGGAAAGGTTTTACCTTTCGTCCAGGTTCTGTAATTCGGTTTACAATGATAATAGTCTAGTTTGGGGTTGGATTCCCCCTGCAACATGCATTCTATCCCCCACTCTGTATGTAACTCCAGTGGTTTTTCTTCCCAAGCGTATGCATTACATCGCATGGCTTTGACTTACCATCCTTCCTACAACGCTCGGCTCAATTGTCTATTCGGAGTTGCATTCGCTCAGTCTTTAAGTAATGTGGGTGGTTGTGACTCTTCTTATTCTAATACCTTTCCTTCTCTCTGGGGTTATGTGGGGGGCCTTGATGATATCTTGTTGAGGTTGTGGATTGTCAATTATGTCTACGAGGTAACATTTTTGTTTTAAGGAGGTTTATCCCTGTGATTAGAGGGCTCATTTTTTCTTTTAAGGGTTCCATTTTTTGTTATAAGGGGTCTCTATTTTAATTTGTTGAAGTTTTGGCTCTACTTTGTTATAATTATGGTATGTTGGGGGTTTCACATTTGGTAGGTCTCATACCTTTGGGTGCTAAGGAACTTCAATATTTGTAGTGAAAGTCTCTGGTCTCTTACTGTTAAAATACAGAAGGTGAAAGGAATACTACTCGCCTTGCATTCTCTGTCATTTCAGAATAATTATGTTCATGTTGCCACCATTCTTAATAGTTTGATGATGAGAAGGAGGAATGTTACGTGTATTTCTCTGCTACTTACGAGGATGTCACTCCCGACAATCCAAGTCCTTTTCACTGTTATTTCTATAAAACAATTATCGACACTCTGTTGCAATATACAGGTATCTATAATTTCTATATAGGTGTTACTCTATCACTGGTCATGGACCTGAAACAACATTGTCACTTAATCCAATGGTTTGTACTACATGCCAGTATGGCTAAAGGAGAGACATCAAAAAAGGAGGAAAAATATAAAGGGAAACAGAAACAAAGCAAGCCTACAGTGGGCCCTAGCAAGAGAGGGAGGAAGTTAGGAAAGTAAGTAATGGAAAATCTTTCTAATGCCTACTCCACTGGTATTTTGTCGCAATTTAGAGCACTTATCTCAGAGTGGGAGCGAGACTGCAACACTAAGGAGGAAGGGGAAATATAGGAGGAGGCAATGGAATTTTTAAAGGAACCCGGTAACATTAGAAGCATACTGTACTTATTTCATCAGTCTATACATACATATTGGACGATAAAATTTGTACTCGCTAAGGAAGTTATGAGCATCCAGGAAATTGGAGAGGACCCAAAAGCTAACCACCATTATAATGAGATGAGGAGAGACATTCAAGAAATCCACCTTTCACAAAACTGTGGCAATGTTCATCTAGGCCGCATAGATCGACAACTGCAAAGCATGGACCAGGTGGACATGCCTGGTTCTAGTGTTAAGGACCCAGCTACAATCGAGTCATCGGATGATTGAGATTTTATTTTCTCTATTTTTTGACTATGCGTACTTTGGATAGCATTTACGTTTTAAAGTTATTGTATGTAAGAGATAGTAAACTGGACATAGCTGATAGTAGACGGTTTAAAATTTTTCAGTACTGGCTAGCCTACAAATATTTAAGGTGGCCAACAAACCTGGTTTCCTGCGAGCAGGTTGAGGTCACCAAGTTTTGTTATATGTTACCTGTTGTTCTCTTTTTTGATTAACAGAAAATAGGAAGGATCTGCTAAACTTACAAAAAAAAAAATCATATATATAGATATTAAACCTAGTACCCTCAAACCCAATACAAAACCATTAAATATTTTCATGAGAAACTCTTAACTAATATTGCAGAAATAACTTTATATTATGTAAAAAAGTGAAAACTAACCTAAATTTGAAACTTCTATCATTTGAATTGACCATCTTTTTCTCTTTTTTTATTATTTTCTATAAGTTGAAATAAAGTAAATGCTCATAACATTTCAGATTTGAAAAGTTGATAAACCACTATTTTTATTTTTTAATTATTAATTAAATATAATAAATAAGAGAATCATTGAAAATTTAAAGTCTTCTCATAGTGAGTCGTGAAAAAAATATTCCAATAATTCCAGCATTGAGGAACATATAAATCATTGTATCACAGAACGATTTACTAGATGTAGCAGTTTCAGTATGTTTGAAAGGAATGCCCCTATAATTAGCGCTCTACATGCTATGGTAATCTTACTATCCTCTTCATTATTCTAATCTCTCTACAGCAAGCCAAATGTCTAAATTAAATTGAAAAGATAAAATGCATGATTGTCACCCAAAAAAATTAAAGATGAAGGCAAGAAGAAAAATTGTTTAGTGACATTGTTGAGCGACCATTTTGTAAATATACACACTTTGTATTAGGTGAAATGACTCTTGGCCCAAACATGCTTTAAAGGACCTAATCTCATTTTCTTGACTTGTTCCTGGATATTCATTAAATTAACAATCAAAATCGACCAACAAAAGAACCCGAGATAGTTGTTCATTTCATCTTCCATTTCATTGAACTCCTATTATTTTATGGTATTATGTTGTAGAGTCGTCTTGTATGAATTTATTTTTTGATAAAATTACTGATTTATAATTGAAAATATCGATCTTTAATCCAATGACATATATTATCTCAATCGTCTAAAACCAAAATCAATGTCTCACAATTACACAGGTGGCATTGGAGAGAGTTGAATTCTTCTAAGAGGAAATGCCTTAAGGGCTAAATATCTCTATATTTTATTTTATATAAAAATAATAAAATCATTCCCCTTTTACATATATGGAAAACATAAAATTAATTTTACATATATATGATTATATTTACATTGTAAGGTGTTTCCCTTTGGGAAGAAATCCCCATATGCCACTTTGTACTACCATCAGATCCACTGTTAAAATATTGAACAATGGTCTACCATCATATTTAAAAAGAATAGTTAAGAAAAAACATTACAAAAAAACCATACAGTTAAGAAAAAACATTACAAAAAAATATAAAACAAATAGTAATTAATAAATAATAAAAAATAGTTATTATATGGTAATTTAAACAACATAAAATACAAATTAGTTAATAATTAATAAAAAATAGCTATTAGACGGTAATGTTAACGCAAAAATCCTCCTCCGTGCATGTGAATAGTCGTCTTTGCAACAGGCTGAATAGGCACCCTTAGAGAAAGGAGATGCACATGGAACGACTCGCAGGTGTTCAATGTCTCATCATTCACCGGTAATTTTTGTTACATCTGATCAAACCAATTATGATGAGGTAGTGAAATTGTGGATGGATGAAGTGGGGCGTGCCAAATGGTTCAGCCTAGTCCTGGGGGTTATTAGTTAGGGTAATTCTAGGTTTATCAAGATTTTCTTTAGTTAGGGTGCATTTGTTTCATTCTTTCATTCATCTATTTTATGTGACAATTGGAGATTATGTTCTCTAACAATTCGTGATTTCAGGCATGCCTTCTTCTTCCATAAAATTTCCTCGCCTTTGTTGTGTGAGGTAAGTCATTTTTTCCTAGTGCTACTGCAAACCTATCTCTTTGGTATTCAAATCCAGTTAGAGGTCGGGAAAATTTAGGTTTTGTTTTCTATTTTTCATAGATAATCATGGATTTATTTCAGAAGAAAACAATTTTCTTTCTGTTTTTTCCCTTGTGTATGAATTCTCATCACAATGTGAGTGAGTTCATATTATATTTGAAGTACTAGAACTGGTTATTTTAATATGGTATTTTGCTAAACCTTGAATTATAGTCGTGATTTACCATGGATTAGATAGTCACCAAGTTTTCTAGATGGGTTAGATACCTCTCTTTCGAATCATACTGAAGAGTTACTAGCACATACCCCAAGTTCCCACCATTTATTAATAGTAAATAGGTTTAATAGGTCAGTTAGGCTAAACATAATTCAATGCTTTGAAAGGATCCTCACAACTTGCAAGAATCCTAAAAGTTTTATCACATTGTATATTTTGAGTTTTCCAATGTTGATAAATAACAATTTAAGCTTAAGTTCAACAGGGTTTCACAAAAGAATTTTCTTGGCCATGTAATTTCAATTAGCCAAAAGATGAAATCGTTTGATTGGCACAATCAAAGAGTATATCAGGTATGAAGAGTCTCATTATCCTCCAAATTAGCAAATAAGGATAGTTCACCACAAGAATGTGAACTTCCCATTGTTCAAACATAGAAAGAGAATGATCCATTTAGTATATCTCTAGATAGGGTTCCCTGGAATCTATGTGAGATGCTTGATAAAAATTTTATAATAATCCTTGGTCCCCATATAATAATAACAGTCACAGAAAGGGGAAATTATCTTCAAAAATGTGCAATTTTATGCATTGGGTAATGCAATAAAACACACAAAATAGATCGTTATAGGCTATGATTTATTACTAGGCATACTTGGCATAAACTCAGGCTCATTAACAAGGCCTTATCTACATGTTTGCATGCTCAGTATGGCCATAAAATAGTGCATTCAGTAACAGATATATATATTGAGACAGACACACCCAAAATAATGTTCATGCGGGTTCACTTCATGACACATGAAAACATGAAGCATATTTGTTCAAACACACAAAGAGAATGATCCATTCATGGAATCTTCAATGTTTGAGTATCATTCAAAAATTTGAGGAGTAAACCCATCGTAGGCAAGAGTAAATGCAATAAACCATAATGTTGTCCAAGTTCATTGTACTTGAAAGGTTATACGAAAATTCCATTTCAAAATTGATATCTTCTATCAAAGAGAAATGCCAAGAACTTAAACAACTTGTGAATACACTTGATCATTCCCCAAATTGGCATTGAGAACAGTGAGGGTTTATTTTTTAGGTGATGAGCTCCAATTTGCAATATGGCTACTTACTAAACAACACAATATCACTAAAAAATATTCTTGTCTCATAAGTAAACCTAAGAAGCATCATATTTTAGCCATCTCATTATTTTTATTGCTACAGCTATATGGTGTGAAAAAATCCCAATTTTAAGAATAATAATCCTCTTATGCTTATTCAAATAATGTGCTAGAATTTTAATTGAATGTCATTAATATGACTTTAAATGGAGATGATATTATAAGGATTTTCCCCTTCAAGCAAAACCATATAAAGTGTCTAGATTGGAACTTGAAAAATAACTCACGTAATAGTGTTGCATAGGCATAATACATAGTACATACAACTTTAATGACTCCTATTTTGTATCTATTGTGACATAGCACATCACACGAGGATACAATGAATTATTAAGGAGAACTACCATAGGTACCAAGCATATTTTTAACTTTCCCTGTGGAAAACAACCTTCATGTTATTTGAGGACCCAAGCTCAAAAGCCCATATAATTTTGTTCCATGTATAAATGTTTGCAGTAAATATTTATGAATTACTTAAAAATGAGGTATAGCATAGGCTTTCATACTGTGCATAGAAATTCTCTTTCTCTCCCATTTTCTACTTTGAACTATTTTTCACTGTCATATCCATTGTTAGACAATTGAACAATGGTCTTCCATGAGATTCAAAAAAACCAATTTAGAATTTTTTTTACCAAGAAACCCATACAGTTAAGAAAAAACAATACAGAAAAACATAAACAAATTTTAATTAATAAATTAAAAAAAATTATTAGATAGTAATGTTAAAGGAAATCCCCTCCTCCACGTGGGCCAATCACCTCCTTTTTAGTAGGCCAAATAAATACCTTTTTAGCAAGGAGGCATAGCTAAAATGAGTCCTCGTTCACTAGCAAGTGGTCCTACAGGTGTTCAAAGTCTCATCATTCACTAAAAATTGTCACTGCATCCAAACAAGGCGGTTATGATGATGAAGAAAAATTGTGGATGGATGAAGTGGGGCATGCCAAATGTGGTAGGTCCCTATAATACTAGTGCATACCATTATTTTTATTGTTAGTATAGCCCCCTTATTGTTATTTTTGTGCTCGTTTAGTCACTGTATTGTTATTATTGTGCCCCATAGAGGCCCACTATTGTTATTGTTATGCCCTTACATTGTTATTGTTATGTCGAATAGGATTATATTGAGACCCATTGGACTCCTATATATAGAAAGGAGGTTTTTTCATTTGTATAATCAAAGAATTGTTCATTTATGTAATTTAAATGAGGTTTCCCCCTCGAAGAGGTTGATTTCTAAGGCATTTATCTCTCTTGTCTTCTATTTTGGGAGATGGTTTCATACTATTTGGTATCAAAGCTTTGGATTCTAGTGTTTTTCTACTTCAAACATGTCATCATGGAGTTTTATCTATAATGATTTGTATATGAAGGTTCAAAATCTAAAAAAAACCCATTTGCAAAGAAATCCTGAGGTACTTTGCGTAAAAAATTCATATCTTGGTTCGCAATATTTTTGGAGATACGATCTGTGGAAGTTAGGGTGTTTTCAAGCTCTCAAACTTCATCTCAAAGAGGTGACCTTGGGAAAATAATCATAACTATCTCTCTAAGCATCGGATTGTAATTCTATAAAAAAGTTACTAAAATTAAATAGACTATAGTTTCTTGTGTATCAATTTCAGAGCTGAAGGAGAAACAATGACATGTGGCACGTCGTACAAAATAGATCTACTGAATCAGTCCATAATTAGGTCATTGTGGGAGATTGGGCATAACTTTGCCTTGAAGAATCCAAATTAGGTCTGACCCGTGGCATTGGAAAGAAGACTCAGAGGGCTACCATAAGACCAAAGTTTCTAAATCCTAAATTATAGAGTTAAAACCGCTTCAATATCAAGATCCTAAAAGAAATAAAATGGTGTGTATTTATTTTTTAAAATTTGCACCTATTTTGTTTGAAGAAGCAGTTTAAGTGATTCCAAGAACTTATTGAAGCATTTTTATCAGTATTGGGTTCTATAATTCCTCCCAAAAAGAATTATACACCCATTAAGGCCTTAGAAAATTATACTATGATGCATGAAGAGGAATAATTACAGTATGATATATCAAAATTTCGGTAACAAGTGCAAAAAATTTCGATCTCACAAAGAACAACCAAAGATGACATAGATGGTTTAAAAGCAGACATGGAGGCTAAGCTGGATGGCTTGAAGAATGGAATGGAAGCTAAGGTCGATGGTATAGAAGAAAAATTGAAAGGCAACATGGAAGACATGAATAATGATCTAAAAGAAGACATGGAAATTTTGAAGGAAGGTTCGACAAAGTTGATACAAGAAATGATTCGTAATGGTGAAAAGATGGAGCAAGTCCCAGTTCAAACAATATTTCTGGAACTTGACAAGGAAGGAAAAATAATATTGGAACTTGAAGAAGTCACAGAAAAAACAACTTGGCGGATATGAAATGGATCAATTTCATATTATCTCATCGAGTGGAAGAACTTAACCCCTGAAGATTCCACATGGGAGGATGCGAATTTTATACAAAATAATTCAGAAATAATCAAGCGTTGAGGATAACACTTGTTTGAAGGATAGGGTCATGTTAGGTCCCTATAATATTGTTGTATCCCCTTATTGTTATTGTAAGAATAGCGCCCTTATTTTTATTGTTGTGCCCATGTAGTCCCCATATTGTTATTATTGTGCCCCATAAAAGCCCACTATTGTTATTGTTGTGCCCTTACATTATTACTGTTATGTTGGCTAAGATTATATTGTGACCCATTGGACTCCTATATATAGAAAGGAGTTTTTTCCATTTGTATCATCGAAGAATTGTTCATTTATGCAATGTAAAGGAGGTTTCCCCCTCGAAGAGGCTAATTTTTAAGGCATTGATCGCTCTTTTCTCCTATTTTGGGAGTTGGTTTTATAACTGAATGACAGGGCCGGGGTCTGGTAGTTATTATTTAGGGCCATTTTAGGTTTATCACAATTTTCTTTAAACTGGTGCATTTTTTTCATTCATTCATCTATTCGATGCTAGTTTATTGCTTTTGTTTTCCATGGCAATTTCGGGTTAGCTTGCTTCTCCTTGAAAATTTCTTGGCCTTTGTTGTGTGAGGTAAGTATTTTTTTTCCCAGTGATACCGCAAACCCATCACTTTGGTATTCAGTTCTAGTTGGAATTTGGGAACATTGAGGTTTCATTTTATTTTTTCCATAGATATTGTTATGGCTTTCTTTGTAAAAAAATAAAACATTTTCTTTTGTTTCCCTCGTATCTGAATTCTTATCAAATTCTGAATCAGTTTAGATTTGATTTGAAGTACTAACACTAGTTATTTTTAGATGGGACCATGCTAAACCCTGAATTATAGTCATAATTTACCATGGATTAGATAGTCACCAAGTTTTTTAGATGGGTTAGATACCTCTCTTTCGAATCATACTGAAGAGTTACCAATACATACCTCTAGTGCCCACCATTTATTAATAGTAACTAGGTTTAATAGGCCAGTTAGGATTAACATAATTCAATGCTCATAAAGTATCCTCACCACTTGAAAGAATCCTACAAGTGTTATCACAATGTAGACTTCAAGCTTCCTAAATTCGATAGCTGAAACTCTGAGCTTAAGTTCAACAGGGTTTCACAAGAGAATTGTCTTGGCCGTGTCATTTCAATTAGAAAAAAATGAAATTTTTTGATTGACACAATTAAAGATTATATCAGGTATGGAATTCTCATTATGCTTCAAATTTTACAAATAAGGACAATTTACTACAAGAATTTAAACCACCCATTGTTCAAAAACACAAATAAAATGATAAGTTCAGTAACTCTCTAGATAGGGAGCCCTGGAATTTATGTGAGATGCTTGATAATTTTTTTCTAATAATCCTTGGTCCCCAAATAATAATAATAGAGACTGAAAGGGGAGATTATCTTCCAAATTGTGCACTTTGATGCATTGGGTAATGCAATAAAACCCCCAAACTAGAGCCTTACAGGTATGCTTTGTTGTTGGGCATACTTGGCATGAATTGAGACTCATTAACATGGCCTTCTCTTCACATTCACATGTTGACTATGGACATAAAAAAGTGAATTCAGTAACAAAGATATCTACTGAGAAAGACACGTCCAAAATGGGGTTCTTGTGGGTTCTCTTCATTGAACTTGAAGCCATAAAGCCCATTTTTTCAAACACACAAAGACATTTATCCATTCATGGAATCTTCAAAGCTTGAGTAAAATTAAAAAATTTGAGTAAACCCATAGTAGGAAAGAGTAAATTCAATAAACCATATTATTTTCCAAGTTCATTGTACTTGAAATTTTATATGAAATTCCATTTCAAAATTGATATCTTCTTTCAAAGAGAAATTCCAATAACTCAAATAACTTGTGAATAAATTTGATCATTCCCAAAACAGAATTTTAGAACAATGAGGGTTTATTTTTAGGTGATCATCTCCAATTTGCAACATGGCTACTTACTAAAACAACACAATCTAACTAAACAACCTTCTTGTTTCATAAGTAAACCTAACAAGCATCACAATTTAGTTGTCTCATTTTTATTGCTACAACTATATGGTGTGGAAAGATCCCAATTTTAAGAAAAATAATCCTCTTATTCTTATTCAAAGAATGTTCTAGCATTATAATGGAATGTTAGAAATATAACCTTCAATGGACATGATCTCATAAGGATTGTATCCTTTCAGCAAAACCGTAGAAAGTGTCTAGATTGGAACTTGAAAAATAGCTCAAATAATAGTGTTGCATGGGCATAATACAAAGTCCATGCACCTTTAATGACCCTTCTTTTGTATCTATTGTGATATAGAGCATCACACATGCATACAATGAATGATTAAGGATACCTACCACAGTTACCAAGCATATTTTTAAATTTCCCTATGGAAAAACAACCGTCATGCTATTTGAGTACCTAGGATCAAAAGCTCAGATAATTTGGCTCCATGTATACAACTTTCGAGTAAATATTTTGTAATTACTTAAAATTGAGGTATAGGGTAAACTTTCATACTGTGCCCAAAAATGCTCCTTTTCCTATATAGATTCCTCCAACAAAATTTTACCTCAAAAGTTGATCTAAGAGAAATTGTGATAAAAAAATTGAAGAAATCAATAACAAGCATTGCAACCTGCACAAAGGTGCCTTAAATAGAGTTCTCTTATTTTAAAAATACTCCCCCTCTTTGTATCACTTTTTTTATTTCAATGAAATAAAAATATGGACTGTACTCCTTTGTGTGTTTTCATTATTTGTCCGAAACTACAAATTTTGGAAGATTCTGTTAAATATAGACCTTAGTAATTATGTTAATCTATCTGTGTTTATATAAAATACATTTGTAAGAATTCAAAAGTAAAACTTAGCAAGAATGTTCATGTAGCGTCTGTTTTGACATGAGTCAAACTTAGTCTTCTCATGCAAGATGGACTTCCTCCACCAAGCTGCCACATGATACCCAAGGAATATGTGCAAGAGATAATTTTTTGCTTCCAACTAACATATCATAATTTATTTTAAAATAAACTTCACAATCTATGCGTTCTTCAACCTTAGGGAGTGGTTCTCATGAATATTTGTACAAACAAGGTCCATTGTGGCTCTCGATACCCTTAGAATCAGGATGGATTTAAATATTTTTTCTTTGACTTTGATTTATGCTTAGTCAAAGATGATACATTGATGAACTCTTGGAATATGTCTAAGAGTTATATTTCTTTCTCCAATAGAGCCTTTAAAAATTTTACCCAATCTTCATTAGCCTTCAATATCTCTCTAGATAGGGAGCTCTGGAATTTATGTGGGATTCTTGATCAAAATTTTCTATGAATCCTTGGTCCCAAAATAATAATAATAATAACCACCGAAATGGGACATGGTCCCCATAACTATGCACTTTGATTCTTTGGGTAATTGTTTCTCTCCTTTCATAATTATACCAAGTCATCTACTTGGTTAAATTTGTCCACTCCAAAAATTCTTCCTTGTACAATAACATCTAATGTAGAAGCAAGGCATGGACCACTATGTAAACACATCAAGTTGTAACTCTACGTTATCAATGAAAAACTAACAAATTTCTAAATTAACTTCAAAAAACCTTGTCTCAACAAAAGTCAAACAATGCCAACAATGTCCCAAGGTAAACATTAAGCCCCGACATGATCGCATAGGAACAAAGTAAAACTTATCTCTTTTATCAATAAATATTGTGCTTCAAATGATTGTTGGCACAACCACGATGCAACTTTAACTTTAGAGAATATAATGGGCTAGAGAATATATCGCTCATCCCATATTTAATTAAGGAGATATATAACTTCTCATTATTTTTCCATGAAATTAAACTGTTGAAGTTGAAATTTTGACTAGGCGGTTAACAATGAACTTCTGAAATCAGTGCACCAGTTCCATAACATTCCCTTTCATATGGTACATTAGCAAAAACTTAAATGGCAAGTCTTACCACTAGATCCAACCATTTAATCAAGTGTAGTATAATATTTTGGAGCGGTCAAACTTACCATATGAATTCAAGGATTGGGATGTCAAACTTGGAAAGAATGAATGTAGGTGATGTTTTGACACGAGTCAAACTTAGTCTTCACATGAACAATGGACTTCCTCCACCAAAATGCTGTTGGAAATGTTGTCATTGATGGCAAAGGAGTTGGCAAAGGAGGAGCATCTGAAACAGTAACTAGGAAAAGAGAAAAGTAAAGTAGCAGAGAACAGAGACAGCAGAGAGGAGGTAGAGGCAGCATAGAAGGAACAAAGGCAGCAGGAGATAGATGACAGTAGAAGAGGGCCATTTAATAACATATCTGGAGAGACAGAGTAATGTATATGCCAAAATTTAATAGCATATTTGGAGAGACATAGTAATGAATATGCCTGATGTTCGGATATAGTCCTGATTGAATTAGAGTGTTAATCTTTGTGTAAAGAATAAATTTATTCCTTGGACTCTATTTGGCTTATGCAATTTCGAGCAAACCCTATACGTAGAGGACTCTCGAAATCGGTTTAAAATTCTATCTGCAGGAATAGGCTTTGAATTCCAGTAAATAAATGTATGAGCAATACAAGGCTGAATTGCACTCTGTGTGTCGGAGAAATTGACTTCATGTCGATATTGTGCTTGGATGCACTAAGAACTGTAAGAAAATTATGTGTATTATGTATGAAATAAGACTCTATGTCGGGCTTTAGATGGAGTTAAATTTTGGATACATCCTGTGATAATGGCTCGTATTTGAGGTTCTGGATTGTAATCGAAAGCATCAGTCTCTGTGAAGAAATTTCTCTTGCTAATGCAGAACCATAGAAACCCCTTTGAAACTGAATCCCACATAATTTTCCATTTCCATTGTCATTCTCATTAGAATCGACTTGTTTAAGGAAGAAATGAGTCTGTTGTGAGCCATGCTCTGAAACAGGAAGTTGTGGATCGATCACGGTTGCAGTGAGTATTGTGGTCATCACAGAACTCAATGCGGTCGAATAATCCATGGGGGTTAATATAAGTCGTGTTCTTCTACAACAAATGCAGAATTTTGAACTACAACCAATAGTTGGATGATTGATATGGAATGGAGCACAAACATGGCAAATTTAAACAAAATAGAGGTGGAACCAGAGTTAAATGTGTAGTGTGAATGGAGCTATGCATCATAACAAATGAAAGAATCGTGGTAAAATATCGATAAACCAAAGAGTCAACGTATAAAAGAACGGAATTGTGAGCAGAAGCAGAACCTTGAGCAAAGGAGAGGAACCATGAGTGGAATGAACAGTGAATGGGGTTTCTGGTTTTCATCACATCGCTTTCGTCGGGCAAGCGGTATCTATGAAATTGGAGCGATTCCACAGAACGAGAGACACGCGTCCCTGAATGAATCTGCAAAACCACTCTCATTGCACGCCATCGCGCATTATCGTCCATGCATCTTCGCCGAGCGATATCTGTTAGATCAGTGTTGGCTGTGCAATATGTTATTAACCACCAATTGAAGAAATGCATTAACAAGTGGGCTCCACATAATATGTATGTATTATAATATGCATCGAGATTGATATGAAGGTTTAATATGGTGGATTAACGCAGATACTTATGTGCGATGGGGTTTCCTTTATTCAATTTATTATAAAGCGAGCTATCACATTCTACGCAGTGGCCACTATATAATACATTTTATTATAAAGGTTGAAGGTTGACCTGAATTCTTATTGCATATAAATGAAATACAGTCTTTTGTTAAAAAGGTTTTATAAAAACGCAGAGAGTTATTTTATGTTTGATTAAAAGGAAGTTGTACATACAACAGTTATATAACTGAAATGAACAGGGAACTGAATAAAAGAGAAAACAAAAAAGAGAGTGAGGTTGGATGAATGAGGAAGAAAAAGAGGAAGAGAGGAGTGCTATTCGAAATATACATTATAATTGAATGAAAATTTTTAACTGTTTATATTGTTTGTGATGTAATTGGCAAGTCTCCGGAGAAAGATAAAATCCCACTGTAAAGTTGAAATGGTACATTTATCTGAGTAAATTGATAAAAGGGAAGAGAATGCAGAATTGAAGAAAAAGAAATAATCAAGCAGATATGAAGATTGGAGTACTGTAAAAGAAATCAAAGGTATATAACAGAGTTGATATCCAAGGTAAATCAACAAATGTTTCTTTATGAAAAAGAGGGAGTTGAAGCTTCCTTGCAAGTTGTAGCTTGCAGAATTTGAGGTTGGAGCCTCCTGTAGGTTGGTGCTTACAGAAAACCAGCGGTGAGAGGGAGTTGGAGCTTGCCTTTACATCACAGCAATAATAAGATGTGGTTTTCTCCCTTTATGGGTTTCCACGTATATATGGTGTCTCTGTGCATGATGTTTATGTGTTGATATGGTTTATATAATCTTCTTAATACTTGTTGCTGTCATATTAAATATGTTGTTACATTATATTAATACTTGCTGCTCACATTCTAAGACTACTCACATATTAAGTTGAATATGAAATGAAGGTGTAAATAATTTTTATGAAAAAAAATTAAAATTCCATGAATGTGTTAAACTGATTCACCCCCCCCCCCCCCTCTCAGTTTAACTAAGGGTTCAACAAATGCCACATGTTAACCCTTGAATATGTGTAGGAGATAAGTTGCTCCTTCCATCTAGCATATCATAATTTATTGCAAAAGACACTTCATAAATTATGCATTCCTTTTTCTAAGGGAGTCATTCTCATGAAGATGTGTGCAAACAAGGTCCATGATGGTCGTAGCGACCCTTAGAATTAGGATGCATTTAAATATTTTTTATTTGACTTTGGTTTATGCTCACTCAAAGGTGATGAAGCGATTCACCCTTGGAATATTTTTTAGGGGTATATCACTTCCTCCAATAGAACCTTTAAACGTTTGATCCAATCTTCATTAACCTTTAGTATCTTTTTACATAGGGAGCCCTGGAATTTATGTGAGATACTTGATAATTTTTTGATAATAATCCTTGGTCCCCAAATAATAATAACAGTCACTGAAAGGGGAAATTATCTTAATTTTTTTTACTTTGATTCTTTCGCTAATACAACAAAAACACCAAAATAGAGCTTTATAGGCTATGATTTTTTGTTGGGCATACTTGGCATGAACACAAGCTCATTAAGAGGGCCTTCTCTACATGTTTTCATGCCGACTACGCACGTAAAATAGTGCATTCAGTAACAGAGATATATATTGAGACAGACACTCCCAAAATATGGTTCATGTGGTTTCGCTTCATGGCACATCAAGTCATGAAGTGTATTTGTTTAAAGACACAAATAGAAAGATCCATTCATGGAATCTTCAAAGCTTGATTAGCATTCATAAATTTTAGGAGTAAACCCATCATAGGCAAGAGTAAATTAAATAAACCATATTGTTGTCCAAGTTCATTGTACTTTAAATATTATATGAAAATTCCTTTTCAAAATTGATATCTTCTTTCGAAGAGAAATGCCAATAACTCAAACAACTTGTGAATACATTTAATCATTCCATAAAATGGAATTTAGAACAGTGGGGGTTTATTTTTCAGGTGATGAGCTCCAATTTGCAACATGGTTGGTTAATAAAACAACACAATCTAACTAAATAACCTTCTTGTTTCGTAAATAAACCTAAGAAGCATCATATTTTAGTTGTCTCATTATTTTTATTGCTATCACTATATGGTGTGAAAGGATCCCAATTTTAAGAATAATAATCCCCTTATGTTTATTCAAATAATGTGCTAGCCTTGTAATGCAATTCCAATAAAATAACCTTCAATAGAGTTGGTGTCATAAGAATTCTCTCCGTTCAAAAAAATTGTAGAAAGTGTCTAGATTGGAACTTGAAAAATATCTGAGGTAATAGTATTGCATAGGCGTAATACATAGTACATAAAAAATTAATGAATCTTATTTTGTATGTATTGTGATATAGCACATCACATGTGGATACAATGAATTATTAAGGAGACCTACCACAAGTACCAAGCATATTTTTAACTTTCCCTATGGAAAAACAACCTTCATGCTAATTGAGTAACTAGGCTCAAAAGCCTAGATAATTTGGTTCTATGTATAAACCTTTGCAGTAAATATTTCTGAATTACTTAAAAATTAGGTATATGGTAGGCTTTCATACTGTGCCAAAAAATTCTCGTCTTCCTGTATAATTTCCTCCTGCAAAAGTGTACCCCAAAAGGTGATATAAGAGAAATTGTTACAACACACATGCATAAATAAGTAACAAGCATTACAACATGTGCGAAGGTACCTTAGATAGAGTGCTCTAATTTTAAGCATACTCTATGTGTCTGGATCACTTGTTTTATTTTAGTTAAATAAAAATATGGACTATACTCCTATGTGTGTTTTAATTATCTGTCTGAAACTGAAAATTCAGGAAGATTATATTAAATATAGAGCTTACTAATTTTGGCATTCTATTTGTATTTATATAAAATACATTTGTAAGAATTCAAAAGTCAAAATTAGCAAGAATGAGTGTAGGGCCTATTTTAACATGAGTCAAACTTAGTCTTCTCATGCACAATGGACTTCCTCCACCAAGCTAGAACATGACACCTTTGGAATAAGTGTAGGAAATAAGTTGCTCCTTCCAACTAACATATCATAATTGATTGCAAAATATACTTCATAAATTATGTGTTCCTCATATTTATGGAGCGGTTCTTATGAAGATGTGTGAAAACCAGCTGCATGGTAGCTCTAGCCACCATTGGAATCAGGAAGCCTTTAAATTTTTATGCTTTTAATTTGATTTACACTCAGGAAAATCTAATATATAGTGATGCACCTTCAGGATAAGTCTGAGAGGTAGAATTATTTCTATAAGCTTTAAACGTTTGACCCAATCATCATTAACCTTCAGTATCTCTCTAGATGGGGAGCCCTAGAATTTATGTGAGATGATATGTAAAAATATTCGAAGAATCCTTGGTCCCTAAATAATAATAACAATCACTGAATGATCCAGGTGGATATCGGTGGCGGCCCATCTATTCCATTTGGACCCGCGACATCAATTCTTGCAGCTTTTCACTTCCAGCAGCTTACTATTTTTAGCAGGCTTTCAAGTCCTGCACGCCCGAAGCCATTTTGGGGCATTAATGATCCAGGTGGATATTGGTGGCCACCCACCTATTCCATTTGAACCTCTGCCATCAGTTCTTTCCATTCTCAAGTTTCAGCACAACTTACTATTTTTAGAAGTTTTTTGGGTCCTGAACTTCCGGAGCCATTTTGATGCCCTAAATGACGTTTTTTGGGAAAAACGAGAGCGACCAAGCCTATATTTCTTGCACCAAAAGTTGTAGTCCTTGGATAGATATTTCTAACGAGCTATTAAGAACGTGAAATGCAGATTGGATGCCAAAGTAACGTCCCCAGAAAGTTGAAACACCAATTTACCCAAAAAACATCGTTTAGGGCCTCAAAACGGCTCTGGAAGTTCAGGACCCGAAAAACTGCTAAAAATAGTAAGTTGTGCTGAAACTTGAAAAATGGAAAGAACTGATGGCGGGGGTTCAAATGGAATAGGTGGGCGGCCACCAATATCCTCTTGGATCAATAATGCCCCAAAATGGCTTCGGGCGTGCAGGACCTAAAAACCTACTAAAAGGAGTAACCTGCTGGAAGTGAAAAGTTGCAAGAATTGATGTCGCGGGTCCAAATGGAATAGGCGGGCGACCACCAATATCCACCTGGATAATTATGCAGGAATGCAAAAGAATACAAATATAACCATAAACACAAAGATACAGCGGAAATAATGCTTCACTTTATTAATAAAATAATGACTGAAATAAGCTTACAAACATAATGGAAGCAAGCTAAGGTGATGGCATCATATCTCTGAGAAGAGATGGAGCGTACGCGGGCCTTTAGACTGTGCTACATTGAGGCTTAAAGGCCTATTATAGACATAATGAAAATATATGAGCTAGGGTACTGGCATTGTATCCCTGAGAAGAGATGTGATGGCTACCAGCCCCTTAAATGTGTTACAATGAGGCTCGAGGGCCTATTTATTGTTGAGAAATAATGTAGAATTCGAAACATCCAAAAACCTAACCCTAGGAAATGAAGCGCCAAAACTGTGGGCCCCGTTTGGGTAAATTGGTGTTTCAACTTCCTGGTGACGTAACTTTGGCATCTGATCTCCGTTTGATGTGATCAATAGCTCGTTAGAAATATCGCTCTTGTTTTTCCCAAAAGAATAGGCTTGTTCGCTCTTGTTTTTCCCAAAAAACATCGTTTAGGGCCTCAAAATGGCTCCGGAAGTTCAAAACCCCAAAAACTGCTAAAAATAGTAAGTTGTGCTGAAACTTGAAAATGGAAAGAACTGATGGCGGGGGTTCAAATGGAATATGTGGGTAGCCACCAATATCCACTTGGATCATTAATGCCCCAAAATGGCTTTGGGCGTGCAAGACTCGAAAACCTGCTAAAAATAGTAAGCTGTTGGAAGTGAAAAGCTACAAGAATTGATGTCGCAGGTCCAAATGGAATAGGTGGGCAGCCACCGATATCCACATGGATCACTGAAAGGATAAACGCTACTCAAAATTGTGCACTTTCATGCTTTGGGTAATTGTCTCTCTTCTTTTATAATTCTACCAAGTCATCTACTTGGTTAAATTTGTCCACTCCACAAGTTCTCCCTTGTATGATAAGATACAATCTAAAGTAAGGCATGGACCAATAAGTAAACACATCAAATTGTAACTCTAATTTCTCAATGAACAATTAATATATTTCAAAAGTAACTTCAAAAATCCTTATCTCAACAAAAGGGAAATAATGCCAACAATGTCCCAAGGTAAACATTAAATTT
Organism: Pinus albicaulis; assembly: GCA_034641835.2. NCBI lineage: Eukaryota > Viridiplantae > Streptophyta > Pinopsida > Pinales > Pinaceae > Pinus > Pinus albicaulis. The sequence continues at coordinate 637,303,458 of CM076574.1, read as the reverse complement.
TGACATGATTACATAGGAACAAAGTAAAACTTATCTCTTCTATAAATAAATATTAGGATTAAAATAATTGTTGGCACAAAGATGATGCAATTTTAACTTTAGAGAAAATAAAGGGCTAGATAGTGGATCCCTCAACCCATCCTCAATTCAAGGAGATATATAACTTTTCCTTATTTTTCCATGAAATTGAACTGTTGAAGTTGAAATTTTAATCTGGTGGTTAACAATGGACTCCCAAAATTAGTGCACAAGTTCAATAGCATTCCCTTTAAAATGGTACAACAAAAAAAACTTACATGGAAAGACTTACCACTAGATCCAACCATTTAATTGAGTGTATTAGAATATTGTGTGTTGGAAATGTTGTCATTGATGGCAAAGGAAGTAGCAAAGAAGGAGCATCTGAACAGCAACAAGGCAAACAGAGTAGCACGGAGCAGCATTAAACAAGAAGCAGAGATAGTAACAGAGAGATAGTAGAGGCAGCAACGAGATCAGCTGAAAGAGCAAAGAAGCAAAGAGGAAGCAAGGCAAATAAGGAACTAAGGCAGCAGACAACGCAGTGACAGTGAATAGAAGTAGAATGTATAATTGAAGCAGAATTGTCCAGATACAGAGTAGGAGAAAAAGGCCATCGAATAGAAAAGAATAAGTGAATGGAAATTTGTGATAAGGAATAAGTGAAGGAATTAATGGTTGTAGAGATACGATGAATGTAGTGAAGATTATAATTCCGATGGACCATAGTACAGTGATCAGCTTGCGGAATCAAGAACTTGAATGTACAGTTAGAAGCGGAACTGTGACAGGATAGAACTCCGAACATGCAATGGAAGGTTGATATATTATATATATATATCATAGCAGAATTGTAGACAGAGTGACATTGTGTTGTGTCGAGGTCGGAAGGCAGCAACTGGTATAAAGAATGTATCTTAAAAGACTCAAACAAAATTGTGAACAAAGCGTTAAACTTAGCAATGGAACTATAATAAAAGGAAAAACCTGAAAGCGCAATAATACATTGAAAAGGCGATGGAACCCTACGTGGAAGAGCGGAACCATGATCGAGTGAACAGTGAAGGCGGTTTATGGTTTTCATCGCACCACCTATGCGGAGTGAGCGGTATTTGAGGAGTTGGGAGCGATTCCATAAATCACTCGACACGTGGCAAGGAGGACCCATGGAAAATCGCTTGTCACTGTGCGCCATCGCGCGTTATAGTTCGACCCAGGATGCCCACCAATATTATTGTGCGCCGTTGATCTAGAGGGAAGCCATCGGATGGTGGTCGTATGAGGAAGGTGCACGAAGAATAACCAAAGTACGACGGGCCATCGCACGTTAACGTTCGGCGTCGGAGGTCGAGCGATATGCATATATGCCATTGATCTGGCAGCTTGCTATCGAACGGTGATCGGACGCTGGACTTGTGCGAAGTTTACCTATGGTACCATGTGCGTATTTGATTGGCTATTGACTATATTTGTGGGCCTGGGGTCAAAGGTTTACAATATTGTTTGAAAGCATTAAAATGCGAAGGGTTAACCTTAATCCTAAATTTAAGATCAAAAGTATTAAATTAATTACCAAGATCAATAGAATAGTGTGAGTTATGGAAACCCCGCTGGATTATCTATTTTGACCCCATCCAAGAATACCATTAGCAATTGAATGGTTTTGACCCAAGGTTTTAATAAAGGCAAAAAATATATAAGGTGATGAGAATCATGAAGAACGGTGTGCATGAAAAAGGGTTGATAATAAACGAATCTCTTTTAGAGATATCTGTATGAATAAAATCTGATATATCTGAATCTATGGTGCACCTGTGAATATGATGATTGATTAAGATCTCTAGATCAGATGATGGTTAATTCCTAGTTTAATCGACTGATGAAATCATGAAGAACGTATGCATGAGTAAGGGTTGTGAATGAATGCTTCACTCTGAAGTATATCCGTATGGAATGGGCAATAGATTGTTGAATTAAGGATGCACCTCTGAAGAAAATAAATAAATCTGGTGGCCTGCAAGGTATGTTGTGTGGAAGTGGATGAAACGTGGTCCGCAGTAGATCTGAGTGTCGAAGCCTTCGGTGAGGGGGTTGTAGCTCCCTTCCAGTTGTAGCTGGTAAACAAGAGTAGGGGGTTGTAACTCCCTTCCAGGAGAGGCTGGTAAATGAGAGAAGGTTGTAGCTTTCTGCAGGTGGGTGCCTGCGTGCTGGTATGAGTTTGCACCAGCATAAAATTGTAAGAAGTTTTCTTTATAATAAATATTGAAGATTGAGATAACAGCAGCGGTGGTTTTCTCCCGAACTGGGTTTCCACCTTAAATCCTGGTGTTCATATGTGTTTCTTATGTTTGATGGTTTGTTCTGTTATTTCTGTTCATGCTTACTGCTTATCTGATGAATAAATGATGCAATGATCTAAGTAAAGACATAATAAGATCTCTGGACATACAAGTTGGATGTAGTAATGTAACATATGGTTTTAAGCGAAGGGAAAACTAAAAAATTGTCATTCAACTCTAAATACTGATTCACCCCCCCTCTTAGTATTTTTCCAACAATTGGAATGAGAGCAGGTCCTTCTGAAAAAGCTTAGTCGCTAGAAGGAAGATCAAGCAAGATGAGCAATCAAGATGGAACATCATCTATCAGGCCTCCGCTCTTTAACGGAAACAATTTAATCTTCTGGAAAACAAGGATGAGATCCTATCTTCAGTCTTTGGGAGCAGATGTATGGGCAATTGTTGAAGGAGGATATCAATATTCAGCTGCAGTACCAATTGATTCGACATAAAGAAAGAATTATGAAACCAATGCAAAGTTGGTCAATGCACTATTGGGAAGTCTAACTGAATTAGAATTTGTCAAATTCATGCAGCTAAATATAGCAAAAGCAATATGGGACAAAATTATTCTAAGTTATGAAGGTGATGCAAAGGTAAGAAGTGCTAAACTCCAAACTCTTAGAATTCAATATGAGAATCTAAAAATGGATAATGAGGAGAGCATTGCAAGTTTCTTTTTACATCTTGATGATATTGTAAATCGTATGAGAAATCTGGGAGAAACAATAACCGAATCTACTCTGGCTGAGAAAATTTTAAGATCACTAACCGCAAAATTTGAGTCAAAAGTTTCTGCTATTGAAGAAAAGCAGGAGCTTCAAAATCTTACTATGGTGCAACTTCATGGCATCCTAACTGCATATGAAATGAGAAGAGGAGGACCATCTGAAGTCAAAGAAGAAGTCTTTAGAACTTCTACAAAAGGGAAGGAAGTACAAAAAACAGAAGGATCAGGATATATCTCAGAAGAAGATGAGATAAACTTTGTAAAGAAACTTCAACTTGGCACAGGACGGTTCAGAGGTAAGCTCCCTTTCAAATCTTTTGATTGTGGAAGAGTTGGTCATTATGCTACTAAGTGTCCTCATAAAGAAACACATAAAAAGGGGAAGGAAGTAGTAAGAAGGAATAAGAATCGTTATAGCACTAGAAAAAGTTACTATACTCATGAAGACAGTGATGGGTTATCTGATAGTGAGGAAGAATGTGAACAAGATCTTAGACTTCTCATGGCATTTGAAAAGGAATCTAGTGAAGAAAAGGATACTTTTGTGGATGCTCTAGAAGACAATGATTTTCTTGATGAAAAAAATCAACTCAAAATTTGCTTAGAAGAGAGTAAAATAATCATAGAAACTCTGAAAAATCAGCTTGAAGAAAAGGAGAAACACAATGAGAAATTAGAATGTGAAGTAGTAAGTCTAAGAAAAGAACTTGAGAAAGTAAAGACTCTGAATCTTAGATTTGCTAAAGGATCTGAAACCTTAGATGAGATTATCAAGGTACAACGTTCTCCCCTTATAAAGACAGGTCTTGGATATATCGAAGAATCCTCTCAGGCTTCAGCACCAAATTATCTAAAAGTAGCTACTGCTGGTATACAACATGCTGCCACTCAGCAAGGGAATAAAGAATATTTGCAAGTAAAGCATGATCATCTCAATTCAAAGAACACTAACAAGAATATATTTCAAAGAAACACCAATCAACAGGTAAATTCAAGAAGGAGATTTTATGATCGTAGAAATTTCTTCTTCAATGGACAATGTTTCTCATGTCACAATTTTGGTCATAAAGTTGTTCAATGTGTAGCATATAAAACTATCATGACAAGAGAAGCAAGAAAGAAAAGGATTGATATTGTAACAAAGAAGAATACCTATAACAAATTTTCTCCTCTTCAAAATGAAGTTGAATGTGCTTATTGCAATAATTTTGGCCATGAAGAATCTGAATGCAGAAGCAAATTTCAGCCAAAAGAACATGTTCCTTCAAGCTCCAAAGTATGGAAAAAGAAGGAAATACAAGTTGAAAATTGTGGCATGGCGTTATTTGCAGAAGATGAAGAAAACCAATGGTACATTGATAGTGGATGCTCAAGACACATGACAGGTGATAAAGACAAACTTCTTGCATATAGTGCTCTAGAAAAAGAAAAAAATGTTACATTTGGAAATGATACTCCTGCGGTCATTAAGGGAAAAGGGTCTGTTTTTATAAAAGAAAAGGTGAAAGCTAATGAAGTCATGTATGTGGATGGATTAAAGCATAACTTGTTAAGTGTAAGTCAAATGTGTGATCAAGGAACTGAAGTTGTCTTTAGTTCAAAAGAATGTGTGGTACGTGATCTTGATACAGGAAAAGCAATTATAAAAGGAAAAATAACTCCAAACAACCTGTATATATTGAAGAACCCCAAAGAACAATGTTATTTGAGTAAATCTTCAGAAAATTGGCTATGGCATAGAATGTTGGGGCATCTGAGCTTCTCTCAAATCAACAAATCAAGCAGACTTAAAGTTGTTCGTGATCTTCCCAATATTACTCTACCTGAAAATATCATATGCAAATCTTGCCAATTCGGTAAGCAAACCATAGTACAATTTAATGCCAAGGAAGGATCATCAAGTAAGCCTCTTGAACTCATTCATACTGACATATGTGGACCTATGAGGAAAAATTCACCACATGGTGAAGAATACTATATCTTATTCATTGATGATTTCTCTAGAATGTGTTGGATTGGGCTGCTTAAACACAAAGATGAAGCATTTGAGAAATTTCAGATATTCAAAGAACTAGTTGAGAATGAATTAGATCTAAAAATTAAGTGCCTCAGATCTGATCAAGGAGGAGAATATACATCAGATGAATTCCTTGAATTTTGTGAACAACATGGCATAAAAATACAGTTCTCTGTAGCTGGCACTCCACAACAAAATGGTGTTGCAGAAAGAATGAATAGAACAGTTCAACAAATGGCTAGAGCTATGCTTGATGATTCCGGAACACCTGACACATTTTGGGGAGAAGCAGCACATACAGCAGTAAATATTCTCAACAAGGAACATGTTCATGTAAATAGTAATAAAACTCCATATGAACTCTGGTATGGTTATCCTCCCATTGTAAAGCATTTTAGAATTTTTGGAAGCAAATTCTTTATCAAAAATAATGATGAAAAACTTGGCAAGTTTGAACCCAGAGCAGATGAAGGAATACTTCTTGGTTACTCCTCTAGGAGTAGAGCATATAAATGTTACAATAAAAGACTTCGAAATATTGTTGAATGTATTGATGTTGTTATTGATGAGTCTCCTGCAGCTCCAAAAGAAGAAAAACAAACAACAAATGAAGACGATGATGATGACATATATCCTTCTACATCAAATAGTAATGATACAAACAGTGAACCCAATGAAGAACCCAAAGATGATTTGTCTGAAAAGGCTCCATCCAGATATGTTCAAAAGAATCATCCAGAATCTCAAATTTTGGGAGAAAAGGGATCAGGTGTACAAACAAGAAGGACTCTTGTGGGATCTTCTAGAAATCTGGCATTTTTGTCCACTATTGAACCTCACAGTGTTAGTCAAGCTAGAAAAGATGAATGTTGGATTCAAGCCATGAATGAAGAGCTTGATCAAATTGAAAAGAATCAAACTTGGGAATTAGTACCAAGACCTCATGAAAAAAATGTCATTGGAACTAAATGGATATTCAAAAACAAGTTAAATGAGAATGGGGATGTTATAAGAAATAAAGCTAGACTTGTTTGCAAGGGGTATGCCCAACAAGAAGGTATAGACTTTGAAGAAACTTTTGCTCCTGTAGCTAGACTTGAAGCCATAAGAATGTTTCTTGCTTTTTCAAGCTTCCAACAAATCAAAGTTTATCAAATGGATGTTAAATCTGCTTTTCTCAATGGTGATTTAGAAGAAGAAGTTTATATAGAACAACCAGAAGGATTCATTTTGGGAAATGATGAAAAACTTGTTTGTAGACTTAAAAAAGCTCTATATGGTCTCAAACAAGCTCCAAGGGCATGGTACTATCGTCTTGACAAATATCTTCATCAACAAGGATTTTCAAAGGGGTCTGCTGATAGCAACTTATACAAAAAAACTGAAAATGACAAACTATTGATTGTGGTTGTATATGTTGATGATATCATTTTTGGAAGTAATGAAGAGTCTATGAGTCAGAAATTTTCTTCTGATATGCAGCAAGAATTTGAAATGTCTTTACTTGGGGAACTAACATTCTTTCTTGGCTTGCAAGTACAACAAGCAACAGATGGCATATTCTTATCACAAGCAAAATACCTCAAGAAAATCTTAAAGAAGTATGGCATGGAAGATTGCAAACCTGTAAGTACACCAATGATAACCAGATGTAATCTCAGTTCTAATGATGATTCCCCCACGGTGAATCAACCAGAATACAGATCTATGATAGGAAGTCTACTTTATCTCACTGGGACAAGACCAAACATTATGCATGCAGTTGGGATTGTTGGACGATTCCAAGCTAATCCAAAAGAGTCTCACCTTCAGGTTGTGAAAAGAATATTCAAATATCTACAAGGAACTCAAGACTTTGGACTATGGTATCCAAATAATGTTGATCTTACTCTTCATGCTTACACTGATGCAGATTGGGCTGGAAATGTTGATGATCGGAAAAGCACTAGTGGTGGTGCATTCTATATGGGGCCCCGGTTAGTATCTTGGTTTAGCAAGAAGCAAAGCTCTATTGCCTTATCTACAGCAGAAGCAGAATATGTGGCTGCCACATCATGTTGCACTCAACTTCTCTGGATGATGCAAACCTTACAAGACTTTCAAATCAAATGTTCACCTCCTATCTCCATTATGTGTGACAATACAAGTGCCATCAGTATCTCAAATAATCCTGTTATGCATTCCAATACCAAGCACATTCCCATCAAATATCACTTCTTACGTGAACACGTGCTTGAACAAAAGGTGAAATTGGAATATGTTCCCTCCAAAGAACAAGTTACTGATATATTTACCAAACCTCTACCCAGGGAAGCGTTCGAATATCTCAAACAAAAACTGGGAGTAGTCTCTGCCATGCATAAGAGCAGATCTACTTAAAAACAAAATATTAAATTGGTTGTGATGTGTTGTTGGGCATCTCTGAATGCACAGGCTAAGGGGGAGCATTGGTCATATGAAAAGGATGCATTGTTGGCATTTATAAGTCATCCTGTTATATTATGAAGATGCAGCATGATCTCAGGGGGAGCACGGTATTGTCAACTCTTTGCCATTGATGTCAAAGGGGTAGGAAAAGCAACAAAGGGCTTATTTAAGACAAACAAAGGAAGAGTATTGCAAAGGGCTTCTTTAAGACAAAAAGAGGAAGAGTATTGCCATCAATGCCAAAGGGGGAGATTGTTGGAAATGTTTTCATTGATGGCAAAGGAAGTAGAAAAGAAGGAGCATCTGAATAACAACAAGGCGAACAGAGTAGCAAGGAGCAGCATTAAACAAGAAGCAGAGATAGTAACAGAGAGATAGCAGAGGCAGCAACGAGATCAACAGAAAGAGTTAAGAAGCAGAGGGGAAGCAAGGCAGATAAGGAACTAAGGCAGCAGACAACGTAGCGATAGTGAATAGAAGTAGAATGCATAATTGAAGCAGAATTGTCCAAAGACAGAGTAGGAGAAAAAGGCCATCGAATAGAAAAGAATAAGTGAATGGCAATCTTTGATAAGGAATAAGTGAATGGTAATCTGTGATAAGTAAGAAATCCATTCAAGGAATTAATGGTTGGAGAGATATGATGAATGTAGCGAAGATTATAATTTCGATGGACCATAGTACAGTGACCAGCTTGTGAAATCAAGAACTTGAATGTGCAGTTAGAAGCGGAACTGTGACAGGATAGAACTCTGAACATGCAATGGAAGGTTGATATATATATATATATATATATCATAGCAGAATTGTAGACAGAGTGACATTGTGTTGTGTCGAGGTCAGAAGGTAGCAACCGGTATAAAGAATGTATGTTAAAATACTCAAATGAAAAGGCGATGGAACCCTGCGTGGAAGAGCGGAACCAAGATCGAGTGAACAATGAAGGTGGTTTATGGTTTTCATCGCACCACCTATGCGGAGTGAGCAGTATTTGAGGAGTTGGGAGCGATTCCATAAATCACCCGACACGTGGCAAGGAGGACCCATGGAAAATCGCTTGTCACTATGCACCATCGCGCGTTATAGTTCGACCCAGGACACCCGACGATATTGTTGTGTGTCGTTGATCTAGAGGGAAGCCATCGGATGGTGGTCGTATGAGGAGGGTGCATGAAGAATAACCAAAGTACGGCGGACCATCGCACGTTAACGTTCGGCATCGGAGGTCGAGCAATATGCATATATGTCGTTGATCTGGAAGCTTGCTATCGAACGATGATTGGACGCTGGACTTGCGCGAAGTTTACCTATGGTACCATGCACGTATTTGATTGGCTATTGACTATATTTGTGGGCCCGGGGTCAAAGGTTTACCATATTGTTTGAAAACGTTAAAATGAGAAGGGTTAACCTTAATCCTAAAGTTAAGTTCAAAAGTATTAAATTAATTACCAAGATCAATAGAACAGTGTGATTTATGGAAACCCCGCTGGATTATCTATTTTGATCCCGTCCAAGAATACCATTAGCAATTGAATGGTTTTGACCCAAGGTTTTAATAAAGGCGAAAACTATATAAGGTGATGAGAATCATGAAGAACGGTGTGCATGAAAAAGGGTTGATAATAAACAAATCTCTTTTAGAGATATCTGTATGAATAAACTTCGATATATCTGAATCTATGGTGCATCTGTGAATATGATGATTGATCAATGTCTCTAGATGAGATGATGATTAATTCCTAGTTTAATCGACTGACGAAATCATGAATAACGTATGCATGAGTAAGGGTTGTGAATGAATGCTTCACTCTAGAGTATATTTGTATGGAATGGGCAACAAATTGCTGAATTAAGGATGCACCTCTGAAGAAAATAAATAAATCTGGTGGCCTACAAGGTATGTTGTGTGGAAGTGGATGAAACGTGGTCCACAGTAGATCTGAGGGTCGAAGCCTTCAGTGAGGGGGTTGTAGCTCCCTTCTAGTTGTAGCTGGTAAACGAGAGCAAGGGGTTGTAGCTCCCTTCCAGGAGAGGCTGGTCAACAAGAGAAGGTTGTAGCTTTCTGCAGGTGGGTGCCTGCGTGCTGGTATGAGTCTACACTAGCATAAAATTTTAAGAAGTTTTATTTATAATAAATATTGAAGACTGTGATAACAACAGTGGTGGTTTTCTCCCGAATTGGGTTTCCACCTTAAGTCCTGGTGTTCATATGTGTTGCTTATGTTTGATGGTTTGTTCTGTTATTTATGTTCATGCTTACTACTTATCTGATGAATAAATGATGCAATGATCTAAGTAAAGACATAATAAGATCTCTGGACATACAAGTTGGATGCAGTAATGTAACATATGGTTTTAAGCAAAAGGAAAACTAAAAAATTTTCAGTCAGCTCTAAATACTGATTCACCCCCCCTCTCAGTATTTTTCCAACATTGTGGAGTGGTCAAGCTTAACATATGGATTCAAGGATTGGAGAGTAAAACTTGGAAAGAATGAGTGTAGGTCTTGATTTTACATGAGAAAAACTGAGTCCTCTAATGCAAAATGGACTTCCTCCACTAAGATGCCACATGTCACCCCTAGAATATGTGCGGGAGATAAGTTTCTCCTTCAAACTAGCATATCATAATTGCTTGCAAAAGACACTTCATAAATTATGTGTTTTGTGTCCTTAGGTAGTGATTCTCATGAAGATGTGTGAAATCAAGGTCCATGGTGGCTCTAGCCACCCTTATAATCATGATTCTTTTAAAGCTTTATGCTTTGACTTTGATTTATCCTCACTCAAAGGTGATCCAGTGATGGACCCTTGGAATATTTCTAAGGGGTAGACTACTTCCTCCAATATATCCTTTAAACATAATTAGGGGATTTTCTTGGTATAAAATGAGCCTCCTAAGGAAATTATAAAATAATAGTGGAAATAATAAAATAATATTAGATTACATCATCAAATTTTAGAGGGAAAAAAGACAAAACTATTTTTTCGACTCGTATTTTCAACTTATCTCCCTGTGGGTTTACTCAAATTTCGAGCAGAAAGAGTCGTTGGATGAAGAATTTGATTCCACCTCCAAGGATTACCCATGTAGTATAATTTCGATGGACCCTTCTACATGAAAATGATAAATACATGAAAAACATGATTGCAATCACGTTTTTTCATATATTTCCCACTTTTCGTGTAATAGGGTCCATCGAAAGTATACAATAGAGGTACTCGTTAGATGAGGAATTAAAGTTTGCATCCAATGAGTACTCCCAGTCGAAATTTGAGTAAAACATCAGGGAGATAATTTTAAAATACAAGTTGAATTTTTATTTTATTTTATTTTATTATTTGTTAATTATTTTTACTTTTTTACTCCAGAAAGGGTGAATCATCCCCATGGTTGACATTATTATCTTGAATCCTATTGGTTCTTATAATTTTTTTTTGGTTGTACAATTTTCTTAGGAGGCCAATTTTATACCTCAAAATTCCCCTAATTTGACCCAATATTCATTAACCTGCAATATCTATGTAGATATGGAGCCTTGGAATTTATGTGAGATACTTGATAATTTTTTTCTAATAATCATTGGTCCCCAAATAATAATAACAGTCACTGAAAGGGAAAATTCTCTTCAAACCTGTGCACGTTGATTCTTTGGGTAATGTAATAAAACCCCCAAAATAAAGCCTTATGGGTTATTATTTGTTGTTGGGCATACTTTGCATGAACTTAGGCTCATTAACAAGACGTTCTCTGCATGTTTGCATGCTGACTATGCACATAAAATAGTGCATTCAATAACATAGATATATATTGATACAACCACACCCAAAATAGGGTTCATGTGGTTCCACTTCATAGCACATGATGCCATGAAGCCTATTTGTTAAAAAAAATAAAGAGAATGATCCGTTCATGGAATATTCAAAGCTTGAGTAGTATTCAGAAATTTTAGGAGTAAACCCATCATAGGCAAGAGTGAATGAAATAATCCACACTGTTGTCCAAGTTCATTGTACTGGAAATTTTCTATGAAAATTCCATTTCAAAATTGATATCTTCTTTGAAAGAGAAATGCCAAGAACTCAAACAAATTGTGAATACATTTGATGATTCCCAAAACTGGAATTTAGAATAGTGACGGTTTATTTTTTAGGTTATGAGCTTCAATTTTCAACATAGCTACTTACTAAAAATACACAATATAACTAAATAACATTCTTTTTTCGTAGATAAACATAGGATGCATCATATTTTAGTTGTCTCATTATTTTTATTGCTACAAACATATGGTGTGAAAGGATCCCAATTTTACGAATAATAATCCTTTTATGCTTATTCAAAGAATGTGTTAGCATTTTGAATAGAATGTTAGTAAAATAACATTCAATGGAGATGATGTCATAAATATTGTCTACTTTCAGAAAAATCGTAGAAAGTGTCTAGATTTGAACCTAAAACATAACTCAGGTAATAGCGTTGCATAGGCGTAATACATAGTACATACAATTTTAATGACTCTTATTTTTTATATATTGTGATATAGCGCATGACACGTGGATATAATGAATGATTAAAGATACCTACTAAAGGTACCAAGCATATTTTTTAACTTTCCCTATGGAGAAAAAACCTTCATGCTTTTTGAGTACCAAGGCTCAAAAGCTCAGATAATTTGGTTCCATGTATAAACAATTGCAGTAAATATTTGTGAATTACTTAAAAATGAGTTATAGGGTAGGATTTCATATTGTGCAAAGAAATTCTCTTTTTCATCTATAATATCCTCCAGCAAAAGTGTACCTCAAAAGGTGATATAAGAGAAATTCTGACAATGCACTTGCAAAAATCAGTAACAAGCATTGCAACCTACACAAAGTTACCCCATATACAGTGCTCTAAATTTAAACATACTCTGCCTCTCTGGATCACTTTTTTTATCTTAGTGAAATAAAAATATGGACTGTACTCCTGTGTGTGTTTTCAATATATGTCAGAAATTGCAAATTCTGCAAGATTCTATCAAATATAGAGCTTACTATTTCTGGTGCTCTATCTCTATTTATATAAAATACATTTGTGAGAATTTGAAAGTCAAACTTAGCAAGAATGAGTGTAGGGAATATTTTGAGATGAGTCAAACTTAATCTTCTCATTCAAAATGGACTTCCTCCATCAAGCTGCCACATGACACCCTTGGAATATGTGCAGGAGATGATTTTCTCGTTCCAACTAGGATATCATAACTTCTTGCAAAATACAGTTCATAAACTATGTGTTCTTCGTCCTTAGGGAGTGGTTCTCATGAAGATGCGTGCAAACAAGGTCCATGATGGCTCTAGACACCCTTAGAATCAGGATTTATTTAAAGCTTTGTGGTTTAAATTTAATTTATGCTTAGTTAAGGATGACACGGTGATGCACCCTTGGAATATGTATGAGTGGTAGATTGCTTCCTCCAATAGAGACTTTAAAATTTTGACCTAGTCTTCATTAACCTTCAATATCTCTCGAGATAGAGAGCAGTGGAATTTATGTGTGATGTTTAAATTTTTTTTCTAAGAATCCTTGGTCACCAAATAATAATAACAACCACTGAAAAGGGAAATGATCCTCAAAAGTGTGCACTTTTATTCTTTGGATAATTGTTTCTGTCCTTTCAAAATTCTACCAAGTCATTTACTTGGTTAAATTTTTCCATTCCACAATTTTTTCCTTATATTGTAACATCTAATGTAGATGTAAGGCATCGACCACTAAGTAAACACATCAACTTGAAACTCTACATTCTCAATGAAAATTTAATATATTTCAAAAGTAACTTAAAAAAATTGTATCTCAACCAAATGTAAATAATGCCAACAATGTCCCAAGGTAAACATTAAACATTGACATGATTGCATATGAAAAAAGTAAAAATTATCTCTTTTATCTATAGATATTGGGCTTGAAATGATTGTTGGCACAACCATGATGCAATTTTTGTTAGAAAAGTATATATTACATAGCAATGGAACACACAAAAATATGTGGAAATAAAAACATAGAAAACATATAAAACAAGAGAGACACATATATATGTGGTTCACCTAACTTGGGCTACGTCCACAAAGAAATAATGAGTCCTTCTATTATATTATCCAGCAAAATGAAGAGACACAACGTACATCAAATCCGTTGTAATATCCTGTACTCTCTCACACATTCCCCCTTTCCCGTACTCAGAATACACTCTCAACACACAACGACAATATAATTCCCTCATACGATAGAGGGGTTTCCTTCTAGGTAAAAAAACCCTAAATTAAACGTAACTTCTACCGTCAGATCATCTGCCTAATGAACGACCCAGATTGACTATGAAATTACAATATTTTACAAGGAAATTTTACATCTATTTTTAACTTCAGGGGCATTGCCCCTGAACCATCGCGAGGGGGGAAAGTCCCTGCCACATGGAGGGGTGTATAGTCTTCCTGGGGTATAAATTTGGCTGAAACAAAGACCTTTAAACCAGGATTATAATCAGGCTCCACACCCAACAATCTCCCACTTGGAGACAGATTGTAGCAACTCCACTACTGCTTCATTTTTCAAACAATGAATCCACTTTGGACCTGGTTGTTTCTCATATTCATCATCATACCTCAAGACAAATTGAAACTGAGGAGAACCTCAGTTTTCCCCTGGTTACAACTTTTGTTAACATATCTGCAGGATTTTGGCTAGCGTGTATCTTTTCCAACTTCAACTCTGCATCTTCCAACACTGACCATATGAAATGTTACTTGAGTTGTATGCGTTTAGTCTTGGAATTAAATGTTGAGTTATTTTCAAGATGAATGGCACTCTGGTTGTCACTGTATAACCTGCCCATCTCTTACTTCTTACCAAATTCATCCATAAACCTTTGTAACCAAATACTTTCTTTACTAGCCCCTGTAGCATCAACATATTCTTCTTCTGTTGTTGAAACTGCAACAACACTTTTCATTTTTGAAACCCAAATGACAATTCTTCCACTTACAGTAAATACACACCCTATAGTGCTCCTCTTGTTATCTCTATCACCTGCCGTACCTGCATCAACAAATCCCTGTAGAGAAATGTTTGAACCACCAAAGTATAATGCTTTATTTGTGGTACCTCTAAAATACCTACGAATCCATTTCACTTCCATCCAATGTTTTTTCATGGATTGTTCATGTACCTACTTACAACTCCCACTACATGTGCAATATAAGGCCTTGTGCAGACCATTGCATACATTAAGCTTCCAATTGTTGATTCATATGTAAATTTATATATATAATCCATTTCTTCTTAGGTCTAGGGGAACATCTCATTACTAAGTTTGAAATGGCTAGCCAAAGGTGTACTAACTAGTTTTTCATTCTGCATATTAAATCCTTCCAACACATTTTGTATGTCCTCATTCTGATACAATGTTAATTTGTGATTTTTCCTGTCTATAGTTATTCTCATACAAAGGGTCTATTTTGCAGCTCCAAAATCCTTCATTGAAAATGAATTTTCCGGTTTTCCTTTCAGAACATTTAGTTCCTGCATGTTAGACCCTGCAACAAGCATGTCATCTATATACAATAACAATATAATATAGTTTCCATCATTTTATTTTTTCAGATAAACACAATGATGAGAGTGAAATCTAGTAAAACCTTGTTCAGACATAAACATGTCAAATTTTAGATACCACTACCTCAGAGCCTGTTTTAAGCCATACAAGCTCTTCTTCAACATTCAGACGAATTTTTGTTTCCCTTTGACCTCATATTCGTGTGGTTGCTTCATATAGATCTCTTCCTCCAAATATCCATGGAGAAAATTTGTTTTTACATCTAACTGTTCAAGATGAAAATATTATATTGCTACAAAAATTAAAAGAGATATGATTGAAGTCATTTTAAAAACAGGAGAAAATATTTCATCAAAGTCAATACCTTTCTTCTGTAAAAACCCCTTCACCACAAGTCTAGATTTGTACCTCTGTTTTCCTCCATCTTCTTCCTTCAACCTCTAAACCCGTTTATTCTACAGTGTTGTTTCACCTGCAGGAAACCTGACTAAGTCCAAAGTTTGGTTATGTACCAAGGAGTCCATCTCTTATTTCATGGATAACTCCCACTTCTTCCTGGTTTCTACCTGCATTACTTCTTCATAACATTTTGGTTCACCAGAATCAGTCAACAATACATAATATAATGAAGGAGGGTATCATTCAGGGGGTCTACTTATCCTGGTAGATATTCTGACAACATTTTCAAGTGTTTGAGGTTCCTGTTGTTGTTTTGGCTATTGATTATTATTACTTTCAAGTGCCTTCACTTTCTCTGTTATCTCATCAAGAACTGTGTATTCTTTGTTTTCTTTTTCCTATTTCTTTTGCTGCAATTGATCCTTATACAATAGCTTTTCATTGAATATTACATCTCTGCTCCTAATGAATTTTTTATTTTCATAATCATATAAGAGATAACCGAAATAATTAACACAATATCCAATAAGGGTACATTTATTTGATTTTTCCTCAAGATTTGTTCTATTTTCTTTATTAATATGGACAAAGGCCTCACATCCAAAAGGCTTTAAAAAATATTAGTCTACCTTTTTAACTTTCCATGCCTCCTCTGGAATACCGCCATCCAAGGAACTTGAAGGCCCTCTTTTTATTAGATAGCAAACAATATCTACAACATGTGGCCAAAATTATAAAGGCAATCCTGCATGCAATCTCATGCACCTTGCACGCTCCATGATTTTCCTGTTCATCCTTTCTAACGCACCATTTTCCTGTGGTGTTCTTGGAACTCTCTTCTCTCTATGAATTACACGCTCTAAACTTTATGTATCAAACTCTTTTATGCAACGCCATTGTTTGATTTGAGACACTTCAACTTCTTTCTTGTCTCAATATCAAAGCTTTCCATTTCTTGAAATTATCAAATACATAAGATTTATTCCGAATACAATAAATCCAAGTTTTTCTAGTTGCATCATCAATAAAAGCAACATAATAATTAGAGCCACTAAGAGATGATACCTAAATAGGTCCCAATACATTTATATGCAAAATCTCTAATCTTTAGTTCTTCTTTTCTTTCCCAACTCTAAGAAATATGACTCTCTTCAATTTTCAATAAACACAATTCTCACAGAAATCCAAATCAATATTCTTCAAACTTGGCGACAAATTTATTGAGTAAAGAATCTTCGTCCCCTTCTCACTCATTTGTCTCAGCCTATGGTGCCATAATGCTACATCTGATCCTATTTAGCATTAAGGGTACCATAGGTACAAATATTTCTGATAAAGATAATCTTCCATCTACATCTTCCACAATGGGTAGTTTTGGTTGTTAAAATTCTCGACCCTAAACCTACCATCTTCCGCCATTACTCCCACTCGAACTAGGAACCCTTTTTTCCCACGATTTTGTCATCCAAATAAACCTTTCACTCTGATACCAATTGTTATAAAATTATATATTACAAAAAAATGGAACACATTAAAATATGTGTAAATGAAAACACAAAAAACATATAAAACAAGAGAGACACAGATATATGTGGTTCACCCAACTAGGGCTATGTCCATGGAGAAACAACCAATCCTTCCTTTATATTATCTAGCAAAATGTAGAGACACAACCTACAACAGATCCATTGTAATATCATCTACTCTCTCACGCAGTATCCCTTTCTCTTTCTCGCTTAGAAACAACTCTCAACATACAACTGCAATACAACTCCCTCATACAATAGAGGGGTTTCCTTCTAGGGAAGAAACCATAAATTAAACAAAAATTATACCTTTAGATCATCTGCCTAGTGAATGGCCCAAATTTACTACAAAATTACAATATTTTAGAAGGAAATTTTACATCTAGTTTTAGCTTAGGGGGTGTTTCCCCCGAACCCCCTCCGAAGGACTGGTGGCCCCCGAACCCCCAAGTCGAGAGGGATACCCATCCCCCAACATCCCCTCGCATGGAGGGGTGTAAAGTCTTTCTGGGGTATACATCCGGCTGAAACAAATACCTCTAAATCAAGATGATAATCAAGCTCCACACCTAACAATTTTTACTTTAGAGAAAATAATGGGCTAGAGAGTAGATCCCTCAACCCATGTTTAATTCAAGGAGATATATAACTTTTCCTTATTTTTCCATGAAATTGGATAGTTGAAGTTGAAATTTTTATTAGGTGGTTAACAATGAACTCGTAATTAGTGCATAGGTTCCATAACATTCCCTTGCAAATGGTACACGAGCAACAACTTACACGGAAATACTTGCCACTAGATACAACCATTTAATTAAGTGTAGTAGAATATACTTTGTTTCTTTGATTTTAAACATACTCTACCTCTCTGGATCAGTTTATTTATTTCAGTCAAATAAAAATCTGGATTGTACTCCTCTCTCCCAAACATTTGTACTATGAGAAGATAGCCTTAATCTCTAAGGAATTTCAATAGTACATAAACAAATATTTTTTCTATGATATACCTAGACCTTTCCAAGCATCCTTGCAAGCAAGAAATCAACCAAAAAAGCAACCCTTTTATCATTGTAGGCATCAACATGAAACCTCCCAAGGATCTTTTAGGTTTTTCAATGAATTTTCCAAATTCCTCTACTTATCTCATATATTGTATAGTTATGTTGCTCAATGAATTGTCGTAGTCATGTATCGGTCTCGGGCTTGTGCATTTTTGATTGTAGTGGAACATTACGCTACTTCATTCCACATTTTTTTGTTTATCATAAATTCAGAGGTAGTCCATACAATGTATTTTATCAAATTTTCATTATATCACTCTCCAATGACAAGAAAAATTTTGTGAATGTGCTACAAGTTTCACAATTGTTCCCCAAATGACCTGTAATGTAGGAAATTGCAGATGAAATAAGTGTGTATTCATAGATTTCATATGTTATTATCTCTTATAAATTCTAACATTTTGTCCTATTTAAATATAATTAGATTGAAAATAGCACCTCAATATTTTCATATTAACATAAGAAAATTCATTTTTTTTTGTTTACAAGTCTGGATAACCATTGAATTAGAATTAGTATGAACATGCATACTTCCCCTTAGTTCATAAGGATGTTGCGAAATTTTCATGTAGTTTTATAGGATTCTTATTAATGGTAAACATGTAATGCGAGAAAAACCACATATAAACAATTTTAAAGAAAAAAACAACTTTATGAATTTTTCTCTCTATAGTACTTATTATGTTATCTCTGTTTTCAGGAAATGATAACAAAACTTACTGAGAGTGATATTTTCTCAATTCTCTCTATATCAACTCATATTCAACCATTACTACAAATTTTTGAACTTGACCTATTCGTTCGATGCAAAGTTTGAATCTACGATATCGAACTGCCATCTATGATGGCACACATATGAAACGCCTTATGCTTCCAACAAATTTCAATGGCTTCATTGCAACAAGCTTACTTCAAAAGGGTTCTATTATACACGCTAAAAGTTGGAATACTTCATCTATTGATCCATCAATGTAAGTTTGTTACAAAATTGTAATTTAAAATTTACATATTTTCTTCATACCACTTTTGATTCTAACAATTACTCCTATGACTATCATTTACTATGTATGCCTATAACGGTACTATAATTTGATATTTTTGCTACATATGCACCCTTAATTGGTAATAAAAAGCAATTGAGTATCATGATTACTTCTTAAGAAGAAACTGCCTCCTCATCAAACCAAGATCCTTCATAAAAAATGAACTCCCCCCTTCCTTCTATTCCAACCCCATCAGACACGCCAATCCATATTCCCATCAAAACACTAAACCATTACCATTCAAACAATTCCATAAAAGACTACGTCCAAAAAAATACATATCTTCATCAATTTCAAAATCAATATAGACCCGATAAAGTTTTTGTCTTTGACCTCTTCGATGCAAAATTTGGATAAATACACATTACTTGCTTTAACAATGTTGCCAATTATTTTTTTGACAAAATGCAAGTTGGTAATGTCCACATTGTCTCCAAAGGAAATCTAAAAATGGCTAATAAGCAATACAACCACTTAAACAATGATTGGGAATTTTTTAAAATGAAACATCTACCATAGATCATGTTTCCAACGAAAGAACACACAACTCAATGGTGAATTTCAATATAAAATCAATCAATGACATCAGAAAAGAAATAAATAAATAAATAAATAAATATCAATAAATAAAATTAAATAAATTAAAAAGAAGAAGAAGAAGAAGCATCAACTTTATTATTGATGTTCTTGGTATTGTTACTGACATTTCTAATCTGTGTACTATACATAGAAAATATGGCTCTGAAGTTACTAAAAAAATAGTACACCTTCAAGACATGTCTGGATATAGCATGGATGTATTATTTTAGGGAGTCAATGTTGACGATGTATCGAAAGAAATTTCCTCCTTTTGCGCTACATAGAATAAATCCATCATTACAATAAAGTCTCGTTTTGTTGGAAAATTCAACAAAAAAATGTCAGCACTACAAAAAATCCATCATTCTTGTAGATCCTAACATTGAAGAAACCTGCACTCTAAATTCATGGTTTAAAAAAGAAGGTTCCACCACAACTTCTGTATAAATTATACAATATGCATGTATATCTTGGATTCACCCAATCTAAAAAATTTCTAAATTTAAATAATGAATCGCTTCTACAAATATTTGCGGAATTAAAAACACAATCGCCAATCACATGAACATGAATAAAGACCAATCACACACAACACAGATAATTTCCTGGGAAAATCTTACAGCTAAAAACCCCACTATATTCTATTATATATTATATCATGGATCATGAAAAAATTACAGAAAAAAATCTTCTCACAAGAGCCCTCAGTACATCAGCTAAATGTCTCACATTGTCGTACAAAAATTGGCAAATCCCTTAGCCAATTTACAGCCTCCAGACATCCTGCCTTTACTGCGCAATCCCTGCTGAATGAAATTGTTGAATTGATGCAATCCGTCCTGCCTTGACTGCGCAAGTATCATGGGCACATCCAATGTGTGTTTTCTTACATGTGTGCAAGTGGATAATGTCACAATTGATAGTCAACTTCCCTTTCACCTAGAACTCAACTGGGTATCCACTGGATTTGACATGCATGCAGCAAATATTAGTAAATCCTCAGTTGCATGTGAGATCACTTTATGTGAATTAATTAAAATTTAATTCAATTGATCTCTCACTACATGTATATTCAGTTACAGCTAGCACAAATGAATTTAACTCACTTAACTGAATTAAAATATTTACAACTTGCACAAACTCATGCACCACTGCACTTTGAACTCTATTACAACTAGAATCACTCTGTTACAACTAGAATTACTCTGCCTATCCCACCAACCAACATCTAACTCAAAATTCACTTAGATAACTAATTTTTCCACTTCAGTTAACTATTTCAAGTCCACATTGAGAATAGATTACAATTTAATGTCCATCTAAATTAAGGGATAATAAAAATAAACATGCACCTAAAATAGCTTGCAGGCCCCACCCTAGTGTAGGTGCTTATTTTTCACAAGGATCATGGGTGCCAAAAATTTCTTGTTGAATCTCAACACTCCCTCTCAACAAGAAATGGATTATCCTTCACCTTGATCCGATCTCTATGGTATTCTAATTTTCTCCTAGTGAGCACCTTCGTCAGAATACCTGCATCTTGATCTTCCGTGTGAATGTACTAAATCAACATGATTGTGCTCTACATGCAATCTCTGAGATGATGGTACCGGATATATATATGCTTTGACCTATCATGAAACACAACATTAATCAAGAGTTTAATGCAACTCTGATTATCACAATGAATCACTGTCGGATCTATTTGAGAACCAAACAAACCAACCAAGATATTTCTCATCCAAATAGCCTCACATGCAACTTGAATTGCTGCCATATATTCCGCTTCCGCTGAACTGAGTGCCACGGATCTCTGCTTCCTGTTGTACCAAGAAAAAACTATAGATCCAATGCTAAGGGTCCCCCCTGATGAGATCTTTCTATCTGATGGACTGTTAGCCCAATCTGCATTCGTGAATTCATGCAACTTCACTCCATCTATCTGTCTGTACCATAGACCATACTCTGATGTGCCCCTCGGGTATCTCAGGACATGCTTCCCCGCCTTCCAAAAGAGGTTGGTGGGCTTAACCATTGCTTGAATCAACTAGTTAACTACATAGAAAATGTCCAGTCTCGTGTTCACTAGATACATTAGCGAACTCACTAACTGTTTTTAGATAGTAGCATCAACTACCTCTCCAGAAGTAGCATCCTCTTTCCCCCAGTTTCCTGGAAGAGGGGTATCCATGGGTTTATAGTTTCCATGTTAAAATTACCCAATATATCCTTTGCATACTTTCCTTCAGACACAAAATGTTCACCATCCCACTCCCATATTTCCAATCCAAGAAAATAATGAAGGATGCCCATATCCTTCATTTCGAAATCCCTTGCAAGATCCTCCTTGCATAAGTGTATTAGCTGCTCATCACTAGTAAAAATTAAATCATCAACATAAATGACATTGATCAATAGCTTACCCTCAACCATAATTTTGTACATGTTTGCATCTACTTTACTTTTGCTGAAGCCAAGTCCAGTGAGATAGCTGTCTATCTGAGTGTACCAAGCATGGGGTGCTTGATTTAGCCCATACAACGCTATTTTGAGCCTACACACATGCGACTCACTATTTAATATCTCAAAACCTTCAGGCTTCTTTATGTACACCTCTTCCTCAATGATCCCATTGAGAACCACAATTTTTAGATCCATCTGATGAATGCACGAGCCCATCTGCACTGAGAGTGCAAGGATGGTCCTTATGGAAGAGTATCTTGCGACAAGCACAAAATTCTCATCATAATCTATCCCCTCGATCTGTGAGAAGCCCCATGCCACAAATTTGGCCTTGTATTTCTCCACACTCCCATCAGTATCTTGCTTTACCTTCTAGATCCATCTTGAACCTACCATTTATCTATCAACCGGTCTTGGGACAATTTCCCATTCACTGTTTTTGATAATGGAGTTGTACTCATCCACCATTGCATCAACCCAAGTAGGTTGTTACACTCCTTCCTGAAAGGAAGATGGTTCAGTCAAAATATATTTTCTCATGAGAGCCATCTATCCAGTAAATTAGTAAGGAGATTGTCTTTGTCTGTGCTATGAAGTAGGGGCTCCTACATTCTGTGCAGCATCAAGTCTCAGTCTCTCATCTTCCGTGGTGCGCCTTCTGGAATTTTTGATGGATGGCTCTACACGAGTGGCTTCCTCCACTCCATGAACCTCCTCATGTGGTTGATCATGTTGGCTCGAGGGGTCTTGACCCAAGTTCGAAGGTTCAAGGTTTGCCAACAACCCCCTATACTACTGGCCCTTTCGGCAGTGACTTGCTTGCGTAGGCCGAAGTCTCACCCGAAGCAGTATGGGTGGGTGCTGGAACTAGGTTTCCGTACCCTAGGAGAGGGTAGGTAAGTCAACCAGAGCTGTGTTCAATTTTACACTAACTGGATCTTATATCACAGAGCCTATATCTACCAATTTCCTTCGCATCCACATGCGCAACAACAGTGATATTCACGACAATCAACAGATCATGTATGCATAGAACACTAACACAACTAATTCAATTATTCTTGCATAAATTAAAACAGAATAGACTCGGATCGCAGCATAAACAGATAACACAGTTGCTTTCGTAGCGTAAATCACCAACATAGTAGTATGCATCAACTAATCAGATATGAAATACTTGCATTAACAACAATTCCAACAGACTCAGATATTCAATATTACTTCCACATTCATTAATCCTCATATCGTTCTTACAATACCCCAAAACCCAACCTATGCACACAACAACAAGGTCCGCAGACAGCAGGACAAAGAATCTTTGCGCACATAGTAGTAGGAGTCCTTCCCCTACAACCCTACCTAGATCTATCAGTTAGCACTTAGCATCAATCTCAATCCAAAATTTTCTTATAACTCAAAAGGTTCAACTACTTATACTATTTTAGCCTATGCATCCAATGGTCCGCAAACGATGGTTTGCGGAATCTTGGTCTACCCTTGACCCACTTACAATGCATGAGGGGCATTGACCCACCCCAAAACCCCTACGTTAGACTAAATATAATAAAAAATATGAAAAAGGGACTAGTTTCACAGTTCTTGTAGGAGACCCAGTTCCAACAGTCCCCCAACACAATCTTGTGACTTGTCCCTAGTCACTGTGGTGGTGGGGTATCCACCTGCACACGTAGTTCATTAACAAATGCGACCAACAAGGGCAACACTTCTTGACTCCGCGCAGCAGTGCTCTGCGCAATATCTACAAGCTTCTATTAGGTCGGTCCTTCTGTCGCGGCCATGACACTCTCTACTCTCTGGTTTAGTCGTTTCACAACACCATCAACATCCTCTGAAAGCTGGAGTGCTGCAGTAGCCCAAGGTTTCAAGCGTTCCTCGATAACATGCTTCTTATGGCAGAGTCCCTCCATCTCATCTTCGAGGGAGATATTGTTTCACAATGGTGCCAAATGTTGTGCAGGGACCAAGGTAGGTAACGTAGCCTCGATATGCTCAAAAGATGCCTCCTTTTGTCGCAAGTCCTAATTGATTTTCTGAAGGGCCGGATCACGCTGGATCTTGGTCCAAAGTTGCATGGCATCCTCGAGTAACTGGGCACCTTGAACAATCTATCTTGTAATGGTTTTGGTAGCCTTGGCCACTAGTGCATAACACTGGGCTTGTACTTTCGAGGATGTTTCGGGTTGCAGTTTGGCTTGTAAGGCAGAGAAGCCCTCAATTCTGCGACCAATCCTTCCACTTTAGCCCAGGGGGTGGCTGCGGCTGGGATTTATTCTGTAACCTCTATGCAGACTTAGTGGATCAGAGTTTCGATCTTTGCTTGCTGCGCAACAACAAAGAGTACTTCTATGTTCTGTTGTGTAATTATTTTTTCGGCCATACCAATTTGGTGGTGGAATTGCTGGTCCCAGTGGTGAATCTTCTGAAACACTATAGTGTGGAGACCTTGTAATGCAGCGTGGGGTAGCTTGGGAAGATTAATATGCACCCCCGTACCTTCTTGAAGCTGGGTCTCTTGGTCCGGTGAACTGATCACCAGGGCGATGCTAGGTAAGGGACATAGACAACTTTCTTCCATGGCTATCGCTGTACTGCTAGATGCCAAGGGAATTCGTCCTTGAGCCACGCTGGTCTGTATTTTGTTGGCCTTCAGCTGCAAGGTTCAAAGTTCTTCGTTGATGGCATTGATCACAGCCTTCTGGTGCTCCTCTAAAGCGACCCATTTTTCTTCGGTGGACAGTGTGATGTCATCTGCGATTTGTTCGAGATCTCCATCCGTCAATGTAACCATTTCATCTCGTTCCTTCCACTAGGCATGCTAATTATTTCGAGGTCGCTTGACAGGCTCACCTATTCGCTTCGTACCTCTGACGTGCACTTCCTTTTTTCCTAGCTGCGAATCAACCTGGATCTCAGCCTCGGTGTTCTTCGTGGTGGTTTTTGTAGGTTGTGTGTCCTTTTGCGTGGTTGTGCCTGAGCCTTTCCCTGTGCTTCCACCCTCCTTGGTGATAACGGGTGGGGGTACCTGCATCGTGCTAGTACCGGCAGTGTCCCTGGTGCTGGCTTTGAAGCCTATATTCCAGGCAGGAGGCCATAGCACAATTATGTTGTCAATTTCCTCATATGCTACCATATACAGAAGTAACATCTAGGTTTTATCCTTGTGGTTGTGGATCTGAATGTTGTTCATGGTAACCTAGAATGCTGCGATACTCTTGTACTTGTCATATACTGTGGGGGACAGCCAAGGTCAAGAATTGATGGCTGCAGCCACGCTACTCTGGAAGAGGACCCAGAAAACTTGGTTATCTTCTATGTCTTGCACGTCCTTGGAACCCCACAAATGGGCATATCGGGCCCCTTCGCACATATCTGGAGGGAGCTCGAGGAGGACCGACTCTGCAGCAGTTTCCCAGGAAACAAAGGCTATCAGAAATAGTAGCCAGGCATAGTAGAAGGCTTTCCCTTGCTCCTGCAATTCGCGGACGTTGGCTAAGAACTCATCACATAAGTATTGGGCCCAATTGAGGTAGACCCCCTTCACACATTGACCGGCTAGCCGAATGACATAGGCAGGGATGGTTGCGACCTGGCACTTCCGCATTAGCTTAAAATCTAGTAATATGGTACCCATCTACGTAGCCGAGTCACTGATGGATTTTATGACGAAGCCCCGCGTATTCCTTTCCACATGGTAGGTCTTATGCACATATTCAGCGGTTTCCCCTTCATATTTCTTTCCCACATGCTCTAGAGGGTGTGGCCCGTTCATGGGAAGGCTCGTGATTCTATGAACTAATGCAGAATCTGTGGGGACCCTATTGTAGATCCATAGGCAGCCATTGTGAATTAAGGTGAGCAGCTGTCAATCCAGTCGATCCGTGACGTTGTAATGGCCAAAGTGGGGCATACGCAGTAGGTTCAAGAGCCCGGATCCGGCCAACTCGCATACCCAGCGCTGAGGAACGACCATGACCCCATCATCCACGTAAATTGTGTCGATGTACAACACAGGGTTCAGCACAGGGAAGGCTTTGTAATTTTCCAAGTCGTGATCATCGAATTTAACTTCATGGAGCTTCCCGCAACGATCGCTCAGGACAGGGACTTCTCCCGCGATTAGCAGTGTCTATAGGTAGGTAGCTAGGCCATCAAGTTTCTTTGGTGTGCGCGTCGAGGGCCTGTGCAGGTGGATGAAGGGAGGTAACCAGTTGATCGGATTGGCAGGAAAAGCTTTCTCCTGCGCAGCTTGAGCCTTAGATGTTGTTCGCAGGCACTTGGCATGCCTCGGGGAGGTCCTAGGCTTCCCTGGAGCCCACTTCACATCTTTGGGGGGCTTCTCTGAGTCTTGTGCCTGCTTTTTTCTCTTCCTCGTGATCGACGTTGCGGGCACTTCTTCATCCTCAGACCCGATCTCCATTACTTCCTCAACTTCTGGGGCAGTAGGGGCTGAGGGCTCAGCTGGGTTGGTGGTTGTCATCCTAGCGCGAAAAATGAATTCCGATTCTGGGTGGCTACTATCAGTAGGGGGAGGTTGATCTGACATGAGAGGGGCAGTGCAGACATGAAAAATCTTACAACTCAGGTTCGTGCGAGGTAAAGAGGACAAGTGCAAGTTATGAAAGTGAGACGAAACCCTTGTGTGAGCTATCCGACCCTTTTTATAGTGCTTGCGGACATCCAACGATAGGGTAAACTTGACTTGGAACTTACCATCAGGTAAATGGTAAAAAATTCTTAAAATCAGCCTCATTAAATGCCAACGGCCCGCTCCTTTTAACGATAACTTTTTATTTTTACCAGATGTTATTGTGCCAACAACTAGTTTTCGCACCTCCTGTGCTCTTGGAATTCCTGATACGCTTGGTTCAAACACTTGTGCCCCCTGCACATCTTCCCCCAACACAGGCTTAAGCCCTGAGTACTTCAGACCCAAAGATATGTTTGTTCGGTTTATGTCATCCACTGAACCAGGCCGCCTTTATGAGCAATTCTTTCAGAGGTGCTATGACTACTGCGTATTTTCAAATAGAATTTCTGTAATAACTTGTGTGGCCGGGAAGTGAGCGCAACCGCCCTATTGTTGTGGGAGTTGGTAGAGATATAATATTTGTATCACTAAATTTTCCCAACGTGGGGTACATCTCAATGCTATCCATTCACAGCCCGAGTGGTCTGGTACCATGTGCACCCTATTCAGTTCTGAGCCAGGACTCTCTCCTGGATCATTTTACCTTCTTTTAGTGCTAGGAAGAAATCTTTGATCATGCTTGGTGTCTGTGGCTCCCAATTGGGTATTTTGGGTGTGACACACAACAAGACAGAGAATCTCCATGCACACAGCAACAGGAGTCCTTCCCCAACAACCCTAACCAGATCTATCAGTTTTCACTTAGCATCAATCTCAATCCAAATCTGTCTTATAACTCAAAAAGTTTCAACTACGCATACTATTTTAGCCTACGCATCCAATGGTTCGCAAACCATGGTTTGCAGACTCTTGGTCTACCCTTGACCCACTTACAATGAATGAGGGGCTTTGACCCACCCCAAAACCCCTACGTTAGACTAAATATAATAAAAAATATGCAAAATTGACCAGTTTCACAGCTCTTGCTGGAGACCCTATTCCAACAGATCCGCATCTTGAGACTCATATTTGGGAACCAAAAATTCCTCCTCCGCATGCAAGTTCAACTCCCTCTCAAGGGACAACCACATGGCTTTCCCCTCATCATATTTTATATCTCATCGCATAACATTAATTCTATTGTTTGGAAAATACACACGATAATCATGGGGTTTTTCTGTGTACCCCACAAAAATCCCAACTTCAACAGTCGGTTCCAGCTTCTTCCTAGTGTCCTTGATCACATGCACATAAACAGATGAGCCAAAAATCTTAAAGTGTGAAACATCTGATTTATTACCAGTGAAAGCTTCTTCAGGTGTACTCATGTCATGAGGACAACAATTTTGCACATAAATCACATTTTTTCATGCTTCTGCCCACAAATGCATTGGTAGGCCCTAATCATGCAACATCGCTCATGTTGCACACATGATCGTTCTGTTCTTCCTCTCTGCAACCCCATTCTATTGTGGGTTATGAGGCACTATGAGTTCTCTTTGAATTCCTTCTTTGCTGTAGAATTTCTTGAATTAGTTAGAGATGTATTCTCCACCATTATCGCTCCTAAGAGCCTTCACTTGCTTCCCTGACTCTTTCTCCACCAATGCCTTGAACTCACAGAACTTAGATAATGTTTGATCTTTCTTCTGCATGAAGAAGATCAAGCATTTATGAGAAAATTCATCAACAAATATTACATAGTACTTATGTTTTTCTATTTAAGCAACCGAGAATGGTCCACACACATCTGTGTGAACTCTCTCAAGAATCCTCGAAGCACGATTCTCCTTCTCATGAAAGGTGGATTTTACATACTTTCCCATGGTGAAACCCTTGCACTGATCTAACTGAGAAAGTGTTCCCATTGGAAGTATAGTAGATATTTGTTGCATGAATTTCAAGGCTCCATGATGAAGATGGCCCAATCACCTATGCCATAATTCGCCCTCATCCCGGCTCACCACTTTTTTTTCCTTCCCCATCATGGCAGCGCATCCATCTACCTCCATATTTTAGAGATTCCTAACTCAAATCCCTATCCTCTTGGCTTGACCCGTTGTTTTATGTCGTAGAAAAGCTTTTCCATCACTAAAAACAACGACATAGCCGTTTTCCTCCAACATTGCGACTAAGACCAAATTTTTATTCAGACCTGGAACATGTATTACATATTTTAATTGAAATGGTTTACCTGACTCCCTTTCAAAGGTAATGGTACAAATCCTAGGAGCACTATACCATTCTTCATTGCCCATATCAATATGCATCTAGAGATCATTCTCCTCCAAGTCACAGAAAAGTTCCTTATTTCCCGTCATGTGAAAGGAAGTGCCACTATCCAAATACCACTCTGATCCTAATGAACTTGACACCATGTATGCAATAAAGGAGAATTCAAGGTAAAATTGTGAGGCAAGGGCCTCAGTAGCTGTAGATCCAACAACCTTCTTGTTCTTCTTCTTTTGTGGACAGTTAGTAGCAAAATGCCCATGTTCGTGATAGTGAAAACACTTCACCTTGGACATGTCCTGCTTCTTTCCTTTAGACTCGGATTTAGAATGGAATTTATTCCCCTTCCCCTTCTTCGCCTTGGAAGCCAAAAGCATAATCCTCTTCATCATCATGCTTTGATGAAGCGCCATCTCTGGTGTTCCGTCTGAACTCCTCCTGTACCAAATCCGACCACTATCCTTCCCAATCTGGAAATGTTTCTCATTCATTGACAGAGTCTTCATAACTGTTCCAACTCTTAGGAAGTCCCAGGAGAGGAAAACTCACTAAATCATCATGAAAAACTATTATTCCCACACTCTCGAGTTCATCCCAACATTGGAAAAACTTTGTGAGATACTTTGGAATGGTTTCGCCCTTTTCCACATTGATCTTGCTCATTTTATCTTTGAGTGCCAATTTCCTATAGTCATTGCTGCTTTGGAATAGATCCATCAAAGCCTTCCACATAGCATATGGTGTGGCTTTCCCATGGAGGCTTGAGACAATGTGGCCTCATAATCCCTCCAATATGATCCTCCTCACCTTTGCCACTTTCTTTTCCCATGCATCAAGATTGGAAGCATCTGCAACATCTAGCTTAGGAACATCTTTTTCACTTAATTCCTTCAAACCATTGTCTTTGAGTACTTCCTCCATCCTTTCCTTCCAAGTAATGCAGTTCGAGTTTCCCTCGAGTGCATACTCTAACCTCAAGCCATTGAAAGTCGTTCTTGAATCAGATGTAGCACCAATAAAGTATTTCTGCAATTTGGAATTCTATCCAGTCACAAACTCGGCTCCTGCTTCACCTCTGTAATTTCCTCTGCTTTGATACCATGTAGAAATTATACACTTGGATTCAACTGATCTAACAATTTGCTAAAGTTAAATACTTAATCTCCTCTACAAATATTTGTGGAATTAAAAACACAATTTCCAATCACATGAAAAATAAGAAAGATCAATCACACACAACACATATAATTTCCTAGGGAAAGCTTACAACTAAAAACCCCACTATATTCTATTTTATATTATATCATGGATCATGAAACACTTACATAAAACACTCCTCTCACAAGAGCCCTCATTACATCAACTAATTTTCTCACATTGTCATACAAAAATTGGCAAATCCCTTAGCCAATTTACTACCTCCAAACAGTCTGCCTTTACTGCACAATCCCTCCTGAATGCAATCCCTAAATTGATGCAATCCTACATGCCTTGACTATGCAAGTATCATGGGCACATCCAATGTGTGTTTTCTTGCATGTGTGCAAGCGGATAATGTCACAACTGATAGTTAACTTCCCTTTCACCTAGAACTCAACATGGTCTCCACTAGATCTAACATGCATGCACCTAATATTAGTAAATCCTTAGTTGCATGTGAGATCACTACATGTGAATTAATTAATATTTAATTCACTTGATCTCTTATTACTTGTATCTTCAGTTACAACTATCACAACTGAGTTTAACTCGCTTAACTGAGTTAAACTATTTACAACTTGCACAAACTCATGCACCACTGTACTCAAACTCCGTTAGAACTAGAATCACTCTATTACAACTAGAATTACTCTGCATGTCCCACCAACAAACCTCTAACTCGAAATTCACTTAGCTAACCAATTTTTCCACTTAAGTTAACTATTTCAAGTCCACATTGAGAATAGATTATAGTTTAATGTCCATCTAAATTATGGGATAATAAAAATAGACATGCACTTAAAAATAGCCTGTGGGCCCCACCCTAGTGTATGTGCTTAATTTTCACTAGGATCATGGGTGCCAAAAATTTCTTGTTGAATTTCAACAACTTCTACATCCTTAAGAACAAGATATTAACCTTCATTTGGCCATCAACCAAAAAAAATAACAATTGTGGATATTTACAGTATCTATTCCTCTAACAAACGTACATTCTACCAAATGAATGGCACAATAACAAAAATTTGGATAGACAATTTTTACTACCTTTCTTTCCCATCTATCATTGATGGAAAAAAATGCATGAAAAAACTTATTCCAAAAAACACAAGCACGTGGTATTTCCCAAAATGCAACGTTGAACTAACAAATTTTTATTACAAATATCTACTTAAGATCGTCATACAAGATCACACTGGGGAGTTTGTTTCAACAGTTGCTTTCAAAGACGCAACATCTACCATTCTTGGAATTAATAAAAAATACTTCCATTTTTTATCCTCAGATATAGATCTAATCAAGGAGATTGTCTCCAAAGCACTCTGGACGAATCACATCTTCACATTGTGAGTGAAGACAACAAAATTTAGAGGAATACCATGCTTGAAATGTGTTATCATCAATGAAGAAAGATTTCAATTCATGGTGGAATGAAACATCCTTGGAGCAATTAATAACATCTCCATATAATAGGTAGATATCATTACATGTGCTTTTTTCATTTTTTCAATTTATATTATTTTTAATTTATAAATACAATTTTAGACGATATAGTATTGTATGCCTTTTCGGAAATTTATCTTATTCATTATTGAAATATGATTTTCAACATAACATGCAATTGTATGTAATTACATTTACCTGTCAATCCGCATCAATGTTTCCTTAGCATGGAGATCTTGCATTCCTCCTCTATTGTATCTATTATTACTTTGTGTACATACATTTATTCACATAGTTCTTACTTTATTTCTTTTAACAAATCATGGAACTTGATGCATTACAAAAATGCAGTGATCTTCATGTATAGTTGCAAATTACTAAAACGTTCATTCAAACGCCTTGTTATAATCATAAATTGGCATAGAAATATTCCAAAATTCAAATCCTTTTTTTCCCTTCTATAAAATAACATCGTTGTTTTATCTCCAAATAACAGTCTTGTATTCCCCTATCTTGTGTGTAGGTTCCTTAATTTTTGAAAATTTCTACTACTTCTAATGGTGAATGTGCCCGAACATACTATGTTTCAATGAATAAATGAACAACGATGTGAGATTTATCATGCTAAAAAATGGATCGCGGATTCCCAAAAAGATAAAAAACAAAAAAATTACCAACATTAATCCTCTGAAACATATGATGCAAATTCACATTTTCCATCAAACATATACGTAATTAACACTTCCCATCGTGAAAGAAAATCTCTTTTGCAATATTTTGACCCTCAATCTCGTGAATGAACCACTCAATCAAATACATCCATATCTCATTGTGCCGCCACACACCTCCCCCCCCCCCTCCTTAGCACATGCTTTCAACAAAGTTCACATTAATGTTGCACATCATGAATTCCATTCAAATACTGATAAACTTGCACCAAAATTTCCATAATCGATTATTCTTGAATCATATCCTAGAGTACACATCTGCAAGTCAAACCAACTATCTTGCTGCTCCAGATGCATGCCTGAAACAAATGGTCATTGCTTATCATTATCAAACAACATGGAGACTAGTCCTCAACCAACTGTCATGACGTGTCTTTCACAAATAGAATAAATGGTCATTTCTAGGGTTAACCCTATACTCCAAGTAGCACATGCATGTGATAGCTAATATAAATACATTGGCCACACAATTTTCTTTCCACAAGACATTACAAAAAGAACAAGCATGTTGCCACGATGTGTTGAAGACTTGGACATTATTATTGTTTCCCATCATAGTAATGACCATCATACTTATGATTTCATTGTAAGAAGATATCATGTTCTCTTTGCATTATAATAAAAATTAGAAAATGACCCATACTATAATAATCCTCGCATTGAAAAAATGCATTAGCATCCTTACCAACATTCCCCATTGATGTCTCCTCTTCCCTTCTCCATTCCAATATCACAGATCCAGCTACAAAACTATCACATTAAACACCACTTGACATGACTGAAGATTCCACGAACCCATATCGACACCACACATCATCATTTATACCCACTATTCCTAATACAAATACAGAAGTCTAAGAAATACAACAATATTTACATGCCTACAACCACCATTCTAATACTACAATTGAATGGCATCCAATTTTCATATCCTCGATCAATGAATACAACACATAAGGTCTCCTCTCTCTATATTTCCTCACCCTTTTCCCGATAGTATTTGCAATGACAAATCAACCAGGAATGACAGCAGTGCAGTTATATGAATACACACTTCCTCTCATATGTTACCATTATAATAGGTTCGAAAAGTACCCAATATTTCAATACTACTTATAAAATATTATGATGTGTCATCGCAGTCAAGAAAAAACCTTTTTTTTGTGAAAAACAACATCACAGATAACTTTCCAACACCTACCAAGGATCTGAATATCCAATTGAGCAATATGCATATGAGAATTTTCCAAAACAAGTCATGCGATTAGTTTCCAGAACAAGTCATGTGATTAGTTGCTAGAACAAGTAATGCGATTTAGTTGCTCTCTACATGACAAAACATATTTTTGGCACAAAGCTAAGAATCAACTAACATACATGATTTCTCAGCTCAACTGCCTGACTTTATTATTCACTTTAATTTTTGTTGATACAAAATTTCCTGATGCTCATGTAGTCATTTCAGGATGTCAACTTCGTGATGTTGCAAAACCACAAAAATGGAGAAATGATAACATTATCTTTAACCCCCATTTAGCATCACTATATATGCACCATAGATTCACAATATTCCATGAAATTACCTTAGAGAAAAGCTTGTAGGAAAAAGACTACTGATATAGGTATGCACTCTACCACATTACTTTAGTAATTCTCTAAACATCAAATTTCATCCAACGAAAAATTGTCTAACAAAAATGCATATTTCACAGTTATGAATGGTAGCAGAGAGGGTTCACACACATCCAGGGTTTCCTTTGGATTAAAAAACACCTGATATGGAAAGTGTTAACTAAGATGATACAAAAGAAGTTGATAATGCTATGCAATTATTGGACAGATACATATCACCTTGGAACCCACACCGTTCTACACTTTCAAAACAACCCATTATTCAAGCCACTTTAGAAGACCCTTGTCTATTGTCCACACAAAATTTTTTTAGAACCACTCCTTTTAATGTTTATGAACAACTCATCAATTCCATTGAATGACACACAAATGCACTAAAGGCACATCCCAAATAAAGAAAACATCCTTATT
This sequence comes from Pinus albicaulis, assembly GCA_034641835.2. Lineage (NCBI taxonomy): Eukaryota > Viridiplantae > Streptophyta > Pinopsida > Pinales > Pinaceae > Pinus > Pinus albicaulis. The sequence goes on along the minus strand of CM076574.1, from coordinate 637,268,965 downwards.
TGAATTTCGCTATAAATAACCTTGGGAATTACATCCAAAATCATCCTTTTTTATTGACTCCAATGGAAAAAATACATACACACCCGCTCACAATGATGATCAAATCAATAGCCATAATTTACCATCATGTCGATTTGGTGTGAAAATGTTGATTTCCAACCTATACTCTCAATCCATGCCATATAGAAATACATCACGAAATATGCATCCAAAGCCAAAAAAAAAAAAAAAGTATGAAACTTTCCATCACATGCTCTGTAGAATTGTCCTTGCTTAAGCTATTTCTAACCCAACAACATCCACATTTTGAAAATTCCTTGTAGAAACCCTTTTCGTAAGCCAAAATTTTTACATGCACCTTCCACAAAACAACACCACCTCTTCTCCATCACCACACTTCATAAATACATGCAACCAAAACCCATCCTCCCTAAAATCCACATCTCTTCTAGAAATAACAAGATCCTGGTCTTATGATACTCGACGAAAGAAAAATAAATGGAAACTTAGAATTGAAAGAGAAATTTTGCGTGTCATACCATCCTACTCCTTAATACCATCCACAACATAACCTTCCTACAGTGAATTTCTCAAGTTGAACTCATGCTATACAAAACATTTCACCATATTGCTCGAGATATGGGAAATTGTATTAAAGAATTCATCACAAACTAGAAATCCTTACATCCTTTATGCAAACCTTGGCATCAACACCGCACACTATCTTATATTAAACCTATTACAAATGATAACTCAATTATTCATGAGACCCGTCCTCCAGACACAATAGAACTAAATGAATGAGAATTACTCTCCCAATTGCACCCTGCAAATGACATCCTCATAAATGACCTTGACATGCTTGGAATTTGTGGTTTTGAAGACAACCAAAACTGGAATCATATGATTATCCCATTGGACCTACAAGAAAATGGCATACAATTCCTTGATAATAATCACTCTATCCACTACATTCTACAAACACATAAACATATCCTAACGAACCTTACCTCATTGTCACCAATGCAAAGGAAAGCTATGAATATGATTTCCAATCATTTTGTTAAAAAGGATATTTTTCCTTCTCTAGAATGATAATACAAGGCACTGCTGGTACTGGAAAATACCACCTTATAAATTGCATCAGAGAAATGCTCATAACCTTGGCCGACTCATCACCTTCACCGATAATGCTCCTCACCCCTACAGATGTTGAAACCTTCAACATACAAACATCAACAATCCATGATGCTCTCCACATTCACATAAAGGATATCATGCCCTTATAAGGCAATTCTTTTACAACATTCCAAGAAGAACTTAAGCATATTTGGTACATACTAATCGATGAAATGAGCTTCATTGGGCCAAATATTCTGAACCACATTGACAAACGTCTTCAAGAGGCTTTCCAATAAAAGGAAACTCTCCATTCAGTGGTTGTTCCATTATATTAGTTGGTTATCTTGGATAGTTACTTCCCATCAAAGACATACCACCATATGTAGGCAAAAGCCACAGAAGTGCATTTTGGATCACATTCAACACAGTCATCACATTAGACACAATATTTCGTCAACAAGGAAACAACATTGCCTAGGTTACTTTCAAACACATTGTCAAGAACATTAGAAATTTAAATCCAACAATTGATTACTAAAAAATTCTCATGTCACGAACAGAATCCTTCTTGTCAAAAGATGAAATACATTATTTCCATGATTCCATGTATCTCTTTTAAACTAATGCTCAAACATTGGTCCATATTAAGAAAATGATAAAATATTTAAACACTCTTGTCGCAATATCCACCGCAGAAGACGAAAACACATATTACAACCTTTCCTTAGAAGATGAACAACTTGAAGGAATTGTCTTGCTATGAAAAGTCCAAAAGGTGATGCTAACTTCAAACCTTTGGGTTTTAGCGAGGCTTATTAATGGTTCTCTCGGGAAAATTATATCCATCTTTTAGAAATAATCAACTGCACCTACACAACTTCCAAATTTTGTTGTTTTAGCTTTTCCAAAATACATCAGGCCTCCTCGGGATAAAAGAAATCACACTCACTTGCCTATCCTAGCAATAAAAAGAAATGGACGTACGCAAGTTTCACTAAAGTTGGCTTGGGCATTAACTATACATAAATCTCAGGGTATGACATTTCCAAAGGAAAAAATAGACATTGGAAAGATTGAATGTCAAGGTATTACATTCACAACAATATCAAGAGTTCATTCTCTTCAAAATCTGCACATTTGCCTTGTATTCACTTTCGATCGTTACATGAAAATGAAATACAAAAACATGTTTCTTGCAGAAAACATGCAGAAGAAATCCCTCATTCAATGTCTCCTCCAGACGACCTGCTCCAATCCATATCTTAACATCTCTTAAAGGTTTCGCATAATTATTAATCTAAAACTATTTTTATCACATACTTTCTCTATCTATTAACAATTGTCAACTTTACTCATTATTAAAACATGGTTGCAAAGTTTACATTTTTATTATATTTTTTAACTACTTGCTTCTAAAACTATATGTCTTCTAGAACCTAACCTGTGGACTTGCATATATCACAACTATATACTTACTGCAACAAAATAGAGTCTTCAATAATTACATTGCACAATATAGAAAAAATATTTCTACTAGTGCCAAATACAAACATACTGCTATACTGCCTCCAACCAACTTCACAATTATTACTAAAAATAAAATTTTCTTTGGAACGCGTAATTCACATACATGAATGTGAAAAAATACAAAAAATACGAGCAGACTGAAAATCAATAAATATGCATCTTCAACTATGCATAAATATTCAATGGTGTTCTATATGTCATCGTCCGCCTTGCATTTTCGACTAGAAGTATTGAAATTCTCATGACAAAAGCAAGTTTTTTTCATTCACTCCAATTCCATTTTAACGCAATTCATATGAAAATTCGTTATAGTCAGTTCTTATATTTAAATTCCATATTTTAAATAACAATAACTCTTGTATATATTTTTAAGGAAATAATTCTTTTGTAGATCAATTATTGATTCTTCGACTCTTCGATGTGTTTGACAAGTTGTAATGCAAATTTAAATGTGCAAATATCTCCGTCATGTTTTTCATGATTTCATATTATTTTATTTACCTCTTCCATTATGATCTACTACTTGTAATTTTCTATTGAAACGTAAAAAAACATCTTTGAAGATCAAGAGGCGATCTATCATACAAATGTTATACAATTTGTAAATTCAACATAATGTAAATCATATACATTTATCTTCTACCTTTACATCACATCTTGTTTACTAATTCTTATCTTCAATAATCTTTTATGTGTCATGATTTTTCTTCAATTTATACCTTACGAAGTTTCCTTTGCAACATCTCATACAGATACTAATCAAAATAATACATGGTTTAATATACAATAAATTTTAAATATTACTACTATTTATTTATTTGAAATAAAAATAATATATTCGTAAAAGACAAGAGAATCTCTTACACCTCTCTAAGGTGGCTCCTAAGAAATTCTGGAGGCAAATTCTAACTAGGAAAACTAAATATAATAATAAAATTGCTTTACATGACTCGAATTCCTATCTTAAAAAGATTTATGAATCTCCAAATGCTAAGGATTTTGAAACCCTGCTCACAACGAAAGAATTTTTCTCATTAGAAGACATTGATTTTGGGGTTAAACGCCTAGAAAATGGGAAAGCTAAAGACATTGAAGGTTACCAGGCGAAAATCTTAAAAATTGGAGGTCCTGTCCTCATCCCCCACATCGACCAGCTTTTCAACCAAGCGGTCAAGCAAGGGTTCCTTAAACCTTGGACTCAGAGCCTCATTATCCCTATTTTTAAAAGTGGGGATACAAATAACCCCTCTAATTATCGGACAATTATGATCAACCCTCTCTTATCCAAGTTATATGGTATTATTTCGGAAAAGAAGTTGAGCATTTGGCTTGAAAGTGAGGGTAAGCGGGCTAAAGGCCAAGCGGGTTTTAGAAGGAAAAACTCAACAACAGACCACCTCATTACACTTAGGATCATTGTGGAGGAATGCAGCAATGATAAATCCAATCTCTTCTGTTGCTTTGTGGACTTTAGAAAGGCTTTCGATACGGTTCCTAGAAACAACCTATGGAATAGATTACAAGAGCTAAATGTTCATTTCGAACTAAGAGCGACCGCTATAAGGTTATATGAGAATGTAATTTCCAAGTTAAAGAGCAATTAAGGGTGGTCGAAATATATTAAGTGTAATATCGGAGTTAAACAAGGTTGCCCCCTCTCCCCTACCCTATTTGGAATTTACATTGACAAGCTAGAAGGTTGTTTAGAGGAAGCAGGATGTGCTGGCATGACCTTAGCTGGGATAGTCATCATCCTTCTTCTTTATGCTGGAAATATTGTTCTTCTCGCAAGGTGCCCATCTGATCTTGATAAGCAACTTAAACTTCTTAAGGATTTATGCTCTACCATGGGTATGTTTGTTAACACTGACAAAACAAAAATTATGATTATCAAATCTAAGAAGGACACTTACGCTAATTTTATGTATGACAATAGTAACTTGGAGGAAGTGTCTTCTTACAAGTACCTAGGAATTGATATTCATCACAAGCTCAACTGGAACTATAGTATTTGGAAAAGGATTAATGGGGGGTGGAAAGCTTATTTTGGTCTTGAAAATAATTGTAAAACGACAAACCTGGTAATGTGGGATAGAAAGAAGTTCTTTTTTGAAACTTTAGTCACTCCAGTTATCTTATATGGATGTAAGGTTTGGGGTTGCAGCATCTCTAGAGAATCCTGGAGAAAGATTGGGCAAATCCAGAAGCGTTTTATAACTTCTAACCTTAAAATTAAAAATAATACACCCTATCCTATTCTCCTTATAGAAGTGGGTCTTTCCCCTATCAAGAGCCTAGCTATGACTAGGCTTCTGTTGTACAAGCACAAGCTCAATAGCATAGGATATCGTAGACTTCCTAAGCTAGTTTAAATTCCAGCCAAAACCACCTAAGGCTTAAACGAGGTTGGTATAAAGACACCAGGGCCTGGTTAAACCATTGAAAGATCGACGAGAATGTTGCATTGCAAAACATTAATAACATTAAAAAAATTGTTACCTCTAAGTTCAAAGAAAAATGTGGTGTGACAAAGATCTAGCAGCTAAAAGAAAATGAAGATATTATAAGGAGGTCATCAACCCCACCCTAGAAGATCAAAAGTATCTATCTGTTTTAACTAGCTCAAAGAAGAAAATTAATATAGCCAAGATTAGAACGAACTCTCATGAGCTTCATAGTGAAACAGGTCGTTGGACAGTTCCTAAAACACCATGGATGGAAAGGATCTGCCATCTCTATGAGAATATGAACATCAAGGATGAAAATCACTTCCTCTTGGAGTGCCCTCCGTAGAACCACATTAGAGCTCAATTTCATAATCTTTGTTGCAATACTAACCTTCCTAGCCTTTTAAGATGTCAAAATTATAGTGAGCTCGGGAGACTTCTCTCCAAGCTTTTTGAGCATAGGAATAAAATCTTAAATCAAACTAAATAACTCTTTTCTTTAGGTCCGATAGACCAAATATGGGTCTCAATGGATGTTAACCACCATTATCATCATCATCAATAAATTGTTTTTTTATTTTTTTGTTATATATATATATATATATATATATATATATATATATATATTAATAAAAATTACTAGAGTCATAAATATTTAAAAATAATAATCTCATAGTAATGTACTTTCCACGGATATACATATATAATAAAACGCACTCCCTATTCTTTAAAAAAAAAATTAAAGCATAATTTGTTTTTTATCATGAAATCCAAAGTTTATATATTTTTAGAACTTTATCAAAACTTTATTTATCCCTTTTATGTTAGCCATAGGAATAAGTGGGCCATCCCTAATGTACCATGTAAACCAAAATGGCCATTGACTCTAAAATGAAATAACCAATATTAAATCACATACACAGGTTAGCTTAGCATATCGTATAAATATGAGGTTACTTATTAGTTGTCCATGTAAAGTTGCAAAATCTCTATTCATATTATTAGTCCGTGTCTTCACGACATGGAACTATAGTGATAGGTGGCGTGTATTTTGCATTATATTTTTTTTATTTTAGTGAGTTTTTTTAAGTTCTTGCTATAGCCTGAGCATAGTTTAATTCAGTAATTCAAATTCATGGTTTTGGCTAAAATCTCTATTCATATTATTAGTCCCTTGAGGACATGGAATTGTAGTTATAGGTGGCATGTTTTTAGCATAATATTTTTTTAGTTTAGTGAGTTTTTTTTAGTTTTTTCTATAGGTTGAGCATAGTTTAATTCAAATACATGGTTTTGGTCTCTTCCCTAGGTAGAGAAACAAACTCATATGTTATATATTTATAATTTTGTTTTTCATTTTGAAATTGGTAAACTAATGTTGGTTAAATCAGGTATAAACGCCACCCTCTACAAAAGAGAAAAATAGCTATTAGTTGCTTATAAGATTATTTGAAAAAGGTCAATAAGGCTATTTAAAACAAATGTATTTCAGGAATTTATTCAATTAAAAAATTCGAAAATCTTCATAATAAATTAGTATTTTTATAGAGTATAAATAAAATATAATTAATTTTATTTAAAATGATTGTGTATAAATAAAATATTATCTTTTATTTTTAAAATATATATTTAAAATTTAAAAATATATATCTAATATTTTTATTAAAAAGCCAAATTTACATTTTATATAAAGTATCACTCACCATTCTAATTTATAAATTTTTTATATTTATGTAAAACTTGAGACACAAACATGGCTCATGATGTTAGTATTTTTCTCATAAACAATTATAAATCCAAAATAAATTAAATTTATTAAATATTGAAAATTAGGGTTTGTGTCTAATTTTCTAGATTATGTTAGTTCCTCTTGATTAGGAGTTAGTTTAGGTCTAGCTCTTAGTTTAGTGTGTGTGGTTGAGATATTTTCTTAACCAAGTTATCCAATATAGACACACTATCTTGAGGAAACTTCCTCATCTATTGAATTATATTATTACATTATTTTAATAATGAGAATATGTGACGAATGCAGTGAGGCTCTCAAGCCTTTTTCGCCATATTTGTGTTTCTATGTTGTTGGTGTGTTTTTGGTGTGTCTTAATTCTTTTTAACATTCAACATGTGGTATCAGAACTTTTGAATATGTTTTGAGATTGTTGGTGGATGGACTTATGAGGTTGTGAAAATGTAGTACGTGCCTAATTTCATTGTGGAGGGGATGTGCGTTGGAGCACGACTGTTTCTAAAGGAGCTGCAAAATCAATCGAGGGAAGATATAGATCCAAAGCGGCCTGTGAGTTATCTAATAGTCTGCGTGAAAGGTCTGATTGAAAGACAAGACACACATGTTTTTGAGTATTCTGTGAGTGCCAAAGTGGTTGCAGGGTCAACGTAGCAGGAAAATCAAAGATCTAGTTTGAAAATGTCTCGTTCCACTCAGGATTATTGCCTTGAAAGGATACCATGCAACTCTTTTGTTGCTCGGTTCGGTATTTGATGATTCAGTAACGATCCATTTTCCTGAGAAAATCGGTTTTGTTGAGGCCCTTGGCATTGACGAGTAGCATCTCCAACATTCCTGCCAGCATCATCTCTTCTACGATACTCTGGGCTTGGAGCCATTCTAGCCCCACCTTCTATGCCCCTACAAATGACACTGCCAACGACATTCAACTCATTCATAGTTCGCCCATTGCTACTGCTACTCAAAATTTTCAATTGAATCCACCTCGAATCCTACCTCCACTCCCTCAAGTTCCCAAAATTGTTAGTTACAACCTCAGATGCAACATGATGACCACATGAATTTTCTTTGTTTTTAAAGATTGATGTAAAATTTGTAATTTTTTTAACATCATAATTTGCAGCTGTTGAAGAAGGAAGAGAGCATTGGAATATCAAGCTGAAGTGGGATCATCGACGTAACGATCGTCCATGGCAGAGGCAATCTCCTTGCTGCCCTCATGATCTCTTGGGGTCACGATTCTGATAGGCTGGACAATCACGACCGAGGGTTTCAGAATGGTGTATTGACCCACCATTTCTTTATGTTCTTTGACAATTGGTGTATCCCTAATTAGAGTTCCCAAAAATTAAACTTGGATATGTTGCGTTCAAGTTGAAATAAGGCATGCATAGAATTATGTTTCCTTAAACATATTAAGAAGGATTGGATATTCAAGATAAGCTTGAATACATATGATGACAGAATGGTTCAAAAGGAAGTGGCCTGGTAATAATATATAACCATTGTGTTTTGACATGAGCTAGGCTCTTGTTGAACCCACCATGTAGCTTCTGGTTCGTCGCCTGACTATTGTTTGATGCACTTCATATTATTTTATTCCGACAGTGGAACTGTGTTTGGCAAAGGCCAAGAGGTTTCAAGTTTTAATCGCTGCAACGGGCAATAGTTGAAGTAGTTTGACATCGCTTGAGAAATTTGATCTGTGCATCATTTGGAGGTTTGCATGTTTCGAACTTGGGCACAGGGTGTTGATCAGATATAAATGCTTTTGCATTGGTGTCGATGCATCAAGAAGAAGAGAGATAGCTTCATGGAAAATACATCCATCCCATCAACCTTAAGGCCAGAAGCATAATCTCCTTTCTTTCGCTCACCATTTTGTTGTTCCCATTCCAAAGTGCGGAGATGTTGAGAACCTCGACGATCTGTCTCTGATTGGCAGCTCCATCTCCACAGAGCGTGAGGTTGGAATTGCATGAAGATTTGTGGGATGCAAGCAAGGTGTCGTATTACATAAGTGGAGTTTTTAATAGCCATGGTATGGACAATAGAAACTACTAAAGATCGAGGCAGAAAGAGCTTATTCATGGTAGCAAAGGAGTGGAGTGTGAAGGAGCCAAGAGGTGCATTTCAAAGAGACTTTTGTTGACTTCTCCAACAAAAATTTTAAAAGGTCAAAGCTTTTTGAATTGTGTAAAGTATGTTTAAATATTCAATTTTTTTTTTATTCATTCACTTTTTAAGTGAATGTGAACTTAAAAAAAAAAGAATGACTTTATGCCATTATTTTAAATAGGATTTTAGAAGAATGCTATTATTTTGAATAGGAGTTTAAAAGAAATTAAAAAGTGGAAATTTAAAAGGGTTAGTAAAGTGAATTTTTGTAATGGAGTGATAAGGTATAATTTGTATTATTTTGGAGTAATAAGGGTGATGTTTTTAAAATGTTTGGAGTGATAATATGCATTAATTTTTTTGTAATGCTTGGTGTGATAAGTTGAACGTTGAAGTAATTTTTTGGAGTGATACAAGACTGATTTTTTTGTAATTTTGGAGTGATTAGTTTTTCAAAGGAAAGCTCATTGTTGTTAGAGGTTCAGTCAGTTTTTGAAGACATTTTTCTTCCAAGAAGTTTTAGAACTTTGATTCCATGAAGATGTTGTGAAGCTGAAAAATTATGTACTCCAAATTTTAATAAAGCATATATATATATATATATCTTTTTGTGGTGATTGTGCCCTAGATCCGCCCAAAATTGAATAACGGGATCTTAGGTACACTGCGTGTAGTGAATGTGTGTGCATGATTTGTGTCCAGTTCCTGAAACCACTCTTCTTATAATATGATGGACAAAATTACACAACTATATGCACATAAGAAAGCTTACGTATGCATGTCATCACACTTAATTAATCAAGCTCATGTAATCAAGCTGGAGTACACAAGCACAAACAAGCACAGTGCATTTATGTGACACATCATCAACTCGATAAAGATATCTTCACATCACATCTTTTAATCAAAGAAATCAAGTTGAAGACGCTACAAAATCAAGCATTCTAAGCCAAGAGGACATTGACATCAACAACACTTTTTGTATCATTTTCCGATAAACATTTTTGTAACTAAGTTAAATTGTACGGGTGCATTCTCGGTTGCAACCGAAACCATAATTTGAATTGGTTAGGTGATTACATTAATTCAAGTAAGTCTTCAACCGAGTCATCAATATTGAACATGTCACTTGTCTCTTTGGTGCATTTTCGACAGTGTTCGACACCCTTCCTTTAAAGAACAATCAAGTGAGTACATCAAGTGCGCAAGTTTTAAGTCTAAATAAAAAATAAACAAGTTCACCTCTCCTACAAGTGAGCATGAGTATTCATTCAAGCAAGTTACATCAAGCCAGTACAAAGTTCACAACATCAAGCGAGCCAGCGTGAAGTTCATTGTATCAATAATCAAAGCAAGGAAGCGAGTTCAAATCTAACACCAGTAAATGTAATATTCAAACAACAATCAAGCGAGTTGAAATCTACTGCAAGCAAGCGTGAGTTCCAATGAGCGTGAAACAAGAAAAACAAGTTTCACCAAGTAAGAGATCAAACAAATTGCAAAGTAAGCAAGCAATTCTTTTTAATCAAGCAAGCGAATTCAATAAGTTCAAATCAAGTGAGAAATTTCAAGACAGGCGAGCCTGAATTCAAGCGAGGGAGTTCATATGGTGCAACACATCCAGATGTTACAATTTCTTCACAATATGATCCTATCAAGTGCTGAAAACATGGTGCAAATCAACAAAGAAACTCTTGCTGATATTTCACGATATCTACAACAAACAAATGAAATGATTGAGTACCTTCAACTAGAGTCGCAACTACAAATAAATGAGTTGCAATAGTAGAGTGATGCTTCCAATTCTTTGAACCATACAGATAAAGATGATAAGCCAATCATCCAAATAGCTTGAAGTGTCGCAGTTGTTCAAGTTCAATTTTTTTCCAAACCAATCATCAAGCCATCGGTGGAAATTCAAAGTAACATAAATCAACGAGGATTAGGATATGTCAGAGATGACGACAACTTACATATCCTAGATTATTCAAAGCTCATCCAGTTCATCAATGCAGGCTTTCTTGAACAAATCACATCAACAAATTCTGTGAAAGTTGCAGACAAACCGATATACAGATAAACCGAAGTTGCAATCAAACCAAAATGCTCACATTGTCAAAGAATAGGTCATATGGAAGATCATTGTTTTGATCTCCATCCTTGTCGCCATTGTGGCAAGCCATATCATTCATCAGAGAAATTTTGCAACCAAAAGAAATCGGCGAGATTGAAGATCAATTATGAATGGATTGATCCATGGGAATGGTCATCAACAATCAAACGATTGTATAAGTTCTACACCCGAATTCAATCACACTTATCACAACCGACAGTCAAAAGAAGATGGTACTCTCGTGCAGTTGAACGGGGGAGTACACCGGTGCGACACTCCTACACCTGAAGGGGTGGATTTTATAAATAATTTGCAGCGGATTGTCTCTCCTTTCAGCTGATAAAGGGGGGAAAATGTTAATGAAATTGATGGTGGTTGTCAAATTGAAAGTCTCGACAACATCATCTAAGTAGTGAGTGGGCATCAAGAAATTGGCTAATGGGTGCTCGACAGCAAAAGCAGCAGTGAGCAGTTTTCGACATCAACAATGAGCAATTTCCGACAACATCAACAAAATCAATAGTGAGTTGTTTTTGACATCATGAGAAAGTGGGTGATCATCATCAACCAGTGGGTGATCATCAAGGAGCCAGTGGGCAGCTTCATCATCAACAAATTCACTAGTGGGCGTTTTCAAAAATTTGTCAGTGGACAAGAAAATTCGCGAGTGGGCGTTCTCATATTTTGTCAATGGACAAAGGATGCTGATTTCAAGCAAAGGACAAATGGATCCTTTTGCAGCTTGGCACGTGATGAAGTTGTGCAGCGAAATTCAAAGATGAATCAGACATGCAGGTGACTCATGGTCTCTTCAGATTGCAGTTTTTTCAGCATCCAACTTTGACGGTTTTTCAAGCAATGTATTTGAGGAGCAACACACCATTCTAATTTATAAAAATCTTATATTCATATAAAAATTCACTCACAACTATAATTGGTAAAGATCTTATATTCATATAAACTTCCCTCAAAAAATGTAACAATTTTTTTTAAATTATTAAAAACATAAATTGACATGCATGCATTGTTTTAATTTATTTAGAAATACATATTTACATTATCAAAATATATATAATTTTATGATATATAAAATATTATTATTTATTTTTATAAGTTTAACATCAGAATTTAAAAAAAACTCTAATTTAAAAAAAATTATATTCCAGTAAAAGTGTTTTTGGATATGAAAGTAAAAAAATCCACAAATTTCAAACACCCTAAATTAAATATCTGAAATTTGAATTTGCAAATTTACTTTTTAATTGTAGTTGCTGAATTGTGAATGCCAGATATTCTACATCCGTGTAAAAGAATCCAAAACCATGAAACATCCACCCTTAAATGTTTAGGCAAACTGCCTAAAAGTAATAATCAAATTGTAATATTCAAATTTCCACCCTTTAATGTTTATGCAAACTGGGTAAAAGTAATATTCAAATATGTTACTATGAATTTATTTGATCTCACACACATTAATTCAAAGACAGTCTATTTTTGCATGGAGGCACAACCAACAACATATCATGATATTCAAAATCGAGAGCAGGGATGATCGATGCCAGTACTATACTGCGTGTGCAGCCATTGCTGCCAATATTAATCTACCATCAAATAATCAAGAGAATTGCAGAGTGAATCAAAAAGAGACATGCAGGCCATTTTACATATATATATGTTCTTAATAATGACATAATATCAACCAAGATTACATATAAATATAGGAGTTGTTTTTAGTCTAATTTTTGAAATTTTTGGTGTTTGGCAGAAAATTTTGAGTTGAAATTTTGCAAAATAGTTTTTTGATTATATATATAGATTTAGCACCCTTAAAAATCCTTATAGCATTTTTATTGTGCTGAATTAGACATTATGATTTCAATAAATTCTTTTCAGTAAATTCCTACAAAATTTTCTTAAAAAATGATAAAAAAAACTCAAAAAAATAACACTAAATACAACAAGATAAACATATGTTATTAATAATGTCATAATTAATATGAACCAGGAACAAGTATCATAATTCGTTGATCTCACATAGTTGGTGATTTCAGGTACAACCCCTAGCTGAAAGTCATCCGCAGGCTATACAAATCAGAAACCTAATCATGGATGTGGCTGTGGCTGCACTAAAGCGGTGGCATAGAGATATATCAGATACTCTAGAAGCTCCCAACATTGTGCCCGCCTACAAAATGCTGCAACAACAATATAGCAAAGCACAACCATTTAAAAAACATAAAGAGATCACAATTTTCAATGTAATCTGGGTGGAGGTTACATGTGCCCGCCTACAAAATGCTGCAACAACAATATAGCAAAGCACAACCAGTTAAAAAACATAAAGAGATCACAATTTCCAATGTAATTTTGGTGGAGGTTTTGAACTAGCAAATGTGGTTTTAAAAAACATAAACATATCACAACATTTGGGTCTAGATTTTGAATCGGTAAATGTTGTTTATGATGAATAACCACACTCTCTGATTCTAAAAATTGGCTATGGATCAGGCAAAAATATATCAAAATATTACAAAGCTATATTCATACAATAATGTAGTATAATCACTATATTAGTTCAATGTTTTAATCTGAACAAATATATTACAGAAGAGTGAATAGTTAAGAAGAATTAATGAAAATGCTGGAGTAATTGTCATACTCACTTCATTGGAAATTAACATTGACAATTAATTAATTGGACTAACATTCACAGTGAGAATATAGAAATATCTTCCTACTCAAGTCACCCCACATGAAACTATCCTCCCACTCAATGGAATGCTATGAGAATGGGAAAGGTTTAATTGGGCTAACATTTACAGAAAAAATTGTGGAATTATAAGAATGATAAGAGCTTGAAAGTTTATTAAATCTACAAATTTTGATGTAACTAAAAACCTCAACAAAATACACAAGTATATAAGAAGAAAAAGAAAAACACAAATGATTATAAACACAAATTCACCTCCTGTGCAGCACAAAGATGCAAAGCCGGGCACGCAGGAAGCAACAGAGAAGTATGAGAATACAGGTAATGACAGAAAACAGCGAGGGAGCACTGGATCCTGGGACGGACCGAATGCTTCTCGGCAAAGGAATCGGTTATGTAGAAATCCTGTGAAAGTTGAAATGGACGGGGCCTGCTTTTTCTGTGACGTGACAGAGCCGGGCAAAACCTAAACCTGGTACCCTCAAAGCGCAGAGCTGTCATCCAAGGTTGAAGCAGAATTTTTGTGGGGGAATCTGGGGATGGATAGTGACCGGCATGAAGGCCATGCTCTCTGGCAGGAGGCCGTGTGATAAGATAATAGAATGTGCTGTCACAAAAATGGAGCAGCCAATCACCAGTTGTGTGGTCGTACAAATAACACAAAACCCTGATGGCTATTTCATTGGAATCTTCTGTTTTGGCCATAAAATATCCGTGGCATTTCAAAATATGGAATCATCTCTGCTCTATTCACTATACATTTTCTGTGTTGGCCATTGTAAAGTACTAGGTATAGCATCTAAAAGTTTAAGTCCTCGTGAGTCATGTACCTCATCGAATACATGTGTCACTCCCTGTAATATATACACAGTCCTCGATTACAACATTGGTGAGTCTGGTGTTTACTGATGTCTCTGTTTTATAAAATCGCATGTTGGTAATAGTGAAAATAGATGTACCGTTTTACAGAATGGAACAGTATAGCTTGAATACATTTACTGATTTCTAAAGTAAGTTCACAGTGCACTGATCGTAACTGGAAAATATGTACTGTTATAATGGTTGTCACTTGAATACATGCACTATTTTAATAGTCTACCAAGGCCACTGGCCAGGCCTGTCCTATTTTCGTACCTTAGACTAGAAAATAACTGGCATGCAGTGAATGAGGGGGCTGTAGATGTTTTTAATTGGATTTAAGCATGTACATTATTCAAGAGTGGGCATACACAGTGCCTGGGCATTAACTGCATAATGGCAGACCATTTATTTCTTGTCATTTGTCTTCCATAATATTTGAGAATTAGGTATTTGTGAGGAGTTTTACATGTGTTTGATTTTAAGAGGTTACATGTTTAAATTTAGAGTAGAATATGTATACTTTTACTTTAGCAATCACATCCAGTCACAAGTCTGAAGTATTTGTCTAATTATTCTAGGTTTTGAAGTGTTTCACTAGAACTAGCTAAACCATTTTTGGTTAGATGGTGATCTTTTTGTTTTTTAAAATTCCTTTTTAAATACATAAATAGATTTTTCCAAAAAAAAATCATTGAGATATTGGAAAAATCTCTAGAATTGTGTAGTAAATTCACCACTTAATTTATGTAGTAAATTCACTACTTAAACTTGTCATAGTAACAAATCTAACAAATCTTTATTAAAAGTAAATTGGAAAAAAAAATCCAAAGAAAAAAATATATATACCTTTATAAACCCGAACAATCAAATGACTACATACAAGGTTTCTTGTTTCACACAAAAATAAATATCATTCTCATTTAAATATAAACTTAGATTATTTATTTTCACCATATTCAAATTCAAATCATGTCAAAGAGATAAAAACACCTTGCATATAAGAATAAGCCAAATTATTATTTTCATAGCTCAAATTTTTTGGTTACACTTTTTTAGTCATGTGGGTGGGGATAAACCTAGGATAATTGTAAAATAAAAGAGATAACAACCCTAAAGTATTAAACTAATAATTAATTTATTATTTTTTATATAGTATTTTAATATATTATAGTGTATTTTAAATGTTTTATGTTTTAGATGAATTTATGGGCTATAATTTGTTGGAATACAAGTTTGATTTATGAATTTTGCATAATATAAGTGTCTTAAAGATTTGTCTTGCTCCTAATCTATTTACTATATTTAAATATTTATTATATCTAAATATGTTTTATAAAAGATGTTTAGTATTCTTATATGATAGTAAACATTTAAATGTTAACTCAATATGTGAGAGATGTTGGAGCCTCCTTAAAATAAAACATTTAATCAATTTAAAATAATAAAACATAAGGAATGAGAGAAATGAGAGATATATTTAACCTATAAATTAGAATAATGATTCATATTGTTAATCACCATATTTTAAAACTTCATATTTAAATTGAATTAATAAGTATCTAAGTCTACATGGTGTAGCTCAATTGGCCATCATATTGTTATAAAGTAATATGTAAAGCACGAGATTCAAAGTTCTAATCTCTTTATATTAGAACAACAAAAAATAATAATAAACATATACAAATTTAATTAATAAGTACATTAAAAAATTAGTAAAAGATTAACTATGAAATCAACAATTTTGAATAAAATGTAAATCAAAATTCTCTTTGACAATAATAAATACAAGACCCAGTCAAATAAAATATTCACTATAAAACCAAATCAAATAAAATGTTCACTGTAAACTCATGACACATATTAGAATTAAATTGAGTAAATTTAACCAAACCAAATAAAAAAAATATTAAATATGATCCAAATAAAAATTAAAAGTTATGTTACAAAAAGGTATCAATAATTATCAAGATAAATGTTAAATTAAGATTTCAATAAAACAATACAATATGATATAGAAATAGTTAGATTAAATATTTTTAAATTTAAAAAAATTCATCCTCATACATCAAAATATTTCATAATCTACCAAATATAATAACATGTGTAAAGTTGCCTCTTATTTTGGCTTGCCATGGTGATTGCTCCCACTCTCGGCTGTGATCAATATAAGAAACAATTTATTAATGTTCTTTTGGTTTGGGTAACGAGAAAAGTGGTGTAAATCACTTTTGATCTCTTATTCTTTGTTTCACGTGCAATCATTGGGTATCATTAAAATAAATATAAATTTTTTTACAATATTTTTGTTTGACTAAATTAATTTAAGTATATTCTAATTTTTTTAATTGACATGGTTGAATTTGGTAACTCTCAAGATATCTAAGAGTTTAGATTTGGTAAATAATTGTGAAAAATAGAAAAAGAAGATAAATAGTTTTGAGGGAGGTTTGCAAATGGGGTAACAAGCTAAGTGGGCATGATTGTGGGGAAAACTCAAGAGTTAAGTGTGTTTGAGCCACATGCGATTTGCGATGGGTGACCCCCTGGGAAGTTGTTATCTGGGTGCAAAGAAGTGATGATTGACACTATGTGATTCATTTCACTAGTTTCAATCCCACCTCTTCACCCCTCTGAGCATCTAGTGATGCAATGAGTGGTAAGTGGACTATTCAAAAATCATAAGAAATTAGGTA
This sequence comes from Pinus albicaulis, assembly GCA_034641835.2. Classification (NCBI taxonomy): domain Eukaryota; kingdom Viridiplantae; phylum Streptophyta; class Pinopsida; order Pinales; family Pinaceae; genus Pinus; species Pinus albicaulis. The sequence goes on along the minus strand of CM076574.1, from coordinate 637,251,627 downwards.
GTTATGGGCTAAGTGGACTCTACTCAAAGCTAAGTACATTGTATTCAAAAATCTTGATGCAATGAGTGCTAAGTGGACTACTAAAAAAACATAAGAAATTCCTTAGTTATGGGCTCTATTAAAAAATCATGATGTAATGAGTGCTAAGTGGACTATTAAAAAATCATAAGAAATTATTGTATTATAGAATCAATTCAAAAATCGTGATGCAATGAGTGTTAAGTGGACTCACTATTCAAAAATGATAAGAAATTAGTGACTTATGGACTCTATTAAAAAATCCTTATGCAATCTATTCAAAAATCATAAGAAATTAGTGAGTTACTATTGCCTCTCATGGAAATGGTCATAGATGTGCTAAGTGGACTATTAAAAAATCATAAATGGCCATAGATGTGCTAAGTGGACTATTCAAGAATCATAAAAAGACTATTAACAAATCATAATAAATTAGTTATTTATAACTACATCTCATGGAAATGGTCATAGACGTGGAAAGTGGACTATTAAAAAATCATAAATGATCATAGATGTGCTAAGTGGATTATTCAAAAATCATAATAAGACTATTAAAAAATCATAAGGAATTAGTCATTTACTACTACTCAATTGAAACCCAAAAAATTGATATCTAATAAATAGTTTTCCTAAAAACTAGTATAGATTCATTTTTACTCTATATCTACCAAAATAGTGAAAAGAGTCAAAATCTGTGTAAATGAAAATCTTTTCACTCGAAAAAAATATTTGATCTCGAAAGCTAGAAAAATCCACAATAAAAATAAATAGATCTCTGTTGTTGGTGCATTCAAAACCAGATTTTAAATAACATAAAAACATGATTCTTTTAAGAAAAAAATAATAAAAAAAAATAGAAAAAACCACCCAAAAAAGAAAAGAAAAGAGAAAGGCCTATGAATTGTTGGAGTTAATGCTTACATTCCATATTTAAGAAGTTGGTTTGTGATGGTTGAGAAATTCTCTCAACCTCTCTCTCTAAATTAGGAATAAGTTGGATCTCAAAAACTCTATTTAATAGAGTAATCTGACTGTAATCTGTGTGAGTGTGTGCGCACATACACCATTTGTGCATAATATATGACTATGTTTCTGTAATTGTGTCATTTCAGCCATTTCTATCATGGTATTGGAGCAAATAAGATGAGTGGCCTGTGTGATGTGTGTAGAATTTGTTTTATGCTTGTTTGCTGCTCTTCACACTTTTGATGCTGCTGTTAGAAAGGCCTTGACGAATGCCTTGTACATGCTCTAAAATCTAATGCGTTGAAGGACTCCGCGGCACCTTCTGTGGTATTCTGCGTATCTGCTGACCGAAATTTTTTTAAATTGCTGCGTTTTGAGCAGCGTTCTTACTCCCATTTCTGGTTCGATGTGGGGTTAGGATTGATGCGTGCTGAGCCTTGAAGGCAGAGCATATCGAGGAGGCCGCGAAGAAAAGACAGTTGAAGAAATTCGATCGATGTGCCCAGCGAGGATCTCATCTTGCTGGATCTGCGTATATGAGTTTAAACACTGTGTGACAGTCATTTTTTTTTAATTCAAGACACCAAATGGAAATTGTATAATGAATTCCATGGAGAGCTATTATGCTTGAAAGAAGTGGCTGTCGATTGCACGTTGTATGAGTCGCTGCGTGTTGTACGAGCTGTAGACATCGATCCTATGTGTTCCTTACTCTGTTGTTATCGCATTTTTTGCAGACAGGCGTACATTCCCTGCTTGTAGATCTTTAATCCAATTATTGTGGATAGGGAGGTATTCAAGCTGTTATTTGGATCTGACGGGAGTTTCCACCCTAATCATCCTCAAAAGGCTAAGGCAAAATTTCAACTTTCCTGTGTTTTGCTCCCATGCTTCGAATTGCTCACAGAGATCCTTTTGGTGTTCTTCGAGTCTGTTGAGTCTCCCAGCGAAGCTCACAAATTTCCCCTTTAGCCGCTTTGTATAATGCTTTCTCCATGATCTGGTGTACCTTAAAAGGGTGGAATATAAGATCCCATGTACACTGATTTAGCTGATAGAGAAGACTTATTCTGCTCGTATCTCAATTTTCAAAGTTGAAGCGGTCAAACAACGGAGTATTTGAAGAAGCGACATTCGTACCTAAATCCTGGGAGTAGTCCGTTTGGGCGAGCAACAGAAAAACACGATTTTCTCGCCATTTTAGAAAAGGTATTTTATTTTGTCTTCTTTTATCATGGAGTTTATGGTGTTAGACAAATTCAGTGGTTTGAATTTTCCTTCATGGAAAGTAAAAATACAACTGCAATTAATGAATAAAAACTTGTGGGGAATAGTGAATGGTTCAGAAGCAGAACCTACAGATGCCATAGAGTTACTTGAATGGAAAAATAGAGATGACAAAGCTAAGTCTATTATTGGACTTGCTCTTTCTGATTCACAATTACATCATGTAGATCTTACTAAAACATCAAAGGAAATATGGGAACATTTGGCTCAATTGTTTGGTGTAAAATCTACAAATGCAAAATTTTCCATAAAGCTGCAATTATTTAGTCTGAAAATGAATGAGGAGACATCTATGTCCAGTCATGTAAATAATTTAATGTCTCTTTTAAGACAATTAAGTGACGCTGGGACTAAGGTGGACGATGAAGATGCGAAAGCTATATTATTAAATAGTCTTCCTTCAAGTTATAGTAATGTTGTTTTCACTTTGAGTCAAATGTCTACACAAACATTACAAGAGACAATTGCAGCACTTCTCGCGGAGGAAAAACAACTAAAACCGGAGGATGCAGAAGAGAAATCTCATGTAGAAAATGCCTTGTGGACAAAGTCAAGGATGAGAAAGAAAAATGCAAACAAAGGTGACATTGAATGCTACTATTGCAGGAAAATTGGGCATACAGCGTGGAATTGCAGAAGTCGTGCTAGTGATGTGTTAAAAGGGAAAGAATCAGCAAATATAACCACAGATGAATACCAATTGAATTCTGATGATGAATTCAATGAAGAGAGTGAACCTGTTAAACTCTTTTAAGAATAACCAGCAGTTAAACTATGTGTCTGATGCCAGTACTTAAAGATCAAGTGGTAGTAAGGCTCAATATGGATGGTTGACCAGATAGTATGGCAGTTGCGGATCTAGGGAAGGATCCATCATTAGTGGTAGACATGGAAGTGGTTTCCTAATGAGGTTATGTGATAGATTGGGATGCTGTCCAGTAATTGACTTCGGGAGGTCCTTGATTCAGGAGTTGAGGAAGGGAACTCGGGAATCCAACTTGCCAACTACACCTTTCCGAGGGTTATGAGGCAACTTGATGGAGCATCTACTCATAAGCTTGATTATTTTGTTATTTTCATGTAATGTAATCATTAAGGGGGGATGTTGGAGTTAATGCTTACATTCCATATTTAAGAAGTTGGTTTGTGATGGTTGAGAAATTCTCTCAACCTCTCTCTCTAAATTAGGAATAAGTTGGATCTCAAAAACTCTATTTAATAGAGTAATCTGACTGTAATCTGTGTGAATGTGTGCGCACATACACCATTTGTGCATAATATATGACTATGTTTCTGTAATTGTTTCATTTCAGCTATTTCTATCATGAATAAAATGGAAAGAGAACACAAAAATGATTGGCTTGTTGACGATCCCTCCCAGGGTCAATCGGATTTCTGTACATCCAATGCTGGTGGGTCCTGTGCAAACTAAGGCGGGTTTTGGAATGGTTGGTGGGCACGAGGATGGGATTGGTTCCACACACATCTGCATCAATTCATGGCAGTTTCTTTTAAGGTTTCAACAATTCGTTGGCAAGATCGAAGTCGTTTGACTCTATGTGAACTGTGCGTCGGGTTTGCTTTCTCTACTATAAATCTGGAAACGTTTAATATCATGTTTCTCAATTACAGTTCTAGGGTTGCTCGTAGAGTTATTTAGATTGATTGAGTCGTTTTTAATGTGATTTTTTGGAACTTTTTGGAATCTTTTGGATTTAATTTATTTAAAATTTGGCAAGAATTCATTAAAATTACAGATTTGATGAGTAAAAACTGTACTATAAAAATGTTTTAAAATCACATTAAAAACAACTCAAAATTCCAGAAAATCACATTAAAAACAACTCAGATACCAATGATTGTGGATTTTTGGATCTGAAGGTTTAGTTGATTTATATGTGATGGTGATACTCCGTTTTTATAGGCAAGGAAATCATGAATGCTTTATTTTTTAGATGTGAGACCAATTTAAATGCTTTATTTTTTCTTCTTCTTCGGGTCATATACATCATTAGTGACCTTCCATATGGATTTACAATGCTCTTAAATGTAATTGTAGAATGTAAATTTTTCTTTAATAGATGAGAATTTATAATTATTTTTGTGGAATAGAAAAAAGACAAAAAATATGAATCAAAATTAAAATTAAAAACCCTCTAAAAGTAAAATTGTTGATGACATGATGTTTTTTTACGGCACTCCTTATATGAAGGTCACTTATTAGTAACTTACATGTGCCTAGGTCATAATTTTTTAACGAAAAACTAATCCTAAAAATCACAAAAAAACTAGCAAAAAAATTAAAAACTCACACAACAAACTAACCAAAAATAAATAAAAATAAAATCTTAAATTAACAATTAAAAAAAAAAACCGCCGATCGAGGTGCCAGGCTGACAGTGAGAGGAGTGGGGCTCTACGTGGTGGATGACCTTACATCACCTTTGTTCGTGAATTTCGGCGGTGGTCCTCCACTCTCCGAATTAATTTGCATGCAGCTGCATGTCAAACTCATCTGGACAATGTCAGGGGGGTTAATGAAGGATAGCTGGCAGTGTGAACTGGGTCATTATGACCCTTCCCTTTTAACTAACAACTGGTCATGGCAAGGTTTACGAACTAGATCATTACTACAGGAGAACAATTCAACACTAGAGAAGGTTTCCAGGCGACAGAGCAGAAGAAGTTTTTGGTATGTCATGGCATTTCTGCCTTTCATCCTCCGCACGCGCTACTTGTTTATGCCTTTGTTTATGATGAATGATAGTTACCTCTATGTTTCTGTTTCTCTGGATCTTAATTTGGGTTATTCTGTCGGTAAAAACTCTTCTTGGTGGTTTAGAAAAGAGAAAATGGGTTTGCTGAAAATTGAATCGAATTTCAGAAGTCCCTCCAACTCTTTTTTTATATGTTCATGTTCTGTTACTTTTTCTTGGTTTAGCTCTCAGGGCTTTGTCGTCATTTACAGCATGTCCTGTTTGATTTTCAAATTCTGTTTTGTTAATTTCATTGTTAGGAGTAATTCATGTCTCTTTAATTCTGTTAGTTTCTCATCTGGGGGTACCTCTTACGTTGGTTCTTCTCTATTTTTACCTCTGGTTATACCTATACCCTCCCTATATTGGGATGGCATGCTTTCTGGGGTTATTTCTCTTTATTGGTTGCACTCTGTTTTTCCTCAGTCGCTTGTCTGGCCTTTTTTGGAAAAGGTTCATGTAGTTGAATTTCAACACTATTTTGAGTTTGATGGGTTTGTTGATGTAATGAGGAAGGTTCATGGATATCCTGTCTTTTATGGTTGACATTTTCATTTAATCATGGGTCGGAATCGTCAGAGTCTTCTTCTCTGCAATTATCATATTTGCGATGGTTGTAATGCGGTTGATTTGAATTACAATATTCATTGTTCTGTAAACCTATCCACAAATGGAATGGCAAAGGGGGCTTGGTTGACTGCGAAGGAGACCTACTCAGTTTTATTGGACCAGACTACTAATTTACTTCTGCGCACAGGTTTTCTATCAAGTTTTACGAATGCAAAAATTTATCTGATCATCATGGTTAAATGGCAAGCTCGAAAGGCTAATCGTAGCAGAAAAAACAATCAAGAGGCTGGACGGAGCCGACGAGGTAAGAGGTCAAATGAGGAAGTGTTGCAGGACATTGCAAAGGTGTATGAATCTAGAAACTTGGTTCAAATCAAGAATAAAATTCATGGCTGGGAACAACAAACAGATAGTGAGGATGAAGATATGGAAGAACAGATCTCCAAAATGGACTTCATAACAGATCCAAGAAGCACTAGGGGTTGGGTATCCCTCTTTCAGCAATCAGTGAAGACATACTAGAAGATGAAATGCCTTCTTGCAAAGGCATTGGCATGCAAAGAGGAAAAGAGTATCAGTTCTTCAATTTTGTTTGAATTGCAGCAAATGAAATTGGACATGCATGAGATGTTCAAAGCTCAGATTCAGCTGAATGATAGGATTGAAAACATAGAGAAACAGTTGCAAAATCCACAATGCAGTGAACAGGTGCCGGGTACTACTGTTAAAGACCCAACACCTGTAGATTCCTCTGACGATATTTCTGCTCAGATGCTTAGTTTTTTCTATGGTTTTGGCGTTTATTAGTATTACTACTTGTTTTATTTGTAAATATTATGGACATAATGAATTAATTAAGGCTATAAGTAGAAGGATAAGACAATTTCGGTTTTGGTCTGCTTTTAACTCGTTACGGTGGCCAACATACTTGGTTTCCTCCGGGGAGGTTGAAGTCACTGTACTTGCTATATTTTGTATGACAATTTTCCCTTTAAATTTATGAAAATAGAAAAGTACTACGAAGCTTAGCCAAAAAAAAAAACAATTAAAAATCGCCACACCATAGTGATATAAGAAATTCAATAAATCCAATAACATCAAAAGAGAGGCCTAGTAGTTGGGGGTTAACTCTTCACTACCCATGCGACATTCATTGAGTAACGAAGTCACAATTTCGTTAATGGACACACCATAGTAATATAAGAAATCCAATAACATCAAAGGACTAGCCTAATAGTTGGGCGTTAATCCTTAACTATGTACATGGCTTTCATGTTCAATCCATATGCAATTTTCCTACTCATCATTTTCAAGATTAGGTAATTGTTCAACATGAGAAACAACTAATAGAAAATATGGAGAATTTATCATTTTTCATTGTAGAGGGAAGGGTGAAATTTTATTGTCATTTGCTCTACCTCTTTCGATGCAAGAGAATTTTTATCTCTTTAATTACCTTGTACATTTTTTTAGCATTGTTTAGCGTTAGTTTTATTTCGTGAATAAAAAAATATTAAATTATTTTGTAATCCAATATTTAATTTTTTTGAATTTTTTTTTAACAATTGGAATATGAAGCATTGTATTTATAATTTAAATAGTTGATAAATAGTAAAGCTAATAAACCAGGATCAACATGAAGTTTGTGAATGATGAAATATATTTTAGCTCTTTTTTATTTGGTTTATGGATGTTTGTGGTGGTTATGGATGTTTGTGGTTCTAGAGACGTGTATTGGCTTTGTGAAAGTAGCAGAGGTTCAAAAATCTCACTAATATATTTAATAAATAATGTAAATTTGTTCTTATGGTGTTAATTCTTGTTTTTAATTCAATTGCAAACTAGGTGATTACTTTTATGGAGTGTTATTATTGTAGTGTTTTACACTTCTTTTAAATTGAACTTTACATTTTGTTAGCTCCCTTTTTTTGGTTTAATATTGAAATCAAACTTTTGTATAGCATGATATAAAAGCATATTTAGGGATGTGAAAATTCTATGCACTTGAAAACAATTTTTTTTGTTTTGTGTTTTATTTCAAGTATTTTAGCTGAATTTTACACATTCAAAAACATTTTCTTTTAGTTTTGTGTTTTATTTTAAGTATTTTAGTTATTAAATGTTAATAGTTGTTTAACATTTTCATTAATGTGAATTTATTTCTTGAAAATAAATACTCATTTTTGTATATGTTGTATAAGAGACCATATGTAACATCCTCTTCAGACATCTATTTAAGTAATCGGTTAACTGGGATAAAAATGTGATGAGAGGCTACTATAATGAGATTCAAATTCCTAGGTGACCTTAAGGAAGTGGAACCAATGGAAACACAACATACAACCCTTATACAACAAAAAAACACCTCGAGGAGGTATCCCAACCTTTCAAGTCCCTTACCCCTGGGTCACACTGACCTTGTGACTTCTTTGAGCCATATCCGCAGACACAAGCTCGCATTCCTGCATCGAGGAGGCTATAGTCGCAGACATAACACTACATGCCAGTGGACGGGGCCTTAAATAGTCAGTTTTGTGCAAACGTCCCTGGGATTTGAGCCATCGTTTCAGGCCCATAACCTAGTGGTCTACCCAGAACTTCATGAAAAGTTTAAAGATGATAAATAATAGCAACACAATGAAATGAAAGCAATCACATGAATAAGAACTCATCTGGACCCCTCTAAGCCATAAAAAAACATTTTGTCAAACATGTCGCAAAGATGAAAGCTATAGGTATAAAAAACAGAACAGAGCAAAGGGGTCTCATACTTATCTCATAATCACAAAGAATCATTTCTCCCCTACATCATTAGCTACCATTCAATCTATTTGACCATATATACATTGTGCATTCATTTACAAGTAAAAACATGGGGAGGGCCATATATCATCATTTTCAACATACATGCTTATAACCAACAGAATAGCAACATAAATACAATGGATACAAAAAAAATAAAATCCAAATAATAACCAAGACATTTATACATCAAATACCAAAGGAATGAACTCTTCATTAATGAATGTAAAAACCATTCGGATATGGGACTTCCACTAATCATGTGCTCAGTGTTAAGCTAAGAAATGGAAGTGCTTAGAATTGATAAAACCTAAATGATAGCGAAGATCTCATCGCCTGGAATCCATCACAATTCGTTTCATCAAAAACCGACTTGGGATGAGGAAGATAGGGCCTTTTGTTCGTTTTCCTAAAAAATTAAAAAAATTAAAGAAAGGGCATAATGGTGACATGGCAACCCAGTCCGCAAAAAAAGAATATTCTGGGAACATTCCTTCAAAATGCCCAATTGGGTGACTTGTTGTAATTTTATTAGATTTGGAAGAAGCCACTGGGGAGAGGACATGTGGCAAGCCCAGAGGTTGCCACGTGCCCCCCCCCCCCCCCCCCAAAAGGCCGAAGTTTGTTTATTAAGTCCAAAGTTGAATTATCATGGTTCACAGTCAAATTATTAAGTTCAAAATATATATCATATGGTGTGGTAAAATTGTTACAGGCAGAAGGGCAGATTTCGGGGCTCGACCGCACGACCACCCACAAGCGAGCACACCAACATACCAATAGGTTGCAACAATGGTTCTTATAAGACTATGTCCTTGGCATATATTTGTTTCCATAATGTTGAACTAGCGGTGGAAAGGAGGGGACTAGCCCCACGGACCATTCCCCTCACCACGGAACTGTTGCATTATGACCAGGGTGGATACTTATCGTAATTATGGAGGTTAAGTGCTAAATGGGTTTGATAACCCTTAACACTATTTTATGCACTAATCAAATCACTAATCTAGTTTTGTTTTAATTGCACTTAATGTGCCTAAACCGCCAGTTAACCACACTTAAAACTTAATTAATCTACGCTTATCTTAGTGTCAGAATTGGCGGATTCCACCATTTGTAGCGGAACTCCAAACCTGGCAGGGTTAACTGGAGTTATCTCCAGATTTAGTGGAGTTTCCTAGGCCAAAATTGATGAGGCCGTAAATTTTGAAAAATTCAACAAAATTGGGCTCAAGAAGTGTCTATCCTATATGATTTGGACATTTTGAGCATGTTGGAGAAGGTTTCAGGAATAGTAGAGGATTTTACACAACAATTTTCGTCCAATTTTAGCTAATACAGAGGCCCAAGCCATGGAAGCTAAACCAAGGAGATGTAGCCTAGGAGGGGTGAACTCTATCAAAATACTATGTTAATGGATCATTTTAATGGTTTGATTTATATTTTATTGTTGATGTTCAATACTTTATTTTAATGTTAAAATGCTCATGAATTTAACCTAAAACTCAATACATTTACCTTTTTAACACTCACAAACACCTCAAGAAACCTATGCACATGAAGCAAAAGATCAACAACTTATTTATCATTCTGTTGTGGCCAACAAAAACCCCCCTTCTTATTTAGTATTATCGCCAATACTAAATAAGTGGGGACCCTTAGTCAAAAAAAGTTTAAAAAATCGATTAGTGCTTGTATTTCCTTTTTCAATAAAACTTACTATCATAAACTTAGGAGAATACCCCTTGAAAAATCTAAAAAGGCTTAATTTTTATGATAAGGTAGGATAAAATCATTCCTTAAGAAATATCGCATCGCAGAAAAAGGTAATGGATACCTCCTTACAAGCGGAACTCTAAGATTACAAGATCGCGAAGCGAAACTACGCACTAAAAACATTCATCACATCGCATGCCTCAAATATCACTTATGCTGAAAAACATCAAACCGTTGATATGTGATGGCACATATCGCAAATCACATTTCGCAGAAAACACATTAATGGATGATTGTCATATGCTACACTCCAGCGATTTTTCGATATTGCGATATAGCGATTTTGCGATTTTGCAATATTGCGGTATTGTGATATTGCAATTCCATGAGATTGCGATCTGCGATACTGCGATCTACGATATTGCGAAGCAAATTGCAGATTGCCTTATCATAGATCTTTAGGGCTCGTAGTACGAAATTTTTTTTTCCATAAACCGAGAACTGGTTATGTGCTTTAATGTTAATCAATGAGTTAGTTGCCAATCATTAATGAAATATGGTTTTGTTCTGATCGAAGAGCCATTTCACGTAAGGTGGTACATTTTATATGTCTTCGGCATTTAAAGCTTTCCCGTCACCTTTTTACTATCATTATTCTCACCTCATTTTTAAACTGCAGGAACGAAGAACAGAAAAATATGCAAAGCAGTATTCAGGATATTATGGGAAAGAAAGGCAAAGCTCTAAGTTTTGAAGATAAAGAAATGACGCTCTTGTATATAGACACCGCCTCTAATAAAGATGCTGGTATTAATACTTGGGAAGGCATGTACAGTCCACTTGAGGAAGAGAATCCAAAAATAATGGAGGTTACAGCTACTGCAGGCTCACATGGGTCTTCTAAGGCGTCTATTACAGAGCTAGCTTGCTCGTTCTTGCACTGGATAGTGGCGAGGTCCAAAATTCTTCCATAAACGGATATGGTTAAATGGGTACTGGACAACACTGACATCACAAACAGACAAATTAAGACTCAGAGTCAACGACTTATTGGCTCATTCACTCCACAAGATTTGAGACTCATGTATCATTTACCAAAGCCACACGCGACTTATAACAAACAATTCATGGAGAAGTTTGCTAAAGAAAATGAAGACCTGGCAGAATACACCAAGGATTGGTCAAGGAGGAACGAACCACTAAAAAATGATAAACATGGTATGTATAGTATTGGTTCTCTCACCTCCCCGTATTGCTTTGCTGCTGCTATGCTCTGTAGACTTTTTAGGAAGCCAGACATTAATAAATTTTCATCTGAATGGCTACCATTATTGAATGCCGCCATTAATGGTACTGTTGTGGATTGGGCTAAGGTATTATCTGACAACTTAGCCACAGCCATTTTAAATTACCAGTCTAAAAGAAATATTTCTCAGAGAATTTATCCCCCCTTTCTACTTATCTACATATGTGATGGATGCAAACTATTATATTTCCAAGTTTCCTTTAATGGGTTAGAAATGGATGACTCAAGACCCCTTACCCATTCATATTTATCATAAAAAATTGTGGGATTCCAAGTTCACTCCGTACTTTTACAAGATTTGTCATGGAATCATGTTGCCCCTGTACAAAATGTTATATAATAAAGACGCTCCAAGATTTTCTCCCGAAGCAGAGGTAGATATTCTCCCTGTTGCGAGATGGTTCGGAGAATAATTGTTTACATATTTCAGGGTATTCGAAAGTCTTGCTTCCCCTCATGTCTTACCTTTATATGTTCCTGATAAACTCATGGCACGAGAAATTGCTTATCAAACCCGCGGAGAAAGAGGTTTGACTAAAGATTTGAAGGACAAAAAGAAGGCTATTTGGCCACAATTTCCTGTGACCTATGGAGCCTTTTCACTATTTGATGTAGGCCATGCATTCAAAGAAGTAAACAACATAACATGTCTACGATTTTTCAAATTTCCAGGAAGAGCGTTCGACACTTATGATATTGCTAAAAATTTCACTATTGCAGTCAAAATAAAGGTGTTTTCTAAAGAAGATGATCTTTTTGATGACATGTTCCAATAGAAAGGTACACTTAAAGAGGTTCTACATTCAGCTCAAATGCGATTTCCTCCAGTAGAATTTCAAGAGTTCAAGATATACAGAGAACGGAGGTTAGCTAATATCCCTTTGGATAAATTACGCTTGGAACCCATAAGGGAACCAACTCCCAGTATTAGTCTCAATGGAAGTTCAGGCACAGACAGATCTAAATCTAAGTTCGAGAGAGAAACGTCAGAACACTCTAAGAGGTCAGAAAGTGACCATGATAAAAGTGAGGGACAGTAAGGGATACTACCCAGTCAAAGGAGCTCCCACAGCAATAGGTTTTGACCTCTCCACAGCTAGATCCTCCTCTTCTCATCATCCAGCCACCATTAGTCAGAACCGAGCTAGATAAAGAATGGGAGAAATTTAATGATTTAATTAATATTGAAGGACAGAGCATAAAGACACCTGTGAGTAATGTACGGGAAACAAAAGATATAGTCACAGGAACAATTAGCAATGTCTCATAAATGGAACATATTCCCATTACCCCATCCTCTGAACTTATGCTCAAAATAGAGGAAATTCCTCCTCTTGATGTATTTTATAGTCCAAAACACAAGGCAATAGTGAGAAGAAAAAGAAAGAAAAGGAAATTGGAAAACGTGCTCTCTCATAATACAGAGCAATTAGACATCCTATGGCAAGATCCTACCACCGATCCCATCGAAAATCTCACCAAATTATCTTAGATCGCAGGAGCATATGCCTCTGCGACCATTGATAAAGCATCTGAGGTACAACAACTACTGAAAGACAAAGAAGATCAAATACAGGTTTTGCAGCAATAGCTGCAACAAGCCAACGCCAACAACGAAGCACAAAAACAGCTTGAAAGATTACAACAGGACTTCCAACAAATGTAGACAGGGTACCAGAATAGTTTGGCTGAAAGAGAAAAACAGTTACAGGTTATGCAAGAGAAGCACAAGAATGATCGTAAGCTTACAAAATTCATCACAAAATCCATTTCCTTAAATGATCAACTATTGCAGCAACGGGAAAATTTGTGGCAAAGAATATCACAGTGGAACTCTTATTGCAAAATAAGTGATAAAATCACTAATTAAGTCATAGACTTATGACATGATTACGATTTAATTCATAGAAGAGTTACCGAATATTTGGCTTGGCAAGAAACAAAGGAGGGGAAAAGAGCAGGCGCATCAATAATCAACGACAATCACAAAGAAATGCTCTTTAACAAGTGGGATGCACAAATAAGGAAAGCAGAGCAAGCGACAGAAGAAGCAACCACAACAGCAAACAGTGTTATTGACTGCATAAATGAAAATTTTCACAGGGAAAATCTGATCTCAGAAACCACTCCAGGGTATCTACCGAAAGTACAACAACTGCAGACACGCTGGAGACAGAAGGCTCAAGAAAAGGAAGAATCAATCAAAAGATTAACTAAGTTGAATTGGGATTATTACTCGGCGTATTTGGTAAAACCACACAGCCAGTGCATGACTCTCAAATGTATCATCAATTCTGCCAAGAATATGGCTCTAGCTCTTGCCGAATCCGTTTTCATAGGACAGTTAAAGTCAGAAGTCGGCCAGCCAACTCTTCTCAAACAAATGATGAACGCTTGCGATTTCAAGGAATAGATACACAAATAGTTAGTTGTTAGTTTTAATTTTAGATTCAGTGTTAGTATTAATTTTGCTTTATTTTTTCCTGAAATGAGGACGGTCATTTAAACCGTATCCTACATTTTTGTAATAAATTATTTTTAGATTTAGTTAGTAGTATTTCAACCCTTCTCATGCATTTAGAGAAGGGTCCTGAAATTTGTCAAAAACTTGTCCTCAGAACATGCACTTTTGCACCCTCCGAGGAGGTTTTGATGAATGAATGGAACAAGATTTATTGATATCTGCATTTAATATCTACTACTAATGTTGCACTTTTGTACTCTTAGTGGATGTTGGATTAAGAAGAGATAAATCATTATTTCTTGAAGCTCATGAGTAGAACTAGTTATAAATGGTATTTTTATCTCTTAACTATTTCTGCCTTTGTGTTAAAGTGATATTCATGTTCAGTTGTTTATATATTGATGCGTGAATGTTTGAGTTATCATTTGGCACTTCTGTACGGTGATAGCTTTATTTATGCTTAATATATGAGTAGCTTATTATGCGATATGTTTTTCACAACTGTTTCGTCTAACTTTTTATACGAAGTGGTTTATCTCCATTGAATTATTTTCTCATAACAGTTGAATGATATTTATTACCAATTGTTATTTGAAATAATTTTAGATCGCATAACGGAAAGATTACATCTCGGGTTATTTTCTTTAATTAAATTTGATTTTTCTTTCTAAATAATTCAATCTCTTGGAATGTTAGTTTTTCTTTATTTTATTTAACGGATAAATATGATGAGTTACCGTCCAGATGGTTTCTACCAAGATGTCATCTAAACCTCATTTTATTATTAAAATAAGTTTGGTATGGGAAATTTTATACCAGTGGAGTTTTACTAATTATATCTAGTAATGTGAGGTATATTTTTGTTTTTGTTGTTAAATAGATAAATCAGGATGATTATTAGAATGTTTTTTAAAACATAGTTATGGAGAAAAGATGATTTCTATATAACCAAGGGTTTTTCAGAATTGAGACCTCCATTATGGTGGTTGCTCAAATGTTAGTTTAGGTTAATTTTGTAAATTTAACATTTTATTTTTCTATTTTTTAATTTATATAAGGAAATTATTTGGGTAGATATTCAATCATTAGAGTTAGGGATTTTGATGATGAAATTTCAATTTATTCTTATTATATAGATTTGCAGCGCTCAAAATTCGTATAAGAATTATGAATTGTGATTAGGAATAAAAAGAAAATATGTATTTAATGTGGTATAATCTCTCAATTCTCTATTAAATACAATATATGTCTTTGAAAATTTTTGTATAACTTAAGAGGTATGCCTATGTTCATGTACCACAACTTAGTCTAAAATATGTAATTTTTGAAAATTATGTATATGATGATTATCTACACTGAGAGAACTAAGTTTTTCATATTAAAATTTATTTTTTTATGTAAAATTTGTTTTTTTTTTTTTTTTCAAAGTCGGGGAAGTAATATTTCAATTGCATTTTGAAGACACATGTGTTCACTTAATATTTTTTCAACTCTTTACATAAATTTAAAAAACAATAGTACCTTTTTGAAGAGGACTCGCAAAAGAAGATAGTTGTAATTTTTGAAATTTTTTCGTTTTGTATAATTTATCTTATTGAATTTTTATTTAACCCCTTTGAAACCATCCAAAAAAAATTCAAGTGTTATGTTTAAAATAAATTATATGAAAAATATCGTATGAATTCGAAAGTGTCAAATTCATATGCCATTGGATAAAGGATTATTTCACAAATCCAATGTGATCAACTATGCCACTTAAGGGAAAATTCTGCCCTAAATTCAATAGGGAACAAAATGGGGTTTTAGAGAAATGTGCAGAAGAAGTGATGAAACTGTAATTTTTAAGACTTCAAGAGCTCCATAGAGCGCTTTAAATGCTCGAATGAACACTTAAATTCAAAAAAAATTGTTTGGTTGAGGATTAAAGTAGCCCTCGATAAAGTGGCATACATGGTTAACGAGCGTCTCCACCAAGTTCAAAGGCTCGATTAAGCCATAGGCTTGATCGAGCCATTAAAAAGCTAACCTAAGAGTGCCCTTACCAACTTTTATTAATGGTATTGATGCTGAACTATATGGTTCAATGGATCAATCAAGCCATAACTCTTGATCGAGCCGTTAACTCGTGCTAGAAAATGACTCGATCTAGAGTTTTTTTAAACACTAGATTGATCTATTTTTATGCGCCTCAACAACTCTATCGAGCGCTTAAAAATTTCTCGATCAAGCACTTAAAATAGCTTGATGGAGAATCCCCTTTTCAGTAAAACATGCTCTCATTTCGCCAAAAAGTGTAACCGAGCACCATGCTTTAACACCTTTCAAAGAAAAATTTAAAAGAGGGTAAACTTATTGAACTTAGATCTTAGATTATGTAAACTCAACCTTTTGATTTCGGTTTTTCCATCAAATATGCCACCTTCAAGGTTCCTATCCCCAAGTGAGAAGTCATCCAAAGAGGAAAAAATATCATCACCATGAATCTAAAAGCAAATAGACATGTTTCAGCTTGTGCTCTTGCAAACTTAAATATTTTTGTCCCAAAATAAGAGCCCAACTAAAATGAAAAAGTATCAGTACCCTAAATATAAAGGTCTATAACCATTCCAACTTGTTCTCTTGTATGCTAAAGCTACTCAACTACCAAAAATTCACCCTCATCAAAGGTATATAAAGAAAGATATTGATAGTGAATTAAACAAGTGTAATGCATACCTACATATGTCCTCAAAGATTCAATTCACAAGAAATAATAAAGGGATTCCCCCATAGGAGAAATACTTGTCAATAAAGCCATAATAGGAGGAGGGAAGAGAAGGCATTATTCCTAATATTTTGATTCTGATAGGGAGAGAACTTTGATATAGAGAATTAACTTACAAATAGTTCTCAAAGCCTCCTTCTCTAATACGTTGGACATAAAAGAAAAATACTAGATTGAGAAAAATGTTCCTCTTTGGATGTGAGACCAATTTAAATGATTTTTTTTTTCTTCTTCTTCGGGTCATATACATCATTAGTGACCTTCCATATGGATTTAAAATGCTCTTAAATGTAATTTTAGAATGTAATTTTTTCTTTAATAGATGAGAGTTTATAATTATTTTTATGTGGAATAGAAAAAAGACAAAAAAATATGAATCAAAATTAAAATTAAAAACCCTCTAAAAGTAAAATTGTTGATGACATGATGCTTTTTTACGGCGCTCCTTATATGAAGGTCACTTATTAGTAACTTAGATGTGCCTAAGTGATAGTTTTTTAACGAAAAACTAATCCTAAAAATCACAAACAAACTAGCAAAAAAATTAAAAACTCACACAACAAACTAACCAAAAATAAATAAAAATAAAATCTTGAATTAACAATTGAAAAAAAAAAAACCCCAATCGGGGTGCCAGGCTGACAATGAGCGGAGTGGGGCTCTACGTGGTGGATGACCTTACATTACCTCTGTTCATGAATTTCGGCGGCGGTCCTCCACTCTTCGAATTAATTTGCATGCAGCTACTTGTCAAACTCATCTAGACAATGTCAGGGGCATTAATGAAGGATAGCTGGCAGTGTCAACTGGGTCATTATGACCCTTTGCTTTTAACTAACAACCAGTCACGGCAAGGTTTACGAACCGGATCATTACTACAAGAGAACAATCCAACACTAGAGCAGGTTTGCAGGTGACAGAGCAGAAGAAGTTTTTGGTACGTCATGGCATTTATGCCTTTCATCCTCCACATTCGATACTTGTTTATGTCTCTGTTTATGATGAATGATAGTTACCTATATGTTTCTTTTTCTTTGGATCCTAATTGGGGTTATTCTGTCAGTAAAAACTCTTCTTGGTGGTTTAGAAAAGAGAAAATGGGTTTGATGAAAATTGAACCGAATTTCAGAAGTCCCTCCGGCTCTTTTTTTATCTGTTCCTGTTCTGTTACTTTTTCTTGGTTTAGCTCTCAGAGCTTCGTCGTCATTTACGACATGTCCCATTTGATTTTCAACTTCTGTTTTGTTAATTTCATTGTTAGGAGTAATTCTTGTCTCTTTAATGCTGTTAGTTTCTCATCTGGGGGTACCTCTTGCGTTGGTTCTTCTCTATTTTTATCTCTGGTTATACCTATACCCTCTCTATATTGGGATGACACACTCTTTGGGGTTAGTTCTCTTTATTGGTTGCACTCTACTTTTCCTCAGTCTCTTGTCTGGCCTTTCTTGGAAAAGGTTCATGTAGTTGAATTTCAACACTGTTTCGAGTTTTATGGGTTTTTCGATGTAATGAGGAAGGTTCATGGATATCCTGCCTTTTATGGTTGACATTTTCATTTAATCATGGGGCGGAATTGTCAGAGTCTTCTTCTCTGCAATTATCATATTTGCGATGGCTGTAATGTGGTTGATTTCAATTACAATATTCACTGTTCTGTAAACCTGTCCACAAACAGAATGGAAAAGGGGGCTTGGTTGACTGCGAAGGAGACCTACTCAGTTTTATTAGACCAGACTACTGATTTACTTCTGTGCACAAGGTTTCTATCAAGTTTTACGAATGCAAAAATTTATCTGATCATCATAGTTAAATGGCAATCTGGGAAGGCTAATCGTAGCAGACAAAACAATCAAGAGGCTGGACGGAGCCGACGAGGTAAGAGGTCAAATGAGGAAGTGTTGCAGGACATTGAAAAGGTGTATGAATCTGAGAGCTTGGTTCAAATCAAGAATAAATTCATGGTTGGGAACGACAAACAGATAGTGAGGATGAAGATATAGAAGAACAAATATCCAAAATGGACTTCATAACAGATCCAGAAAGCACTAGGGGTTGGGTATCCCTCTTTCAGCAATCAGCGAAGACATACTAGAAGATGAAATGCCTTCTTCCAAAGGTATTAGCATGCAAAGAGGAAAAGAGTATCAGTTCTTCAATTTTGTTTGAATTGCAGCAAATGAAATTGGACATGCATGAGATGTTCAAAGCTCAGATTCAGCTAAATGATAGGGTTGGAAAGATAGAGAAACAGATGCAAAATCCACAACGCAGTGAATAGGTGTTGGGTACTACTGCTAAAGACCCAACACCTGTAGATTCCTCTGAGGATATTTCTCCTTAGATGCTTAGTTTTTTCTATGGTTTTGGTATTTATTAGTATTACTAGTTTTATTTGTAAATATTATGGACATACTGAATTAATTAAGGCTATAAGTAGAAGGATAAGACAATTTTGGTTTTGGTCTGCTTTTAACTTGTTACGGTGGCCAACATACCTCGTTTTCTCTGAGCAGGTTGAGATCATTATACTTGCTATATTTTGTATGACAATTTTCCCTTTAAATATATGAAAATAGAAAGGTACTACGAAGCTTAGCCAAAAAAAAAAAAAAACAATTAAAAAAAAACCTTCGCCACACGATAGTGATATAAATGATAGTGATATAAGAAATTCAATAAATCCAATAACATCAAAAGAGAGGCCTAGTAGTTGGGGGTTAACTCTTCACCACCCACACGACATTCATTGAGTCACGAAGTCACAATTCCGTTAATGGACACACCATAGTAATATAAGAAATCCAATAACATCAAAGGACTAGCCTAATAGTTGGGCGTTAATCCTTAACCATGTACATGGCTTTCATGTTCAATCGGTATGCAAGTTTCCTGCTCATCATTTTCAAGATTAGGTAATTGTTCAACATGAGAAACAACTAATAGAAAATATGGAGAATTTATCATTTTTCATTGTAAAGGGAGGGGTGAGATTTTATTGTCATTTGCTCTGCCTCTTTCGATGCAAGAGAATTTTTATCTCTTTAATTACCTTGTACATTTTTTAGCTTTGTTTAGCGTTAGTTTTATTTCGTGAATAAAAAAATATTCAATTATTTTGTAATTCCGTATTTAATTTTTTTGAACTTTTTTTGAACCATTGGAATATGAAGCATTGTATCTATAATTTAAATAGTTAATAAATAGTAAATCTAATAAACCAGGATCAACATGAAGTTTGCGAATGATGAAATATATTTTAGCTCTTTTTTATTTGGTTTATGGATGTTTGTGGTGGTTTATGGATGCTTGTGGTTCTAGAGACGTGTATTGGCTTTGTGAAAGTAGCGGAGGTTCAAAAACCTCACTAATATATTTAATAAATAATGTAAATTTGTTCTTATGCTGTTAATTTTTAATTCAATTGCAAAATAGGTGATTATTTTTATGGAGTGTTATTATTGTAGTGTTTTACATTTCTTTTAAATTGAACTTTACATTGTGTTATCTCCTTTTTTTTTGGTTTGATATTGAAATCAAATTTTTGTATAGCATGATATAAAAGCATATTTAGGGATGTGAAAATTCTACGCACTTGAAAACATTTTTTTTTGTTTTGTGTTTTATTTCAAGTATTTTAGTTGAATTTTACACATTCAAAAACATTTTATTTTAGTTTTATGTTTTATTTTAAGTATTTTAGTTATTAAATGTTAATAGTTGTTTGACATTTTCATTAATGTGAATTTATTTCTTGAAAATAAATACTCATTTTTGTATATGTTGTATAAGAGACCATATGTAACATTCTCTTCCGACATCTATCTAAGTAATCGGTTAACTGGGATAAACATGTGACGAGAGGCTACTATAATGAGATTCAACTTTCTAGGTGACCTTAAGGAAGTGGAACCGATGGAAACACAACATATAACTCTTATACAACAAAAAAACACCTCGAGGAGGTATCCCAACCTTTCAAGTCCCTTACCCCTGGGTCACACTGACTTTGTGACCTCTTTGAGCCATATCCACAAGCACAAGCTTGCATTCCTGCATCGAGGAGGGTATAGTCACAGACATAACACTACATGCCAGTGGACGAGGCCCCAAATACTCAATTTTGTGCAAACGTCACTGGGATTTGAGCCATCGTTTTAGGCCCATAACCTAGTGGTCTACCCAGAACTTCATGAAAAGTTGAAAGATGATAAATAATAGCAACACAATGACATGAAATAAATCACATGAATAAGAACTCATCTGGACCCCTCTAAGCCATAAAAAACATTTTGTCAAACATGTCGCAAACATGAAAGCTATAGGTATAAAAAATAGAATGGAGCAAAGGGGTCTCATACTTATCTCACAATCACAAAGAATTATTTCTCCCATACATCATTAGCTACCATTCAATCTATTTGACCATATATAAATTGTGCATTCATTTACAAGTAAAAACATGGGGAGGGCCATATATCATCATTTTCAACATACATGTTTATAACCAACATAATAGCAACATAAATACAATGGATACAAAAACAATAAAATCCAAATAATAACCAAGATAGTTATACATAAAATACCAAAGGAATGAACTCTTCATTAATGAATGTAAAAACCAATCGGGTATGGGACTTCCACTAATCATGTGCTCAGTGTTAAGCTAAGAAATGGAAGTGCATAGAATTGATAAAACCTAAATGATAGCGAAGAGCTCATCGCCATGAATCCATCACAATTCGTTTCATCGAAAACCAACTCGGGATGAGGAAGATAGGGCCTGTTGTTCGTTTTCCTAAACAACTAAAAAAATTGTAGAAAGGACAGAATGGTGACATGGCAGCCTAGTCCGCAAAAAAATAATATTCTGGGAACATTCCTTTAAAACGCCCAATGAGATTATGCCAAGTCTCAATTTCTAGTTATTTTTTGAATTGGGTGACTTTTTGTAATTTTATTAGATTTGGAAGGAGCCAATGGGAAGAGGACATGTGGCAAGCCCAGAGGTTGCCATGTGCCCCCACCCTCAAAGGCCAAAGTTTGTTTATTAAGTCCAAAGTCGAATTATCATGGTTCACAGTCAAATTATTAAGTTCAAAATATATATCATATGGTGTGGTAAAATTGTTACAGGCAGAAGGGCAGATGTGGGGGCTCGACCCCACGACCTCCCACAAGCAAGCACACAAACATACCAATAGGCTGCACCAATGGTTCTTATAAGACTATGTCCCCGGCATATATTTGTTTCCATAATGTTGAACTGGCGAGGATAAGGAGGAGACTAGCCCCATGGACAGTCCCCTCACCACGGAACCATTTCATTATGACCAGGGCAGAGACTTATTGTAATTATGGAGTTTAAGTACTAAATGGGTTTGATAACTCTTAACACTATCTTATGCACTAATCAAATCACTAATCCAGTTTTGTTTTAAATGCACTTAATGCGCCTAAACTGCCAGTTAACCACACTTAAAACTTAATTAATCTACGCTTATCTTAGCGTCAGAATTGGCAGATTCCGCCATTTGCAGCGGAACTCCAAACCTGGCAGGGTTAACTAGAGTTATCTCCAGATTTAGTGGAGTTTCCTAGGCCAGAATTGATGAGGCCGTAAATTTTGAAAAATTCAACAAAATTGGGTTTAAGAAGTGTCTATCCTAGATGATTTGGACATTCTGAGCATGTTGGAGAAGGTTTCAGGAGCAGTAGAGGAATGTAAACAACACTTTTCTTCCAATTTCAGCTAATAAAGAGGCCCAAGCCATGGAAGCTAAACCAAGGAGATGTAGCCTAGGAGGGGTGAACTCCGTCAAAATACTATGTTAATGGATCATTTTAATGGTTTGTTGTATATTTTATTGTTGATGTTCAATACTTTATTTTAATGTTAAAATGCTCATGAATTTAACCTAAAACTCAATACATTTACTTGTTTAACACTCACAAAAACCTCAAGAAACCTATGCACATGAAGCAAAAGATCAACAATTTATTTATCATTCTAAAGATGAAATTAGCACAACATAACTAAAATTCAGATTCAGATCATCCAAGTTCAGCTTGACCATAGATTGGCTGAGCGAAATCTCTCTTTAGCCACTCACCCCCGTGCCATATTCCAAGCATGAATGTGGGACTCATAACCAAAAGAACCAAAAAAACATGAATGCTATTGAGGTTATCTTCCTACACAATGAGGAATTTGAGTGTCTCCTTGCCTCGTAGGATTTACCGTAATTTTTGGCTTGAGGGGTCTTGACCAAGGTTTGGAGTTATCACGCAACCAACAAAACCCTCATATTACTGGCCCTTTCGGCAATGATCTGCTTGCGCAGACCAAAGTCTCACCCAAAGCAGTATGGGGGGCATTGGAACTAGGTTTCCATACCCTAAGAGAGAATTAAACGAAGTGGACATCCACAGATCTATCTTATTAAACAGATTATCATACATACCAGAAACCCTAGGTCGACTAGCACAGGTTAACCCTGCACGTGTGCACAAAGAGTAGATCCAAAATCCCCTTTAACTGCTCTAACATATCTATGCAATGTAATATTCAACCTTTAAAGTAATATATTTGTGAAAATATCTTACGCATCAATAGTATAAACTTGCATGCAAATCGATATTGATTACTGATAACATAAGTCATATGTAGAAAGCAGAATTCATACACAAAAGTGAAACATAGATGTGTTAGGTACACAAAATTTCCAAAGCAGTTCTTTACTAATCAGTCTTCACAGAAATGCTTACAATTTTCCATATACACCCGCGCACATAGCTAGCGGGGTCTACACACAATCAAATTGAGGTATCCACGCACACAATTAGAATGAGCCTTTCAAACACAAACACTTACTACAGATTCAACTTCACAGTTCTATCATAAAAATATCTAATAATTGATCTATTCTTTTATTTATTAGACTCGATCTATAATTCTATTTATACCTTCGATTGCGCTCATACTATGGCCCCCAAACAGAGGCTTGAGACCACTATTTTACCCATTAACCCATTAGAACTCATGAAGGGACTTTGAGCCACTCCAAAGCACGTTGACTCTTCTTTTCGTAGTGTGCATGACTAAAAACTAACAAAAATGTTGATATTTATCGCAAAATTGTGGTCCTAAGTGACCCTTCTCCAACATTCCCCCAACACAATCTTGTGACTCGTCACGAGTCACAGAGGAGGTGGGGTATTCATCTTTATCTTCAACTCTTCAATGGATGCGGTGAAGAGTGCAAGGATGTCCACGCTTTGACCAACGATGCTCTCAGCCTCCTCCACCAACTTCTGCAATGTAGGTCATTTTGCTGTGAGATTGATGCTCCACTGTGTCTGGCCCAGGGTCTTCACAATAATGTCGATTTCTTGAGATAAATTCATGGCCTTGTCAGCCCACGACTTCATATGGGTGGTGAGGATATTCTTCTTGCAGCATAGATCTTCAAGTTCATCGCGCAACACCAGCATTGTATGTAAGAGAGCCATTCTATGAGCAGGAACAAGTGTGGGAAATGCTTCTTATAGCTCATCAATTTTTTTTTCCTTTGCACGCAGATCCTGTGATATCTTTTAGACAAGGGGGTCTGTTTTCATGGAAGTCCACAATCCCATGGTTGTCTCCAGGAGTTTAGTTGCTATGTCAATTTTTGTTGCAATGCTGGATGAATCCTCATTTACCATGGAAGTGTGCTGGTCTCGTACTTTAGGTAGAGTCTCTTGCTATATCTTGGCTTGTCACTCTGGAATCTGTTGTTCAAAATCTGCCTTCACCGCTTGGACTTCTAAGCGAGAGGCCTTCAAGGTGGCCACCAATATTTCGACTTTGTCTTGAGGCGCGACAGAGGAATGGATGGAAACCTCGAGAAGGTCACTACAAAGGTAATCAATTAAACTTTATAACTTTATGTGCTAGGCCACCACTACTTAATGGGTTGTTTGAGCCTGCAAATACTCTTGTGTACGTGCTGCAACTGTCTTCTTTTCCTCTGTGAGCTATTGGTGCGTGTGTGCCTCTCAACACTATAGCTCATCTATGATAATTGACTGGATCACATGAAAATTTCCACTGGGAAGCATGGAAAATTTAATACCAACCTCAGAGCACGTCTACACTTGCGCGCGCAAGTGGGGTTGCTCCAAGGTGACCGCAGCTCTAGGAAAGGGGTAGATACGACTATCTGTTGTGCTGGTGATGATGCTGGTACTCACGCTCACTTGATATGGCCTCGCCTTAGCAGTGCTCGCTTGAATGTTATCTATCTTGAGTGGAAGTACCTGTAGACCGACATGCATTATGTCCACCACAACTTTATACTGCTCCTCTAGTGTAGCCCATAGATCTTTGGAGGTAGATGATGTGAAGGCATATGCAATTTTTTCTAGATAATTCTTTGTGAGGGTGAGATCATGTGCACTTCCTGCCTTAGATCCTTTTCTCTTATTCGGCGCACCTTTAAGAGTTTTAGATCCTTTCTTGGTGCCTCTAGGGGACTCCTCTTCAGCACCAATCTTTTCATTTCAGCCACCAAGATCAACTTCAGGGTCCACCTCAGGTTCCTTCTCTGCTTCTATCTCTGTGCTCTTCTTGGCTTATTTTCTGGCTTCTGTGTCTTTGGCAGCATCTGTCGTCTCTTTTCCTGATGTCGAGGCTGTGCAAGGCTTGTTAGAGCCTAGCCTGGTTTTCCATGATGCTAGCCAAGTCGAAATGATCTACTCAATTTCGACCTCTGTCACCATGTAGGGCAGGTTGTACCATACCCTATTCTTGCACATGTGGATCTGTATGTTATGCATAGACACCTGAAAGTCTGCAATGACCTTATACTTTTCCTATGTAGCTAGGGAAAATCGAGGGTGTGAGTGGATTTCTGTGGCAAACCCTCCTTCGAATAAGACCCAAAAGATATTATTCTCCATGATACACTTCGGGTCTATGGAGTCCCACAAGTTGGCGTAGTGTGCCCATTCAAACACACTAGGATCTACGTCCAAGAGCACTGCATTCTCTGTTTTTTTCCATGCAACCAGAGAAATGAGCATTAGTAGCCATGAATAACAAAACTTCTTACCCTCTTCCTATGCCTCGTGCACGTTTTTCAGGAATTTAGTGCATAGGAACTAGGACTACTTGAAACTCTCTCCCTTCTCACACTATCCTCCCAGTGCGATGACATGTGCAGGGACCAGTTTAGGCCTGCACTTGTGCATAATTTTGCAAGCCAGCGGTAATGTCTCAAGGCACACTATTGGATCTTCAATCTGTTGAAAGAGGAAGCCCCTAGTATCACGTCCCACCTAATAATCGTTCTTCACCTTCGTCACGAATTTATGCTCCTGGCTCTTTCTGTAATTTTCCATAGGGTCAGGTCCCTTCTTTGGTAGGCTAGTGGTCTGATGGATCAACGCGACATCAATTAGAATTCAATTTTTAATCCAAAGACAGCCATCGTGCACCAGCACCAGCAGCTGGTGCACACATGTATGTGTGATGGGATATCTTCCATAGTGAGGAATCCTCAACAAGTTGATAATTCCGGCATTGCTCAACCCGCGTGCCTAAGGCATGGGCTCTAATTTTACCACTCTAGCATACAAAATGCATTCAAGGTAGTACTCTGGCACTAATTCTGGGAAGGTCTTCTCACTGGATAGATCCTAGTCATCAAGTTTCACTGATGGGAGCTTCCCAAACATCTCCCCCTCCAACATGACCACCTCAGGGATCAAAGGCATTTGTAGGTAGGCACGCACCATATCTAAGTCGTTCAGGGCTTTGACAAAGGTTCTACATGGGTTCACATACTTTGGGATCCACAAGATGGGCTCAGAAAAGAGCACAACCTCCTCAGTTGTAGTCATAGGTCTCTTTGTTAGATCACCCATAGGAGACCTGTCCTTTAGCACCTGGCACAAGGATGTAATTTGTATGGGGGATGTCCGCGACTTCGAAAATGATCCCTTAGTCACCTTAGCCTTCCCCTTGGAAGGTTTTGATATGACTTTAGGGATAAATTCATGAACTCCTTCAGAGCCGTGCTCAGTAGACATGGTGAGCAGCACATAGATCTCTTTAGATTTTGCACTCTCGGCAATGGGGTTGGTGTATTTCATCCTTGGATTGAATATAAACTCAGGATTACTTACTTCAGGCATGGGATTCTCACGGTCAAACATACAACACACACAAATAATCTTAGGGAACAATTCACTAGAACAAAAAAAGAACATAATGCGACACATTTCCTCATTTTTATAGGCTATCCATGGAAAAAATGGTCGGAACTTCATTAATGGCACCTTATCCCCATCAAAACGGTAAAAATCCCATAATATATTATCATTAATTGCAAAAAAGTTTCTCCATCCAATGGTAAAATCAAGTTCTCACCCATAGTTACTATTCTCGCAGCTATTTTTTCCCACCGCGCACAACCTCTGCACTCCTGTCACACCTGCCTGTACATGCCGTCCATGCAATGTGCAGAAAAATGGACTCCTTTTCTCTGGCCATATAATCATTTGGTAGGCATTGGGTTATCCGTATACGGCTTTAATCGGATTCTATTGACGTACCTTGGAAGAATCTCACCACGCAATGTGGCCAAGTGCACCGCACCTCCATTAGTTATCTCCTTCACAATATATGGCCCCAACCAATGCATTCTGAACTTTCGTGGGTGGCGTGAAAAATGATTGTCGTATGATAAAACTAGATATTCTTATTGAATTCCTTCTTATAGATCACTATCATGCCAGGCCTTCTCGCGCACCTTCTGGAGTTGATGATGAAAGTTGGCAATAAACCAATCCTCCTCTAATGGAACCAATTTTGATAGACATTCCTCCATGATGTCTAGTTCAACCATATTAGTTAGTGATGTGATGCGCAGGCTTGGAATTATGTATTCCATCAGCATGATAGCCTCCTGGCCATAAACCATCCTGAATGGTGTTTTACCAGTCAAATTATTGCATGTGGTCTGATAAGCCCATAAGACGGCAGGTATGCACACATCCCAATCATTTTGGTTCGCATTGTAGATATTTGTAAGTGCATTCTCCAAGATTTTGTGAAAGGCTTCTACTGCATTATTTCCCTAAGGGTCATAGGGAGTACTCTTCCGGTGATGCATCTTGAATTCTTCTGTCAAAGCTGCAACAGTCTCATTAAAAAAGTGTGTACCGTGATCACTCATCAATATCTTTGAGCACCCAAATCTATTCAAGATATTTAAAAAAATAAATTGTGCAACAACGTCTGCAGTACAATATTTTATTAGCTTAGATTTTTTCCATCTGGTTACATAGTTTGTTGCAGTGATGATGTAGCGCGCGCTGGTCTTTTTTCCAGGAGGATTAATAGGTCCAACAAAATTAATGGCCCATTTATCAAAATCTTACAGATCCATCTGCAGGTGCAATGACATCTCATCTCTACGCGATGGCTTCCTTGTTCTTTGGCATGCATTAAAAGCTCGACAATATGCATGTGCATCGTTGTGCAGTGTGCGCTGCCATAATCCAACATGCAAAACCTTTTGTGCAGCGGCTTTCCCTGCATAGTGGCCCCCTACCACTCACCCATGAGCTTAAGCCAGGATTTCTTGTATTTCATGTTCTAAGACATACCTTCTTAAAACATCATCCGCACTCAATTTGTATAGTTGACCATCAATCAATGTAAAGATACGCGTGTGACTAACTCCTTTTGTTCCACCGTATATTCAACAAACGCACTACTAGTAGTTAGAAAGTGAATGATATCTACAAATTTTTCATCGACCACTTTAATTGTAAAGAGCTGAGCATCAGGTAAGCCATCCTATAGACTAGTCAGCTCTTCCCCATTCTCAATGCATTATAAGCGATCAGGTCCAACATTCAATCTACCAGGCTTAACAATGATTTCAAAATCATATTCTTGGAATAGAAGTAGCCATCTACAAATATTCCCCCCAACACAGGCTTGTTGGCTAGGTACTTCAAAGCATAGTGGTCAGCAAACATCTTGAAGTGCCCTCCTAGTAGATAATGCCTATATTTCTGCAGATCATAAACCATAGCCAAACCTTCGCTCTCCATGGTCGAATAGTTGTGCTCTGCACTAGAGATATTTCTACTTTCAAAGGAAATGAGGTGATCAATATCTCCTTCTCCTGGTTGCGCTAAGACAGTTCCAAGTGTAATGCCAGATGCGTCAACATGCACATGGAAGACTTTGGACCAGTCAGGGAATACTAAAATAGGTGCAGTAACCATATTTTCCTTAAGAAACTCAAAGCTCCTTTGGCAGTCCTAATCCCAACAAAGGGAACATATTTCTTCAACAATTTTTCCATGGGTGTAGACATCATCGCGTAGCCCTGAATGAATTTTATATAACATCCTGTGTGTCCTAGAATAGAGCACAACCGTTTTATGTTGGCAGAAACCTCTAAATTGACAATAACTACAACCTTGGTTGGGTCTACCATCAAACCTTGCGAACAAACAATATGCCCAAACAAGATCCCAAAAGGAACACAAAATTTACACTCACTACAAGGAAAAGACCCTCTAGCAGATGTTTTTGAGGAACCCATTATAAAAATGGCCCAGATATCCATTTGTAGCAGAGGTTTATAGAGGAGGTTGGCGGGTGGAGGATTTTGTGGATGTTTTTTTTTCCGATGCATTTCTCATCATAAACTGCACCGGTACATTTAACTCACAATGCACCGGTGCATACTAAAAATTGGCACACCGAGACACCGTGCTCTCTGTACAAACTCACCCGGTGCATCTCAATACTATAGCGCACCGGTGCCCTACAAAAAAATAGGCCCGTTGCGTCTTAAAAAACCATTCTCAAAAGAAAACAGGCCCAGTATGCTACGGAGAAACCACCCATCTAAAAAAACGCGCGCACCAAATCGTGGTTAAATAAAAAAAATTTACCAGCGGAAAAATCCACATTTTCACTTCTTCAATGCTCTAGAGCTCTCAAGCACTAGTGTGAATTTCTCCTATGTGAGGTGCCCTACCATCAGTGCTCCCATTGCATACATTGTTGTCATCCATTTCCCACTTTGTGAACTTCCAATTTTGGAAAATGGTGGGAAAATTTGGGTTTTCAAATTCTTCAACAAATATGCCTCCTCAATGCCCAAATGTAAATGTATTTTACTTGTTTCTTAATAACTAAATGTTTTAGCGGATTATATTTGTAAAAAATCTGGGGTTGATGGGAAAACTCCCAGTCAGCCCCCTCCGGTGACCACCTGGCTTCTCTGGCCCTTTGGTGGACCCGCGGATGACGACGATGGCACCCTCCTCCCCGTGGATGGAGATGGCACTTCCTCCCGGTGGATGGCGAAGACAATAGCAGAAACTCCTTCGATGGACCCTTCGTCGCTTCCTCTAGCACCTCTATCCCTCATGCCGCTCCTCCCCCATCTGCCACCCCCACAATGCCACCCCATGACCAGGAGCCACCTACCTCCATCAATGCTGCACTGGTCAGGTTGAAGTCTTCCGCGCGTGAATTTTTTTTCCATGTTTTCAGCTCAGTTTGTTCCATCACGCTACGCAGCATGGAAGGAGTTTCGTTGTCAATTTATTCATAGATGAATCCACTGCAACATTGCTTCAAAGTGTGTTCATTTGAGCATAAAACCAGGCAGGAAACTGTTGCACTGAATTGCTCTAGTTAGCATTGTAGTTTGAAAATTTGATTTTGTTAAAACCCTTAAGAACTAGTTTGTGTGGATGGCATTCCTGTAGAGATGATGCTTAATCGCGGTTTTAATGTCCTTTTTTCAAGGCTGGTAGGACATTGATATATTATGCATGTTTATGGGAGAATTTGAACTACATATTACATATGTTTATATTGTTTATTGTTTACTAAGTTGACACTATTTACTATTTATACTGTTTACTAATTTGACACTATTTACTGTTTATACTGTTTATTGTTTATACTGTTTATATTGTTTACTATTTACAGTAATCCCATATAATGGATTTGATCATGTACTTATGAACAATGGTAGGTGGAGGAGATAGTGATTGTTGTGAACTCATGTAGGAACAATAGTTTGAAAGAAGTAGTGGGCCAATAACTTATTGTAGATTTGGGAAATATCCCAAATCTAATGGTCAAGAGAGAGGTTAACGTTTTGTCTTGTCTAGTCTTCAGGTGATTAGATTTAGCAATCTGCAATTAGAATCAACAACCTATAATATACATAAGGGTGCCCTTACCCAATAAGTACCACAACCATATCTGTTCTGGTAAGAGTGTCAGTTTGTAGAAAGTATGTGCTTTGCCTTCACAGATATCCAATAGTTGTATAAGAAGAGAATTATTCAATGTAGGAATCGGCTATCTCACTCAAAATAATAATTGACTTAATATATAGTGCCTAATATGGTCTATCATAAATACATCATCTTAAAAAGTTAAAAAATAAGATGAATTTAAATAAAACCATTTTTAATATTAAATTGAGATTGGAGTTTCAAACAAAAGAAAATCATTTATGTTTTAAACCATTCAGACCAAACCAAGCGAATCATAAAAATAAACAAAATATGATATCAAGAAAACAACAACAGTGTAAAATTTTTTTCCTGTGGGTGCTGGAAAATCATTTTCCAATGCCTATAGGAAATAAATTTCATGCTTCCATTAAAGTATTTTCTATGGGTTTTTTGATTTCATAGGATTGATCAAAGACAAGGATCAAATTTCAGTCCAAATTCTTAGATACAACTATGGTCAATGTTAATAAGGATAGATCTATTTTATCCACCCACAAAGCTAAAATGAATCAGTTACTTTCCATATGGATCTCTGTGATATTTTATTTTATTTTTTCAATCTATGTAATTATTTTCCCTTCTTAATTATCTTAAATGATTTTTCTTTTTAATAAGAAATGAGTGGTCAATTTTTTTTTCTATTTTATGTGACACCTCTATTTCACTTCACTGGAGAGTATACCTAGTTTCTCTTGGTACAACCATATTTCAATTTTCCATCTGCATTCCTGTCACACATATGAATACATTGTATGGTGGTCTCCAAAGCCCCCAGTGATTTTTGTGCTGGCTTTATCATAGTACCAACTTTTTCAATTAGGAAAAACTTACTGCACCCATAAAAGGAAAATCCTATATCCTATATGGGGATAATTACACATCCTATTCTTTTAAGATTTTCCTAAATTTAATATAGAGCAGATATATTTGGATCTAAAATTTGTCAAACTCAATGCATTATCTGGTAATAGAAATCTCAGCTGTGTGAATACTTGTTACATTTATCAGGGCACTAATCGATTCACTTGGTTTCGTATGTGTTGTTTACTTTATGGTTTCATAACCCTCATTTGAGTTATTTTGTTTCTTTTTCAAGGATGTTGGGAAGTTCCTAAAACATAAATATGAGATTATGAGAAATGTGTTGGTCCCATTTGCTCAAATGGGTAGTCAACCCAGGAAGAATATGTTTCATAATCCCACCCATATATTGATCTTTGAGAGTGCCATAGGTGACATCATAGGATGAAGCAGACCACCATTGTCACTAAACCAAGCACCCATTGAAATTTCTGAACTTTGAATTTGTAACACTCCTGTATCTTTACACTTCAGAATTTTACCCTAGTTTATTCTCTAATGTGTACTGTCTATATTGTAAAACAAGAAGAAATTTTTCCAGATTTCACAAGCTTCATGGTTGGACCAAGGATCCTCAGGATGCTCTTTTACTCAGATTTGATTGCTAATTCTGAAGCACTAGGATCACTTTAAAACTAGGAAATTTGGCTTGTAAGCTTTATTATAGTTTTTTATGATATTATTGGCTATGGTATTATGTTTCATGCAAGTCAAATTGAAGGTGTTGGAGATAATTAGATCCTATTTGATACTCCAAAACGTTTTCATGAAGACACTAATGCCTTGTTCAACACTAACTTTCCAAGGGAACAACATGGACACTTAGTTGCAAGCATTGGTTCCACTCCTCAACATTCACAGAAGAGCACCTACCCCTCAAAGGGTCAATAAAGGAGCTTAAGAAGAGATTTAGAAATCCTGTTCGAGATGGTGGTGATGTAACCAACCTGGTTTTACCCTTGAGAGGTCTCATACTATTGGAGTGACTTCAAAGAGAAAGAGGAGTCATACCCTTGGAACATCCAAGGACAATAATGCTTAAGTGATGGAGATAGATTACTTTTCTGCAAACCATAAGGAGGTGCCAATAACTAAACATAGGTTTGAACCCTTTGTCATCTGTAATATTTCGAAGCATCTCACAACATATATTAATTAATTAATTTAAATTTATATTCCAAGTCTTTAGGTTTGCACTGATTCTTACAATGTTGCTCCATTATATTGTGGTGAAAGTGTTAAGGCAAGAAGAGGAAACCCTGCAAGCAAATAAATTATAAATTTCCATATTTTTTGTCATGCTGCATAACAACCCCTCAGTTGATGTTAACTTCCAATAGTCACAGATATGATCCCACTGAAGTAATGCATCAATGATTGTTGTATCCTATCCGCTGTAAAATCTAATTCAACTGTAGGTTAAGGAATTATAGCTCTGATAGGTTCTTAAAATTTTCATTTAGAACTTGTCATTAAAGACATCATTAGGAGACAATATGGGAGAATTATGTTCACTGAAAATAATGTTGTTCATTAAAAGAGCCTCAAAATCTATTTATTGAGTCATACAGTAGTACTACTTTCTTTTGTAACTTGGAAAATTTCTCTCGCAATAGGATGACACATGCATTCTATGATGATGTTAAAGAAAAACACGCTATTTAGTATCTACCATTCATCCATCTAAATTTTGGTGAATATTGGATTGTACTTTCTTAAAAAATGACTAACATTCAAGATGACACCTTGTGCTTAGTTATATTTCCATCAGTGCCTCTTTGATAGCTTTTTTACTCTCGATTATTGTCTAACATCCTTTTAAAGCTTTTCTATGGTTCTCCTTTACTACCCCATACTTGTAATGTTTCACTGGGAATGGTACTTCACAACACACACTTCAGTTCAAAGCCCCTTTTTGAGCTCTATGCCTAAGCTGTATCATCTAAACATGATTGTTAAATCACTGAATCAATCAAATGTAATTTTTATTTCCTTCTTTGTAACCTTTTGACATAAATTGTCTTCATAAAAAAAACAAGCAATATATATATTATGCAATAGGGCCTGTGAACTGTCAACTATTAAACGAAGTTATAATAAGGAAATTCCGTCTCTCTAATGAAATATTAGCAGGAATAAAATCTTAATTTTGTGCCTCCACTCTAAGAATTTAACCAATTATAATATTAGAAGTTAGAACTATTCCTTTCAAATATGTTAAACTTTAGTAGTTGAAATGTGGAAATTCAGATCCTAGAGTAATCCATTTGAGCTTTCAGAAAGAGGACAAAGCTAGATGTTCTGGTTTTCATCCAAACTAGTGAATAGAGAAACCCAACTATATCTTACTTGGTACGTACTCAAATGCCCACAAGCACCTCCATTCAGTCATATGTCTTTCAAGGAATGAAAAGAGAATATTCAAATGTGTAGATTCAAATAAGTATTTATTAGGGACTTACACTTGGGAAGGCTTATCCAACATTAAACTCTCTGACCATAAGGAATTCAATTCTTGAGACTGAATTATGACCAAGAAAAGATGGACTTGTAAGAGACATAAAATGAGAAAGTAACATGGAGAAAAATAACTTAGAGGATGAGTCCAACAAAAATTCTGTAAACATTTAAAATAGAGATTTGTGCCTCGTTCTGGAAACCTTCATTTGGTGATCTAGAAAGGAAAAAAGTAGAAATAATTAACTATATGTTATTTGTTGTCACTTAACTAGAAAATTTTATGTAGCCACATAATCAGACTGAGAGGGGTTTCCACATTGTAATACAAGATGTAATACAAATCAAATATCCAAATATCATACCAATTGATTCTCACTGCTATTGATTATGACAGTCCTTGTATCAATATATAATAACTTCTTGATTCCCACACATCATTTGATTTAGTTTGCTGCCATCATCTTATGGGTACTTTTTTATGGGATATGTGCAGTGTATGATGCTTGTTATTCAGGTAAACATTTAGAACTCATTTCAATCACTTTATGCTTTTTAGGATTAAGTTGGCACGTGACACTACTTTTAAACAACTCTTCCAAATATTATAGTGTCAGAACTATTACAAATTGTATTAGGGTTCCCAGTAGAATGTAGTTTCATCAATGGTCTCTCAATTATGGCTCTGAAGTATACATCCAATAAATACCCATGCATGTAATTCACAAAAACAAGGAATACTTGAAGTCAGTGGTAGTAGCACTTTTGTGGCAATGAGAAATCTAAGTGGAAAGGGCATGAAATTTGATACATTATGAAAAACATGAACCAAGAGCATATAAGAAAAACATAAAAAAGCTTCCAATATATTAGATTGATTTGGGAATTTGGTATACCAAAACATTAAATTATAAGAACCATAACATAAACATTAATAAAGCTTATAAAACCCCAATCTTCACATCTTTTAGATTTCAGCAAGATGCGCTACTTCTACAACGATTTTGAGGGGGTTGTTATCAGCCACTGCCCTCCTCACTCTTTTACCCTTTTTTCTGAATTGTTTGAGATTATTTTTCACTCTCTAATGGAAGCTCATTTATAATCAAAATTTGATCCTTCAGTTTTGGATTTAACTTAGCTTTCAACCCCAACCTAAATTTGTTTGTAGGCCTTGTTTGTGGCCTCTTAGAGTATTTTGTTGCATGCTAAATTTTTGCAATTGTCTCATCTTTCTTGTTGTCTTGGACTCCTGTTTGTTGCCCTCTATGCCCCCTAGTATTTAGCCTAGGGATTTTCCTCCTGTTAGGGTTGTTAGTGGCTTTTGCAGCAGCTTGATGACTTCTCTTAGCCTCTGTAGGTAAAGCCCTTTCCTTCTTATGTTTTCTAGGAAGTGGCTGCCTCATTACCCTCTCACTCAACTGTTGTGCTTGCTTCTTTAATCCATGAAGATACATGATCTGAATGAGGCCATGGTGGTATACATCATGGGGATATAAAATCTTTCTTTTTCTTGCACAGACAACCATTTTTATTAAGCTTTGATGCAAGAAATAAGGGAGATTCATCTTATTGAACCTAGCAACATGTACCATAAATCTCATGTGATAAAGAAAGACCTTAGAGAAATGGCCATCACATGTGAAATAAAGTTGAATTAGTCGCATTACTTTATCCCAATCTGGTTTTAAAATGATAGAGTGGACCCCAATGCTCCAGCAAGGGTCATGAAAACTGTCTTTTAGGAAGAAATCTAGGTTTACCCCCTATACTGGTTTCCTTTTGAACCACATTTCTCCCTCAGTTGGTGTGTTCGTTGCTTCTGTGATTCTTTCCTTTGTTACAGGAAAGAATAGCCCCTCAAACTTGGCTTTTTTACCATCAAAAGTATCAATGAAATAAGAATAAAGTTTTATTTTATGCCCATTGAAAAACCTAATGATGGGAAACCAACATGTTTCGCTGAAAAATGGAAATTCATCAGCACCATAAATCTCGAATGCAGAAGCTCCATCTGGCTGATAATGATATAGGTGCCCACTCTTTCCAATCTATCAAAAAAACGTGAGTAGTTATCAGAAATATAGTTTAACTAATGCAAAAAGACAGCATAATGTGCATGAACTCTACTCGATGATGTTACATTCCAAACAAAAAAACTAAAACAAATAAACACCTAACAATCTTGATTTTTGCGAAGTTTGTCTAGGCCACTATATTCAATAATGTAAATAAATAAAGGAAACAGTGAAGCAAAGGCTGAATTGATTTGATAGCATGTGATTAAAAGTCTGCAGGCATACTTTATGTCACATTCATAAATGACAATCATATATGTTCTTGCAAGAATCAAATGTAAATTGATAAAAATACTCTAGTTAAACTAAAATACATTATACTCGTATAGATCTGGAACTACTTAATGGTAAAAAAGAATAATTTTACTGTCACATGCATGAGAGATTGTTTTAACAAGTGTTGAAGAGAGTTAGAATTCAGCCCTCATTAGAAAGATGAGGAGAAGAGGTAAGGACTTGGGAGGGGTTAGAACTTAGAAGGACAAGGTGGAAGAGTTGGGTTATTTGGACTAGGGGAAGAAAGACTTGATTCATGTGAAGTGTCACAAGATCACCCAATGCCTTCATGGTTTATTCAAAGTGCACTTTCCTAGGAGGCGCTTTATTCCAGGTAGATTCTCTCATGCAAGTTAGGCAGAATTAGGGTTAGGATTATGTAACCTATGTTAGGTGTTGTGCATTGGATTGCTTTATTTTGTAAATCCCAGCCAATATTCCTCTATGAAAAAAAGGAAAGGTGGAGGTTGTCAATAATTTTGTGAGTGTGTGTACTTAGGACTCAGGAGTTGAGCTAATTGCATTGTATTTCTTAGTATTTATGTTTCCTGGCTATTAGGTTTATTTTTTAGTATGAATGAATTGAGAAATAGGTGTATTTTAAATTTTACTCTATAGTCATTGACTTCTAAAATTATGGATTTTTCACTGTATTGTTCAATCCTATTATTTCCTAAATAATTCTCTGGTACAGTCTGCCCCAATGTTGAAATGTATAAAAGCGGCATTGATTGTTAAGTACATTAGAGGCACTTTGTGGAAAACAACATATGGTGCAAAACAATATTTACATAATAGATTTCGAGACCCTTTATCAGACTATAGTACTCTGTGACCCGCGTAGCTTTTGGGAACATTCTGATTCTGATTTGGTGACATTTTAGGTGCTTCAGTACTCATCTATCTTATTTATGAAATGGATTCTAGACCGAGCTATGAATTTCATGAATCTTCTTGTTCCAGAAAAGTTGCTCATGAGAAGAGGTGGTCTTGGTTAGCAAATATTATGAATGAAAATGATAAATAATCCATATATAACACTAAAGTAATATCTCAGTAATTTGATCCATAACCTAATTGGACTGTACCAAAAATTGATGTTGAAAAAATCTAGAATTTGCCTACGTTCAAGTTTCGCACTGCCAGTTTATTTCGCTCTGCTTCTGTAAATATCCCTATATCCTTGTGCCAATAAGTTTATCAAGTTACTTTGATTAACAAAGAGGATGTTGAATGGGGTTTAGAAAATGGATACATATACATCCATATAGGCCTGATACAGTTTGGGATAAATATGTTAGTAAGGCCAAGACTAAACACTTGTTTCCTATCTTGTGTCTTAGATACATGATGTAATGAATTTAATGATGCCCTGTTAGGTGGATTCCAAATTCTGTTAAATAATGGTCTTGTTTGGTGATATGTTATTCCAAGATATCAAGTGTCTCTTACAAACCCATACGTTAATGAACTTCTACAAGATTTCATACAATTCCATGGCTTTAATGTTGCAGACCAAACCCAAATTGCTCAATTACATACTATAGTTTGCATACGATTTGTTACAACAACAATGCATCCATTAAACCCAAATATTTTCAAAAGAGCATTGAAAGAGGGAGTTATAGTTAGTCTAGGAAATATTACTCCTTTACAATTAGGGTTTCATTCAAGTTACACTACTTGAAGAATGGAGCAGTGATTATATACCGGTGTCTCAAAAGTATCCTCAACTCTCCAATACACCACAAAAATTGTGATTTGTTACAAAATCTGATGGGAGCGAGGGTGTTACACAGTAATTTGTCACCGTCCTTACCATTCCCCGTCCCGCACAATGGAGGACCCATTATGTGACCTGTGAACACTGTCATGCCTTGAAAACATCATCAATGCATCCCTCTGAGTATGAGCTTCATTTTCCCTTGAGACATCTCCTTGCAAAATCCATGAAAAAACTTCTTTTTGTATCAAGGCTGAGAGATGTGCCTGTCAATTCAATCGTGGAAATCCTCAGAAGAGGTCGTGGCCATCAGCGCTCGTCATTATAGAGCAAAGAATCTGTTACCACCCATTTTAGGGACTGTTTTTTTAAATATGGATGGCGGAAGTTGAGTTCAAACAAACTCACAACCATTGCCTATCTTGAGTTGGGAGGTTTGGCTGCGGGAGTTCTATGGAAAGGAATTGGTTTTGCCACCTCCCATGGAACCTTCCTTGTTGATAGGGCCAATCCCATAATAATAGGGATCCCAACTCCCTCCTTCCCCATCTATAAAAGCTTGCTCAGATCCATGGCAAGCTAGTCTTGAAGTACTGAAGCTTTGCATCTCCCTATTCCCAAGTGCCTTTGTGCTGTAAAGAATCCCTTCTTTCCCTTAAGGCCCATTCAAGCGAGGAGACCATTGTTACGAGACTCTGGAGAGGTTTTCCCTTTCCTCGGCGAGCTTTGCGAGACGTGGACGACCGGAGACCCGTTCGAAGGAAGCTGCGACGTCAGAACTTGGTTGTAACTTCTATTCGTTTATTAATTAATAGATGACTATGATTATGGTTCCACTCCGTTTTCCATCATGTTAATGAGAGTTATATCTTTTCTGACCGATGTTTAGTTACATATGTTGGTTCCTATGCTTGTATCTGTTCGTTTCTTCTATGTGCAGGTGTTCATCCGCGGAGATCGTGGAAGAATTGTGATCTGCCAGGGCTGAAGGACGGGGACACTTCTTCTTCAGATCATAGAGTTGGAATCCAGGTAGGCTTCTATTCCAAGTCTTTCATTCGTAATTAGGAGCTTGCGTCATAACATTGTTTGTTTGTTGCTAGACCCCTGCTGGGCTAGTAGGGATCGCCTCTGTCCGCAGAGGGGATTTACCTCCTCAACAAATTGGCGACTCCGCTGGGGAGATCGTCCGGTTTTCCTTGTCTCGTTTATGTCGGTTCGCCTTGATCGTTTTCCTTGCTTGATGAACCTTCTGGGTTGGATTCTTTCATTATTTTAGCTTCTTGGTTTGCTTAGCTTGTATTGGTCTGCTTCCAGAGTAGCTTGTTTTTTAATTTTTATTGAAGAACTCGACTGGCGCGGTTTTTAACCCGACAGTCGCGCCACTTGGCGCTTGTTGCCTTTGTCTGTCTCGCGCCAATTGGCCTCTGGCGCCAGTTTCAAGTCCACATTCGCGCCACCCCTGTGACTTTTTTGAGTTTCTTCATTTTTGAGCTGTCTGGACTTGACCAGTACTTTTCTTCTTGATTTCCTGATTGTCTGAGTGTGTTGGAGTCTTGTTTGGCTGGAATTCACCGCTATCCTTTGGTTGTTTGCCTCTATCTACCGATTTCACGATTTGAGCCCTAGGGCATCTAGTGGCTTAGTGTATCGAGCCCTCCTTGGGATTTTTGGTGTCTTGATTGTCCTGTCAACTTGTTGATTGGTTCTCCACGCTCTTTTAACAGTCTTTGATCGTTTTGCTGCGTCTTTTGAGTGATTGTTCATTCCTTCATTCAGAATTCGTTTGCCCTTGCTTTGGACCTAGATCACACGGTCCATTGGAAGTTTTCGAGTCTTTCTTTGCTTTGAGGGACTTTGGGTCGATTTGGAGATTTGGTTGCTTGCTTTGTTGAGTGAATGTTGTTTGTTTTGCTCTCTTGGTTATCATTTCTCAAATTGTTCCTTTTGTTTTCAGTGCACATTAGCCATTAAACATTGAAAATAAAAAAAATCTCTCTTGCTTTTGTTAATTAGTGCAAATTGTGATCTTTTTCCATATCGCTAGTGATTAGTGTTTGAATGAAAAGTGTGCAATTGCATTAGTTGCATTAGAGACATTTTTGTTTGTATTCCGTTCATTTCGTTTGTATAAAAGCTCTCAACTCTCATTTAACTAGTTTTCATCGAACGAAATGTTGCATCGTGGCATATAGCTTGCATTTAGGAGACACTACATACGATAAGGCCTGGAAATTGAAACTTAATTGAAGATCAATTGTAAAATTTATTCAATTAACCTAAGGCAGCATTGGAACTTAACGAAACATATTTAGAAGGTCTAGGCTAGAGACGTGTTCCGGCGTCGTTAAACCTAGCAGCTGTCGTTCGCCTGTTGGCTTTAGACAGCGCTAGTACGGACTTGCGCTCCCCATACCGTCGCGTATATAAAGGGAGACCCCCATAGGTTTTCAATCCTTTATCCACAGGAAGCCGAGTCTGCCGCCCTATACCCGTGATACACCGAACACAGCATTCGGGGAGACTACCTGCACGTACGGAAGGTCCTTGGTCGATTTCTGTTTCATTTTTGAAACCAAGGTGTATATTGCAGTTCACGGATATTTGGTACACCCTTTGTGCCTAGTTTTTCCTGAGCAGTCATTTGGTCTTTTCTGACTCCCTAAACTTGAAGAGACCGTCAAGCGCTTGTCCTTTCACGCTTGTGTCAACTCTGAAAGAGATAGAGTCATCTTTTGTCGTTTCTCGACTCTTGAAACATGAAACGGTAGAATTTCTTACTTTCCAATGTGGTAAAATTAATCGCCCACGATTACACGCCTGTTTAGATATTGCTTGTTGGCCGTTTGATCGTGTGTCTTAAACTCGTTTTCAGCCCGTGTGTGGTTTTGAGTTTGATGGCAACTTTTTCAGAGTTTACCAACCAA
This sequence comes from Pinus albicaulis, assembly GCA_034641835.2. Classification (NCBI taxonomy): domain Eukaryota; kingdom Viridiplantae; phylum Streptophyta; class Pinopsida; order Pinales; family Pinaceae; genus Pinus; species Pinus albicaulis. Next base: position 637,210,325 of record CM076574.1, on the reverse strand, counting down.
GGAATCCCCTCAGAAGGGAATCCTGGTCATTTTCCTCCTTTTGGAAATGTTGGTGCTCCTTACATGGCGACGTTGTCCCTTCCTGGGTTAACTGTTGGGTTGCCCGTTTGGTTGTTCTCAACCTCTGTTGTCCCGAATGTCTCCACTACTGTTCAATCAGTTCCTCCACCTGAACAACCTCATGTTGATTCCAAGGTGGACCTCTCCCCTTCTTCGCCTGTTTCTGCGTCCTCCTCTTCTACTTCGCCTGGTGAAATTCTGGATTCAAGTAACCAGGTGGCTAAGAAGAAGAAGAAGAAGACAAAGAAGAAGAAGCCTGATAAGCGAGAGGCTAAATGTACGGCTACTGCCTCCGAGATGTCTCCTCTTGATAGTCCTTCCAACCCTCCTCGGAAAGTCAAGTTCCCGTGCATGTTGTGCACGGGAGACCATCTTCTTCAAGACTGCCCTGGCATTCCCAAGGTGCTCGAAGTATGGTCCAACGGCTGCCCACCGTTGCCTTTGGCTTCCGGGAGTCAAGTTGGGGGCACGTCTTCAGCTGCTATTGATAAGGACTCTAAGAAGCAGGGTAAGATCACCAATCCTTGTAAATTGTGTGAAGGGCACCATGCCATTCACCTTTGTCCTTATATGGATGAAGCCAAGCGAGTCTTGGACAACCCAGTCGGTTCTACACCACGCCTTCCACCTGGTTATAATCGGCTTTCTTCGAGTCCTCCGCCAGCTGATCCCATGATTGGTCAAGAGTTATCCTTGGTCGATCCCACTCCCCCAGAAATTCAAATTCACGAATCCATCCCCAACCAACCATTGGTCGTGGGATCGGTTGAACTGGCCCCGTCCACAGTGCACCAGGTCTTTTCTGTCGAGAGTGGACCTCACACCCCCCATGTCCTTCTGATCTCTTCAGATTCTTCAGACTTGGAGAAAGATTCTCCTGTCCCTGTGCTTCAAGAAGCTCCTCCTCTGCCTCCCATGATGGAGGCTACGGAGGATATTCCTCCCGCCTTCGAGATGGAGGTCATGGGGGAGGCTTCTGCTTCCGTAACATCAGGGGAAGACCTTCGCATCTCGATGGTAGCCCCTCCGAGTAGTTTGGTCGCTTCCTTTGACTAGAATCGATTTGCAGGATTTCGCCTTCCGTCTTATGTGCCTTTCGAGATCACAGTACAGGCTCTTGGTCTGGTTGTACCCAGCACCATTATAGACGAAGGTGCCTTTGTTAGTATTCTGTCTTCAACTACCTGGCAAGCTTTCGGTTCGCCGCCGCTTGCGCCTGTTACGCAGAATCTGCTCACTTTTAACAGAAGGACGAGTCAACCGTTGGGGATCCTTCCAAGGTTACCTGTTACTTTGGGAGGCAAAACCATCCATATGGACGTGATGGTCGTTCCAGGCCCCTTGGATTTCAATCTGCTTTTGGGGCGCGATTACACCTATGCCATGGGAGCGCTCGTCTCCTCCCTCTTTCGTGTGGCCTGTTTTCCGCATGAAGGAAGGATCGTGACCATTGATCAGCTGTCATTCTTAGGTCCTAATGTGGTAACTGGTCCGCCATCACTCTCCCCGGTTTTTATCCACCGTTGTCTCGCCTCACCGGCAGGCCAACTATGTGGCTACCTACCTCGTGCTCTGTCGTTGATGATGCCACAGGCATCGTGGCTGGGGCATTGGGTCCGACTGCATCGTTTTCCTCCACGGAGGAACTTGTAGTGTACCTCTGTTTCATTTTGATGTAAGCCGGTTAGAGCACAGTTCCCCTGTGTCAAGCTCTTTAAAAAATGAAACCAGGTTGGTCGAGCACAGTTCCCCTGTGTCAAGATCTTTAAAAAATGAAACCAGGTTGGCGGAGCACAGTTCGTTGTCTTGTGTCAAGCTCCTTAAAAAATGAAACAAGATCGCTAGAGCATAATTCCTCAACTTGTGTCGAGCTCCTAAAACAATGAAACAAGTTGTTCGAGGATAGTTCTTTTAAGTGTGTCAACCTCGGTAAAATAATGAAACACAAGCATATTCAATTCGAGTTTTGTCAGTTTCAGCTCAAATCTCATGTGTGTTCAATCTTCACTCCATTTTCAATCGAGTGAAGCTTGGGGGGCATGTGCCTCGATTTGAGACAACATGCTGGGGGGCATGCCCGTCTTTCTTATTATCAAGCATAGTTTGTGTTTTAAGCTTGCGTAAAAATAAAACTCTTTTCAAGCATAGTTTGCATATGTGTGTGTTCATGTGTGCTTTTAAGCTTGCGTAAAAATGAAATGTGTGATTAAATGCATTGTGTGAATACATTTCGCATAGGGTCGTTTGTTATGTAACTGATACATTAGATTACATCTGTATTAGACATTTGCATGACATATAGAAAACATCATCACATGTAAAGAAAGATCCATCCAAATAGTCATATGTATATATATATATATGTGTGTGTCGAAATGTTTGCACAGTGTGCGTCACATAAAACTCAAAAAATATACATAATTGTCTTAATACATCCTGAGACACTGTGTCTCTCAAAAAATAGGTGTGGCATAAATCCTAGAGACTAATCCGCATGGTGCTCATGATAGCACGTCACTGCACGCACTAGCCGCCTCAGGATTCGGTGGAGCCGGTTTGGAACTCCCATCGTATGGCGCTGGTACTCCATCGGTACGTCTGATAGCCGGGCATAGTCCGGGATCCCATGGGCAATCCCCTCGAGGTTCTGGACCAGTGCCTCTCCTCCGGTGCCTTCCCCCTGGATCTCAGGGGCGAGTTGTGTCCTCCGGGAGATAGGAGACATCCCGGCTAGTCTCTCAGGTCCTACATCTGCATGCATATATAATTGTGTTAAGACAAGTGTGTATTAACAAAAAAAAACATATAAACATGAAATCAAAAATTTGAGGTCTTACCCAGCTCCTCGTCCCAGTCATCCCCTTCTGGTAGTGGGAGATCTGGGTCTCCTGTAAAGTCAGTTCCCGAATAGGGCCAATCTTCCACAACGATCAGTTGGCACCGTAGCCACCTAAAGAACTCTGGCTTCCAGGACATCTGTTGGCCACCTCCAGATCTGGGCATCAGTGCTGCCCAGCGAGCCATTCGCGGCTCTCGTGGTGCCGGACTCGCCACATGGGCCTCTTGGCCCTGGAAGGTTGGTATGCGTTCTAGAATGAACGATACCAAGATAGAACCATACCCAAACTGCTTCAGTTTCCCCTGTTTGCACTTTGTGAGCTGCCTTTTCATATTGATGGTCACAGCTCATGCCCAATCATACAGTCGGGGACCCATGCATTCTGAGGCTAACAGGAGTTGAGTCTTCGTGGCCTCATGCGGAGCCTGCGACCCAGCAGCCCACGTAATGGTGTGGAGAACTACTCTCAGTGCTAGATCAGGGATGGTGGAGATGTATACTTTCTTACTTCCTGATCCTGTTTGTGCCCCTCGACACACCCGCGCCATTACCTCTTCCATCTTTTCCCCTGATGGTCTGCTCCCAGTCAGTACAGGGATTGGACCTCTGCGGGACAATCCAGTAATGAAATAAATGTCAGTGACCTCCAATTCCAGCACCTGGTCTCATATTCTGAATACTTGGTCATTTTCATCCCAGATGTTGATTAGATATTGGACAAGCTCGGGCTGAGCTCGTAAACATGGCGTGAGGAAGAACTTTTTCAATCCGCAGTCTCTCAGAGCGTTCATGCAAGCTTGGCTTTGCATGGCCTCTTCATCCTCATCTCCGTGCTCTCGTTCCTTCCATTCAATTGCCATTTTGAGTGTTTATCTGCATTCACATGGTCAAAAGCCCTGATTAGATCTTTTGTAAGCTTCAAAATTCAAGAAATTTGGTATAAATGTCGAAATTTTAGGCGAAAATTTGGTTTCCGCCGCTGGCGCGACTGTTTTGCTGACAGTCGCGCCAGGTGGCGCGGCCCCTTTAGTAAAAAGAGCTCAGTGGCGCGGGTCCGTGCCCGATACCCGCGCCACTGGGCCCGGCCCTAAAATTTCAAAAGTGCCCTTCCAGAGCTGATTTATGAAGGGAAATCATTAAAAAATGTATGGAAAGAAAGAGAAAAGGAGCGCCTCTTACCTGTCACAGACGAGACGCCGAATGGTTGCCTGGATCGGTCGCAATCGCCGTCAGAAGATTCTGCTCCAAATGGACCACTGCTACTCTCCACAAGGTAAATAGTAAAAAGTAATTTCATTTTTTACCATTGGACATATTTATAACTTTTCGACGTTAAAATGAGTTTTTAAAGTTATTTCTTGTTAAATATTTGCATGTATTATGTCGAAAATGGATTTTACGCTTGTTGGGTATGTGCAGTGACAGGTTTTTGCGACTTAGAAGGTGGAAACGAGTTGTATTTTATACTTTTTCGGACTCGGTAAATACACGAAAAAGTCACTCCGGAGTCATCTTTCAGCTCTTTTCTGACTCTCTAAATATGAAAAGATCGCCGAGGCCCTTGTCGTTTCGATCTCGTTAAAATGGACGCGAATCGACATTCACCCAGTATAAGTTTAACCCTTTTTCGGGCTGGGCTGGATCGATTACGAAAAAGGAATACCCTAGCCTATCGCGACTAGGAGGTTTTCCCGGATATTTTTTTCTACCTTTTCGGATCTGGGGAACTATTTACGAAAAGGGACCTGTGGAGTTTTCTTTTCCGCTATCTTTTCAAACTCTCTAAACATGAAAAGACGCCGAGTTCTTCCTTTGTCAGACTCGTTAAACCCTGATGACATTGGATTTCGTCGAAATGACGTTCTCCGAGTTTCTCCTTCCTAGGACTCGTTAAATGCACTAGGATGGATTCGCCCGAAGGGCGGACTTATATCACAAGCATATGCTATCCCCTTCAAGCTTGTTATCAAAAATAATTGGGGTACTCGCCAGAAATGGTGGGGGAAAAAATGAAACCATCGTCGTTGTCGTCGGCAGTATGTCGCTCTTGAACATGGCACTTGTCTGCATTCGTGTCGGGTTGGGGACATCTCATCTCGTTGCTTCAATTTGCTTCCATGGGTTTGGGTAATCTCTTTTGACCTCTCATCTGTTCACTGCCTCGTCGCCATGACTCCTGATCCGTTGATGTCAAATACTGCCAAGTCCATTGTCGTGCCGTTTATATGTTCAAGAGAAGTTGGCCTCTGCGAATATCAACCTTCCTCTGTTTCTCATATGGCCCCGATTCACAACAAAACATTATGTTCCTCTGTCTCGTGTCGATGATGTGGGAATCATTATGGCCCACCTTCGATCAAGGTCACTTCCTGTCGACTTCAACTCATTATCCAGGAAGTTGGTCTAGAGACTCCTGATGGTACCTTGGAACCTGCATGCCTCAATGGCAGGTTCGTCGCATTCGACGTGAAGTTTACATCATGGACTTCCGATCGAATGATTCTGCGGGTGTTCGACGTCAACTCATTTATTCGCACGCCGTAGATTGTACCTGTAGTACCTTGAGGACCATTGTCATTATTGGTGGTTTCTCTCGCGTCTGTTAACAGCTTTCATCATTGGCTGGTAATTAGACGATGTTCTTGCATGTTCGACATCAGCTCACACATTCGCATGCTAGAACTTGTACTTGTTTGGGTCGAGATGGAGCGCAAGACCCTGGATTGTGTCTGTTGTAATCCAGGCTGCGATTGTGGATTATTGTCATTATGTACATGACTCAATGATTGGATGGCTGCGACCATACCTGAGTCTATTTGTTTGATCTTAGTTGGATGGTTGCGCCCATACCCTGGATCCGGATTATAGCATACTCTGTTTCGGATGGCTGCGTCCATACCACATATACATCATGTACTTGAGATATCAGTTGTATCTTTCTGCGCAGGTTTTCCGACGGCGGGCCTTCAGTTGAACATGTTCTCGTAAAGCATTTCACTCCTCTCTCTCTCGGGCCTCATACTTTAGGGGGCATCTGTTACACAGTAATTTGTCACCGTCCCTACCATTCCCCGTCTCGCACAATGGAGGACCCATTTTTTGACCTGTGAACACTGTCATGCCTTGAAAACATCATCAATGCATCCCTCTGAGTATGAGCTTCATTTCCCCTTGAGACATCTCCTTGCAAAATTCATGAAAACAACTCTTTTTGCATTGGCGCGGGTAGACAGTTCAGTGCTCGCGCCAATCAGGGAAATCCTGTAAAGAGGTCCCGCCACTTGGCGCTCTGTCATAGAGCAGCAATCGCGCCACCCATTTTAGGGACTGTTTTTTAAATATGGATGGCGGAAGTTGAGTTCAAACAAACTCACAACCATTGCCTATCTTGAGTTGGGAGGTTTGGCTGCGGGAGTTCTATGGAAGGGAATTGGTTTTGCCACCTCCCATGGGACCTTCCTTGTTGATAGGGCCAATCCCATAATAATAGGGATCCCAACTCCCTCCTTCCCCATCTATAAAAGCCTGCTCAGATCCATGGCAAGCTAGTCTTGAAGTGCTGAAGCTTTGCATCTCCCTATTCCCAAGTGCCTTTGTGCTGTAAAGAATCCCTTCTTTCCCTTAAGGCCCATTCAAGCGAGGAGACCATTGTTACGAGACTCTGGAGAGGTTTCTCCTTTCCTTGGCGAGCTTTGCGAGACGTGGACGACCGGAGACCCATTCGAAGGAAGCTGCGACGTCAGAACTTGGTTGTAACTTCTATTCGTTTATTACTTAATAGATGACTATGATTATGGTTCCACTCCGTTTTCCATCATGTTAATGCGAGTTATATCTTTTCTGACCGATGTTTAGTTACGTATGCTGGTTCCTATGCTTGTATCTGTTCGTTTCTTCTATGTGCAGGTGTTCATCCGCGGAGATCGTGGAAGAATTGTGATCTGCCAGGGCTGAAGGACGAGGACACTTCTTCTTCAGATCATAGCGTTGGAATCCAGGTAGGCTTCTATTCCAAGTCTTTCATTCGTAATTAGGAGCTTGCGTCATAGCATTGTTTGTTTGTTGCTAGACCCCTGCTGGGCTAGTAGGGATCGCCTCTGTCCGCAGAGGGGATTTACCTCCTCAACAGAGGGTTAAAATTTCAACTCAATCCAAACATCTCAGAAGGAAGTCAGAGTGAAAGAATTCCTAGTTTTTATGTTCCCCGGATGTCTATGTCCAACATACCTATAAGTAGCTTCCGAAAGCATGTACATCTACATAGCTTTAGTCCTTCTACTTCTTGTCCATATTGACAAGAAAAGCCAAAAATTCCAAAACAAAAATACGAGTCTCTTAATTTTCCTAGTTCGTCAACTAGTGATCATAATGGCCAACATACAAGTTGCCAAGATTGTATCCAGATCCTTATTCCTACAAACGATATCAAGATGTATAGTCTACCTCGGGAAAATGTTGGTAATAAATCCGTAGTCCCTGATAGGAGTTTGGAGCCAGGAAATAGTACTCCCAAGTTAAAAAATGGTAGTCTAGAAAGTGATTTGCAGTTCTTACATTATAGATCTTCTGGAGAACCTGAATCAAATGATATCATCAAAATGAAGAATTTTGTGAACTATCAGTCAGTATGTCTTGCCCAGAATTTAGATGATTTCGCTAAAGATGTTCTGGAAATGAAAGAACATATAAAGACTTTGCATCAATCTCATTAAATTGTACATGAGACATAAGCCAATCATTCTTCTAAATTAGATGTAATATCAAAACAATTAGAAATCATCACCCGAGTTGTTTCTAATTTTAATGGAGCTCTTCCTAGACTCAAATATCCCTCTGATTATTCAATTGTTGAAAAGGAAGGACCAAAATTTCAATATCACAAAACAACTAAACAATCCCCCATCTTGTTTTTGAAAGATATGGATCTCCATGAAAATTTACAGATAGAAAAAATATCTATGGGAGTCAAAATTGCTAAAGAAAAGTTGGAGTTATTAAAGAAAAATCTTCCTCCTGTCTATGAAATAAAAATGGTTGGTACTATGAGTGAAGAAGTTGGATTAAATTCTAGTAAACAAAAATGTAATGAATCATTTAACTTCTCAAACAAAGCTCATAAAACCGTTGAGTGTGATTTATGTTCATGACACCATAAAAGTTCTTTTTCCCAATGGGTTAAGCAAATGACATAAGTTGATGAAAAAGAAGAATCCCTTGAAGTCTTCAAAACTTTTGGTATTTCCTTATTCATTAATTTTGATAGCTTTTATGAGTGAACTTGGGAAGAATGAACCTTTTACAAATTTCAGATCATGAACGAATAATATCTCGTGTGGGTGGCCACATGAGAACGTGTGAATGGAATCCGTATATTCGAGTATAATTAGGGGATTCCTACAACTAATTGTGTTATTGTAATGAGGAGAAACCATTAGAAGGTTTTTCCAACAATAATATTAAGATTCAACTATTGTTTTAATACTCATTTATCAGGTTGTGAAGGTCAGTGGTGTTCTCATCTAAAAACTATTTTCTTAATTAAATTTGATTTTTTTTTTTCTACATAGTTCAATTTCTTGGAATGTTAGTTTTTCTTTATTTTGTTTAATAGATAAATATGATGAGTTACCATCCAAATGGTTTTTACCGTAAGTTTGGTATGGAAAATTTATATCAGTGGAGATTTACTAATTATATCTAGTAATAGTAATGTGAGGTATACTCTTATTTTTGTTGTTAAATACACAAATCATGATGAGTATTAGCATGTTTTAAAAAAAATAGTTATCGAGAAAAGATAGTTTCTATATAATCCCGGGTGTTTGGGATTTGAGACCTTTATTATGGTGGTTGTTGAGATGCTAGTTAGGTTAATTTTGTAAATCCAACATTTTATCTTTTTAGCTTTTTAATTTATATAAGGAAGTATTTTTGGTAGATAGTGAAGTGGTAGAGTTACTCATTTTCAGTTATGCTTTGATTTTAGAAAATGTCTTTGGGTGAAAGGAGGAAGATGGGTTACACTTTTGGGCCAAATGTGAAGATGAAATTTAAAATTTTTCCTATTTTATAGATTTGCAATCCTCAAAATTCATAATTCATATAAGAATTATGAATTTTGATTAGGAGTAAAATGAAAATATGTATTTAGTGTGGTATAATCTCTCAATTTTCCATTAATTGCAATATATGTCCTTGCAAATTTTTGCAAAACTTAAAAGGTATGCATGTGTTCATGTAGCATAACTTAGTCTAAAATATGTAATTTTTGAAAATTATTTATATGAGCATTATCTACACTAAGAGAACTAAGTTTTTCATATTGAAAATTTATTTTTTTATGCATTTTTTTTTTTTACGAAGTTATGGAAGTAATACTTTAATTGCATATTTGAATTTTTTATTTTGTATAATTTAACTTATTTCTTTTTTATTCAGCCACTTTGAAACCATCCAAAAAAAATTCAAGTTTTATGTTTAAAACAAATTAGATGAAATTATTATATGAGCTCGAAAGTGTCAAATTCAAATGCTATTGGATATAATATTCTTTCACAAATCCAATGTGATCAACTACACCACTTAAGAAAAATTTCTGCCCTAAATTCAATACGGCAAAAAATGGGGTTGTAGAGAAATCTGTAGAAGAGGTGCTGAAACTTTAATTTTTAGGACTTCAAGAGCTCCATTGAGCGCTTTAAATGGTTGATCGAACACTTAAATTCAAAATTCAAATTGCACGATTGAGCATTAAAGTAACCCTCAATTTACATGGTTAACAATCGTCTCGATCGAGTTTAAAGGCTTGACTGAGCCATAGGCTTGATAGAGTTCAAAGGCTCGATTGAGCCATAGGCTTGGTTGAGCCATTAAAAAGCTAACCCATGAGTGCCCTTACCAACTTTTATTAATGGTATTAATGGTGAACTATACGCTTCAAGGGCTTGATCAAGCCATAACTCTTGATCTAGCCATTAACTAGTGTTAGAAAATGACTAGATTCAGAGTTTGTTTAAACACTAGATTGAACTATTTTTAAGTGCCTCAAGGGCTCGATGGAGCGCTTAAAAATTGCTCAATCGAGCATCCCTTTTCATTAAAACATTCCCTCATTTTGCCAAAAAGTGTAACCGAGCACCATGCTTTAACACCTTTCAAAGAAAACTTTATAAAAGCTTAAATTTATTGAATTTAGATCTTAGATTATGAAAACTCAACCTTTTAATTTTGGTTTTTCCATAAAAAATTCCACCTTCAAGGTTCCTATCCGGAGTAATGTCATCAAAGGTTCAATTCACAAGAAATAATAAGGAGATTCCCCATAGGAGAAATACTTGTCAATAAAGCCCTAATAGGAGGAGGGAAGAGAAGGCACTAATCCTAATCTCTTGATTATGATAGGGAGAGAACATTGATTTGGAGCATCAATTTACAAATAGTTCTCAAACACCCATCTCTAATACATTGGACATAGGTCTTTAAGAAGAAAATAGAAAAAATATTAGATTGAGAAAAATGCTCTTCTTTAGATGTGAGACCAATCTGAATGCTTTTTTTTAGGTCATATACATCATTAGCCATCTTCTATATGGATTTCCAATGCCCTTAAATGCAACTATAGATTCTAATTTTCTCTTTAATAGATGAAAATTTACAATTATTTTTAGGTGGAATAGACAAAGTACAACAAAATATAAATGAAAAATAAAATTGTCAACCTTGTAGAGGTAAAATTGTTGATGACACGATTTTTTCAAAGAACTCCTTACATGAAGGTTATTTATTTAAAAAATAGCGAGTACAAAAAATACAATCATGTTATGGATTAGTAAAGACTATGACGAGTGCAATCCGTAGATTATTTTAATGGCTTAGATGTGCCTCGGTCATAATTTTTAACCAAAAATAAATCCTAAAAATCACAAACAAACCAAACCATAGTTTCTTAGCCAAAAACTAATCCTAAAAATCACAAACAAACTAACCCAAAAAAAACAAAAACTCACAAAACAAACTAGCCAAAAAAAAAATACAAATAAAAACTTAAATTAACACTTAAAAAAAAAAAACCTTTGCCACGAAGTCACAATTCCATTAATCCTTAACCATATACATGGCATTCATGTTCAATGGATATGCAAGTTTCCTGCTCATCATTTTCAAGATTAAGTAATTGTTCAACGTGAGAAACAACTAATAGAAAATATGGAGAATTTATCATTTTTCATTGTAGAGGGAGGGGTGAAATTTTATTGTCATTTCCTCTGCCTCTTTCCATGTAAGAGAATTTTTATCTCTTGAATTATCTTGTACCTTTTTTTAGCTTTGTTTAGCGTTAGTTTTATTTCGTGAATAAAAAAATATTAAATTATTTTGTAATTAAATCTTTGATTTTTTATTTATTTTTTAACCATGAGAATATGAAGCATTGTATTTTTAATTTAAATAGTTGATAAATTGTAAAGCTAATAAGATCAACATGAAGTTTGTGAATGATGAAATATATTTTAGCTTTTTTTTATTTGGTTTATGGATGCTTGTGGTTCTAGAGACGCGTATTGGCTTTGTGAATGTAGCGGAGGTTCAAAAACCTTGCTAATCTATATAATAGATAATGTAAATTTGTTTTTATGGTGTTAATTCTTGTTTTTAATTCAATTGCAAACTAGGTGATTAATTTTATGGAGTGTTATTATTGTAGTGTTTTACATTTCTTTTAAATTGAATTTTACATTGTGTTAGCTCTTTTTTTTGGTTTAATATTGAAATCGAATCTTTGTATAGCATGATATAAAAGCATATTTAGGGATTTGAAAATTCTACGCACTTGAAAACAATCCTTTTTGTTTTGTGTTTTATTTCAAGTATTTTAGTTGAATTTTACACATTCAAAATTATTTTCTTTTATATCTATATTTATTTTAAGTATTTTACTTATTAAATATTTATAGTTGTTTGACATTTTCATTAATATGAATTTATCTCTACGAAATAAATGCTCAGTTTTGTATATGTTGTATAAGAGATCATATGTAACATATTTTTTCAACATTTACCAAAGTAACTAGTCAACCGGGGTAAACATGTGATGAGAGGCTACTATGATGAGATTCAACTTCCTAGGCGGCATTATGGAAGTGGAACTGATGGAAACACAACATACACACTTTGTATAACAAAAAAAACACCTCGAAGAGGTTTCCCAACCTTTCAAGTCTTTTACTCTTGGTTCACACTAGCCTTGTGACCTCTTTGAGCTATATCCACAGGCACAAGCTTGCATTTCTGCATCAAGGAGGCTATAGTCGCAGACATAACACTACATGCCAGTGGATGGCGCTCCAAATACTTAGTTTTGTGCAAACATCCTTGGGATTTGAGCCATCGTTTCAGGCCCAAAACTGAGTGGTCTACCCAAAACTTCATGAAAATTTCAAAGATGATAAATAACAACAACACAATGACACAGAAGCAATCACATGAATAAGAACTCATCTGGACCCCTCCAAGCCATAACAAACATTTTTTCAAACATGTCGCAAACATGAAAGTTATAGGTATAAACAACAGAATAGAGAAAAGGGGTCTCATACTTATCTCATAATCACAAAGAATCATTGATCCCCTGCACCATTAGCTGCCATTCAATCTATTTGACCATATATACATTGTGCATTCATTTACAATTAAAAACATGGGGAGATCTATATATCATCATTGTCAACATACATGTTTATAACCAACATAATAGCAACAGAAATAGTTTGGATACAAAAACAATAAAATCCAAATAATAACAAATACATTTATACATCAAATACCAAAGGAATGAGCTCTTCATTAATGAATGTAAAAGCCAACCGGATATGGGACTTCCACTGATCATGTGTTTAGTATTAAGCTAAAAAATGGAAGTGCTTAGAATCGATAAAAACCTAAATGACAATGAAGAGCTCATTAAGAGGAATCCATCACAATTTGTTTCATCGAAAACTGACTCAAGATGAGGAAGATAAGGTATGTTGCTCGTTTTCCTAAACAATTAAAAAATTTGCAGAAAGGACAGAATGGTGACATGGCAGCCTAGTCCGCAAAAAGTGAATATTCTGGGAATATTCCTTCAAAAAGCCCAATGAGACTATGCCAAGGTCGATTTCTAGTTATTTTTTGAAGTGGGTGACTTGTTGTAATTTTATTATATTTGGAAGGAACCAATGGGAAGAGAACATGTGGGAAGACCAGAGGTTGCCACGTGCCCCCCCCTCAAAGTCCGAAGTTTGTTTATTAAGTCCAAAGTCAAATTATTAAGTTCAAACTATATATCATATGGTGTGGTAAAATTATTACAGGTGAAAGGGCAGATGTCGGGGCTCCACCCCACGACCTCCCCCAAGTGAGCACACCAACATACCAATAGGCCGCACCAATGGTTCTTATAAGACTATGTCACCAGCATATATTTATTTCCATAGTGTTGAAATGGCGGGAGTAAGGAGGGGGCCAGCCCTGTGGGCCAGCGCCCTCACCACGGAACCATTGCACTACAACAAGGGTGGAGACTTATTGTAATTATGGAGGTTAAGTGCTAAATGGGTTTTATTAACCCTTGACATTTTTTTATGCAATAATCAAATCAATAATCTTTTTTTTTTTAAACGCACTTAATGCGCCTAAACTACGAGTTAACCACACATAAAACTTAATTAATTCGTGCTTATCTTAGCGGAAAAATTGGTGGAGTCTACCATTTGTGGTGAAACTCAAAACTTGGCGGGGTTAGCTGGAGTTATCTCCAGATTTCGTGGAGTTTCCTAGGCCAGAATTGATGAGGCCGTAACTTTTTCAAAATTCAACAAAATTGAGCTCAAGAAGAGTTTATCCTAGATGATTTGGACATTATGAGCATGTTGGAGAAGGTTTCAAGAGCAGTAGAGGATTGAAAACAACACTTTTTTCCAATTTCAACTAATACAGAGGCCCAAGCCATGGAAGCTAAACCAAGGATATGTAGCCTAGGAAGGGTGAAATCCTTCATAAAAATACTATGTTAATGGATCATTTTGATAGTTTGATGTATATTTTATTGTTGATGTTCAGTACATTGTTTTAATGTTAAAATGCTCATGAATTTAACCTAAAAATCAATACATTTAATTTTTTAACACTCACAAAAACCTCAAGAAACCTATGCACATGAAAAAAAACATCAACAACTTATTTATAATTCTAAAGATGAAATTAGCACAAAAATCCTAACATTCAAATTTAGATCATCCAAGTTCCACTTGACCATAGATTGGCTGAGTGAAATATCTCTTCAGCGAGTCACCCCCGTGCCATATTCCAAGCATGAATGTGGGACTCATAACCAACCAAAAGAACCAAACAAGCATGAATGGTACTGGAGTTATCTTCCTACACCATGAGGAATTTGAGTGCCTCCTTGTCTTTTAGGATATACCGTAATTGTTGGCTTCAGGGGTCCTCACTAAGGTTTGGAGTTAGCATGCAACCAACCAAACCCTCTTACTACTGGCCCTTTCGGCAATGATCTGTGTGTGTATACCAAAGTCTCACCCGAAGCAGTATGGAGGGTCGTCAGAACTAGGTTTCCATACCCTGAGAGAGAATTAAATGAAGTGGGTGTCCACAGATCTATCTTATTAAATAGATTGTCTTGTATAGCAGAAACCCTAGGTTGAGTAGCATAAGTTAACCCTGTGCGTGCACACAGATAGTAGATCCAAAATCCCCTTTAACTACTCTAACATATCTATGCAATGTAATATTCAACCTTTAAAGTAACAGATTTGTGAAAATATCGTACCCATAAATAGTATAAACTTGCATTCAAACCGATCTTGATTACTAATAACAAAAATCATATGCAGAAAGCAAAATTCATACACAGAAGTGAAACATAGATGCATTAGGTAAACAAAATTTCCAAAGCAGTTCTTTATTAATCCATCTTCACAGAAACGCCTACAATTTACCTAATCCACCGCGCACACAGCCAGCGGGGTCTGCACACAATCGGACTAAGGTATCCATGCACACAACGAGCATGAGCCTTTGAACACAAACACTTAATACATATTCAACTTCATAGTTCTATCATAAAAATCTCTAATAATTGATCTATTCTTTTATTTATCCGACTCGATCTATACTTCTATCTATACCTTTGCTTGCGCTCATACTATGGTCCCCAAACTATGGTTTGAGCCCCTAGTTTACCCATTAACCCATTACAATTCATGAAGGGAATTTGAACTGCCCCAAAGCCCCTTAACTCTTATTTACGTAGCACGCGTGACTCAAAACTAACAAAAATGTTGATATTTGTCCCAAAATTGTGGTCCTAAGGGACCCTTCTCCAACAGTCCCCCAACACAATCTTGTGAATCGTCACAAGTCACAGAGGAGGTGGGGTGTTCATCTTGATCTTCAACTCTTCAATGAATGCGGTGAAGGGAGCAAGGACATCCACGCTTTGAACAATGACGCTCTCAGCCTCCTCCACCAAATTTTGCAATGTAGGTCCTTTTGCTGCGAGACTGATGCTCCACTGCGTTTGCCCCAGGGTCTTCATGACAACGTTGATTTCGTGAGATAAATTCATGGCTTTGTCAGCTCACGGCTTCATATGGGTGGTGAGGATATGCTTCTTGCAGCATAGATCTTCAATTTTGTCGCACAACACTAGGCTTGTTTGTAAGACAACCATTCTCTAAGTAGGAATAAGTGTGGGAAAGGCTTCTTGGAGCTCATCAAAAGTTTGTTCCTTTGCACGTAGATCTTGTGATATCTTTTGGACGAGGGGGTATGTTTTCACGGAAGTCCACAATCTCATGGATGTATCGAGGAGTTCAGTTCTTTTTTCAATTGTTGCTACAATGCTGGATGAATCCTCCTTTACCATGGCAGCGCGCTGGTCTCGTACTATTGGCAGAGTCTCTCGCTGGAGCTTGGCTTGTCACTCTAGAGTCTGATGTTCAAAATCTGCCTTGCCCGCTTGGACTTCTGAGCGAGAGGCCTTCAAGGCAGCCACCAATCCTTTGACTTTGTCTTGAACCGCAACAAAGGTAGGGATGGCAACCTCGGGAAGGTCACCACAGAGGCGATAAATTAGACTTTCTAACATTGCGCGCTAGGCCACTGTTGCTTGTTGGGATTTTTGAGCTTGCAGATACTCTTATGTACGTGCTGAAACTATCTATTTTGCCTCTGTGAGCTGCTGTTGTGTGTGTGCCTCTCAACACTGTAGCTCATCTGTGATAATTGACTAAATCACATGCAACTTACCGTTGGGAAGCATGGACAAGTCAATACCAACCTCAGAGCACATCTACACCTCTGCACGCAAGTTGGGTTGCTCCAAGGTGACTGCAGCTCGAGGAAAGGGGTAGATCTAACTATCTATTGTGGTGGTGACGATGATGGTACTCATGCTCACTTGATCCGGCCTCACTTGAGCAACGCTCGCTTGAATTTTTTCTATCTTGAGCGGAAGTACCTATAGACTAGCATGCATTGCATCCACCGCAACATTATAATGCTCCTCTAGTGCAGCTCATAGATCTTTGGAGGCAGATGTGACCGCATATGCAATTTTTTCCATATCATCCTCTATGAGGGTGAGATCATGTGCACTTCCTACCTTGAATCCTTTTCTCTTCTTTCACACACCCTTGGGAGTTTTAGCTCCTCACTTGGTGCCTTTGGAGGACACCTCTTCGGCACCATTCTTTCCATTTCCGCCATTGACATGAACTTCAGGCTCCACCTAAGGTTCCTTCCCCGCTTGTGTCTCTGCACTCTTCTTGGCTTCTTTTTTGGCTTTTGTGTCTTTGGCAGCATCTGTCGTCTCTTTTCTTGATGTCGAGGCTGTGACAGGCTTGGTAGAGCATAGTTGAGTTTTCTATGATGCTAGTCAAGTCACAATGACCTGGTTAATTTCTACCTCTGTCACCATGTAGGGCAGGTTGTACCATACCCTATCCTTGTGTGCATGGATCTGTACAATATGCATAGACACGTGAAAGTTTGCAATGACCTTATACTTGTCCTATGTAGCTGGGGAAGATCGAGGGTGCGAGTGGATTGTTGTGGAAAACACTCCTTTGAATAAGACCCAAATATCTTATTCTCCATGATACGCTTAGGGTCGGTGGAGTCCCAAAATTTGGCGTAGCGTGCCCCTTTAAAAACACCGGGCTCTATGTCCAAGAGGACTGCATTATCTATTGTTTCCCATGCAACCATAGAAATGAACATTAGTATCCATGAATAACAAAACTTCTTACCCTCCTCCTATGCCTCATGCACGTTTTCTAGGAATTTAGTGCATAGGAAATAGGACTAGTTGAAACTCTCTGCCTTCTCAAACTATCCTGCTAGTGCGATGCATGCGGGGACCAACTTAGGCCTGCACTTGCACATCATTTTGAAAGCCAGCACTAATGGATCGAGGCGCACCGCTGGATCTTCAATCTGCTAAACCAGGAAGCCCCTGGTATCACATCCCACCTTATAATCGTTCTTCACCTTCGCCGCGAATTTCTGCTCGTGGCTCTTTCCGTAATTTTCTATAGGGTTAGGTCCCTTCTTCAGCAGGCTGGTGATTAGGTGGATTAGTGCGACATCAATTGGAATTCAATTTTTAATTCAAAGACAGCCATTGTGCACCAACCCCAGCAGTTGGCGCACAGATGTATGTGTGATGGGATATCTTCCATAGTGAGGAATCCTCAACAAGTTGAGAATTCTGGCATTTCTCAACCTGCATGCCCAAGGCATGGGCTCTACTCTTACCACTCCAGTGTACAAAATGCTTTCGAGGTAGTACTCCAGGGCCAATTATGGAAAGGTCTTCTCACTCGCCAGATCCTAGTCATCAAATTTCACCGATGGGAGCTTCCCAAACATCTCCCCCTCCAACGTGACTGCCTCAGGGATCAATGACATATGTAGGTAGGCGCACACTGTATCCAAGTCCTTCGGTGCTTTGACAAATGTTCTGCGCGGCTTCACAAACTTTGGGAGCCACATGATGGGCTCAAAAAAGGGCACAACCTCCTCGGTTGTGGTCATAGGTCTCTTTGTTGGATCGCCCGTAGGAGACCTGTCCTTTAGCACGTGGCGCAGAGATGTAATCTGTATGGGGCATGTTCGCGACTTCGATGACGATCCCTTAGTCACCTTCGCCTTCCCCTCGGCAGGTGTTGATATGACTTCAGGGACAACTTCATGAACTTCTTTAGAGCCGTTCTTAGTAGTCGTCGTGAGTGGCACATACAACTCTTCATATTGCGCACTCTTAGCAACGGGGTTGGTGGCTGTCATCCTTGGATTGAATATAAATGCAGGATTACTTACTTTGGGCATGGGATTCTCACGGGCAAACATACAACTCACATTAATAATCTTAGGGCACAATTCACTAGAACAACAAAAGAACATAATGTGACACTTCCTCATTTTATTGATATTGCTAAAGTTGGTAACTCTCAAGGTATCTAAGAGGTTAGATTGGGTAAATAACTGTGAAAATTAGAAAAGAAGATAAAAAGTTTTGAATGGGGTAACAAGTTAAGTGGGCATGATTGTGGGGAAAACTCAAGAGTTAAACATGTTTGAGCCACATGTGATTTGTGATGGGTAACCACTCATGAAGTTGTTATTTGGGTGCAAGCCCCAGAAGTGATGATTGACACTATGTGATTCATTTCACTAGTTTCAATCCCACTTCTTCACCCTTGTGAGCATCTAGTGATGCAATGAGTGGTAAGTGGACTATTCAAAAATCATAAGAAATTAGGTAGTTATGCACTTAGTGGACTCTACTCAAAGCTAAGTACACTCTATTCAAAAATCTTGATACAATGAGTGCTAAGTGGACTCGTAAAAAATCATAATAAATTCCTTAGTTATGGGCTCTATTCAAAAATCATGATGTAATGAGTGCTAAATGGACTATTAAAAAATCATAAGAAATTATTGAGTTATAGAATGAATTCAAAAATCGTGATGCATTGAGTGCTATGTGGACTGACTATTCAAAAATCATAAGAAATTAGTGACTTATGGACTCTATTAAAAAATCCTTATGCAACGAGTGCTAACTGGACTATTAAAAAATGATAAGAAATTAGTGAGTTACTATTGCCTGTCATGGAAATGGTCATAGATGTGCTAAGTGGACTATTCAAAAATCATAAATGGCCATAGATGTGCTAAGTGGACTATTCAAAAATCATAAAAAGACTATTAAAAAAGTATAATAAATTGGTTATTTATAATTACATCCCATGGAAATGGTCATAAATGTGCAAAGTGGACTATTAAAAATTCATAAATGATCATAGATGTGCTAAGTGGACTATTAAAAAATCATAATAAAAATATTAAAAAATCATAAAGAATTAGTCATTTACTACTACTCAATTAAAACCCAAAAAATTGATATCTAATAAATAGTTTTCGTAAGAATAGTATAGATTCATTTCTACTTTATATCTACTAAATAATGGAAAGAGTAAAATCTGTGTAAATGAAAATCTTTCTTCACTCAAAAATAAAGATATTTGATCTCGAAAGGCTAGAAAAATCCACAATAAAAATAAATAGATCTATATAGATCTCTATTGTTGGTGCATTCAAAAGCAGATTGTCTTGTTGACGATCCCTCCCAGGGTCAATCGGATTTCTGTACATCCAATGCTGGTGGGTCCTGTGCAAACTAAGGCGGGTTTGGGAATGGTTGGTGGGCACGAGGATGGGATTGGTTCCACACACATCTGCATCAGTCCCTCACATCAACGACGGTGGAATTCATGGTAGTTTCTTTTAAGGTTTCAACAATTCGTTGTCAAGATCGAAGACGTTTGACTCCATGTGAACTGTGCGTAGTGTTTTCTTTCAATATGGAAACGTTTAATACCATGTTTATCAATTACAGTTCACAGTTCTAGGGTTGCTCGTAGAGTTATATAGATTGAGTGGTTGGTAATGTGATTTTTGGAATTATTTTGGTGGATTTTTTAGGTTTAATTTTTCTAAAATTTAGCAAAAATTTATTAGAATTACATGTTTGATGGGTAAGTGTTATATTAAAAAAAAAAATTAAAATACTAAATTTATATATACTTTTAAAAACCAATTTAAATAACATAAATCAAAATTTCACTTCAGTTTTTATACAAAATTCCAAAAAATCGCATTAAAAACAACTCAGATACTGATAAAATGATTGTGGATTTTTGGGTCTGAAAGTCTAGTTGATTTATATGTGATGGTGGTACTCCGTTTTGGTAGGGAAGGAAATCATGAATACATGCAAAAGTGTTTACTCGATTGTTTATTGAAATGTTGGGTTAACATTTTAAGTTTGGGGTGCAATTTAACAGCTTTTATGAGTGAACTTGGGCCGAATGAACCTTTTACAAATTTAAGGTCATGATCGAATAATATCTCGTGTGGGTGGTCACATGAGAACATGTGAATGGAATCCGTATATTGGAGTATAATTAGGGGATTCCTACACCTGATAGTGCTATTATAATGAGGAGATGAGGAGAAACCATTAGAAGGTTTTTCTAACAACAATATAAGGATTCAACCATTGTTTTAATACTAATTTATCACGTTGTGAAGCTCAGTGGTGTTATCATCTAAAAACTATTTTCTTAATTAAATTTGACTTTTTTTTCTAAATAGTTTGATTTTTTTTTTCTTAATTAAATTTGAATTTTTTATTCTAAATAGTTCGATTTCTTAGAATGTTAGTTTTCCTTTATTTTATTTAACAGATAAATATGATGTGTTACCGCCCGGTTTCTACCATTGAGAAAATTTATATCAGTGGAGATTTACTAATTATATTTAGTAATAGTAATGTAAGGTATATTCTCGTCTGTGTTGTTAAATAGAGAAATTAGGATGAGTATTAGAATGTTTTTTAAGGATAGTTATAGAGAAAAGATGGTTTTTATATAACCCCAGGGTTTTTGGGATTTGTGACTTCCATTATGGTGGTGGTTGAAATGCTAGTTAGGTTAACTTTGTAAATTTAATATTTTATCTTTTTAGTTTTTTAATTTATATGAGGAATTGTTTTGGGTAGATATTGAACCAGTAGAGTTACTTATTTTTAGTTATGTTTTGATTTTAGAAAAATTCTTTGGGTGAAAGGAGGAAGATGGGTTATACTTTTGGGCCAAATGTAAAGATGAAATTTCAATTTTTTCTTATTTTATAGATTTGCAAGCCTTAAAATTCATAATTTATATATAGATTTATATGAATTATGATTAGGAGTAAAACGAAAATATGTATTTAGTGTGGTATAATCTCTCAATTTTCCATTAATTGCAATATATGTCCTTGCAAATTTTTGCAAAACTTAAGAGGTATGCATGTGTTCATATAGCATAACTTAGTCTAAAATATGTAATTTTTGAAAATTATGTAGATGCCGATTATTTACAGTGAGAGAACTAAGTTTTTCATACTAAAAATTTGATTTTTTATGCAAAATTTATTTTTTTATTATTTTTTTAAGTTGGGGAAGTAATATTTTAATTGCATGTTTGAAATTTTTTGGTTTTGTACAATTCATGTTATTTCTTTTTTATTCAACCCCTTTGAAACTGTCCAAAAAAATTCAAGTGTTATGTTTAAAATAAATTAGATGAAAGTATCATATGAGTTCGAAACTATCAAATTCATATGCTATTGGATATAGGATCCTTTCACAAATCCAATGTGATCAACTACACCACTTAAGGACAAATTCTTCCCTAAATTCAATAGGGCACAAAATGGGGTTGTAGAGAAATCTGTAGAAGAGGTGCTTAAACTGTAATTCTTAAGACTTCAAGAGCTCCATCGAGCACTTTAAATGGTCGATCGAACACTTAAATTCAAAATTCAAATTGCTCATTAAAGTAACCCTCAATAGAGTGGAATACATGGTTAACGATCGAGTTCAAAGGCTTGATCGAGCCATTAGAAAGCTAACCAATGAGTGCCCTTACCAAAATTTATTAATCGTATTAATGGTGAACTATATGCTTCAAGGGCTTGATAACTCTTGATCGAGCCATAACTCTCGATCTAGCCATTAACTTGTGTTAGAAAACGAATTGATTCAAAGTTTGTTTAAACACTAGATTGAACTATTTTTAAGTGCCTCTACAACTTGATCCAATGCTTAAAAATTGCTCCATCGAGCATCACTTTTTCAGTAAAACATTCCCTCGTTTCGCCAAAATGTGTAACCTAGCACCATGCTTTAACACCTTTTAAAGAAAATTTTAAAAGAGGGTAAACTTATTGAACTTAGATCTTAGATTATGAAAACTCAACCTTTTAATTTTGGGGTTTCCATCAAATATGCCACCTTCAAGGTTCCTATCACGAAGTAAGAAGTTATCAAAAAGAAAAAATATCGTCACCATGAATCTAAAAGCAGATAAACATTTCAACTTGTGCTCTTGCAACCTTAAATATTTTTGTCCCAAAATAAGAGCTCAACTAAAAAGGAAAATTATCATTACCCTAAATGTAAAGGTCTATAGCCATTTCAACTTGTCCTCTTGTATGCTAAATTTAATCAACTACCAAAAATTCACCCTCATCAAAGGTATATAAAGATATTGATAGTGAATTAAACAAGTGTAATGCATACCTACATATGTCCTCAAAGGTTCAATTCACAAGAAATAATAAGAAGATTCCCCATAGGAGAAATACTTGTCAATAAAGCCCTAATAGGAGGAGGGAAAAGAAGGCATTAATCCTAATATTTTGATTATGATAGGGAGAGAACTTTGATTTGGAGCATCAATTTACAAATAGTTCTCAAACACCCATCTCTAATACATTAGACATAGGTCAAAAAGAAGAAAAGAAGAAAAATACTAGATTGAGAAAAATGTTCCTCTTTAGATGTAAGACCAATGTGAATGCTTTTTTTTTTTTTGTCATATACATCATTAGCCATCTTCCATATGGATTTCCAATGCTCTTAAACGCAATTGTAGAATGCAATTTTTTCTTTAATAGATGAGAATTTACAATTATTTTTATGTGGAATGGAAAAATGACAGCAAAATATAAATGAAAAATAAATTTGACAACCTTCTAGAGGTAAAATTCTTAATAACACGTTGTTTTTTCAAAGCACTCCTTACATGAAGGTCATTTATTTAAAAACTAGCAAGTACAAAAAATACAATCATGTTAAGAATTAGTAAGGACTATGATGAGTGCAATCCTTAGATTATTTTAGTGACATAGATGTGCTTGGGTCCTAGTTTCTTAGCCAAAAGCTAATCCTCAAAATCACAAACAAACTAGGTCATAATTTCCTAACCAAAAAACTAATCTTAAAATTCACAAACAAACTAGCCAAAAAAATAAAAACTCAAACAATAAACTAACCCAAAAAAAATAAAAATAAAAACTTAAATTAACAATTTAAAAAAAAAACCTTCGCTACACCATAGTGATATAAGAAATTCAATAAATCCAATAACATCAAAAGAGAAGCCTAGTAGTTGGGGGTTAACTCTTCGCCACCCACACGACATTCATTGACTCACGAAGTCACAATTCCATTAATGGACACACCATAGTGATATAAGAAATCCAATAACATCAAAGGACAAGCCTAATAGTTTGGGCGTTAATCCTTAACCATGTTCATGGCATTCATGTTCAATTAAGTAATTGTTCAACATGAGTCACAACTAATAGAAAATATGGAGAATTTATCATTCTTCATTGTAGAGGGAGGGGTGAAATTTTATTGTAATTTCATCTGCCTCTTTCGATGTAAGAGAATTTTTGTCTCTTTAATTACCGTGTACATTTTTTAGCTTTGTTTAGCGTTTATTTTTTTAATCTTTTTGTTAGCCATTCGAATATGAAGCATTGTATTTGTAATTTAAAGAGTTGATAAATTGTAAAGCTAATAAACCAGGATCAACATGAAGTTTGTGAATGATGAAATATATTTTAGCTCTTTTTTTATTTGGTTTATGGATGCTTGTGGTTCTAGAGACGTGCATTGGCTTTGTGAAAGTAGCGGAGGTTAAAAAACCTCACTAATCTATTTAATAAATAATGTAAATTTGTTCTTATGGTGTTAATTCTTGTTTTTAATTCAATTGCAAACTAGGTGATTATTTTTATGGACTGTTATTATTGTAGTGTTTTACACTTCTTTTAAATTGAACTTTACATTGTGTTAGCTCCCTTTTTTTGGTTTAATATTGAAATCGAATTTGAGATCGAATTTTTGTATAGCATGATATAAAAGCATATTTAAGGATTTGAAAATTCTACGCACTTGAAAACAATTCTTTTTGTTTTCTGTTTTATTTCAAGTATTTTAGTTGAATTACACATTCAAAAAAAATTCTTTTAGTTTTGTGTTTTATTTTAGTTATTAAATATTTATAGTTGTTTGACATTTTCATTAATGTGAATTCATCTCTTTGAAATAAATGCTCAATTTTGTATATGTTGTGTAATAGATCATATGTGACACCTTTTTCCGACATTTACCTAAATAACTGGTCAACTAGGATAAACATGTGATGAGAGATTACTATAATGAGATTCAACTTCCTAGGTGACGTTAAGGAAGTGGAACCGATGGAAACACAACATACAAACTTTGTATAACAAAAAAAACACCTCGAGGAGGTATCCCAACCTTTCAAGTCTCTTACTCCCAGGTCACACTGAGCTTGTGACCTCTTTGAGCCATATTCGCAGGCACAAGCTTGCATTTCTGCATCGAGGAGGCCATAGTCACAGACATAACACTAGATGCCAGTGGATGGGGCCCCAAATACTCAGTTTTGCACCAACATCCCTGGGATTTGAGCCATCGTTTGAGGCCCAGAACCCACTGGTCTACCTAAAGCTTCATGAAAAGTTCAAAGATGATAAATAACAACAACACAATGACACAGAAGCAATCACATGAATAAGAACTCATCTGGACCCCTCCAAGACATAACACACATTTTGTCAAACATGTCGCAAACATGAAAGTTATAGGTATAAACAACATAATAGAGAAAAGGGGTCTCATACTTATCTCATAATCACAAAGAATCATTGATCCCCTGCATCATTAGCTGCCATTCAATCTATTTGACCATATATACATTGTGCATTCATTTACAACTAAAAACATGAGGAGATCTATATATCATCATTGTCAACATACATGTTTATAACCAACATAATAGCGACAGAAATACATTAGATACAAAAACAATAAAATCCAAATAATAACCAATACATTTATACATCAAATACCAAAGGAATGAGCTCTTCATTAATGAATGTAAAAACCAACTGGATATGGGACTTCCACCGATCATGTGTTCACTATTAAGCTAAAAAATGGAAGTGCTTAGAATCGATAAAAACCTAAATGACAGTGAAGAGCTCATTGAGAGGAATCCATCAAAATTCGTTTCATCGAAAAATGACTCGGGATGAGGAAGATAGGGTCTGTTGTTTGTTTTCTTAAACAACTACAAAATTTGCAGAAAGGACAGGATGGTGACATGGCAGGCTAGTTCGCAAAAATAGAATATTCTGGGAATATTCCTTCAAAAAATCCAATGAAACTATGCCAAGTGTCAATTTCTAGTTATTTTTTGGAGTGGGTGACTTGTTGTAATTTTATTATATTTGGAAGGAGCCAATGGGAAGAGGACACGTGGGAAGCCCAGAGGTTTTCACGTGCCCCCCCCCCCCCCCCCCCAAAGGAAGAAGTTTTTTTATTAAGTCCAATGTCAAATTATCATGGTTCAAAGTCAAATTATTAAGTTCAAACTATATATCATATGGTGTGGTAAAATTATTACAGGCAGAAGGGCAGATGTCGGGGCTCCACCCCACGACCTCCCCCAAGCGAGCACACCAACATACCAATAGGCTGCACCAATGGTTCTTATAAGGCTATGTCACCAGCATATGTTTGTTTCCATACTATTGAACTGGCGGGGGTAAGGAGGGGGCCAGCCCTGTAGGCCAACGCCCTCACCACGGAACCGTTGCACTACGATAAGGGTGGAGACATATTGTAATTGTGGAGGTTAAGTGCTAAATGGTTTTTATTAACCCTTAACACTGTTTTATGTAGTAATCCAATCACTAATCTGGTTTTGTTTTAAATGCACTTAATGCGCCTAAACTACCAGTTAACAACACTTAAAACTTAATTAATTCATGCTTATCTTAGCGGCAGAATTGGTGGAGTCTGCCATTTGTGGTGGAACTCCAAACTTGGTGGGGTTAACTGGAGTTATCTCAAGATTTAGTGGAGTTTCCTAGGACAGAATTGATGAGGCTCTAACTTTTGCAAAATTCAAAAAAATTGAGCTCAAGAAGAGTCTATCCTAGATGATTTGGACATTCTAAGCATGTTGGAGAAGGTTTCAAAATTAGTAGAGGATTTTAAACAACACTTTTTTTCCAATTTCAACTAATACAGAGGCCCAAGCCATGGAAGCTAAACCAAGGAGATGTAGCCTAGGAAGTGTGAACTCCTTCATCAAAATACTATGTTAATGTATCATTTTGATAGTTTGTTGTATATTTTATTGTTGATGTTTAGTACTTTGTTTTAATGTTAAAATGCTCATGCATTTAACCTAAAACTCAATACATTTACTTGTTTAACACTCACAAATACCTCAAGAAATGTATGTAGATGAAGAAAAATATCAACAACTTATTTATAATTCTGAAGATGAAATTAACACAAAAAAATAACATTCAAATTCAGATCATCCAAGTTCCACTTGACCATAGATTGGCTGAGTGAAATCTCTCTTCAACCAGTCACCCCCGTGCCATATTCCAAGCATGAATGTGGGACTCATAACCAACCAAAAGAACCAAACAAGCATGAATGCTATAGGAGTTCTCTTCCTACACCATGAGGAATTTGAGTGCCTCCTTGTCTCTCAGGACATATCGTAATTTTTGGCTTTAGAGGTCCTCACCGAGGTTTGGAGTTAGCGCACAACCAAAAAAACCCTCTTACTATTAGCCATTTCGGCAATGATCTCCTTGCGCATACCCAAGTCTCACCCGAAGCAGTATGGGGGGTCGTTGGAACCAGGTTTCCATACCTTGAGAGAGAATTAAATGAAGTGGGCGTCCACCGATCTATCTTATTTAACATAGTGTCTTGCGTACCAGAAAACCTAGGTAGACTAGCACAGGTTAACTCTGTGCGTGTGCACAGACAATAGATCCAAAATCCCCTTTAACTACTCTAACATATCTATCCAATGTAATATTCAACCTTTAAAGTAATAGATCTATCAAAATATCTTATGCATCAACAATATAAAATTGCATTCAAACTGATCTTGATTACTTATAACAAAAATTATATGCAGAAAGCAGAATTCACACACAAAAGTGAAACATAGATGCATTAGGTACAAAAAATTTCCAAAGCAGTTCTTTATTAATCAGTCTTCATAGAAACACCTACAATTAACCTAATCCACTCGTGCACACAGCTAGCGGGGTCTGCACACAATCAGACTAAGGTATCCATGTACATAATGAGCATGAGCCTTTGAACACAAACACTTACTACAGATTCAACTTCATAGTTCTATCATAAAAATCTCAATTGATATTTTCTTTTATTTATCTGACTCGATCTATACTTCTATTTATACCTTCACTTGCGCTCATACCATGGTCCCCAAACTAGGGTTTGAGACCCCTAGTTTACCCATTAACCCATTACAATTCATGAAGGGACTTTGAACTGCCCCAAAGCCCCTTGAATCTTCTTTACGTAATGCGCATGACTCAAAACTAAAAAAAATGTTGATATTTGTCCCAAAATTGTGGTCCTAAGGTACCCTTCTCCAACAGTCCCCCAACACAATCTTGTGACTCGTCACGAGTCACAAAGGAGGTGGGGTATTCATATTGATCTTCAACTCTTCAATGGATGCGGTGAAGGGAGCAAGGACATCCACGCTTTGAACAACGACGCTCTTAGCCTCCTCCACCAACTTCTGCGATGTAGGTCCTTCTACTGCGAGACTGATGCTCCACTGCATTTGGCCCAGGGTCTTCATGACAACGTCGATTTCCTGAGATAACTTCATGGCTTCGTTAGCTCACGGCTTCATACAGGTGGTAAGGATATGCTTCTCGCGGCATAGATCTTCAATTTCGTCGCGCAACACTAGGCTTGTCTGTAAGACAACCATTCTTTGAGCAGGAGCAAGTGTGGGCAATGCTTCTTGGAGCTCATCAAAAGTTTGTTCCTTTGCACATAGATCTTGTGATATCTTTCGGACGAGGGAGTATGTTTGCATGGAAGTCCACAATCCCATGGATGTATCCAGGAGTTTAGTTCCTTTGTCAATTATTGCTACAATGATGGATGAATCCTCCTTTACCATGGCAGTGCACTGGTCTCGTACTATTGGCAGAGTCTCTTGCTGTATCTTGGCTTGTCACTCCAGAATCTGATGTTCAAAATCTACCTTGACTACTTGGACTTCTGAGCAGGAGGCCTTCAAGGTGGCTACCAATCCTTCAACTTTGTCTTGAGCTGTGACAAAGGTAGGGATGGCAAGCTTGGGAAGGTCACCACAGAGGCAATCAATTAGAATTTCTAACTTTGCGCACTAGGCCACCTCTACTTGTTGGGCTTTTTGAGCTTGCAGATACTCTTGTGTACATGCTGCAACTATCTACTTTACCTCTATGAGCTACTGTTGCATGTGTGCCTCTCGACACTGTAGATCACCTATGATAATTGACTGAATCACATGAAAATTGCTACTGGGAAGCATGGACAAGTCAATACCGACCTTGGAGCACGTCTGCACCTCTACGCACTAGTCGGGCTGCTCCAAGGTGACCGCAACTCCAGGAAAGCGGTAGTTCTGACTATCTGTTGTGGTGGTGATGATGCTGGTACTCATGCTCGCTTGATCCGGCCTCGCTTGAGTAACACTTGCTTGAATGCTTTTTATCTTGAGCGGAAGTACCTGTAGATTGGCATGCATTGCATCCACCGCAATTTTATACTGCTCCTCTAGTGCAGCTCATAGATCTTCGGAGGCAGATGTGATCGCATATGAAATTTTCTCCATATCATCCTCTGTGAGGGTGAGATCGTGTGCACTTCCTACCTTAGATCCTTTTCTCTTCTTCCACACACCCTTGGGAGCTTTAGCTCCTCGCTTGGTGCCTTTGGAGGACTCCTCTTTGGCACCATTCTTTCCATTTCCACCATCAACATCAACTTCAAGCTCCACCTCAGGTTCCTTCCTTGCTTCTGTCTCTTCGCTCTTCTCAGCTTCTTTTTTGGCTTCTGTCTCTTTGGCAACATTTGTCATCTCTTTTCCTGACGTCGAGGCTATGACAGGCTTGGTAGAGCCTAGCCCGGTTTTCTATGATGCTAGACAAGTCGCAATGACTTGGTCAATTTCGACCTCTGTCACCATGTAGGGCAAGTTGTACCATACCCTATCCTTGTGCACGTGGATCTATACAATATGCATAGACACGTGAAAGTCTGCAATGATCTTATACTTGTCCTATGTAGCTGGGGAAGATTGAGGGTGCGAGTGGATTGCTGTGGCAAACCCTCCTTTAAATAAGACCCAAAATATCTTATTATCCATGATATGCTTAGGGTATGTGGAGTCCCACAAGTTGGCGTAGCGTGCCCCTTCAAACACACCAGGCTCTATGTCCAAGAGGATTGAATTATCTATTGTTTCCCATGCAACCAGAGAAATGAACATTAGTAGCCATGAATAACAAAAATTCATACCCTCCTCCTATGCCTCACGGACGTTTTCCAGGAATTTAGTGCATAGGAAATAGAACTAGTTGAAACTCTCTCCCTTCTCACACTATCCTGCCATTGCGATGCATGCGTGGGGATCAACTTAGGCCAACACTTGCACATCATTTTTAAAGCTAGAATTAATGTCTCGAGGCACACCGCTGGATCGTCAATCTATTGAACCAGGAAGCCCCTGGTATCACATCCCACCTTATAATCGTTCTTCACCTTTGCCACGAATTTCTTCTTGTGGCTCTTTCTGTAATTTTCCATAGGGTTAGGTCCCTTCTTCAACAGGCTAGTGATTCAGTGGATCAGTGTGTCATCAATTGGAATTCGATTTTTAATTCATAGACAGCCATTGTGAACCAACACCAGTAGCTGGCACAATATGTATGCGTGATGGGATATAGTTCATAGTGAGGAATCCTCAACAAGTTGAGAATTACGACATCGCTCAACCTACACGCCCAAGGCATGGGCTCTAATCTTACCACTTCAGTGTACAAAACGCGTTTGAGGTAGTACTCTGGTGCCAATTATGGGCAGGCCTTCTCACTCGCCAGATCCTAATCATAAAATTTCACCGATGGGAGCTTACCTAACATCTCCCCCTCCAACGTGACCGCCTCAAGGATCAATGACATATGCAGGTAGGCGTGCACTATATCCAAGTCCTTCGGTGCTTTGAAAAAGGTTCTGCATGGCTTCACAAACTTTGGGAGCCACAAGATGGGCTCGAAAAAGAGCACAACCTCCTCGGTTGTGGTAATAGGTCTCTTTGTTGGATCACCTGTAGGAGACCTATCCTTTGGCACCTGCCATAGGGATGTAATCTATATGGGGCATGTCTGCGACTTCAACAATTATCCCTTAGCCACCTTAGCCTTCCCCTTGGCAGGTGTTTATATGACTTCAAGGACAACTTCATGAACTTCTTCAGAGCTGTGCTCGGTAGTCGTTGTGAGCGGCACATACAACTCTTCAGATTGCGCACTCTCGGAAACAGGGTTGGCGACTGTCATCCTTGGATTGAATATAAACGCAAGATTACTTACTTTGGGCATGGGATTCTCATGGGCAGACATGCAACACACATTAATAATCTCAGGGCACAATTCACTAGAAGAAAAAAAGAACATAATGTGACACACTTCCTCATTTTTATAGGCGATCCATGGTAAAAATGGTTGAAACTTCATTAATGGCATCTTATCCCTGTCAAAATAGTCAAAAATACTGTAAGAGCTTATCATTAATTTCAGAAAAGTCACTCCATCCAATGGTAAAATCAAGTTTTCACCTGTAGTTAATGTTCCCGCAGCTAGTTTTTTCCACCGTGCACAACCTCTGTGCTCCTATCGCACTTGCCTGTGCATGCCATCCACGCATCGTGTAGAAAAATGGACTCCTTTTATCTGGCCATATATTTATTTCATAGGCACAGGGTTATCCCTATATGGCTTCAATCGGATTCCGTTGACGTACCCTGGAAGACTCTCACCACACAATGTGGACAAGTGCACCGCACCTCCATTAGTGATCTCCTTCACAATATACGGCCCCAGCCAATGCATTCTGAACTTTCCTAGGTGGCACAAAAAATGATTTTCGTATGATAAAACTAGATATTCTTCCTTGAATTCCTTATTCCGGATGTGCCTATCATTCCAGACCTTCTAGCGCGCCTTCTGGAGTTGATGATGAAAGTTGGCAATAAAGAAATCCTCATCTAATGCATCCAATTTTGGCAGATGTTCCTCCATGATGTCTAGTTCATCCATATTAGTTAGTGATGTGATGCACATGCTTGGAATGATGTATTCCATCAACATGATAGCTTCCTGGCCATAAACAATCCTGAATGGTGTTTTACCAGTCAAATTCTTACATGTGGTATGATAAGCCCATAAGATGATAGGTATGCACACATCCCAATCATTTTGGTTCGCATTGCAAATCTTTGTAAGTGCATTCTCCAGGATTTTGTGAAAGGCTTCTACTGTACCTTTTTCCTGAGGGTGATAGGGAGTACTCTTCTAGTGATGCATGTTTAATTCTTCTGTCAAAGCTGCAACAATCTCATTAAAAAAGTGTGTACCGCGATAATTCATCAACATCTTTGGGCACCCAAATCTAGTCAAGATATTTTAAAAAATAAATTGTGCAATAGTGTATACAGTACAACCTTTTATTGGCTTAGATATTTCCCATCTGGTTACATATTTTTTTGTAGTGATGATGTAGCGCGCACCGGTATTTTTTCCAGGAGGAGTAATAGTTCCAACAATGTCTATGGCCCATTTATCAAAAGCTTGTAGAGCCATCTACAGCTGCAATGACATCTCATCTCTACGCAATGGCTTCCCTATTCTTTGGCATGCATCACAAGCTTGACAATATGAATGTTCATCATTGTGCAGTGTGGGCCACCATAATCCACCGTGAAAAACCTTTTGCGTAGTGGCTTTCCCTGCATAGTGGCCCCCTGCCACTCCCCCATGAGCTTAAGCCAAGATGTCTTGTCTTTAATGTTCTAAGACATACTTTCTTAAAACTTTATCCGCACCCAATTTGTATAGTTGACCATAAATCAATGTAAATTTAGTTGCACGCGTAACCAACTCCTTCTTTTGTTCCACCGAATATTCAGTATGCGCACTACCAGTAGTTAGAAAGTGAATGATATCTGTAAAGTTTTCTTTAACCACTTTAATGGAAAACAATTGAACATCAGGTAATCCATCCTCCAGACTAGTGGGTTCTTCCCCATTCTCAATGCGTTATAAGTGATCAGGTCCAACATTCAATCTACTAGGCTTAACAATGATTTCAAAATCATATTCTTGGAATAGAAGCAACCATCTACAAATATTCGCCCCCCAACACAGGCTTGTTGACTAGGTACTTCAATGAAGAGTGGTCAATGAACATCTTGAAGTTCCCTCCTAGTAGATAATGCCTATATTTCTGTAGATCATAAACCATAGCCATACCTTCGCTCTTTGTGGTCGAATAGTTGTGCTCTGCACTGGAGATATTTCTACTTACAAAGGTAATGAGGTGATCAATATCTCCTTCTCCTCGCTGTGCTAAGACAGTTCCAAGTATAATGCTAGGTCCATCAACATGCACATGGAAGACCTTGGACCAGCCAGGGAATACTAAAATAGGTGTAGCTACCATATTTTCCTTGAGAAACTTAAAGCTCCTTTGGCAGTCATAATACCAACAAAAGGACACATCTTTCTTCAACAATTTTTCCATGGGTGCAGCCATCATCGTGTAGCCCTAAATGAATTTTCTATAATATCATGTGTGTCCTGGAATAGAGCGCAAGTATTTTACATTGGCACGAACATCTAAATTGAAAAAAACTACAACTTTGGTTGGGTCTACCATCAAACCTTGCTGATAAACAATATGCCCCAACAAGATCCCAAAAGGAACACAAAATATACACTCACTACAAGGAAAAGACCCTCTAGCAGATGTTTTTGAGGAACCCATTATAAAAATAGCCTAGATATCTATTTGTAGTGGAGGTCACTAGAGGACATTGGTGGGTGGAGGTTTTTGGGGATGTTTTTTTTCCAGTGCATTTCTCATCATAAACCACACCAGTACATTTAACTCATAATGCACTAGTGCATACTAAAAATTGGCACACCAAGACACCGTGCTCTTCGTACAAACCCGCCTGGTGCATCTCATTACTGTAGCACACCAGTGCGCTACATAGAAACATGCCTGGTGCGTCTTAAAAACCCGCGCTCAAATAGAAACTGGCCTGGTGAAATACGTAGAAACTGCTCGGTGCATCTAAAAAAAAGTGCACCGAAACAGGGTTAAATAAAAAAAATTTACCAGCCGAAAAATCCACATTTTCACTTCTTCAGTGCTCTAGAGCACTCAAGCACCTGTGCGAATTTATGTTGTGTGAGGTACCCTACCATTGGTGCTCCCATTCCATGCACTATTGTTGTCCATTGCCCACCTTGTGGGCTTCCAATTTTGGAAAATGGCGAGAAAATTTGGTTTTTCAAATCCTTCATTAAATATGCCTCCTCGACGCCCAAATGTAGATGTATTTTACTTTTTTCTCAATAACTAAATGTTTTAGAGGATTAGATTTGCAGAAAAGCTTAAAATTTGCCATTAAAAAAATATGTGCGGTGTGCTCGAGTTGTTCGTCTCGCATCGTACGCGGTGCTGCCTGTAAATTTACAAGCCACACTATGAACAGTGCTAACGGAAACTGCACCAGGTTCCAGTGCAGTACCGAAAATGTGCACAATTTTTTTTTTCTAAGCTGACATGGCAGTGTGTTCGTTTAAATGGCAGCACCGTTGACTATGTACTAATGTCGGGAGGGTGGTACATTGACCAAACCATTATGAAACCAGCTCCAAAATAGAACAAAAGAGAGATCAATGCCTTAGAAATCAGCCACTTCGAGGGGGCAACCTCCAATACATTACATAAATGAACAATTCTTGGAGGATACAAATGAAAAAACCTCCTTCTATATATAAGGGTCCATGGGGTCATAGTATAATCTTAGCTAACCTAGCAATAATAATGTAAGTAAACAATAATAACAATATGGGGGTTACAGGGGTACAACAATAACAATAAGGGGGCTACACTAATAACAATAAGGGACTACACTAGTAATATGGGGACCTAACATGCCCCTCTCCTTCAAAAAATTGTTGTCCTCAACACTTGAGTAGCTCTAGATGCTTCTGTATAAAATTCTCATCATCCCATGTGGAATCTTCAGTGGGTAAGCTCTTCCACTTGATGAGATACTCTGAAATTGATTGATTTCATAGCTATCGAGTTCTTGTTTCTGTGACTGTTTCAGCTTCCAATATGATTTTTCCTTCCTCATCAAGTTCTGGAAATATTTTTTGAACTGGAAGTTTGTCACCTATAACCTTCTTTAAGCATGAAACATGGAAAACTGAATGCACTCGCGAAGAAGCAGGAAGCTCCAATTTGTATGCCATAGTACCAATCTTTTGCAACACCTTGTAAGGACCATAGTATTTTGGCGAAAATTTATTATCCTTCTTAGCTTGCTTGAGGAACATTTGTTTGTATGGTTGTAGCTGTAAAAATACCCAGTCTCCTACATCAAAAATTCTCTCGCTGGGATGTTGATATGCCTGTTGTTTCATTCAATTTTGTGCCAAATTTAGGTTATCCTTTAAGAGTTGGAGAACTTGTTGTTGATGCTCGATGTGATATTCCATGACTTGCACCTTAGAATTTTCTCTTAAAGATGATGTGATGGACGGTGGATGATATCCATAAAGTGCCATAAATGGGGTCATTTTTGCTGTAGTATGGAAGGAAGTTTTATACCACCATTCAGCCAGAGGTAACCAATTGACCCATTATATTTGTCTATCAGATACAAAACAACGAAGATATCCTTCCAAACATTTGTTCGCTATCTCAGTTTGACCATCAGATTGAGGATGATAAGATGAGCTATGAGCTAGCTGAGTACCCAAACAAGAAAATAATTCCATCCAAAAATTTCTAGTAAAAATGGGATCTCTATCGCTTACCATAATCTTTCGGTTTCCATGTAGCTTTTGAATTATTTCCATAAATGCAGTAGCAACTGTACTTGATTTAAATGGATGAGATAATGCACAAAAGTGTGCATACTTGGTAAGTCTATAAACTACCACCGTGATGACACTCTTTCCTTCGGACTTAGGTAAACCTATGATAAAATCCATTGAAATATCCTCCCAACGTTGACTTGGAATGGATAAAGGTTGTAGAAGTCCCAAGGTTTTAATTGTCTCAACTTTATTTTGTTGGCAGACCAAACATTCTACCAAAAAATTTTGAATATCATATTTAAGCCCATCCAAATTTTTTTTTTCTTCACCCTATGGTAAGTTTTTAAAAATCCCGAGTATCCTCCTAAAGGAGAAGTGTGCAATTCCAAACGAATATTTTGTTTTAGTTGGGAATTCTTACAAAGGTATAAGCGATCTTTATACCATAAGGAATCATTTTTCCAACTAAATGTATCATATGTACTAGCATATTGCTTCAACTTTTGAATGAGTGTCCAAACTTCTTCATATTTCTTCCATTCATCCCTTGCTTCGATTATCCAATCTGGTTGGATAATAGAAATTGTAAAAATCAAAGTTTCCACCTCTTCATCTTTTCTTGAGAGTGCATCTGCAACAACATTTAGTTTCCATTTTTTGTAGATGATTTCAAAGTCATAACCCAACATCTTTGTGACCCATTTTTTCTGCTCTTCTAAAGATAGTCTTTGTTCAAAAAGTGTTTAAGACTATCATGATCAATTTTTACCTTGAAGTGCCTTCCCATTAGGTAAGGTCGCTATTTCTTTAGTGCATGTAGTATTTCAAACATTTCCTTCTCATAAATAGATTTTTGTAAATACTTTCCTTTGATTGGATGAGTTTCAAAAGAAATGGGTCTTCCTTCTTGCATTAAAACAACATAAATTCCATTTCCTGAGGCATCACATTCCACAATAAGGGTTTTAGTGAAGTCTGGCGTAGCTAATACTGATGTTAGGCACATTGCCTATTTAAGATGTTACAAGGCCTTAGTTGCTTTAGGAGTCCATGAAAATGCATATTTTTTCAATAATGTTGTTAGAGGTGTTGCTATTCTCCCATAATTCTTAAAAAAATTCCTATAAGACCCTGTTAACCTGAGAAATCCTTGCAACTGATTTATGGTTGTGGGGACTCTCGAGTCCTTAATGGCTTTAATTTTGTTAGGGTCTACCTTAACACCCTCGTGAGATACAATATGACCCAGATATTCCACCTCTCGTACTTGAAAGAAACATTTGGATGTTTTTGCATATAATTGTTTTTCCTCCAATAGTTTGAGCACCCTGTCAACATGTTGAACATGATCCTTCCAAGACCTGTTGTAGATTAGTATGTTATCAAAAAATACTAGCACAAATTTTCTAAGGAAGGGTTTGAAAATGGAATTCATCAACCGTTGAAATGTAGAAGGTGCACTGGTAAGGAAAAAAGGAATGACCAAAAATTCATAAGGACCGTCATGAGTTCTAAATGTTGTTTTAAGAATATCTCCAGTCTTCATTATAATTTGATGATATCCTGAATGAAGATCGAAATTGGTAAAATCAATTACGCCATGTAATTCATCCAATAATTCATCAATCACAGGAATGAGAAATTTATCTTTAATAGTGAGCTTATTGAGCTCCCTATAATCCAGACACATGTGCCATGATCCATCCTTCTTGTGCACCAATACTACTGGAGCAGAGAAATAATTTTGACTAGGTTGAATTATCCCAACCTCTAACATGTATGCAATCATACATTCAATTTCGCTCTTTTGGACATAAGGATATCTATAAGGCCTAATGTTTGGAGGAACACTTCCTGGAATCAAATGAATACCATGATCATGATCATGATCATGAATAAGTGGGAGTCCTTTAGTAGTTTCGAACACCTTGGTATGATTGTCCAAGACTTTTTGGAGATCTGGAGAAATAGATGATTTTGATGTTGGAACTTCTAGTGAGCATAATTGTGCAATTACGCCTTGTTGTTATTTCTTCAGAATATTTTTCATGACATTAGAGCTTATTATCTTTCCTGGCTTCCATGCGACACCTCGTGATTCAATTTCCTTTCCTTCAGAAAAAAATTTCAAGAAAATTTCTTGAAAATTAAAAGCTACCATCCCCAAAGATTGTAACCATTGTACTCCTAGTACAACATGAGTACCTCCCATTGGAATGGAAAACATTTGACTATTAAATACATATTCCCTTATGGTTAGCTTGATATTATGGAATTTTCCAAAGAAATTTATAGTTCCTCCATTTGCGACCATCACTTGGCATACTTGTGCTCGGTATAGGAAACAATTCAATTCCTTGGCTACCTTACAATCAATAAAATTATGGTTACTACCCAAATCAATCAACACTATTACCTTTTTCTTCTTCATATGTCCTTCTACCTTGAGAGTTTGAGGAGTGGTAATTCCTGCCAATGCATTAAATGATATGGTCGAACTCATTTCCTCTTCTTCTAGGGTTTTTTCCTTGTGTATATCCTCGTCTTTTGAAGTTTCTTGCTCATTTTATTCCTCTTCTTCACAATCTAAGTAAAATAATTTATTCTTGGCACACTTATGACCTTTAGTGTACTTTCTATCACAATTGTAGCAATGCACTTTTGCTCTTTTTTCTTCCAATTGTTGTGGTGTCAACCTTCTAGGTTGTGGAAGTCTAGGAGTAGCAACACTTCCATCTTTATAGATGTAAGTGGTGGGCTTCCTTATCGCCATTATTTTACATTCAATTTTTATTACCAACCTGAATGCCTTCTCCAATGAATTAGGTTCCCAAAAACGAACTTCATGTTGGATATTATCCTTTAAATTCCCTATGAAGACATCAATCATGTGTTCCTCTGGAATATCAGTTACCCTTATATTGAATTTTTGGAAGTCCTTAATGTGATTTTGCACTGAACCCTTTTGTTTGAGATTTATTGGCTAAAGAAGGTGTTTCTCTTTGTATCCTCATAATGTGCTATTATTTCCTCTAGAAAAATTGACCAAGTGACAATTTATTTAAGGGAGAAAAGTAATCCATACCATACAAATGTATTTTTCTTTAAATGTAAAGTTGCATCATGGTTCAATTGGGAATACAAGATTTTAGTTTTCTTTAGGGCCTTACAATACTGATTTTGTGTGAGAAATACCATGCAAAATCATTACCATCCTCCAACTCCTGCATCTACATTATAAATGGAAAAATATCTTAAGATATCCATAGAAATGTACACTCCAGGTTGCTCTCAAAACAATACTTTTATGACAAAGAAATGCTTTCCTGCAAATTTTGTCTAGAGATCATGCAGAGAATTATATGAGCAGTCACTTTAGTGTTATCAATCTTGGAACAAGTTCTTAAGTTTTATTCAGATGATTGCATAAGGAATGAAATATTTTTTATTTATTACACCTGAGCTTTGTATGTACTGCAACATTTTTGGAAATGCTAACTATGATTTTCCTAATCATGGTGATCTAATAGCTACCATTTTAGGAATTGTTGGAAGCCTTTAGTATTAGCTGGCTCACAAGTTGTTACTTTCAAATGTCCCAAACAATAGGTTGAAGCATGCTAAGCTTTTGGGTAGGTGTTTGGAATTTTTGAATGAACAACAGCATTTGGTGGTTTGTGCATGTGCTCATGAACAAGTCATTTCCATGAAGAACATTGAAACTGATGTGCAAGTTCCCGCTGTTGGGGACCTTCTTGCTATGATACAACAAGAGATGCTTGTAAACACTATTGAAATGAAGGAATATGACACAGCATCAATAAAATTTGACAGGGTTTCGGAAATATCATTAAACAAATTTCTGAAAATCGATGCTACACGTTATTATGGCTTGCAAATTTTTCAAGTTGATAAGCATCCAAGTAGCATGGGAATTGGAAAATCCAAGGAAGGATTTTTGTTATTTGGCATGTTAAACAAGTGTGTCATTGCAATGGGCTGATGTAATTTAAGGACTTGGTTCTTAAGGCCTATATTATATCTCAACATTTTGAATGGGCATCTCAATGCTATACCAATGCTCCACCATTGTGATGAAATGATGCAAGCCTAGCACAACGATATTCCACATCTACTTGATATTTTGGTGTCTAGGTTATTTGTCAACATTGGATGATTGGACAACAATTTAAAAGAGTATGAGTTCCATTTTACATACAAGGGAAGCTTTTGAAATTGTGATTTTAGAGAGCATGCAGGAATGATCAATTTGAATATTGTAAGACAAGATTTTACATGCATTACAATTGAGATTGTCCATATCTATGAAGTTTGAACTGATAAATAGAGTCTTTGAATTTAATCAAAGAAATAAAAATAAATATGGAATGATGATTTCATCCGGGATTTGTCTAGAGTTGGATGAATTGAAGGAAATATACGAGGGCTTGTTTGAGGAGATTTCAACACTTGAGCTAAAATGCCTCCCATACCAAGCTAATAATATCAAACATGGGTCCATTATGTAGATACCTCAAATTGGTTATCAATTGTGCCTTTTTGGACTAAAACTCGACGATAGTGAATTGGAAAATCTTAAAGACATGGAGTTTGCTTTTGCAGGTGAAATGGATAATCAAGAATCGTAATTTTATCATACTTCAATGACAAAAGAGTTGGATCTTCTTCTTGGAGATGTCTATGATAAAATATTAGATATGGAAAGATCCATAATAAGAGATTTGGATTTACATGTTTAGCCTTTCTCAATGCATTTTCATATGACATCAAATTTTGTTGAGGAGCTGGACTACATGCTCTCGTTGGAATTAGTTTCACACCAGTACATGTATGCCAGGCCAGTGCTCACTGCAGAGGACTCACTTGAGATTAAAAAAAAAAGGAAATCTCTCATTTTATGTAGGGAATAATGCCTTTTCCCTCTGAGAAACCCCTGCAAGCATTGACAGCCTGCCTATACAAAATTTTGATGGCACTATTTTCCCAGTGATCAAAAGGTAAATATATAAAAAATTGAAGACTAAGGAATCTAATCTATCCTGGACTGGTTATGTCTAGATTTATTACAGCAGAAAACCATCACACAATGAATAAAGGGATCCTATTAAGTCCAGCCTTGGAGTATTAGCAAATAGAAAAGTGGCAACAAAGGAAGTGGAAGATCTCAAACATAATGTCAGGGTACCAA
This sequence comes from Pinus albicaulis, assembly GCA_034641835.2. Classification (NCBI taxonomy): domain Eukaryota; kingdom Viridiplantae; phylum Streptophyta; class Pinopsida; order Pinales; family Pinaceae; genus Pinus; species Pinus albicaulis. The sequence continues at coordinate 637,169,757 of CM076574.1, read as the reverse complement.
AAGCACATGTCTGAATTAATGGAAACTTGGAGTTAATGATGATCATCCATATATATGCTAAATAAGCCTATATTATTTATTCCCTGATGGAATTTCATGTGCTACAATACAAAAATAGCTTTCTATCAAGAGTCAAGACAATATCAACGCCTATATCTACTGAATCCTAGGAAGGGTCCTAGAAATGCACAATAAAAGAGGTTGTGGCTCCAAAACTTGACATGTTGGCTAAGTCCTCAAAATATATGTGGAGGCTTTTGTAATACAAAATTCGATTCAAAGCTTGTTCCCGTAGTAAATCTAGGCAATTTTATTTCTAATGTTTTCAAAAAATTTGTTATTCCTACAGTCCTATGTCAGACAATAATACTTTGCAATGAATTTATAGCAGCTTTTCATTTACACATTAATTATTGCATCATGCCATTTCCCAGTTTCCTACAAATTTGTAAACGACATTTTTAAACATGTACCATTTCCCAATACCATATGGACTTCTTGATTCCTGATGGCAAGAATCAGATTATGTGGCAATGTTTTGTTGTTTAATTGTGTTTGTATGGTGATGTGTGGAACTTAAAAGTGTATATATGGTAGATATCCATTCTTCCCAACCCAAATTTCCCTACAATGATATTGTACCACCAATTGATTCTATAAAGAAGTTCAATCTAGTACCACAAAGATGACACCATAGTTCATGGTTTTACGACTTGTATTCTAACTGAAATTATATCAAATGATAGAACACAAACATAGGTTGAAGTACTTTTTCCACTTAAAAAGCATTTGATACTAGCCAACAGGATGGAAATTCACTAGTGAGGTCGATGGAATGTTAAGCCACCACCACTATTCTATTCCTTTAATGTTCTCAATAATTGATTTGTTGGAGAAGAGCCATTTCATAGGAAAGGGGCAAGAAAACTTTAGGAAACATTATCAGACCATGTAGCACATATCCCAGTCTTTGCTCTCAAAAAAGACTTCCATTTTTTTTACTAGCATAACTTCCCATTACCTCGAAGGAAAACACTCTAATTACTAAATGAGAGTTATAAAAATACTGAGACACATTAGAGAACAAATAATAAAGAAATACATGTACCTATAGAAGCTAGTTCTTTAAATAGAGAAAAATTTCCTTCCATGTTTTCGACAAATAATGTAACTTCCCACTACCTAGAGAGACAATACTCTAATTACTAATTGGGAGTTACAAAACTGATTGGGCACATTAGAGGATCAAACATGTTAAAATACATGTCCCTATGAAAGGAGATAGTAATGGGCCCAAAAAATTCTTATAATCTATATTAAAATACCCATGATCTTCTCCCTACTCAGTGAAATTGCCTCAACTTTTGAAAAAACAATTTTCACTATATTTACAGACCATCAAAAGTCATAGAAAAATCTAAATCCCCTTCTGATGTAACTGGATTGATACAAATAGTAGAGACACCTTCTTTCCAAATTGTGAAATGGCCTTTATTGTTTGTTGAAGGAGAACAATGATATGCTGCCACTAGTCCTTGGTCGTTCTATTGAAGAGGAGATGTCATCGATATAAGTTATTACGTGATTAGTCAAAAATCCAGCTATATTTCATCTTTTGGACAGTTGGTCAACATAATTTATAATTGTAATGATTTCAAGATGTACAATTTTCTAAACTATTTCAATTTCCTCTAAAAGGATGTAACAAAATCACCTACTTTTTTAGTTTATTTTAAGGAGCAAAGTAGAATAGATGGAGGAGGTTTTCTAGCTGTACAAGTATTCACAAAATCATAACTCGACCACTTTTATCTCCGATCTCACTATTCTCTCATTGATACTCCTGAGCTTTAGAAGAAACTGGTTTTAATTGACCTCAATAATCCTTTGCTCTTCTGGAAACCATGTAGTAAAGATTTTCTGCTTTTTATATCTAGGATTTTGAACATGTATAGCTAAAATTTTCAAGATGGTTTTGTCCTCTTTGACGTAATATGGAAATTTTTTGACCCTAGGGGCCATGGCAGCTCACATCAAGATAGTCATATGTTTGTCACCTCATAGACTGAAACAATACCTCTTCTCACTTGAATAAGAATGTAAACCTACCAACCTTCCGTATAGCTGTAAGAACCATACGAATGAATTCAATGAAACTATCATCCAAAACAACAAAATGTATCTGGGCAATGTTGTAATTACATGTTGATATTTCTTTGACTTTGGTCTTATAGATATTTTAGCAAAAAACACATCAAAGCAGATCTCTCTAGACCTCAGTAGACTGATCCATCTCTGTTGAGCCTTCAGAGACTACTCCTAAGTACAGGAAGGCATGAATAGCATGAATGTGAGTTCAATACGAAAAAAGAAAAATTTCAAATATTCAATATAACCACTGGACATATTATTAATATCCATGATAATGAAGGAGTCCCCTGATAGAATAATCTTGGCAATGTTGGTTTTTGTCAAGACCCACAAGGGTACAAGATAACAACAAACAGTTGAAAAGAAAGCAGCCAATCCTTTCTGCAATAGAACTTTTCTAAGCCTGGACATATACTGGCAACAAGGGAACCAATCTTCAAGTTTTGATGCCAAACCAAATATGAGCTAAGATAAGAGCATGACTAGAACTGCACAATTCAACTGTCAAGAAACATGTCTTGCTAAAGATAACCACCAAGGTTTAGCAAGATGATGTTGGTGCAATTGATTGTTGAACTTCGTTGATGTTGGTGGTATTGATTTTTGAACGCATCTACCATGGCCCTAACAAAAATGTATCCTTCACTCAAAGGAAAATAATTGGTTAGGAATGATAAGCTTTTTCTACCACATTATAAGGTTGAGGGGATGAACCCTTCACTCAAACCAAAATAATTGGTTAGGCATATTAAAAGGTTGAGCAATCCAAGTCTGAAGACTTTGAGCTAGATGGTGTTTATGTATCTCTTTTTGATGATTCTAGTTCTAGTGGTGTTGAATCAATGATGAGTTTCACGAGTGGTCATGTAGATCAATGATTTTTAGTTTTGATGTCTAGTTTTGCTGCTACTACTACCAATACTATTGAGGCTGTAGAGGAATCTTAGGAGTCCTCAAACTCTAAGCCAGATTATTTATGTAGCCCATGTTGATGCTCCCATTTCTAGTAGTGGTTATGAGTTTGATCATGATGGGGAGTGATCATGTTGATCACTGATATGTAGACTTGTAGTAGGTAAGTAGCCCCATAGCTTGTAGCATTGTTTTTTGACTCTAAAGTCCATTTAGAGCCTCATTGATTAGGATTTTTTTTGTTGATATGTATTGCACTCGGTTCCATTTTGATATATTCACCTTTTCATGGTATATAGATGAAAAAAATTTGCATATTTTATCTCTATTGGTTTGGAATCATGGTTTTAAATCTTAAAAATAGTTTTTTCATTAAAAAAATAATTATTTCATGTATCTTTTTAAAGCCCCGTTCATTGAGGTCTATTAAAATTGGAAACTAGGGCCAAATTCCACCATTGGATAGCTCATTTGTTGGATATTATTATTGTATTGAAGTGAGGTTTTTAATTTATGCCCACTTATGTTCAAATTTTGAAGGCTGGCCTCATCATAAAAAAGCCCAATGGTCACGTTTTTTGACCTTAAACAATTTTTATATATAGAGGGGCCTTCAACCTCATTTTCTACATCAAAGGGATCCAATTTATATCTAAGGTAGTTGAGCTCTTGAGGAGGAGACATGGTTGTCTAATTTGGGTTTCTTTTTAAACAACTAGGGCCGAGATTCATCAGATAAACAACTACATGACTTGATGAAATTTTAGGGTAACTTGTATGGATAATCCTGCCATTACAGGTCTGAACTCAACCTCCAAAAGTTAGGTCATGTTTGGGTACTGACTTCAAGCCAACCTATGATCAATTTAAGGAAGAATTTCTCCCCTTTTGTGTCCACACTTCAGAGCCATTACTCCAGGTAGGTCCGCAGGCATGCACAATGTTAGATAGAGGGGCCGAGAAACCTATCTTGGGTCCAGATTAGTTCTAAGGGCCAACGATGGAAAACCTCTTGCTTGCCAAGGAAAGCCACGGTTGAAAGGAGGGTTTCTTGATCAGTGGAATGGAACGATAGTGGATTGTAAGAAACCCTAGCCATATCTTAGTTGACTACTGTTAACAACATGATGATATTGCAGTTTTCAACTATTCACTTTTCCAAGGGAAGTCATATTGGATATTGAAATTGGCAAGCTATTTTGACTTTAAATTATAGTACTCTCTCTCTTTGTTGAACATTTGATATTAGGCACCTGTCAGTGTTAGGCACCTCACATGGTTTTGAATCCATCGTACCTCTTTTGGCTCATTGCATATGTAATTTTGCATTCTCAGCACATTGGCACATAAAATATGTCTCCAACAATATATTTGAAGAGCAGGAAGTGTTTTGGTATGACAAAACCATATAGAAATTAGTGTATGGTTTCAGATATGATTATTGCATACAGTATTGATGTCATCTTAGCCGTGTAAAATTATCCACATTGTATGCATAAAATAGATACTCTAATTCTAAGAAGACATTATGGTATTGAGTATATATATTGACATGGTTTCTGTAGTATGTGCATGACATCATATTTGCGGGCAGAGCAATATTGGCATCAAAAATCAACATATATACATACATTCAGTCAATATTAGTATATGCATGGCATTCTTGCAAGCCTTGAAACAATTATGGTATTTTAAAAAGCTATTAAAGTATGGAAATTCTAATAAAAGTTATGATCAGTCATGGCCTTGGGTAGTATGTTGACATTTATTTCTTATATCTCTCTGTTGAACTTCTAAGTTTCTCTTCCTCTCATAGCCTAGAAAAGAAGAACCTTAGTTTACTATTGTTCTAGACACAACTACAACTCAACTCATAAAGAAAAAGAAGTCGAGGTCCCTATGTTGATGGATCATTATTAAGGCTCCAGAGCATTAATGCATATGTACATCATACAATGATAAATGATGAATGTGAACCAAGTCCTACACACTCTACAATGACATGATCTATACTTCTTATATAAATTGAGCTGACTTTTGGATATTTTCTGACTTAAATAGCTATAGGCATCAAGCGATGAAAGCATTCGATATTTATAACACAGTTAACCATCTTTCAGTTTTTCTACACTAAGCCTTAAGTAGCAGAGAAGAGCTTTTGTTGAAGACATGTTTGTAAGCAGAGATCTTGGATCATTCGAAAGGAATCATGCTCATGGAAGTTTGAAGACCTAAAGCTATAATAGAACCATGTAAAGTGAATATTGTTGGTTACCTCACAATGATATATGGCATAGTTCTACTATGTGTGACACTTCTCTACAGCTCGACATCATCTATTATCTCTTTTCAAGTCCAACATTATGCATGATATTACTACAATCAAGTAGCCATAATGATATATTGTAGCCCCAGTAAATTGATGATTGTATTATAGCCTTGTTCACTATCGAAGTTGTGAAAAATACATATGGAAACATTGGATGGATTATCTTTTGAAGAAGCTACAGGGATCTTCTTGTAAAAGAATTTGCAGCACCTTAGATTTTGAAAAGGGGTGCAGTACTCTTGAAACCCTTTTTTTTAAAGAAAAACTAAGTGAAGAAGTGCATGGGACTCTGGAGCATATCTCTATTACAATGCTTATCAACATGAAAACTGAGGTTCCTTGAAGAAAGTGCATGAAAAATTCTATATGAGCACAATATGAAGATGAGATGTTGATTTTGACATTTGTCACCTAGCGATGGAGGATAATTCAGATATTTTGAAATAATATCCTGGCAGGATTTCTTCTGCCTAATTAAAGAAGAACCATGATGATTCTTCAAAATTTTCCTCTTTGACCTTGAGCTTCCTTGATTTTTATTGTTGCAGTTGCCTCATGAAAAGTCTCATCCCTTGCTTAAGAAGCTCGTAATTGAAAGCTAGATGATCACATGAAACAAGTCTTAAGAGGGAGCTATAGAATCCTTGGCAATATGACCTGATGAATCTTCTCGCCAAATGTTTATTGATAAGGGAAGTAACTTAGATATATCGCTATTATTTGAAAGTCTGCATGGAAGTTGCATGATCATGACTTTGGTTATATTTTTGCAAGGTCACTTTTCTATATATATCCAAAGTAATTTACACTGAGCCATAAATGTGTAGATATTGATGATATATGATTGATGACCCTCTCAAAGTAAGAGGAATATGACCTAGCTTTGATAATCTGTTTCATGCACTTAAGATCCGATGAAGAAGTTGCGAGTCTGCATATGCATATCTTGTGGGATCTTCAGTGTCCTAGATAAATTCCTCGCTATGAAGACTCTATCTATATATTTATAGTTGCTTAGTAAGATATCTCAGTGACTCTATTGTCTATAATTTGAGGTACACAAATGAAATCCAAGATTCCATGAATATTCTGATGTTGGATCGGTTATCAGTATGATGGATCGAAATAGTACATCTAGTACTATATCTCTTGATTTGGTTGCTCTAAAAGCACTATTGAGGTTGATTGTATAGAGAAACAATCATGTATTATTATGAATCCATTTTGGTTGAAGAAGTTCTTCAGTGACCCATTTGAGCACATGTTATATTGCGATATTCTTCAGATAATCTATACTCCACATAAATTGGGTACCACTTTACAATACATTGGAAAGCTACCTAGATATATCATTGTTGAATTAAAAAATTACTTTCTTTAGAGAGAGGCTGGGAATTGTGGATAGACCTTGCTAGGAGGTTCATGGTTGAACATTTAGCTTTGGGAGCTCCTGGGGACGTGGGTACTTCTTGAGAGCTATGAGCAACCATATGGTAAGTGGTTCACCTTCCCCTATTGGCGCGCTATGTATAGGGTGAGTGGTTCACCTTCCCCTATGATATCCCATGATAGTTGACATGTTTGTAGGGTCAATGGTTCACCTTCCCCTATGATTGATGAGATACGAATAGGATGAGAGGTTCACCTTATCCTATGGCATAAGAGTAGGATGAGTGGTTCACCTTCTCCTATGGATACCTAGTGAGAGATGCATTCAAGCATCTTCTTTTCGATATGTCAATAATATGTGGTTCATCCTTTCCCCACATGTAGGATTCTCATTCCCTGTGATTGATGTTGACATGTTGGTGAGATGTGGTTCACCCTTTCCCCACATGTAGGATCCTTCTTATGATTATTGATTAGCATGCATGTAGGATGTGGTTTATCCTTTCCCTACTCTTGGTTTGCATGCATGTAGGATGTGGTTTATCCTTTCCCTATGTATGGTTCTGACATGTGTTTGTATGATGTGGCTTCTCCTTTCCCTACGTATGGTTGTAACATGTGTTTGTAGGATGTGGTTTCTTCAATACGTATGGTTGTGAACTGTGTTTGTAGGATGTGGATTATCCTTTCCCTATGTGTGGTTGTGAGCAGGATGTGATATATTCTTTCCTTGCTAGTGTTCCTGCATCATCCTACCCATGTAGTCTAGGATACAGGGGAAGTAACTCTCATCTGGCCAATGAGTTGGGAAAAGTGGTTGGGACCATAACACTACTTATGGACGCATCATGTACTGTCCCACTCTCTATGTCTAGGGTGAATGATGTTCAAAAAACATCATCACTTGAGATCATGTCTGATTATGATTTTACATCTGGTTATATGGAGTCTGGACTGGCTTTTGTCAGTGGAGAGAGGTAAGGTCTTATGACTCACTCTCGATCGATTCTTCTTCATTATTCTTATCAATGTTCAGTAGAGTAGAGAATAGATAATATAAAGAGATGGCACGTGATGTCAAGATATTTCATGATGACCGAATGGCATGATAAAATATCAAGTGGAATTCTCCCAAGTTGAGAGGGAGTGTTATAATTAGAAACCAGGGCCAAATTCCACCATTGGATAGCCTATTTGTTGGAGATGATTATTGAATGAACTCCTCTTTTCGAGAGGACAAAAATCAACCTAAAGATCATCAAATTTGTACAAGAAGAAGTGTGTTTTTGAATTTATGCGCACTCATGTAGAAATTGTCAAGGTCAGCTTCATCATCATAAGTCCCAACAATCATGTATTTTTTCCCTTAAAAATTGTATATATAGAAGTGTATTCAACCTCATTTGATACATCAAAGGGCTCCAAATTATATCTAAGGTAGCCAAGCTCTTGAAGAGGATGAAGGGTTGTCTTTTTTGGGTTTCATCTTCAACAAATAGGGCTACGATTCCTCAGATAAAGAGATACAGGACTTGATGAAATTTCAGGGCAACTTTTATGGGTAATCCTGTCATTACAGGTCTGAATTCAACCCCAGAAAGTTAGGTCATGTTTGGGTATTTAATTCAAGCTTATCTATGGTAAATTAAAGAATATTTTCTCCCTTTCTGTGTCTGCACTTCAAAGCCATTACTCCAGATAGGTCCGCATGCATGTACCAAGTTATATAGAGGGGTCGAGAATCCTATCTTGGGTTCAAATCAATTCTAAGGGCTAGCGATGGAAAACCTATTACTTGCCAACAAAAGTTGCAGTTGAAAGGAGGGTTTCTTGATCAATTGAATGGAAAAATAATGGACTGTAAGAAACCCTAACCAGATCTTAGCTAACTACTGTTGACAGAATGATGAAATTGTAGTTTTGGGCTATTCACTTGTCCAAGGGAAGTCATATTATATCTTCAAATTGGCATGTCATTTTTAATTTAAATTATTGTACTTTCTCTCTCTGCTGAAAATTTGATATTAATAATAAGATGAATTGATCAAGGGTTTTCCACGTCTTGGGGTTTTTTTCCCTGGCTTGTGCCATATCCTTGTGTACTCTTGTCTTGGCTTGTATACTGCATCTTTCGTCTATGTTATTTCTTCAGTTATTGTCATCATAACGATGTATTATGTGATTGCTAATGGAAAATCGGGCTAATATGGATCCCTGAAGTAACTTCCCTAAGAAAATAACATGTTAACCTAAAATTAACAAGATCTAACCGATCCTGGTTTGACTAGTTCTAGTTTGAAACCCAGTTTGATATGTGGACTAGTCCGGTCAGTAGTTCCGGTTTTGAATACTATGTTATGGAGAATGTAATAAACTAATAGTGCCAAATAGAAATAGTTTGAAGTAATCTAGATCCATTACATGTCTTTATGTGTTGTAAAGTTTCAAGATTGAGAATCTATAGTGTTTCTTTTGTCACAGTATAGTGGAGTGACACAAGGTCACTTGTCGAAAGAAAACCATTAAAAGTATCCATCTATTTGGTGGATGTAGGGAAATATCTGCACCCTCTCACAAGTTTTCCCTTCACATAAATGGAAGTTTGAAATCACACTCATGTCCCCAAGCATAGGAAAAGAATTATGTAAATGTTATACACATTGAAATGACGTTGGTCGCGATATAATTCCTATGATTGCAATTTTTCTAGATCCATCATTCTAAAGACAAAGAAATGCTCCATGGCTTGAAATGTTTGGTTAATTCCTATCCTTCGGAAAAAAAATCATGGAAGGTCATTGAAAATTACCCTTGGGTAGTGTTTATTTAAAGATAATGCTTGTTAGGGCATTTTCATAAATGTACACAGATCCAACATTCAAATGCCAGAAAAAAAATTGATGTTCTAGCATGTTTTTTTGGGTTCATTAATTCTCAAATGCCACTAGAGAGTTGACTTGAAAAATTATCTGTTTAGAGGAAAGTATTCTAAAAAATAAAAAAAAGGTATCAATAACACATACCTCTTCGCAATCCTAATAGAGGACTGTCATCTTAGATGCCAAGATCTTTGTGGTAAGAGCGTAGGCCGAGGCTGGTCAAAACGTGATCTTGAGCATGAGACCGTGGTGATGGGTACTTGGCACTAAAGCTGGAGTGATACAAGAAAACTGGAGCTGGAAAGTGTTGTTTCAACAACAAGCATGTGTGCAACAATGCCATCACAATATCAACCACCTCCTCGGCTCTGGTTGTGTGGACATGGAGGAGCTGCAACCCTAAATCCATGGTCAGGGTGGAATTAACGGCCTTGTCAGACAAGCCGAGGCAGAGGATCAACTGCCATGGTTGAAGCCTCCTATGGGAATCCCGGGGAGATAAGCAAGGAAATGAAGGAGCACAATCACGGCTGATTCTATGTGCCCACATACTAGATGAAGGAAATGCCACCGAGGGTTTCTTCATTGATTCTACTATCATTCAGGAAATTCATTGTGATCACTAGAGGAAAACCACCGTCGGATCCCTATCCACCTCCTTTCCATTGTTGTTCATGGCCTCCATCTTCCTCATCTTTTCCGAGGCCGTTGTGGAATAATGGTGGATATCATATGATTTCATGGGAGGCATACTATTAGGGTCTAGTTTATCGAAGTCCTTGATAGTTTAGATGATTTCATTGATGTAAAGTCATGGACCGAGACTATGGAGGGAAATTTGAAAATGGATAGAAATTATTGAGGGAAATTTGAATTTGTTGAGGAAAATTATTTATACTGAGTGTGTTTGTGATCATATTTACTCTTTTGGTTGGTTATTTTCTTTTTATTATAAAATTCAAAGAGTTTTTTATTATTTTATTTAGTTATAATTAGTACGGTCTGTTTGTAAGTGGTTGATTGATTAAAAATTGGTTTATTGAAATTTAAAATGTTGTAAAATATATATATTCAATTTATTGAGAGTGTAAATTATAATAAAATGTTGAGTGTAAAAAGTTAGCTTAACCAAAACAAGAATTAAGTGGTTTTTGATATGGGTTCCATGCTTTTCTAAGAGTAAAGTCATTTTTTATTTTTTTTAGAATACAAAACTTTGTGTGTATTGTTAATTTCTTTTTATGTGTTCTGTTTGAAGTGGATTTGTAACCATGATTATTGTTGCCTATGCAAATACTAATGTAGGTTGCATTATTTTGGTATCAAAGTAGGTTTAAGACCTACATATAAATTGAAGAACATTTTCATCAAAAGGAATTTGTTTGGTGGATCTATAATAAGGAGAATTGCAAAAGAGCGCATAAGGAATTAGGAATACAAGCATAGGGTAGGGGGAAACATAGCTACAAATAAAATCACCTAGATGTTGAGGTACATGTTAACTATAATGGATTCCAAGAAGGAAGCTAAGAAAATTGGGGTTGTTGTAGATATTCATGATGTGAGTAATGAAGAGTGAAAATTAAAGGCCCAATGGGAGATAAGACTATATGATTTATTAGATTGGGAATATGGAGAATTCCCTAGAGTTTGAGAAATTGAGGACCCTGAGAGAGTGAAGCATATATTCACAAAGTTGAAAGGGCATGCATCCCTTCAGTGGGATAATGTATTTTGACAAGAAAATAAGAAGGAAATATAAAATTAAGACTTGGGAGGAGATAATTTCCAAACTAAATGGTATTCTACAATTTATAGTTGTTGGCTTGAAAACAATTATCCGCCACAATTAAAAATACTAACATAAATGACTAATTCATATACTTGTTGTTCTTCTTATTTCGTCATATTTTTATTCTCGGACTATAATAGTCATTTATGTTAATCATTATTAATTTTGTCACTTATTATATAGTCATATATTTTAGTCATAGACTAAATTAGTCATTTAAGTTAGTCATTTTTAGTTTAGTCACTTATTATCTAGTCATATATTTTATCTCTAGACTAAATTATTCATTTAAGTTAGTCATTTTTTGTTCGGTCACTTAAAATTGCTTAAATTTAGTAGTAATTCACTTGAAATAATTACGGTGACTAAATTTTTTAGTCACCTAGTCACTAATTTCAGCATTTTCTACTAGTGTCATAACTTAAAATTTACATTATATCAAATATGTTAGATACATACATTTTTCAATAATCACTTAAAATTAAGTAGCTCATACAAGAGAATGTACATATGTGTACATGTATAAATTACTTGCTGTCTGCATGTGAAAACATAATGTCAATATAACCAAATCCTCAATACACTTGTACAAAACATAAAATAAACATATAAATTCAGCTATCTTAATACATTATCAAGAATGTACAACTTAAGAATGCAAAAAAAAAGGCTAACAATTTGTACTTGAGTTCTATAAGTTCTCAAAGATATATCCAAGGAGAAGAAATTGTTGGGCAGTTCAATCAAAAAAATTCTAGTGGGATGCCATTCTCAATGATCTGCTCATGCTCAGATTTTGACATTTTCCATTTCTTAACTTTCAATTTTTTCTTGATTGAACTTCTATCAACTTTATGCGTGCTGCACACTGCAAGTGACTGTACTAACAACTTATGACATCAGGTTCATAGTCTTGTAAGTAAACTTTTTTGACTTTGATGAGTCTGTTGGAAAAATAACCTTTCAATATAACATACTCTCTGTCATTCCTTTTAGCACTTGTAGTACTACTTAAACCAATCGAAGTATGAATATACTCATATCCCTTCCATTTCACTTTTACGTTAGACAATAATTGATCATTTATATAAATAGTATATTTTTTGTCAAATAAAGTGAAATTTCCACAATGATCGCATTTTTTACCACCAACATATTTCTTTTGGTAAAATAATTCATGAATTTCTCTTGCACATAAAATTTGGGATATGAAATCATGGATAGTGGAAGGAGGAGGTGATTATTTCCAAAATGTTTTACCAAAATTAAGGAATGTGTCATAATATAACTGAAATTCCACATAATAACGACATAAAAAAATTTCACGCAGAGTGATAGGTTTAACATACCATTATTTTCTTGCACAAAAACATTGATTGAGACATTAATTCCATGATTTTCTTCTATGAACTTATTGAACAAATCTATCTGAGTGGTGTCCAAGATATGTTTTGCATGTTCTTCGTATTGATTCCATGCTATTCTTCGCTGCATCACATCACTTGATTTTGGTGAAACACGTGAATTTTTCATCCAATATTAATATATTATTTTTCTAACATCTTCTCCATGTCTATATTTGTATGGTTGCCTACAAATAATTTTCTAACAAGCGAGCTCATCATTTACATCTATTTGCAATCAAAATTCCTGATTTTTGTGCAATGTTTTTCGTGAGGTTCCTAATGCCTGTACCATCATTAGGGGAATTTTGAGGTTTAAAATGGGCCTCCTAAGGAAATTATCAAATAATAATGGAAATAATAAAGTAAGATTTGATGACATCATCAAATTTTAGAGGGGAGAAAAAACTGCTTTTTCAACTCGTATTTTCAACTTATCTCCCGAAGCGTTTACTCCATTTTCGAGTGGGAATGCTCGTTGGATGCAAAATTTAATTCCTTATCTAAGGATTACCCATGTTGCATACTTTTGATGGACCCTGCTACACGAAAAATGATAAATACATGTAAAACGTGATTTCAATCACGTTTTTTCATGTATTTCTCATTTTTTCGCATAGCAGAGTCCATCGAAAGTATGCAACATGGGTACTCCTTAGATGAGGAATTAAATTTTTCATCCAACGAGTACTCCCACTCGAAATTTGAGTAAAAAAATTGGGAGATAAGTTGGAAATACGAGTTCAAAAAGTAGTTTTATTATTTTATTATTTTTTAATCTTTTTACCCTTTTAATTAAAAAATGGTGAATCATCCCCCACGGTTGACATCATCATCCTAAATCCTATTGGTTCTTATAAAGTTTATTTTGGTTGTACATTTTTCCTAGGAGGCCCATTTTAGACCTCAAAATTCCCCTAATGATATTTTACCAAACGATTCACTTTAGTACTTGATGAAACCAGTTCCATTTGTATTGCTCTACGTGCATCTAAATCACTTTTCTTTCTAGATATTCCATTTGAATTTAGAGCACTATTTATATTTTGTGTCACATTTTCCTTCATTTTTTTTATATCTTTCGTTGATTTTGAAATACCCAATAGAGCCATAGATTCTTTTATTTTCTTTGATGTGAAAAGAATTCTCAAAATTTCAGCCTGAACTGCCACATTTTCATATTTGAAGAACATATCAATAATGTGCTTAACATGATATCGTATAACATGGTCAACGTTTTTATCTCCGTATGTGTTAGTGTCAACATTTTCTAACATCTCATCATCGATATCGATTTCATCTATAAATATGAGAATTAAATGTAAAAAATGAGTATAAATATTAAATAAATAATTAAATTAAAAAATAGTGTTTGAATGAAATTTAAAAATTAATAAATATGTCTAATTTCAATAATACACATGATAGTGATTCAATTTCTTCACTTAAATTTCTTTCAACACTTCCAACATCTTCAAATCATGAAATTCTTTCACCTTGTCATCAAAATAAAGGCAAGGTAAATAATTTTCTTTAAAAATTATCTTCAATTCCTCCCAATTATGTTCTTATTTTCTAAATTTGACATCGGTCTGACTTCTTCTCACCACAAGGAAGATTTTCCATATAACTCATATGTGGCTAATTTAGCTTTTAATTCAGTAGAATAACCATAAATTTCAAAATAGAAATTGATATTAAGAAACCACACTTTTGATACTTCTTCTAACTCACCATCATAAGTTGGGGATCTAATATTCTTGAATTATCCTTACAGTTCCATTTTTGGCTTCTTTCTGGGATTTGAATGAGACTTTTGTGAACTTTTCTCTTCCTCTCTCTTGGATCTAGCTTCTTTGCTTTCATCTATATCCTCACAAGTCTTCCTCTTGGATGTATCTCCTCCCTTATTGTTTCCACAATAATCCAAAAACAATGGATGAGTCCATTAAAAAAGAAATAATATGCTATCAATAGGCTAAGTAGAGGAATCAAAACATAAAATCATGGCATAATATGAAGAAGGAAATCATTTCCTAGAGTGGGAAAGGTGGAAAACTTGGACTATTTGATAAATTTAGTTAGGAAATCAACGTCAAATTTTCGATTAAAATATTAATGAGACCCAAAAAAATAAAACACATACTCAGACCAGATCCACAGAAACAAAATTATGTTATAAGGGATTTAATGGGCAACATAAAGAACCCTTAAAATTTTGCGGCTACGGAGAACCCAATATTTTCCAATATTTCCTCTACAATACAAGATCCGTGTAAAACCTTCAGAATATTCAAGAGACCATTACTGTTAATGATGTGGCCATGAGTATACCACAATCAATGCAACAAAGTTCTAAGCAGAACATAAATCCACTGTGGTGGAGAGATATGGTACAATTTTAAACCTACATGTTTATATTTTGGTAGAACCTCATTCTAGTTTGATTTATATTAGTCCCCAACTATAGAAAATGTAAATTAGAATATGAAAAGCACACAAATTTATTGTTGGTTCAATTTTTTATTGGAACAAAAAGAAATATGACTATTTTAGTAATGAAATGCCTTTTTATTCTAAATGGGAATCAAACCACTATGACTCTAAAAATTCTACCACTAGGTTCATATGAAATTCTCGTAGGTATGGATTGGTAAGAAGGGCATAGAGAAATTTCTAATTGTCTTGATAAAATTGTTACCTACACCCTAGATACCGGGGAAACTCATATTGTAAAAGGCATACCCAGAATCATTTTTGTGCGAAAAATATCCACCTTAAATATAAACAGGGCTTCAAGGAAAGGATTTCATATGTTTTCAATTCAAGTGGAAGGACACTCACAAGATAAACAACTAAAATCCCTAAATGATTTGGAAGTTATTTAGTACTATCAAAATGTATTTCTTGATGAGATTCTTAGTTAATGCTTAAGAGATATATACATTTTTCTATAGAATTAATACTAGAAGTTATCCCAAAAAAAATCTCCTTATCATATGAGTGTGTCAAAATTAGTAGAATTAAAAATTGAATTACAAGAATTAATAAAAAAAATGATACATCACAATGACTGTGTCACCATGGGGTGCACTAGTCTTATTTATCAGAAATAAATATGGAACATTAAAATTATTTATTTATTGCTTGTAGTTGATTAAATTTGCAATTAAAACAAGTATCTCGTGCCAAGAATTGTCAACTTATTTGACCAACTAAGGGGAGAAATTATGTTTTCTAAAGTATACCTTAGATTTGGTTATCACGAGTTTGGGGTTAAAGAATAAGACTTTGCAAAAACAAAATTTCAAATGAGATATAAACACTATGAGTTTATAGTGCTTCCTTTCGGACTTACGAATGTAGCTTCTACTTTTACATTCTTTATGAATATTGTTTCTAGGAAATTCCTAGACACATTTGTAAAATATTTATAGATGATATATTGATTTATTCTAAGACACCGGAGGAGCACAAACAAAATATAGAAATAGTCATGTAGACATCACATGAACATAAATTGTATGCTAAGTTTAAAAAATGCATATTTTATTGAGATAAGGTTTAATATATAGGACATGTGATATCTAAATATTTAATAGTGGTGGATCCAAAAATGGTAAAATCCATATTTAACTAGCTAATCCCTAAGGATGTGGCAGATGTGAGATCAGTGATGGGTATCATAGGATATTATTTCATATTTATAGAGGAATTTTTTCAATTATATTACCCAATAACCTCTCTATAGAATAAAAGGGTTAAATTTGAGAGGAATAAAATTTTTTAACAAAGATTTGAGAAATTAAAACATTTACTTACTATTACACCTATGTTGAAAATAAAATACCATGAAAAGGAATTTTTAGTTTGTATTGACACTTGTTTGTAAATTTTAGGGGGTGTACTCGTGCAAGAAGATCATGTGGTCGCTTATGAATCCTACAAACTTGAAGATAATGAGAGAAATTGTGTAGTATATGACCTTGAACAAGATACAATCATCGATGCAGTGAGCATGAGGAGACATTACTTAATTTGTAAGAAATTCACCTTCATACTAACCATTTGGGTTTAAAGTATTTTTTTTAGCTAATGTGAAATGAATGTTAGGAAGGCTATTTGGATGGCCTTCGGGTGTGAATATGAATTCAAAATTAAGAATATAAAAAGGAAAAGAAAGAAAATTCTCTAAATTGAAGTGTGAAACATATTTGTGAGGTAACAATAAGTAGTGCTGAATTTTATTTGACAAAACATATTAAGACATCAACATTCAAGGATAAAATTTATAAGCACATTTAAGAGAAATTTAAAATTAAATTCTATCATACAAAACAACTAGATTATTCAATGAATGAAAATGAATTGTGAACATTTAAAAATAGAATTTATATTTCAGATGTGGCGAGAATTAAGAAACTAATATTAGATGAAAACCACAAATGATCCTTTGGAGCTCACTTGTGTTATCATAAGATTATCATAGCCCTTAGAAAATAATTTTTCTGGTCTTTCATGAATAAGGAGGTGGTTGAGTACTTGGAAAGATGCAAAGATTTTCAATAGCTAAATGTGAAGAACCAACACCCAACTGTATTATTGAACCCATTTTCATTACCTAAATGGAAGTGAGAGCTAATTTTGTTATATTTTATTAATAGGTTACCAAAGACTAGAAGACGACATAATTCCATTATGGTTTTCATAGACAAGTTGTCTATGGATACTCGATTGATACATATTTAATCCACTTATAGAGCTGCACAAGTGGAAAACATTTTCATGAGATAAATTTTCAGACTTCAAAGAATACTAGATATGGTTCTATCAAATAGAGATGCACAATTCAATTCACATGTTTGGAGGACATTATTTGTTAGAATGGTTACATAACTAAATTATATCATTATGTAACATCGAAAAAATATGGGAAAACCAAAGGAGTTAATTATGTCCTTGAGGACATGCTATGCATGTATGTAATAAACCATCCCACAAAAAGGGAGGACTATCTACATTTACTTGATTTTTCCTATAAAAATAACTATTATGAAACACCCAATATGAGTCCTTTTGAAGTTATGTATGGAAGTAAATACCATATCCCCTTAATTTTGATTCATCATGAAGGTAAGAGTTAGGTATATATCTTCTCCAAGAACTTGAAAAAATGGTAAAAAAGATCAAACGAAACATAAAAGAAATGCGAGATAAGAAATATCTGTATGAAAATTTTAAGAGTACACATAGAGAATAAAAAGTGGGTGAAGATGTATATATTAACATATGATTGAAAAATAATTCCTTAAAATTGGGAAAGTATACTAAACTATACCCTTGGTTTTGTGGGTCGTTTGAGATACTAGCCAAGATAGGACCATTGGCCTGTTAAACCACAATATGGTTCATAATGTACTTATTGTGTCTCTTTTAAAAGGGTATAGTCATTCTCCTACTCATATTATTGATTGAAATGTTGTATAGGTCGAACTGAAAGGTGTGTTTGAAGTCAAGCCCCTCTAAATTATGGACCTATAGGAAACTACACTACGTAATCAAGCCATCCCTCATGTTAAAGTTCAACGGAAGGAATTTGGGAATAATGTTGCAAACTTAGAGATGGAAGGTTAAATGAAAGAATATTTACCTATATTTTTTCAAGGAAAATGGATGTATGGAAACTCCAAGAATGATATTCCCTTTTAATAATAGGGGAGATTTGATACCCCCGTTAACTCATTATTTTATGACACATGAATGAAAATTCAAGTGGTACAGGTAATATGTTGTGAAAATGAAAATTTCCTCTTTTATTAATAAAAAAGAAGAGAACTTTTTGTGTTTTATTATCCTGCGCAATGAATTAAACAATATCATGTCAGAGATTAGACTTGTAATTACTAGGAATATAATTGGAATTACTTATTCCCAAGAAGCTCTAGGAACAAAAGTAGAAAAATAATCCTTTTTTAGATATACTTGAACTATTGGTTGAAGTAAACCACTCAAAAAATACATGACTAGAGATAAATTCCATGGGTGGAAGCTTTTCAAAGAAAAATGTGGGAGATAAAGGCAGTCATATGAAAAGAAAAGGCTAGTTGGAGAAAAATATGAAATTAAATGATAATAGTTGAGAGGCAGTTCCTATACAAATCTGTCTTTTTCCCTAACTTGAAGGAGTTGGATCTTGGGGGAGCTACTAGAAAACATGGTTCATGGTTGGGAGGAACGTGGGAACCTTTAATTTATTTCTAGGAAATTATCATATTGTTATATGCTTGTTTGGAATGATCTGTGATAAAAATATTTTTTTTACAGTTCAGAATCGTGAAAGCATAAAGTCGGATTTATTTATGATGATATGTGTTTATCTATTTGTGTATTAAAGAAAGAGAATGTTTGAATTTTAATAATTTCTCCCTAATATATATATATATATATATATATATATATATATATATATATATATATATATATATATTTGTGTGTGTGTGTGTGTTTGTTATGTTGCAGGAAGGATAGTGGATAGAGTACAAATGATTTAACTAATTTTTTTTCTGACAAGTGAAGATGAAACATTCCTTGTTAGAGAAGTTGGGGGTAAGAACACCTAAACAAGAACCAATTTTGTTATTCACTATATAAGTGGATGTAAGAATAAAACATTGTGTATTGATCAAAGTAGTGGTTTACACAAGTAGCAATAGAAAGGTACAAGAAATCTATGTTGAACAATAACACTCATGACAAACTACAATAAAAAAAATGAATTAGTATAATACAATAAGTAGTTACAGTTGAATAGTAGTAGAAATGTTTATGCATAGGTTAGCATGTTGTAGGTCCACAAATAGGAAGAGAACCCGAGTGACTCACCAATATATAGGCAGCTTTAGGTAAGATAATAGTAGCTAGTAAATAAAACCATGAGAAGAGTCAACCAATATATTGTCCTGCTTTGTTCCTTCTAAGTAAATAATAGTAATATAGTTCATAGAGAAACAAAATCATAACAACTGATGCGGCCAAAAGGATTCTTTATCCACATATGCAGAATTGTTTAATAAGTCTACCCATTCCCTAGATCCAATACTTGTAAAAGATAATTCAATTCAATTTACGCGTGGAAATAAACATTATGGGGACCCATTTTATCCCAAAGCAATCCTTCTCGTTGATGCTCTTAAACCTTTATCTTGTGGCTACCTCCTCTACACTAACCAATGCACCACATATGATATCACCATACAATATCACATCACAACATAAAATCGTATTGCTTACACTGCTGCAAAATTATACAAACCCATAGACCTGTGGGTTATGGCCTACCCAAATGGTGACCAATCAAGTTGCTTCAAACTTATAACTTACCTCCCCATAGATTCAAAACTTAACGATCTTTGCGATGTAACATCCACCGTTGATCTACGCCGATTCCAATGGTCTTGCTATACCTCTTCGCATGTCATGCCTTTTAACTCCCCCAATTAACATTTATACCATATCACATGCGATATGCAATATTCACATGGACCCTACCAATAGATGGCTCCTCTTCATCGCATCGCAACTTTCAATCCTTACCGCATCACAACTTAAGTCGTTTACCTTGTGATGTCCTCGAAAATAAACACTAAAACTACCAATGTGAGATATGCACTTGAGCGCTGGCCGACAAGTGGCTCTTCCCTTTATCACATCGCAAATTATCTTGTTTAAATTGTGAAGTCCTTAACACCTAAACTTAATAATCGTTGATATGTGAAATTTATCTGTTTGTGATTTAACCTCCACCATTGATCTGCGCCCAGATCTAATAGTCCTCACCACTCACCCTTTCTCGCATCGCAAGTTATATCATTTACCTTGTGATGAATTAAAATTAAATGTTAAAATTGTCGATTTGCGATGTGTTCTTGGCTACTCCACCCGACACATATCCACTTCAAAAGTTCCCCAATTGAACTTGTGAGCTCATTTTGGACCATCAGTCTTGCTCGAATATTTGCGATTTAATCCTCGCTATCTGTTTCCCTTCGTTTGGAAATCTTCTAAAGGCTTTTCTGCCTTAGTCTTTTCTCTATTTTCTTCAACTCTCGCTACTCTACATCTCTGTTATCCTTCTTGAGCTTTGTTGAGTACTTAAAAATGTTTATATCTCCTGAGATTGTTCTTCTGGTTATTAATATAACTATTATGTTGTCTCAAGCCTAAATACAGAACATCATCTCTATTTGCTTCTCGAAATCGCTAATTCGTATTCCTTCTCGTTCACAGCCTGCACACAATCAGTATCTTCACTTAATTTTTTCTCACACAGTGTCAAAAAAATAACTTATGGATTGGAATCATACAGATTTTACCTAGCCACTAAGTCTTATTCACTCAGAAGACTTATTCATTCATTTAAACATTTATCAGAATACATACCACAATGGTTTATTAAAGAGAAACTAGTTTTTCTCGTTATGGATCACTCAAATTGTAAAAAAGAGAAAACACAATAAAATGAATTCAATTTCTCATTAATTAACAAATGTACAGATACACTAAAATTTCTTACAATCAATCTATGCATGATGTACTTTTACATGGCCCTCATCTCTTCAGCAGAACCTTATTGGTTCTCTAGCTTCTCCTCTCTACACAACCCTCTCTGCTCTCGGGCTCTCTCTCTCTAGGCCTCATCTTCTTTCTTTTATTTGGCCTCTTCTTGGCTCTCACCCCTCTCTTTAGGCCTAATATTATTTCTTTTAAATTGGCCTCATTTTCTTTTAAGCTTACAATTTGATTTATAATTCAATTCAGAGCTTATCTAGCCCTTACTCAACTCTTATAAACTTTTAACTGATTCCTATTCTAAGAAAATCCTAATTTATGACTCCCCTATATTCTTAGCATAAAAATCAAATATTCTCTCTAATTTCCCATTTGTTAATAAGATTTTTTACATTAACTCTTCACTCATTTACACTTAACAACTAAGCATATTCCTCACCTATGCTTGCTAATAATTACAAGGGAATATTACAATATTCACAACTTGAACCCTCCTTGGGATAATCAACAATTTAAATTTAATTTGAGTGCTAATGCTCCTACATCAGACTCCCAAAGTAGAAAATAATCATGATCTCCAGATCATGTGTTCCAATCATTTTCTTCCCGGATCCCAAAATTTACTCTCTAATGATCCATTTCCTTTGGTTGATGTTCTCCATGTCTCCATACTTTATGCTGCATTTCCCCATTTTTTATGCTATCACATTCTTTTATTGTCTTTCTCTTGTTGTTGCTGCTTTCCTTTCTTGATATTGTCTTCTTCTGAGACACCTTCACCATAAAACTTCTTATTTCTTGAATCTCTATGTCAAAATTATCTTCTAACTGGTACTCAATCTGCCAATTGTCTTCAAACTATTGTTTGTTATCTTCTCTTTGAAGTTTTTGGATTCTTACTACCGCCTTTACATCCTTACCCTATTTTTTCTTTTGAACTTTCATCTCATCTCCAAACAACCATTGTTCAATATATTTTATAAAAATATCACACTTATATGCTTTCAACAATTCACATTCGATCCGGTTCCTTTCAAACACCTCATCACTACGTTGTTCATCAATTCCATCATATATTTCTTCCTCTTCCTTGACAACCCTCATTTATTGTTCTTCAATTCTTTGACTAATCTTGGTAGTCAGTTCACCTTCCTTTAGTTCTAAGTCTGATTCCTTTTTAGCATGAGACACACTTGTCTCACCTTTACCCAATTTAATTTGTACACTCATAACATTCATTCTTTGACTTGCTAGTCTATTCTCGAAAAGACTTAGCTCATACCACAAATTTGTCATCTCACTTGGAACTACTTCCAAATGCTCTATACAATCCTCACTATTTCCTTCTTTGTCACAAGTCCAATTTCTTGGTGACACTACTTCTTCATTCTTCATCAGAATAAAATTTTGATTCTCCATTACTGTGACAGTTCTAAATGTTTGTATTACAGTCTTCTCTTGGTCAATCAAATAAGGCATTTCTTCCCTTTCCTCAACAATAATAGGTTCTTGATTATCATACAAAACTGTCTCATCTCCCTTGGAGATAATTTCTTCACTAAGAAAGGAATTTATGAACTCCTACTACAATAACTCAACTTGATCTTCGTCTGAAAGACAATCATCATCAAACTTTGCTTGACAATTCTAAACTTCATTCAAGATAATTCCAAGAGATGGATTTCCTTCTGCAACACCTGCAAACACAATCAAATTATCAATCTCAAAATCACAATACCCAATGGTCTCATTTGATGATCCAGTTACCAAATCTTCCTCTTGATGTTCTAAGTCCTCTACATGACTCAGAAAATCTTCAATGGTCTTCTTATCAACCTCCTCAAGCATATCAATTAAATACTTGATATCCTCCTCCACTTCTTTCTGTTCTTGGCCATCATCATAAGTCAAATATTTTCTATTTTCATCCTTCACAGTATGTTGAAAAATATCACCTTCACTCAAATTTACATGTGCATGTACATAAGACCCAGTTATCTCATCTTCTTTCAAAACAAATTAAATTTCTATCTAACTTTTCCCTCCTTCTTGACAACATCAAAAAATTTTATTTCTTTACCTATTTCACTTGCAAACATACACAAGATCTAAGTTTTAAAACATTGAGACCTCTTGGCCTCACTTGAAGTTTCAGTATTCAAGTACGCTCCCAGATACTCACTTATTCTAAGTACTTCTTCCTTCAGTCGAGCATTTATCATTTTCTCTTTCCTCTTATGTAGCTTATGCCACCTCATATTTCTTCTCATAGGAAAACCACACCTCTTGTCTTCCTTATTCTTCTGTAAAAACTCCATCATGACTCCCAGATGGACTTATATCTCAGCTTTCTTTATCTTATATCCTTCATCACTCATCTGTCTCCATATTCCATTTGCTTTGGCATCTTCTTTCTTCACTTTGAGGCTACTTCTTGAACCTCTGCTATGAATATTAGTAGTAATCTTCTTCTTCATCTTCATGAGTTCCTCACTCACTACGAGTTGTACTTAAGCCTCTGCAATAGAAAGTCCTTCCTGCCACAAATTATCTCACCAAGCTTTCGTCCATACTTGGTCACTTGTCCCCTCTATGTAAATTTCTTTGAGAATTCCTCTGCTTCTTCTAGGCTTCAACTCATCTACAATTTTAAGAACACAATTTTCCTCTTTTATTTCAATCACAAATGAAATACTAGGTTTTGGCCACACTCTTCTTTCACTCAGAAAATTTACCAAATTCTTTCATCACTGCTTCTAAAGGCTTGATTTTATTTTGTGGAGATGTCTTCACTTCTGCTGCTACCACATACATGCATTCACTCCTCCCAAAGTATTTATCACTGTATAAATTACTATTTAGGCTACAAGTCGCTTCTTCACTTGCATGCAAACTTTTCTTTCTTACAGACTACTACTGGTCTGTCTGCTTCCTTTCACCAAACACTGTCTTGTTCTCCAGTGTTCTCTTTCCTTTACTAGAGTAAAATTACACTCTTCTTGTTCTATTTTTCTCTCAAAAGAGCTTTATACTGCAAAACTCAAATCATATTTAAACAAATAAATACTTGCATGATTTCACAAGAAGTCTTCATAACTCCTCAAATTTGAGTGAATCTCAATTCTCGATAAGAAAACAACCATCACTGTGCTTTCTTTATGCTTCTGCAATATCTTCTAAAGTTCACGTTGAACCTTATTCTATTCTTCTACCAAATTTCTTCCGAATAGGTTAGCTCTGCAATATTCATTTATAAAAAAAATTCATTAACATGCTCCGATACCAAAAATGATTCAGCTAAAAGGCCGCTTTACCCACATACACAATTTTTTTTAATAAGTATGCCCGTTCCTAAGATCCAATACTCGTAAAAGAGTATTCAGTTCAATTTACACATGAAAATAAACTTTATGAGAACCTATTTTATCCCAAAGTAATCCTTCTCGCTGATGCACTTAAACCTTTATCTCATGGCCACCTCCTCTATATTAACTAATGTACCGCATACGATATCACCATACCATATCACATTAGAACATAAACTCGTATTTATTACACTGCTAAAAATTTATACAAACCCGCGGACCTGTGGGTTATGGCCCACCCAAACGTTGACCAATCACGTTGCTTCACACATATTATAACTTACCTCCCTATAGATTCACAACTTAACGACCTTCGCGATATTACGATGTAACTTCCAATGTTTATCTACGCTGGATCCAACGGTCTTGCTATAACTCTTTGCATCTTGCACCTTTTAACTCCCCTGGTTATCCTTTATACCATATCACATGCCATATGGGATATTTGCATGGAGCCCACTAACACATGGCTCCTTTTCATCACATCACAACTTTCAATCCTTACCTGATTGCAATTTAAGTCATTTAGCTTGCGATATCCTTAAAAACAAACACTAAAACCATTGATGTGTGATATGCACTTGAGCATTGGGGCGACACGTGGCTCTTCCCTTTATCACGTCGCAAATTGTCTTGTTTAACTTGCGAACTCCTTAACACCTAAACTCAATATGGTCGATATGTCAAATTTCTTTGTTTGTGATTTAACCTCCACCATTGATCTGTGCCTAGATCTAATAGTCCTCACTGCTCGCCCTTCTTCGCATCACAAGTTATATCATTTTCCTTGTAGTGACTTAAACTTAAATGTTAAAACAACCAATTTGCGATGTGCGCTTGGCTGCTTTGCCCTACATATATCCACTTCGAAACTTCCCCAATTTAAATTTTGAACTCAATTTGGATCCTCTGTCTTGCTCGGATCTTTGCGATTTAATCCTTGTCATCCATTTCCCTTCCTTTGGAAATCTTCTAAAGGATTTTCTGCCTTAGTCTTTTATATGTTTTCTTCGACTACCGGTACTCTACATATCCACTATCCTTTTTGAGCTTTGTTCAATACTTAAAAGTGTTGATCTCTCCTGAGCTTGTTCTTCTGGTTATTGATATACCAATTCTGTTGTCTCAAGCCTAAATACAAAACATCCTTTGTATTTGCTTCTCCAAATCTCTAATTCGGATTTCTTCTCGTTCTCGGCCTACACCCAATAATTATCTATAGTTTATTTTTTCTCACACAGTATCAATTAATTAACTTCCGGAATGAAATCATACAAATTTTACCCAACCACTAAGTCTTATTCTCTCAGAAGACTCATTCATTCATTAATCATTTATCATAATTCATACCACAGTGGTTTTTTACACAAATGTACAAATACATTAAAACTGCTTACAATCAAACTTTTCACATTATTATTTTACATGGCCCTCATCTCTTCAATATAACCTTCTCGGTTCTCGGGATTCTCTTCTCTACAGAACCTTCTCTGCTCTTGGGCTCTCTCTCTAGGCCTGATCTTCTTTCTTTAATTTGGCCTCTTCTTGGCCCTCGCCCCTCTGTCTAGGCCTAATATTATTTATTTTAAATTGGCCTCCTTTCCTTCAAAACTTAGAATTTGATTTATAATTCAATTAAGAGCTTATCTAGCCCTTTTTGAACTCCTATAAACTTGTAAAGGATTCATATTCTAAGGATATCCTAATATATGACTCTCCTATCTTCTTAGCATAAACAAAAAATATTCTCTAAAATATCGCGTTTCTTAAGGGGATTTCTTACATTAAGTCATCACTCATTGAAACCTAACAACTAAGCATATTCCTCATCTATGCTTGCTAATAATTTCAAGATAATATTACAATATTCGCAAATTCACCCCTCGGGCTAATCAACAATTTAAATTTAATTTGAGTGCAAATACTCCTACATCAATAACACAAGTGGTAGTAAAAATACCCTTATTGCATAAATGGAAATATTGTAATGGTATTCACATGCAAGTGTATAAATAAAATAAATATATTGTTTTCCTTATTTATAATTAAAATCAAGAAGTTACACATATGACCATGTACATTTTAGCCACAAGTCAAATAATAGTATACAATTTTTTGAGTTAATGTAACATAGATAAATTGTTAATAAAAAAAATAAAACATTACAAATATTTGTGCATGACGACGAGGATTTATACGCAATATGGCTATTAAAATGCTTAAGATATCTAGACCAAACAAGATAGAACCCTAGCTAGTTAAGACCTTTCTAGTTATACCATAATTCAATTAAGCCTTATATAGTCAATGGAAAAGTTGAGGCCCAAAGAGGGATTTTAGAAGACCTGTAACGGAGTAACACTAATAAATACTTGTAGCACCAAGATGAAATTTAAGTATCATATAATAATAAAAGCTTGAGTATGCCTCAGATTTAATATTTAAAGAGTACAATGACTAACCTATGAACAATATGAGAAAGACCTTAGTTAGTCCTCATAACTATCAGAAAGTTGTTATCATTCTTAGATTTCTGCTACAAAAGTATTGTAATGGAATTTTATTGCAACAAAATGTGCTACCTTGAAAGGAATAGATGAAAGTTCCACATCACTACCCTATCTCACTAGAAAAATGTATTTAGTATCATAAGTATATATAATTAACCTTTGTAGAAAAGTAATGGCTTAGGGTTTAAATTTTCGACTAAATCTTCAGACATCACCTAATAGAAAACTCTAGGAGAGATTTATATCAAATTTCAAATCTCTGTAGAGAATGTTGATCATGATAACATCTCTAGAAGAATACAAAGCTTTCCCCTCTAGAGAATAACCAAAATAAGCTCAGAAATTAGCCACCAACAATTTCACCAAAATGTCAAGAGATACAAAAAGTAATCTTAGAAACAACAACAAAAAACAACTATTAGAGTGTACTAGGCTGATCTTAGCACATAATCTGTAGGTTTTTCTCTAGTAGTCAGGTAACATCCAATTTTTACAAAGAGCTAATACAATTCAATTACGATGGAAAATCCATTGATTGGAGTGGGAAACCCTTGTTATCTTAGCAAATAGCCTTGTGGTTGGAGATTTTGCCTCTCAACCTACCCAAAATACAAACGAGAAAATTGCATTGGAGAGGTTGAGGGTACATATCTACCCTAACCACTACAAGGAAAAGACCCTCTGGCAGATGTTTTTAGGAACCCCACAAAAAAATACCCCATACATCTGTTTCTAGCAGAGGTTACTAGAGGAGGTTGTCAAGGGAGGGTTTTGCGGATGTTTTCCGCTTGGTGCGCTTATCATTAAACATCGCACCCATGCTCTTGAAAATCAGAAGCACTAGTGCGTACAAAACATTGGCACACTAGACACCGTGCACTCTGTACACACTCGTCCAGTGCATCGTATTATTGTAGAGCACTAGTGCTTCAAAACTCTTCCACGCCAGTGCATTATAAAACACCACGCCAAACTGAAACCACCCAGTGCGGTATTAAGAAACTGCACGGGTGCATCATAAAGCAATGCGGAAAAACACAAACCGAATGGTGGTTCGTAAGAAACAAAACCAGTGCACCTCTAAACCACGCGCATCGGAAAAGGCTAAAGTAAAGAAAAAATTTACGGCAAAAAACCCGAATTTTTCGTTTTTTCAGTGTTCCTGAGCTCTCAATTACCAGTGCGTTGTACCATAGAAAGCCCCAGTGCGCACAAAATATTTTCACACCAGACACCATGCGTGACGTACACACCCGTCCGGGGCATCCTATTAAGGTAACACATCGGTGCTTCACAACTCTTCCATGCTTGTGCACCATAAAACACTGCGCCAAAACGGAAACGTGCTGGTGCATTCTTATCCAAGAGCACCGGTGTGCCTATAAAATGCATGCATTGGAATAGCGTTAAATAAAAAAAAAATTATGACCAGAAAACCAGTGCTTTATGACTATTCTTCACTGGTGCTTTATGAATATTCTACCCCGGCGCATCATCAAACATCATGCCAAAACTGAAACATCTCGATGTGGTGTTAGGGAACCACCTCGGTGCATTATAAACAACACGCCAAATCTGACACCACTTGGTGTGGTTGTAATTAAGTGTACCTGTGCAGCTATAAAACCCCATGCACCGAAGCAGGGTTAAATAAATAAAATTACGGCAAAAAAACCACTTTTTTCACTTTCCCCAGTGCTCTAGAGCTCTGAAGCACCGGTGCCATTTCCCCTTCTCTGAGCCACCCTGACATTAGTGCTCCCACTGCACCCATTACAAGAAATGCTACTATGTATTGGCCACCAATCTGTAGCCTACATTTTGAAAAACGGTGGGAAAATTTTCTTTTGCAAATTCTACAGCCAATATGCCTCCTCGATGATGAAATGTACAGGTATTTTTCTAGTTTTTTCCATAGTTAAGCTTTTTAGCAGATTAGAATTTGAAATAACCTTAAAAATAACCATTAGAAGAGAAAAAAAAATTTCGCGTGGTGCGCTTGAGCCATTCGGCTCGCACTGGATAGTGGTGCTTCCTGTAAAATTTATTGGCTGCACCACCGCCAATGCTAACGGTATCCACACCATTTCCGAGGTGGTACTAAAAGGCGCCCCACATTATTTTAAATTAAAAAAATAAAATGCGGTGCTCTCATTTAGCCAGGCACACTATTGACCATGGGAATAGAAGTGCAATGTGTTGATAGAATTATCCACCTCGCAGTCTGTCAGTGCACCGCATTTGGCATTCTGAAAGGGTCAATGATGTGGTCGGGTAAAATATTGCACCGTTGACAATGTAATTGTCAGGAAGTTGGTGCTCTGATATGACTATACGCTCCGTGGCATGTATTTTAGTCAGTGGACCATTATTCTGACATCAGATATAGTCAACCGTGGTTGAAAAAAATTCAGCTACATCGAGGTCGGTGCATTGTATTTCATTTGGGGCACTGCCACCAGTGCGCTACAAACAGAAGCCATACCGGAATAGGTGCGTGACTATTTTTGTGGCACACTGACTAGTTTTTTTTTTTTCAAAAAAATAAAATATATATATATGTATATTCCTAAATACATGTATGTTTTAATAAAAAAATTTATTTAATATGTCAATGATTCAAAGAGAAGATGAGGAACAACAACAACAACAGGCGAAATAGTATGACATGATTCACTAGTGGGAGACATGAGAGATGAAGAGAGATGCATACCCTCGGCCTATTACAACAGATACCCAGGGGATCCTAAGGCAGGTAGGACTCCTCAAGTTCTATGAGGAGGCTACTTCCCTAAAGGCCCATAGGGTGTTTTTGAGATATCTTATCCGCAGGTGGAATTCCCACTGACAAGCTTTTCATGTTGGTCCTAACTAGTGGTACATACCCATTGAGGAGGATATTTATTTTATTACAGGACTATCAAGGAGAGTTGTAGATTTTCCCTCATTCCCAGAGGTTCCAGCAGGTTGTGTAGAAAAGATTCAATTATTTTACTCCCAGAGATACATTGAAGCACATGTACTGTCTCCTTCAGATTTTTAGGTACCTAGAGGTCAGTTACGTATAGGTGCATTTAGTAGACAGGACGTGCAGTTCTTTTGAATTATAATTTCAACCAATTTACACAACACCAGTGATGAGCAACGCATTAGTTGCTCGCTTTTATATTATGTTGATTCTTTATTATAGGAGCTACGACTTGTCAAGTGGTCTACCATTTTTTGTGGCAGTTTTGTACGGCCTTAGATAGATGTCACATTCATGCACAAGGGAGGGTCAAATTCCCTTTTGCTTCAGAGCTATTTTTTTTATTTTTTGAGAGGTTTCTAAAGATGAGGCCTAGTTTTGTTCGAAGGCCTCGTAGGCCTATGTTGGAGGACCGGATGCACATGCAGGGGTAGATGATGCCCAAGAGGGGAGATACTATGTTTCCAACTAGGATATCACATGATGCACTGGACTTACTAGCCAATGTTGATGATCAGCTACATCCATTCATTATGGTCCCATGTCCTTATGATGGATTAGATTAGCGAGGGTGTGCCAACATCCTCTTCACAAATTATGAGTCGCCAGATGATAGAGGTAATATTATTGTTTTATTTTTATTTATTTTAACATGTTATTTAACTTGTTTTTATTAATTGTGTAATGAAATTGTTTAATTATTGTTGTGTACTTGTATATATTTTGCAGACATTGGATCTTTTGATGGTGAGGAGATGTCAGAACCACCACATGATCCAGGTGTGGATCCTGATGACGATAAGGACATGGCCAATGCCAAGGATC
The DNA here is from genome assembly GCA_034641835.2 of Pinus albicaulis. Taxonomy (NCBI): domain Eukaryota; kingdom Viridiplantae; phylum Streptophyta; class Pinopsida; order Pinales; family Pinaceae; genus Pinus; species Pinus albicaulis. Next base: position 637,138,666 of record CM076574.1, on the reverse strand, counting down.
ATGATCAGGATGAGGCCGGGGCAGAGATACATCCTCTTGCTGGTGCATTGGTACCACCTTTTGCTAGGCTTGGTCGACCTGAGACTAGATATAGGATGGATTTGGGAAACCAACTCAGTGCATTGATTGTTGAGGCAAGCATCAGGCTTGCTCATTACAGAGACATATAGGCTGATGACAGGCTACTATGGATGTGGAGAGGCATGTTGCGTGACATGTACAACCTGATGCAGCATGTCGTAGGAGCTACGACAACTGTTACATGACTTAGGAGGACTGTTGCAGGTTATAGGCATAGTCGATCTGCGACAGATGATGTAAAGTCTGCAAGCTACGGCTCATCATCTCATGATCGTTCACCTCGCGATGCACCTGATGAGCATGAAGCTCCACTAGCAGCATCTAGTAGTCATCGTAGAGGTGATACTGGACCATCGGCCACATACAGTGAGTAGCCTACAACATCCATCAATAGTAGTCATGATCATGAGCAGGCTGTACCATCGACCGTTGAGGCTGCAGTATTGACTGAGAAGGCCTCCACTACTACTGCTTATATTGACATTGTACTACCAGTACTAGCTGATGCATCCATCAATACTAGTCATGATCATGAGTAGGCACAACCGTCGACTATCGAGGCTCCACAATTTACTGAGCAAGCCTCCACTTGTACTTCTATTGATGTTGTAGTACTACCACTAGGTGATGATCCATGACATTTATATTACAGTTGTATATTGTATTTTATGTTCATGTTGCAGTTGTACTTAGTTTACATGTTGGTGATCCTTATGATGTGCATATTGTTAGGTCATGTTAGATATGTTCATTTAATGTTTAGCTTGCAGATAGATGTGTATATGTGATAGCATGAGTTATTTGACATGAGATGTATATTTTATGTTTGTGTTGTGATGATGTTAATATATAATGTTAATTTGATGTTTGAGTGTGTTTTTTAGTTGAATAAGATGTTTGTACGATGGTTATCATGGTCTTGATAATTTTTATTAATTAATTTAATATTAAATGACCATGATATTTATTAAATATTATGTCGTGATTGTAATTAAAATTAAAATTTTAATTGTATATAAAATTGTAAAATTGTATTTGTATTTGTAATTGTAATTTTAACTGTAATTGTATGTGAAATATTTAATGTAAAATTTTAATTGTAATTGTAATATTCAATTTGTTGTGAAATGATTGTAATTGTAATTGTATATATGTAAAATTGTAAAATTGTAATTCTAGTTCTAATTGTATGTAAAATTCTAAAATTGTAATTGTAATTTCAATTGTAATTGTATGTAAAATATTTGTAAAATTTTAATTGTAGTTGTAAATGTAATTCTATGTAAAATAGTAAATGTAATTGTATGTAAAATTGTAATTGTAATTGTATGTAAAATATTTGTAAAATTTTAATTTTATTAATGTGAAAATTTTAATTGTATTAATGTGAAATGATTTTATTAAAATATTAAAATTTGTAAATTTGCAAATAATTGTAAAATAACAAATCTAGAATAATATGAATTTTTGTAACATAATAAAGTTTAGAAAATAATGAAAATAAATTCATGTATTTTAGAATTATCATTATTTTCTGATGATCTTACATACAGAGAAAAAAAGAACTTTATACAGTCTGGTGCACTTATCATCATAACACGCACCAGTGCGTCGTATTACTCAGATGCACCGGTGCTTCACAACTCTTCCGCATCGGTAACGAATAAACACAAATAAAAATAGCGAAATTCTATTTTCTTCAAGTGAAAAAAAAAAACGGGAATTTGAAAAATGGGCGGAAAAATATTTTCGAAAATATAATTTCAGAAAATAATTCTTTAAATACTAAACACTTTTCATTATTTCACTATTTTTGCTAAAATTTTCAGCGAGATATTTGCAGGAGACAGACCTGGAGCAAGAGAGCACGAGGGCACTGTGGAGCAGTGAAATATGTTAGAACAACAGTATTCAGAGAGTCAGAAACCAAACCTCTGGTGATTCAAACCCTGTAACATAGAATTTCAAACCATCTCGTGATTAAATTTGATTATTTTTTTTTATTTTTTCTGTATTTTTTTTACTTTTTCTACAGTTTTATCCATTTTTACCCTAAACGCTTCATTTTTTTTGTTTTTTCTCTTTCTTCTCCTTGTTTCTGTGATTTCATAATTACGGTTTTCATTTTAGATTGACATCCAACCCACGAGATGGCTTGCATAATCAGATCCCAATCCATTCAGCCATTACGTAAATTTTTGGAAAAAAATGGATTTTTCTTTATCGGTGCGCCCTGCGTACCCTAGCGCACCAGTGTGTTGTATTATACAACGCACCGTGCAAGTACTGTGTAATAAAAAAATTCAATTTTTATTTTTCTAAAACAGTGCGCCATATATGAAATAGGGCACCAGTGCTCAATTTTACAAGGATAGCACTGTACGGTCTATTACACTATTTTTGCGGTGTGTTTATAATACCCTGCGCACTGTACAGTCTATTATACTGTTTTGCGGTCCATTTTTAATACCCCCACACACCAGCCGTGGTGCGTACCTCATGAAAGGCATACCGGTGTCTTGAGATTTGTTTTGAATTTGAAAAGTTGAGAATTTATTTATAAATATATCAATGAATGATATGGTACATGTTTTAGATTGATAAAGAAATGATTGACAAGAGATCAAGTAACAAAAACACTGATAACACATCAGAAAAGAAAAAAGACAAGTTCATTGTAAATTCTTTATAAAAAATATTATTTTTGAACTATATGTAAGTTTAACTAATATGTATTGTTTACCGTGTATCATGCAAAGCCACAAAATGACAAAGCTCGATATGATTATTTCCGATCTAGGACCAGAAGAGCGTAAAAACTCAATGGAAAAATTGCAAAAGGATGAACCAAGTGAATGAAAAATACTATCGGTCCAATAGGATTTTATTTTTTTAATTATCATTAATAATATACTTAAAATTATTAGATAACATGTGTCAAATAGTCTATTAATTCACATCTTTTTAATGCTCTATAAGGACCAACAACTCAGAAAATGAATGTTTTTCTAAGAAAAGAAAAAAAATAGAACATGCAAATGAAAATGAATTTCTCTTTAGCTCATATGGAGTGGTGTTGGAAGTTAACAAAAGGGGAAAATTTTTTTACAAAAGTTTGAGGGATCCAGTGGAACGAATGTATAGAAGTTCTTTCCACTTACAATACAAAAATCAATCCAATGATTCCAAGAACCAAATTTTATCTAAACTACAGGAAGAGTTTCTAGAGAATTGGTCAATGAAACATGTCAGATTTTTAATAGCAAAAACGTACAACAACAAAAACTAAGGAATGAAAAAGTAACATTCCTTTAAATGTTTGTCTAGAATTATTTATAAATATCACTTTTGTTATATTTAATTTTCATATATCAATATAAAAATTAAATATTTTATTGTCATGTTACATTTTCAGGAAGATTATGAAAATCCCAAAAGATGAACAAGCTGATATCAGAAATATGCCAGTAGAGATGTCCAAAAATGTGTACAAGGAGATGGTCAAAGAAATGGACATAATTGCATCATAGGAGGAGCCATCTCAACAACAACATGCTTCAAATGTAATGTAATCATTGAATTTTTCGATCATTAGGTACAATAAATAAACAATTTAGCATTAAATATTAATTTTCGAGTATTTTCTGGTAGAAAAAAAAAATGGAACCCATTCATCACATAAAATAGGATGACAAGGAGGAAAAGGGTTGATCTCTAAGTTTGTGAGTAATTGTTACTTCCTTATAACAACTTAACTAGATTTCATTTTTGTATTTTATAATTTGTTTTACAAAAACCATCATTGAATGTCTTCAAAAAAGTGCTAACATACAAAGAAGAACCATCAGACGAATTGATTGAAATTGGGTTAAATATGGGTTGTGGGTATATGTTGGCATATCAGAAATTAATTGTGGAATTTGTAAGAATCTATCGATCTTGTTTTACTTAGCTCCGTCTACAATTAATAGAACAAAAACATCTTTTGTATTAAATATATGATTTTTTATGGGGTATAAAACTTGCAGGAAACAAAGTATGGAACTGTGCCAAGAGATGAAATTTTGAAAGATGGCATGGTACATGGTTTTGAAAGAATGTGTATAGTTTATGAGTCAAATGTTGCTATGGTACGTCATTTTTCTTTTTGATTTACATTGATGTATATTATTTAATATTGCAATTTTCATTATTTTCACCAATATATATACACTCATTTCATTTTATTTTTATGTTTGTAGATGGAAGGTGAAGAAGAAGAAAACAATCAACACCGTGAACAAAACATTCCTGAAAATAACCCAAGTCATGGAAGTAGCTCTAATAGTGACATCAGTTCAAGCAAAGAATGATGATCACTATGCTTGGATATCAAAGCAAGGAGTTTTATTTTTTGAAGTATATATGTCTGTGAAATCAGACATTTTGTTCAATGTAATGGACATAGTGTCCCAATTGAAAGACAAAGGGATACCAATAACTGTCCCATTTTGCATGATAAAGATTGTCTCATATATATATATATATATATATATATATATATATATATATGTTTTAATTTATTCTATTGCATTCTCCATTGTGTTCTCAAATGCACTAATAAAAATTTAATTCATATGAATATTGTTATAAGATATATATGTGTTGACGATGAATAATGAATTTTAAAAAACCACAATAATTATGATATGATATAACAAATTAATCCAAACATCACATTCAAATGCATTAATAAAAATTTAATTAATATGAATATTGTTATAAGATGTGTTGACTTTTGATGAATAATGAATTTAAAACAATCACAATAATTGGACTGTTAGAGGTCAATGTTTCTAAAAAATACAACATGAAAACCGGTGCGTTTATGTGTCTATATGCACAGGTGCCATTGTACGATCTATGGGCACCGCACAAATACTGATACCAGTTATAAATATTAGCGCATTTGTGTGATACTACGCACCCAGGCGTTTACGTATCTATAAGCACCGGTGCATTTTTACAATCTATGGGCACCGCATGAATACCGATACCAATTATAAATCTCGGTGCCTTTCTTTGATACAGCTCACCGGTACGTTTATTTAAGTATATGTACCAGTGCGTTGATATGACCTATGGGCACTGAACAAATCCCAAGACCAATTAGAATGGCCCCATGCGTTGTATTACCAACACTACGCCTGGTGCGGTTTTACACCTAAACGTCTCGGTGCGTTGGACTGAGACCGTCTTGGGGCACCGCTTGAATGTACGCACTGGTGCATTAAAACCAGAGTAGCGCACCGATGAAAAAAACATTAGTAATAACCTCCGCCCGCCTATTTTTTTTAGTTGTTTTGAATTTCAGTCAAAAGCTCCACCAAAACCTCCGTAACCATAAACGGATGTTGTAGAAAATGTTTGTTTGACATTTTTGGCCAATTTATAACACTAAAAACCTCCTTTATAACCTCCGCTAGAGGATCTTTTCCTTGTAATGGCTTAGGTTTTAAATTAACCTTTCTAGAAAAGTAATGGCTTAGGGTTTAAATTTTGGAATAAATCTTGAGACATCACCTAATAGAAAACTCGAGGAGAGATTTATATCAAATTCCAAATCTCTGTAGAGAATGGTCATCGAAGAAGACAAAGCTTTCCCCTATATAGAATAACCAAAATAAGCTCAAAAATTAGCCATCAACAATTTCACCAAAAATGTCAAGAAATACAAAAAGTAATCATATAAAAAACAACAAAAAACAACTATTAGAGTGTACTAGGCTGATCTTAACACCTAATATGTATGCTTTTCTCTGGTATTCAAGTAACATATAAATTTTACAAAGAGCTAATACAATTCAATTACGATGGAAAATCCATCGATTGGATCAAACCCTTGTTATCTTACCAAATAGCCTTGTGGTTGCAGATTTTGGCTCTCAACCTACCCAAAATACAAATAAGACAATTGTGTTGGAGAGGTTGAGGGTACGTATCTACCCTAACGATGAAATATTCCAAACTGTTGATCAAAAGAAATAAATCAACACCGTCCAAAAATACATGAGTCTAGGATTCAATCAGGCTACAGGGATTCAATCAAGCTACACGAATCCTTTGGGTAATATCGATTACATCGTTGGAATGTCAAATAGCCTCCAAAAAAGCGTAAGTCTCACAAAGGGTTTAAGAGTTGAGAACGTTCGCCCATATCATAAAGTATATAGCCACCAAAGGGAATATTACCTATGTAATATAAAATTTATACACTTATATTATGCACCAAATGTGGTAACATAAGATTAACAACAATTATAAATTATGAGACGTTTCATAATGTTTCCATAATGTTTTTAGATTGGCGTAACGTATTTTAAATGTAAAGGAATACATAAATATCAATAACCTTCATTTTTGGGCAATGGAGTGTATTGTGGTAAATGTATAACCTAGCAAAGTCATCGCCTTGAAAATTGTAAACGGAGATATTGCAAAAACAATTAAGTATATGATTAAAGTTTCTATATGATGTTTATGAGTGAATCAAGAAAGTTCAATTCCATGTCCAACAAATTTTGGGTGTCAAACCATATTTTAAAAATTTTGAATAATGATAATGTTACTTCATGGAAGAGAAATATAAATATAATGGATGTAATAAATCATTGAGGATGTGCACCTCTGTAAGAAAATTTTAGGAGTCATTGTAACGTATGTGAGAAATCATTGAGGATGTGAGAATTCATACCAAGTGGTTTATTACACAGAAACTAGTTTTTCTCATTACAGATCACTCAGCTCGTAAACAAGAGACAACACAATCACATGAATTCAATTTCTCATTAATTAAAAAATGTACAGATACATTAAAACTTCTTACAATCAAACTTTTCACGATGTACTTTTACATGGCCCTCATGTATTCAGTAGAATATTCTCGGTTCTCGGGCTTCTCCTCTCTACAGAACCCTCTCTGCTCTCGGGCTCTCTCTCTAGGCCTGATCTTATTTCTTTAATTTGGCCTCTTCTCGGCTCTCGCCCCTCTCTCTAGGCCTAATATTCTTTCTTTTAAATTGGCCTCCTTTCCTTCGAAGCTTACAATTTGAGTTAATTCAATTAAGAGCTTATTTGGCCCTTGCTTAACTCCTATAAACTTTTAACTGATTCCTATTCTAAGGAGATCCTAATTTATGACTCTCGTATCTTCTTAGCATAAACAACAAATATTCTATCTAATATCCTATTTCTTAAGGGGATTTGTTACGTTAAGTCATCATTCATTCACACCTAACAACTAAGAATATTCCTCACCAATGCTTTCTAAAAATTACAAGAGAATATTACAATATTCATAACTTGACCCCTCCTTGGGCTAATCAACAATTTAAATTTAAGTCGACTGCTAATGCTCCTGCATCAACAACACATAAGTGATGGTAAAAATACCCTTATTGCATAAATTCGAAGATTGCAATGGTATTCACATGCAAGATTATAAATAAAATAAATATATAGTTTTCCTTCTTTATAATTGAAATAGAGAAGTTACACATCTAGCCGTGTACATTTCAGTCACAAGTCAAATAATAGTATACAAATTTTTGGGTTAATGTAACATAGATAAACTGTTAATTAAAAAAATAAAACATTTCAAATATTTGTGTATGAGGACGAGGATTTCTACCCAATATTGCTATTAAAATGCTTAAGATATCTATACCAAATAAAATAGAACCCTAGCTAGTTAAGACCTTTTTGGTTATACCATAATTCAACTAAGCCTTATATAGTCAATGGACAAGTTGATGCCCAAAGATGGATTCTAGAAGACCTGTAAGGGAGTAACACTAATGAATAATTATAGCACGAAGATGGAATTTAAGTATATTATAAGAATTACAACTTGAGTATGCCTGAGATTGAACCCTTAAAGAGTACAATGACTAACCTATGAAGAGTACAATGACTAACCTATGAACAATAAGAGAAAGACCTTAGTTAGTCCTCATAACTATCAGAACGTTGTTATCATTCTTAGAAATCTACTACAAAAATATTATAATGGATTTTTATTTCAACAAAATGTGCTACCTTGAAAGGAATAGATGAAAATTCCACACCATTACCCTATCTCACTAGAAAAATGTATTTAGTATCATATATATATATATATATATATATATATATATATATATATATATATATATATATATATATATATATTAACCTTTCTAGAAAAGAACTCGCTTAGGGTTTAAATTTTGGACTAAATCTTGAGACATCACCTAATCAAAAACTCTAAGAAAGATTTATATCAAATTCCAAATCTCTATAGAGAATGGTCATCATAATAACATCTCTAGAAGAAGACAAAGGTTCACCCTATAGAGAATAACCAAAATATGCTCAGAAATTAGCCATCAACAATTTCACCAAAAATGTCAAGAGATACACAAAGTAATCTTAGAAACCAAAAAAACAACTATTAGAGTGTACTAGACCGATCTTAGCACCTAATATGTAGGCTTCGCTCTGGTAGTCAAGTAAAATCAAAATTTTACAAAGAGCTAAAAACACAATTCAATTATGATGGAAAATCCATCGATTGGAGCGGGAAACCCTTGTTATCTTACCAAATAGCCTTGTGGTTGCAAATTTTGTCTCTCAACCATTGCGTTGGAGAGGTTGAGGGCACGTATCTATCCTAACGATGACGGAATAGTCCCCACTCTTGATCAAAACAACATAGTCCAAAAATACATAAGTCTAGGATTCAATCAGGCTAGAGGAATCTTTTGGGTAATATCGATCACATCGTTGGAATGTCATATAGCCTCCAAAAAAGTGCAAGTCTCGCAAAGGTTTAAGGGTTGAGAACGTTCGTCCATATCATAAAGTATATAGCCACCAGAGGGAATATTACCTTTGTAATATAAAAGTTATACACTTATATTATGCACCAAATGTGGTAACATAAGATTAACAACAATTATAAATTATGAGAGGTGTCATAATGTTTCCATAATGTTTTTAGATTTGCATAAGGTATTTTCAAGGTAAAGGAATATATAAATAACAATAACCTTCATTTTTAGGCTATGGAGATGTATGGTGTTAGGTGGATAACCTAGCAAAGCCATCGCCTTGAAAATTGTAAACGGAGATATTCCACAAACAATGAAGTATATGAGTAAAGTTTCGATATGAAGTTCATGAGTGAATCAAGAAAGTTCAATTCCATGTCCAACCAGGTTTTGGTGTCAAACCATATTTTAAAAATTTTGAATAAAGATAATGTTACTTTATGCAAGAGAAATATAAATATTATGGATCTAAGAAATCATTGAGGACGTGTACCTGAGAAATTTAGGAGTCATTATAACGGATGTGAGAAATCATTGAGGAGTTGTACCTCTGCAAGAGAAATTTAGGAGTCATTATAACGGATGCGAGAAATCAGTGAGTTGTACCTCTGCAAAAGAAATTTAGGAGTCATTAAATTTCATGTATTATATTTTTATTTAAAAAAAATTATTGTGTAATTTTTTTTAGTTATTTTTGAAGTAATTTAGAAAGATGATACAAAGTTTTTAATTTCAATTATATTATTTAGTATAGATATTAAATATTTTATTTATAGATAATAATAATATATATTTTTTTGTTATTAAGATATTTTTATTTTAAAAATACACTTAAATAAAACATAGAATAAATTACACATCTTGTAGTATCAATAATATTAATTTTTTTCATAGTAATTATTATTATTTTATTACTTTATCTTGATATAAAGTTGATGTAAAATCAACTAGGAATTAAGGTATTTTATTTATGGCCAATATTAATATATTTTGTTATCAATATTTTTACTCTATTAATATGTTATTTTATTATTTTTAAATGTAACATTATGTAACAATATCTTCTCCATTCTCGAATGTAGAACATCTCTCGAACCAAATGTTTGAAAGATGAAAATATTTTTAATCTTTACATAAAATTATTTTAAAAATACAAAATATTTTAATATATTTTTTTATTATTAATCACATTTATCTAATATTTTTCTTCCATTAAAAAATCATACACTAATATATCAAATATCAAATTTTTCTATAAATCACTTTGGTTTTTTAAAAACCACTTAATTATTGTCTCACAAGTTAGTTTTTATTCATTAACGTTTTAACTCCCTCCCATGGAATTGTCATAACCATATACATATAAAAATAATAAGTCCTATTTATGTGTGATAACTCTACACACATAATTTACTAAACATAGATATATCAAACACTTGAATATCAACTTATAAGGTAGTTAAAAATATAGAAATATCCAATCCTTGAATATTGAATTATTAGGTAGTTTTTATTCCTTGTTATTTTGAGTTATTTTTGAAATTAATAATTTAGTTTAATTGTGTATTTAAAAAATAAGTAATAAAATTTATCTATATCTTTTATTCAAAAAACTCTTTATGGAAATCATATCAGAAATAATAGAATTAACTCTTTTCAAATTACTAAGAGAAGTTCATCATGCAGAGAATGATGACTTTGCTGATCCCCACACACACACATATACAGACATATATATACTTCAAAAATGATAAATAGTCAAAACCAATTAATAACAATAAAATAATAAAATTAGATGTTAAAAAAATATTAACAATTAAAAATCTTACTTATTTTAACTAAAAAAATTATTATTAATTATAATCACAAAGTTAGAAACAAAATTTGAAAATAGAAAAAAATATTTAAAAATAAATGAAATGTCAAAATAAACAAAAATAATAAACATGAATAAACTAAAAAAAATGGAAACATGAATAAACAAAAATAGTAATAATAAATAATAACAAAAATAATAATAATAAATAATAACAAAAATAAGAAACCAAACATGAGATAAATCAACAAACAAACTTAGAAATAATAAAAGAGAATCAAAGGTAAAAAATTATAAAAATAAAAAATAAACATAAATTAACAAAAATACACACCAATAAAAATAAAAATAAAAATAATAAAAATATAAAATGTAAAAATAATAGTAGTACTAAACAAATAAAAATACAAACCAAAACTCAACCAAACTATATATATATATATATATATATATATATCCGAAAAAAGAAAAAGAAATAAAGATGGCGAAACCCATGGAAGAGGAAAAAGTAACAAAACTAGGAGTGAAGAGAAGAGATCCAAAAAGTGTTGAGTTTCCACCCGTCATCCTTATTTAGCATATGACACCTTTTCTCAATTTTAACTGCTACCCTAAATTTGTGGTGATGGAAATGTTCAAACCTAGAAATAAATTTGGAATCCTCCAAACAAATGTGGTGCTTAGTGTTCCCCACATGTTACACAAGAATAGAGGACTGAGTTCTACAATGCCTTATATCAGCAACATGCTCTTGAATTCTTCTATTAATATAATTTCCAATTTCTCCTATGTAGGGAATCCCATAGAAAAAAGGGATCAAATAGACACCTTTCATGTTCTTGGGGTCCAATGGGTGTTTAACGGAGCGGAGAGAACCCTGAATGGTTTTAAAATGCCTAAAAGAAGAAGATATCTTATGCTTCCTTAAAATTCTAGCGATGACTTTGGATTACTCCAAACAAACATGGTGCTTAGTCTACCCCGCATGTTCTGCCAGAGAAAAGGACCGAGTTCTATAATTCCTGACATCAACAACATAATGTATAAGAAAATTAACCTTTTAAAAAGAATCCCCATTAGTAATTTATTTAAATTATTCACAAATGGGAGGAAAGTTAACGTGGGATAATGTCACATGCCTATGTACACCAATTTTTTTTTTTTTAATATGTACCATGTTTTAGGTGTTCTATTTTAGCTATGAAGTTTGTCATTGTATTTTAGTTTAGTTCCCACTTGGGCATCAATTATATTTCACCTTGAACATGTAGGATACCGTCTATTTTATTTGCTATATAATTAACACCAACCCATTCATTTATTGCATATACTTTATCAATAATGTGGTAATTCGAAAATGTTGTACATCACTTCAAAATATTATGGAGCTATAGGTACGTATTAGAATGTAGCCAGCTTGGTAATATCAAAATACTTAAGGGTGTAAATTATTAACTCTCATAAGAATTTTCACGGTCCCATGTCAAAGGTTTCAAGTCGAAAGGCAAGCACCATTTTTTACCAATAAAACAGGAATAGTGCCAAGAGAGGAGCTCAAAAGGAACACAATACAATGCTCAACACCCTGCTTTAATTAATTCTTTAATTAACACGCATATGAGGGACCTTGGGAGCCCAAACCTATATGAACTTTTTAATTCCATTAAATTTATATGACTAGCGGGTCTTTAAAACTCCCATTATGAGATGGAAAGCTTAATGGTTAAGTTTTGGAATGCGTGATTCAATGGTCACAAGCCATGTTGAATTAGTCCATGTGAGTTTCAAATGGGCTATCAACCTACTCAATTCAATGACCCAAATCATTACCTTGAATCGAATGGTGCTAAGTTATGGTTTGGCATGAAATGAGAGAAACCTGAATGGAAGTGAGAGATAGCTAAATGTGAAGCAAAAACACTCAACTATATTATTTAACTCCATTGTCGATACCTGAATGGAAGTGAGAGATAATTTTGTTATATTGTGTTACTAGGTTATCAAAGACTAGAAGACGACATGATTCTATTATCATTGTGGTACAAAATTTGTCTATGGATACTCATTTTATACATGTTCAATCCAATAATAGAGTTGCACAAGTGGAAAAATCTTTCATGAAATAAATTTTCCGAGTTCACGGAATACCATATATTGTTCTATGATATAGTGATGCGAAATTTGTTTCCCACGTTTAGAGGACATTGTTTACTATAATGGTTGCATAACTAAATTATATCACTGCGTAACATCGACAAACATATGGGAAAACCTAAAGAGTTAACTAGGTCCTTGACGACATGCTATGCATGTATGTAATAAACCATCTCAAAAAAGGGGAGGACTATCTACATTTACTTGATTTTTCCTATAACAATAATTATCAGGAAACATTCAATATGAGTCTTTTTGAAGCTATGTATGGAAGGAAATATCATATCCACTTAATTTGGATTCATCATGAAAATAAGTGTTAGGCATAGATCTTCTCCAAGAGCTAGAGAAAAATGTTAAATAATATCAAACGAAACGTAAAAGTAATGTGAGATAAGCAATAACATTATGCAAATTCGAAGAGTAGACATAGAGAATACCAAGTTGGTGAACATGTATATATTAACATATGACTGAAAAATACTTCCTTAAAATTGCGAAATTAGACTAAACTATCCCCTTAGTTTTGTGGGCCGTTTGAGATACTAGCGAGGGTAGGGCCATGGACCTACCAACCCACAATAGGGTTCATAATGTATTTCATTTGTCCTTTTAAAAAAATTATATTCATTATCCTACTCATATTATCAGTTGGAATGTTGTACAGGGCAAACTGAAAGGTGAGTTCAAAGTCAAGCCCCTGTAAATTAAGGACTTATGGGAAACTACACTACGTAGTCGAGCCATCCCTCAGGTTAAAGTTAAATGGAAGCACTTTCAGCCTAAGGAGGCCAACTGGGAGATGCAAGGTGAAAATGGATGTATGGAAACACCAAGGATGATGTTCCATTTTAATGGTAGGGGAGATGTGATACCCGCGTTAACTCTGTATTTTATGACGCATGAATGGAAAGTCATGTTAGAAGTAATATGTTATGAAAATGTAAATTTCCATTTCTATTAATAAGAAAAGAGACTTTTTTGAGTGTCATTATTCTTTGAAATGATTTAAAGGCTATCATGTCAGAGATTAGACTCCTACGTACTAGGAAAATAATTGGAATTATTTATTCCCAAGAAGTGGTAGGAACAAGAGTAGAAATATATTCATTTTTTACATATACTTGAACTATTGGTTAAAGAAAACCACCCAAAAAATACATGACTGGAGATAAATTATATGGGTGGGATATTTTAAAAGAAAATTGCAGGAGTTAAAAGGCAGTCATAAGAAAAGAAAAGGCTAGTTGGAGAAAAATACTGCACCAAAACCCATAAGATAATATGATGCTACTAGGGGTTAAGGAGGTGAATTTCATGAAGAAATTACAAAAAAATTTCCCTAAGTGGAAGGAGTTATATCTTGGGGGAACTACTACAAAACATGGTTCATGTTTACGAGGAACGTGGGAACCTTTAATCTATTTCTAGGAAATTCTCATATAGGTATATGCTTGTTTGGAAAGATTTGTGATAAAAATATTATTTTTATATTTAATAATCGTGAATGGATAAAGTGGGACTTATTGATGATGATATGCCTGTACCTATTGGTGTATTGAAGAAAGAGAATGTTTGAATTTTACTAATTTCTCTGTAATATATGTGTTTGTGTGTGTATGTGTGTTGCAGGAAGGATAGTCGATAGAGGACAAAGGATTTAGCTAAGTTTTTTCTGACAAGTGAATATTAAACATTCCATGTTAGAGAAGTTTGGGGGAAGAAAACCTAAACATGAACCAATTTTGTTATTCACTATATAGGTGGATGTAAGAATAAAACATGGTGTATTGATCAAAGTAGTGGTTTACCTAAGTAGCAATAGAAAGATACAAGAAATATATCTTAAACAATAACACTTTATTTTATAGAAAATAAGTTCATTACAAATAAAAAATGAATCATTAAAACACAAAAAGTAATTACAGCTGAATAGTAGTAGAAATGTTTATGCCTAGGTTAGCATGTTGTAGGTCCATGACTAGGAAGATAACCTCAATGACTGGCCAATAGATAGGCATGTTTAGGTAACATAGTAGTAGCTAGTAAAGAAAATGATGACAAGAGTCCACAAAGTTTTTGGCCTAGTTTTTTCCTTCTAACTAAATAATAGCATTATAATTCATAAAGAAACATAATCATAACAATGCATAAGTTGTAGTAAAAATACCCTTCTAAACATGCATGGTAAAAGGAAGGTAAATAAAATAAAATATGTCATAAATGCCAAGATTGAAATGGTATTCACATGCAAGAGCATAAATAAAATAAATATAAAGTTTTTCCTTATTTATAATGAAAATGGATAAATTACACATCCAGCCGTGTAGACTTCAGCCACAATTCAAATAATAGTATACAAAGTTTTGAGTTATTGTAACAAAGATAAACTGTTAATTAAAAAAATAAAACATTACAAATACGATGAGGCTTTCTACCCAATATTGCTATTAAAATTCTTAAGATATCTATACCAAAAAAATTATAACCCTAGAGAGTTAAGACCTTGCTGGATATACCCTAATTCAATTAAGTCTTATACAATCAACATACAAGCTGGGGCGTAAAGATGGATTATACAAGACCCGTAAGGAAGTAACAGTAATGAGTACTTGTAGCGCTAAGATCGAATTTAAGAATATCATAAGAATTAAAGCTTGAGTATTCTTAAAATTGAATCCTTAAAGAGTACAATAACTAACCTACGAACAATAGAGAAAGCCCTTGGTTAGTCCTCATAACTCTAAGAAACTTATTGTTCTTAGAAAATTTATATAAAAATATTATAATGTAGTTTTATTTCAAAAAAAGATCCTACCTTCAAAGGAATAGATGAAAACTTCACATCATTACCTTAACTTAGTAGAAAAATGTGTTTAGTGTGATAACTATATATAATTAACCCTTTTAGAAAATAACTAGCTTTGGGTTTAAATTTTGAATTAAAGCCCGAGACATCAACTAATAGAAAACTCTAGGAGAGATTTGTATCAATTGCTAAATTTCTCTAAAGAATAGTCATCACGATAACATCTCTAGAACAAGACTTCTCTATAACAAGACGAAGGTTTCCCTATTTAAAATAACCAAAATAAACTCAAAAATTAGTAGTCACCAATTTCACCAAAAATGTCAAGAGATACAAAAAGCATTCTTAGCAACAAAAACTAAATTGTTTAACATGTAGGCTTCGCTCTCGTAGTCAAGTAACATATAAATTAAACAAAGAGCTAAAAATAAAAATAAAATTTAATTATGATGGAAAATCTATTGATTGGAGAGGGAAACCCTTGTTATCTTACCAAATAGGCTTGTGGTTGCAGATTTGGGCTCTCAACCTACCCAAAATAGAAATGTCACCATTGCGCTGGATAGGATGAGGGTACATATTTACCCTAATGATGACGGAATAGTAGCCACCGTTGATGAAAATAAAATAATCAACACCGTCGAGAAATACATAAGTCTAGGGCTCAATCAAGCTACACATAGCTTTTCGGTAATATCAATCACAATGTTGGAACATCAAATAACCTCCAAAAAAGTGTAAGTGTCACAAAGGATTTATGTGTTGAGAACCTTCTTCCAAATCATAAAGTATATAGCCATCAAAGAGAATATTAACTTTATAATAGAAAATTTATACACTTATATTATGCACCAAACGTGGTAACATAAGATTAAAAACAATTATAAACTAGAAATTGCACCTAATATTACAAAGGAAACGCCATAAGGAAGATGGTAGAATGAGATGAGCTGTAATTATTTTGATATGTATATATATAAATATATTTTAATGTCATTGGAGATATGTATATAGAATGTATAATGTTTGAAATAGACATTGCATTTTCATAGTTGAAAAGAAAGTTATATTATAATGTCATTGGAGATATGCATATAGAATGTATAATGTTTGAAATGGAGATTGCTTTTTCATAGTTGAATAGAAATTTATGGTAGAATTGTGAAAGAGATTGTGCCTATTTTAAGAACATAAATTGTTAATTATTGAAATGTAAAAATTTTGAAATGAATTATTGAAGTTTTTTATATTTATTAGGAGTTTTAATATTGTAATAATATGATACTGAAAAGAGTACATAATTATATTATTGAGAATAATTAAAAGATGTAATGGCAAGGTTAGTTGATGGAAATTTATTTCTATTACGTGAGATTTTAAGAATGTACAATGTTTGAAATGTAATTTTGAAGAGTGTGCAATTGTAGAAATGTACATTGCATGTTAGTATTTTTCAATGAAATTATATTTTTTGTAAAATATTACAAGTGTATCATGAAGAGGATGATTGATGCTGAGCTTGGTGAAGAGCTAGGAGACCTGCAAAGATAAAAAAAAAATTGAGAGATTAGAAGAATATATATTTATTTGAAAATGTAGAATAATTTGTTCAAGTTGACTTCAATGAGGTTTTGTGTAAATTCTATTGTAAAGAAACTATATTGATTGAAATTGAAGTTACCTATAATATGTGATTGGAAACATTCAGTCTTAGATGCAGGTCGATCAATGGTAGACTGAACACCATTGGAGATTTATTCGGAATTGCACGTGCCTATTTATGGATTTCCATTCTACTCTTGCTTTTCAAAATTTATCTCATTCGTGTATGTGGATTATACGTTTGATAGTATATTTTATTTTAAGTAATAAATCTATAGTTGGTCGCAGTCTTTATAGTGGCACATTTGGATTTGGGACTGGGAGGAATCTTTTTTGTATCTCCTGCAATGAATGAATTGTTGCATCTATCTCTGCGCTATAGTTATGTAGTTGCGATATCTGGGAGTCCATTTTTTCTGTTTCAAAAAAAATAAATTGTTAGATGCAAATAGGTAAGCATTATATCAAGAATGTATATTTTCAGCCATTTATTAATAATCAGTAAATCAGGCTAATGTTAGTAGGTAGAAATGTTGTGTGATTAAAATATTTTGGAGTTGATAATATTTGGAAACCTTTATGAGATGCTATATTTGGAATGTAGTGGCTTTGTAGCTGTGATATCTTTGAGTTGATGTGTTCTGTGTCAAAAGATAGAAAATGTTAGAAGCAAATAGTTAAGAAATATATAACGAATTTAATAATTTAAACTATGTATTAATAATGAGTAAATTAAGTTGTTGGTAATAGGTAGAAATGATATGCTATGAAACAAATATGGAGCTGATGATATGTGGAAACCATTTGGAGATGTTAACATATGGAATGGAGTTGGTCATCTGTAGGAGACATTGAATGGAGACGTTCTTCTGCTTGTTTTCTGCGAGCAATATTTTTGTTGTCTTTCCTTTTCATGAAACGGTCGAAACTGAATGCAGGGAAAATTCAGAGCTTCTGTAGTGAAGGGACTCTTGAAATTGTTGTGAACATGAGGCCTTGTCATTCAGTTTTTCCAATGTCTATCGTTGCTTGTGGCAGAGTCATACCTTGATATTTATGTATAGTTAAAGCCCAAGCCATTTTTAGTGGAATTTGCATACGACCGTTTATTTTTATTGCGGGAATCGGCAAGTGAGTGGGGTTTGTTTCATCCCAAGTAGGCTTGATGTATTTTGGAAATTAAACTACTACAAATGTTGGAAGTTGTGGAGTTGAAGTTGATTCTTTGTAGAATATGGATAAAATTTCCCTGAGGGAACCATTAACAAGCCCTGCTGAAACCCAAAGGTTGGAAGTCAACATTACTTTTTTCCCTTTACAAAGGTAGACAATTTGCTCTAGTTGCTCTTCATTGGATGAGAATGTAGAATATGTGGTGTCATCTTATGTGATTGATCTTGCAACTAGAGTGTTTAAAGATTTGATCATTTGCTTGTTATGGTCCAATGTTTGAGCATTTTTTGGAAATATATGTATAGAATCATGGGAAGACTGTATTTCATCTTCAGACAAGAAAAAGTCTGTTCGCGTCATAAGGATGTTGTAGTCCTCAATTTTTGGATTTGCATTTATAATGTTTTGGAGGACGTTTTTGAAAATAACTTGAGCACTTCTTTGACCTTGTTGACGAAATATTTTGTCCAATGTGATGACTATTGTGAATGTGTTCCACAATGTGGTTCCATGACTTGTCCTTGTATATAGTGGTATGTCTTGGACAGGTGGTAACTGGCCGAGATCACCAACTAATATAATCGAACAACCGCCAAATGGTAAGTTTCTCTTTAATGGAAATGCCTTAGGAAGCCGTTGATCAACCTGGTGAAGAAGATTAGGTCCAATGAAGCTCATTTCATCGATTATTATCTACCTAATATGCTTAAGTTCTTCTTGAATTTTTTCAAGAGCATTGCCTTCTAATGGTGTAAGATATTTTATTGGAAGGTGGAGAGCGGAATGGATTGTAAATTCTTGTATGTTGAATGTTGCAACACCTGTAGGGGCTATGTGCATGATTGGTGAAGGTTCTGAGCCAGCAAGTGCTATGAGCATTTCCCTGATGCAATTTATGAGAAGGGATTTCCCAATTCCAGAAGTGCCTTGTATTATCATTCGTAGAGAAGGTAAGATACCCTTCTCATTGGAGTGAGCACGAATAATATCCAGAGTTTTTTTTTGCATTGAAGATAATGAGCTAAGGCACATTAGAGGATCTGTATTTTTTTGAATAATGTGATGGACAAAGCGATTATTCTCAATGAAATGTGCGCCTATTTCTTGGAGATGCAATGGAATAGTTGTATCATTCCAATTATGATTTTCATCAAAACCACGAAGACCAAGCATTTGAATGTCATTTATGCGCAGTTCGTTTGTAGGGTACAACTGAGAGAGTAATTCCCATTCATTGAGGTCCATAGTTTCTGGAGGATGGAATTCTTGAGTAGTTGTGTTATCATTTGCAGGAGGATCGATATCAGATAGTGTCTGGTATTGATGCCACGGTTTATAGAATGGACGAAATGCTTGCCAATTTCTAATAAATTCTTCAGCATAATTTCTTATGTCACTCGCGATAGGGTGAAATGGTTTGTAAAGCATAAGTTCAACTCTACAGAAGTCAGCATAAGAAGATTTGGTGGTCGATGCTATTGAGGAATAGCATGGTATGATATGAAGAATTTCTTGTTTAGGTCTTTGTTTCCATTTGTTTGTCTTACGACAGGGATCATATGACCATGATCTTGCTATTTCTATAAGTGATGTCGATTATAAGGGAGATGGTCGATGGATGTATGTATCTATGAAGTGTGGTGATGGAGGAGTGGTGGTGTTATTCTGTGGAAGGCACATATAGATTTTTTGGCTTAAATTTAAAGGGAAGAAGGAGCGACTACACAATGTTAGTGGTAATTTATGTATCATATGACAGGTTTCTTGTGCTCCAATGTCACGATCAATAAGAGTTTCTACAAGGAATTTTCGAAATGAAGATGTTGCTGGGTCAACATTAGGTGAAGCGAGTAAAATTCTACATAGCATGTCATGGAATGTTTCGGATTTGTTTTCTGCTTTGGATGCATATTTCGCAATATATTTCTGAACAACATGGATTGAGAGTACTGGTTGGCAATCAAGTTCGCATGCCAGATAGATAGGATGGTAGGGTTATGGGTATTTAGTCGATCATCATTATGAGCAGGAGTGTATGCTTTTTTTCCATTGGAGTCAATGAACAAGGAGGAATGTGCATGTAATTCCCAAGGTGCTTTATATCAGCATTAGAATGAGGAACCTTCTTTCCTGAGGCATGTTTTTTCAGTGCATTTTGTGTGTCTCTCAATGCAATTGATAAGTTGTACATAATCATTAAAAGGATTGTTTCTAAGAATATATGACGTAGAAAATAAGCAAGGGTATTCTACGTTTGTTTGAAAAAATGATTGGTTAGAAATTGTAGAAATCCGAGGGTTCCAAGCTGATATGTATTTGTCGAAGAACTGTTTAGCACGATCAACTGCTTCAATGTTATCCCAATTAATATTCTCCATATTAGGTGCATTTTGTATCTAGAGGAAGCCATGGATGTGCGTTGATCCTCTATGTTTCCATTCATACCTGCGAAGGATGTTTTTCTTTTAAAAAATTTTGAAATAGAAGGAGCTTGATGTATAGAGAATTATGAAAGTAATGTGGTAGAGTAGATACCTGTACCAATAGTCTTTTGTTTGCAATTTTTTCTCCAATATAAATTCACGAAATATTCTGAATCTGTGGTGCATATATAGCGATGTTAAGTGGGGGTTAGAGATAATGTTATCATTTCTCCATTTGTGTTGTATTGCAACATCATGAGGTGGAATTCCTGGCATGATTGCATGAATATCGGGCCATTTTGTATCAGATGAACTTAATGTGAAGAAGAGCTGTGGGCAACCGAGTTGAGATATCATGTCTGTCAGTTAATTTTTAGCTTTGTGCCAAAAAGATCTTGTGCCATGTAGAGAGCTACCGAAGCACATCACTTGTTCTACCAATTTTTCGTCTGGAAATTGTTGTAATCGGATGTTAAATTCTTGGATTGATGTTGGGAAGCCATCTCTGATGTTTTTTTTTTACAAAGAAGGATGTTGTTGCTTGACTGCGATGACACATCATCAGATTGTATATCTAGTAGCGGAAGCGAGGGTGCTTGCCGAATCTATTTTCGTGGTAATGCAGAAGATGAAGTGCGTATTCATGTAACTGCACTATTTTTATTCTTGGTTGATTAGGTAGTGCAGCTCCTGTGGGGAATAGCGTTGGGAAAGCCATAGAGAGTAGACCTTTTGTGTTGTATTCATTGATTGGGGATAAGCTTATTGGTGGCCATTGGATTGTAGTAGCAGAATGGTGGTTGTATGAATGTAAATAATGTCGTATTTCTTGGATTTCTATATTTTTATTAGGTATAGTGGGAATGAATGATGATGTATGGTGTTGGTATTGGTCTAAGGAATATTCAGTTGGGAAAATTAGTGTTTCAATTGAAAGTTGAGTAGTTTGATCTGTGGTATTGGAATGGTGAAAGGATGAGGATATATCGGTTGGGAGTTCTGGTAACGATGCTAGTGCATTGTTATCAATGTGAGGATTCCTATAGTAAGGATCGTTTGTCAATTTGTATTCTAATGCGGCGAGAACTCGTTGTCTACTTACAATGCAGTCATAAGCTTGACGATCATTACTTTGAAGGGTAACAATTAAAATATCCAAGTCTTCAACACGTCATGGAAACATGCGTGCTATTTCCGTAATGTCTTGAGGAAAGAAAATTGTCTGGCCAGTGTATTTATATTGGCCACCACGTGCATGTGTTACTTGGAGGACAGGGTTAACCCTAGCAATAAGCATTTCTTCTATTTGTGAAAGAGCAGCGAGGGCAAGTGGTTGAGGACCAGGGTCCATGTTTTTTTATAATGAGAAACGGTGAATGTTTTTTTCAGCCATGCATCTGTAGCAACAATAGATTTGGTTTGACATGCATATATGGATTCCAAGATAGGATTCAAGAAAAATGGAGCATGGTGATTTAGGTGCAAGCCTATCAATTCTTGCATGAAATTCACGTTGTGCATCATTAGTATGAACGTTGTTGAAATCATGTGTAATGGATGGATGGGTTGAATGAGGTATGGATGAATTTGTTTGAGCATCATTATTATGAGCGTCGTTGAAAGCATGTGGAATGGAGTCTTGTGGAAAATGAGATTTGGATGAATTTGGTAGAGTGGTTTGCTAAGAAGATGGTCGACTTGTAAATTGGGAAAGAGAATTTCTTTCGGAGTGAGAATCGTTTGATGGAAATTTTGAATTTCCATCGTATGTTATTGACGATGAATTTTGACTTTTCTTTTGCTTTTTGTTTTTTTGGGAATCTTTGAGGGATTTTTTAGCATGATAAGTTGCATGTCGACGTGCATTTATTTGTTCTTTATTTGCTGCATAGTATCTTCGCACGTGTTCATAATTAGAAGTAGTAGACATTTCGACAAGTTAATGCACCTACAGGAAAGAGAGATGGAGTGACAATGTTAGTTGGGAAGAAAACAACCATGTTATTCTATGGAAGGGGAAAAAATAAATTGAAGTCTACATTTTATTTTTGTTAATATATTATTAGAACAATGTGTTTGAAATGAAGTTTTAGTAATTTCTAGCTGTAGAGGAAGATAATAAGATGTCTAACGTGTTGATAACAATATATTTGAGATTATATTTAAGTATTTTAAAGATGTATATGAATGTAATTGGATATGTAAAGTGTAAATTTGGTTGATTTGTTAATAGGGAAAAAGTTAAAGTATTGTGAATTACCTTAAACGAAATTATATACAATTATATGTTTTGTTGGAAAACATATGAGTAAAGAGTAAGAGATATATTTGGAAAGGCATATGAAAGAATATTGTTTATAAACGTATTTTTAAAAGAAGATAATACAAATTAGAAATAAGGCAAGAGTACTTGTAATCATATTTGTCTATGATATTGAGATTTTATTGATTGCTTGAATGATGTTGTTGCATTCTGTTGAGAATTGCAGCCTCTCGTCTTTGATGATAACACATTTCAAGCATGGTATGTCTCTAAATGTTTTTTTGTTCACTGATAGGGTGAAGATGTGGTCTGTCAAGAGTGCTTTTGTGACAATTTCCTTTATTACATTAGGATCCTCGGATAACAAATAGAAGTCCTTTGCATTAAATCCAAGAATTGTAGATGTTTCGTCTTAAAAAGCAACTATTGAAAGCAACTGACCAGTGTGATCTTGTACATCTATATTTAGTAAGTATCTGTAATCACAATCAGTTACTTCAGTGTTGCATTTAGGGCAATACCATGTGTTTTCATTCTTTGGAATAAGTTTCTTCATGCATTTTTTCTTATCAATAATAGATGGGCATGATAGGTAGTACAAATTGTCCATGTATAATTTTGTTATTGTACCCTTGACTTGGTAGAATGCAGGTGTATCTGAGGGGTCAATATTGTAAATATCCACAATCATTATTTTCTTGGGTTGATGGCCAAAATAGGGTGAATATTTTTTTGTCAGTGGTGTAGAAATTGTAGTTGAACCTTCTTTTCTAAACCATGACTTTATGATATTAGCCTCTTCAATGTCAGGATCTACAAGAATAATTGATCTTGTTGTAGTACCGACATTTTTCCCATTAAATTCAACAACACGAGCGGACTTGATTGCTATGATGGGATTATTTCCTGTAGCACATAAGTTGGAAATTTCTTTTGATACTCCATCAAAATTATCTCCCCAAAAGATTGCATCCATGTTATATCCAGACATGTCTTGAAGATTTACTATTTGTTTCGTAACTTCTGAACTGTCTTTTCTATGTATGGTGCATGGATTAGAAATGCTAGTAACAATACCAAGAACATCAAAAATCGAGTTGATGTTTATTGTTCTGATATCATTGATTGATTTTATATTGAAATGCACCGTTGGGTTGGATCTTCTTTAGTTGGCAAAATGATCTATGGTAGATGTATAATTGAACAAAATTTCCCACTCATTGTTTAAGTGGTTGTATTGTTTATTAGCCATTTTCACATTGCCTTTTGAGACAATGTACATATTTCCAACTTGGATTTTATCAAAGAAAGAATCAGAAACATTGTTGAAACACATAATGTGTATTTCCCCACCTTCTGTATCATAGAGGTCGAAGCCAAACACTTTACGAAGACCATATTGATTTTGAAATTGTCGAAGAGGTGTCTTTCTTTGAACATATCCTTTTATGCACTAGTTTGAATGGTAAGCATTTATTTCTTTGATTGGAATTTGGACTGGTGTAATGGATGCAGTAGGAATGTCTGAAATGGTGCAATGCCTTTTCGATGAAGGTTGTTGTTTCGATGACGACGGATCTTCTTCTTGAGAAGTGATTGGGATACTCAGATTTTTTGGAATACCAAATAAAGGTGCAGATGTAGTACAAATTTTGAAGTCTAGTAGTGTAATAGAACTACATGGTAAATGATAGTAATAAGAGCAATTGTTAGAGTTCAAAGTGATATGAAGGAAATATGTAAAGTTTAAATAAGAATTCTGTAACAAACTTGCATTGATGGACCAATAGTTGACGTAGTCCAGTTTTTAACATGTATAATTGAACCTTTTTGAAGCAAGCTTGCTTCAACAAGGTCATTGTAAGTTATTGGAAGCATAAGGAGCTTCATATGTGTGCCCTCAGAGATGGCAGTGCGATATTGTACTGTTTAAATTTGCATTGATGTAATACGTTCAAGTTCAACGATTTGTACAAATGGTTGACTATGAATTTTCCCTGAGAGCATTGAGGAAATAACATTCTCAGTGAGATTTGTTGCCATTTTCTAAAAAACAGAGATAAAAGAATAATTAAAATTTTTGATATGTGGTTTTGAGTTAGATGTATAATTATGATTCCTATAGAAGTACATGAGAAGTTAACGAGAGCCGAAGTGGACCATTATTAGGTAGATGTAAGTTAAAAATTAATTATGTCTGTGATTGAAAAAAATATGGCTATATGTAAAACTAATGTTTTTTCTAAAAATCATGGATGAAGCTATAGTTATTCCTTGAAAAGTTAGTTTTGTAAATTAATCTAAATTTTAATATATAAAAATTATGGATAATTTGTATTTAAATCTTAGTTAAGTTAAACTAATGATTATGTTCAATATTAAAAACTAAATCATAAAAATGTTGATGGTGTTAGAAAGAATGTGTTACAAAACATAGGAAAATAATATTTCTTCAATTTATTAATATGAAACTGTAATTTTTTTTTTTCTAAGTATGACTAATTCTATTATGTATAAAATTACTGGTACAAAACTGCCACAGCGTCAGCTTGGTGAGCCTGAGCACTGGCCTTGATAATCAAGCAAGTCAAAGAGTTTCTGGACTGCCCAGGATGGGAAACCAGTCCTTTAAACCACAAAGTCTGAACCGCCCATGAGAGGGAAACCGGTTTTAAGTTTACACAAACCAAACTAACATGAGAGTAAATACTAAAAATAGTAAGCTGCTGATGCAGCAAAGAAGTAAAGCTTGGAAGCATATGATTCCTACAGTAACTGAACAAAAAAACTTGAGTAGCTTTGCAGATGCTATCCATGAGTAGGAGAGGGGGGTTCCTTGATGATTCTGCAGGAAAAAACATCGCTTCTGTCCTTTTGTCCTTCGTTGAGAGCGCTCCCTCGACCGGTACGCCCCATCGCCATGCAGTGCTCGTGCTGAGAAGGAGGAGCAGAAGAAGCGAGAGCTGCACAAGGGAAACTATAGCCTAGAGGGGAGAGAGGAGTAACAGAACAGGGCGGAGTCAAATTGGGAACTTCTTCACGAAGTGTTATAGTAATAAAAGCAGTGAGGGTGGCGTTGCAGGACGTGCAATCAAAACGGAGCTCAGCACGCTGGGAGGTTTGTCTGATGGAGGGTCGAAGGGGCCGAGGAGAGACAAAAGGGACCTGAGGGAGAGAGACGCAGGGAGACTCACGAGCTGGGGGCGGAGGGGCGGGAGCAACAACGGGAGCAATGACGGAATCAACGCGAAGGGTAGGGGCTTGAGCTCCATATTCCTCTGTCGAGGTAGAGACAGAGCCATGGCTAGGAGGAGGACGTCGTTGGTTGGAATGCCCATGACTGGGTTCGCGTCTGCATCTCATGCGTTCGCGGAGACGAGGCATGGTGACAGACGCTGGACCAGGCTCAGCGAAACAAGCAGGATTGGCAGGGGAGAAATGAAAATCCAGGATGCCACTGGGCTGAGCTGAGGGAGCAAGAACCAGACCACTGATACCACGACCAGAGGGAGAAATGACACTGCACCACGGACTATGAGAAAAATGAAAATCTGGAACCGGTTCAAAGCAAGCAGCTAACGAACAACGCCTCCCAGTGTTTGTTTTAACGCTTGCATCTGCGCAGCCTGGAGAACAAATCGCTTGCAGGGGAGGAGGAAATCCATGGCCGTCCGTTGCACCATTCGAACAATTGCAAATGTAATCCATCTCACAGAGAACCGCCATAACCATACGCCTGGTGAGCAGACCGAGAGAGTTAACGTTCGCGCGAGGTGGTGGATTAAGAGCGATATAAATGCGAGTACCGGGAGCCACATGGGCTGCCCAAGTGAACCCCATTGGGAAGTGCACAGGGTGCCACATCCCCTGCTGTGCATTAAACAACCACATCCAGTGTAGCGCGATCATTGTGCACCTGCATGGTGCAATTCTGAAGCAGATCTTCATCATGGATATTGTGAAGAGGGCCATGAGTAAGAGTGCTATTGCTTTCCATACCAAAATTGGCCAAGAGATCTGCAACTTTGTTGCCTTCCCTCCTAACATGGGTGAAGGAGATAGCCCTGTTAGTGGTTAACCAGTTGTTTAACCTGTTTATCCGAGCAGCCAAACGCCAGCTGTGGGACACCTTTGCTGGGTTGGTACCCCATAGTAGCCGGTTCGCGATGTTAATAAGAACTTGGGAATATCCTTCTATTATGGCCGGGAAGAAGTTGTAATGTTGGATGAGACAGAGACCCTACCAGAGGCCTTCTAATTCAGCCGAGTTATTAGTATCCCATCCCACAGAGCCATAGAAGATAATTTGAAGATTTCCCTTTGAATTTCTAACAATGCCACCAAAACCTGCTGGACCGGGGTTTCCTCTGGAAGCTCCATCAAAATTTAGCTTAAATACTCCATCTGGAGGAGGAGACCATTGTAAGGGAGGATCGGGGGAAGTCCGATTCCTATGTGTGGAGGAGATTGCGATTTTGAGATTCCAATTTTTCCAGATGGAGATTTCTTTGGGATCTTTAGGAAAATCGTCTTCCTGCCAGGATTGGAGAGCGAGAGTTTCCTGAAGATTATTACAGATTGAGGACCAGAGGGTGTCCATGGAGGAGGCATTATTTTTGAAGATACGTCTGTTTCTTTCTTTCCACATAGACCAAAACACAAGCCCAGGGAGCAGAATCCAGAGAGAATTGAGAAGGGAGGAATTGTAAGGGCGTTTAGGCCAAGTACGAAGAATATTGGTTATATCTCTCGAGGGTTTGGCCTTTTGGCATCGAAAGATGCATTTTTCCCAAATAAGGTTGGCTGGAGGGCAGGATAGCATGAGGTGATGGGAGGTTTCAGCGTTTTTAAGACAATTGGGGCATTGAGAAGGGCCAGTAAATCCCCGTTTAACTAAATTGTCCCATGTGAGAATTCTTTTATGACTGAGAAGCCAAAGGAAAGTAGAAATCTTAGGCCAAGAGGTCCTGTTCCAAACCATAAGCCAGAGAGAATCGCAAGGGTGCGGGATGGGGTGCAGCAACGAGAAAGCCTCTTTCATTGAGAACGTACCTTTGGTGGAATATCCCCATCTGAGAATATCTGGCTCCTCCGAGCTTTTGATTTTCCTTCTCTGAAGCTCGTGGCTAAGCACTTCCAAGTAAATGCCTTAGGCTTGAGGCACTATGACATGAGGAGATTTCTAGTGCCTGAACTCGTTACTGTTGGAGGCCGTCCACTGATGACAAACTTTGGTTGCATTCATGTTGCTATTGTCTCCTGTATTGATTTGAGGATAAATATCAAGGAGATTTGGGTTCTGCTGCCAGGAGTCAGACCAAAACCTTGCCGAGTTACCATTACGAATTTCCCAGAAACTGTGCTGTTGTATGAGCGAGTGATGTTGTTTGGCTGCATTCCAGATCAGAGAACCTGATTGCTCCGGGATAAGCCTTATTAAGTCAGCAGGAGATCTGTTGTTGGCGTATTTGGCTGTCCATAATTTAGCCCAAGGGGAAAGAGGATTAGATATCCACTTCCACCAAATGCGAGCAGCCATAACCTCATTGCTGTGCATGGGATCACGAAGTCCAAGGCCACCAGCTTCATTGGGGGTGTAGACAGTGGTCCAATTGACAAGAGCCCACTTGCGATTACGGCCAGAGGAGCCCCAAAGAAAATTGCACTGCAGGGATTTGATTTGCTTGAGGGCCCACTTCGGGGCAGCCAGAACCGAGAACAGATAGAGAGGCATCGATTGCAGAATAGCCTCAATGAGAGTGAGTCTGCTGACCATATTGAGAGCTCTGAAGGTCCAAGAAGAAAGCCGAGATTCAAGTTTTTTGAGGAGTTTGCTCCAGGAGGAATGCTTGATAGCAGAGTCAATGAGAGGGGCTCCCAGGTATTTGTCAGGGAGAGAAGCGATGGAGAACCCCAGGATACAAGAAATGTTTGCTTGGGTTAGAGGGGGGGGTGTGGAAGAAAAAGATCTGAGATTTTGAGTCATTGATGGATAAAACAGAGGCAAGAGAGAGGAGGTTGAGAACGGATTTGAAGGAACAGGCTTCTTGGACTGAAGGGTGACCAAAGAGCATGTTGTCATCCACAAATTGCTGATGGGTAGAGGTAGGGGCGCCATGAAGGGAGATACCACACAAATGGTGCGTATTGACCTCCTTGTGAATTAAATGGCCCAGACCTTCAACCATTAGGACAAAGAGAAAACGGGAGAGGGGATCCCCCTGCCTAATTCCTCGATAAGGATAGATAGGGGGAGACAGGATCCCATTGACCAATACAGAGAAAGAAGGGGAAGCAATGGGACTCATGATCCATCTAATCCACATTTGATCAAACGCATAAGCGCTTAATATTTGTTGAATGTAACTCCAATTTAGCTTGTCAAAGGCTTTGGAGAGATCAATCTTGAGGAGCATACCTGGATTTTTGCAGACTTTTAATGAGTGTATGATCTCATGAGTTAGGATTATGCCGTCCAAGATTTTCCGTCCTTCTACATAACCAGTTTGTTTCGGAGAAATGAGCAGTGGTAAGAGCGGCTTGAGTCTGTTTGCTATTACTTTAGAGATGACTTTGTAGATCACATTGCAGAGAGAAATAGGCCTAAATTTCTCTGGTTTGCTGGGCTATTCTTCCTTGGGAACCAACGCGATGAATGTGGAATTGAGTGAGGGTAAGAGCCAGTGCATGGTTCTTGACTCCTCCACCAGAAGCCAGACTTCATGTTTAATGAGATCCCAAAAGTGGTGAAAGAAGTTAGCAGTAAAGCCATCAGGTCCGGGGTCTTACCATCCTTGAACTGCGCCATTGCTTCATCCACTTCTTGGGGGGAGACAGGGCAAAGAAGCATTTGATTATGCTCAGCAGTGACCAAGTTAGGGATGAGCTGCTTGATTTGATCTATAGCCGGCTGTCTGTTTATCGGTGGTTCTTGCTGAATGCCTTTAAAGTAGTCCACTAGTTCCCGTTCCATTTCATCATGACCCTCCAAACGCTCTCCTTCCTGATTGATGATATAAATGATTCTGTTTTGCATTCTGCGCTGAATGGTAGAGATATGAAAGAATTTGGTGTTTCTTTCGCCCTCCTTCAACCATCGAATTCTTGATTTTTGCCTCCAGAGGATCTCTTCCTGCTTATATCTTTTCTCCAGCTGGTGTTGAAGATCTTGCTCCTTCGAAGCAAGGGAATCTGACCGTCCATTGGTGATGATTTCCTGTTGCACTTCAGTCATCTATTGCTCCAGGATCTTTTTTTCCAGAAATATGTTCCCAAAGATGGTTTTGTTCCAATTCTTAATTTTCCCTTTAAGGAATTTAAGCTTCTGCTGAAACTGGTACATTTTTGAGCCCTTTGGTGGAGTAAAACTTTTCCAATCGACATGTATCTTTTCCTTGAAGGAAGGATGAGTAAGCCAAAATGCTTCGAATCTGAATGGCTTCTTTAAGTGAGACCCTATATTTTGCCACTGTAACAGAATAGGCCAATGATCCGATCCAGCGAAGGGAAGAATTGAGCTTGTGATGTCCCCTCCCATATGTATGGCGTTGTCCGAAACTAGAAATCTGTCTAATTTGGAAGCAATTTGCTGACTGCCCGCTCTTCTATTGTTCCAAGTGAAGATGCCATTGGAGAAGGGAGTATCAATGAGCCAGTTATTGTTGATGAAAATTTTGAAGTGGGTACTTTCCGGTTCCAGCCTAGATCTTCCTCTAGTTTTCTCATCCATTCTTGTGATCATATTGAAGTCTCCTCCAACGATCCAGAGGGGATAGGCTCTACATGAGTGAAGATGCGCCAAAGTGTTTAAGAGCGCAATCTTGCTATGTTGCTCTTGTGGGAAATAGACATTGGACAGATGCCCATGTATATTAGTGCCAATAGGATGGAACATGGCCTGGATGATATTATGCGCTGCATGGAAGTTAGATAGCGCCATGGAATGGATGTCCCAAGCGATTTCCAGTCCTCCGGAGGCTCCAGAGGCATCCACTGCTACCGAGCTGCTGCTGGGCCAAGCCTTGGACAAGATAGTACCAAGAAATTGACTGTTGCATTTAGTTTCTTGAAGAAAGAGAAGTTGAGGCTTCTCTTTTCAATCATGTTCTCAATCATCCTGTACTTTCCTTGGCTGTTAAGCCCTCTTACATTCCAAGATACCAACTTCATGGGGAACTAGTTGGGAGGGGTTTGAAAAATCGAGTCAACTTGGGATATCGCCCAGATTCCACCAGCATTTCCCCTAGCTTTATGGTTCTCTGCCATTCAGGTTTTCTTCCTCTTTTCCGAGTTTCTTTTAGCACTTTCACGCTATCCCAGTGGCTGCCTGGCTGAATGCCTAAATTCCTATGCTGATGTACTTTAGTGAGGACCTCCTCAAGAGTGTCTATTTGCTGTGGTTGAATCCTGTCAAATTATTTCCTTTTGCAAGCATCTTCTAGGCCTATGAGGTCCAGTTCCCCTAGATCGAAGCTCTCTGAGTCGTCCTCCATGAGGGTGGGCTGCTCATTCTCAGAGAGATCTTTGCCTGCCTGAATAGGGCTGGAGGGAAGCCCGTCCAGGTCCATGAGGTTGAGATCCCAGGAAACGTGCTTCTGCTTTGAGGAGGGCGCGGAATTAGAAAGGGAGAGCGATTGCGAAGCAACCTGAGAGGGCGCAGAAGTGGAAGGATTGGGCTGAGTCGAGGGGGGGTCAGAAGGAGCAGAAGGGTTAGGGATAACAGGGATGTTGTCACTTTGCGGGTCGGTTTGGTCAAGGACGGCAAAGCTGTTGCTGGTAGAGGGGGCAGAAGCAGAAGAGCTTGGTTTTTTCCCGAACTATGTGGATTTCTTGTTGCTTCTTCTTCTGGAAGAAACTTTGGTGAACCCATCCGCTTCCTCCTTGTCTCCATTGTCTTGACCCCTAGTTTGCGCTGTTAAAGGGCAATCCCTGAAGAGGTGCCCATGAGCATGGCACCTCCTGCAGCGAAAAGGGACATGTTCATAATCCAATGGCTGAATCCATTCGTAATCGTCATGAAATAAACTTACCACATCAGGTAGTGCTCGATCCAGCTGCATATAGACACAAATGCGAGCGTATGAGGTGCACCTTCTTAGCTTCGTTTCTTCTGCTATTTTAATGAATTCGCCTAATCCTTTTCCAATTGCTTGAAGAGAACCCTCAACCCAATATTCAAGGGGCAGAGAGTACAAACGTATCCATACCGGTGCCCAGTTGAAGTTTTCTTGGTCTGGGTTGAATATTTCTACCTAGTTCCGAAGATATAACCCTACCGAGTTAAAAAAATAAGGGCCCCCGTCCATGACCCTGTTCCTGTCCTCAATGTAGTTAAAATCAGCAGTGAAGAAGCCTTTTGGACCCAGTTGCAGTGTAACATGCCCCTTGGGCTTCCATTTGGACGCGATCCAACCTTGTAGGGCCTTTTCAGTTGGCCAAAAGCTAATAAATTTCCCAATGAGTGCGTGATCTTGCATATATTGAATCCTGGCATTAATCCTATGACTTGGAAGGTCGATTTTGGGTCTATCTGGAGCTATAGGCTTGCAGGTCGATGATGTAACCTGCGGCTTTTCTGTGTGTGTTTCAGAGACCGATTTCTCAGCCGTCATAGTCTCCTGTGAAGAGGCTGAATCTTTTTTCCCCAAATCTGGTTCTCCTGCTTTCACGCTGTCGCTGGCAGGGGGAGGCTGATCGCGCCCCCCCCCCCCCCATCTCCGGTGCCATATCTTCGTTTAGCCCTGTGCGGATTGAGAGAGGGTGCGTCTTCAGAACCTGGCAGAATTGCAGAGGAAGCTAGGGTTTTTTTCGTTCCCCCGAATCAACATTACATTCATGGAAAATTTTAGGGGCTAATATTCGCAGGTGGGCTAATTTTCCATGGTTTTTCAAAAAAAAAGATTCGCCAATTTTCATTTTTTTATAAAAATGATTCGCCCAAATTTTACAATTTAAAATTATTTTACATTAAAAATCGCCAACATTATATAGACAAAATATATAATATCATTATAAATTTGAATAATTTTACAAATAAATCAATAAAAAAATTATAGTTTGCATATTAGGGACTAGTGAGATTCGCCAATTTTTTAAACTTCAAGATAATATCCCATCCTTAAAATTATCCCTGATTACATTATATGAAACTGTAATTATTATTCAAAGTCTCAAAATAAAATTTAAATTAAGTAATTCAAATAACAATGGATTTGGTGACATAATTTGAATTCAACTATTTTTTTCATCTTAAATACATGTAACTTAGTAGTGCAATTTTTTGCATAACTTGGTGGTAGATTGTTTTCCTAACATTTGAGCATTCATGAAATAAATTTGTATAAATAAAAAAATATGAAACTAACAAATTCTGATGCCCTTCTCTTGAAATTAATTAGCAATTAATATACACCTATAACAATTCACACTTTCACTTATGTGTAAGGGAGGAAGGACACAATCTAAAATATATCATACATATAATAATATTCACTCTTTATTACTACTTTAAGCATCATCTATATTTTTACATGGTGATATATTTTATAATAACCTCCTATCTGAATCATAGACATAAACTCAAAACAATTTAAAAAAGGTAATTTTTTTCCAAAAATAGTAACTAGTTTTTTAGCAATATTAAGTGAAGATATACACTCGTTCTACAACAAAATATGCAAGTGGAATATGAAATTTCGGTATATACCCACTCAGTTTCTAAATATAAGCAATATCAAATGCAGTTTATCTCAACAAAAGGCAACAAAATGTATTATACCTCACCAAAGGGCAATAAACATTTGTTTATTTAAAAAAAGGGTGATTTGGGTATCAAACCAAACAGACAAGTCTTTAATGATTATTTTTTGAACGATTTAAATTGACGGTGACAAAGTAACATTATTTAGTATCTTATTTTAAGACCATTATAACGTATCATATTAAATTGTAAAATAATTTTGAATATAATAATTTAATGTAAATATATTATAAAAACAATATACAAAATATATATAGCTTATATATGTAAAGGACATGTCAACTCAAAAAACCCACCCCGACAAACTTACAGATCTCCTCATATTGAGATGTAAAATGGACCTCTTGTCTCAATCAAATTTACAAATATATATATATATATATATATATATATATAAATAAGTCTAAAATTTGTATTTTTCTATTTAATTTGTTTTTTAAACTGAATTTTTTATTAAATTTTTTAATATATAGAACATATTAGTTAAAATATTTATATTTAGCTTACCACATGTGAATTTAAACTAAATACATAATAAGAGAAATTCAAAAATAACAAAATTAAATTTTAAATAAAAAAAATGTGCCCAAACAGTTAACAAAAGTTTGCTACCGGATAACT
This sequence comes from Pinus albicaulis, assembly GCA_034641835.2. Lineage (NCBI taxonomy): Eukaryota > Viridiplantae > Streptophyta > Pinopsida > Pinales > Pinaceae > Pinus > Pinus albicaulis. The sequence goes on along the minus strand of CM076574.1, from coordinate 637,104,116 downwards.
AAAGAAAACGATAGTGAAATTCAATTAAAAAAAGCATCATCAGTATAACATAAATAACGAAAGAAACTAAAAATAAAAACTAAATGGGTGTGGAGACAACCAGAAAGAAATATCTTAACCAACAAGATCAAAGGGGAAATTGTGCTTCAAGGCGATAAAAAGGTGTCTAGATTAAGACGCTTCTCCTAAACCTTGCACACTTGTGGAATAGGAATTGGAGAGGGTGATGGTGATTCAATGCCCAATATTTGTAGTTGTCCTTAAAACCACGCAGTAAGGAATTGTCCCTGTAAATGGTCAAAATTGACGTGGTTTTATTTCTAGCCTTTCCTCCTGAGCTGATATAATGTTCAATTTTTCCAAATAATGTTATCCCCTCACGCATTTTCCACAAAATGTTACTAAAAGAGACCTACAAGGTACTTTTCTAGAAATATATATTTATTCTAATGTTGTAGCATGAATACAATACATGATTGTTTATTTAACATAAGGGTGATTTGGGTATCAAACCAAATAGACAAGGCTTTAATGATTATTTTTGGAATGAGATAAATGGATGGTGACAAAGTTATATCATAATAAAATGAGACAAAGTTTCAAAGCCTTCGAGACAATTTACCAACTTTGGCCTTACAGCTTTAATCCCATGGAGTGATTATTAAGCCACCATCATAAAACATTATAGTCAAGGTTTATATCCCTCGGCCCACATATTCGAACTCAAATGTTCATCAATCATTTGCGAGTAGAGAGAACGCTAACTATTCTTCAACTTTAACGCTCGTGCAGCTTAAAAAGCGATTGCCCTCGGATCTAACTCCAGGTTGATCAGACCATAGTCATGCTACGAAGGTACTCACTCATTCTCCATCCGAATTCACGCGATATAAGTGGGTTAAGAATACCTCTTAACACCACGTGTCAGGCATCTGGTGATATCACATTCCAAAAACATAAACAACTTACCATCCTTTTTTTTGCACGAGACCAGTGGGTTTTCCCCACAAAACCGCTTCTCCAAACTGATGTTCGACTGTGGGTGAATTCAGAATTTTCATCGTATTTTACCTTCCTTCTCCACTTCGGCATTATGTATCGATCACAATGATATTGCTTTGATCAAACAGAGTTAATAACCAGATGTTGCCATCTGATGCGTTCTTCATTAAGGCGGCCCAAAACTCTCATCGATTCTATCAATCCCTTAACTCAGGGTTTTAACCACATTCAATACTCAGTATTCTATGACTTCCCTGTATTGGGATTACGGCTATATCGATATCGATTTAGTGAATCAAATCCAGTAATCCTTACACAGTTTCATAACAGTAGAAAAATGAATTATACAGGCTTCATATACTTAAATTTGCAATGCTCCAATTCAGTCTATGGCACTTGGACAGGATCACCATCGACCCTTACAGTGGTCGATGGGTGATAAATCACACGAAAATTAACTTATAAATCCAACCATAAACAAACAACTTTTTTGGTGTTTCTTTTACAGTAGGACAGTGGAAACCCACAACAGGATTTTTGCTGAAAGCAATACAGTGGAAACCCAAATCAGGATAGGACGGTGGAATCCCACCATTGGAAAAGAGTATTATAAAGGACATATCTGGGCAAGTATACCACATAGCTTATTTTTTCTACAAATAATGCAACCCTCATAAGAATTTGCCAATTTGGCTGATTAATAACCTATTCCCTTGCTAATTTGGTTGATTAATAACCTATTCCCCAAAAGCACTAACAACTGTCATTTTTCTGTTTTTCCAAATTATGGTGGATCAAAAGTTGGATGATTTAGGCAGAGTCTCATGGCTATTTATGAAGCAAAAATTTCCTTACAGGTCTACTAGTAGTAGTTGCCCCAACAGCTAAAGGCTTTGCTAGAAAATCTCACCTTCTTGAACTAACCCCTCTAGCAGAGCAGGAAACCACTGTCAAAGAAGCTCACAGAAAACTGGTAGAACATGAACCTCACATTCTTTAGGCTAAGAATATCAGAGAGCAGAGATGATGAAGTTGGAAGCAGAGCACGTTGCAAACCTAGAATAGAAAAAGAGAATTTATGTACACATGGTGGCATTAAACATGGAAGTTAATATGTTATATGCCAATAAATAGGCATTATCTATTCAGCTATAAGAGTGACTAATTACTTAATCAGATGGATTTTAATTTTGAGCACTACAAGCTGCCCATTGAGCAATCAGAATCTGCTGGATTTTTCTGTCGCTTCATCTGATTATTCAAGATTATAAATTGGTCTGTTTGATTTTATTGAGGCTAGATTTGAAAATTGTAAATTGGGTTTCAAAGTAAGAATTTAAAATAAACACATGGTTGTAGAAAATCTGTTTTTAACAACTCTTAGAATTTCTGAATAAGAATCACATCACATCGGCCAAAATTTGCAAAACGTCAACAGATGTCAGTAGCAAGTGCTCATAATCTGTAGAGAATGGATTGTTTCTTATCAAGGTCAATCTAGTTGTAGTTGTGATGGCCACTGAATGAATAAATAGGAATCTAAAATATTTGCAAACCCATTAAAATCATAACAGAAAGCACACGGGATGTGAGTAGCTATTATTGTTCATAATGTGTATAGTCTGAGACTCTGTCAATCTTGTTTAGCAACTCAGAATTTTTGAATAAGAATTCATCACATCACATCGGCCAAAATTTGCAAAACATCAACAGATGTGAGTAGCAAGTGCTCATAATTTGTGGAGAGAAATTTGTATAAAAAAAAAAATGAAAGTAACAAATTTCGATGCCCTTCTCTTGAAATTAATATACACCTATAACAATTCACACTTACACTTATGTGTAAGGGAGGAAGGACAAAATCTAAAATATATCATACCTATAATAATATTCACTCTTTATTACTACTTTAAGCATCATCTATATTTTACATGGTGATATATTTTATAATAACCTCTTATCTGAATCATAAACATAAACTCGAAACAATTTAAAAGGGTAGTTTTTTTCCAAAAATAGAAATTAGTTTTTTAGCAATATTAAATGAAGATATACACTCGTTCTACAACAAAATATGCAAGTGGAATATGAAATTTCGGTATATACCCCCTCAGTTTCTGAATATAAGCAATATCAAATGTATTTTATCTCAGCAAAAGGAAATAAAATGTATTATACCTCACCAAAGGGAAATAAACATCTCTTTATTTAACAAAAGGGTGATTTGGGTATCAAACGAAACATACAAGTCTCTAATGATAATTTTTTGAACGAGATAAATTGACTGTGACAAAGTAATATTATTTAGTATCTTATTTTAAGACCATTATAACGTATCATATAATTTTGAATATAATAATTTAATGTAAATATATTATAAAAACAATATACAAAATATATATAACTTATATATGTAAAGCACATGTCAACTCAAAAAACCCACCCTGGAAAACTTATAGATCTCTTCATACTGAGATGTAAAATCGTCCTCTTCTCTCAACCAAATTTATAAATAAATATATATATATATATAAGACTAAAATTTGTATTTTTCTATTTAATTTGTTTTTTTGAACTGATTTTTTTATTGAATTTTTTAATATATACAACATATTAGTTAGAATCTTTATATTTGGCTTACCACATGTGAATTTAAACTAAATACATAATAATAGAAAGTCAAAAATAATTTAGAATTCTGATTTTTTTCACTCACATCATTAATTATAAGTAGCCTTAGATCTTCTAGAATTCCACCTAATCTTAAAGATGCGACTTAGAAATTAATTGGAACAACAATAAGATTTGAAGATTCACTAGAGTCATTGGTATAAATTACAATGGTTGGATAGAGGGCAGAGAGGTATCATGCCTCCTATGGTTTATTACACAATACGATTTATAAAGCAATGGACAATATCTAGCAAACCCCTCCGCTAACCCCTCTAGTAGAGCAACAAACCACTGTCAAAGAAGCTCACATACAATTGGTAAAACATGAACCTCACATTCTTTAGCCTGAGAATATCAGAGAGCACAGATGATGAAGTTCAAAGCAAAATTCCATACCTAACAACAATCAGCAGCACTCACAGGAAAACTGGAACAACGCAGTAGTCAGCAGTAGGCAAACTGGAATAGACGCAGCAGTTAGCAGCACTCACAGGCAAACTTGAACAGACACAGCAGTCAGCAGCAAGTTTCTTCTGTTATTCACTGGAACAGACAACACCAGATGAGATAGATAAAGAATGAATAAAAGAAAGACATTTAAAATAAAATCTGAAAACTACCAGATCAAACTAATAACTACCAATCTCTCTGCTTGTTCCACCTGCAGCTACAGCTCTCCCTCCTCATTCTTCCAACTGCCCCTTCTCTGTAGCAAATGCGGCTATTACCCAGAGAATAACTGATAATGTTGGAATTTTCATATTAAGGTTTTTTGTTATGTTTTGTTTTTTTAACTGTTTTATATCTATGGCTCACATTTCTTCAATCATCTAACAAGACATCTGACGGTCAGCAATAGTACACATTGGTAGGTAGCAAAGTTGTTTTCAAATAATAATGCCTTACGGCATAATTATGCATAAGGTATTTTGAAGGTGAAGAAACATATAAATTACAATACCCTTCATCTTTAGGCTATGGAGATGTATTGTGTTTGATCAGTGGCCCATGAAAGCCATCACCTTGAAAATTGTAAACGGAGATATTGCACCAACAATGAAGTAGATGAGCAAAGATTCGATACATGATGTTCATGAGTGAATTAATAAATTTTAATTCCATGTCCAACCAGGTTTGGATGTCGAACCATATTTTAAATATGTAGAATAAAGATAATGGAGGTAAGAAATCATTGAGGAGTTGTACCTCTCCAAGAGAAATTTATGAGTCATTAAGTTGTTGTGGAACTTTTGATATGATGTTCATAATTGAATCAAGAAATTTCAAACCATATTTTAAAAATGTAGAATAAAGATAATGCTACTTGATGCAAGAGAAATATAATGGAGGTAAGAAATCATTGAAGAGATGTACCTTGAAAGAGAAATTTAGGAGGTATTAAGAAAAATATTTCATCTATTATATTTTTATTTAAAAAAAAATATTGTGTAATTTATAATTATTTTTTTGAGTAATTTGGAAGGATGATAAAAAAAAAACTTTATTTTCAATTCTATTATTTAATATGGATATTAAATATTTTACTTATTTTTAACAATAAAATATTTTTTATTATTAATATATTTTTATTTTAAAAATACATTTAAACAAAATATAGAATTAATTATACATTTTATAGTATCAATAATATCTTTTCATAATAATTATTGATTTTTTTTTATTATTTTATCTTTATGTAAAGTTAATGTAAAATCAAATAGAAATTGAAATGTTTTATTTATGACCAATATTAATATTTTTACTTTATTAATATGTTATTTTATTATTTTTAAATGTAACACTATGTAACAATATCTTCTTCATTAAGAACACCTATCGACCCAAATATTTAAAAGCAGAGAATGTCCATAATCTATATATAAAATTATTTTAACAATACAAAATATTTTATATTTTTGAAAACTTGCATTGTTTAATATATATTTTTATTATTAACCATATTTATTTAATATTTTCCTTCCATTAGAAAGTCATAGGTTAAGATGTCAAATATCATATTTTTTTAAAAACCACTTGGGTTTCTTCAAAACCGGTTGGGTATTGACTCATAAGTTAGTTTTTATTCATTAACGTATTACCTCCCTCCCATGTAGTTTTCATAACTATATATATTAAATTAAAAAAACAAAAAAATAAAAAAAATCCTATGTATCTGTGATAACCCCGCACACATAATTTACTAAAAACATAGGTATATCAAATACTTGAATATTGACTTTCAAGATAGTTAAAAATTTATAAATATCCAATACTTGAATATTGTATTATTAGGTATTTTTTATTCATTAGATATTTTTGAAATTAATAATTTAGTTTAATTGTATTTTAAAAATATGTAATATAATTTTTGAGAGTGTAAAATTTTGTGATCTATATTCATTATTCAATTTTTTTTTCGAGAAACCATATTAGAAATAATAGAATCAATAATCCCCACACATATATATATTAAAATAATAAAATTAGATGTTAAGAAGATATTAACAATTACAAAGCTTACCTATTTTAACTTATATATATATATATATATATATATATATATATATATATATATATATATATATAATTGGAAATAAAATTTTAAAATAGCAAAGACAGAAGTTAAAAATAAATCAAATGTCAAAATAAACCAGCAGATGGAAACATGAGTTAAAAAAGAAGAAGAAGTAATAATAAATAATGAAATAAAAAATAATCACTAAAATAATCAACCAATGAAGAGATAAGTCAGTTGAAGAGATAAGTGAACAGAAAACTTAAAAGAGAATCAAAGGTAAAAATTTATAAAAACTAAAAATAAATATGAATTAACAAAATTACACACCAATAAAAATAATAATAATATTAAAGAAATAAAAATACAAGCCAAAACTCAGTCAAACTATATATATATATATATATATATATATATATATATATATATCAAAAAAAAGGAAAAACAAATAAAGGGAGACCAAACACAGGGAAGATGAAAAACAACAAAACTTGAAGCAGAGAGATGGGATCGAACAACTGCTAATTTTCCACTCATCATCCCTATTAAGCTTATGAGACATTTTCTCAATTTGAATCGCTTCCCTATACTCAACCCTAGAAATGTCTTTGGATTCCTCCAAATAAATGTGTTGCTTAGTCTTCCTCGCATGTTATTCTAGAGTAGAGTACCGAGTTCTACAATGTCTAATATCAACAACATTCTATTAAATTCTTCTATTAATAGAATTCCTAGTTTCTCCTGTTTAGGGAATCCCATGGGCACAAGGGATCAAATATACACCTTTCATGCTCTTGGGGTCCAACGAGTCTTTAAGAATGGAAGAGAACCCAAAATGGTGTTCAAAGGCCTAAAAGAAGAAAATATCTTATGATTCCTTAAAATTGGAGCAATGACTTTGGACTAGTCCAAACAAATGTGGTGCTTATTCTTCCCCACATGCTCCGCTAGAGTAGGGGACCAAGCTCTACAATTATTGATATAAACAACATAAGATGTAAGAAATTTTACCTTTTAAAATTCAACCCCATTAGTTTTTATTTATTTATTTAAATTATTCACAAATAGGAGGAAAGTTAACATGGGATAATGTTACATGCCCCTATACACTTAAAAAAAATTTATATATATATGTGCCCTGTTTTAAGTGTTCTATGTTAGCCATGAAGTTTTTCATTGTTGTTATGTTTAGTTCCACTTGGGAATCAATTATCTATCATCTTGAACATGTAGGATACCATCTATTTTATTTGCTATATAAGTAACACCAACCCATTCATTTCTTTCCTATACTTTATGAATAATGTGGTAACTCGAAAATGTTGTATATCACTTCGAAATATCATGGTGATATAGGTACGTATTAGAATGTGGCCCACTTGGTAATATAAAAATATTTAAGGGTGTAAATTACTAATTCTCATAAGCATTTTCATGGTCCCATGTCAATGGTTTCAAGTCACAAGGCAAACACAAATGTTTACCAATCAAACAGCCAAAGTCGAACAAATCAACGACCCACATAACAGTGCCAAGAGAGGATCTCAAAAGGAACACAATAAAATTTTCAACACCCTAATTTAACTAATCCTTTAATTAACATGCATATGAGGGACATTGGGAGCCTAGACCTATATTGAACTGGTTAATTCCATTAAATTTATTTGACTCACACGTCTGTAAAACTCCCACTACCCAATGCAAATATTAATGGTTAATTTATTGTTTTGGAATGTGTGATTCAAGGGTCACAAGCCATGTTGAATCATTCCACGTGAGTTTCACATGGACTATCAACCCCACCCAATTGTATGACCAAAATCATTACCTTGAATCGAACGATGCTAAGTTGTTTCATAATCCTTAACTACTTATTTTTCGCTAGTAAGTGGTTCACTTGTGGTTTTCCTTTGCTTTTATAATTTCTCTCTGCTTCTTGTCACCATTGCACTCTTTTGTTGTTGGGTTCAACCAAATGGCCCATCCCTATACCTCTTCCAATGTTGTGTAACATTCAACCTCCTATAATGAGGTATTTTTTATGTCTTTCTATGTCACTATTTCATTTATTTTTCACGCCCCTATCATGGTATGTGGAATTTACCTTTAAATATTTAAGTTATATTTTTTCACTACACCCTGCTTTGATTTTTACTCACCCTATTTCTTTTTTTTGGGTTGTGTTATCACTCAAACTAGTAGGAGACCTAAAAGGGGTTTCTAAGAGGGAAACTACTAGGTTAATGGAAATGATGGAGACTTAACCTATTTTCCCCACATCTAAAGCTCCCTTCCCTTGACATACTTTCACCGATGGGAGGAGACCTGATGTTTATAAAGTTGCTTATAGAGGATATATCAATACATATAAGAGAAGTGACCCCTTAGACCCTTTCCCCAGGATAGGATGAAGAATGGATCTTGCTTTCTCTATTTTCTAAGGATAGGGGATGATGATTTGAGGGGTGAGGGAGAATAATATGGCTTATAAAGTAATTTATCAATCCGTAAAATTTCTTGGGAAATTTGATTCTCGAGTAGTGCTTGATAAATATTTTTTGGCGAAAAATGTGACCACACACAGCCAAGTGGACCCAGCCCAAGGTAGCGGATGGATTTTGGGAACCAATGATATTATTAACCTTTCCAAGGTGAGTGGAGAGGATCAAACAATAATTTCCACTCAAAGATGTCAAATTGATCCTATTAGGTAGTAGCCTTGGGAAAACCAGGAATATCTCGAGATTCCATCGTTGGATTTCCTTTAAATTTGGAGGAGGCCTAAGGGACCCACCAATGAAGTAGATCCTAGGAGAACTTTGTTTTTCTATATAGATCCTAGGTGATCGAATTTTTTTTATGGTCAGTTTCCTGTGAAATATATGCCATAAGTGTCCTAATGAGGCTAGACCTATGAAATGGAGGAAAAAAGTGAAAAATGGGGTTGAAATGATCACCCTTCGATGGAACAGTGCCTAATTCCTCTTGGGGATATTGTGTCAAGGAGAATTGTGAAGACAATTGTTTTCTTGCTAAAGGAGGATTCAAAAGTCAACTTCGTCCATTGTTAAAGGAAATAGAAGAAAAGTGAATTTAAAGCATTTATACTTCATTACAAATGGCGAAGTCTTATCAAGATAACAAAATATATAGGACATTTCATTCATACAACATCAGACATACATAGAAATAAGCTAAAAATACACATAATTCCACATTAAACACATGCAACAATTGGCCCTAATAGTAGTGAGGTTCCAATGTATGCAACAAAATGAAAATTAACTTTAAAAAATCACTTACTTGTTATAAAATATATCCAACAAGCGTCACATTTTCTAATATAAGAATCTATGAGATAGAAATAACGCAATCCACTCATCAAAATTCATGCATCATCCAAAAATATCCACCAAGGAAAAAATGTGAAGTTATCTAATGAGTGAGAGATCCAAAGCCAAGTGATGATACAAATGGATCCATTCAACTCCTATTTATAAATCAATTAGGAGTTTTAATTGCCTAATGGGCCTATATTATCCCCTAAAAATAAAATCATGTGCAAATTAACTAACTTTTTGGTGACAACCCCACCAAAATAGCTCACAAATGAAATAGTAATCCTCTCGGGAGGTCAAATAATAATATATGCATGTTTTAGGGCCCTCCAAGAGGAAAAATGAGGTCTTTAAGCACCATAATGATGAGTGAAATCCTCAAAGGTGATGGACAATAGTGTGGCCCCATGTTTTCCAAAACATAAACCTATGGTGCTCCCAATGGGTGTAGGGGCACATTAATGACCTCATGGGTCTCCATATGATTTAGAGATTCCTGTATACCAACTATAAGGGCTCATATGATGGAATTTATGTTTCCGTGTCATCATACAAGTGCTAGGACTCTTTCCAAGTGTGTGGTGCACTTTTTGGGGCTTGATGGGCATAGTGTAGAAAATGTTTCTTCCTCATCCAAAAGGTTAATCTCTAGAAATATATGAACATATTTGGGGATCCATGGACTATTTTATACTTCTTTGGAGGCCCATGGTTGTCTACACACACCCTATATGTTCAAATGTATCCCTCTATAGGGTTAGGACCCTATATAGGGATACCAAACCAAAATGGACACCATCTACAATTATCCATAAGATCCAATGCATACCCTAGCCTTACGGTACAATAATTCATTAATTGAATTGAGAAAGAGGGCTTACGAACCATGAAAAAAAAATGGGAACTTCATAATGGCATGCTATTTCATATAGGGCTTTGGCATGTTCTAATATCTCCAATGTCCAAAGTGGGTTAGATAGAGACCTTATTACGTGGTTTCCACCTTTATAGGGGATAATATGTCCAAGGAACATCCCTCAAATGGTGGTGGAATGTGATAAATAATTGAAATGGAATATGGAATGAGAGGCAAACGTATGGGCCACATATTGGGGCACAAGGGTAGCTAGATAAAGAGAAGCCCAAACCTTGGTGTATAATGTGTAAGAGGGAGAAATCAGGGTACATGAGGTGCCTCGAAGTTTATTATTCCACCCTTCTTTATATAATTTTTTCACTTTATGATTTATCTTTGATTAAATTCTTGGCGATCAAAGGAAAAGATCATGATGTGTAAGATATAGCAGTGATTACCCCTTTTTTGGCATGGTGGTTCATTTCCCTCCATGGGTTGAGTAAATCATGGGTTCCTAAATGATAAAGGAGGATAATATATGGCCTATGGAACCAGGGTGATGTCCATCGTTATGGGGTAAATATCATGTATTATCTTTTTCCCATGTGCTAATTATGTTTGTCTTGACCATATTTTGCATCTTGTGGTACTTTTTCCTATTAAATGTGGCCATTTGCGGTACTTTTATTTTTCAATTACTTCAAACTCTGAGGCATTATTCCAAGCCTGACCCAAGGTGGGGGAAAGTGAATGTGGAGGCTAACCCTTTATGGACCTAGAGAGGATTTGTGAACCTAGGTGGTAGAGATGATGAATGGGGGTATAGTGAATGGAAGGGGAGTAGTATATGTCAATAAGGGAGCGGGACCACCCAACCAAAGTTGGGTTTCACAAGTAGTACCACCCTAAGACTAAATGGTCATTAAAGGATATACCATGAGACTGACATCCAAGTGTAACATCCAAAAGGGATCAAGGGTACAGGAGCACAAACTAAGCCCACTCTTTCCGTCGATCCCCCCATAAATCCATGCCCAGAATTTTCCATGATAAGTAAACCCAATACTCAATTACGAAATGACAAGACATACCTTTAGGTTTTGGAGGGCCACCTTCAAACATGTGATAAATACAAATGGGTGAGGGACCACATTGCTGGCTCACGTGGCAGAGAAATGGAACAATGATCTAGTTGAGGGTTACAAGGTGCTGTTGGCTGTCGCTTGAGGTCCATCATGGAGAAAATGATTCTCCTAGGGATATCACACACGAAGTGGTAGGTAATATTTTTTTAATGAATTCTACCTATTTTTCTCCATATGTCCAATCATGACAAATACACATTTGAGCTTCCTTGAGGTCCACCACATAAAAATGATGACAAGGTTCTACATGATTTAAAACCCCTCATGGATATGTAATTGTATGGTTTTCTAGTTATGTCGGTTTGATAATAATTCTAGATATATGAAAATTGAATTACAATTATTCACTGCTAGGTTCAGTCTGTAATTTAATATAATTTCTATCTTCTTGATGTCATGCAACCCTTCTGGTTATGTAAAAAAAATTTCTAACTTTTCTTCCATAGTATGCTTTGGCCACTATAGGGATGACCAGATAGCACTACCGTGACACCATATCCAATAGATTAAGGTCGGGTATCCTTTTTATTACAATTTTTTCTTATTAAGTAATTTCTCTTTTGTTTTTTTCTCTACCACTATTTATTCTTATATATTCCTTCCACCGTTGTATGTGCAGGTAGGTGTGTCTCACGAATTCTCTCCAGCTCCATTTCTCTCATAAGGGACAATTTTTCCTACACTGACATTTCACCACCTCTACTATAGGTTGGTCACTGCTAGCCTCCATATTCACCTACTTCATCTTGCATGTACTGAACAAGAGTCTGGCTCGAACTTAAGAGTTTTTCCACCTTAATACTTATCCCTTTTCTTAAAGGAGGAAGTAATGGTGAAGTTGTGACTTCTTAGAGTTGAAATTATGCTTTGATATTATTGTTTAGGATTAGAAGAACTCATGTTCCAGTCACATTTTTTACGGTTAAATGGATTGTATATGTTATTTTACTTCATTAAAAGTAACTATCATTTTTATACAATCTTCTATTTTTTGTAGATACAATTTCTGTAATTAGGAAATATAAAAGTATCTATTGTAACAGTTCTTGTTTTGATAAGTTATACATTGTAAGGTAAAATAAAAATTAAAAAAAAATAATTAGGTTTGGATATGAATAAATCAAAAATAAAAAAAAATGTTAGGACTCATAAAATAATCATATCATAAAAAGATAGGATTAGATGCTTTAAAAAATGAAGGCAAAAATATTTGAAAATTCTAGGCATAGATTGAAAGCAATAAAACAAATAAAATTGCTTATTTTTTAATAAAAAAAAAAAAACTGTGTGCAGTTTGTTAGGATGCCACAACCAAAAATAATTTGTTTCTAATAATAATGCTTAAAAATGATCAAAGATATTTAAATTTATGAGTTAGACTTAGGAATGTTAATGGTAGCTTGTTCAAATGCACCAAAATTAAATATTAAGATTAATATTAAGTTTTATTACTGTTAATTGCTTCATTAAGAAGTTAGATGTTATTATAATAAAGAACATATTGATTTTATTCTAATATCTGCAAGCGAGAAAGTCATTTTGTCATTTTGTGTTAATGAAAGAGAAAATCTCAACGGTAGATCTCTTTCCCACCCAGATCAAAGGTGAGGAAGGCATTTCGCACCCCCCTTGCACATTTATCATTAACGATGGGGGTGGTGGTGGGGGCGGGGGGCCGTTTGTGTGGTGGTTCCAAAATGTGTTTTCTTTCCGGTGGCCATCTTGCATATGTATCGCTCCCTTGACATTTCGAACCCCCCCTGCTCAATACTGCTTACGATTGCCTACCCCCTCTGAAATCTGCCTTCCTCCCAGTGGTTTTTTGACTACCGCTAATGTCTATTTGAATTTTCACCAACGACCATTTCCCGATGCCAAATCACTTCCCTCCACCTGTAACTATCCTGTTAGACCCTCTCCCTTACTTTCGCAGTCTTCCATTCGATTATGCCTGCTCATGTACTGTTATCCACTGCTTTCACTTCCGCGCGCTCCATTACCATTATACATTAATTCTCCATGGTAATTTCTCCAACAATAATCACATAACAGTAATCCAAACATTCTATAAATAAAACTATCCCATTCCTTACATCACCATTTAATTCTTTTGTTATTCTGTCGAAATCACAGGTTTGTAGAAACATAGTTTCACTTTATAGCTCCTTCAATTGTCGCCCTTCTCAATAGAATTGTTACTTGCAGATACTACTTTTTTGTATTGTATCAGTTTAACAAAGACAATTTCCTTTTTCTTTTTGTCTGCAGGTGGATGGGTGCCAAAGGAAAAGGTAGGAATCCACTCACTGAACAAACTCCTAGTGTGTCTGCCAAAGTGGATATTAACTATGTCCCATTAGCTGACCAATTATTTAATATTATAGACACAGAATGTCAATTCAAGTTCTATGAATTGCATATTTGGTTAAAACATAAATATTTGGACAAATAGGATGAAGTAAAGCTCTGGGATACTCTATTACCTTTGTACACATTTCCTCAAACTCATGAGTTCCCTAACCTAGTAACCTACTGTCAAGCTAGGTATGATCCCCTTAAAAGGACTACAATAGATCATAATGGAGACATTTTGATTTCTATTACTCCTAAGAGCATAAAAAAAATTCTTCTTATCCCATAGAGTGATTCCGTTAGTAATTTCTCCCAAGCTTCCCTCATGGAATTATACCACAGGCCAAATTTTCATTGGACAGCTCAAATATTTGAAACCTTTCTTCAAGATGATGTTGAGCTTCGGAAGCATAACCCTCGTTACCCATCAAACATGTTCCCTGAAGAAACCAGGGAAATAATTTCCTTAATTTTATGTTTGTTAGGCTATCAAAATGATAAAACTGTAGATGAGTCAATCCTAGGTTATTTTTCCATTTTCTCCATAGACTGTTATGAAACTAACTCCAAAAATAGAACAAAAGAGAGTTCAATGCCTTACAAATAAGCCACTTTGAGGGGGAAACTTCCTTTACATTACATAAATGAACAATTCTTGGATGATACAAATGAAAAAACCTCCTTCTATATATAGGAGTCCATGGGGTTACAATATAATCCTAGCCGACCTAACAATAATAATTTAAGGGAACAATAATAACAATATTGGGGTTGTAGGGGTACAAAAATAATAATAAGGGGGCTACACTAACAAAAATAAGTGACTACACTAGTAATATAGGAACCTAAAATTCCCCTCTCCTTCAAAAAAGTGTTTTATTCAATGCTTGAGTAGCTCCGAATGTTTCTGTATAAAATTTTCATCCTCCCATGTAGAATCTTCAGTGGGTAAGTTCTTCCACTTGATGAGATACTCTGAAATTGATCAATTTTGTAGCTTCTGAGTTCTTGTTTCCATGACTGCTTCAGGTTTCAATATGATTTTTCCTTCCTCTTCAAGTTCTGGCAATATTGCCTGAACTAGAATTTAGTCACATATAACCCTCTTTAAGTGTGAAACATGGAAAATTGGATGCACTTGTGAAGAAGAAGGAAGCTCCAATTTGTATGCCATAGTACCAATATTTTGTAACACCTTGTAAGGACCAAAGTATTTTGGTGATAATCTATTTTCCTCCTTAGCTTGCTTGAGGGAAATTTTTGTGTATGGTTGCAGCCGTAAAAATACCTAGTCTTCTACATCAAAACTTCTGTCGCTGTGATGTTGATCTTCCTGTTGTTTCATTTGATTTTGTGCCAAATTTAGGTTATCCTTTAAGAGTTGTAGAACTTGTTGTTGATGTTTGGTGTGATATTACACTGCTTGAACCTTAGAATTTTTTCTTAAAGATGATGTGATGGACGGTGGATGATAGCCATAAAATGCAATAAATGGGGTCATTTTTTCTGCAATATAGAAGGAAGTGTTATACCACCATTCAGCCAAAGGTAACCACTTGACCCATTGTGTTTGTTTATTAGAGACAAATCAACGAATATATCCTTCCAAACATTTGTTCAATATCTTAGTTTGACCATTGAATTAAGGATGATAAGATGATCTATGAGCTAGTTGAGTACCCAAACAAGAAAATAATTTTGTCAAACAATTTCCAGTAAAAATTGGATCTCTGTCTCTTACAATAATATTTGGGTTTCCATGTAGATTTTGAATTGTTTCCATAAATGAAGTAGCAACTATACTTGCTTTAAATGGATGAGATAATGCACAAAAGTGTGCATACTTGGTAAGTCTATCAACTACCACCATGATGACACTCTTTCCTTCGGACTTA
The DNA here is from genome assembly GCA_034641835.2 of Pinus albicaulis. Classification (NCBI taxonomy): domain Eukaryota; kingdom Viridiplantae; phylum Streptophyta; class Pinopsida; order Pinales; family Pinaceae; genus Pinus; species Pinus albicaulis. The sequence goes on along the minus strand of CM076574.1, from coordinate 637,088,340 downwards.
GGTAAACCTATGATAAAATCCATTGAAAACTCATCAATATTGACTTGTAATCAATAAAGTTTGTAGAATACCCGGGGTCTTAGTTGTCTCAACTTTATTTTGTTGGCAAACCAAACATTCCGCCACAAAATTTTTAATATCAGATTTAAGGCCATCCCCAAAAAAATATTTCTTCACCCTATCGTAACTTTTTAAAAATCCTGAGTGTCCATTCAAAGGAGAAGTGTGCAATTCCAAAAGAATATTTTGTTTTATTTGGGAATTATTACAAAAATAGAAGGGATATTTGTACCAGAAGGAATCATTTTTCCAATTAAATGTATCAAATGTACTAGGATCTTGCTGCAACTTTTGAATGAGTGTCCGCACTTCTTTGTCCTTCTTCCATTCATACCTTTCTTTAGTTATTCAATCTGGTTAGGTAATAGAAATGGCACAAATAAATGCTTCCACCTCTTCATCCTTTATTTAGAGTGCATCTGCAACAACATTTAGCTTCCCTTTTTTGCAGAATATTTCAAAGTCATAACCTAAAATCTTTGTGACCCATTTTTTTTGGTCTTCTGAAGATAGTATTTTTTCCAAAAATTGTTAAAGACTATCATGATCATTTTTTACCATGAATTGTCTTCCCATTAGGTAAGGTCGCCATTTATTTAGTGCATGTAGTATTTCCAACATTTCCTTCTCATAAATAAATTTCTATAAATACTTTCCTTTGATTGGATGACTTTCAAAAGCAATGGCTCTTCCTTCTTGCATTAAAACAACACCAATTCCATTTCATGACACATCGCATTCCACAATAAAGGTTTTTGTGAAGTTTGGCATAGCTAAGACCAGTATTAGGCACATTGCCTCTTTAAGATGTTCAAAGGACTTAGTTTCTTTAGGAGTACATGAAAATTCATCTTTCTTTAATAATTTTTCTAGAGGTGTTGTTATTCTCCCATAATTCTTAACAAACTTGCGATAATACCCTGTTAACCTGAGAAACCCTTGCGACTGCTTTATGGTTGAGGGGACTTTCCATTACTTAATGGATTTAATTTTGTTAGGGTCTACCTTAACACCATCATGAGATACAATATGACCCATGTATTCCACCTCTTGTACTCCAAAGAAAAATTTGGAGGTTTTTTCATATAATTCTTTCTCCTCCAATAGTTTGAGCACCCTATTAACATGGTGAACATGATCCTTCCAAGACCTGCTATAGATTAGTATATCATCAAAAAATACTAACACAAATTTTCTAAGGAAGGGTTTGAAAATGGAATTCATAAACCCTTGAAATGTAGAAGGTGCATTGGTAAGGCCAAAAGGCATGACCAAAAACTCATAATGGCCCTCATGAGTTCCAAACGTTGTTTTCAAAATATATTCAGTCTTCATTATAATTTGATGATATCCTAAACAACGATCCCACTTGGTAAAATAAATTTCTCCATGTAATTCATCCAATAATTCATCAATCATAGGAATGGAAAATTTATCTTTAATAGTGAGCTTATTGAAATCCCCATAATCCTGACACATGTGCCATGATCTGTCCTTCTTGTGCACCAATACCATTTGAGTAAAGAAAGAACTTTGACTACATTGAACTATAATAGCCTCTAACATTTTTGCAATCATATGTTCAATTTCATTGTTTTGGACATAAGGATATATGTAAGTCATGATGTTGGGAGGAACACTACTTGGAATCGAATGAATAGCATGATCATGATCATGAATAGGTGGGAGTCCTTTGGGCGTTTCAAACACCTTGAAATGATTGTCCAATACTTTTTGGAGATATGGAGAAATATATTATTTTGATGTTGGAACTTCTAGTGAGCATAATTTTGCAGTTATGCATTGTTTTTATTTCTTCAAAAGCTTTTTCATGACATTAGATCTTACTATCTTTCTTAGATTCCTTGCGATACCCCGTAATTTGACTTCCTTTCCTTCTAAAAAAAATTTCAAGAAAAGATATTGAAAATTAAAAGCTATTGTCCCCAAATATTGTAACCATTGTGATCCTAGTAAAACATCATCACCTCCCATTGGGATGGAAAGCATTGGAATATTTAATACGTATTACCCCATGGCCAAATTGATATTATGGCATTCTTTAGAGAAATTTATAGTTCCTCCATTTGAAACCATCACTTGACATTCTGGTTTTGGGTATAGGAAGAAATTCAATTCCTTGGCTACCTTACAGTGAATAAAATTATGGGTACTACCTGAATCAATCAACATTGTTACCTTTTTTTTCTTGATATGTCCTTCTATCTTGAGAGTTTTAGGAGTGGAAATTCCTTCCAATGCATTACATGATATGGTCGGAATAATTTCGTCTTTGTCTAAGGTTGGTTCCTGGTGTATATCCTCTTCCTTTTAAGTTTCTTGTTATTTTTCTTCTTCCTCTTCAAAATCTATGCAAAATAATTTTTTCTCACCACGCTTATGACCTTTAGTGTATTTGCTATCACAACTGTAGCAAAGCCCTTTTTCTCTTTTCTTCTTCCAATTTTTGTGATGTCAACCTTGTAGGTTGTGGAAGTCTAGGAGTAGCAGCACTTCCATCTTTATAGATGTGAGTGGTAGGTTTCCTTTTTGCCATAATTTTACATTCAATTTTTCTTGCCAACCTGGATGCGTTCTCCAATGAATCAAGTTCCCAAACTCGAACCTCATGTTGGATGTTATCCTTTAAAGTCCCTATGAAGACATCAGTGATGTGTTCCTCTGGAATATCAACTACCCTTATATTCAATTTTTTGAGGTCCTCAATGTGCTCCACCATTGAACCCTTTTGTTTGAGATTTATCAATTGGCTAAAGAAAGTGTTACTCTTTATATCCTCATAATGTGCTATCAGTTCCTCCGTAAAAATTGACCAAGTGAATTTTTTTTACGGGAGCAAAAACATCGATACCATACAAATGTATTTTGTTCTAAATAAAAAGTTGCAATGGGTACCCTTTTTATGTTTTGCACATTATTGAGATCAAAATATCGCTCCATATGTAGTATCCATGTTACATGATCCTTGTCATCAAAATTTCTCATATCAATCTTCGAAATATGGTGGGCATTCAATCCAACATTAGAGTTTATGAAATCACGATTAAATTTTATTTTGGTCTCATCATCAGTTTCCTCTACTATATTTCCACCACTAGGAATCATTTCTTGTATCAAGATTTTCAAACCTTCCTTCAAATCTTCCATGTATGCTTTTAGATCATTCTTCATGTCTTCCATGTTATATTTCATTTTTTCATCAATCTTAGCTTCCATGTCATCCATATTAGTTTACATTATAGCTTCCATGCCATTATTTAAACCATCCATCTTAGCTTCCATGCCTTTATTCAAACCATCCATCTTATCTTCCATGCATTTCTTCAAAACTTCCATTTAATTATTTTTGCTCTTTGCAAGAGCGAAATTTGGTGCACTTGCTATTGTAATTTTGATATGTCATCTTGGACTTTTTCCTCTTCATGAGTCATAGTAGAGCCTTCTGACAGCTTAATGGGTGCTGATTTTTTTTTTAGGTGGCATTTTAGAACACAATAATGATATCTATGTTTCAATATTCCCTTAGAATCACTTCAAACTAATTTTTCAAACAAGACATGCAATTTGAAAAAAAAAATACACACCCTTTTCTTGATTTTTGGTAGCTCAATATTGAAACTGATGTATCTCTGTAATTTAAAATCTTCGATATCTGAAATCTAGTCCTCTAGTAGCCCTCTAAATCTTCTTTCGAATTCCATAGGTTTGACTTGATGTGGATGCTTCAAGACAAATTTATGCCCAATCTCCCATAATGACATAATTATGGACTAGTTCAGTAGAGTGAACTTATACATGCCACATGTCATTTTTTCCTCCTTTGGCTCTAAAATTGATACACAGGAAAATAAATTCCATTTAATTTCAACCACTTTTTATAGAATTCAAATCCAAGGCTCAGGGATAGATTTATGATGATTTTACCAAGGTCACTTATTTTTGATTAAATCCAAGAGCCTGAAAAAACTCTAACTTCCACAGATCATATCTTCGAAAATCTTGCGAACCAATATCTAAAATTTTTACAAAAAGTTCCTCGGGATTTCGACTTTACATGATAAAAATTCCAGCTTAGCTTTTGAACCTGTTTAGTGTAGAAAAATCCTAGAATCCAAATCTCAAATACTAGTTATGAAACTAGCTCCAAAAATAGAATAAAAGAGAGTTCAATTCATTAGAAATAAGCCACTTCGAGTGTGAAACCTGCTTTAAATTACATAAATGAATAATTATTAGATGATACAAATGAAAAAACCTCCTTCTATATATAGGAGTCCATGGGGTCACAATATAATCCTAGCTGACCTAACAATAAAAATGTAAGGGCACAATAATAACACTTGCAGTTACAATGGTATAACAATAAAAATAAGGGGGCTACACTAAAAACAATAAGGGACCACACCAGTAATATAGAAGCCTCACAAATATAGTCATCCATCATTAATATACAATTACAATATGTTCCTGGATAATAATATGCATGAACAAATGATGAATTTGAGAACTCAAGGGATGTTCAAGTACACTTTTGTACTATTTCACATGTTTCCTTTTCAACAGGGGAATTCATTACCAATTACATTGCATAAATAAGATGAAGAGGGTGTTAATCAATCAATTATTCACTGGAATCAATTGGTTATCTCCATTTCAAATGAGTTTTCATTTGCAGATTTTATTGATTCCTTCATTCATCTAGTTTTCCATATTTTAAGCAGTCAGAATGAGCCTACGATTGGCTCAAACATCAAAATAATGCTTCATCTAAGTGATCAAGTTAAACAAGGTGGTATATTTATGAAAAATACATAGAGATCATAGTATATGGTCATGAATTAACACCTTACAAGTTTCCCAAATATGTTCTAATGAGACTTTTCTCATTGGAATATATTAGACAAATGATTAACATGGATGAATTTCACTTTGTTTCAGGTAAATTAAAATCTCAGTTTAAAATCAAGACCAAAGTAGTCTCTTCAATATGAAATACTAGATTAGCACAAACTGAAGCAAATGAAATCCTCAAGAGGATGAAATTTTAGCCAAGATTCACTTCATCATATGATTCACTCAACATTATTTCAAACTTGAGGGTAGAGATGAAGAACCCTACTTAAATTCATACACCTAGGCTAGACATTGAGAAATTCAAGAACCAAGATCAATGGGAAGATTATTTCTACCTCCAATCTGCTGACTTGTATCTATAAAGACAAGAAACACAAAATCCCTTGAGAGGAACCATATTCTTCTCAAAACAGTGCTAAAGAATTCATTATCCAACAGAAGAAGAATCAGACATATTTCACCATTTCTATTGAGAAAAGTAAAAAAGAACCAGAGATCATTGATTTGGGTGATGCATAAGTTTCTATAGTAGAAGAGGGAAGTTTTCTTAATGTTCCATCATCCTCTTCAGCTTCAGAAGAGCCCATGGAGATTATTCAATTAGTAGGAACCAATAAACAAGGTGATCAAAACATTTTCTCTAAATTCGTAGAGATTAAGCAGAAGAATGAATCCCTATATGCTAATGTTTACGGTCATTTTTGAAAGAATTCATCTACATCACATCATAGGTTGTTGACAAATTTTGACATTGAAAAGGGAAGGATGCATATGGCTTTTCTAGAGGCCCAAGTCCCTTCCCAAAAGCTCCTTCTGATTACAAGAAAACCATATTCTCATTTTATGCAAATCAGATTCATCCAATAGACCAAATGGACATGCAAAGACATCAAGAGAGATGCTTTTCTCTACCATTACTAACACTTCCATGACAATTTCTTTATTAAGAACAATTCTGTCAAATGTGTAGTCATAGTTAAAATTTGAGAAACTTTCATCTTTAGTTAAAGGAAGTAAGATAAACTCATTAGAAGATATTGTAATTAAGATTGGTTATGAGATTAAGGATGTTAAAGATGTATAAGAGATTATTAAGAAGAAGAACACAGATATTGCAACTCTTTGAAAGAAACTAAACTTTCCTTCTACAGAAGATTCCTAGCCCAAGGAGATAGAGGAAATTGAACAGAATAGAGAGGAAATTCTCAAAATCATCATAGAGAAGAACATTCAATTCAAGAAGATGTAGGAAAAAATTGAATGTTTACTCAAGGAGAAGGAAAAATCAACTCAATTGGCCATGATTCCAATTTCAGCAGTGCTGATTGACGTTGGATGTACATAGTTGGGCTCTTCATAAAAAAAAACAAAATCTACATCAACAAAAAGTGACCCAAGCAAACTTGTGCATGATTTGACTTTACAAAAGAACGAGAATGAAAATACTATGGAGAAATTAATAAATCTATAATCTCATAAGATAAAGAATGATACTTGGTACATGGAAGAAATGGTGAAATACCAGAGGTTAGAACAAAAATTTGAGAAGTTAGAGAGTGAGCTATTGATGGTAAACACCTTGGCCCAAGCCAAGGAAATCATCCGAACTAAAATAAGTCAAGCCATGACCAATGTACGACCCTCCATATATATAATTTTTGAACATGAAGAATAATCCATAACTACAAATCAGTCATTGAGCATGAAAAGGAATTACTTAAGTGGAGACCAGCTGAAGCTTCAGACATGATTAAAGTGATGAATTCCAAAACGAGAGAAGAATTAGAACAGATTAACATCACAGATATAACAGAGACCATTATGTAGGTCAAGAAGGTTCTGCATAAGAGAAACCTGTTAAATGCATTGCAAGTGTCAAACTTTGGACACTGTTATCAAAATATTTCACATCAAGTTCAACCTACTAAATTAGAGAGGATTTCCTATCTTAGTAGTTCACAATGATAGATTAATCAACTTGGAGGAGTATTGCAAAAAAAGTTACACATTTTCCACTTACAAAGCCAAATTTGCAGGGACTAAAGGTCATATGATAGGAAAATATTTTCTAGAGGCTTTAGAGTTCGATTTAATAGTCATAGATGAAATCATACATCTCTTTATTAATAAGCCTACTTCTATGAGATATACTAAATTAGATGAATTTTTCAAAAGATTAATCAATCTGGATATACCAAGTCAAGAAATATGGGATCACTTGTGTGAAAATATCGAGTAACTTTCATCCCCAATACCAGGCCAGTAGAGAAGAACATTTTGGGGCCACATCATCGACCACTTCCTTAAAGAGAGTGACAAATTCACTCAACATTTTTTGTATTCCTATATTTTGATACTATTTTTGTAATTTTTTTAGATACTTCTAATAGATATAAATTAGTATAAATAACTCTCCATTCGAGTTATTGAGGTTTGCACCCTTGGATGAGCACTTTTAGGAAGAATTATATGAGATTTTGATCATTGATGATTAATAAAAGGATCTTCGATTTGTTTCAATTAGTTTGTCTCCTTGTAAGTTTTTCTAGTATTCATTTCATTCTTTTTCTGCATATTTTTGAGTTTTATGAAGATAAGTAGGTAAGAGAAAAATTGTCTTTTTCAGTCTATCTTAAACTCTCTTAAGTTATAACCTATTTTAGAGATTGATTTATTAGACTATCTATATGTTTAAGTATCTCTACATCAATTAATTGTCAGTAACCTTCATAATGTTAAATATATTTTGTTAAGGTCTAAAAATTGTTTTTAAGCCTTTCATACTTATGATAAACTAAAGATTCAATATCGATATTTAGATGATCATGTTTTGTTACATTTTCGACCTTGACATATGAAAAATAAAATCATTGTTTTGAAGTAAAGAAGTAACTCTTTTCCTAATACTTAATACTATCAAAAGTTTAAAACACCTTATTTTTATTTTCTCAATACACTGGTCATCCAAAAACCCTTTTTGAAACAAGAAAAAAAAATTAGATGCTCTGACATAATTAGTTAACCTAGAATTATCTCAGATGACAACATCAGAATGGCGTCATTGTCGGGGATACGAATTTTGATACATTTTCCCTCAAAAAATGATATACCTATTCCTTTAAGGGTGAATAAAGGACTAGTAAGTTTAAAATATTTCACCTGGTGACTTCACAGAACCCCAAATGGATCCTTGAAGACATACCAGGTCTCACTCAGATGCTGAGATTGTTTTACCTTTGTTAGATCCAGAGAGACTGGTAATAAAATCTTCTTCAAGAAGGAGACTTCAAACCCCTTCTTCTTTTATTCCTCCTCAACCGGAGGATACTTCCATCCCTAATCCTTTTAGATCTGGACCCATTCCTTTAAATTCAGAATATCTACCACTTACGGTACATGAATTGATCTCTAAAGGAGTTGATTTCCAATATTCTCTTTTGGTTCATTCATTAGAATCATATAAAATACCTGAAGTACCTTATGAATATACCAAATAAGAAAAGGAATTGGTTTTGCACTTATCTGAATTCAAACCCATTGATTTCATTTCTCCAACCTCTTATTATTTTCCATCTACTTCTACTCAACCAGAAGGGATTTTTTCCTTATATTCAAATCCTTTATTTGAACATAAACAAGGAGAAACAGAGGTCCAAAAATTTGTCATTCGTACACGTTTGAAATCTTTAAGAAGGTCTTCAGATTTACTTCCTCCACCATCTTCTTTTACCCATCCATCTTCATCTCCATCTTCTACAACATCTTATTCTGCATCTACCTAATCATCTTCTACAACCAACACCACATAATCCTCTTCATATTCATCACAAAGTATGGTTGGCTTTCAGCCATTGTTCAAGAAAGATACGCTGCTTTACAACTTCCAAACATACTAAACATTTTGCTTGATGGATACCTGAAAAAACTTCCAAGGTTTAATGGGGAAACTGGTTTATCTGCTGAGGATCACTTAGCAGCATTCTTAGACTTTGCTGACAATATGAATATTTAATATGAAAATTTATATATGAGATTGTTTGTTCAATCATTAGAAGGAAATATTAGGATCTCATTTAGACAATTAAGGGCACACTCTATTCAAATTTGGGAAGAACTAACCACTATATTTAAGAATCAATGGGGTGTACAAAAGGATCTTACCTATTTTCTAACAGAATTTGAAGAACTCAAAAGAAACTATGGTGAACCAATGTCTCACTTCATTAAGAGATTTCAAGAACTCTATCACAAAATTCCTACTGATTGTAAACCACTAGTAGCAGTGGCAAAGCTTAGGTTTTCAAAAGGTGTGCTTCAGCTAAAATTAAATCCAAAGTTGAAAAGGAACAGAGGAAAATGAAACCTAATCAAGAAGCTTCTTCTTCTTCCAAGTCTAAAACGAAGATCCAAAGGTAGATGAGATAACTTCATTACTTAGGAACCTCTCCAATATGATTTCTAAAATTGAAACTCAACCAAGAACAGTTCATCAAATTGTTGCTAGACATTAAAATCAAAGTCAAGCTCAAATTAAGAAAGCTCCTTAGCATCAAATTCGTCAAATACCTAGTAATGGTCAGCAAATTCCACCTCCTCTATTGATTTATGATCCACCACATGATGCTATTAAACTTATGATCACTAAATTTATAAACAATATTGACAATACATCTATTCAAAATGGTATTTTCCCTCTTCCTAAAAATAAAACTTCCAAAGAGGATCAAGAAAATTCTCAAGTGTCTAAATATCAAGCCTTATTTTAATTATTAATTGCAAAACTAAATAGGAGGTATGATCTAAGACCACAGGCATGCCTTGGAAGGCCTCCTAAAAATCTTGTTATAATTGAACCATATATAAAATCTGTTGAAACCCAAACAATAACAATCCAACCTTTACATCAGCCAGTTGATACCACTTCAATTGATAAAATTATTTTAACTACTTTCAATGTTGAAAGGGAATGAGAGAGAGCGATAATTGCCATCCCATTATCAGTGATATCAAAGAACTATGGATACAAAAATTAACTTACAAAATGGATTCAAAATTCATATGTGGATGCTGAAGGGGATGTAATTAGTCTACAAGATGAAAAACCCTCAATAGTATTTGGTCTAAGCTTAGACATGACTGATGAAAAACTGCCACCCTTTTACATTACTTTGGAAGAACATCAGTCTTTACTATATAACTACATATTATATTCTGGTGCCTCGCATAATTTTATGCTAAATGTTATCATGGATCAACTTAATTTTGAAATTACTTGATCTTACCATGACCTATATAGCTTTGATTCTAAAAGGGTACCATGTCTAGGACTCATAAAAGAGGTAGTGGTAGCTTTAGCCCAAATGTCTATAAAAAGTGTAGTTTTGGACATTTTGGTCACTGATATCCCTCCTAATTTTGGAATTCTTTGATCACGATCTTTTTGTGCCAAGCTAGGAGGAAGCCTTCAAATAGACATGTCTTTTGCTACAATTCTTGTGTATGGGGGTGAAAACCTTGGGTTGTATAGGGAAGTCATATTCATTCGTACCGTTTGAAAAGTAAATCAAGAAGAAACCATAATATAGATGTATTTTACAAATATTTTTGTTATTTCCAACTATCTTCAAATAATTTGTAGGAATTCTCAACTTAAAATTGAAGGTGTTGTAGAAAACCCAAAAACTGTCAAAACTGATAGTTGGAAACTGTATTTCAACCGGTATTTTTTGAAAGATGGAGCTGGAGATGGTGTTGTTTCAATTTCGCCTGAGCAAGGAAACATAATTCAATATTCCAAAATTGATTTAGATTTTACTAATAATGTAGCAGAGTATGAAGCCTTTCTTCTAGGATTAGAGTGTGCTAGATGTCTTAAAGTGCAGAATTTAAGTCTTTTTAGTGAATCTAAATGCATATTCAAACAAGTTATGAATATTTTCCAAAAAAATCATCCTTGAATTAGATCTTACATAAATGAGGTCTAGGATTCAGTGGGATTTATTTTTCTTGCATTTAATATTACAACTATCACTAGAAATGAGAACATTCATGTGGACTGCTTAGTTGTTGTAGCTAGTTCATTCAAAATTATAGATCAAAAGAAATTGCAATATCAAAGTCAAGTGAAATATAGGCCATCTATTCCCAAAAATATTAAATACTAGCGAATATTTGAGGATGATGAACAATTAAAATATTTTCTACAGGTTATTGATGAATTCTTTGTTTTGCAAACTGAAGAAGATTAGTCATGCTGACAATTGGAGTGGCACCTGATGATAATGTGAAGAAAACATGCCCAAGGATGAACTAGAAGACATTTGTACCATCAAATATCATCAGATATCATTATATCAATAGATTTTTTGAACTCTACTTCTACTTTTCATCATTTTCTCTTATACCCAGATTCTTTGCCATACAGGGAATTGTAATAAGTCATATTAGTAATGATGAATTTGAGTCAATATTGATTCTGTAATAGGCTTAGGTAGCTTGGTACCTTTCCAACAAATATGTATTACTCTGTAAGGTTTTTTTTACTCCGCTAATTATAATCTCCCTATCAAGACTTAATAATTAGTTGAGTTTTTTCCTTATATTTTACCCCAAATATGGAGTACAGTTTGATGGTGAGGCCTTGGGTGAGTCCTAGTGTCTAGAGTCAATTTATATTATCATATTAGATCACAAAAAAAAATTCGTGGAATTTGGTCCAGTCCAGGTAGTGATTTTTAAAATTTTTAGATTTCCCCCAAGTCGAAAATTGCAATAAAATTGTAATTGAATTGTAATAAGTGTTTCCTAGAGAATTTGTATGGGGTATACATAGTAAAAATTACACCTCTCATCGGCGTAATTCAGATCTGCAAAGGATAATCATAATAGAAGAAATTCTTATTGAATCAGGGAGATATCCCAAGTTGACCAAGTTTTATCGATCGATCTCCCATAGTTCTCAATGAAGCTCATCTCCTAGAATATAAGAGGGATAAATAGCCCCTCAAAGCACCGAATGATTAAAAAAATGATTCAGCAGGGTAAGACAACTGTAGTATTTCTAAACGAAATGAAATGTAACATCAATACTCTTGATTCCATCCTCACCAAGTCATGGTTTGGATGCAGTATAGTAGCAGTTGATGCCTATGGTGCCTCAAGGAGGCTATCCATTGCCTAGAACCCCCAAATCCTTTCTCTCTTTGATTTTCATGCTTCCCACAATTTCATCCAAGCTTCCTTCCACTTGGTTGGTTCCAATACTCATAGGCACCTTACCAATGTCTATTTCCCTCAAGACCCTCTGCAAAAAACTCCCCTGCTTAACTCTTTGGCCATACTCAACTCCTCAAGATGCCATCCCCTTTGGATAAATGGTGGAGACTTTGTCATGATCACCAAATTAGAGGAAAAACTTGGAGGCAGAACCCAGCTTGAGACGTATAGTATTTGCTTCAAATAATTCATTCAAGAAAATTGGCTGGTTGATCTTCCATTCTCCAATGGTATGCATACTTGGACCAACAAAATAGGTGGCTCACAGCAAATTGGTTCCAGAATGGATCACTTCCTCATTTCAGATAACACTATCCACTTGGGAGGAGACTTTCATTCCTTAATTTTGCCTTTGGATGGATCTGATATTTTTCCAATCCTCTTGCAATGGTCATGTCCTAGAATAGCTAATAAGAAACCATTTCATTTTGAATCCTTCTGGCTTGCCCACCAAAACTTCAAAGAGATGGTCACCACATGCTGGAATAGTTTCTGTCCTCTGGAAGGCTCCAAAATGTTCCAATTTTAGTAGAAGCTAAAATATCTCAAATTCATGCTCAAGAAATGGAACCATTCCAGATTTGGGAACATATATAAACACTAGAAGGAATTCGAACAAAAAATGTCTGAGCTATAGCTGTGTATTATCAAAGAGGGTAGATAGGATGCCTATGCTTCCTAGGAAAAGAAATCTCCTCACCAAACTAGATGAACGATGCCAGCAAGAGGAAATCCTTTGGTGTCAGAAGTCGAGGATCCACTTTCTCAAGGAGGGGGAGAAAAATATGAGATTCTTCCATCGATCCACCATATAAATATGCATTCATAATCACATGGCCTTTCTCAACAATAGCCCGGGGGTTCAGCTTGAGGAACATGAGGACATTGAAAAGGAATTCCTCCACCATTTCCAACACATTCTTCAGGAGCCCACAAGAAGTATGAAGCAAGATATAAACAGTATTACACACCATATTCCAAGGATAATCACTAAGGAACATAACTTAATGTTACTTAAGCCAGTTAATCTTCAAGAAGCCGAGCAGGAAATGGCTCAACTCAAAGACGGAAAATCCCTAGGCCCAAACGGTTTGACAAAAAACTTCTTTCACTTATTTTGGGAGAAAATTAAATTGGAGGTTCAGGACTTAGTTGAAGAATCTAGAAATCCTCACTGGATTCTTCCGTCTCTTAATACAACCTTCCTCGCCCTCATCACCAACGAGGAGAAATCAAGTACCGCAGACAAGTACAGGACCATTGCTCTATGCAACGTCATATATAAGCTCATCTCCAAATTCATCGCCAACTGACTCAAACCTATTCTCCCATTTCTTATCTCTCTAGAATAGAGAGGCTATGGAGAAGGATGTCAAATTTTGGATGGGATCATACTCATTCATGAATTCATCCATTTTTCGAAGCATCTTAAGAAGGTAGGTATGCTATTAAAACTAGATCTATCTAAAGCATTTGATAAATTAAGTTGGGAATATATCAATCAAATGCTTCTTGATTTTGGCTTCTATTCCACATGGACTAGATGGATTATGAATATCATCCCCCCTTCCATTCCACCCGAGGTATTTTTCAAGGGGACCCTCTCTCCCCCTTCATCTTTGTCATGATGGCAGAAGGGCTTGGCCATCTCATCCATCATGCTGCCTCCATCCATAATCTCATAGGTCTTCCCCTCCACGATAATAAACCCATCACCCATCAATAGTTTGTTTATGATATTATGTTATTTGGTTACCCCTGTGTCCAAGAAGCGGGCTCCCTCAAATCCTTGCTAGACATCATTTCTGAAGCCTCGGGCACCACTATCAATGCTAGAAAATCCCAAGTCTTCTTTTTCAACACTCTCGTCATCACCCAACGCAACATTTCTAGTCTTCTTGGGTTTTCCATTAGCACCCTTCCCTCCAAGTACCTCGGAAAGAAGAAATCAAGCACTCCTCTTAGAAAGAGCTTCTTGACAAAATTGAGGCATGCCTCTCTTCTTAGAGTTATAGCTCACTAAACATTGCTAACAGACTAGTCCTAATAGAAATTTTCATCCAATACATGCCTCTATATATTTTTTCTATATTGGCTGCACCCAAATGGGTTCTGAAACATATTAGAAACCTTTAATGCAACTTCCTATGGGGATCTACAAGGTTGAATAGAAAATGGGCTCTTGTGAAATGGATATATGTATGAGTACCAAATGCCAAGGGAGGGTTAGAATTAAGGGATCCCCAACACATTAACACCACGATGGCTGCAGGAATATGGTGGCAGTGGATTTCCAAGCCCCACTCCCCATGGGCTCGCCTGTGGTCTTCCAAATATGCCAATTATAGACCACCAATAGACCTCATTAGACTCCCCTCAGAGGTCTCTGGCTCACTCATATGGAACTCTACCAAACATCACAATGCCTTCATTCAAGTGCACAACTTTTGGGAGATTAGATCAGGCAACTCAACCCACCTTTGGGAGCATTCTTGGCAGCAATTGCCCAAATTGGCAGACCTTTTCCAAAAGCCCGAATGACAAGATGTCCTTCAAACATCAAGAATAATCAATTCAATTTATTCTAGCAACCGCAACTCATTCTGGGCTATCGATAATGGATTCCAGCTGCACAATGACAAGAAGACTGGAAAGATGAATCATACGAGGAAATTGACAAAGAGCTCGAGCACATGAAAATATGACATGCGACTCAAGAAGACATGCTATGATGGGGCTACACTCCATGTGGATAATTTTCCACCAAAGAAGCATATCATCTTATTTTCCCATCAACTCAGGGACATAAGGACAAAATCTAGACACAAATATCGAGGCGAGGCATATGGCCCAAAATATCTACTTTCCTCTAGATCCTAAGGAAGAAATAGATACTCACCTGGGAAAATATCCTCAAAAGGGGATTAATGGGCCCCTCAAGGTGTCCCAACTGGTTTGAGCATGCTGAAACCATTTCTCATATTTTGGACACCTGCAGCATCACTAATTACTTATGGGAAAAAATAGAAATTTATTGCATAATATCGGGATGAATCAAAGGAGATATAATAAATACCATATG
This sequence comes from Pinus albicaulis, assembly GCA_034641835.2. Taxonomy (NCBI): domain Eukaryota; kingdom Viridiplantae; phylum Streptophyta; class Pinopsida; order Pinales; family Pinaceae; genus Pinus; species Pinus albicaulis. The sequence goes on along the minus strand of CM076574.1, from coordinate 637,073,048 downwards.
ACATTCTCTCGATGAGCATTTCACATGGAAACTGCTCAATACGCTTTGGTCTCTTCTCCTCGACTTCATTCTCTCGACAGTTTGGAAAGAAAGGAACAAAAAATATTTAAAGATAAAAGCACTCCCCTGGACATCCTTTGGAATAAATTATGCATCAACCTTCAAGAAACTCTCTCTCTCCATCCATTGCAAGACTCTGACATCCATACTACTCCTCCTAAAAGCATCATATGGGAAAATTGGCATCTCTCCATCCCCAATATCCCCCAACACTCTCCCACCCCATCCAGTCATCCTGATTCTTCTGGCTCTTGGATCCCTCCCATCGGTGGTATTATTAAGATGAACTTTGATGGAGCTTCCAAAGGAAATCCTGGCGCTGCCGGTTTTGGAGGAATATTTAGAGATTCAACAATACACCCCCTCAGAATTTAATATGACTCTATTGGATGGGACTCAAGAAATTCAGCTGAGTTGGAAGGTTTATGGCAAGGACTCTTAATAGCTAAGGAAAATAATTTATTCCCCCTAGAAGTTGAAGGGGACTCACATATTCTCATCAATGCTACCACGTGCCTCCACCTGGGCACCCCTGCTTCAAAAGTGTCCACAAGATGGCGTCTTTTGACAAGGTTAGAACAAATTGAGCAATGGCTCAAAGCTTATCAAGCTATCTCCTTTAAGCATGTTCGTCGATCTGTAAACAAGGTAGTGGATCGTCTTGCCAACAAAGGAGTTGAGAAGAATCACATCCTCTTCTCATGTCCTCTAACCAACACTAATGATGCCACCCTCATTTGTGACTGCACTCAACTATTGCAAAATGATATTCCACTCCCGGATGCAAGTGAGTAATTGGAATGAGGTGGTGGATGGCCTAAGGCTTGACACTTGGTCAGAACACATGGCTATCTAAGAGGTTGGTACCAAGGCATTTAACGCCCGTAGAAATGAGGATCCTGAATTCATCTCTCCCACACTCAGCCTTTACTCCAGCTCTGCAATCTGTCCTGCCCCTCCTTCAATGGCGTCATGTACCTCCTCCTTAACTATTTCTATCGGCCAATATTCCTTGCCTTTGTCTTTGTCTCCTGCTAGGCTCTTGAGCTCCACTGATACGTTGTTCGACCTCTGTTTCCTGTCTGCAAATCCATCCTCTGGTGCTGACAGCCCTTTTCCTATTCAACGCGCTGATAGCCCTCCACCTAACCTCTGTGCTCATAATCCCTCAGGTGCTGATACCAATTCGCCTGGCCACTGCACTAACTTGATGTACTCACCCTCCCATCTCCCTCATTCACCCTCCTGCTTGCCTTCTAAATCCATAATGTTGAGATGACATCGAATGAGGTGCTGGCAAGGCAAAGGTAGAGGGGTAGGCTCTTGCCCGCCTCTCTCCCTTCACGACGAGCACGACACCATGCCAACAACTGACAATGTTACTTATTTTCACTTTGATAGCCTTTTCAATAGACCAATAATCACAAACACTATTTCCGTTGCATTCCAGGAAGTGTAGCCCAGATCCATGAGCTCGGGTTCAGAAAGTGCACGAGGAAGTCCATCATTTCCTTGGTGCCTCGTCAGGATTCTAGAAAATATGCTGCCTTACCCGTCAAATCCGGTTTGTGGTCCTCTAGTAGTGCATGTAATGGTAGCAGGAGTTCTGAGGACACAGACATGGAGCTGAGGAAAGGCCACAGTCAAGCATGCTCACCGTCCTCTCCTGAGCACATTGCACAGAAGTCCAAGGGAGATGATTATTCTTCTGAGGAGTAAAAATGTCTGATTGTGGAGGAGCCTCCTCCAACACAAAAAGACACCTAGCCTAATGTTCAACCACTACAATGACAGGTTTCCTCACTGTTGATTAGCAGTTGTCATTGATGTCAACCCAAGCAGCACCAAGGGCTAACCCAATAGTGAATGGTAATTTTTACCTACCAAATTACTATATTTTGGTTCAAGAATTCTTTTGATGGGTTCTACTTGTCGATATGTTTCCGTTGATATATGGAACGCCACGTAATTCTTCACGGTTTGAGAGATAATCATGTTTGAAGTTTAGTCCACTAGTTAGTGGGCCAAACCCCCATAGGGTTGTGGCATGGGTCATTGAAAAGTAATAATTAATATTTTTTAAGCTCCTAAAAACCCTCCCATGTTCACTTGTTGAAGCCCCTCTCAACCTAAGAATTTATATAAATTGTGATCCTCATTTCCTCCTTATGCAAGGTATTTCGTCATCTGAAACAGGTCATCGTGGCATTTTCTCTCTAATGTTTTTTCTACGAAGGTTCAAAAGAAAAAATTTCTATGAGGCGAAGCCGAAATCCTAAGGAAGCATATGTGCAAATTTCAGATCAAAGTGCACAATATTTTCAGAGATATGATCTGTGTAAGTCAGTGTTTTTGCAAGCTCCTGAAATTCATCTAAAAGAAGTGACATTGGTAAAATTATCATAACTCTCTCTCTGAGTATCAGATTTGAATTCTATAGAAAGTGGAAGATAGTGCACAAAATTTTGTTTTTTCTCTATCAATTCCAGAGCCAAATGAAGAAACAATAACATGTGGCATGCTGTAAAAGTTCACTCTGCTGAAATAGTCCATAATTAGGGAATTGTGAGATATTGGGTATAAATCTCTCTTGAAGAATCCAAATTGGGTCAAACCTATGGCATTAGAAAGATGACTCAGAGGAATACTACAATACAAAAAATCAGATATTGGGGATCTTAAATAACAGAGATACACCATATTCAATATCAAGCTCCTGGAAGGCAAAGAAAAAGCTAGATCATGTTTTTTCAAGGGATGCAAAGGACCAGAATTCTAGGGAAGCAAATCAAAGCAAGGTGTAGCAGAGGGTAGCATGATAAGATCAGAAACCAAGGTGCATAACAAGAGCAATAAGTTCATCACATGAAGTCTTCAAGTGGGCAACACTAAATACAATAATTGTAAAGGTATCATTGTACTAAGTCATTGTAAATACATTATTGTACAAATTGTATTAGTGTGTATTAGCCAAGAGTTGAAGAGGAAGTGTCGGGTGGTATAGGATCATCATTAGGTGGTTGTGTCATAGTTGGGGTTATGGTCTAGTGTGTATTATTCTTCCACATCATTCTATATCATTGTAAAGTGGACCATTTTCCTTGGTACAGGAGTCCATTCTTCTTTTATTCTTCTACAGGGTGGTAGGGTGGTGTAAGGGTGAGTTGTAGCTCATTGGATGTTGGGGAATCTATTCAGTTGACTACTGAATAATCATCGGCATTGCACCGTCCATCCAGTGGGAGCTGGAGAAGAATGATTTTCTAGATTCTAGGAAGTTGGAGCTTTATTTTCAATTGGAGTTGAATATTAAATAATTATTAGAAAAGAATTAGGTGGTTTTTGTCTCGGAGTGGGTTTCAGCCTTAAAAAATGTGTGCATTTGTGTTCCTTTTGTTTATTTCTATCATTGTAAAAACATTGATAATAATTGAAGATTAACCAATGCTCTAATTGAAAGGAATACTAATTCACCCCCCTCTCAGTATTTCCAACAATTGGTTTCAGAGCTTGGTTCCTTCAATAGCAGTTTAACAGCTAGAAGGAGGTCATGGATCATACCAAGAATGGTGTACCTCTGTTTAATGAAAATATTTATGCACTCTGGAAAAGGAAGAATGGAGGTATATGTCTTGCCGCAAGGTTAGGAAGTATGGGACACTGTTCAAAATGGATTTACGTCAAATGTAGATGAACAAGGTAAGAAGAATTTGGTAAATGATGCAAAAGTAAAGAATATTATTATCAGTGGACTTGCTGATTTTTTTATCATAAGGTATTGGGTGGTAAAACCACCAAAAATGTATGGGAAAAGCTTGAGAATATATATGCAGGTGAATAAAATGTCAAAGAAGCAAAGCTTCAAATCTATAGAGAAAAATTTGAGCCACTTAGAAAGAAAGAAGATTGCAACATTTCTGCATACTTCCAATACATTGATGAAATAACCAATACTTTGCAAGGATTGGGAGAGCTAGTTGATGAGAAGACTATTATACAGAAGATTCTTAGAACATTACTAGGGAGATTCAACCCAAAGGTATCGGTCTTAGAATACAGTGCAAATCTGGACAAACTTTGCAAAGAGGAATTACATGGAGTTCTCATAGCATATGAAATTTTGACTTGATGAAGAAGAGGGTACTTCAAATCTAGAAACTCCATTTGTTGCATCTAAGAGAAAAAATAAGGACAAACAAATTTCAATTTAAATGACATGAACCTAAAAGTGTGAAGAAAAGGGAGATGATGGAGAAGGTCTTTCAGATGAAGAATATGCTTACTTTAGGAGAAAACTAAAAACTGGTAAGGGAAAATTCAAAGGTAAAATTCCATTGATATGTTTCGGTTGTGGTGAGGTTGGGCATTTCACAGCAAAATGTCCGAACAAAAGTGATGGCAACTCAAAAGGAAAGAAAGTCTTTAAGAAATTCAACAAGGAAGGAAAAAAGAAAGGATCCAAAAGTAACTTTCTCTATAACAAAGATAGCTCATCATCCGATGAAGAAAGTGGCAGCAAAGAAGAAGCCAATGAGAAAGTATTGTTTATGGCTAAGCACAGTAAACAATAAGTGTCAAACAATGAAGAAGAAGGGTTGACCCTAGAAGAATTTTCTGAGGAGGCAATCAAGCTTATAAAAGAGCTCAATGCTAAGAATATCCGTTCCAATACTCTTGAAGAACAAGTTCAAGGTCTCAAAATTCAACTTGAAGAACACAAATGTATTAAAGAGCCACTTCAAAAGAAGTTGGAATAAAGCAACCAAGAAAGGGAAGCATTAGAAGATGAAGTAGTCTTGTTGTGTAAGGAAGTGGAGAAGGGAAAAATTGTCCAAAATTATTCCGACAGCTCAAGGGAATCGGAAGAACTCATCAACAATCAACGATATTACAATGATAGAAATGCCCTCGATTAAAAAGAAGAAGAAGAAGGACCTTCTACAACAAAATACAATGCACCTATGAGATCTGACATACATGTAGACTTCATTGGACAAGATTCACAAGCACATCCTTGGAAGACAATTCCTCGACGAATATTTCCATCCAGGTACCAACATATTTTTCATGGATATTGTTATTCATGTGGAAAATTTGGTCATAAAGCTATATAATGTCTCACGTACCCTAGGAACCAATGCAATTCTAGGAGATCCTTCAAATATGAACCTCCCAAGGCTCAAAAAAACATCAATAGATTTGAATATTTAAGAAATAATATGGAATGTTACAAATTTCATAACTTTGGACACATAGCTAGAGACTGCAGACATGAAAATCCTTCAAAAGAATCTTCCAAGCCACAGAATCAACGAACATGGAAGAAGAAGAAGACTGATAATTGTGCTCTCGCTCTCAAGCCTTAAAACAACAAAGATGCGTGGTATGTTGACAGTTGTTTCTCAACACATATGACTGGAGATAGAAGGAAAATTGTATCTCTGAAAGAGAAGAAGGATGGAACCATATCCTTTGGAAATGATGGATCTTCAAATGTTATAGGATCAAGTACCGTCACTCTCGGAGGAAAATATGTTATAGCCAAGAATGTTCTATTGGTTGAAAACATGAATCACAATCTACTTAGTGTTGGGAAAATGTGTGATTAAGGACACACAATGCTGTTCAAATCCACAAAATGTGAAATCAGGAAAGGCGGGTATGGTAAAATTGTGGCTACAGCAAGTCAAGCTCCAAACAACATACATGTTCTGGATGAAGCAACTAAACCATGTCTACTAGCTAAAGAAGATGAAATCTTGTTATGGCACAAATGAATGGGTCATTTAAACTTTGAAAATCTTGTCAGGATAAGAAAAAAGGAAGTAGTACGAGAAATGCTAAAAATCTCAAAACCTTCCAACACACTATGTGAGGCCTATCACATGGCAAGAAGAAAAAATTCCAATTTAAAACAAAGGAACACTTTGCATCACATCCATTTGAATTGATACATACTAATCTATGTGGTCCTATGAGAACAAAAGTCTTAGATGGAGAATTATATTTCATGTTAATGATAGATGACTATACCAGGATGACAGCCTTCAGTTTCCTAAAGAAAAAATCTAAAGCATTTGAGTGCTTTAAGATCTACAAGGAGTTGGTTGAAAATGAAACTGATTTGAAAATAAAGTGTCTAAGATTAGATAATGGTGTAGAATTCACTTCCAAATTATTTCAGCAATAGTATGACGAAAATGGAATAAAAAGACAATTTTCAACAGCACGAACACCTCAGTAAAATGGAGCTGTTAAAATAAAGAACATAACCATATAGGAAATGGGTAGAACAATGTTGAAGGGCTCAAAATTGGATGAAAAACTCTAGGTTCAAGAAATTGATACGACTGTCTTCATTATCAACTGAATTCTTCTTAGAAATAATTTCAACAAGACTCCATATTAATTATGGAAAGAAGAACCAGCTAATGTAAAATATTTCAGAATCTTTGGAAGAAAATGTTATATCAAAAGAGAAGATCAAAATTTGGGTAAGTTTGAATCACGTGTTGATGAAGGTATCTCTGTTGGTTACTCATGCAAAATAAAGTCCTATAAATGTTATAATCTAAGACGAAAAAAAATAGTGGAGAGCATAAATGTTACATTTGATGAAGATGGTGTTCTAGCGAATAACGATGAGGATCTAGAATCTTTGAAACTTGAGACAGAGGCTGAAAAAGACACAGATAAAATTGTAGAATAAGAAGCAACTATCAATGAGGAAGAAGTAGATAATGATCATGAATATATACCAGAACAACAACAAGACGCTCCTCCAAGGAGAAAAAAGAATGGATTCAAAATAACCATCCATAAAATCAAATAATTGGTGACATAAATGAAGGTTGATAGCTTCGTTTATCACAATAAGCTCACATTGCTTTTCTAGCAACCTTTGAGCGTAGTAGTTTTGAGGAAGCCAACCAGAATGAATAGTGGGTAGAAGCTATGAATGAAGAATTGGATCAAATTAAGAAGAATAAAACCTGGGAATTAGTTCCACGACCAAAAGATAAAAATGTCATTGGGACTAAATGGGTGTTCAAGAAAAATTTTAATGAATATGGGCAGGTTACCAGAAAAAAAGCACGATTGGTTTGCAAAGGTTATGCACAAGTGGAAGGAATTTATTTCGACGAAACATTTGCACCAGTTGCCAGAATGGAAGCCATATGAATGTTTCTCACCTATGCATGTTCAAGAAAAATAAAATTCTACCAAATGGATGTTAAGTTAGCATTTCTGAATGGAGAATTAGAAGAATAAGTTTACATCCAACAACCTGAAGGTTTTCTACTATTAGAAAAACAAGACTATGTTTGCAGGTTAAAGAAGGCTCTATATGGTCTCAAGCAGGCTCCCAGAGCATGGTATGCTCGTCTTGATGGATATCTACATCAACAAGGGTTCAAGAAAGATATTGTTGGTAGAAATATTTATGTACAAATAGATAAAGATAATTTAACAATCATTGAGGTATTTGTGGATGATATAATATTTGGTAGCAATGATGATCGACTAAGTAAGAACTTTTCTACAAAGATGAAAAGTGAGTTCGAGATGTCTTTACTTGGTGAGCTGACATACTTCTTAGGGCTTCAAATATCTTAGCAAGAGAAAGGAATATTTATATGTCAAGCCAAGTACATCAAGGAAATGCTCAAGAAATTCAAAATGGAAGATTGAAAACCCATCCTTAATCTGATGGTAATGGGTTGCAAATTGAGCATAGACGACTCATCTAAGGATGTGGATTAGAGGTTGTACAGATCTATGATTGGTAGTCTTCTATATGCAACAGCCTCTCGGCCAGATGTTATGCAAGCAGTTGGACAAGTAGCAAGATTCGAAGCAACACCAAAAGAATCACATATTATTGCCGTCAAAAGAATTGTTCAATATCTAAAGGGCACAAAAGAATATGGCTTATGGTATTCCAAGGGTAACAATCTCATTATTCAAGCCTTTACAGATGCATATTGGGCAGGAAGCGTTGATGATCGTAAGAGTACTAGTGGAGCAACATTCTATCTAGGTGGTTGTCTCATATCATGGTTGAGCAAAATGAAAACCTCAATCTCGTTATCTACAATGGAAGCAGAATACATTGCAATAGCATCATGTTGTACTCAAGTCCTTTGGATGAAACAAACTTTGCAAGATCTTCAAGTACAATTCAGTGAGCCTATTCCCATATTATGTGACAACACTAGTGCCATCAACATCTCCAAGAATCCTATCATGCATTCAAAAACAAAACACATTCCGATCAAATATCATTTTGTTAGAGAACAAGTCACTGAAAATAATATTAAACTTGAGTATGTTTGTACAAAAGAACAATTTGCTGATATCTTCACTAAACCTTTACCTTGTGAAGCATTTAAATATCTTCATTACAAGCTTGCGAATCTCCCAAGTTCTCATTAGATTACAGGTCTGTAGGATGGTTGTGTGTCAGGGGGAATGGAAGTGTTTATAGGTCTGCAGGATGGTTGTGTTTTAGGGGAAGTTACCCTTTGCCATTGATGTCAAAGGGGGAGAGAATGTTGTAGGAAGATGTGTCATGATCGTAGGGGGAGTATTTGTGTTGCCATCAGTGCCAAAGGGGGAGATTGTTGATCAACGGTTGTCATTGATGTCAACCCAAGCAGCACCAGGCACTAACCTAATATTGAATGGGAATTCTGACCTACCAAATTACTATATTCTATTTCAAGAATGATTTTGATGGTTTCTACTTGTCGAGATGTTTTCGTTGATATATGGCACACCACGTAATTCTTCACGGTTTGAGAGATATTCATGTTTGAAGTTTATACCCCTAGTTAGTGGGCTAAAACCCCATAGGATTATGGCATGGGTCATTGAAAATTCATAATTAATATTTTTTAAGCTCCTAAAATCCCTCCCACGTTCACTTGTTGAAGCCCTTCTCAACTTAATCATTTATATAAATTGTGATCCTCCTTTCCTCCTTATGCAAGGGATTTCGCCATCTGAAACAGGTCATCGTGGAATTTTCACTCTAACTTTTTCTCTATGAAGGTTCAGAAGCTGAAATTTTTATGAGGCGAAGCTGAAATATTGAGGAAGCTGCTATGAAAATTTCAGACCAAAATGCGCAACATGTTTGGAGATATGATCTGTGGAAGTCAGTGTTTTTGCAAGCTCATGAAATTCATCTCAAAGAAGTGGCCTTGGTAAAATCGTCATAACTCTCCCTCTCAGTATCGGGTTGGAATTCCGTAAAAACTGGTAGATAATTCATGGACTTTAGTTTTTTCTCTATTAATTTTAGAGCCAAATGAAGAAAAAGTGACACGTGGTACGCGGTACAAGGTTTCTCTACTGAAATAGTCCATAATTAGGGCATTGTGAGATATTGAGTATAAATCTGTCTTGAAGAATCCAAATTAGGTCAGACCTGTGGCATTGGAAAGATGAATCATAGGAATACTATAGGACCAAAAATCAGATATTAGGGATCTGAAATAGCAGAGATACACCAGATTCGATATCGAGCTCCTAGAAGGCAAAGAAAAATCTAGATCATGTGTTGTCAAGGGCTACAAAGGACTAGACTTTCTAGGGAAGCAAAGCAAAGCAAGGTGTAGTAGAGGGTAGCAGGACAAGATAAGAAACCAAGGTGCATAAAAACAGAAATAATTTCATCACATGAAGCCTTCAAGTGGGCAGCACTGCATATAATCATTGTAAAGGTATCATTGTACTAAGTCATTGTAAATACATTATTGTACAAATTATACTAGCGTCTATCTACCAATAGTTGAAGAGGGAGTGTGGGTGGTCTAGGATAATCATTAGGTGGTTGTGTCATAGTTGGGGTTATGGTCTAGTGTGTCTTATTCTTCTACATCATTCTATAACATTGTAAAGTGGACCATTTTCCCTAGTATGGGAGTCCATTCTTATTTTATTCTTCTATAGGGTGGTGCTAGGGTGAGTGGTAGCTCATTGGGTGTTGCGGCATCCGTTTAGTTGACTACTAAAGAATCAAGGGTGTTGGAGCATCCATCCAATGGGAGTTGGAGAAGAATGCTTTACTAGATTCTAGGAAGTTGGAGGTTTATTTTCAATTGGAGTTGAATATTAAATAATTATTAGAAAAGCATTAGGTGGTTTTTGTCCCGAAGTCTGTTTCCACCTTAAAAAATGTGTGCATTTGTGTTCCTTTTGTTTACTTCTATCATTGTACAAACACTAATAATAACTTAAGATTAAATAATGCTCTAATTGAAAGTAATATTGGTTCACCCCCCCCCCCCCTTAGTATTTCCAACACTCAGCTTGTTTTGGTCAATTTTAATGCTTTGTTGAATTTTTAGGGCAAGTTGGTTGTTAGGACCTTTTTGTATAACTCTATGAATGTTGGTTTCCCATTTGTGGGCAGCATACTTTGAGCCGGTGTCCTCACGAAGGGTGGTCTTTTTCCTGGTTTTTTGAACAAGATTCCCTTCGAAATTGGCTAGTAAAGTAGCTCTGGAGGTAAGTCCTGCATTGTATATTATGTTTCATATTAATAGATTAGTCCAACTTAGAAAAAAAAAATTACACCTCTCACACTCACCTTTCTACTATGACACACTTTTAGTGGTTAAAAATAGGTTTTGAACCCTCAAAACCCGCTTTTCCTAGGTTTAGTCGGAAATCTGGCAATTAATTGAGATGGAAATTAAATAAATGGAGAAAAATAAATATCCACACATGTAAAATGAGGTGGAAAATTATTGAAGAGTTAAAGTGAAGTCACAAGGTGATGTGGACTCCTCAAATCAAGGAAAGGAGATGTGCTCAAATAAAATTGAATTTCTGGCATTAAATTAGAGTTGCTTACTTGGAAATTTGAATTTGCGAAGTTAATTCACATTTGAGAGAATATTTGGTGGATATTTTTAAGAGAAAATGTATCCATATGGGTTACCACCCATATACACTTGTCATTCCATCATAAAATTTGAATTTGGCACAGAAGGGAAGAAGAAACTGTTTTCCACTTGCCAGAATCTGATTTTTACACTTGGAAATGGAGCTCCACATATCAAATTCAAATTTACCTTGTGATATCCTCCCTCTCACCACTTGGAATTTGGTTCTTCATTGGGATTTTATCCCAAATTTCTATATAATGGAGCCATGGGCTCTCATTTTGAATATTCGATACGAGCTATTGTACTTGCGAAAGCACTGCTAATTTGTACACTTTTCAAGAATATCATTAAAAATACCTTGGGGGTCCATTCATGGGTGTTCTTCCTTTGGAGCAGGGTGAGAGCTATTGGTATAATCTTTTTCTATGCTTTTAGTTATTTCATTTTCCATGTATTCTTGTGAGGTTTCTAGTGCAAAAATATCTTGTATTTGTATTTTATTTGAAAGTAGGCTCTAGAGATTGAAAGTTATAGTTTATTTTCAAATAAATTTCTAGAAGTTTCAATTCATTGTCTATTTATCGAAATGTAGATGGACTAATGTGTGACTTGAGTATTGTAGAATAATTGTTTTAGATCAAGCATGAGGGAAAGGCTTCGGGAGACCAAGCCACCCTTGAAGCACCTTCAAAGGAACTCTCATTTGTTATTTGGATTTTCATAGCTTATTTTATAAAAAAGTGTCTTGCAGGGATTCGTTTGGAAATATTTTGTATGCATGCAGTGATTTAAAAATAGTTTACTTTTCATTGTTCTTCATTGAATCATATTTTTCTATTTAAAGAGCTTAATAATGGCTATTCAAAGAGCAGAGTTTAATTATCCTCTTCCACTTAGCCCTTTGTATATTGTTGTGCAATATTATGTGATTTTATTTGTATAACACTTGGTCGGTTTATTATAGCCTTATTTTTCTAACTAGATTTCTTGTAGCAACTTGTGGGATTCACCTTCAAGAAACTACTAACAAATTGTTGCAGGACCTTTGAGCTCAAATGTGAAGTGAGAAGGACTCTCTCTTTTTCCTTTGGTCCTAGGAATTTAAAGAAATTGTTTGAGGAAGGCCAAGTTCCTTTTGTGGCATCTTCTTCTTATCTTGGCTGTGACCATTGAGGAGGCTTAGGCTCTCTTCTTCACTTGTAAACATATGATTTCTATTTAGTCTTTATATTGCAGAATTTTTTCATCAAGGATAAGTATAAGACCTCATGTTTCATTTGTAAGGGTTTTCTTTGAGCTTGTAGGAGGCTTCATAGTCTCTTACCTCTAACAAACAATAAAATTTCTGATTTTGGGAGCATGGGTTTTACCCATTGGCATCCCAATCTCTCCATTTTTGGGAGTGGACTTGAGGTGTGATTTGTTGATCTCTTTAAATTGCATGCATCTCATCTAATTGGTTAATTACCACAATCATGCATTTCATTACTTTCACTAGATATTCCCTTCAATTTGCTACAAGTTTTAAGAGAATTTACTTTCATAGAAAATTCAAATTTTTTATATGCAAGCATCTTTACTTGGGTTTATTTAGCTTGAAATCATACTTCAAATTGCTTATGCTTCACCATTGAGCACACTATACAATCTTAAGTTTGATGCATTAAGTAAAGCTACATTTTATTTCATGACAAGAAAATATATTTCATTGGAAAGTACCCTTATTTGGTGTTGCAAATTTAATTTCATGTTGTTATCTTGGTCTAACATTTGAGTTTTTCTATCATCTCATTTACATTCTCCAAAGTATAACACTAATTGTTTCTCATGTTTTGATCCATAAATCTATTTATCTTGAAAGAATTTACAATACCTTGTGCAAATATTTTCTTGTTTCACTTTTTAGGATTACTTTTGTTTTCCATTTTAAATAACTTTACTTCATTTAGGAAAACAGATTTTAATTTTAAAGAACAATAATTTCAAGGCACTATTTTATCATATGCTTTATGCTTATTTAAATTATGTATTGATGGTTATTTCTCATACTTCATTTTTTTCTTATAAATATTAAGAAGTAATCTATTTAAATCTAAAAACTCTCCTAGAAATCACATCTTTTAACTTAGTTTTCCATTTAGGAACCAACCCCCATAGCTAACCTAGGAGATAGCTTAAATAGAGAGGATCGTGATTAGTGGAAAACCCCTTCTCTATGTCCCTTGCCACCAAAAACACCTTGTGGGGTTAAAGGCTTTTCCCATTAACTAGTAGGTAGGTGGAGGCGGTAAGGTGATAACACTTTTGGTGCCGTTGCTGGGGATATGATTTCTTGTACCTAGGAAATAGAATAAATTTTGGTTTTTTCATATTGGATTTTAGAGTTCGATTCTTCTTCAAGTGGTGACTCCACTTATTTAATTTAATTTTATGCAACGATTTCAGCTTGAAGCCTTCTTCTTGTAGAATTCTTCCTTATCTTGGACATGAACCTCTCTCTGATATCCATTTACTCTTTCAGGGTCAATTGAGCATGAAATCATGAATGATCTGTTTGAATCTTGTGATTTTACTTACATTCCAGGCTGTTCAAATTTTATTCTAGATGAAACCATTGAGGTTGTAAATGAGTTGCCTAGTTTTCTAGGAAACAATGCCATTACCAGTGAAACTCACCCTAGGAATTTCCACCTTTGTGTGAGCAAGTGGTGATATGATATTAACCATGAGGATGCTAAAATGAAACTTTTCATATTTTCATTAGATGGCGATGCTATCGAATGGTTCATAGACTTACCTGTTAATAGTTTTTATTATCTAGAATCAATCATTGATTCCTTTGAAGAAAAATATGGAGATGAAAGAGATATCAAAGAGAAAACTAAAAAAAATGAGAATGTTAGGTATCTCATTAGGGAGTTGACTGAAATTATTAAGGATATGCAATTCAACCAAGATGATCTCATTAAATGCATGGAAATCAATCAAAAAATATTAATAGTAAATCATGCACACACAATAAAGGCCATGGAGGTCAGTCATTATAATCAGACGACCAAAATAGGTTGCTTGGCATGGAAGAAAAGCAAGTGCAATTAATCAACACCATGGAAACAAATCATGCTAATGAAATAAATGTTGTGAAATCTAATCAGATGAGTGTTTGGAATAGGTTGTAGGAAATGGAAAGATTACAAGTACAAAAATTCCAACTTAGGTCATATGAAGAATGGGAAAAGAATAAAGAAATAGATCACAATCCTCCTGATCCACTAAAGAAAGATTCATATTATTATGAGGAGGTCATTTATTCCATTGAAAAATGTATAATTGAAGGTGACCTGGATAGAAAGGAAATTGAAGGGAATCAAATTTATATTTATGAGACTGATCCATCAGCCATGTCAGAGCAGATGCAAAATGGAGAAAGGTAGGTCATTCAAGTCTTGGAAACTTCAAATTTTCCATTTATGCATTTTCAATATCGAGTATAAAGGTCTACTTTGATCACATCAACATAAACATCACAACCTATTAAAAATAAAAAATAAAAAAGTGAAAAGGATTTGGAAAATTTAATGATCATGTACAACACAATGTTGGGACGAATCGAAGTCTTAAGATATTCAGAATTGGACAAGACATGTAGAAAAGGAAACCCATGGATCTACCAGAATGTAGGCAGGTTCTCAGCATGAACTTCATTGGGGACATCTGATGTCATGGGGCATATTTTTGTATCATATTTCTAACCTTATCCCTTGTCATTTTCTTCAACAGATTTATCTCATCAATAAATTGTTATTTTATGCTCTGAGAATAAAATTTCCATTTCGGTACTTAATTTAATTTGATGATATTTTGAATGGATACTGCTAATATATATCTTTGGTTTGTAGACGTAGATTCCAGGTTCTTTCATATTATCACTTCATATCGAGCATGCATCCCCATATGGAGCCAAATGTTGACCACTAGAGTGGCACCTAATGATAATGTGAAAACGCCATGCCCAAGGATGAAATATAAGACATTTGTACCATCAGATATCATCAAATATCATCAGTTCAACATATTTTTTGAACTCTACTTCTACTTCTTATCATTTTTTCTTGTACCCAAATTCCACACCGTACAAGGAATTGTAATAACTGATGTTAGTAATGTTGAATTTGAGTCAGTATTGAGTCTGTAATAGGCCTAGGTAGCCTGGGACCTTGTCAACAAGTGAGTATTACTATGGGAGGTTTTTTTTACTTGGTTAATTATCACCTTCCTATAAGGACTTAATAATTAATTCAGTTTTTTCCTCAAATTTTACCCCAAAGGAAGAGTAAGGCTTGATGGTAAGGCCTTTGGTGACTCCTAGTGTGTATAGTCAATGTAAATTACCATATTATATCACACAAAACATTTCATGGAATTTGGTTAGTTCTAGGTAGTGTTTTTTTAATTTTTTAGATTTCTCGCAAGTCGAAATTGCAATAGAAATGCTAATTGAATTGTAATAAATGTTTTCGATAGAATTTGTATGGGGTATGAGTAATAAAAATTACACCTCTCACCCTCAAATTTATACTATGACACACTTTGAGGGGTTTAAAATAGAATTTGACCTCTCAAAACCCACTTTTCCTAAATTTAGTGCAAAATCTCGCAATTAATTAGGCCAAAAAATAAATAAATGGAGAAAAATAAATATCCACACATGAAAAATGAGGTGGAAATAAGGTGGAAAATGATGATGGAGTTAAAGTGAAGTAAACAGGTGATATGGACTCCTAAAATAAATGAAAGGACATGTTCTCAAATATAATTGAATTTCTGGCATTAACTGAGAGTTGCTTACTTGGAAATTCCAATTTGTGAATTTAATGCACATTTGGGAGGTTCTGGGAGAATATTTGGTCGATAATTTTGTTGTAAATTGTCCCCATATGGGTTACCACCCATATACACTTTTCTTTCCATCATAAATTTCGAATTTGGCACATAAGGGAATAATAAAATGATGTACACTTGAAAGAATCCGATTTTTACACCTGGAGATGGAGCTCTGCATATCAAATTCGAATTTTCCTTGTGATCTCCTACCTCTCAACACATGACATTTGGTTCTTCATTGGGAATTTCTCCCAAATTTCTATATAATAGATCCATCCGCTCTCATTTTGGATATTGGATATGAGCTATTGTGCTTTTGGAAGCACTGCTACTTTGTACACTTTTCAAGAATATCAATAAAAAGACTTTGGGGGTCCATTCATGGGTGTTATTCCTTTGGAGCATGGTGCATTAGGAGCTATTGGTACAATATTTTCTATGTTTTGAGTTATTTATTTTCCATGTACTCTTGTAAAGTTATACTGTACAAATATCTTGTATTACATTTGATTTGAAAGTAGGCTCTAGAGGTTGAGAGTTCTAGTTTATTTTCAAATAATTCTCTAGAAGTTTCAATTCATTGTTTTCTTATCTAAATATACATGGAATAATGTGTGACTTGAGTATTGTAGAAGAATTATTTTTGGATCAAGAATGAGGGGAAGTTTTTGGGAGACCAACCCACTCTTGAATCACCTTCAAAGGAACTCTCGTTTGTTATTTTACAAAAAAAGTGTCTTGCAGGGATTCATTTTGATATAGTTTGTATGGATGAAATCATTTAAAAATATTTTACTTTTCATTGTTCTTCATTGGATCATATTTTTCTATTTAAAGAGCTTAAGCATGGCTAAACAAAGAGGAGAGTTTACTCATTATTTTTGGCTTAGCTCTTTGTAGATTGTTGTGAAATATTTTGTGATTTTCTTTGTCTAACACTTGGTTGGTTTTTTGTAGCCTTATTTTTCTAAATTTTTTTCTTGTAGAAACTCGTGGGATTCACCTTTAAGAAACTACTAACAAATTTTTGCAGGACCTTTCAGCTTTAATTTCAAACAAGGAGGACTCTCTCTTTTTCCTTTGGTCGTGAGAAGTTAAGGAGCTTGTTTGAGGAAGGTCAAGTTCCTTTTGTGGCTTCTTCTTTCTCTCTTAGACATAAGCATTGAGGAGGATTAGCGTCTCTTCTTCACTTGTAAAAATATGATTTCTATTGAGTCTTTATATTGCAGAAATCTCTCATCAAGGATAAGTCTAAGACCTCAAGTTTCATTTGTAAATGTTTTCCTTGAGCTTGTAGGAGGCTTCATAGTCTCTTACCTCTAAAAACCAATAATATTTCCGATTTTGAGAGCGTGGATTTTACCCATTGGCATCGCAATCTCTCCATTTTTTGGAAAGGACTTGTGGTGTGATTTGTTGATCTCTTTAAATTGCATGCATCTCATCTAATTCATAACCATGCATTTCATTCGTCACTAGATATTCACTTAGATTTGATACAAGTTTTAAGACCATTTACTTTGATAACATTCAGATTTTTTATATGAAAGCATCTTTACTTGAGTTTATTTAGCTTGAAATCATACTTCAAATTTTCTTATGCCTCACCATTGAGAACACTCTACAATCTTAAGTTTGATGCCTTAAGTAAAGCTACATTTTATTTCATGAGAAGCAAATATATTTCAAGTTGAAGTTGGATCTTCAATCTCATGTTAGTTTACTTTTACATCTTACATGCCCCAAGCATGACTAAAATATACCTCCAACTTATGTTGGTTGAATAGATATTTTGGGGACCCTCTACCTCTATGGACTCCTTACTATGAGATCCAAGCCTTTGGGCGAGGGTGAGGTCTATGTATTAGAGTCCAATTGTAATCTTGCTTTAGAGCTAACTAATTAAATAAACCAAAAGCACTATATCATCACATTTACTTGAAAATTTCTCAATTTTTTTGCTATATTGATGGTTTAAAGTTTCACATGCAAATCTTATCTCAAGAAGCACTTTGGATGCAAACATTTTAATTTCTTAAATTTTGCAACAAGTTTAATTCTATGGTACCTGGAAATTTGCTTAATTTTGCAACTTCATTGCATGTTTCCATCTTAATGGTCATTAGGCTTATGGATGATTGATATATCTTGTTTCATTGGCAAGTAACCTTATTTGGTGTTGCAAATTTGATTGCATGTTGTTATCTTCATCTAACATTTTAGTTTTTCTATCATCTCATTTACCTTCTCCAAAGTACAACACTAATTGTTTCCTTTTGAGAAAGATAGTCTCTCATGTTTTGATTCATAAATCTATTTATCTTGAAATAATTTCCAATATCTTGGGCTAGCATTTTCTTGTTTCAGTTTTCAGGATTACTTTTGCTTTCCACTTGAAAGCATTTTACTTCATTTAAGAAAATAGAATTTCATTTTAAATAGCAATACTTTGAAGGCACTAGTTTTTCATATTCTTTATGCTTATTTAAATTATGCATTGATGTTTATTGCTCATAACACTTTTTGCTTATAAATCTTAAGGAGTAATCTATTTGTCTCTAAAAACTCTCCTAGAAACTCACATAATTTAACTTAGTTTTCCATTTAGGGACCACTCCCCATAGCTAACCTAAGACATAGCTTAAACATGGAGGGATGGGATTAGTGCGACAACCCCTTTTCCGATTCCCTTGTCGCCAACCACACCTTTTGTGGTTAAAGGATTTTCCCACTAAATAGTAGGTAGGTGTAAGCGACAAAGTGATAATATTTTTGGTGCCGTTGCCGGGGACAAGCTTTCTTGTACCTGGGAAATCAACTAAATTTTGGTTTTTGCATATTGGATTTTGGAGTTAGATTCTTGTTCAAGTGGCAACTAAACTTATTTCATTTTCTACAAGGATTTCTACTTGAATCCTTCTTCTTGTAGAATTCTTGCTAATCTTGGACATGAACCTCTCTCTGATATCCATTTGCTATTTCAGGGTCAATTGAGCATGAAATCATGAATGATCTGTTCGCCCCTTGTGATTTTACTAACATTACAGGCTATCTAAATTTTATTCTGAATGAAGCAATTGAGGTTGTTGATGAGTTACCTAGTTTTCTAGGTAACAATGCCATTACCACATAAACTTGGTTAGGAATTTTGACCTTTGTGTGAGAAAATGGTGCCATGATATTGACCACGAGGAAATTAATATGAAAAATTTCATCTTTTCATTAGATGGTGATGCTATGTATTATTTCATAGAATTCCCTGCTAACAGTTTTTATTCTCTAGAATCAATCATTGATTCCTTTGAAGAAAGATATGGGGATGTATGAAATATCAAATAGAAAACTCAAGAAAATGAGAATGATATGGATCTCATTAGGGAGTTGACTCAAATGATTAAGGATATACAATTAAACCAAGCTCAACTAATTAAAAACATGGAACTCAATCAAATAAGATTAATACTAAATCATGCACACACAATAAAGGCCATGGAGGTCAGTGATTCTAATTAGATGACCTCTATTCAAAACAGGTTTCTCACCATGGAAGAAAAATAAGTGAAATTAATAAGCACCATGGAAACAAATCATGCTAAGGAAATAAATGTTATGAAGGAAAATTATATGAATTTCTAGAATAGGTTGGAGGAAATGGAAAGATTACAAGTATAAAAATTCTAGCTTTGATCAAATGACGAATGGGAAAAGAATAAAGAAACATATCACAAGCATCTTGATCCACTAAATAAATATTCATATTATTATGATGAGGTCATTTATTACATCAAAAAATGGCTAATTGAAGGTGACCTGGATAGCAAGGAAACTGTGGGGAATCAGGTTTATACTTATGAGATAGATCCATCACGCATGTTAGAGAAAATACAAAGTGGAGAAGGTAGGTGACTAAAGTCTTGAAAACTTCAAATTTTCCATCTATGCATTTTCAATATTGGATAGAAAGTTCTAATTTGGTCACATCAACATCAGAACCTATTAAGAAGAAAATAAAAAAGTGGAAAGGATATGGAAAATTTGATGATCATGTACAACACAATATTGGGATAGATCAAAGTTCTAAGAGATTCAAAATTGGACAAGGAACATTAGAAAAGTAGCCGATGGATCTGCCAGAAAGTAGGCAGGTTTTCAGCATGAAATTCATTAGGGACATCTGATGCCATGGGGCATATTTTTGTATCATATTTATAACCTTATCCCTTATAATTTTGTTTAATAGATTTATTTCATCAATAAATTATTATTTTATGCTCTTAGAGTAAAGTTTCCATTTCGGTACTTGATTTTATTTGATGATATTTTGAATGGATACTGCTAATATATATATTTGGTTGGTGGATGCAGATTCCAGCTTCTTGGACACTATCACTTCATATCGAGCATGCATCCCCATATGGAGCCAAATGTTGACCACTTGCGTGGCAACCGATGATAATGTGAAGACTCCATGCCCAAGGATGATCAAGGACACATTTTTACCATTGGATATAATCAAATATCATCAGTCCAATAGATTTTTTAAACTCTACTTCTATTTCTCATCATTTTCTCTTGTACCCAGATTCCATGCCCTATGTAGAATCGTAATAAGTGATTTTAGAAATGTTGAATTTGATTCAGTATTGAGTCTGTAATAGGCCTAGGTATCTTGGGACCTTTCCAACAAGTGAGTATTACTCTAGGAGGTTTTTTTACTCGGTTAATTATCATCTCCCTATCATGACTTAATAATTAATTGAGTTTTTCCTCCAATTTTATCCCAAAGGCAGAGTAAAACATGATGGTGAGGCCTTGGGTGAGTGATAGTGCCTAGAGTCAATTTATATTACCATACTAGATCACACAAAAAAATTGGTGGAATTTGGTTAGGTCTAGGTAGTGCTTTTTTAATTTTTTAGATTTCTCGTAATTCGAAAATTGCAATAAAAATTGTAATTGAATTGTAATAAGTGTTGCCTAAGAAATTTTTATGGGGTTGAGTAATCAAAATTACACCTCTCACCCTCATATTTATACCATGAAACACCTTGAGGGGTTAAAAATAGGTTTTGAACCCTCAAAACCCACTTTTCCCAAGTTTGGTGGGACATCTCGCAATTAATTAAGCTAAAAATTAAATAAATGGAGAAAATTAAATATCCACACATCCTAAATGAGGTGGAAATGAGGTGGAAAATTATGGAGGATTTAAAGTGAAGTCACTAGGTGATTTGGCCTCATAAAATCAATTAAAGGACATGTGGTCATATAAAATTGAATTTTCGGCATTAAATGAGAGTCACTTAATTGGAAATTAGAATTTGTGAAGTTAATGCACATTTTGGAGGATTTGGGAGAATATTTGGTGGATATTTTTGTCGGAAATTCTCTCCATATGGGTTACCACCTATTAGCACCCGGTAAATTTGTGAAGGCTTAAGAAAGAACTACGGTGGTGCAACATCAAACCGCTTTGGAATCGAGGACCTAGCCTTCCTAGATTCAGAGAGGGCTCTCTCTGCTAGATATAGGTTTGTTTATAGGGGAATTTTAGGCTAGATATTAGTGCATAGGGTTTTTTTTGAAGATTTATGGTTGAGGGAGAAGAAGAGGTCCATTGGGCTATGGAGTCAAACATGTGTAAACAAATTCAAATAGATGAATACCTAAGGTCAGGTGCAACTAGGAAAACTAGCCATGACAATGGATCTTAACAACTCATGAGATGGAAAGGAGAATGAGATTAAGGTTCAATGTAAATGCAGAGCAGTCTGTCTCTGAATTCTTCATCCAGGTCTCATAGGAAAACATAACATACTTTTTGAATATTGAGCAGGGTACCCCATGGTAAATCATACATAAAATTTTCTATCTGGAATAAAGAAAAGAAAACAGTATGATAAAACAAGAGAATGACAAATTACATAAGGGAAGCACTTCGCCACAGAACATGACACAAGAATATGGAAAACAACATCATCTTTTACTCATATAATGAGAGTGTTTACAACCAGCTAAGTCTATTACAATGGTTTTTTCCCCTTCTGTGCCTCCTTCGTACCGATAATTCATATAATATTTATAGAAAACTTATGTTGGTTAATCTGTCTATTGTAGTGAATAAATTCAAGAAGAAACTGGACCAGTGGAAACATGCAGGCGGTGATAAGATGAGCTTGGCCTTCAACAGTGGCTTTTAGAAGTCTGTTATTAATTGTGCAATGATAAAGATCTAGCTGATGTGATGCCGAAGTGGCGAGGAATTCTGTGACACCTTCTCTCTTCATCTTTAGAAAAATGTAGTGCGATTGTTAAATTGATGAGTTGCTTGAATCAATATTTCTGCTTAATGTGTTCACTCCCCCTTTTGCTCATTATCGGGTCGTATTCTTCCACAAGTCTTTATGCCTTGTTTTACCTATTTCTTCATAAAATGGCGCACAAAACTCATAAGCCTAGACTTTAAATCCTTTATATTTCATCTTGGAACCAGATTGCATCTGTTCCAACATCACACTTTGCATTTTGTTGTATTTAACTTTTCCTTATCACTTATCTTTTAAACTTGCGCTGAGCGCTATGCGATCTGGTCCCACCTGGCATCGCACATCACACTTCAACGACATTATCACTTACCTCCCATGGTTATCCTTTAAAAAATTTTATTTGTGATTTTCGATCGGCCCCCACTGCATCAGACATTGCACTTTGGCGATTTTAACATGAACCCTATGTAGTTATCGTTTAAAACTTGCGATTTGTGATTTGCGATCGGGCCCCATTACATCACACGTCGCACTTTGGTGATAATAACACTTACCCTTTGCACTTAACTTTTAGAACTTGTGATGTGTGGTTTGTTGGACAAGGCCACGTAATCTGTCACGTCATCTTGCCACGTCACTTCCACGTCACCTTGCCACATCACCTTGCCACATCATCATAAATGAACTGTGATCCATAGGGTCGAGGCCACATCATTTTCCACATCACCATCCCATGTCACTGCCACATATCTTGCCATGTCACCTTGCCACATCATCGCATATTGCACATCAGCAAATTTAACATTTACCTTCGCACTTATTCTTTAAAAATTATGATTTGCGATTTTTTATTGGGCCCCAACGCATTACATATCACCCTTCAGAGATTTTAAAATTTACCTGTCATGGCTATACTGTAAAATTTGTGATTTGTGATTATATCTCTACCATCCATCTCTCCACCTCAATTTTACGCTTTGATCCTGACTGCCTATTTTCCCCTTTGCGCCTCCTCCAAAATCCTTAAGCTCTTTTACAGGAAATATGCCATTTCCCTGCTTTATCTTATTTAAAAATAAATGGGGTGGGCTCTAGCTATCACCACGTAATGTCATTTATCGAAACCTGAAACCATTTGTGGGGGTGCTCAAGCGGTTTTTTCGAATTTCAAGGGAGTGTTCCCGTAGTTAATGTCAACTGTTCATTTTGAGTAGATTTAACAAGACTACTTGCAGGGGCACCCCTTTGTATAAATATCATGTAATTTTTCCTTCTGGGTTGCCCTTGGATATGGGCGCAATGAATATGATCCTTTTTTGTACTCAAACTTGGAATAATGATAACGATTGCGAAGTGCGGATGTGAAAAGGTAAGGAGTTGGGGGGGGGGGGGGTAAAGTTATTTGTAGTTTATATGATATATATACATGTATGAAGTGGCCTGAAGAGGGTTTTGGGTTTAAAAGAGATTCAAATCACTCAACTATGGGTTTTGAAAGGAATGAGGCATGGGACTTAGGAACACAGAAAAATGATAGGGAAAAGAGGGAAATGGAATGAATTAGGGTATTTTTGCCACCATCACACACAATCAACAACACTTTCCTCTTTCAACTAAAATGAAAGGCATATATATTTTTTTAATTCTCTTGATAGTCAGGATTTCCATTCTTTTACTGAAAATAAATGATAGCCATGGAATATTATTTTCCATATGAAAAATCTAAGAAATAATTAGTCACCTGGTGATACTGTGAAATACAGGAGTGTAACTATGGCTCTAGCTAGGGATGGCAGCTCCTTTAGGAGGTGGCAAGAACACCATAGACTAGTGGCTCGATCCTTTGGGTTGATCCCAAATCTGCAACTTAATTTTCTACAAAAACTCTGTATCCAATTGGGAGATTGTTTGGTGTGGAGCCTGATTATCTTCTTTATTTTGTATCACATCATTGGACCCCTATTATTAGTGGGCAGCCATTCCGCCTGTAATTAAACGCTACCTAGGGGGTCTATGGGGGGCAGCTGCGACTTTATGGATCCCCCCTGGTAGGGGGTTTATGGGGTAGCACCCTCGAAGCTAAAAACAGATGTAAAATTGCCTTGTAAAAGTATTATAATTTCTAGTCAATCTGGGTCGTTCATTAGGAAGATGATTTGATGGTAGATGTTATGTTTAATTTAGGGTTTTTTTCCCTTGAAGTAAACTGCTCATTTTGTATGAGGGTATTGTATTGCGGTTGTGTATGGTATGTGTATTCTCATAGTGAGAAACAAATAGGGACATTGTGAGAAAGAACAGAGGATATTACAGTGGATTTGTTGTAGGTTGTGCCTCTTGAATTTGATGGATAATAAAAAGGAAGGACTGGTTATTTGGGGTGGACGTAGTCAAAAAAGGGTGAACTACATATATGTATGTTTCTCTGGTTTTATGTGTTTTGTGTGTTTTTGTTTTCGCATATTATATGTGTTGCATTGTTCTATAATATATAATTTTCTAACTAGTATTAGAGCCGAAGGTCTATTTGGCTGATAAAATTGCAAGAAGAAGGGTTCCTGGTTTGAGTGGGAGCAATAGCAGAAGATGGTAAGTTTAGGGTCAAGAAATTTAATGGCCAAAACTTCCCGTTGTGGAAGATGCAGATGGAATATTATCTGTATCAGAAAGATATGTACCTACCACTGAGTGGAAAAAGAAATAAGCCGATGACTATTACAGGTGCAGAATAGGACATTCTCGATAGAAAGGCACTTGGAACAGTACGGTTGTGCCTCGCGGCATCGGTAGCCTTCAGTATTTCAAAGGAAACAACAACAGAGGGTTTGAATAAGGAATTGGAAAAAATATAGGAAAATAACTCGGCCTCAAACAAGGTATTTCCTATGAAACGTTTATTTAATATGAGGATGTCAGAAGGTGGATATGTTGCAGACCATTTAAATGATTTTAATATAGTTACCAGTTAGTTAAGTTTGGTAGGGTTAAATTTGATGATGAAGTTAAGGCTCTGTTATTTTTGTGCTCATTTCGAGAAAGTTGGAATGGTTTAGTTATGGCCATTAGTAACTCTGTCTCTGGATCTAGTACTTTAAAGTTTGATGATATTTTCGGTGCTATCCTTAGCGAGGAAATGCGACGAAAAAGCTCTGATGAGACATCAGGTAATGATTTAAGTGCAGAGTATAGGGGAAGAATAATGGAAAGAGGAAATAGCTCTGGATATCGCATTAAATCAAGGAGAGGGAGATGAAAGTCTAGATCGGGGATAGTGTGTTAGAAATGTGGAAAGAAAGGACACTTGATGAAATACTGTAAATATCAGAAGAGAAAAAAGAAGACGCACAGAAGGGAAAAAATCATGAAGAAAATGTGACAGGTGATGTGTTACAAGATGCTTTGATTCTTTCTTTTGAAAATGTTACTAATTCCTGGGTGGTAGATTCACGGGCCTCATTCCATGCCACGCCAGATAAGAGATATTTTCATGACTATGTTCAAGGAGATTTTGGAAAAGTTCGTTTGGGTGATGACAAACCCTATAAAATTTTTGTAATGGGTAAAGTTCTTGTAAAACAATAGAATAGAAACCAATGGCTATTAAAGGAGGTAAGGCATGTTCCAGATCTGAAGAAAAATATGATTTCAACAAGGTAGTTAGGCGGTGAAGGTTGTGTGACAACTTTCACAGATAAAAATTGGAAGGTCACCAAAGAATCCGTGGTAATAGAAAAAGGAGAAAAGGTTGATACATTGTATTTATGCAATGGTATTTCTAACTCTATTAATGCTTTAACATCCAAAGGAGCAGATGCAACATTATGGCATCATAGGCTCGGACACATGAGTGAGAAGGCGATGAAGATTTTTCACTCAAGAAATTTATTCCTGGGTTTGAAGAATATTGATTTGGATTTCTGTGAGAATTCCAACTATGAAAAACAGAAGAGAGTCAGATTTCTCAGAGTTGGGAAAGAAAAGAAGAGAGAAAAATTAGAGCTTGTGCATAGAGATGTATGGGGACTTGCTCAGGTATCATTTCTTAGTGGCTCTTGTTATTATGTTACTTTTATTTATGATCCAACTATGAAAACTTGGATTTATTATTTTCAGAGTAAATCTGATGTATTTGATACTTTTAAGAAATTGAAAGCTTTAGTTGATATTGAGACAGGAAATAAGTTGAAGTGTCTCAGATTAGAAAATGGAGGTGAATATTGCATCATAGAGTTTGATAGGTACTATTCAGAGCATGGAATTCACAGAGAGAAGACACTTCAAAGAACACCACAAGAAAATGGTGTGTCAGAAAGCATGAAAAGAAAAATCATGGAGCGTGCAAGGTGTATGAGATTGCATGCAATATTGCCTTTAGAATTTTGGGCAGATGCTGTAGATAGTGTTGCTTATCTAATAAACATAGGGCCTTCAATTTCCTTGGATGGTGGTATTTGAGAGGAGGCATGGACATGTATAAAGGTAAACTACTCATTTTTAAAGCCTTTTGTTTGTGAGGCCTTTCTCCATATTAATAAATAAAATAGAACAAAGCTTGAGGCAAAATCAAAGAAATGTACCTTTATTCGATATGGTGTTAATGATTTTGGTTATCGCTTATATGATTATGAAAATAACAAAATCATTAGGAGAAAAGATGTAATTTTCAATGAAAAGGTCTTATATAAGAATCAGTTGCAGGAAAAGAAACAGGAAAAAGAAAACAAAGAATAAAAAGTTCTTAATGAGATCACAGAAAAATAAAAAGTTCCTAAAAATAATAATAATCATCAACCACAACAATAGAAACCACCACAACAGGAAAATACACCTTAAACACATGAAAGTGGTGTTAGAAGATCTACCATGATAAGTAGAACCCCTAAACGATACTCTCCTTCATTATATTATTTATTGTTGAATAATTCTAGTGAACCTAAATGTTATGAAGAAGCAATGCAAGTTGAAACCAGGAACAAGTGGGAGCTAGTCATGGAAGAAGAGGTGGAATCCTTAATACATAAATAGACTTGGGACTTAGTTAGGTTGCTTTCAAGTAAAAAAAAATTGCATCATAAATGGGTTTACAGGCTGATGGAAGAAGATGGAGGAAAAAAAAGGTACAAATATAGAATTGTGGTGAAGGGGTTTGCACAGAAGAAAGGTATTGATTTTGATGAAATATATTCTCTTGTTGTTAAGAGGACTTCAATTAGAACTTTTTAAGTCTTGTAGTAGCAGAAGATTTGCATCTTGAACAGTTAGATGTAAAGACAACATTTCTCCATGGAGATTTGGAGGAAGAGATCTATATGCATCAACCAGAAGGATATGAGGTCAAAGGGAAAGAAAAATTAGTGTGAAAGTTAAAGAAGAGATTATATGGCTTAAAACAAGCTCCAAGGCAGCGATATCTAAAATTTGATAGGTTTATGTATGAACAAGGTTATAATAGATGTCACTCTTATCATTATGTTTATCTATAAAATAAAAATGATGTAAACTATATTATATTGTTATTTTATGTAGATGACATGCTTGTTTCAAGGTCTAACATGCAGGGAAAAAATGTGCTCAAAAGAAAATTGGCAAATTCGTTTGCAATGAAGGATTTGGGAGCTACAAAATAAATCCTTGGTATGAGAATAACTAGAGATAGGAAAAATTGCAAACTAACACTGTCTCAGAAGGAGTACATACAAAGGGTGTTGAAAATATTTAATATGTAGAATGAAAAACCAATTAGTACACATTTTTCTAGCCATTTCAAACTTAGTAAGGAGATGTGCCCCAAGACCCAAGAATAAATGGATTATATGTCTAAAGTTCCATATGCATCAACCTTTGGAAGCTTAATGTATACAATGGTCTGCACAAGGCCTAATATTACACATGCAGTGGG
The DNA here is from genome assembly GCA_034641835.2 of Pinus albicaulis. Classification (NCBI taxonomy): domain Eukaryota; kingdom Viridiplantae; phylum Streptophyta; class Pinopsida; order Pinales; family Pinaceae; genus Pinus; species Pinus albicaulis. The sequence goes on along the minus strand of CM076574.1, from coordinate 637,045,041 downwards.
AGTTATAAGAAAGTACATGAAAAATCTAGTAAAAGAACATTCAATGGAAGTGAAATGGATTCTCAGATATTTGAGAGGTACCACAAATCAAGCATTATGCTTTGGTGGTTTAAAAATTTTTCTACAAGGATATGTTGATGCAGATATAGCAGGTGACAGAGATAATAGGAGGAGCACTACAGGGTATGTATTTATTTTATGTGGAATGGTTGTCACTTGGGTTTAAAAAATCAAAAGTGTTGTTGCAATTTTAACAACAGAAGAAAAGTATTTTGTTGCTACAGAGGCTAGTAAAGAAATTATTTGGTTACAAAGGTTTATGGATGAATTGGGTAAGAAGAAGGATATGGGCATGTTAAAGAATGATAGCCAAAGTGCCATTCATATTACAAAGAACTCATCATTTAATTCCAGGACTAAACACATACAATTCAAGTACTATTTAATACAGTCAGTGTTGGAAGATGGACAGTTGAAGCTGGAAAAGATACACACTACCCAGAATCCTGCAGATATGCTAACAAAAGTTGGAACTAGGGAGAAACTGAGATTATGCTTAGTTTCAATTTGTCTTCAAGTATGATGATGAATACGAGGAAAAAATAGGTCCAAAGTGGAGTCTTTTTCCAGCAAATGAAGTAGTGGTGGAGTTGCTACAATCAGTCTCCAAGTGGGAGATTGTTGGGTATGAAGCCTGATTATCTTCTTTATTTTTTATCACATCATTGGACCCTTGTTATTAATGGGTTGGCAACACCGCTTGTAATTAAATGCTACTTGGGGGGTCTAGGGGGGATGGTTGCGACTTTGTGGAGCCCCCCCTGGTGGGGGGTTTTGGGGACAGTACCCCCGAAGCTAAAAACAAATGTAAAATTGCCTTGTAAAAGTATTATAATTTCTAGTCAATCTCGGTCAGTCATTAGGAAGATGATATGATGGTAGAAGTTATGTTTAATTTAAGGTTTTTTTTACCTAGAAGGCAACCGCTCATTTTTTATGAGGGTACTGTATTGCGGCTGTTTATGGTATGTGTATTCTCATAGCGAAAAAAAGGTAGGTAGACTGTGAGAAAGAACAAAGGATATTACAACAGATCTTTTGTAGGTTGTGTCTCTTCATTTTGCTAGATAATAGAAAGGAAGGACTGCTTTTTCAGGGTGGACGTAGCCCAAACTTGGTGAACCACGTATATATGTGTCTCTCTTGTTTATGTGTTTTGTGTTCTTGTGTTTTCACATATTTTATGTGTTTTGATTGCTCTGTAATATATAATTTTCTAACACTTGAAACCCCATCTTCAGTTTGGTACTTGAAAGTACAATCATCTTCAATATGTAATTCAAGAGGCAGTACAATTTCCTCTTGCTTGGGGGAAGGAATATTTTCCGAGAATTCTTTAGGATCTCACAAATTATATGACTAAATTTGATAATTAAAAATTTCAATACCAGTTTCATATCATTCAACAACTATCTTCATAAAAAATGCTCTAGCTTCAAGACGAAATTTGCTTGATTTTAAAATGAGAAAGACAGCCTCTAGGAAATCTTTATCAAGCTGAAATTATGATAAATGGTTCATGAATGCATTTAAAACTTTAATAGATAGAAGGTCTACCACAAAAATTTTCATCTTTTTCTATAGAAGATCTGGTCAACATGTTGTGGAGTCACCATGCATGCTCAAAATTTGGTTTCTTTGAACCATGGAGTCACCAGGTGAATAATGCAGCCTTCTTGTGTCTGGTCACTTTTCACCATCAGTAATTAGATCTTAACTTTGATGTACTTTCCGAGGAATATAAATTCTTTCCCTAGTATGTTCGCCATTATGTTAGCACCCTGTAAATTTCTGAAGGGTGATGACAGAACTACAGTGGTGCAACATCAAACTGCTTTGGAATCAAGGACCTAGCCTTCCTTGACTCAGAGAGGGCTCTGTATGTTAGATATTGCTTTGTTTATGGGGTCATTTTAGGGTAGCTATTAGTGCATAGGGGTTGGTTTGAAGATTTATGATTGAAGCAACAAAAGAGGGCCATTGGGAAATGGAGTCAAACATCTGTAAACAAATTCAAATAGATGAATAACTAAGGTCAAGTGCAACCAAGAAAGCTAGCCATGAAAATGGATCTTAACACCTAGTGAGATGGAAAGGAGGAGATTAGGGTTCAACATAAATGCAAAGAAATTCGTCTCTAAATTTTTCATCTAGGTCTTAGAGGAAAACATAATGTACTATTTCAAGACTAAGCAGGGTACCCCATGGTAAATCCTACAAAAAGTTTTCTATTCTCAGTAAAGAAAAGAAACTAGTATGAGAAAAAAGGAGAATGAAAAACTACATAAGGGAAGCACTTCACCACAGAACATGACACAAAATACTGGAAACCGATATTGTTGGGAATAATACTGAGAGGGGGGGTGAATTAGTATTTAGAGCTTACTGATAATTTAACTTTTTCTTTGCTGAATTCCATACACGACTTTGATCAACCCAACTCGCATATAAACGCGCATATACCAAAAGAAACTTTTCGTATACTTATATAATTTTATTGTTAGAAATAACTTTCAGAAAAAATATTTAACTCAAATTATCAGTCATGCATCTATTTGTTAAGAATTAAATATGTGCAGTAACAACAGAATAAATCATCACAAAAGAGCAACACACATGAACACCAAGATTTAAGGTGGAAACCCAATTTGGGAGAAAACCACCGCTGCTGTTATCTCTGTGTTCAATATTTATTATATGGAAAACTTCTTACAATATTGTACTGATGCAGACTCATATTAGTACGCAGGCATCTACTTGCAGAAGGCTGCAACACTCTCTCATTTTCTAGCAGCACATGGAAGGGAGCTACAACCCCTTAACCTCGTTTACCAGCCACTATTGGAAGGGAGCTTCAACCCCTGATCAGAACAACAAATTCTACTGGTAGGAGGCTTCTACTTCCCTACTGAAGGCTTCAACCCTCAAAACCACTTCAGACCATGTTTCATCAATTTTCATACTGGATCACACAGCTTCAACACAACCCTTCATAAAGAACAACAATAATAAACTTCACCCAATACATCAAACCGAACAGTGAGATCACTATCATCAGAACACTGTAATAACCGGATTTCAGAATCAATATGCAGAATCAAATTCAACTGTGAACATTTATTATCTCAAAAATCATACGCTACTTTGCTTCACTAAACTCGCATGTATACGCACTTTCCTTATCACCAACCTGGGAATAGATCTGTGAATATTGTTTTTTCAGAATATATTCAGATATATTTTCAGAATGTAGAACCCTTGATCAGTCAGTCATCATAACACATATTTTCTCACTCATTGATTAGATTTGTACATAATCAACTTAGCAGCATATACAACAATCAAGAAACCCAGATCTACATTGATAGACAGATGAAAGATAGCATCAATAACAGAAAACCTCTTTAATAAGATTCAGAGATCCCTAACTTCCATATGTGACTTTTATGAAGAAAAGCCGCATGTATACATGCTTTTCTGAGATGAACTAGCATATAGATTTGTCAATATTTATTATGCAGAATTTTTCATATCTATAGAACTTACCCATATTTATTCACTCCACTTCAACAAATATCCACCAAGTCTCAGATCTAATCATTTCTTCAATTGATCATGCAAGAACGTAGTGATTTTCAGGTCTAGAGATCTTGATCCATCAACTATCCAAGGGTGGACCATAAATTCAGATTGATCAATAAAACAGAGTTCATCCCATGTATATATACTTCAGAGAGAAGTATTTAGTGATAGCCCTTACACATTCACACCTTTCCACTATGATCTTCTTCTCCTTATATATATTTATCCTTTGCCAATACCATGAGTCAAAACGACACCGATGCCGATGGTATTTTTGGACAAAATCAAATTGATGACATGGCACTCAATCCTGTGGGCTAATACCATGGTAATGCCTCCTGGTATTATCTTTTTGGACTGCAAAAGGCATACGCAAATTGGATCATTCTTATCTTCATGTATATGCAACTTCGCCTTTACAAACTCGCTTATAGAATCTTGAAAAAGAATATTACCAAATATTCTGCTGGACATTACAGATTACTTTTGATGGACTCCTGAGCTTCTACTGAAGACATATACTTCATCTTTTATGAGAGAGTTTCCATCAAGGACAACATATTAATACATAGGAATCATATTGCCATCAATATCCCCCTTTGGACTTGATGGCAACCATGATGGTGTTTGATCACCACAACAGATATATACATTAAACATAACCATTATTCACACACCCGAAACCTTCTCCCCCTTTGACATCAAGAGCAAAGGGCACTATTTTTACCATGCTCCCCTTGAGTTCATGCTAAATCTTCAGACATATTTTTCAATGAAGTACATGACTCTATAACTCAACCAAGTATGACCTTTCCTATCACCAAGGACTCATACTTACATCAATGATCCAACCAAGTGGAATTACATATTTGACTCAACTACCCAACCAAGTGGGTTTACAAAGTATAACAAGTCCTTACATGACTGAATAGAAAAATTTACATCACGAGAGTCAATATTCCCTTTTCATCAAATTAGAAAAATGACATGTCTTAAATAGTACCAAAATATCTCAAGAGAGAGATCATATATAAGAAACCAATCAGAATGCCAACAATGCATCCTTTTCAGGAAGACAAGTGCTCACCCTAAGCTGATGCATCCTGAACATTTTCAACGACCAATTCATGAAAGCATATTCATCAGAGAAATATACTGAAATACGAATACTGAAACAACAACATAGATTACCCAATAGCACCACAACTATTATGAGCGTTGACCCAGAGAATGTTTGTCAGCAAAAACACGTACGTGGTTTTATGCACAGAAAATAATGTATATACGTGATTCATCTTTAATAAACCTTCATATCAAACTTAAACTTCTAAAATTAAGTAGATTTGATCAGAGAGGCAGAGAAAGCTCCCATCTTCTGTCTAAGTTATTCGAATGCTTCCCTGGGAAGAGGTTTAGTAAATATATCAGTAACTTGTTCTTTGGAGGGAAAACACTCCAATTTAACCTTTTTCTCAAGCACTTGTTCACATAGGAAGTGATACTTGATAGGAATGTGCTTAGTCTTGGAATGCATAACATGATTCTTTGAGATACTAATGGCACTTGTATTATCACATAAAATGGAGATGGGAGGTGAGAAATTTATTTGAATGTCTTGTAGAGTCTACATCATCCAAAGGAGTTGTCTGCAACATGATGCGGCAGTCACACATTCTACTTCTACTATAGATAAGGCAATAGAGCTTTGTCTCTTTCTGAACCAAGATACTAATTAGGACCCCATATAGAATGCACCACCACTAGTGATTTTTTTATCATTAAAATTTCTAGCCCAATTTGCATCTGTATAAGCATGAAGAGTGAGATCAACATTCTTTGGATCCCATAGAACAAAATCTTAAGTGCCTTGTAGATATTTTAATATTCTTTTTACAACCCGAAGGTGAGACTCTTTTGGATTATCTTTGAATCGTCCAAAAATCCCAACTTCATGCATAATGTCTGGTCTTGTTCTGGTTAGATAAAGAAGACTTCCAATCATGGATCTATATTCTGGTTGACTCATTGTAGGAGAATCATCATGATAACTGAGGCTACTTCTAGTTACCATTGGCATGCTCACATGTTTGCAGTCTTCCATTCCATAGTTCTTTAGAATTTGATTAAGATATTTTGCTTGTGATATAAATATGCCATTTGTTTTTGTTGCAGTTTTAAGCCAAGAAAGAATGTTAGTTCCCCAAGTAAAGACATTTAAAATTCTTGCTGAATAATAGAAGAAAATTTATGACTCGTGGACTCTTCATTACTTCCAAAATTGATGTCATCAACATATACAAATTCAATCAACAATTTATCATTCTCTAATTTTGTGTATAAGTTACTATCAGCAGATCCCTTTGTAAATCATTATTGATGATGATATTTGTGAAGACGATAGTACCATGCCCGTGGAGCTTGTTATAGACCATATAAAGCCTTTTTAAGTTTGAAAACAATTTTTTCATCATTCCCTAGAATGACTCCTTCTGGTTGTTATATATAAAATTCTTCTTCTATATCCCCATTGAGAAAGGCATATTTAACATCGATTTGATAAAATTTGATTTGATGGAAACTTGAAAAATCAAGAAACATTCTTATGGCTTCAATTCTAGCTATAGGAGAAAATGTTTCTTCAAAGTTTATACCTTCTTGTTGAGCATATTATTTACAAACAAGTCTAGCTTTGTTTCTAATGACATCTCCATTTTCATTTAACTTGTTTTTTAATACCCATTTTGTTCCAATCACATTTTTATCATGTGGTCTTGGAACCAATTCCCAAATATGATTCTTTTCAATATGATCAAGTTCTTCATTCATGGCTTAAATCCAACATTCATCTTTGCTAGCTTTATTGGCATTCCGTGGTTCAATCGTGGATAGAAATCCCAGATAGCTAGAAGATCCTACAAGAGTTCTTCTTGTTTAGACACCTGATCCTTTTTCTCCCAAAATTTGAGATTCTAGATTATTCTTTTGAACATACCTGGATGGAGCCTTTTCATGTAGATCTTCTTCTAGTGCTTCATTGGGTTAACCTTCTATATTGTTTCTATTTGATGCATGAAAATATACATCATCATCATCTTCATCTGTTGTTGGTATTTCCCTTTTCGGAGTTGAGAGAGACTCACCAATTACAACGTCAATACATTCAACAATCTTCTGAAGTATTTTATTGTAATATCTATGTTGTGTACTTCTAGAGGAGTAACCAAGAAATATTCCTTCATCTGCTCTAGTTTAAAACTTACCAATTTTTTCATCATTATTATTGATAAAACATTTGCTTCCAAAAACTCTAAAATGCTTGATGGTGGGAAGATTTCCATACCAGAGTTCATAAGGAGTTTTATCACTATTCACTTGAACATGACCCTTGCTTAGAATATTTACCACAGTATGTGTTGCTTCTCCCCAAAGGATATTGGGAGTTCCATATTCGTCAAACATAGCTCAATTCATTTTTTGAACTGTTCTATTCATCGTTTCTGCCATGCCATTTTGTTGTGGGGTTCCAACTACAAAAAAATGTTTTTTTAAGCCATGAAGTTCACAAAAATCAATGAATTCATCTGATATATATTCTCCTCCTTGGTCAGATCTAAGACATTTTATTTTTAGATCTAATTCATTTTCAACCAAAGCTTTGAATATCTTAAATTTTTCAAATGCTTCATCTTTATGTTTTAGGAAAACAATCCAACACATTCTAGAGAAGTCATCAATAAATAAAATATAGATTTTTTGTCCGTGAGGTGACTTTTCCTTACAGGACCACATACATTAGTATGTATAAGTTCAAGAGGCTTACTTTCTAATCCTTCTTTAGCATTGAATTTTACCATGGTTTTCTTACCAAATTGGCATGATTTTCATATGGTACTTTCAGGTAGAGTGATGCTAGGAAGATCACGATCCGCTTTGAGTCTGCTGGATTTGCTTATTTGAGAGAAGCTCAAATGTCCCAAATTTATGTGCCATAACCAATTTTATGAATATTTACCCAAGTATCATTTTTCTTGGCCACCTTTAAATACATACAGATTTTTTGGTGTTCTAGTTCCTTTATTACCATTTTTCCTATGTTAAGTTTATGTACTATACATTATTTTGAGCTAAAGACAACTTCATTTCCTTGATCACACATTTGACTCAGACTTAGCAGGTTGTTCGTTAATCCATCCACATATATAACATGGTTATATTTAACCTTTTATTTTAGAGAAACATAATTTTTTCCTTTAATGACAGTAGGAGAGTCATTCCAAAAAGTAACATTCTTTCCTTTCTCAAGAGCATTGTCTGAAAGGAGTTTATTTATATCACTTTTCATGTTTTTTAAGCATCCACTATAAATGTACCATTGATTTTCTTCCCCTTCTACAAATAAAGCTATGCCATGGATTTCAACTTGTAAGTCCTTCTTTCGCCAAACCTTGAAATTTGATGGTATATGCTCTTTTGGCTGAAGTTTGCTCCTGCATTCAGATTCTTCATGACCAAAGTTATTGCAATAAGGACATTAAATTTCATTTTGAAGAGGAGAAAAGTTGTTATAAGTATTCTTCTTTATTCCAGTCTCATTTGTTTACTTTCTTTCTTCTCTGGTCATGATGGTTTTGTATGCAACACATTGAGCAGCCTTATGACCAAAATTTTGACATGACAAACATTGTCCATTAAAGAATAAATTTGTGTGACCATGAAACCTTATATTTATGTTTACCTTCTGATTGATATTTCTATAATTGTTCTTCCTTGTATTAAAGTGGTCATGCTTTACCTAAGTAGTTTCCTTGTTCTTTTGCTGAGAGACAGAATGTTGTAGGCTGACTTTAGCTGCATTTAGATAACTTGGTGCTGAAGACTGAGATGATTCTCCAATGTATCCAAGACCTATCTTTATAAGAGGAGAGAATTCTACCTTGATAATTTCATCTAAGGCTTTAGATCCTTTAGCAAACCTAAGATTTAAAGTTTTTACTTTCTCAATTTCCTTTCTTAGACTTACTATTTGCCATTCTAATTTCTCATTGTGCTTCTCCTTTTCCATAAGCTAATTTTTTAGAGTATCTATGGAAATTTTGATTTCTTCCAAACATATTTTGAGATGAATTATTTATTCAAGAAAGTCATTTTATTCTAATTCATCCATAAATGTATCACTAGAGTCCTTTTCAAAAGCCATAAGTAGTCTAATATCTTGATCAGATTATCCTTCTTCATTATTTAAGAGACCATCACTATATTCATGAGTATAATATCTTTTCCTATTGATAAATATTTTCTATTTCCTTTAGCCAATTCCTTTCCCTTTTCATAATTATCTTTATGGGGACATTTAGCAGCATAATGACCAACTCTTCCACAAGCAAAACATTTAAAAGGAAGCTTACCTCTGAACCTTCCAGTGCCATGTTGTAGCTTCTTTACAAAATTTATCTCATCTTCTTCTGAAACATACCATGATCCTTCTTGTTCTTATACATCTTTTCCTTTTGCAGCAGCTTTGAAAACATCTTCTTTGACTTTAGATGGACCTCCTTTTCTCATTTCACAAGAAGTAAGAATCCCATGAAGCTCAACAATAGTAAGAGTTTGTAGATCCTACTTCTCTTCAATAGTAGACACTTTTGACTCAAATTTTGTAGTTGGAGATCTTAAAACCTTTTCTACCAGATTAGGGTCAGATATGGTTTCACCCAGATTTCTCATATGATTTACAATATCATCTAGATGTAAAAAGAAACTGGAAATGCTTTCCTCATTATGCATTCTAAGTTTTTAATATAGAATTATAAGAGTTTGGAGTTTACACTTTTTAGCTTGGCATCACCTTCATAGCTTAGAATGATTTTGTCCCATATCTCCTTCGATTTTTTCAATTGCATGTCTTTGAAGAATTTTGATTCAGTCAAGCTTCCCGATAGTGCATTGAGGACCTTTGTATTGGTTTCATATTTCTTTCTTGATGATGCATCTGTAGGAATTGAAGTTGGATATTGATAACCTCCTTCAAATATAGCCCATACATTTTCTCTGAGATTGAAGATAGGATATTGTCCTTGTCTTCCAGAAGATTAAGTAGTTTCCGTTGAAGAGAGGAGGCCTGATAGATGCTATCCCATCTTGATTGCTCATCTTAGCTGATATTCCTTCTAGCGATTAAGATTCTTCAAAAGGACCTTCTCTGATACCAATTTTTGGGAAAAATACTGAGAGGGGGGGAGGGGGTGAATCAATTTTTATAGCTTACTGATAATTTTAACATTTTATTTACTGAATTCCATACGCGACTTTAATGAACTGAACTCGTGTATACACACGGATATACCAAAAGAAACTTGTGTATACTGATATAATTTTATTGTTAGAGATACTTTTCAGAAACAATATTTAACTCAACTTATTAGTCATGCATCTGTTTTTTAAGCAGTAAATATGTGCAGTAACAGTAGAATAAATCATCATACAAGAGCAACACACATGAACACCAAGATGTAAGGTGGAAACCCAATTTGGGAGAAAACCACTGATGTTGTTCTCTCAGTATTCAATATTTATTATATGAAAAACTTCTTACGACCTTGTACTGATGCAGGCTCATATAATTACGCAAGAATCTAACTAGAAAAGGCTACAACCTTCTCTCATTTTATAGCTGCAACTCGAAGGGAGCTACAACTTCCTAATCTCGTTTACTAGCCACTATTGGAAGGGAGCTTCAATCCCCTAATCATAACACCAGCTTCTACTGGCATGAAGCTTCTACTTCCCTACTAAAGGCTGCAACCCTCAGAACCACTACAGATTATGTTTCATCAATTTTCATACTTGATCACACAACTTCAACAAAACCCTTCATAAATATCAACAATAATAAACTTCACCCAATACATCAAACTGAATAGTGAGATTACTGTGAGCAGAACAATGTAATAACGAGATTTCAGAATCAATATGCAGAATCAAATTCAACCCTGAACATTCATTATCTCAAAAAGCATATGCTCATTTGCTTCACTAAACCCGTGTGTATACGCGCTTTCCTTAACACCAACCTGCGTATACATCTGTGAATATTGTTTTTCAGAATATATTCAGTCTCAGATCTATATCTAAGGCATTTAGTTAGATATATTTTCAAAATTTCATAACCCTTGATCACTCAATCATCATAACACATATTTTCTCTCTCATTGATCAGATTTGTACATAATCAACTTAGCATCATATACAACGATCAAGCAACCCAAACCTACATTAATAGGCATTAGAAAGATAGCAGCAATAATAGAAAACATATGAAAGAAGCTTCAGAGAACACTAACTTCCATACGAGACTTTTCTGAACCAAAGCCATGTATATACACGCCTTTAGTGAGATGAACTAGCGTATAGATCTATAAATATTAATTATGTAGAATTTTTCAGATCTATAGAACTTACCCAAATTTCTTCACTTCACTTCAAAGAACATGCGCCAAGTCTTAGATCTAATCATCTCTTCAATGGATCATGCAAGAACATAGTCATTTTCAGTTCTAAAGATCTTGATCCATCAATCTATGCAAGGGTGCATCATAAATTCAAGTTTATCAATAAAATAGAGTTCATCCTATGCAGATATAGTTCAGAGAGAAGTATTTAGTGATATCCCTTACACATGCACACCTTTGCACTATGATATTATTCTCCTTATATAGATTTAGCCTTTTCCAATACCATGATTCAAACCCACACCACTGCCGATGGCATTTTTGGATGAAATCAGATTCATGATGTGGCGCTCAATCTTATGATCTAATACCATGGTAATGACCCCTGGTATTATCTTTTTGGAGTGAAAAAGGCACACACGACTTGGATTGTTCTTATGTGTGTGTATACGCTACTTCACCTTTACAAGCCCGTGTATAGAATCTTCAATAAGAATATTACAAAATCTTCTGCTGGACATTACACATTTATTTTTATGGAATCTTGAGCTTCTACTAAAGACATGTACTTCATATTTTACCAGAGAGTTTCCATCAAGGACAACACATTAAGACATAGGAATCATATTGCCAAGAAACATCATCTTTTATTCATCCAACGAGAGTGTTTACAACCAGCTGAGTCTATTACAATGGTTTTTCCCCCTTCTGAGCCTCCTTCATACTGCTAATTCATATAATATTTATAGGAAACTTAAGTTGGTTAGTCTGTCTAATGTAGTGATTATATTCAAGCAGACACTGAAAAGGTGCAAAGATGCAGGTGATGATAGATGATCTTGGCCATCAACAGTGGCTTTTAGCAATCCATTATTAATTATACAATGGTTAGGATCTGGTTGATGTGATGTCGAATAACTGAGGAAGGCTCTGACACCTTGGATCTTCATCTTCAGAAAACCATTATGGGATTATTAAATTGATTAGGTGCTTGAATTAATAGTTGTGCTTGATGTGTTCACTGCCCTTTTTTTCTCCTGGTTGGGTCGTATTCTTCCACAAGTCTTTCTACCGTGTTTTTCCTATTTCTTCATAAAATGGCGCACAAAACTCATAATATTGGACTTGAAATCCTTTAGATTTCATCTTCGAAGCACATCGAATTCGTGCCAACATCACACTTCACATTTTTCTGTCTTTAACTTTTCCGTAGCACTTATCTTTTAAAACATGCACTATGCGCTATGCGATAGGGTCCCACCTGGCATCGCACGTCACACTTCGGCGACTTTATCACTTACCTCCGGCGGTTATCCTTTTAAAATTGTGATTTTCAATTTTCGATCAGGCACCACCATATCACACATCGCACTTCAGCGATTTTAACATGAACCCTCTGCGGTTATCCTTTAAAACTTGGGATTTGTGATTTACAATTGGGCCCCATCGCATCGCAAATTGCACTTCAGCGATTATAACACCTACCCTTTGAAATTAATTTTTAAAAATTTTGACGTGCGATATGCAGGCCAGGGCCACGTCACCTTGCCACGTCACCTTGCTGTGTCATAATAAATCAACTGCAATATGTGGGGTCTGGGCCACTTTATCTGCCTTTTCACTGCGATGTTACTACCATGTCATCTTGCCACGTCATTTTGTAACGTCATCAGATATCACACTTCGACCAATTTAACATTTATCTCCACACTTACTCTTTAAAACTTATGATTTTCGTTTTGCAATCAGGCCCCACTGCATCGCATATCACACTTCGGTGATTTCAACATTTCCATCCCATGCCTATTATATAAAATTTTGGATTTGTGATTTAATCTTCGCTTTCCATCTCTCCGCCTCAAGTTCGTGCTTTGATCCTAACCGACTATTTTCCCCTTTGCGCCTCCTCCAAAACCCTTAAGTTATTTTATGGAAAACATCCCATTTATCTTCTTTCTCTCATTTAAAAGTAAAGCATGTGGGATCCAACTATCACAAAATTATGTCCTTTATCAAAAATTGAAACCACTTGTGGGGGCACTTAAGCGGTTTTTTGGAATTTGAAGAAAGTGTTCCCACAGTTAACGTCAACCGTCGATTTGCGGGTGAGTAGATTTAACGAGACTGCTTGCAGGGACACCACTTGGTATAAATATCATTCAATTTGTGCTTCTGGGTTGTGGTTGGATCTGGGCGTGATGAATACGAGCCTTCACTGTACTCGAACTTGGAAGATTAATAATGGTTGCAAAGTGCGGATCCGAAAGGGTAAGGCGGGGGGGTAAGGTTATTTGTGGTTTATATGAAATATATACATGTATCAAGTGACATGAACAGGGTTTTCGGTTTTAAAGAGATTCAAAGTGCTCAACTGTGTGTTTTGAAAGGAATGATGCGTGAAACTTAGGAACACAGAAAAATGACGAGGAGAAGAGGAAAATTGAATGAATGAGGGGATTTTTCCCACCGTCATACACAATCAGCAACACTTTCCTCTTTCAACTGAACTGAAAGGTATATATATTCATTTGATGCTATTGACAGTCAGGATTTCCCTTCTTTTATTGAAAATAAATGATAGCCATGGAATATTATTTTTAGTATGAAAAATCTAAGCAATAATCAGACACTTGGTGATAATGTGAAATACAACAGTCTAATAGTGGCTCCAGTTGGGGATGGCAGCACCTTCAGGAGGTGTCAAGAACACCACAGAATAGTGGCCTTATCCATTTGGCTGATCCCAAATCTGAAACTTAATTTTCTACAAAACCTTTATGGCTGAGAAGGCTCAGTTCAAAATCAACACTCTATGCAAACTAAATTCTGGAATATACTTTCCCTGAAAACTAGAAATCAATCTGAAACTACAACTCGAAAAATTCTCAGATTAATGAACTTATTTGTACACCTACCTACCATACTCCACTGAAATTGTTGTTGTTCTAAATGATACAATAATGCCAGTGCAACGAGTCAAGTAGCAGCAGAAACATATGGAAAACTTGACTTCTTGTAAGGAAAATCAATAGTATAACTGGATTATGTGTCCTCATAACAAAATTTGTGATATGTAATGGAAAATACTGATGTATTTGATCCTTATAAAGAATAAATGTTTGAAAACTTGAGCTAAAAATAACCTCGATATAATCTTCTATAGGATCAATAAAAGCATGATGTAAAATATTTGCTTCCAGGCCTTCAATGACTAGTCAATAGTTATATCATCAGTATTAAACCTGGAAGCCTCATCTTCAGTTTGGTACTTGAAAGAACAATCATCCTCAATATGTATGTCAAGAGGAAGTAAAATTTCCTCTTGATTAGGGGAAGGAAGATTTTCCAAGAATTCTTTAGGATCTCGGAAATTATATGACTAAATTTGAGAATTCAAAATTTCAATACCATTTTCATATCGTTCAACAACCATCTCCAGAAAGTTTTTTCTACGTTAATGAATAAATTTTCTTGATTTCAAAATGAGAAAGAAAACCTCTAGGAAATCTTCATGAAGCTAAAATTATGATAATTGATTCCTAAATGCATTTAAAATTTCATTATATAGAAGGTTTTCCACAAACCTTGTCATCTTGTTCATTAGAAGATCTTTTCAGCATGTTGTCGAGTCAACATGAATTCCCAAGAGTCGGATTCTTTGAACCATGGCATTACCAGGTGAGTAATGCAACCTTCTTGTGTCTGGTCACTATCCACCATCAGTAATCAGATCTGAACTTTGATGTACTTTCCGAGGAAGCTAAATTTCATCCCTAGTATGGTCAACATTATGTTAGCACCCCATAAATTTACGAAGGCTCAAGATAGAACTAGGGTGGTGCAACATCAAACTGCTTTGGAATCCACGACCTAGCCTTCCTAGATTCAGAGAGGGATCTCTCTGTTAGATATATCTTTGTTTATAGGGGCATTTTAGGCTAGCTAATAGTGCATAGGGGTTGGTTTGAGGATTTTTTGTTGAGGCAGCATCAGAGGGCCATTGGGCTATGGAGTCAAACAGGTGTAAACAAATTCAAATAGATGAATAATTGAGGTCAAGTGAAACTAGGCAAGCAAGCCATGACAATGGATCTTAACAGCTCGTGAGATGGAAAGGAGGAGGAGATTAAGGTTCAATGTAAATTAAGAGAAGACCATATCTGAATTATCCATCTAGGTCTTAGAGGAAAACATAACGTATTGTTTCAAGACTTAGTAGGGTACCTCATGGTAAATCATACACAAAATTTTCTATCCACAGTAAAGAAAAGAAAATGTTATGAGAAAATAGGAGAATGACAAATTACATAAGGGAGGCACTTCACCACAGAACATGACACAAGAATCTAGAAAACATCATTATCTTTTATTCATCCAACAAGAGTGTTTACAACCAGATGAGTCTATTGCAATTGTTTTTTCCCCTTCCGAGCCTCCTTCATACTGCTAATCCATAAATTATTTATAGAAAACTTATGTTGGTTAATCTGTCTATTGCAGTGATTACATTCAAGTAGAAAATGGACATATATGGAAATATTCAGGCATTGATAAGAAAATCTTGGCCATCAATAGTGGATTTTAGTAGTCCGTTATTAATTGTGCAATGATCAGGTATCTGGCTGATGTGATGTTGAAGAGGCGAGGAAGGATCTCACACCTTGGATTTTCATCTTCAGAAAAATCTTATGGGATTATTAAATTGATGAGGTGCTTAAACAAATATATGTGCTTGTTTTCACTACCCCTTTCATCCGGATTTATGCAGGAACGCAACAGAATACAGAAATAACCATAAACATAGAGATGCGGCAGAAATAATGCGTCATTTTATTAATAGAAGAATGACTGAAATAAGCTTACAGACATAGTGGAAATAAAATAGCTAGGGTGCTGGTAGCGAATCTTTGAGAAGAGATGTGGTGGCTACAGAACTCTCAACTGTGTTACAATGAGGCTCGAGGGCCTATTTATTATTGAGAAACAATGGAGAACTCTAAACGTCCAAAAACCAAACCCTAGGAGATGAAGTGCCAAAACTATGGGCCCCGTTTGGGTAAGTTGGTGGTTCAACTTCCCAGGGACGTAACTTTGGCATCCGATCTCCATTTGACACGCTCAATAGCTCGTTAGAAAGATCTATCCGAGGAATTAAATTTTTGAATGAGCAACATCGGTCCATGGACCCATGTTGCTCTCCGTTTTCCCAAAAAACGTCGTTTAGGGCCTCGAAATGGCTCCGGAAGTTCAGGACCCGAAAAACTGCTAAAAATAGTAAGTTTTGTTACAACTTGAAAAACGAAAGAACTGATGATGGGGGTTCAAATGGAATAGGTGGGTGGTGACCAATATCCACCTGGATCATTAAGCCCCCAAAACGGCTCCGAGAGTGGAGGACCCGAAAACCTGCTAAAAATAGTAAGTTGTGCTGAATGTGAAAAGCTGCAAGAATTGATGGTGCTGGTCCAAATGGAATAGGTGGGTGGCCACCGATATCCACCTGGATCATTCCTCCCTCCTTAGGAAGCAATGGTCCCCATTGCGTTGAGATCCTCCATGAGATGAGGCAAATTCTGTTGAACTGAGTATTAGATGTGTTGAAGATGTCATGGACCTGCGGGTGGACATGCTAGATGCGTTTAGTAAATTTGGTTTCTTTATCAGCCTCATACAGTACATGTTTGGATTCTGTATGTGTAGTTGCAGGATGTATGGAAACATCAGGTGGTGGTGCATTGGGAGTCAGATCAATGGAGTGCTTGTCTTGACAGTGTAGAGGAACCTCTATGAGTGAGGAGAAATTTTCGTCGTATTCCTCCATGACTTTGTCCATCTGCTGCAGCCGTGAAAGGGAGCCCTGTTTCGAGGTTGTGGTCACAACATTCTTCTTTCCCTGTGAGCGAGTCGTAAGGAAAATGAATTTCCTGGTCTGGGAAACAATCTTACTACGTTGTTTTGCAGTAGTCAAAGAGATGGCAGGAGGCGGTACTACCTCCGGTATCCTGTACAAGTTATTTCCCAAAGTAATAATAACAGCACGAGGCCTAGACTCATACACAGCATGTCGCCTCCACAAGTATGGTTGGCCAAATAATACATCAGCTACATCAAGAGGAGCAACATCACACAATACCTCATCCGTGAATGGCTTGATACTGTATGGAAGTCGGCACTGCTGGCGGATGCAGAGATCTCTCCCTGGGTGGAGCCACCCAATGGTATACGGTTGCGGGTGTGCTATGGTTGGTAGGCCGAGCCGCTTCACGACGTCTGCTGAAATGAGGTTCTTTTAGCTTCCGCTATCGACGAGAAACTGCAGCGGAGAACCCTTCACCCACATCTGCGACTGGAAGAGGCGCTCCCCCTCCTCTGGATCCTCTGGACCCTCCTTCTGGATCTTGGTGGTGGCAACAATGGCACTGGGATCCGCATCAATGATCTGCTTTCCTTTGTCATTGCCTTTGTCTGGTTCTAACTCAGGATCAGAAAATGCATCTGATTCGGGTGCCTTTAGTTCAGCCACCAAAGACTGTTTGGCCCGACACTCGTTTGTGCTGTGAGTGGGGCTATTATGAAATTCACACCACTTCCCTGTGTCCTTTTTTGGATTTGTGGTGTTTTTTTGAGTCGCATTGCTTTGGTCTTGCCCCTTGTTCTTTGATTCGGGGGTACCTTTCGGATTTGCAAATCCAAAGTCTTGCTTCTTCTGCTTAAATTTCTACTCGATCTTGGCGGCATAGCGATATGCCGTGCCAAGCGATGCAATGTCGAGGAACTCCATTTCCTCCTGAATGTGTTTGTGCGTATTGTACCGTGGTACTTGAGCACCAAATGTCTTTTCGAATCTTTAATACCCAATCCAGGCGCAGTATGGAACATATTCGTTAGTTCGTGCACATCTTGGGATCCTTTGTTGCCGCAGTCATAATCCATTGGATGTATTTGTCCTCATAGCTCCCCATGGGGTAATATTGTTCCTTGATGCCATCTCGGGAATTCAATTCCAAGGGAGTGGCCGAGGATGTAGAGGGTTCTCTCGCTCGCCTCAAAATGGCGCGTAGGCTTCCACCGGGCCTTTGACATGGGGGGCGGCTTTGAGGAGTGCAAAAATAATCTTTTCTCGGTCAGAGAAGTCATGGATCGAGAAATACCCTTCCAACAAATTTAACCATCTGTCTACAGCGTCTGCATCTATTTTTCCTTCAAATATAGGAATGTCAAAGTTTACCTGTACCTTGAAGGGAGTGGCGCCTCTAGAGTGGCTGTTGGATGCAGATGCGCCATATGTGGGCAGTTGTTGAAGGATTTGAGCAAAGTTATCCATCATCGCGTTCCTTTGTTTCTCGAGGGCCTCCTCGAGCAGTATTTTGATAGGATTTCCTGCTCCCTTGTCTTTCTTTTCTTCCACCATGGGAGGTCATCGAGGTCTGCGAGGCTGATCTTGCAAGGGTTCAACCAGATCGAGCCCTAACTCCTTATACCCTGACCGCGTTGTGGACATGCAAAGAAAAACAAACAAAGAGAAGGCCCGCTCTGATACCACTGATCCAGATTTATGCAGGAATGCAACAAAATATAGAAATAACCATAAACATAGAGATGCGGCAGAAATAATGCGTCATTTTATTAATAGAAGAATGACTGAAATAAGCTTACAGACATAATGGAAATAAAATAGCTAGGGTGCTGGTAGCGAATCTCTGAGAAGAGATGTGGGGGCTACAGACCTCTCAACTGTGTTACAATGAGGCTCGAGGGCCTATTTATTATTGAGAAACAATGGAGAACTCTAAACTTCCAAAAACCAAACCCTAGGAGATGAAGCGCCAAAATTATGGGCCCCGTTTGGGTACGTTGGTGGTTCAACTTCCCAGGGACATAACTTTGGCATCCGATCTCTCTTTGACGCGCTCAATAGCTCGTTAGAAAGATCTATTCGAGGAATTCAACTTTTGAACGAGAAAAATTGGTCCATGGCCCCATGTCGCTCTCCGTTTTCCCAAAAAACGTCGTTTAGGGCCTCAAAACGACTCTGGAAGTTCAGGACCCGAAAAACTGCTAAAAATAGTAAGTTTTGTTGCAACTTGAAAACTGAAAGAACTGATGATGGGGGTTTAAATGAAATAGGTGGGTGGCCACCAATATCCACCTGGATCATTAAGCCCCCAAAACGACTCCGAGAGTGGAGGACACGAAAACCTGCTAAAAATAGTAAGTTGTGCTGAATGTGAAAAGCTGCAAGAATTGATGGTGCTGGTCCAAATGGAATACGTGGATGGCCACCGATATCCACCTGGATCATTCCTCCCTCCTTAGGAAGAAATGGTCCCCATTGCGTTGAGATCCTCCATGAGATGAGGGGAATTCTGTTGAACTGAGTATTAGATGTGTTGAAGATGTCAGGGACCTGCGGGTGGACATGCTGGATGTGTTTAGTCAATTTGGTTTCTTTATCAGCCTCAGAAAATACATGTTTGGATTCTGTATGTGTAGTTTCAGGATGTATGGCAACATCAGGCGGTGGTGCGTAGGGAGTCAGATCAATGGAGTGCTTGTCCTGACAGTGTAGAGGAACCTCTATGGGTGAGGAGAAATTGTCATCGTATTCGTCCATCACTTTGTCCATCTGTTGCAGCCGTGTAAGGGAGCCCTGTTTCGAGGTTGTGGCCACAACATTCTTCTTTCCCTGTGAGTGAGTCGTAAGGAAAATGAATTTCATGGTTTGGGAAACAATGTTACTGTGTTGTTTTGCAGTAGTCAAAGAGATGACAGGAGGCGGTACTACCTCCGGTATCTTGTACAAGTTTTTTCCCAAAGTAATAATAACAGCACAAGGCCTAGACTCATACACAGCATGTCGCCTCCACAAGTATGGCTGGCCCAATAATACATCAGCTACATCAAGAGGAGCAACATCACACAATACCTCGTCCGTGAATGGCTTGATATTGTACGGAAGGCGGCACTGCTGGCGGATGTGGAGATCTCTCCCTGGGTGGAGCCACTTGATGGTATACGGCTGCGGGTGTGCTATGGTCAGTAGGCCGAGCTGCTTCACGACCTCTGCTGAAATGAGGTTCTTTTGGCTTCCGCTATCGACAATAAATTGCAGCGGAGAACCCTTTACCCACATCTGTGACTGGAAGAGGTGCTCCCCCTCCTCTGGATCCTCTGGACCCTCCTTCTGGATCTTGGTGGTGGCAACAATGGCACTGGGATCCGCATCAATGATCTTCTTCTCTTTGTCATTGCCTTTGTCTGGTTCTAACTCAAGATCAGAAAATGCATCTGATTCGGGTGCCTTTAGTTCGGCCACCAAAGACTGTTTAGCCTGACACTCGTTTGTACTGTGAGTGGGGCTGTTATGAAATTCACACCACTTCCCTGTGTCATTCTTTGGATTTGTGGTGTTTCTCTGAGTCGCATTGCTTTGGCCTTGCCCCTTGTTCTTTGGTTCGGGGGCACCTTTCGGATTTGCAGATCCAAAGTCTCGCTTCTTCTGCTTAAATTTCTGCTCGATCTTGGCGGCATAGCTATTATGCCGGGTTGTTGATGTAATGCTTATAAATTCCAATTTCCTCCTGAATTTGTTTGTGCAGACAGCCGCGGTACTTGAGCACCAAATGTCTCTTTGAATTTTTAATACCCAACTTTGTGCGCAGGGTATGGAACAAATTCGTCAGTTGGTGCACATCTTGATCCTTTTGTTGCCGCAACGTGGTCCATTGGCTGTATTTTTCCTTATAGCTCCCCACGGGGTAATATTGTTCTTTGATTCCATCTCTGAACGAATTCCAAGTGGGTGTGGTCGAGAACAGAGAGGGTTCCCCTTCGCCCTCTTGCTCACGGTAGGTTTCCCACCAGTCTTTGACATGGGGGGCGGCTTTGAGGAGTGCAAAAATAATCTTTTCTCGGTCAGAGAAGTCATGGACCGAGAAATACCCTTCCAACAAATTTAACCATCTGTCTACAGCGTCTGCATCTATTTTTCCTTCCTTTAAACAGAAATGCCTGTGCTTACCCGTACCTTGAAGGGAGTGGCACCTCCAGAGTGGTCATTGGATGCAGATGCGTGATATGTGGGCACAAGAAGGATTTGATGTTTATCCATCATCGCGTTCCTTTGTTTCTCGAGGGCCTCCTCGAGCAGTATTTTGATAGGATCTCCTGCTCCCTTGTCTTTCTTTTCTTCCGCCATGGGAGGTCATCGGGTCTGTGAGGCTGATCTTGCAAGGGTTCAACCATATCGAGCCCTAACTCCTTATACCTTGACTGCGTTGGGGACATGCAAAGAAAAACAAAGAAAGAGAAGACCCGCTCTAATACCACTGATCCGGATTTATGCAGGAATGCAACAGAATACATAAATAACCATAAACATAGATATGCAGCGGAAATAATGCGTCATTTTATTAATATAAGAATGACTGAAATAAGCTTACAGACATAATGGAAATAAAATAGCTAGGGTGCTGGTAGCGAATCTATGAGAAGGGATGTGGTGGCTACAGACCTCTAAAATGTGTTACAATGAGGCTCGAGGGCCTATTTATTATTGAGAAACAATGGAGAACTCTAAACATCCAAAAACCAAACCCTAGGAGATGAAGCGCCAAAACTATGGGCCCCATTTGCGTAAGTTGGTGGTTCAACTTCCCAGGGACGTAACTTTGGCATCCGATCTCCGTTTGACGCGCTCAATAGCTCGTTAGAAATATCTATCCGAGGAATTAAATTTTTGAACGAGCAACATCGGTCCATGGACCCATGTTTCTCTCTTTTTCCCAAAAAACGCCGTTTAGGCCTCAAAACGCTCCGAAGTTCAGACCCGAAAAACTGCTAAAAATACCAAGTTTTGTCAGTAACTTGAAAACTTAGAGAACCGATGATGGGGGTTAAAAGGAATAGGGGTCATCAATATCCACCCGGATCATTAAGCCCCCAAAACGGCTCCGAGAGTGGAGGACCCGAAAACCTCGCTAAAAATAGTAAGTTGTGGCCGAATTTGAAAAGTCGCAAGAATTCTATGGAAGCCGGGTCCAAATGGAATATGTGGGTGGCCACCGATATCCACCCGGATCATTCCTCCCTCCTTAGGAAGCAATGTCCCGTACGCGTTGAGATCCTCCATGAGATGAGGCGAATTCTATTGAACTGAGTATTAGATGTGTTGAAGATGTCAGGGATTTGCGGGTGGACATGCTGGATGCGTTTAGTCAATTTGGTTTCTTTATTAGCCTCAGAAAATACATGTTTGGATTCTATATGTGTAGTTTCAGGATGTATGGCAACATCAGGCGGTGGTGTGTAGGGAGTCAGATCAATGGAGTGCTTGTCCTGACAGTGTAGAGGAACCTCTATGGGTGAGGAGAAATTTTTATCATATTCCTCCATCACTTTGTCCATCTGCTGCAGCCGTGTAAGGGAGCCCTGTTTCGAGGTTGTGGCCACAACATTCTTCTTTCCCTGTGAGTGAGTCGTAAGGAAAATGAATTTCCTGGTTTGGGAAACAATCTTACTGCGTTCTTTTGCAGTAGTCAAAGAGATGACAGGAGGCGGTACTACCTCCGGTATCCTGTACAAGTTATTTCCCAAAGTAATAATAACAGCATGAGGCTTAGACTCATACAAAACATGTTTCCTCCACAAGTATGGTTGGCCCAATAATACATCAGCTACATCAAGAGGAGCAACATCACACAATACCTCATCCGTGAATGGCTTGATACTGTACAGAAGGCAGCACTGCTGGCGGATGCGGAGATCTCTCCCTGGGTGGAGCCACCCGATGGTATACGGCTGCGGGTGTGCTATGATCGGTAGGCCAAGCTGCTTCACGACCTCTACTGAAATGAGGTTCTTTTGGCTTCCGCTATCGACGAGAAATTGCAGCGGAGAACCCTTTACCCACATCTGCGACTAGAAGAGGCGCTCCCCCTCCTCTAGATCCTCTAGACCCTCCTTCTGGATCTTGGTGGTGGCAACAATGGCACTGGGATCCGCATCAATGATATTATTCCCTTTGTCATTGCCTTTGTTTGGTTCTAACTCAAGATCAGAAAATGCATCTGATTCGGGTGCCTTTAGTTCGGCCACCAAAGACTGTTTGGCCCGACACTCATTTGTACTGTGAGTGGGGCTATTATGAAATTCACACCACTTCCCTGTGTCCTTCTTTGGATTTGTGGTGTTTCTCTGAGTCGCATTGCTTTGGCCTTGCCCCTTGTTCTTTGGTTCGGGGGCACCTTTCGGATTTGCAGATCCAAAGTCTCGCTTCTTCTGCTTAAATTTCTGCTCGATCTTGGCGGCATAGCGATATGCCGTGCCAAGCGATGTAATGTGAAGGAACTCCATTTCCTCCTGAATGTGTTTGTGTAGACAGCTGCGGTACTTGAGCACCAAATGTATCTCTGAATCTTTAATACCCAACTTTGTGCGCAGGGTATGGAACAAATTCTTCAGTTCGTGCACATCTTGATCCTTTTGTTGCCGGAGCGTGGTCCATTGGATTTATTTGTCCTCATAGCTCCCCATGGGGTAATATTGTTCCTTGATGCCATCTCAGAACAAATTCCAAGTGGGAGTGGCCGAGAACAGAGAGGGTTCCCCTTCGCCCTCTTGCTCACGGTAGGTTTCCCACCAGTCTTTGACATGGGGGGCGGCTTTGAGGAGTGCAAAAATAATCTTTTCTCGGTCAGAGAAGTCATGGACCAAGAAATACCCTTCCAACAAATTTAACCATCTGTCTACAGCGTCTGCATCTATTTTTCCTTCAAATATAGGAATTTCAAAGTTTTCCTGTACCTTGAAGGGAGTGGCGCCTCCAGAGTGGCTGTTGGATGCAGATGCGCCATATGTGGGCAGTCATTGAAGGATTTGAGCAAAGTTATCCATCATCGCGTTCCTTTGTTTCTCGAGGGCCTCCTCGAGTAGTATTTTGATAGGATCTCCTGCTCCCTCGTCTTTCTTTTCTTCCACCATGGGAGGTTGTCGAGGTCTGCGAGGCTGATCTTGCAAGGGTTCAACCAGATCGAGCCCTATCTCCTTATACCCTGACCACATTGGGGACATGCAAAGAAAAACAAAGAAAGAGAAGACCCGCTCTGATACCACTGATCCGGATTTATGCAGGAACACAATAGAATACAGAAATAACCATAAACATAGAGATGCGGTGGAAATAATGTGTCATTTTATTAATAGAAGAATGACTGAAATAAGCTTACAGACGTAATGGAAATAAAATAGCTAGGGTGCTGGTAGCAAATCTATGAGAAGAGATGTGGTGGCTACAGACCTCTCAACTGTGTTACAATGAGGCTCGAGGGCCTATTTATTATTTAGAAACAATGGAGAACTCTAAACGTCCAAAAACCAAACCCTAGGAGATGAAGCGCCAAAACTATGGGCCCCGTTTGGGTAAGTTGGTGGTTCAACTTTCCAGGGACGTAACTTTGGCATCCGATCTCCATTTGACGCGCTCAATAGCTTGTTAGAAAGATCTATCCGAGGACTTCAATTTTTGAACGAGCAACATTGGTACATGGACCCATGTTGCTCTCCGTTTCCCCAAAAAACGTCATTTAGGGCCTCAAAACGACTCCAGAAGTTCAAGACCCGAAACACTGCTAAAAATAGTAAGTTTTGTTGCAACTTGAAAACTGAAAGAACTGATGATGGGGGTTCAAATGGAATAGGTGGGTGGCGACCAATATCCACCTGGATCATTAAGCCCCCAAAACGGCTCCGAGAGTGGAGGACCCGAAAACCTGCTAAAAATAGTAAGTTGTGCTGAATGTGAAAAGATGCAAGAATTGATGGTGCTGGTCCAAATGGAATAGGTGGGTGGCCACCGATATCCACCTGGATCACCCTTTCTCTCCTTATTGGGTCGTATGCTTCCACAAGTCTTTCTGCCATGTTTTGCCTATTTCTTCATAAAATGGCACACAAAGCTCATAAGCCCAGACTTGAAATACTTTAGATTTAATCTTGTAACAACATCGAATCCATTCCAACATTGCACTTCACATTTTTCTATCTTCAAATTTTCCTTAGCACTTATCTTTTAAAACTTGCATTGTGCACTATGCGATCGGGTCCCACCTGGCATCACACATCACAATTCAGCGACTTTATCACTTACCTCCTGCGGTTATCCCTTAAAAATTGCAATTTGTGATTTGTCCTCGGGCACCATCACATCACACATGGAAATTCGATGATTTTAACATCAATCCTCCGCAATTTTCCTTTAAAACTTGCAATTTGTGATTTGCGATCGGGTCCCACCACATTGCACATCGCACTTCGATGATTATAACACTTACCCTTTGTGCATAACTTTTAAAACTTACGATATGTGGTATGCGGGCCAGGGGAACGTCATTTTCTACGTCACCTTGACACGTCACCTTGCCACATCACTGCCACATCATCATCCATGTCACCTTGCCATGTCATCATAAATCAACCACGATATTTGTTGTCGAGGCCATGTCATTTCCCATGTCATCTTGCCACTTCAGCTTGCCACGCCACTTCCACGTTGTAGGGACTATCTTATTTTTTATTTTTTTTATTTTTATATGCAGAATAATTAGAACTACAACCATAAGAATATTAACATTGGGAACACATAAATATTTAAGCACTTACATCAAATTTCCATAAATTTTATTGCATTACACATATCATCTGATGTACATGCTATTAACTATAGGTACCATAAAATCATATAAAGAACACCATAACTAACATAGGTATCGTTCACCAGGAGACGAGATTGAATCTTGGTTTGTCACTACCTGCTCTCCCTTGCTATCATCTACCTCGAAGTGTGGATTTTGACGTGCTTGGACTGAATGTAGTGACCCACTGGTTGACCTCCTAGCCTACTCCTTCGGTAGTCTACTTCCTTGCGGACCCCTAAAATGCAATGGGACTGTACAATGGAAGAAGGATACTAGCTGATAGAGGTCAACATTAATGGCTCAAGAGTCCCCTCTCTAAAGTCCTCTACCTCACCAAACTAAACTATAGCTCGTTACCACTACACTAACATAGTCTCCTCCATCCAACAAGAGAGTCCCTTCCCCAAAAAGTCCCTTCTAGCATGGCTTGCACATGCTTTTATAGGAGGCTTCATAGGTGACACTTGGCATTTCATGCATATTTATTTATTTTTATTAATACAAGATTTGATTTGTCACCCACCCATGTGTCACCCTCTCACCAAGACTCTCCAAGATCATTCACTTAAATATTAATTTAAAATAGTATTTTCTTCACCCCAACAAGGCTTCCTATTTCTTCTCCTAGTTGTCTCTTGATCCCCCATTTCGTACTCCTTAATTTGTGTTTATTACTGAAGTTAACTGATAAGTCTATGATTTGGTCCCCTAACTACCTCTTAATTTGTCTCAATTTGCCTCTTTGATAGATATTATTATGTTGGCTCTTGCCACATGGAGGATCTCTAAATTTCTCCAATTTTAATTTATTAATCTTATTTTAATTCACCACCCTCTTCTCTTAATGAATTTTTTAACTATTTTATGATTAATATTTATACTTAACTCTAGGTCCCTCTTTCCCCCTTTTTCCTAATTAAGTTACTTATCTACATTATCCACCTAATATATTTTCTTTAAATGGAAAGGGTAGATTTATTAGGGTAAAATATTTATTTCTTCCTATTCTTCCCTTATCCTAACTTTTATTCCTGATTTAATTTCCTTGGTTATAACATCATTTAACACTTGATATGAATTAGTAGGATTTTCATATCTTGACTATATTTATTAGTCTCTTTTTATTGATCTCGAGGGTGTCAATTTGGTCATGCTGTTCAAGAAATTCCATTCAAAATTCCAAGGGTGCCATGCCTAACAGTTTATTTGTGATGCCAAGGGTGCTAAGTCAGTCGTGCCCTTCAAGAATTTCTCTTGAAGTTACAAGGGTGCCACACCACTTGCCCTTCAAGCACCTAGTGGCTACGAGGGAAATTATAGGTGCAATGACAGAGACCACTATAATATTGTATGTCGCCTGTTATAGTTAGACTAATGGTGTTGGGGATCAAGGAATCCACTTTGATGCATGCCTCCCAGAAAAACCTCGTGAGTAACCCAAATTCGGGGCATGCCCCCGCGACATCGTGATCTTCAAGGTGAAAGTGTTTCCACCTTTCCAACATAAGTCACCGTGGGAGTGCTAGTAGGTGAGATAAAGGACACTATCCCACCCCTCCCATGCAGTTCCATCCAATTGTACAACCCCATCACCCGTGTGTGAGTCATTCAGCCAAGAACCTAACCTGTGCTTAGACCCACTAACATGACAATAGAATTTATAGCAAGATTCAACATGAAATTTAAAATTTCAAAGACAAAATATTCATTTCCATCATACCAGATGTCGTTAACTCATCACATGAGAGTAAATCTCGTGGTTTCCTGTCATACTCGATACTCATTAGTAATAATGTTTCATAGTGTTCGTCATTGACATAATAACATCATCAACATGACATATTCATCCATATCATTTTTCATCGTGAACTATAAATAATATAAGTAGGCAACATAAGGAACACAACCATCACAACTATCATCAACATAAAATCAGTAGAAAACATACAGATCCATCAAATCTACCATCATCATGACATCAATAGAAAACATACATATCCATCAAAGATATTATTATCATAACACTGAATAGGAAATAAACACATCCATTAATAGTAAAGTGAAGTATTTGGATTTTCAACCTTAGGTCCCCAAAGAACAATGTGTGATCCTTAAGGCTAATTCAATGTTAATGTCATATCAAGGTTGTTCAACTAGAGTGGGGCACTACATACACCCCCTCTTAATAATGGACTTCCTCTTGAAGTCGTTAGAACATAGAATGATAATGGTGACACATATCCTCGTCATTCTCCCAAGGGATAATACTAGGACTATAGTTGTCCCACTACAGATTTACTTAGTCCACCAACTATCATCTAACCTGCAGAGTTCATTGGTTGAATATGTGAACTAGTTCGGCCATCACCGTGTCCTCATCCGAGACCTGTGAATGATATAAAATGTAATGAAATAATATAAACAGATGGAACACGCCATGCATATCTTCTAGTGATGTAGATAAATAAAGCCTATATTCTACTGACCCTTTCCTTTCTATGATTTCGAAAGCTCCCACAAACCGTGGAGATATTTTTGCTCCCTAACTGTTACTTTAATATTTTTCATGATTGTTAATAATACTTTCAATATTTGGATTGCCTCTTCACATATTTGTTTTTTTTTTACATTACATTATTATGGTCCTAATAATGCCACTTCTAAATTAATTATCAAAATTAGCCCTATTCCAATACATTCAACATGCTTGGCATAGATGTTTAGTGGGTTGTATTGATGGTAAATTAACATATTTATCTCTCTTTTTTTTTGTTATCTATATTTAGACATTTTTACTCCCACCTAAATTTATGTATACAATATGGTGGGTAGTAGTTTATGGTAAATATGTTATTAATTTAAATGTAATAGCCAAAATTTCTTATGTGGCTCATATGTCTTAGTTGTTTATCAAAAAATTATTTATAATTAATAGTTAATAATTTCCATTTTCTTAATAGCTACATTCAACTACTAATTTTCATGAGTAAATGATATTCTTACATTGAGTGAAGTGATATACCATCACTAATATTTTTCTTTTTTTTATATGTCTATTTCCCCTTAGGAATTTCACAATTTCATGGGAAGAAACATGACATTAAACTATACATATAATGTTTAATCTAGCCATATATTGATAACAAGGTTGATTGTAACTATACATATAATGTTTAATCTAGCCATATAATGATAACAAGGATGATTGTAAAAGCACCAACACAAAGACAATACTAGTTTTACTAATTCAATTAATTACTCAAATATCACTAGTAGTTTTATTAATCCAATTAATTACTCAATTATGTATTCATTTGCAAGAATCTTATGTCATTCCAAAATCAATTACTAATTTCATGTATCCACCAACTAAAAGTAAATTTTATCATATGTTGTTTTTTTTAGATTAGTGTTTCTCTTATTGAATGAGAATGTATTAATCTACATTTTTACCTTAGGTCAAAATGGTGAATATATTAAAATTTTCTTTAAGTTACACATAGAATATTACTTTTTTTTCCTATATATGTGCAACCCACCATTCTTTATTGTACTCTCTCTCTCTACAAAATTCTTATTAATATATAATACAACACTATTTTTTCTTCTTCTTATAATTGTATTATATAGATATGAGTTGTTGTACCATTTCTTGATTCTAAAATAATAATCATTGTTTTTATGTTATACTTTGCTTAATTCTAAACCCTTATTAATATGCAAGTTCTTTTAATGTCTCTCAACTTATAAAGGAACTTATTTGGAAATATATTATTTATTGTGCATTGGAATTTATTTTATTATGTATTTTATTAGTTAAGCACACAAACATGGTATATAAATAATATATTTATAAAAACTATACTAATAAGTTATTGGTTAACATTTCACTTAACAATTGGTAATTTGTATTCACATAAAAAAATTAAATTATATAAAAAGTTGTATTTATATATTTCACTTGTATTTGTATATATTTAACGTGTATCTATATAAAGTGGCTTTGCCTTTTTTTGAAATTGTTAGTTTCACTTTTACTTTTGATTTACAAACTACATTCTTTTACTGTCCACATTAATGAGTCATTATTTTTGAAAGTTTAGTGAGTTCAAAATAAAATAATGAATTGATGAGATATATCTTGTTCTTTTAGTGTCTTCATTAATGAGTCATTATTTTTGAAAGTTTAGCGAGTTTAAAAAAAAATACTGAATTGATGATATATGTCTTGTTCTTGTTCTTTTACTGTCCCCATTAATGAATCATTATGTTTGAAAGTTTAGTTCATTTAAAATAAAATAATGAATTGATCATATATTCTTGTTCGTCTTTATTTTTAAAATATTTTTATGCCTTCCATTATTATGTTGGATTGCAAGGTTTTCTTTCTTAACAATACAAATTTGTGTGTATTACAAATTATTTTAACTCAAGTGAACTACATCACCCATATAAAAAAAATAACTAGCATCTCATAATTCATAAAAGAATTAATATGAATCTAATTATTTTTAAAAGAATCCTTGTAATTTTTAAAATATGTAATTAACTTAACTTATATCCATGTAGAACAAAATTTTTAGTATGTTTTCATGCAAATAAATATCAAATCATAGTGAATTAAATATCAATTTTCATGATGCGGCAAATGGATACTCTGGATTAACCATTGCCTTGAAGGTGGTATTGTGTCAGTTACTTACCCTAACTCCTTAGTACGTGGAGAAAATTTAGGAGATTGCAATTTACCATGTAAGTGAAAGAACATTATTCCAAAGAGTTAACACAAAGTAAAGATTGCACGCCAATATTGACTATTTCACTCACCACCTGGAACAATTAGGGCTTTCAAAGCTCTCCCACTGCAAATCTTGAGTCCATATGGTATCACGATAATATGGTATACAATTAATAAAATGGCTGGTCAACTCCAGTTATAACCTATTCCTCGAGTTATGCCAACAGGGGTATTATAGGTTTTGAATAACAAACAATTCATGATGTTATTTAACAAATTCATTGATATCCATAGGAACAGAATCTCGAACCTTAGGCGTTTTGCTGGAGAGAAAACATCTCTGATTAGAATTGGCTTTGATGCTATCCATTAATGTCTCACATATAAGGATACTAGGATTGTTTACAATCACTCCTTTAGTTGGTTCTGTAGAGCCAGCAGCCCATTCCACGAGGATTCCAATTCTCCGGAATCTAATTCAACAATATCGATCATAAATTGGAGCAAGGAAATGAAAAATATAGATTCTATAATAAAAAGAAATTTTCTATTCACAGTTAATATATTTCTTTTTATTCACAGTTAATATTAGAGTGCATAGATTTTATATTAAATAATTTATTACTGTTTCTATTCACAGTTAATATTAGAGTGCATAGATTTTATATTAAATAATTTATTACTGTTTCAAAATGTTAATGGTCAAATAGAATTGAATATGTAAATCCCATATAAAATCAATTTCATAGGAAATTGTTAAATATTGTTATTAGAAAAATTATAAATATTTATTATTATTATTATTAAAATAAAATAATAATTTTAATTAAATATTACTATCTCTAAGGCATCTAAATTACCCTCTTGTCTTGTAGGAGAAAGTTAGGTTCAAATAATCTCACAATAGATATTAATGTGATATTGAATCGATCCCATAAGGTAGGTTTTGATTTCCAAAACAATTTATTTATTATTATTATTGTTTTTCAATAATATATGTGCACTATATTAAGTGTGATCATTATAATTTTATTTTTGATTTTTTTGTTCAATAATAGATGTTCAAATGTTCATTAGTAATTACAGAAGGTCATTGTTTGTAACAGAGTTCTTAATACCCATCTATTTAGTGAAACTTTAATGTCTTTCCTAAATTTCTTTTATTTCTCTCACACGTATATATTCAATGAATAACAAATACCAACAACATATTGACCAATATCCACACATATGGAAATAAATCCAAAATTGAAATTCTCTTCCACTCTCATAAGGGATCTTATGAGACATTGAAGTAATGCCTCCTAATGAATATTGTGAAGCTTTGTGTGTGTGGCTGCAAAGTTTGCATATGGACCAAAAATTTGAAAGCATGTGGGGATTATAAAGCATGGAAGACTTTTTGGAGTTGAAAAGATGGAAGTCATAAAGGAATTGTTTGCATAAAAAAGAGATGGTGTAATAACTGTGAAACATGCACACAGCTTGATACAGCCAGAGTGAACCACAACAGTAGATTAAATGAAATGCACGATGAATTTTAAAAAAATTGTGTGAGCTGAAAAATTGAAATATACAATGTTAAAGTAGCCCTAAGCACTATAATGAGTGATGTTTTTCTCTACAAAACATGCAAAATCTATTGAAATTTTCATATAAGAGTGGTGTTTTTCAAGTTGTTAATAATATCATGAGAGAGGTCAGAGTGAGAGGTTGCCAATGGTTTGTACTAGACAGAAGATTTCAAAATGTTAAAGGTTTTAAAATTTTGTCATGTTAAATAAAATTTGATTGAGTGTTTAAGTGCATTTTTTTCGCTGACTTTCACATATGCAAGATTAGATTTAAGAGGATAATTTCTGGCTTTTAATAGAGGTTGTAGTCATATTGCAATGCCTACGTGAAGGACCAGAGATGGGCCCGGGGTAAACGAGGGTTTTAAAAAAAACTAAAACAACAATCGTGTGTGGTTAAGAGATATTGGATATATTTCATATCATACAAAATATAATTTTAAAAGTTCCAGGGAACAACTGTGATTCTTTGACAAGAGTAACACGTTTGTTTTCACATAAGTCCATAGGTTAGACTTTAAGTGAACCTCATTAATCTAATATATAATCACTTCGTGCAGAGGGTATAAATGAATAAAATAAGAGCAATGCAAAAACTCTTCAAATAAAACTGCGCAAACTCAACCCAAATAACAAGGCTTGATATAAGAGTACACGGACTAGGAAAAATAGGGAAGATGCATGTCCCATGCATTAATGCTAGACTTTTGTTATTGTACAAGTTGTTATTCTACTAACATGGCATTTTTAGTTAAAAATATTATGGAGGATTCCATGTAATTATATAGTTGTTTAGAACTGTAGATAGCACATTCACTGTAACATGTAAAAGTTTTACTATAGACACTCACTTACCCGAGTACTCAACTACTATTCGGTTTTCTGTAATTATTCCATTTGGTGCTATCCTCGAGTACCCAAGTTGTGAAATACGAAATTTAGAGTTGAATATTTCCAGAATTTATTATTATTTAAATATGGAGTTGAAGATTTCCAGAATTTATTATTATTATTATCTATCGAAACATGGTAATGGATCTATGCTATAATCGCATAGAGGATCAACTATCAAATCAACAAGTCAATCTAAATCTGTTATAATAAAGGTTAGTTGCTCAGTGATTTTGCAATTTAGACTTTTTCTACTTCAGTGCTTGATCCATTTAATGGAGTGTAGATCAATGAATTTCATTCTTCCATGAATTTTCTAAAATCAAACTTAACATAATCATACCATGCCTGAACTAAGGCCTAGATATGGTCCACATTTTTCCTAAAGTTGGTTGTTTTGAAAGGAGGAGGTTCAACTCTATGTATCCTCCTCAATTTTAGTAGAAAAATGTGTTTTAAAGCATTGATACAAAGATGTCTTTAATTTACATGTAGACCTTATTTTGGTGCTGGAGCGATGATACTTTCTCTCATCTCACTACTGTCGATTGGTTATCATGAGTGTTTTCAACCAAGTGGAGGCAATCCCATAATAAATATATTGAAATGATAGGATTTACATATGAGTTGATTGGGCCAGGTTGTGTACCGGTAGGTGATTAAATCTGTACTGTATACAACCAAAGGTGTTTTCCAGAGAACGAATAGTGAGCCTATTCAACTTTTCTCAAATGTTGTGCAAGCTCATTTCCCTTCTTCGATAGCAGGCTAAAATTCCTACATGATAAAGAAAATTGATATACTCATCAGAACGCTTCTTCTTATCAAAAGATTGCGATAGGAGGAGGAGTTGGGCAGAGAGAAGAACAAGTCCTTCCCTCGTCTTCTGGAGCAACTACTCGTATGGGCTAAAACAAGTTTCCAAGTTTCTTGAGTAGGTAAAGTAAAAGATAAAGTTTAGGTCTAGGAATATCTAGATAAGTGGCCCTACTAACTCGTTTTATGGAACCAAGAGTGAAGGAACAAGCTGAGGGGAGTTTGTTGTGGTTCTTGTAGTCAAGTTGAAACAGTGATAGATTTTATATTTATTTCTTAGTTTCGATAAGAAATAAAACAAGAGATATGGAGGAAAAAGAATCCTGATAAATATCGAAAGCTATAAGAAAGTGTAAGACTAAATGGCTAAGAAGGACTTAAATTGTTGGTGACCAACTGATATAAGTCCAAATGGATAAGTAGTCAAGCAGTCGAAGGTGTGGTTCTAAATTACAAGTTTATTCATGTAGTGATATTCCTTGGAAGTTAGTATTTATTAGATTATGAACCTCCACAATTCTATAGGAATCGACTTCACTATTGGTTACTACTTTTATATGGGATAAATTCTTTTGGGTTAGCACATTTCATTTATAGTCATATTCATATATATATATATATATATTTTGAGGTCCATGTATATTGAGTTGTTTTACTAATTGTGTAGATAATCAACAATTAGTAGCGGGATTCCTAAATACATTATGCTTGACTCTTCAGCTTCATATTTTTAGTAACATTTGTAAATTTTTTAGCTCCTAATTGTGACAGTACACTATGCAATTGTAAGCATAAAACAACTATTTAGAATCCTTGAAAAATAAATATGTTTTTTTTAATATAATAATTGTTATTTTACAGAATGCGTGAAGGATTTTTAGGCCGAGTATGTGAACGTAGGGCTCTGATACCATGTGTAGGGACTATATTTTTTTTAAAATACCTTTTTTTTTATACGCAGAATAATTAGGACTACAACCACAAGAAGATTAACATTGGGAACTCACAAATATTTAAGCACTTAAATCAAATTTCCATAAATTTTATTGCATTACACATATCATCCAATTTACATGCTATTAACTATAGGCGCCATAAAATCATATGAAGAACATCATAACTAACATAGGTGCCATTCACCAGGAGATGAGATTCAATATTGATTTGTCGCTACTTTCTCTCACTTGCTGTAGTCCACCTCCAAGTGTAGATTTTGACATAGTTGGACCGAATGTAGTGAACCAATGGTTGACCTCCCAGCCTACTCCTTGGGTACTCTCATCCCCCGCTGACCCCCGAGCTACAATGGGACTATATAATGGAGGAAGTATACTAGCTGATAGAGGTGAGCACTACTTGGCTCAAGAGTACCGTCTCTAAAGTCCTCTACGTCACAAAACACAACTATAGCTCATTACCACTACACTAACATAGTCTCTTCCATCCGACAATATGGTCCATTCTCCAAAAAGTCCCTTCTCCCATGGCTTGTACGTGATTTTAAAGGAGGCTTCATAGGTGACACTTGGCATTTCATGCATCATTAATTGTTTTTATTAATACACAATTTGATTATTCGCCCACCCAGGTGTCACCCTCTCACCAAGACTCTCCAAAATCATTTACTTAAATATTAATTTAAAATTGTATTTTCCTTGCCCCAACAAGGCTTCCTATTTCTTCTCCTAGTTGGCTCTTGATCCCCCCTTTCCTACTCAATTTTTGTTTATTACGGATGTTAATTGATAAGTCTCAGATTTGGTCCCCTAACTACCTCCTAATTTAACTCAATTTGCCTCTCAGATGGATATTCTTATGTTGGCTCTTGCCACATCAAGGTTTTCTAAATTTCTCCAATTTTAATTTATTAATCTTATTTTAATTCACCACCCTCTTCTCTTAATGAAGTTTTTAACTATTTTATGATTAATATTTATACTTAACTCTTGGTCTCTCTTTCCCCCTTTTTCCTTATTAAGTTACTTATCTACATTATCCACTTAAAATTGTGTTTTAACATGGAAAGGGTAGAGTTATCTGGGTAAAATATTTATTTCTTCCTATTCTTCCCTTATCCTATTTTTTATTCTTGATTTAATTTCCTTGGTCATAACATCATTTACCACTTGATCTGAATTAGTAGTATTTGCGTACCTTGATTATATTTATTAGTTTCTTTTTACTGATCTCGAGGGTGTCAATTTGATCATTCCCTTCAAGAAATTCCATTCGAAGTTCCAAGAGTTATATGCCTCACACTTTATTTGTGATGCCAAGGGTGCCAAGTCAGTTGTGCCCTTTAAGAATTCTCTTGAAGTTCCAAGGGTGCCATGCCACTTGCCCTTCAAGCATCCAGTGGCTATGAGGATAAATTATAGTTGCAACGAGAGAGATCGCTATCGTCTCCTTTGTCGTATGATATATTGAGACTAATGGTGTTGGGAATTAAGGAATCTGCATTGATGCGCGCCCCCAAGAAAAACGTCATAAGTGACCCAAATTTGGGGCCTGCCCCCACGACATTGTTATCTTCAAGGCAAAGGTGTTGCAACCTTTTCAGACTATGTCACGATGGGAGTGCTAGTAGGTGAGATCAAGGGAACTATCCCACCCCTCCCATTTACTTCCATCCAATTGTATAGCCCCATCACCCTTGTGTGAGCCATTCAGCCAAGCACCTAACCTGTGCCTACAACCACTAACATGCCATTATAATTTGTAGCAAGATTCAACATGAACTTTAAAATTTCGAAGACAAAATATTCATTTCCATCAAACCGGATGTCATCGGCTCATCACATGCGAGTGCATCTCGTGGTTTCCTGTCATAATCGATAATCATTAGTAACAATGTTTCACAGTGTTAGTCATTGACATAATAACATCATTAAAATGACATAGTCATCCATATCATTGTTCATCGTGAACCATAATTAATGTAAGTAGCCATCATAAGGAACACATCCATCAAAACTATCATCAACATAACATCAGTAGAAAACATACATATCCATAAAATCTATCGTCATCAAGATATCAATATAAAATGTACATATCCATCAGAGATATCATTACCAAAACACTAAATAGGAAATAAACACATCCATTAATAGTAAAGTCAAGTATTTTGATTTTCAACCTCAGGTCCGAAAGAATAATGTGTGAGCCTTAAGGCTAAATCAATGTTAATGTCATATCAAGTTTGTTCAACTAGAGTGGGGCACTACATACGTCATCTTGCCACGTCACCTTGCCACATCATCGCATATCACACTTCAGAAAATTTAACATTTACTTCTACACTTATTCTTTAAAACTTGCGATTTGCGTTTTGCGATCGGACCCCACTTCATCTCATATCACACTTCGACGATTTTAACATTTATCTCCAGCGCCTATCCTGTAAAATTTTTCTATTCGCGATTTAATATCCACTGTCCATCTCTCCACCTCAATTATGCACTTTTATCCTCATCCCCTATTTTCCCCTTTGCACCTCCTCCAAAACCCTTAAGTTCTTTTAAGGAAAATACACCATTTCTATTCTTTCTATTATTTAAAAATAAAGGGTGTGGGCTCCAGCTATCACCACGTAATGTCATTTATCAAAACCTGAAACCACCTTGCGGGGGAACTTAAGTGGTTTTTGGGAATTTGAAGAGAGTGTTCCCGCAGTTAATTTCAACTGTCGATTTGCGGGTGAGCAGATTTAATGAGACTGCTTGTGGGGGCACCCCTTGGTATAAATCTCATGCAATTTGTTCTTCCAGGTTGCAGTTGTATTTGGGTGTGATGAATACAAGCCTTCATTGTACTCGAACTTGGAAGAATGATAACGATTGTGGAGTGTGGATGCGAAAAGGTGAGGACGGGGGGTGGGGTGGGGGGGGTTAAGGTTCTTTGCAGTTTATATGATATATATACATGTATCAAGTGGCCTGAATAGGGTTCTGGTTTTAAAAGATATTAAAAGTGCTCAACTATGGGTTTTGAAAGGAATGCGGCATGGGACTTAGGAACACAGAAACATGACGGGGAAAACAGGGAAATGGAATGAATGAGGGGAGTTTTCCCAAAATCACACACAATCAACAACACTTTCCTCTTTCAACTGAATTGAAAGGTAGATATATTCATTTGATGCTCTTAATAGTTAGGATTTCCCTTATTTTACTGAAAATAAATGATAGCCATGGAATATTATTTTCAGTATGAAAAATATAAGAAATTATCAGTCACCTCATGATACTGTGAAATATAGGAATCTAACACCACCCATATACACTTTCCGTTCCATCATAAAATTTTAATTTGGCACATAAGGGAAGAAGACAATGATTTCCACTTTCCAGAATCTGACTTTCACACTTGGCAATGCAACTCCAGATATCAAATTTGAATTTTACTTGTGATATCATTGGGATTATTTCCTAACTATATATATATATATATATATAATGGAGCAATGGGTTTTCATTTTTTATATTGGATACGAGCTATTGTGCTTGCAGAAGTGCTGCTACTTTGTACACTTTTTAAGAATATCAATAAAAAGACTTTGTGGGCTCGTTCATGGGTGTTCTTCCTTTGGAGCATGGTGCATTGGGAGCTATTGGTATAATTAATATATATGCTTTGATTTATTTAATTTTCCATGTATTATTTTAAATTTTCTAGTTCACAGTTATCTTGTATTAGCATTTCATTTGAAGGTAGGCTTTAGAAGTTGAAAGTTCTATTTTATTTTCAAAGAAATTACTAGAAATTTCAATTCATTGTTTGCTTATCTAATATACATGGACTAATGTGTGACTTGAGTATTGTAGAATAATTAATTTTGGATCACGCATGAGGGGAATTATTTGGGAGACCAACCCACTCTTGAATAACCTTCAAAGGAAATCTCTTTTTTTATTTGGATTTTCATAGTTTATTTTATGAGAAAGTGTATTGCAGGGATTTGTTTGGACATAGTTTGTATTCATGCAATCATTTATAAATGTTTTACTTTCAATTGTTCTTAACTGGATCATATTTTTCTATTTAAAGAGCTTAATCATGGCTAGAAAAAAAGGAGAGTTTACTAATCCTCTTTGGCTTAGCATTTTGTAGATTTTTGTGAAATATTTTGTGATTTTTTTTTGTCTAATAATTTGTTGGTTTTTTGTAGCCTTCTTTTTCTAACTTGTTTTCTTGTAGCAACTTGTGGGATTCACCTTCAAGAAACTACTAACAAATTGTTGCAGGAACATTGAGCTCTAATTTCAAATGAGGAGGACTCTCTTGTTTTCCTTTGGTTGTGGGAACTTAAGGAGCTTGTTTGAGAAAGGCCGAGTTCCTTTTGTGGCTTCTTCTTTCTCTCTTGGCCGTGAGCGTTGACGAGGCTTAGCCTCTATTATACAATTGTAAAAATCTGATTTCTATTGAGTATCAATATTGAAAAAATTTCTCATCAAGGATAATCTTAAGACTTTAAGTTTCATTTGTAAAGGTTTTCCTTGAGCTTGTAGGAGGCTTCATAATCTCTTAGTTCTAACAACCAATAAAATTTCTGATTTTGGGAGCCTAGGTTTTACCCATTGGCATCCAAATCTCTCCATTTTTTGGAGAGGACTTGTGGTGTGATTTGTTGATCTCTTTAAATTGCATGCATCTCATCTAATTGGTAAATTAACACAACCATGCATTTTATTCATTTCACTAGCTCTTCACTTTGATTTGCTACAAATTTTAAGAGAATTTACTTTCACAGAAAATTCATAATTTTTATATACAAACATCTTTACTTGAGTTTATTTAGCTTGAAATCATAATTCAAATTTTCTTATGCTTCACCATTGAGCTCACTCTATAATATTAATTTTGATGCATTAAGTAAAGCTACATTTTATTTCAAAAATATATTTCAAGTTGAAGTTGAATTTTCATTTTCATGTTAATTCAATTTTAGATCTTACATGCCCCAAGCATCACTAAAATTTACCTCCAACATAAGTTGGTTTAATAGACATTTTAGGGACCCTCTACCTCTATGGAATCCTCACTGTGAGACCAAACCTTTGGGCGAGGGTGAGCTCTAGGGATTAAAGTTCAATTGTAATATTGCTTTAGAGGTAGCTAATAAAATAAACCAAGAGCACCATCTCATCAAATTTACTTTCAAATTTCTCAAATTTTTTTCTATCTTAATCGTTTAAGGTTTCACATGCAAATTTGATCTCAAGAAGCACTTTGGATGCAAACATTTTAATTTATTTAATTTTGCAACAAGTTTAATTCTATGGTACCTGGAAATTTGCTTACTTTTTCAACTTCATTGCATGTTGTCATTTTAATGGTCATTATGCTTATGGATGATTGATATATATTGTTTAATTGGTAAGTACTCTTATTTGGTGTTTAAAATTTAATTGCATGTTTTAATCTTGATCTAACATTTTAGTTTTTCTATTATCTCATTTACATTCTCCAAAGTAGAACACTAACTATTTTCTTTTGAGGAAGATAGTTTCTCATGTTTTGATTCATAAATCTATTTATCTTGAAAGCATTTACAATATTTTGTGCTAAAATTTTCTTGTTTCACTTTTCAGGATTACTTTTTCTTTTCATTTGAAAGAATTTTACTTCATTTAAGAAAATATTTTTTAATTTTAAAGAGAAACACTTTGAAGGCACTGTTTTTTCGTATGTTTTATGCTTATTTAAATTATGTGTTGATGGTTATTGTTCATAACACTTTTTTCATATAAATATTAAGAAGTAATCTATTTAACACTAACAACTCTCCTAGAAACTCACATCTTTTAACTTAGTTTTCCATTTAGGGACCACCCCCATATCTAGCCTAGGAGATAGCTTAAACAAAGAGATTCAGGATTAGTGTGACAACCCCTTCTCTGAGTTCCTTGCCACCAACCACACCTTGTGGGGTTAAAGGAATTTCCTACTAACTAGTAGGTAGGTGTAGGTGGAAAGGCGATAACAAGTCAAACATAAATGAAATCAAAAAATATAATGGAGCTTATATTTTAAATTAAAAAATGGTTGACCATAATATCATTCAATTTTCAAATAACTTTATTCCTAAAGGTCTAGTTTCTATAGAAAAATTATTTACCAAAATTATGTTCCCAAGAATCCACTATCAAATTCACCTATTAAAGAATGTAATAATGGAGCACATGAAGAAATCAAGAACATTAAAATATTTGCATCTCTACCTGAGGAAGTAAAAACTAAATATTTCAATCTTCTTAAAGCTTACAAGGATGTTTTTGGTTGGTATTATGTTGAATTAAAAACCTATGAATCAACTCTCATTTAGCATAAAATTAATTTAAAATTAAGGAAATTCAATCTAGTCTTGTTTCCTACCATAGAGAAAGAACCTTAAGAAGTTACTTGATACTCAAATAATAGTTCCATTAAGATACTCAGATTGGGTAGCTAACTTAGTTCCTGTTAGAAAAAAGAATGAGTAAATAATACTGTGTGTAGAATTCAGGAACTTAGACAAGTCATCCTTAAAAGACAACTACCCATTACCCAAAATGGATTAATTACTTCAAAATGTTTCAGGTGCAAATAGAATTTCAGTGCTTGATGGTTTCTCTAGATACAACCAGATAATGGTGAATCCAAAATATAGAGAGAAGAATTATTTTACTACTCCTTAGGGTACATTTATGTATGACAGGATGCCCTTTGGATTAAAAAATGTTGAAGCAACATTTTAGAGAGTTGTTGATTTATATTATTTGGGTAAGACAAAAAAATTTGTCGTTATATATGTTGATGACCTTACTTTGTTTTCTAATATTGATCAGATACATTTAAAACACTTAATGAAAGTTTTTGACAGGTGTAGAAAATTCAAGATATCACTCAATCCTAAGAAGTCTTTGTTTGCTATCTGAGAAGGAAAATTGTTGGATGACATCATTTCTAAGGAAGAAGTGGTAATCGATCCTAAAATGGTTTCATCTATTCAAGCACTTTCATTTCCAAGAAATAAAAATGAGATCTAAGATTTTCTTTGAAATATTAACTTCTCGAGGAGATTCATTCCTAACTATGTTGAAATAGTTAAGGATATCACTGATATGTGAAAGAAGAATCATGAATATAAGTGGACAATACCAACTAGATACGATTTTCATGAGATTAAAAAGGTAATTTTTGATGCCCCAACTTTAGCCAACCTTAATTATTCTGAACCCTTTAGCATATTTTCCTTTGCCTCTGAAACCACTTTAGCTATTGTTCCTTTTAAAAAGAATGAATATGGAGATGATCAACCCATAGTATTTTTTAGTAAAGTCATGAGAGACGAAGAAATTAAGTATGAAATAATTAAAAAACAAGATTATTCCTTGGTCCAAGATTTAAAGTGCTTTTGAATTTATATCCTTCACTCAACCATTACTCCTTATGTTCCCAACGATGCTGTGAAAACTGTCTTAACTCAACCAAAAACTGATTGGAGAAGAGGAATATGGACTACCCAATACTTGAATTTGATCTTAGTATCAAATATTAAAAATTAGTAAAAGGTCAATATTTTGCTAAATTTTTAGCTGAATCGAATAATAAAGTTTTGAGAATAAATTTTGTTTTTGAAATTTTAGTAGACAAGAATCGACAAGAACCTTCTAAAAAATCACAAGGGGATAACCCACAAGAAAATTCTCTAAATGCAGAAGGGGAGAATCCACAATAACCTTCCC
The DNA here is from genome assembly GCA_034641835.2 of Pinus albicaulis. Classification (NCBI taxonomy): domain Eukaryota; kingdom Viridiplantae; phylum Streptophyta; class Pinopsida; order Pinales; family Pinaceae; genus Pinus; species Pinus albicaulis. The sequence goes on along the minus strand of CM076574.1, from coordinate 637,002,510 downwards.
AAGACTCATAAGGGAAGAATACACAAGAACATTTATCTTCAATTCAATTAGTTCCTATCTATATTGATGAGAAATTCTTGCCATCAGAATGGTATTATGAGATTGTACATTTTCTAATAAACTTTGATTGTCCTTCTCAATTTTCAAAGAATAGACGTAAGACACTAAATTTGAAATCCATAAAGTTTTGTATCATCAATGCAAATTTATACTAGAAGGATACACTAACTATCCCTATTATTTTATTGATAGAAAGTGAAACATAAGGGATTATTGAATTTCATGCAGGTATATGTGGGGGAAAATATGCCCGTAGAGCTACAACATAAAAAATATTGAGCGAGGGATTCTATTGGCCTACTATGTTTTCACAGTAGGAGCAAAGGTTAGGAGATGTACTCCATGTCAAATGTTTCCAGGAAAGAATAAGCTAGCAGCACTCCCACTGGTTCCATATTAGTTTCAAAACCTTCATTATAGTGAGGATTGGATTTCATAGGGGAAATTGATCCAACATCAAGCAACCAACATATATGGACACTAAAAACAATAGATTACTTCACCAAATGGGTAGAGGCCATTCTAGTTATAAATGCCACATAAATTCGTCATGTTTATTGAAGAAAACATTATGTCGAGGTTTGGATATCCTCAGTAGGTAGTAATGGATAAGGAAAAAAATTTTAGTAGTGTGAAATGATTCAATTTTCTCAAAAATATCATATTATGTTGTGTCATTCTACTCCTTACTATCCATAGGGAAATGGTCTAGCAAACTCATCAAACAAGAGTTTTGTTAAAGTTGTCAAGAATACATTAGAATATGATAAAAATAATTGGGATAGTCATCTCATTTATGCAGTTTGGGCTAATGGGATATCTCCAAATAGATCTACAAGAAAATCTCTATTTCAGTTGGTTTATGGTAAAGAAGCAATTTTTCCTACAAATCTAGCTTTCCCTATTTTGAATTTTTTGCAAGAAGTTAATGAAGAACTTGATGATTTTTCTAAGAGAATCAATTAGATTATTGAACTTAATGAAAATAGTGATGAAATTGAACACAAGGTTAATAAATACCATGTTAGGTCCTTATATTACTAGTATAGTGCCTTATTGTAGTTAGTGTAACCCCCTTATTGTTATTGTTGTACCCCTGTGACCCCCATATTGTTATTATTGTGCCCTTACTTTATTATTGTTAGGTCGGCTAGGATTACATTGTGGCCCCACTAGGATTACATTGTGGCCCCATTGACTCCTATATATAGAAAGGAGGTTTTGTCATTTCAATCATCCAAGAATTTTTCATTTATGTAATGTATTGGAGGTTTCCCCCTAGAAGTAGCTTATTTATAAGGCACCGATCTCTCTTTTATTCTATTTTTTGAGCTGGTTTCATAACATTTTGTATCAGAGCTTTGGATTCTAGGGTTTATCTACTCCAAACAGGTCATCGTGGAATTTTCTCTACAACTTTTTTTCTACAAAGGTTTAGAAGCTAAAATTAGTATCAAGTGAAACCAATATCCTGATGAATGTCATTGAAAAATTTCAGATCTTGGTTTGCAATATTTTCAGAGATATGATCTGTGAAATTTAGGGATTTTTTCACGCTCCTGAATTCAACCTAAATAGGTCATCCTGGAATTTTCACTATAACGTTTTTTCTACCAGTTTTTAGAAGAAAAAATTTTCCCAGAGCGAAGAAGCAATCCTGAGGATGTCGTGGAAAAATTTTAGAGCTTGATTCGCAATATTTTCGGAGATATGGTCTGTGGAAGTTAGGGATTTTTCAGGCTCCCGAATTTCTTCTCAAAGCAGTCACCGTGGGAAAATCATCATAGCTCTCTCTCTCTCTGATCATTGGATTGGAATTTTGTAAAAAGTGGCCACAAGTACATAGACTATAGTTTCTTCTATATCAATTTCAGAGCCAAAGGAGGAAACAGTGACATGTGGCAAGTTGTACAAGTTCACTCTGTTGAACACGTCCATAATTAGGTCATCGTAGGAGATTAGGAATAACTTTGCCTTCAAGAATCGAAATCAAGTCAAACCTGTGGAATTTGAAAGAATATTCAGAGGGCTAATTCAGGGCTGAATTGAGGATATTGAAGATTCAAAATCACAGAGATAATTCAGTTTCAACATCGAGCTCCTCAAAATCAAGAAAAAGGTGTGTATTTTTTTTTCCAATTGCATAAGTCTTGTTTGCAAAATCAGTTTTAAGTGATTCCAAAGGCCTATTGAGCATATATATCAATATTGGGTTCTAAAATGCCTCCCAAAAAGAATTCAACACCCATTAAGCTCTTAGACTAATCTACTATGATTCATGAAGATGAGGAATTGCAACATGATCTATCAAAATTGCAAGAGCAACTGCACCAAATTTCTCTCTCACAAAGAGTGACAAAAAATGAAATTTATGTTTTGAATAAAAGCATGGAAGTTAAGATGGATGGTTTGAAGAAAGGCATGGAAGCTATGATGGATGGTTTAAAGAATGGTATGGAAGAAAAAATGGAAGGTTTGAAGGAAGACATGGAAGGTTTGAAGGAAGGTTTGTCAAAGTTGATACAAAAAATGATTCCTAATGGCGAAAAGATAGTAGAGGAAATTCATGATTTGAACAAAATAAATGTTAATCGTGATTTCATAAACTCTAATTTTGGATTAAAGAACCACCATATTCCAAAGATGGATATGAGGAAGTTTGATGGAAAGAATCCCGTAACATGGATACTACAGATGGAGCAATATTTTTATTTCAATAATGTGAAAGACACACAAAAGGTATGCATTGCAACTTTACATTTAGAAAAAAATACATTTGTATGGTATCGATGGATTTGCTCTCGCATTTTTTTTTTTCACTTGGTCAATATGATAGCACATTATGAGGATACAAAGAGAAACACCTTCTTTAGCCAATTGATAAATCTCAAACAAAATATTTCAATGGTGGAACGCATTGAGGACTTCCAAAAATTGAATATAAGGGTAACTAATATTCCAGAGGAACACAGGATTGATGTATTCATAGGGAATTTAAAGGGTAACATCCAACATGAAGTTCACATTTGGGGACCTAATTCATTAGAGAAGGCATTTAGGTTGGCAATAAAAATTGAATGTAAAATTATGGTGACAAGGAAGCCTACCACTCACATATATAAAGATGGAAGTGTTGCTATTCCTAGACTTCCACAACCTACAAGGTTGACACCACAACAATTGAAAGAAAAAAGATCAAAAGTGCTTTTCTAAAATTGTGATAGCAAATAAACTAAAGGTCATTGTGTGCTGAGAAGAAATTATTTTACATAGATTGTGAAGAGGAGGAATAAAATGGACAAGAAACTTCAAAAGAAGAGGATATACAATAGGAAGAAACGCTAGTAGAAGAAGAAGAATTGAGTCTGACTATATGATGTAATGCATTGGAAGGAATTACCACTCCCCAAACTCTCAATATTGAAGGACATATCAAGAAGAAAAGGGTAATAGTGTTGATTGATTCAGATAGTACCCATAATTTTATTCATTGTAAGGTAGTCAAGAAATTGAATTGTTTCCTATACCTAGCACCAGAATGTCAAGTTATGGTTGCAAATGGAGTAACTATAAATTTCTCTGGAAAATTCAATAATATCAAGCTATCCATGGGGGAATATGTATTGAACAGTCCAATGCTTTCCATCCCAATGGGAGGTGCTGATGTTGTACTAGGAGTACAATGGTTACAATCTTTGGGGACGGTAGCTTTTAATTTTCAAGAAATTTTCTTGAAATTTTTTTTCAGAAGGAAATGAAATCGAATTACGGGGTATTGTAGGGAAGCCGAGAAATACAATAAGCTCTAATTTCATCAAAAAGATTTTTAATAAAGAACAATGAGGTGTAATTGCACAATTATGCTCACTAGAAGTTCCAACATCAAAATAATCTATTTCTCCAGATCTGCAAAAAGTCTTGGACAATCATTCCAAGGTGTTTGATACTCCCAAAGGAATCCCACTTATTCATGATCATGATCATGCTATTCATTTGATTGCAGGAAGTGTTCCTCCAAAAATCCAGCCTTACAGATATCTTTATGTCCAAAAGAGTGAAATTGAACGTACAATTGCATAAATGTTAGAGGCTAGTATAATTCAACCTAGTCAAAGTTATTTCTCTACTCCAGTAGTATTGGTGCACAAGAATGATGGATCATGGTTCATGTGTCCAGATTATAGGGAGCTCAATAAGTTCACTATTAAAGAAAAATTTCCCATTGCTATGATTGATGAATTATTAGATGAATTACATGGAGCAATTTATTTTACCAAATTGGATCTTCATTCAAGATATCATCAAATTAGAATGAAGACTGAATATATTCTGAAAACAACATTTCATACTCATGAGGGTATTTATGAATTTTTGGTCATGCCTTTTGGCCTTACCAGTGCACCTTCTACATTTCGAGGGTTGATGAATTCCATTTTCAAACCCTTCCTTACAAAATTTGTTCTAGTATTTTTTGATGACATACTAATCTATAACATGTCTTGAAAGGATCATGTTCAACATGTTGACAGGGTGCTCAAACTATTGGAGGAGAAACAATTATATGCAAAAACATCCAAATTTTTCTTTGGAGTGAAAGAGGTGGAATATCTGGGTCATATTGTATATCACAAGGGTGATAAGGTAGACCCTAACAAAATTAAATCCATCAAGGAATGGAAATTCCCCACAACCATAAAGAATATGCGTATATTTCTCGAGTTAGCAGGGTATTATCGTAAGTTTGTTAAGAATTATGGGAGAATAGCAGCACCTCTAACAACATTATTGAAGAAAGATGCATTTTCATGGACTGCTGAAGCAACTAAGGCCTTTGAACATCTTAAAGAGGTAATGTGCCTAGCACCAGTCTTAGCTACACCTGACTTCACAAAAACCTTTATCGTTGAATATGATGCCTCGGGAAATGGAATTGGTGTTGTTTTGATGCAAGAAGAAGACCCATTGCTATTTAAATTTTTTCAATCAAAGGAAAGTATTTACAAAAGTCTATTTATGAGAAGGAAATGTTGGAAATAATACATGCACTAAAGAAATGGAGACCTTACCTAATGGGAAGACACTTCAAGGTAAAAACTCATCATGATAGTCTTAAACACTTTTTGGAACAAATACTATCTTCAGAACAGTAGCAAAAATGGGTCACAAAGATGTTGGGTTATGAATTTGAGATCATATACAAAAAAGGGAAGCTAAATGTTGTTGCAGATGAACTCTGAAGAAAGGATGAAGAGGTGGAAGCATTTCTTTGTGACATTTATATTATCCAACCAGATTCGATAACCGAAGCAAGGGATGAATGGAAGAAGGACGAAGAAGTGTCGACACTCATTCAAAAGTTGCAGCAAGATCCTAGTACATCTGATACATTTAGTTGGAAAAATGATTCTTATGGTACAAAGATTGCTTATATATTTACAAGAATTCCCAACTAAAACAAAATATTCTTTTATAATTTCACACTTATCCTTTAGGAGGACATTCAGGATTTTTAAAAACTTACCACATGGTGAAGAAATATTTTTTTCGCGATGGCCTTAAATCTGATATTCAGAAGTTTGTGGCAGAATATTTGGTTTTCCAGCAAAATAAATTTGAGACAATTAAGACCCTGAGTCTTCTACAACCTTTATCCATTCCAAGTCAACATTGGGAGGAGATTTCAATGGATTTTATCACAAGTTTACCTAAGTCCAAAGGAAGGAGTGTCATCATGGTGGTAGTTGATAGTCTTACCAAGTATGCACACTTTTGTGTATTATCTCATCTATTTAAAGCAAGTATAGTTGCTAATGGATTTATGGAAACAATTCAGAAGGTACATGGAAACACAAATATTATTGTAAGTGACAGAGATCCCATTTTTACAGGAATTTTTTGGACGGAATTATTTTCTTGTTTGGGTACTGAACTAGCTCATAGCTCACCTTATCATCCTCAATCCAATGGTCAAACAGAGATAGTGAATAAATGTTTGGAAATATATATTCATTGTTTTATATCTGATAAGCAAGCACAATGAGTCAAGTGGTTACCTCTCGCTGAATGGTGGTATAACACTTCCTTCCATACTGCAGCAAAAATGACCCCATTTATGGAACTTTATGGATATCATCCACCATCTTTTGTGAAACCAACTCCAAAAATAGAAGAAAAGAGATATCAATGCCTTATAAATAAGCCACTTCGAGGGGAAAACCTCCAATACATTATAAGAATGAAAAATTCTAAGATGATACAAATGGAAAAAACCTCCTTCTATATATAGGAGTATATTCCTAGTGGGGCACAATGTAATCCTAGCCGACCTAACAATAATAGTGTAAGGGTGAAATAATAACAATATTGGGGTTACAGGGGTACAATAATAACAATAAGGGGGGCTACAGTAACATAATAAGGGACTACACTATTAATATAGGGACTTAACATTACCCTCTCCTTCAAACAAGTGTTGTCCTCAACGCTTGATTATTTCTTGATGCTTCTGTATAAAATTCTCATCCTCCCATGTGGAATACTCTATAGGAATGTTCTTCCACTTGCTGAGACACTCTGAAATTGATTGTACTTGTCAATTTCTTGTTTCTGTCATTGGTTCAAAAATTCTTTCGATGTGATGTTGATCTTCCTTTTGTTTCATTAGATTACGCACCAAAGTTAGGTTATCCTTTGAGAGTTGGAGAACTTGTTGTTGATGCTAGATGTGATATCCCACTAATTTATCATCCATATTAGATATTTTTTTATCCTTAAAACCGTCCAAATTAGCCTTCATTTCTTCTTTTAAACCATCTATGTCATCTTCGGTTGCTCTTCGTAAGATCGAAATTTGTTGCACTTGGTACCGTAATTTTGATATCTCATACTACAATTCTTCCTCTTCATGTGTCATACTATAGATTTTTGAGGGCTTAATGGTTATGGAATTATTTTTTGTAGGCATTATATAACTCAATACTGATAAAGTTTCTAAAATATTCCCTTGGAATCACTTCAAACTTCTTTTTCAAACAAATGTTATGAAATTTTAAAGCCAAATACACACATTTTTCTTGATTTTGAGGAGCTTGATATTGAAACTGAATTACCTTTTTTATTTCAAATATTCAATATCTAAAATTTGGCACTAAGTTATCCCTCTGAATTCTCTTTAGAATGCCACAGGTCTGACCTGATTTGGATTTTTTAAGACAAAGTTGTGCCTAATCTCCTACGATGACATAATTATGGATTGGTTCAGCAGACAAAAATTGTACGAATTTACATGTGTCATTGTTTCCTCCTTTGTCTCTGACATTGATAGATTGAACTAAAATCCATGTACTTGTAGCCACTTTTTACAGCATTCCAATTCGATGCTCAGAGAGAGAGCTATAAATATTTTCTCACAATCACCTCTTTGAGATAAAATTCAGAAGCCTAAAAAAGCACTAACTTCCACATATCATATCTCTGAAAATATTTCAAATCAATATCTGAAATTTTGCAAGGATGTTCCTCAATATTTTGGCTTCGCACTCTAAAACTTTCAGCCTCTGAACCTTTGTAGAAAAGAAATTATTACAAAAATACCGCGATGACCTGTTTAGGTTAAATTCAGGAGCCTGCAAGATGACCTAACTTTCACAGATCATATATCCGAAAATATTTCGCATCAATCTCTGAAATTTTGCGACGATGTTCCTCAGGATTTTTGCTTTGCACTCTAAAAATTTTAGATTCTAAACCTTCGTACAAAAAACTTTATAGCAAAAATTCCATGCTGACCTATTTGGAGCAGTAAAACCATAGAATCTCAAAGCTATGATACCAAATGTTGTGAAAGCAGCTCCAAAAATAGAAGAAAAGAGATATCAACACCTTAGAAATAAGCCACTTCGAGGGATAAACCTCCAATACATTACATGAATGAGCAAGTCTTGGATGATACAAATGGCCAAAACCTCCTTCTATATATAGGAGTCCATGGGGCCACAATATAATCCTAGTGCGGCCACAATGTAATCCTAGCCAACCTAACAACAATAATGTAAAGGCGCAATAATAAAATATGGGGGTTATAGGGATACAACAATAATAATAAGGGGGGCTACACTAACATAATAAGGGACTACACTATTAATATAGGGACTTAACACCGTCCATCACATCTTCTTTAAGGGAAAATTCTAGGGTTGAAGCAGTGGAGGACCACATTTAGCATCAACAAGAAGTTCTCCAACTCTTAAAGGATAACCTAAATTTGGCACAAAATTGAATGAAACAATAGGTAGATCAACATCACAGTGAGAGAAGTTTTGATGTGGGAGACTGGATATTTTTATGGCTACAACCATACAAACAAATTTCCCTCAAGCAAGCTAAGAAGGATAATAAATTATCGTCAAAGTATTGTTGTCCTTACAAAGTGTTGCAAAAGATTGGTACTATGGCATACAAATTGTAGCTTCCTTCTTATTTACGAGTGCGTCCATTTTTCCATGTTTCATGCTTAAAAAAGGTTATAGGGCCAAACTTCCAGTTCAAACAACATTGCCAGAACTTGATGAGGAAGGAAAAACCATATTGGAACCTGAAACATTCATGGAAACAAGAACTCGATAGCTACGAAATCGATCAATTTCAGAGTATCTCATCAAATGGAAGAACTATCCCACTGAAAATTCTACATGGGAGGATGATAATTTTACAAAAGCACCTGAAGCTACTCGACGGTTGAGGACAACACTTTTTTGAAGGAGAGGAGCATGTTAGGTTTTTATATTACTAGTATAGTCCCTTATTGTTGTTAGTGTAACCCTCTTATTGTTAATGTCTTACCCCTGTAACCCCTATATTTTTATTATTTTTCCCTTACATTATTATTGTTAGGTCGGCTAGGATTACATTGTGGCCCCATGGACTCCTATATATAGAAAGGGGTTTTTTCATTTGTATCATCCAATAATTGTTCATTTATGTAATGTATTGGAGGTTTCCCCTTCAAAGTGGCTTATTTCTAAGGCGTTGATCTCTCTTTTCTTCTATTTTTGGAGATGGTTTCAAAACATACCACAACAAAATGAAATTTATCTTTGGTAGAAAAGCTAGAGAAATATATTTCAAGAAAGGAGATTTACTATTAAGATGGGATGTTAGGAGGGAAGAAAGAGAGAAAAATGGAAAATTTGACAACCTCTAGTTTGGACATTTTAGTAGTGCAGAAGTCAAGGGTAATAATACTTTCATCTTGCAGACCTTGGAAGTAGGGATAATTTTAAGAATGGAAAATTATCTTTAAGTTTAAAAAATTGGCGAATCTCACTAGTCCCTAATATGAAAGCTATAAAATGTTTATTGATTTATTTGTAAAATTATTAAATTTTATAATGATATTATATATATTATCTATATAATGTTGGCGATTTTTAACATAAAATAGTTTTATATTGTAAAATTTGGGCAAATCATATTTATAAAAAAATGGAAATTAGTGAATCTTTTTTTTTGAAAAACCATGGAAAATTAGCCCACCTACGAATATTAGCCCCTAAAATTTTCCATGCTTGGAAGAGAATGTTTCTTCATTGCTAGTCAATGGAAGTTATATGAAGCATTACATTTAGTACTGAAGATGAAGAAGATTTTTTCACACATTCATCATTGTATATATACCAGTTTGTCTTATTTTCAAGTATGTTTTTTTTCTCAACCAAGACTCTAACAGCCCGAGGAGAAGGTTGTTGGATCTGCTAGTTATTTTCATCCTACACGAGGAAGCGGTCTCGATTTGGAGCCGATGTTGTAATATTCATTATTTTGATAAGTTAGACATTATAGAAGAAAATTAGAATTTATAAAAATGTTAGGTTTGGATATGAATAAATAAAAAATAAAAAAATGTTAGGACTCACAAAAATAATCATATTAGAAAATGACAGGATTAGATGCTTTAAGAAATGAAGGCAAAAAGATTTGAAAATGCTAGGCATAGATTGAAATCAATAAAAGAAAAATTTCTTACTTTTTAATAAAAAAAGAAAATAAGTTGTGTGCAGTTTATTAGGATGCCACAACCCAAAATAATTTAGTTTTGGTCATACTGCTTAAACATGATCAAAGATATTAAAATTTATGCATTAGACTTAAGAATGTTAATGGTAGCTTGTTCAAATGCATCAAAAATAAAGATTAAGATTTGAATTAGGTTTTAATAATTTTAATTGCTTCATTAAGCAGTTAAATATTATTTTAATAAAGGGCATATTGATTTTATTCTAAAGTATGCAAGCGACAAAGTTGTTTTGTTATTTTGTGTTAATTTCATAGAAAATCTAAACAATGGATCTCTTCCCAACCTAGATCAATAGCGTGGAAGGAATTTCGCACCCCCCTTGAACATTTCTCGCTAATGGGTGGGGGGGGGGGGGGGTCTGGAAAGTGCTTTATTTTCGATGGGCCCCTTTCATACGTGTCGCTCTATCAGAATTTTGCAACCACCCCACCACCCCCTCCCCCCCCCCCCCCCCCCCTCCTGGGTCAATACCATATACCATCACCTATCCCCTCTGAAATTAGGCTTCCTCCCAATGGTCGTTTGACTCCTGCAAATGTATGTTTGAATTTTCACCAACAACCATTTCTTGATGCCAAATCACTTCCCTCCACCTGTGACTATAGTGTTACACCCACTCCCTTACCGTTTAAGTATTCCATTCTGTTATGCCCAATCCTGTACAATTATCCATTGTTTTCACTGCCACTCGCTCCATTAATGCTACCCATTAAAAATCCATGGTCATTTATTCAACAATCATCCCCATAAAAGTAATCCAAACATGCTATAAATAAAACTATCCCATTCCTTGCATCACCCTTTTATTTATTTATTATTTTTTTCGAAATCACAGGTTTACAGAAACACATTTTCAGTTTATAACTCCTTCATCTATCACCCTATTCAACATAATTGTTACTTGCAGAGACCACCTTTTTGTCTACTATCAGTTTAAAAGAGATATTTTCCTTTCTCTTTTCCTCTACTGGTTGATGGCTCCAAAGGAAAAGGTCGAAAACCAATCATAAAGAAACTGCTAGTGTGTCTTCCCCGATTGATCTTGGCCATGTCCCATTAGCTGACCAATTCTTAAATATTATAGAAACAAAATGTGAATTCATGCTTTATGAATTGCATCCATGGTTAAAAATAAAATATCTAGAAAAATAAGATGAAGTCAAGATTTGGGAGACTTTATTAGCTTTTTACACATTTCCTCAAACTCATGAGTTCCTTGATGTAGTCACCCATTGACAAGCTATTTATCATCAACTTAAAATGACTACAGTAGATTCGAATGGAGACATTATGATTTAAATTAATCCAAAGACCATAAACCAAATGTTGCTTATCCCATAGAGTGATTTCCTGAATCGTTTCTCCCAAGCTTCCCTCATGGAGTTATACCACAAGTTGGATTTTTCTCATAGAGCTCAAATCATTACATCCTTTCTTCTAAATGATGTTGAGATTTTGAAGAGGAACCCTCCTTACCCATCCACCATGTTCCTTGAAGCAATCCGGCACATTATTTCCTTGATTTCCTGTTTGTTATGCTATCAAAATGACAGAAACGTAGATGAGTCAATCCTAGGTGATTTTTGCATTTTATCCAAAGACAATCAGCTAACATTCATGTACAATTACAACCAATTCCTTGCTAATAATATGCATGAAAAAATGACGAATTTGAGAACTTAAGAGATGTTCAAGTACAGTTCTGTACTAGTGTACATGTTTCTTTTTTAACTGGGGGATTAATTACCAATTACATTTTATAAACAAGATGATCAGGGTGTTAATCAATTAGTTATTAATTGGAATAAATTGGTTAGATCCATTTCAACAAATTTTTCTTTTGCAGATTTCATTGATTCCTTCATTCATCAAGTTGTTCACCTTTTAAGCAGTCAAAATGAGCCTAGGATTGGCTCAGACTTAAAAATAATACTCCATCTAAGAAATCAAGTTAAAACATGAGACTGGTATCTTTACAAGAATTACACAAAGTTCAGAGTATATGGTTGTGAATTGGGACCTTACAAGCTGCCCAAATATGTTCCAATGATACTTTTCTCTTTGGAATATATTAGACAAATGATTAACATGGATGAATTGTAATTTGTTTTAGGTAAGAGAAAATCTCAGTTTAAAATTAAGAACAAAGTAGGCTCTTTCGTATGCAATACTAGATCAACATGAATTGAAGGAGATGTAATCCTCAAGAGGATGAAATTTCATCCAAGCTTCACTTGTTAATATGATCCATTTAACATTATTTCAAACTTGCAGGTCGAAATGAAGAAAACTCCTTACAATCATACACCTAGGCTAGAGATTGATAAAATCATGAACCATGATCAATGGGAAAAGAACACATTGCAAGAAGTAGATGATAAAATTATTTCTACCTCCACTCTACACACTCATATCTCTCAAGAAAAGCAACAAAAAGGGACTAGAGAGGAACCATCGTTAAACATTTCTAAAGAATTCATTATCTAGCAGAAGAAGAAGAAGAAGGCAGATTTTAACATTTCTACTAAGAAAAGTAAAAATAACCATAGACCATTGATTTGGGTGATGCAGAAGTTTCTACAATAGCAGAGGGAAGTGTTTGTATTGTTCCATCATGCTCTTTAGCTTCACAGGAGCCCATGGAGATTATTCAATCAGTAGGAACTAGTGAACAAGGTGATCAAAACATTCCCTAAATTCTTAGAGATTAAATAGAAGAATAATCTCTAAAGGCCAATGTTTACAGTATGTTTTAAAAGAATACCTCTACATCACAACATAGGTTGTCGATAGCCTTTAACAGTGAAAAGGGAGGGATGGAAATGGCTTTGCTAGAGGGCAAAGTCCCTTTTCTCAAAGCTCTTTCTTATTATAAGAAAACCATATTCTTATTTGATACAAATTAGATTCATCGCATATACCAAATGGACATGCACAAAGAGTCAGAACATATTATTTTCTCTACCAAGACTAACAATACCATGACATTATCCAAATTAGGAACAACTAAGTTAAATGCGTAGTCACAGCTAAAAATTGAGAAACATTCCTCTTTAGCTAAATAAAATAAGCGAAATTGATTTGAAGATATTGTAATTAAGATTGGGTATGACCCTAAGGATGTTAAATTTGTTGAATTGATTCTTAAGAAGAAGAATGCACATATTGCATCTCTTCGAAAGAAACTAAAATTTCCCTCTACAAAATATCCCTAGACCATGGAGATAGAGGAAAGTGAACAAAGTAGACGTGAAATGCTCAAACCCATCATTGAGTAGAACATTCAAATCAAGAAGGAAAAGGAAGAAATTGAAGGTTTACTCAAGGAGAAGGAATAGTCAACTCAATTGGCCATGATTCCAATTTCAGCCGTACCTATTACAGTTGTAGGTACAAACTCGAGTTCTTCATAAAAAAAAGAAAAATCTACATCAGCAGCAGGTGACCAAAGAAAACTTGTGCAAGATTTGACTTTACAAAAATAGGAGAATGAAAATATTCTGGAGAAATACAGAAATCTAGAAGCTCCGAAGATTAGAATGATACTTTGTACATGGAAAAAATGCAGAAATCTCATAGTTTAGAAAGGAAAGTTTAGAAGTTAGAGAGTGAGCGATTGATTGCAGACACCTTGGCCCAAGCTAGTAAAAGAATCTAGACTGAAATAATTCAAACTAGGACCAAAGTATGGCCCTCAATACAGATTATTTTTTAACAAGAAAAACTAATCAATAAGTGCAAATCTATCATTGAGAAGGAAAATGAAACACTTAAGCATAAATAAACCAAACCTTCATACATGATTAAAGTGCTTGATTCCAAAAGTAGAGCACAATTAGAGAAAATTATCATCACATATAGAACAGAGACCATTCTGCATATGAAGAAAGTTTTTCAGAAGAATAATCCGTTAATCAGTTGGAAACCAAGTATCAAACTTTGGACACTATTGTCCAAATATTTCACATGAAGTTCAACCTGCTAAATCAGAGAGGGCTTCTCGGATTAGTAGCTCCCAATGACAAATTAATCAACTTGGAGGACTATTGCAAAAATATTTACCCAATTTCCATTGATAAAGAAAAATTTGCAGGGATTAAAGGTTATATGATAGGAAAACCTTTTCTGAAGGCTTTGATGTTTGATTTAATAATCATACATAAAATAAAACATCTATTTATTAACAAGCCTACTTTTGAGAGATGTACTGAATTAGATGAATTTTTCAGATGATTAATTAATGTAGATATACTAAGTCAATAAATATGGGATCACTTGTCTGGAACTATTGAGTAACGTTCATCTCCAATAACATGCCAGCAAAGGAGCACATTTTGGAGCCACATCATCAACCACTTCCTTTAATATAGTGACAAATCAACTCAATAGTTTTTGTATTCCTATATTTTGGTGGTATTTTAGTAATATGTTTAGATACTTCAAATGGATATAAACTGGTATAAATAACTCTCCATTCGAGTTATTGGATGAGAGCTTGTAAGAAGAATTGTATAAGCTTTTGATCATTGATGACTAATAAAAGGATTCTGGATCTGTTTCCATCTATTTGTCTCCTTGTAAGTTGTTCCAGTATTCATTTCAATATGTGTTCTGCATATATTTGAGTTTTATGAAGATAAGTAGGTAAGAGAAAATAGTGTTTCAGTCTATCTTAAATCCTTTGAAGTTATAATCTATTTTAGAGATTTATTTATTAGACTCTCTATGTGTTTAAGTCCCTCTACATCAATTAATTGTGCGTAATATTCATAATGTTAAATATATTTTGTTAAGTTGTAAACATTGTTTTTCATCCTTTCATACTTATGATAAACTAAAGATTCAATCTAGATAATTAGCTCATCATATTTTCTTACAATTTCCATCTTTAGATATAAAAATCAAATCAATATTTTTAAGTAAACTAAAAACCCTTTTCTTAATACTTAATAATATCAAAAGTTTAAAACATATTCTTGTTATTTCCTCAATACATTGGTCACCCATAAACCATTTTTAAGATAAAAACACAGTATTTTAAATTATTTGGCATAATTAATTAATCTAGAATTATCTCATAAGACAACATTGTCTATAAATTGTATTGGTTATTTTGTCTTTAAGTACAGAGCACTTCCTTTTGAGTCAAATTTTTTGTTCACAACTCATGCATATGTACCTTAAATGTGATTTTTTTTATAGAGGAAATATGGAAATTTAATGGTTTATCCGGATGAACATATTTTCTGTACCCGACCTGTAAATTATTCCAATTTCGGTTTCATGCTTATAAAAGATGGACATATTTTTTGTTTTGATGTATACTAGGTATCCATCTAAGTACCCTAATTTGAAGAGAAAAAATCATTTGGGATAGCATCAAGTTCATACAGGGTTAACTTCTGCACTATGACGTCTCCCTGTAGTTTGGATTCTTATGTTAATTTATGCCTAAAATTATTCACCATAGATTGTTTTCCATTTTCAAAATATCTAGCTTCCGGGGTCTCCCACATAGCTATTACCTCCACTCAAGTTAAAATTTTACTATAAATGTAAATATCAACTCAATAATTCCTAGGGGAATAGGTTCTCAACTCCCATCACCATTTACCCAGCACCCTTGAACAATGATAGTGTTCTCTATTCTGATATGCCTTTGTGGCGTTGAAGATCTAGGGTCTAAAGATATAGTCTTCCCACCATAATTTCTTACATATTTTCGCTATAGAATATAATTATCATGGTTTGACATTCGTTTTCCACCTCACATAAAATTTGAATTCTGTTTTATATATTAATCCCACCTGAATTTCTTGCCATGAAATTATGTTTTATGTATTAATCCCACCTGAATTTATTTCCATATTCATGGCCTCCAATAATTTATTTTTCTCATAACCTGATTAATCCTACAACATATTATGGTGACTTATCCATGTAATCCCCATAACAATTACATCTTGGTCCCTGTGACATTTTAATTTGCATTAAAAATTCAGTTCGCTGCATGCAAACAAGCTAAATATGAAAAAAATAGAACATACACATACTATGAAAAAGGACTACATATTCCTTTGATATCCGATAGTTTTCTATATATATATATATATATATATATATATATATATATATATATATATATATATATATATATATATATATAACATTAGTAACTAGTGGAACCTTCTACCATAACAAAATCCAACACAGTAATTAAATAAATATCCCAAACTATTTTCATTATCCACAACATCGTCCATGTACTACAACCATAAGGGTTCAAATTTTTCTAGACATCTACGAGAAGATCTCCATTGTTGAATATTAACCTCATTAACTTAGATCTCCATGTATTCATTTTTTCTTTAGAATATTCCTACTAAAATAACAATAACTTTACCCTAAAAAATTAGATTTGCATAGAAACTAATAGTGCATACAAAAAAACACTTTATTTCGAATATTTCGAACCAAATGTGTAACTGAATAAACACCGATCCCTACCACAACATACTCAAAGAAAAAAAATCTTAACAAATTGCCTAACCAAGGTTTCTCCTGAAAATGCACTTGAGAAGAAACATTGTTTTCCCGAAAATGAACTGATCTACCAGTTTCCCCCGAGCTTAGTGATTCTAGTCAATGTTTTTTATGCCTTGTTTCCATACCATATTTATCCTTTTCCCCATCATGCTTTCTAAGGTCTCTGAACAAAATAGCAAGGTTTTCCCTAAAATTTGAATAAAGTGTCTCCCTTTTTTCATTAAATTCCACCTTTTTTCGCTAGTGGAACATCATTAACTTACACCTTTTTTCTCTCGTGGAACATTATTCATAGTTGCTTAGTGTTTTTCTTACACTAAGTTATTTAATAGAATTTTCTCTTCAATCATATTAAATCTCTAATTTTAGTATTTAAACACTTGCGAGAGATTTTTGTTAAAGAATGTAATCCCAACCACCTGCTAGGTGTCAGAATCGTCAGTCCAAGTGTCATAGGTTAGTTTGAGTGAGTCCAGTTTAGTTGAGTTTAACTCAAATTATTTATTGCTGATGTTTCCAAGGTAATCCTATTTAACTAATTCATAATATTGAGATGAGCAACTCTTTGCTCCATTTTACTTTTCAGTTTCTCAATTCTTTTCATGGTATCAGAGCTAGCTTGCATAAGCCTCCGTGGAGAGCAACAATAGAGCCAAGAAGGAGCAGTAGAGAGGAGAAGCGAACTTGCATAAGAATCATTGAAGAGTAGCAAATTTTTTGAATAAAAAGCCTCCTACGAATTGCATAAAGGCTATTCGAAGAAAGCCGAAGAAATTTTTTTTTTTGGTTGGTGCAATTGTTAGGCTAATACTCGCACCAATGCGCTGAAACAAGGGATTGGCGCAAGAACGCAAGCCATACCCATGCAAGTTTTTTGACTTGCGTTGGTTTTATTTAGTCACAGCTGTTTACTGTCAGGATCGCGCCAGTCAGCAAAAAAAACAAAAAGTAGCATATGCGTTAAGAGTCATTCACTTATACGCTTTCCAGGTAACGCAGAATCTATGTGGACTAACTGCGTTAAGCTAAACACTGAAGAGAGCTTCATCGCTTGCGTTAAAGTTTTTTTTTAAGGTTGCGTTAAAACATTCATTGGATTTGTTAAAAAGAGGACGTTTTTAAAAGGAGTCAAAAGTGGAAGGTAATCCGTGATGCATGAAGTATATGTGCGTTGCATTTGCAAATCATGATGGGGATGCGATGAGATTGCAATGGGGCAAGCGAAATGCATGCGGAATGTTAACACCCACGTGATTGATGGAGAAGGGTTTGGTGTCTGTCACCATCAACGATTGGCCGTCGAGGAGAGTGTGGAGTATTGTGCTAGCAGGAAGATAGTTGAGGTTTGCCATTAACAACCTTCTATTGGGAACCACATGGTATCTCCCGTTGCTTACAAAATGTTGGCCATCCTTCAAAAAAAATAGAATCATTGCTGAGAGTGAAGATGGTGAAGCTTTTCAAGCCATAAATAAAAGTTTTTTTGTTAAATTTTTTTATCGCATGAGTTAAGGTATCTCTTCTGAAAACGTTAAGCCATTCAAAGTTTTTTTTAAAAGAAAATTTAAATGGATGAAGTATTTTTAAAGTGTTAAGGGAAAGTATGCATGTGAAGCTGTTAAAATCCATTATTGAAAGGTTTGAAAGTGTCAACGAAAAGTTTTTAAATTTTTTTTTTTTCTTAAAAAAAAAGAAACTTAAAATGTGAACATGGCTTATAAGTTTGAAAGAGCATTCAACGTATTTTTGTAATGGATTTTAAAAGATTTATTTTAAATTTTTTAAAACTGAAGAAGCCCATTTAAAAAAAAAGGGGGGGATTTTAATTATTTTTTCTATGAATTTTTTAAAAGACCATATGTGAAAGGATTTTAAAGCATGTGAAAGTAGAGAAGGATTTTTTTTTGGAGTTTTTTTTTTTTTTTTTTTTTTCAAAAAAAACTTAAAGTTGTGATGTAAGAAAGCGAAAGTGAATCTGTTAAAAGGAGATTATTTGAGAAAATAAATTTGGACACAAGGAATTTGATGTACATATAGGCTTGTCTATTTGTGGAAGCCAAGAAACGAGGTCATGGGAAAAGCCAAGAGGCTAAAGCAAAAACAAAAGATGTTCGAGATCTTTTTAGATCTGGAAATCAAAAGGCAAAAAGACACCTACGCGTTAAAATGCATAAAATAATCTGTCGATGACACCATTCTCCCTCTGATCTCAAATTCCAAGACAACCAAGGAGGCATGGGATATCCTTGAGAGGTATTTTGGTAGAAGGGGGAGCATTGAAGTTCAATATGAAGGTGGATCTGTAGCAGCAGATCTACATTGAGATGAAGAGTTTGTTGAATTCCACTGTGCTCAGCCACAGGTGGATGATATCTGCGAAGAAAGTGCAGAAGAAGCAGAGAGAGAGCACAAAGATGCTTGTGAACCCCACTATACACAGCTACATGTGGACGAAGATTTGATGATACCAGCAACATGGATTGCTGACGAAGATTTCGTGATTCCAGCAACAGAGCTTGCTGACGAAGGTTTGTTGATTCTAGAAACATAGCTTGCTAATGATGATATGGCGATTCGAGCAACTGAGCTTGTTAATGATATGGTAAATCCAGAGACTAATATTGTTAATACAAAATTTGATCAATATTTATTGGCTAATGATCACAGCTTGCAGATGATGCAGCAAAAATATGATATCAACATGATGTTGTTTGGTGAGATTAACCCACTACAGTTAATGGAAGACAACCTGTTTGCAGCAGCACAAGTTAGTGAAGAAAATATAGAGATAAATACATTTTGCAAAGAGAAATCAGAAAGAAAGATAGAAGCAGAAGCAGAGAAGGAAGAGGCAGAATCAGAAATGGAAGCGCAACCGGAGAAAGCTCTCATTACTAAGTAGAAGGAAGAAACAGAGAAATAAGCAGAGACAGAAGAAAAGGAAGAAGTCTGAAAAGGGAATGCAAAAACAGAGGTAGATGTAGAAGCAAAAAAGGAAACACAACAAGAGAAATCTCCCATTGCAGAGAAAAAAGACCAGAACGGATGTCGTTCTGAAACTATTTTTAATTCTAACATTGATTTTCAGTGTGCAGGTATGCAGGTTGATTATGAATGAGAGCTAAAACTTATTGAAACATGGCTTGCAACACCATGTCTGGATGAGTTCTACACAGAAGATGTAGATATGAATGATGAAGATGACATGCAGGACGAACATGTCAATGAAATTTTCAGGTTTTGGAGTTTTGAAGCAATAAGATATTATTCTAATCTTATGTTGCAGCAGATTGACGATGAAAGGCGCACTACGAAGAAAATATGTGGCAGCAACCCATATTTCTTGAAGATGTCCAGAACATGCTTAGACAGTCTGGAAAAATAGAGGACCTGCACTAGCAAATGAAGAAACAGAGTTCTCAAGGATACAACAAAGCGAAAAATCTAAAACAATTTAGAGGCTACAGAATATGGAAGAAGAGAAGAAGAAAACCAAATCTAGTTGAAGTCAAATATTTTTTTT
Organism: Pinus albicaulis; assembly: GCA_034641835.2. Classification (NCBI taxonomy): domain Eukaryota; kingdom Viridiplantae; phylum Streptophyta; class Pinopsida; order Pinales; family Pinaceae; genus Pinus; species Pinus albicaulis. The sequence goes on along the minus strand of CM076574.1, from coordinate 636,982,306 downwards.
AATTATAAGCCTCTATTGGAGACATAGAGAGCAGGTATCTAAATTAATTCTTATGTGGTTGAAATTAAGGGGAGGGCAGAATGTAATCCCAACCACCTCAGGTTTCGAAACCGTCAACTTCAAGTGTCATAGGTCAGTTTGAGTTAGTCTAGTTTAGTCGAGTTTAAATCGAGTTATTTATTGCTAATTTTTCCAATGTAATTCTATTGAACTAATTCGTAATATTGAGATGAACAACTCTCTGCTCCTTTTTACTTTTCAATTTCTCAATTGTTTTCAATTTTTAGAAATAATTTTAGTATTTAAACACTTGCAAGAGATTTTTAGGAATAATTTTAATAAAATTTGTATTGTGTTTATCCATCAAAATGGATTATAGGATATAGAAAATAATCTCTTTAACTCAAGTGTTCATTATTTAGGCAATAATATCTTTAAATCAATTGTTCATTTTTCAAATAATTTCGATTATTATTTTTCATTCATAACAGTATTTATTAAGTCCTCATATTTTTTATTTCACATAGAGTTCATTGCATCTTTCTAGTCATCTAAAATAAAGTAGTTCAATATAAAATAAAACATATTCAGATAAAAACATAGGGGTGTCATAGATAAAATATTTTATTTACATGTATAAAATAATGGCATTTTTATTTCTATTCTTTTTCTTTTTGTGAATTTGGTAGAGCATTTCTATTTTCTATTAGTCAAAAAGAAAGTTGCTATAAAGTTAGTTATGCTTGAAATAGCCTCAACCTCCCTAAGGAAACGAGGTCCATATGAGGGAATTAAATGCCAACCAGTATTGGTATTTTTTTTTCCTTCTACTTGCCGCTAGAACTACTTTACTATGTCCATAATAACTACATTTTTAAACAACATCTATTAAAGCTTTCAACAAAAATCATTTTAAAATAGAAAACATAAATTTCACCCATGACAAGAGTCTATTGTAGTCAGGTCCTTTGTAGTGGATCCTGGCATCTCAACTTTCTACATCTCTTGAAGTTGACATTCGATCCTCACGTTCGATCCTCTCAATCCTTGCTGCAGTTTGGTACATAGACAACAATTTATCGAATATCCTTCTTAATCTGCTGCTGAAATTCTAACAAGCCTGCCATGGCCTTTGCCAAGACACATTTGAGTTTTTAGTAAGTGTTCACATATTGATGGAACAGAGATACCCTTCCTCTAGTACTCCATGGGTCACAAAGGAAATCCAAGGTATCCTCCTAATGTTTAACGTCTTAATGATCATAGGAACTTTCTCTTTCCCATCCATGAATGGCATTACAGATTTGAGCTGAGTTGCAAGTTTCTTAGAGATCAACAATATTTTCCAGAACTTCTTTATGGGTTTTCCTACTTGGCTTACTTGAGCCCTCATACTAGATTGGTTATTTTTTCTTTCCTCTGCCTACTTCTTTAAGTTTCCTAGGTTAACCTCTTGCCATGATAACTTCACATAATGATCTCCTTGTAAGAATGTAAGATAGTCTTGTATATGGCAGAATCAAATTAATACAATACTTCTGACAATCAATGGTAAAGTACTCTACTCCAATAATAACTGAGGAAAACTCATTCTTTACCGAGGTACCAAAATGGTATTTGGTGAGAGTGACCATTACAAACAGAGACAGACACAGAGACCTTATTACAAAAAGGAAATGACAATTTTCCAATATAACAAAACAACGTTTACCTCCTCAACTTTAAATATAATATGATATTTTGTTTTCCTTAGATTTAAGGAAAGTTGATGTGTTACGATGAAGTAATAAACTTCATGCTTACAATCACTATTGAAGCTCTTTATTTCATTGGTTATAAGATATGATAGAAAATAATGATGAATATATAAGTCACTGTGAGACAGCTAAGTGAAATTTTACTCCAAATTATACGTTAAATATAGTTGAGCTTTCCCCGCAGTAATATAATTGCAGTGTGAATGAGTATGATATATTTTTTTAACTATTTCAGCGAGTCATGTGACTTGCCCTTACATCTCTGAACCACAAAACACAGATTCCGGAATGATACCTCCTCGCCGGAAACTCTGATTTGTATGATAATAATATTTGGAGTTTGGGTGGCCGTAGGTTTTTTTTGGGTTTTGCCAAAAAAAGTTGGAATACTCCACACAATATATATATATATATATATATATATATATATATATATATAAAAGTTTGAAGATCCTGATAACTCGCGTATATATATTGGAAGATGGAAGATTCAAACCAATCAACGTCGAATCAGATGAAAATGTTTTGCTTGAAATGTTTCTGTTCATCAGGTCGTTTAACTGTGACTGAAATGTTTAATATAAGAAGCCAGATACCTTGAACGCTATGAAAACTTTAAAAATAATAACCCAGTCGCTAACATTATATATATATATATATATATATATATATATATATATATATATATATAAGTGCATGAGCTCGGAGTTCTGACAACTTTTAAAATTGTTCTTTTTTTTTCCAGATGTTTAAGAATATTTAAATTCGTTTTTAATTTACAATTTGTGGGTAAACTTCATGTACCAAAATCTTAACAACCAGAAGCCACTAACGAAGATATAAAACTTTTTGAATTTTTATTTCTAACGATGTTTAACAGTAAACGTCATTACGTAAAACACCGACTTTGATGGTTGACGTAGGAAACTTATCTTAAAAAAAAAGTGAATAACTTAAAGTTACAAGTCAGTGAATCAAATGAACCTAACCTTATCACAATGAATAGATTATTAGATTATATTGAATCGATTAAAGAAGATTGATAGGAAAATTAAAGTTTATATTGAAGTAGGTATATCTGTGCGGAGTTACATCAAAAGTTCTAATTTTCTCAACATTTTTAAGTGGCCTGTGCTTGAGAGCAAGCCTTGACAAATAATTCAGAATAATTTGATTATAATCAAAAGAGGCAGCTTCCAAATAAACTAGATAGAAACTTTGAAAGGTTCGTATAGTTAATTTTTATTTTAAATCGGGCTTACAAAATGAAAGAGAAAAAGACTCGGTATGTATCATAGCTACCAAATTCGTCAGTATCGGAAAAAAATACAGAAATTTGGGAATTCCATTCGTACATCTAATCATTCGATAAAAAAATCCATCAGGTTACTCGTGGGTTCGCGTGGATGAAAGAAAATTCACTGTTTATAATTTATTACAGGAATAATAATAATCTATGTTTATGTTTATTATATGTTGGAGTTAATGCTTACATTTTATATTTGATAAGTTGGTTTGTGATGGTTGAGAAATTCTCTCAATCTCTCTCTCTAAATTAGGAATAAGTTGGATCTCAGAAACTCTATTTAATAGAGTGATCTGAATGTAACTGGTGTGTGAGTGTGTTTACACATACACCATTTGTGTGTAACATAGGAGTGTTTTTTCATTTTATGAGTAATTTGTAGTTATTTCTATCATGGTATCGGAGCACAGGATCAGAGGCCTGTGTGTTGTCACAACTTTTAGTTATTTTTTATCAGATTCCAATCTCACCTCTAAATATTGGACAACAATGCTACATCAGTAATTCGTGTTTCCTACCCAACCCACACAGATTAGGCAGCAATTTTTCCTATTGCAGTGGAAAGACGGCCAAAGAAACCTCTATTTGGCAGGGAAATTGAAATAACCCACCTTACATAGGTGCTGCAGTGCACACCTTCCCAGTTACATGGATCAACATCGAAGGAGCTGTTGTTTGCCCAGCTTGAAAGAACATTCTTGGAAGCACGAAGGATGACTTGATTTCTAAAAGCGTAGCTTGGTTTGTCGACAGAGCATTAATGCAGCAAATAAGTGCAAGTAATCCGCCAAAATAGTGGAAAATATTGCAAAGTAGAAAAGCAATTAGAAACAGAAAATTATATTCTTTCAATCTCATTATCATGCTCTGGTGCATGGATCATAAAACTGGTCTAGGATGCCGAATTGGTTAACTGTTACTTCGTAATATATTGGACAGAGCGGTGCTATCGCATACAATTGAATGAGACAGAGTCAACCTGCCAAATTCATAGAGAGAGAACGTGTCATCTCTGACCACGAAACCTCCATTATGAGTGGAGAACCAGCTCTAATTGAATGCGTGCCAACATGACCTGATGATTCATATTGTTGAGTTCGTGTTGGAGCATATCTGTGGTAGCCTGCAAACTGTGAAGACTAACAATGTACGCAGGTATGTCAAGTTTTCCTCAGCAAATGCACACCATAAGCGTGGATTTAATTTGGTTGAATATACTCAATCTCAATCTCGTGACCACTTTTTTTAGAAATCCCTCAATGGTTTAAATCCTGAAAGTTTGCGGCACATCTACAACCACAATTCCAAGCTCGGGAGATCCACTGTTTTCAGATAATTTTGTGGTTGTCTTCCTAAGATCTCTCTTGTAAGAAATGCGACATTGTATCAACAGGAACGTGACGTTCTGCACTGTGAGAATTAAATTAGTTGGGACGTGACTTTGTGAGTTGTGAGAAGTAAATTGCTGGCATGATATAGTAGGGTCAAGTAGTTGAAATTTTAGTATTATAATTTGCTTTTAAATTAAGTCATGATGAATTTTAAATAAGAGGAGGTTATTTTGTAAATATGATAGTTGAATCTAGATACATTCCGTATTTAGATGGCTCTTCTATATAAATAGCGAGTACAGCGGTTAGCACTCATGTATCTCGGTAGATGGGAGCTCATCCATAGAATGACTAGGAGTTCAGCTATTGTAAACATGCAATCAATTGTGTTTGAAGAGATCAAGTGGTAGTAAGACTCAATATGGATGGTTGTCTAGATAGCATGGTAGTTCAGATCAAGGGAAGGATCCCTCGTTAGTGGTAGACGTGGAAGTGGTCTCCTAAGGAGGTTATGCGATAGATTGGGATGCTGTCCAGTAATTGACTTCGAGAGGTCCTTGATTCGGGAGTTGAGGAAGTGAACTCGGGAATCCAACTTGCCAACTACACCTTTCCAAAGGTTATGAGGCAACTTGATGGAGCATCTACTGATAACCTTGATTATTTTGTTATTTATGAGTGAATTTAATAAATTCATGTAATGTAATCATTAAGGGGGGATGTTGGAGTTAATGCTTACATTCCATATTTGAGAAGTTGGTTTGTGATGGTTGAGAAATTCTCTCAACCTCTCTCTCTAAATTAGGAATAAGTTGGATCTTAGAAACTCTATATAATAGAGTGATCTTAATGTAATCAGTGTGTGAGTGTGTTTACACATACACCATTTGTGTGTAATATATGAGTGTTTTTTCAGTTTATGAGTAATTTGTAGTTATTTCTATCATTATAGGAATAATAGTTTACAGGGATAATAATAAACTAGGTTTATATTAATGGATTCAGGTGAATGAAAGAAAATTCATTGTTTATAGTTTATTACAGGAATAATAAAAAACTATGTTTATATTTTATTATAGGAATAATAGTTTACCGGGATAATAATAAACTATGTTTATAGCTTATTATAGGAATAATAATAAACTAAGTGTCTGATAGTGATCTCTAAACCCAAAATGGAAATGAGAATAGGAATGTCAGATTGTAGTGAGGGAATGGAAAGGTTTTCTGGTCGTAATAGGAAGGAAATGAAAATTAGGTGTGATTGCAGAAAATTTCTTAGTTTTTAATTTTATGTTGTTTTAAAATATTTAAAAAGCTATGAGATAAAAGGAAAGGAAAGAATTTTCAATTTCATGTTGCCTGTGAGATAATAAGAAAAGAAACAATTTGAGCATATATTTAAAAGAGTATTTTTATATAAAAAAAATTGTTTTTTTAAATATATTTATATTAAGAGAATTTTATAAAAATAATTTTGAATATTTGATTTTTAAATATGTATTAGTTACAAAAAAAATTAAATAAAATTTAAAATTGAGTTTTGAGTTTTGAATATTTAATTTTCAAATCAATATTAATTATAAACTGATTTTAAATAAAATTTGGAAGTAGAGAGGAAAGTTTTGAGTTTGAGATCTTTGAGATAAGATAAATATGGCTGTGATTTAAATTTCAAAATTGTTTGTATTGACTAAAATTGTTAAAAATTATTTAAATTTCAAAATGAATATCAAGAAAATGAAAAAGCATTGTTAGTTATTATATGATAAAAACTATAATTATATGAGAAAGAGTATACATATTTAAATGTTTAATATATATACTCTGTAATTGTAACTATCCTATAAATAATATTTTAGACATTATGAATTATATTTTAAAATATTAAAATAATAATTTAAATTAATAAAGAAATAAAAATTATAATAAAAAAAATTAATATAGTTGATAATTAAAGTAATTCATTTTCCACCTAAATTTTCTATAATACTATATAAAGATATAAAATAACCAAAAATAAAATTTCTTTTAGTCAGAAGAAATGAATAAATTAAAAAAATTAAAAATACTTAATTTTTTAGTATTTAATATAAACATCACATGAAATAATATAAAGTTATATAATATAAAGTTACATATATAAGATTTTCAAAATACTAATTTACCTATTAGTATACACTTGTGTTTCTAAAAAGTGTATTCATTATCGTACTCATATTCTGATTGAAATGTTGTATAGGTCAAACCTAAAGGCGAGTTCGGAGCCAAGCCCCTGAAACTATGGACCAATGGTAAACTACACTACGTAATCGAATCATCCATCACATAAAATTTCAGTGGAAGAACTTGGGGCCTAAGGATGCCAACTCGGAGATGAACGGTGAAATGAAAGAAGCTTTTCTATGTTGTTACAAGGAAAATGGATGTATGGAAACACCAAGGATGCCGTTACCTTTAAGGGTAGGGGAGATGTGATACCTTCGTTAACTCAGTATTTTATGACACGTTGACACATGAATGGAATATGTTATGAAAATGTAAATTTTTGTTTTTATTAATAAAAGGAGATGTTTTTTTGTTTGTTATTTTTCTTCAAAATTAATTAAAGGCTATTATTACTAGGAAAATAATTGGAATTATTTATTCCTAAGAAGCTGTAGGAACAAAAGTATAAAAATTACGCTTTTTTACATATAATTGAGCTATTAGTTAAAGAAAATTACTCAAAAAATACCTGACTGCACTTAAATTTTATGGGTGAAATCTTTTAAAAGAACATTGTTGGAGATAAAGGAAACCATATGAAAAGAAAAGGCTAGTTAGAGAAAAATACTGCACCAAAATCCAACATTTAGTATGATGCTACTTAGGGTTAAGGAGGTGAAGTTCATGAAGAAATTCCTAAGATTTTTCTATATCTGGAAGGAGTTAGATCTTGGGGGAAGTACTAGAAAACATGGTTCATGGTCGGGAGGAACGTGGGAACCTTTAATCTATTTCTAGGAAATTCTCTTATAGGTATATGCTTGTTTGGAAACATCTATGATAAAAATATTGTTTTTATAGTTCATAATAGTGAAAGGATAAAGTGAGATTTATTTATGATGATATGGGCGTATATATTGGTGTATTCAAGAAAGAAAATGTTTGAATTTTACTAATTTCTCTGTAATTAATTGCACTTTGTTTCAAGTAAAAGAAAATTTCAGTTTAAAATAAATACCAAACTAGGATCCTTCATATGCAATACTAGATTAGCACGAATTGAAGGAGATGCAATCCTCAAGACGATGGAATTTCATCCAAGCTTCACTTGGTCATATGATCTATTCAAAATTATTTGAAACTTGCAGGTCGAGCTGAAGACAACTCCTTACAATCATACCCCTAGCCCAGAGCTTGAGAAATTCATGAACCAGGATCAATGGGAAGAGAACACATTACAAGAAGAAGAGGAAAAGATTCTTTCTACCTCCACTCTACAAACTCATATCTCTCAAGACCAGAAAAGGACTAGAGAGGAACCATCGTCTTTTGCAAACATTTCTAAAGAATTCATTATCCAGTAGAAGAAGAAGAAGACATATTTTACCATTTATAATAAGAAAATTTAAAAAGAATGAGAGACCATTGATTTGGGTGATGCAGAAGTTTCTACAGTAGTAGAGGGAAGTGTTCCTATTGTTCCATCATCCTATTTAGCTTCACAGGAGCCCATGGATATTATTCAATCAGTAGGAACTAGTGAATAAGGTGATCACAAAATTTTCTCTAAATTCTTAGAGATTAAACTAAAGAATGAATATCTAAAGGACGATTTTTATAGTTATTTTTGGAAGCAGACCTCTACATCAAAACATAGGATGTTGATAGCTTTTAATAGTGAAAAGGTAAGGATGCATATGGCTTTTCGATAGGCCCAAGTCCCTTTTCCCAAAGCTCTTTCTTATTACAAGAAAACCATATTCTCATTTGATGCAACTCAGATTCATCCCATAGAACAAATGGACATGCACAAACAATCAGGAGAGATTATTTTATCTACCAAGACTAACACCGCCATGACATTATCTAAATTAAGAACAAGTCTGTTAAATGTGCAGTCACAGTTAAAAATTGAGAAACATTCCTCTTTAGCTAAAGAAACTAAGCTAAATTCATTTGAAGATATTGTGATTAATATTGGGTATGACCCAATGATGTTAAAGTTGTAGAAGAGATTCTGAAGAAGAAGAATGCACATAATCTAGCTCTTGAAAAGGAACTAAAATTTTGGTATACAAAATATCCATAGACCAAGGAGATAGAGGAAATTGAGGAAAGTAGTTAGGAAATTCTCAAACTCATCATTAAGTAGAACATTCAAATCAAGAATATGGAGGAACAAATTGAAGGTTTACTCAAGGAGAAGGAACAATCAACTCAATTGGCCATGATTCCAATTCCAGCATTACCTATTGGAGTTGAAGGTACAAAGTCGAGTTGCTCATTAGCAATAACAAAATATAGATCAGTAGTAGGTGACCGAAGAAAACTTGTGCGGGATTTCACTTTACAAAAGCAGGAGAATGAAAAGATTCTAGAGAAATTCATAAATCTAAAATTTCAAAAGAGTAGAATCATACTTTGCACATGGAAGAAATGACAAAATCTCATTGTTTAGCAAATAAAGTTCAGAAGTTAGAGAGTGAGCTATTGATGGTAGACACCTTTTCCGAATTGAAGGAGAGATTTTGGATTGAATTAAGTCAAATTATGACCAAAGTATGGCCCTCCATACAAATTATTTTTGAATAGGAAGAGCTAATCAATAGGTGCAAAGTACTCATTAAGAAGGAAAATGCAACACTTAAGCAGAAACTAGCCAAAGCTTTAGACATGATTTAAGTGCTTAATTCCAAAAGCAGAGAAAAATTAGAACAGATTAGAATCACACATAGAATAGATACTATTCTAGATATGAAGGAAGTTTTGCAAAAGAAGAATCTGTTAATCAATTGGAAACCAAGTGTCAAATTTTGGACACTTTTGTCGAAATATTTCACATCAAGTTTTACCTACTAAGTCAGAGAGGATTGCCTGGATTAGTATGCCGCATTGACAGATTAATCAGCTTGGAGGAGTATTGCAAAAATATTTACCCAATTGCCATTCATAAGGAAAAATTTGCAGGGATTAAGGGTCATATGACAAGGAAACATTTTTTTGAAGGCTTTAGAGTTTGATTTAATAATCAAACATGAAATCAAACATCTCTTTATTAAATAGCCTAATTTTAAGAGATATACTGAATTAGATGAATTTTTCAGAAGATTAATTAATGTGGATATACCTAGTCAATAAAGATGGGATCAGTTGTGTGAAACCATCGACCAACTTTCATCTCCAATAGCATGCCAGTAAAGGAGCACATTTTGGAGCCACATCATCAACCACTTCCTTAAATTCAGTGACAAATCAGCTCAATTTTTTTTGTATTCCTATATTTTGATACTATTTTTGTAATTTTCTTAGATACTTCTAATGGATAAAAACTAGTATAAATAACTCTCCATTTGAGTTATTGGATGAGCACTAATAAGAATAATTGTATGCGATTTTGATCATTGATGAGTAATAAAAGGATTTTGGATTTGTTTAATTAATTTGTCTCCTTGTATGTTTTTCCAGTATTCATTTCATTCTATTTTCTGCATATATTTGAGTTTTATTAAGATAAGTAGTTAAGAGAAAATTGTGTTTCGGTCTATCTTAAAACCTTTGAAGTTATAATCTATTTTAGAGATTGATTTATTAGATTATCTGTGTGTATAAGTCTCTCTACATCAATTAATTCTTAGTAATCTTCATAATGTTAAATATATTTTGTTAAGTTGCAAACATCGTTTGTCATCCTTTCATACTTACGATAAACTAAAGATTCAACCTGGATATTTAGCTAATAATATATTCTTGCAGTTTTCATCTTCACATATGCAAAATCTAATCAATGTTCTGAAGTAAAGAAACAACCCTTTTCTTAATACTTAATACTACCAAAATTTCAAAACATATTCTTGTTATTTCCTCAATACATTAGTCATCCAATAACCCTTTTTAAGACAAAACACAATATTTTAGATTCTCTGGCATAATTAAATAACCTCGAATTGTCTCATGGGCCAAATATATCAATAAATTGTATTCCTTATCTTGTATTTAACTATAAAGCACTTCGTTTCGAGTCAAATGTTTTGTTAACAAGTCATGTATCTATACCTTAAATGTGATTATTTTTATAGATTAAATCTTAAGGTATCCGCTTTTCTTTCTTATATGGCTAGATATGGAATTTTAATGGTTTATCCCAATGAACATAATTTTTGTATCCAACTTGAAAATTATTCGAATTTAGTTTCCATGCTTCTAAAATATGGACATTTTTTTTCTCTGATGTATATCAGGTATCCATCTAAGTACCCTAATTTGAAGAAAAAATACTCATTTGAACTTGCATCAAGTTCGTATAGGGTTAACACCTGTGCTACGATGTCCGCATGTAGTTTGGATTCTTATGTTAATTTATGCCTAAAATTATTCACCGTAAATCGTTTTTGGTTTTCAAAATATCTAGGTTCTGGGGTACCCCATGTAGCTATTACCTCCACTCAACTCAAAATTTTACTATAAATGTAAAGATCAACTCGCTAATTCCTAGAGGAATAGGTTCTGAACTCCCATCAACATTTACCTAGTACCCTTGAACTATGATAGTCTTCTCTATTTTCATACGCCTTTATGGAATTAAATATCTAGGGTCTAAATATATAGTCCTCCTACCATAATTGCTTACATTTTTCACTATAGAATATAATTATCATGGTTTCAAATTCGTTCAGTGCCTCACCTAAAATTTGAATTATGTTTTAGATATTAATCCCACATGAATTTCTTGCCCTATTCATGGTCTCCAATAATTTATTTTTCTCATAACCTAATTAATCCTACAACATATTATGGTGACTTATCAAATTAATTCCCATAACAATTACAACTTTTTTCGTGTGAAATTTTAATTTGCATTAAAATTTGTTGAACTCAGCAGCAGAAAAAAACTTAAGCAAGACACACAGAACACGCAACAAAAAACACACATAAAGAACACAGTTTTAACGTGGTTCACCCAACCAATCTGGGCTACGTCCACCTAACAGGGCATCGAAAATCTCATTCATTAACAGGAGAAAATATAATTGAAGAGTTTCTCATTTTCTCAGCTCTTCCTCACTAAAAATTCCTCATCATGCTCTCTTGCCTCTACGGGCTTACATTTTATAGCTGGAAATGGCAACAAACTCATAAATTCTCTCACAACAAATATAGGATGCATTAACTCCTCATCAGAAACTGATGGAGCCAATGTAGAAACAAATCCTATTGTTGTCACCTACATGAGATTTTCCTCCAGATTTAATTAAAAAATAAGAAATAAAATCTCAACAATCTCCACCTTGACAACAATTAGCCTGATACCCTGTTTCATTATTATTTTTATCTTTTCTGCAAGCCAAGAGAAGCCAGACACCATCGTAACTTCTCTAACAAAACTGGTTTCGTGAACATGTCTGCACATTTTTCCTTTGTATGCACCTTTTCAAGAGACACTCCCCTTTCAGTGATAACCTGTGTTACAAAATGGTACTTGATAGGTATATGCTTTGATTTACTATGATAGGCGGGATTTTTAGCCAAGTGAATTGCACTTTGACTATCACAAAATAACTTGATGATGTCCTGCAACCTACCGAACTCACCAAACAAACCTTTCAACCAAACCGCTTCTTTGCAAGCATGCGAAGCAGCTATGTATTCTACTTCTGTAGTGGATAAAGCAACAATGTTCTGTAGCTTTGACATCCAAGTAATAGCTCCACCTGAAAGAGTAAAGACATACCCTGAAGTTGACCTTCTCTTATCCAAATCACCTGCAAAATTAGAATCAACATATCCACAAACATATTCACTGCTCCTGTTATAAGTGATACAATAATCACTTGTGCCTCTCAAATACCGAAGCACCCATTTCACTGCTGACCAGTGTTCTTTTCCTGGATTTTCCATATACCTGCTGACAACCCCAACTGCATGTGAAATATCTGGTCGAGTACAAAACATCGCATACATCAAACAACCTACTACATTGGCATATGGAATTTGAGACATATATTCCTTTTCTTCATTAGTGTTAGGACATAAACTTGAAGAAAGCTTAAAATGGGAAGCAAAAGGGACTGAAACAGGCTTCACATTGTTCATACCAAACCTCAAGAGTATCTTCTCAACATACTTATGTTGTGATAGCCACAGCTTACCATTGCTCCTGTCTCTAAAAATCTCCATGCCCAAAATCTGTCTTGCTGCTCCTAGATCTTTCATATCAAATGTGATAGCCATCCGAGCCTTTAACCTATTGATCTCTATTATGATTTTGCTTGCTAAAAGCATATCGTCAACATACAACACTAAGATAATGAACATGCCATTACTTAATTTCTTAAAGTAAACACAATGACCATATTCACTTCTTATATAATTTTGACTCATCATGAAAGAATCAAATTTCTTGTACCACTGTCGAGGCGACTGCTTCAGACCATACAATGATTTCTTGAGCCTGCAGACAAATTTCCTGTTGCGATTTTGAACAAACCCTTCTGGTTGTTCCATGTAAATTTCCTCATCTAAATCTCCATGTAAAAAAGCAGTTTTAACATCTAGTTGCTGTAATTCTAAATCAAGTAAAGCAACTAATGCTAACACAATCCGAATTGAAACAATTTTCACAACTGGTGAAAAAATCTCATGAAAGTCAACGCCTGCTTTCTGAGAAAAACCTTTTGCAACTAGCCTCGCTTTGTACCTGTCTTCTGTATCATCAACACCTTTCTTCAACTTGTAAACCCACTTACATCCCACAATGTTTCTGTCTTTAGGAAGTTCTACCAGATCCCATGTGGCATTCTTCGCTAATGCCTTCATCTCGTCCTTCATAGCCTCTTTCCACTTACCACTGTTTGAACCTTCTATAGCTTCCTGATAGCACAAAGGTTCATCATCGTTAGCAGTTAAAGCAACTGAAGTAACATAATCATCATACCTTTAAGGAAGTCGTCTGATTCTCGTAGACCTCCTTAAAGATGTTTCTGGTACTTCCACAATTTGCTGATTATTATCTGTAGGAACTTCTTCATGATCAGCATCTGAAACACGTTCATGATCTGCATCTGAAACTTGTTCATGATCTGAATCTGAAACTTGTTCATCTAGACTATCATCAGTATTTGAACTGGTTTCAAACTGAATGTGTTGAAGCTGAGGTACATTATCCTGTTTCAATTTATCATCTACATCTGGATTTTCAAGTGAAGATTCATTAAATTTAACATCTCTGTTAATGATGATCTTGTGAGTAGTAGGATCCCACAACCTGTATCCCTTAGTCCCATCACCATATCCAACAAAGATATATCTTTTTGATTTAGGATCTAACTTAGAACACTGATGTTTCAGAACTAGAGAATATGCATCACAACCAAAAACTTTCAGTTTAGAATAATCACATGGATAACCTTTCCATACCTCTTGAGGAATTTTGCATCCTATCGCAGTTGATGGTGATCGATTTACCAAGTAACAAGCTGTAGAAACCACTTCTTTCCACAATTCCTTCTGCAAATTGGCGTTACTAAGCATACTTCTTGCTCTCTCTAAGAGAGTCCTGTTCATGCGTTTAGCAACTCCGTTTTGCTGAGGAGTATATACAGTGGTTTTATGTCTTTCGATCCCAGCATCCTTGCAATAATTATCAAATTCCTTTGAATTAAACTCACCACCATTGTCAGTTCTTAAACATTTAATGGTTCTTCCAGTGATGTTTTCAACTAATGCTCTAAACTATTTGAAAACTATGAATACATCAGACTTCTTCTTTAACATGTAGACCCACACTTTTCTAGAGAAATCATCAATAAAAGATACAAAATATGACGATCCTCCATATGAGGTTGTAGGAGATGGACCCCAAACATCAGAATGGATATAATCAAGGACTCCCTTACTAGTATGTTTTCTAGTTTTAAACTTCTGCTTGCTTTGTTTCCCAAACAGACAATGTTTGCAGAAATCTAACTTAGAAGATTTTAAACTAGGAAGTAACTTACGATCAGACAAAATTTTTAATCCTCTTTCGCTCATATGGCCCAACCTTTGATGCCATAAACGAATAGAATTACTGTTGTTTTCAGATACTGTAGAAGCATGATCTGACTCTGTTCTTCCTTCTAATTGATAAAGATTTCCAACCTTCTTTGCTTTCATGACGAGTAAAATTCCTTTATAAACTTTCATTACTCCACCTTGAATAAAGGTTTTATATCCATTAGTGTCTAGTTCTCCAAGTGAAATGAGGTTTTCTCTTAGTTCAAGTACATGTCTTACATCAGTTATAATTTTATTTGTCCCATCAAACATTTTAATATGGACGCTTCCAATTCCCACAATATTACATGAGGCATCATTTCCCATATAAACCACTCCATCATCGATTGATTTATAAGTTTTAAACCATTCTCTATGAATGCACATGTGATTTGACGCACTAGAATCTAACAGCCAATGTTGATCATGATTAGACAAACTAACTGATAACACTTCATCACTCATACCTGAAATCGATGCCGAACCTGTATCTGTCGTGTTTGCTTCTTTCTTCTCTGTCGAAGAGTCTCCTTTGGATGTTTGCTGTCTCTTCCAACAGTCCTTCTTCAAATGTCCTGATTTGCCACAAAACCAACACTTTACCTTACTCTTCTTCCCTTTTGATTTTGAACGCGAGTTGTTGTGCTTACTGAAGCGTCTTTCTTTAGAACGACCTCTGACCATCATTGCTTCTGATGTAGAGGTTTCTGAATTTGACCTCTTCCTTGTTTCTTCGGACAACAAAGCTCCAACAACATCATCAAATTCAAGGGTTTCTAATGAACTAAGACTTATAGAAGTAACAAAATGATCCCATGACTCGGGCAACGAGCATAATAAAGTGACAGCTTTATCTTCTGATTCAAATTTTACTTCTATACTTTCTAACTGCACCAGGAGAGTATTAAAGGTATTCAGATGATCATTTATTGTTGTACCTTCTTTCATGCGCAAGCTGTACAACTGTCGCTTCAGAAGAATCCTATTGGTTAAGGATTTTGTCATGTACAACTTTTCAAGCTTTTTCCACAAACCAGCAGCAGTTTTCTCTGACACGATGTTAAACAAAACATCATCCGCCAAACATAGTTGAATTCCGCTCAGTGCTCTTTCATCCAAGTCACTCCATTCATCATCTGTCATGGTGTAAGGCTGTTTGGCTTTTCCCAACAGCGCCTTCGCCACGCCTTGTTGCACGAGTAGATCATACATCTTCACTTTCCAGATCTCGAAGTTGTTTTTGCCATTGAACTTCTTGATCTCAAACCGGGCACTTTGTGTTTTTGCCATGTTTAGTAGCTCGTGTCACAAAAAACAACCTCCAATTGCAACTTTTAATAAAGAATGCCCTTAAAAAAAAAAATACCCTTCACCTTTAAAGTGCCTTTCACTTCTTACCATATGCAAATGGCAATTTAATATTCAAAACTATTTCTAAATTCCCTTAACCTTAACAAAGGTCTTTCCTTCAATACCATATGCAAATGGTATTAAAATCCAAAACGATATACAATATCGTTATATCACAATGGTATTTAATCGATATACAATATCGATATATCACAATGGTATTAAATTGATTTAAATCCAAAACGATATATAAAAAAGTACAATGTAAAGTGCCTTTCACTTCTTACCATATGCAAATGGCAATTTAATATTCAAAACTATTTCTAAATTCCCTTAACCTTAACAAAGGTCTTTCCTTCAATACCATATGCAAATGGTATTAAAATCCAAAACGATATACAATATCGTTATATCACAATGGTATTTAATCGATATACAATATCGATATATCACAATGGTATTAAATTGATTTAAATCCAAAACGATATATAAAAAAGTACAATGTAATATACGATAGTTTTCTATAGAAAATCCAGAGACTAATATTGTTAATACAAAATTTGATCAATATTTATTGGCTAATGATCACAGCTTGCAGATGATGCAGCAAAAATATGATATCAACATGATGTTGTTTGGTGAGATTACCCCACTACAGTTAATGGAAGACAACCTGTTTGCAGCAGCACAGGTTAGTGAAGAAAAGATAGAGATAAATACATTTTGCAAAGAGAAAGCAGAAAGAAAGATAGAAGCAGAAGCAGAGAAGGAAGAGGCAGAATCAGAAATGGAAGTGCAACCGGAGAAAGCTCTCATTACAAAGTAGAAGGAAGAAACAGAGAAATAAGCAGACACAGAAGAAAAGGAAGAATTCTGAAAAGGGAATGCAAAAACAGAGGTAGATGTAGAAGCAAAAAAGGAAACACAACAAGAGAAATCTCCCATTGCAGAGAAAAAAGACCAGAACGGATGTCGTTCTGAAACTATTTTTAATTCTAACATTGATTTTCAGTGTGCAGGTATGCAGGTTGATTATGAATGAGAGCTAAAATTTATTGAAACATGGCTTGCAATACCATGTCTGGATGAGTTCTACACAGAAGATGTAGATATGAATGATGAAGATGACATGCAGGACGAACATGTCAATGAAATTTTCAGGTTTTGGAGTTTTGAAGCAATAAGATATTATTCTAATCTTATGTTGCAGCAGATTGACGATGAAAGGCGCACTACGAAGAAAATATGTGGCAGCAACCCATATTTCTTGAAGATGTCCAGAACATGCTTAGACATTCTGGAAAAATAAAGGACCTGCACCAGCTTTTGATCATTGATGACTAATAAAAGGATTCTGGATCTGTTTCCATCTATTTGTCTCCTTGTAAGTTGTTCCAGTATTCATTTCAATATGTGTTCTGCATATATTTGAGTTTTATGAAGATAAGTAGGTAAGAGAAAATAGTGTTTCAGTCTATCTTAAATCCTTTGAAGTTATAATCTATTTTAGAGATTTATTTATTAGACTCTCTATGTGTTTAAGTCCCTCTACATCAATTAATTGTGCGTAATATTCATAATGTTAAATATATTTTGTTAAGTTGTAAACATTGTTTTTCATCCTTTCATACTTATGATAAACTAAAGATTCAATCTAGATAATTAGCTCATCATATTTTCTTACAATTTCCATCTTTAGATATAAAAATCAAATCAATATTTTTAAGTAAACTAAAAACCCTTTTCTTAATACTTAATAATATCAAAAGTTTAAAACATATTCTTGTTATTTCCTCAATACATTGGTCACCCATAAACCATTTTTAAGATAAAAACACAATATTTTAAATTATTTGGCATAATTAATTAATCTAGAATTATCTCATAAGACAACATTGTCTATAAATTGTATTGGTTATTTTGTCTTTAAGTACAGAGCACTTCCTTTTGAGTCAAATTTTTTGTTCACAACTCATGCATATGTACCTTAAATGTGATTTTTTTTATAGAGGAAATATGGAAATTTAATGGTTTATCCGGATGAACATATTTTCTGTACCCGACCTGTAAATTATTCCAATTTCGGTTTCATGCTTATAAAAGATGGACATATTTTTTGTTTTGATGTATACTAGGTATCCATCTAAGTACCCTAATTTGAAGAGAAAAAATCATTTGGGATAGCATCAAGTTCATACAGGGTTAACTTCTGCACTATGACGTCTCCCTGTAGTTTGGATTCTTATGTTAATTTATGCCTAAAATTATTCACCATAGATTGTTTTCCATTTTCAAAATATCTAGCTTCCGGGGTCTCCCACATAGCTATTACCTCCACTCAAGTTAAAATTTTACTATAAATGTAAATATCAACTCAATAATTCCTAGGGGAATAGGTTCTCAACTCCCATCACCATTTACCCAGCACCCTTGAACAATGATAGTGTTCTCTATTCTGATATGCCTTTGTGGCGTTGAAGATCTAGGGTCTAAAGATATAGTCTTCCCACCATAATTTCTTACATATTTTCGCTATAGAATATAATTATCATGGTTTGACATTCGTTTTCCACCTCACATAAAATTTGAATTCTGTTTTATATATTAATCCCACCTGAATTTCTTGCCATGAAATTATGTTTTATGTATTAATCCCACCTGAATTTATTTCCATATTCATGGCCTCCAATAATTTATTTTTCTCATAACCTGATTAATACTACAACATATTATGGTGAGTTATCCATGTAATCCCCATAAAAATTACATCTTGGTCCCTGTGACATTTTAATTTTCATTAAAAATTCAGTTCGCTGCATGCAAACAAGCTAAATATGAAAATAATAGAACATAGACATACTATGAAAAAGGACTACATATTCCTTTGATATCCGATAGTTTTCTATATATATATATATATATATATATATATTCCATACATTAGTAACTAGTGGAACCTTCTACCATAACAAAATCCAACACAGCAATTAAATAAATATCCCAAACTATTTTCATTATCCACAACATCGTCCATGTACTACAAGCATAAGGGTTCAAATTTTTCTAGACATCTACGAGAAGATCTCCATTGTTGAATATTAACCTCATTAACTTAGATCTTCATGTATTCATTTTTTCTTTAGAATATTCCTACTAAAATAACAATAACTTTACCCTAAAAAATTAGATTTGCATAGAAACTAATAGTGCATACAAAAAAACACTTTATTTCGAATATTTCGAACCAAATGTGTAACTGAATAAACACCGATCCCTACCACAACATACTCAAAGAAAAAAAATCTTAACAAATTGCCTAACCAAGGTTTCTCCTGAAAATGCACTTGAGAAGAAACATTGTTTTCCTGAAAATGAACTGATCTACCAGTTTCCCCCGAGCTTAGTGATTCTAGTCAATGTTTTTTATGCCTTGTTTCCATACCATATTTATCCTTTTCCCCATCATGCTTTCTAAGGTCTCTGAACAAAATAGCAAGGTTTTTCCTAAAATTTGAATAAAGTGTCTCCCTTTTTTCATTAAATTCCACCTTTTTTCGCTAGTGGAACATCATTAACTTACACCTTTTTTCTCTCGTGGAACATTATTCACAGTTGCTTAGTGTTTTTCTTACACTAAGTTATTTAATAGAATTTTCTCTTCAATCATATTAAATCTCTAATTTTAGTATTTAAACACTTGCGAGAGATTTTTGTTAAAGAATGTAATCCCAACCACCTGCTAGGTGTCAGAATCGTCAGTCCAAGTGTCATAGGTTAGTTTGAGTGAGTCCAGTTTAGTTGATTTTAACTCAAATTATTTATTGCTGATGTTTCCAAGGTAATCCTATTTAACTAATTCATAATATAGAGATGAGCAACTCTTTGCTCCATTTTACTTTTCAGTTTCTCAATTCTTTTCATGGTATCAGAAATAGCTTGCATAAGCCTCCGTGGAGAGCAACAATAGAGCCAAGAAGGAGCAGTAGAGAGGAGAAGCGAACTTGCATAAGAATCATTGAAGAGTAGCAAAATTTTTGAATAAAAAGCCTCCTACGAATTGCATAAAGGCTGTTCGAAGAAAGCCGAAGAATTTTTTTTTTTTGGTTGGTGCAATTGTTAGGCTAATACTCGCACCAATGCGCCGAAACAAGGGATTGGCGCAAGAACGCAAGCCATACCCATGCAAGTTTTTTGACTTGCGTTGGTTTTATTTAGTCACAGTTGTTTACTGTCAGGATCGCGCCAGTCAGCAAAAAAAACAAAAAGTAGCATATGCGTTAACAGTCATTCACTTATACGCTTTCCAGGTAACGCAAAATCTATGTGGACTAACTGCGTTAAGCTAAACGCTGAAGAGAGCTTCATCGCTTGCGTTAAAGTTTTTTTTTAAGGTTGCGTTAAAACATTCATTGGATTTGTTAAAAAGAGGACGTTTTTAAAAGGAGTCAAAAGTGGAAGGTAATCCGTGATGCATGAAGTATATGTGCGTTGCATTTGCAAATCATTATGGGGATGCGATGAGATTGCAATGGGGCGAGCGAAATGCATGCGGAATGTTAACACCCACGTGATTGATGGAGAAGGGTTTGGTGTCTGTCACCATCAACGATTGGCCGTCGAGGAGAGTGTGGAGTATTGTGCTAGCAGGAAGATAGTTGAGGTTTGCCATTAACAACCTTCTATTGGGAACCACATGGTATCTCCCGTTGCTTACAAAATGTTGGCCATCCTTCAAGAAAATAGAATCATTGCTGAGAGTGAAGATGGTGAAGCTTTTCAAGCCATAAGTAAAAGTTTTTTTGTTAAATTTTTTTATCGCATGAGTTAAGGTATCTCTTCTGAAAACGTTAAGCCATTCAAAGTTTTTTTTAAAAGAAAATTTAAATGGATGAAGTATTTTTAAAGTGTTAAGGGAAAGTATGCATGTGAAGCTGTTAAAATCCATTATTGAAAGGTTTGAAAGTGTCAACGAAAAGTTTTAAATTTTTTTTTTTTTCTTAAAAAAAAAGAAACTTAAAATGTGAACATGGCTTATAAGTTTGAAAGAGCATTCAACGTATTTTTGTAATGGATTTTAAAAGATTTATTTTAAATTTTTTAAAACTGAAGAAGCCCATTTAAAAAAAAGGGGGGGGATTTTAATTATTTTTTCTATGAATTTTTTAAAAGACCATATGTGAAAGGATTTTAAAGCATGTGAAAGTAGAGAAGGATTTTTTTTTGGAGTTTTTTTTTTTTTTTTTTTTTTCAAAAAAAACTTAAAGTTGTGATGTAAGAAAGCGAAAGTGAATCTGTTAAAAGGAGATTATTTGAGAAAATAAATTTGGACACAAGGAATTTGATGTACATATAGACTCGTCTATTTGTGGAAGCCAAGAAACGAGGTCATGGGAAAAGCCAAGAGGCTAAAGCAAAAACAAAAGATGTTCGAGATCTTTTTAGATCTGGAAATCAAAAGGCAAAAAGACACCTACGCGTTAAAATGCATAAAATAATCTGTCGATGACACCATTCTCCCTCTGATCTCAAATTCCAAGACAACCAAGGAGGCATGGGATATCCTTGAGAGGTATTTTGGTAGAAGGGGGAGCATTGAAGTTCAATATGAAGGTGGATCTGTAGCAGCAGATCTACATTGAGATGAAGAGTTTGTTGAATTCCACTGTGCTCAGCCACAGGTGGATGATATCTGTGAAGAAAGTGCAGAAGAAGCAGAGAGAGAGCACAAAGATGCTTGTGAACCCCACTATACACAGCTACATGTGGACGAAGATTTGATGATACCAGCAACATGGATTGCTGACGATGATTTCGTGATTCCAGCAACAGAGCTTGCTGACGAAGGTTTGTTGATTCTAGAAACATAGCTTGCTAATGATGATATGGCGATTCGAGCAACTGAGCTTGTTAATGATATGGTAAATCCAGAGACTAATATTGTTAATACAAAATTTGATCAATATTTATTGGCTAATGATCACAGCTTGCAGATGATGCAGCAAAAATATGATATCAACATGATGTTGTTTGGTGAGATTACCCCACTACAGTTAATGGAAGACAACCTGTTTGCAGCAGCACAGGTTAGTGAAGAAAAGATAGAGATAATTACATTTTGCAAAGAGAAAGCAGAAAGAAAGATAGAAGCAGAAGCAGAGAAGGAAGAGGCAGAATCAGAAATGGAAGCGCAACCGGATAAAGCTCTCATTACAAAGTAGAAGGAAGAAACAGAGAAATAAGCAGAGACAGAAGAAAAGGAAGAAGTCTGAAAAGGGAATGCAAAAACAGAGGTAGATGTAGAAGCAAAAAAGGAAACACAACAAGAGAAATCTCCCATTGCAGAGAAAAAAGACCAGAACGGATGTCGTTCTGAAACTATTTTTAATTCTAACATTGATTTTCAGTGTGCGGGTATGCAGGTTGATTATGAATGAGAGCTAAAATTTATTGAAACATGGCTTGCAACACCATGTCTGGATGAGTTCTACACAGAATATGTAGATATGAATGATGAAGATGACATGCAGGACGAACATGTCAATGAAATTTTCAGGTTTTGGAGTTTTGAAGCAATAAGATATTATTCTAATCTTATGTTGCAGCAGATTGACGATGAAAGGCGCACTACGAAGAAAATATGTGGCAGCAACCCATATTTCTTGAAGATGTCCAGAACATGCTTAGACAGTCTGGAAAAATAGAGGACCTGCACCAGGAAATGAAGAAACAGAGTTCTCAAGGATACAACAAAGCGAAAAATCTAAAACAATTTAGAGGCTACAGAATATGGAAGAAGAGAAGAAGAAAACCAAATCTAGTTGAAGTCAAATATTTTTTTTAATTATAAGCCTCATTGAGACATAGATGAGCAGGTATCTAAATTAATTTTTTATGTGGTTGAAATTAAGGGGAGTGTTAAAGAATGTAATCCCAACCACCTGCTAGGTTTCGAAACCGTTAGTCCAAGTGTCATAGGTCAGTTTGAGTTAGTCTAGTTTAGTCGAGTTTAAATCGAGTTATTTATTGCTAATTTTTCCAATGTAATTCTATTGAACTAATTCGTAATATTGAGATGAACAACTCTCTGCTCCTTTTTACTTTTCAATTTCTCAATTGTTTTCAATTTTTAGAAATAATTTTAGTATTTAAACACTTGCAAGAGATTTTTAGGAATAATTTTAATAAAATTTGTATTGTGTTTATCCATCAAAATGGATTATAGGATATAGAAAATAATCTCTTTAACTCAAGTGTTCATTATTTAGGCAATAATATCTTTAAATCAATTGTTCATTTTTCAAATAATTTCGATTATTATTTTTCATTCATAACAGTATTTATTAAGTCCTCATATTTTTTATTTCACATAGAGTTCATTGCATCTTTCTAGTCATCTAAAATAAAGTAGTTCAATATAAAATAAAACATATTCAGATAAAAACATAGGGGTGTCATAGATAAAATATTTTATTTACATGTATAAAATAATGGCATTTTTATTTCTATTCTTTTTCTTTTTGTGAATTTGGTAGAGCATTTCTATTTTCTATTAGTCAAAAAGAAAGTTGCTATAAAGTTAGTTATGCTTGAAATAGCCTCAACCTCCCTAAGGAAACGAGGTCCATATGAGGGAATTAAATGCCAACCAGTATTGGTATTTTTTTTTCCTTCTACTTGCCGCTAGAACTACTTTACTATGTCCATAATAACTACATTTTTAAACAACATCTATTAAAGCTTTCAACAAAAATCATTTTAAAATAGAAAACATAAATTTCACCCATGACAAGAGTCTATTGTAGTCAGGTCCTTTGTAGTGGATCCTGGCATCTCAACTTTCTACATCTCTTGAAGTTGACATTCGATCCTCACGTTCGATCCTCTCAATCCTTGGTGCAGTTTGGTACATAGACAACAATTTATCGAATATCCTTCTTAATCTGCTGCTGAAATTCTAACAAGCCTGCCATGGCCTTTGCCAAGACACATTTGAGTTTTTAGTAAGTGTTCACATATTGATGGAACAGAGATACCCTTCCTCTAGTACTCCATGGGTCACAAAGGAAATCCAAGGTATCCTCCTAATGTTTAACGTCTTAATGATCATAGGAACTTTCTCTTTCCCATCCATGAATGGCATTACAGATTTGAGCTGAGTTGCAAGTTTCTTAGAGATCAACAATATTTTCCAGAACTTCTTTATGGGTTTTCCTACTTGGCTTACTTGAGCCCTCATACTAGATTGGTTATTTTTTCTTTCCTCTGCCTACTTCTTTAAGTTTCCTAGGTTAACCTCTTGCCATGATAACTTCACATAATGATCTCCTTGTAAGAATGTAAGATAGTCTTGTATATGGCAGAATCAAATTAATACAATACTTCTGACAATCAATGGTAAAGTACTCTACTCCAATAATAACTGAGGAAAACTCATTCTTTACCGAGGTACCAAAATGGTATTTGGTGAGAGTGACCATTACAAACAGAGACAGACACAGAGACCTTATTACAAAAAGGAAATGACAATTTTCCATTATAACAAAACAACGTTTACCTCCTCAACTTTAAATATAATATGATATTTTGTTTTCCTTAGATTTAAGGAAAGTTGATGTGTTACGATGAAGTAATAAACTTCATGCTTACAGTCACTATTGAAGCTCTTTATTTCATTGGTTATAAGATATGATAGAAAATAATGATGAATATATAAGTCACTGTGAGACAGCACAGTGAAATTTTACTCCAAATTATACGTTAAATATAGTTGAGCTTTCCCCGCAGTAATATAATTGCAGTGTGAATGAGTATGATATATTTTTTTAACTATTTCAGCGAGTCATGTGACTTGCCCTTACATCTCTGAACCACAAAACACAGATTCCGGAATGATACCTCCTCGCCGGAAACTCTGATTTGTATGATAATAATATTTGGAGTTTGGGTGGCCGTAGGTTTTTTTTGGGTTTTGCCAAAAAAAGTTGGAATACTCCACACAATATATATATATATATATATATATATATATATATATATATAAAAGTTTGAAGATCCTGATAACTCGCGTATATATATTGGAAGATGGAAGATTCAAACCAATCAACGTCGAATCAGATGAAAATGTTTTGCTTGAAATGTTTCTGTTCATCAGGTCGTTTAACTGTGACTGAAATGTTTAATATAAGAAGCCAGATACCTTGAACGCTATGAAAACTTTAAAAATAATAACCCAGTCGCTAACATTATATATATATATATATATATATATATATATATATATATATATATATATAAGTGCATGAGCTCGGAGTTCTGACAACTTTTAAAATTGTTCTTTTTTTTTTCCAGATGTTTAAGAATATTTAAATTCGTTTTTAATTTACAATTTGTGGGTAAACTTCATGTACCAAAATCTTAACAACCAGAAGCCACTAATGAAGATATAAAACTTTTTGAATTTTTCTTTCTAACGATGTTTAACAGTAAACGTCATTACGTAAAACACCGACTTTGATGGTTGACGTAGGAAACTTATCTTAAAAAAAAAGTGAATAACTTAAAGTTACAAGTCAGTGAATCAAATGAACCTAACCTTATCACAATGAATAGATTATTAGATTATATTGAATCGATTAAAGAATATTGATAGGAAAATTAAAGTTTA
This sequence comes from Pinus albicaulis, assembly GCA_034641835.2. Classification (NCBI taxonomy): domain Eukaryota; kingdom Viridiplantae; phylum Streptophyta; class Pinopsida; order Pinales; family Pinaceae; genus Pinus; species Pinus albicaulis. Next base: position 636,956,659 of record CM076574.1, on the reverse strand, counting down.
TATTGAAGTAGGTATATCTGTGCGGAGTTACATCAAAAGTTCTAATTTTCTCAACATTTTTAAGTGGCCTGTGCTTGAGAGCAAGCCTTGACAAATAATTCAGAATAATTTGATTATAATCAAAAGAGGCAGCTTCCAAATAAACTAGATAGAAACTTTTAAAGGTTCGTATAGTTAATTTTTGTTTTAAATCGGGCTTACAAAATGAAAGAGAAAAAGACTCGGTATGTATCATAGCTACCAAATTCGTCAGTCTCGGAAAAAAATACAGAAATTTGGGAATTCGATTCGTACATCTAATCATTCGATAAAAAAATCCATCAGGTTACTCGTGGGTTCGCGTGGATGAAAGAAAATTCACTGTTTATAATTTATTACAGGAATAATAATAATCTATGTTTATGTTTATTATATGTTGGAGTTAATGCTTACATTTTATATTTGATAAGTTGGTTTGTGATGGTTGAGAAATTCTCTCAATCTCTCTCTCTAAATTAGGAATAAGTTGGATCTCAGAAACTCTATTTAATAGAGTGATCTGAATGTAACTGGTGTGTGAGTGTGTTTACACATACACCATTTGTGTGTAACATATGAGTGTTTTTTCATTTTATGAGTAATTTGTAGTTATTTCTATCATGGTATCGGAGCACAGGATCAGAGGCCTGTGTGTTGTCACAACTTTTAGTTATTTTTTATCAGATTCCAATCTCACCTCTAAATATTGGACAACAATGCTACATCAGTAATTCGTGTTTCCTACCCAACCCACACAGATTAGGCAGCAATTTTTCCTATTGCAGTGGAAAGACGGCCAAAGAAACCTCTATTTGGCAGGGAAATTGAAATAACCCACCTTACATAGGTGCTGCAGTGCACACCTTCCCAGTTACATGGATCAACATCGAAGGAGCTGTTGTTTGTCCAGCTTGAAAGAACATTCTTGGAAGCACGAAGGATGACTTGATTTCTAAAAGCGTAGCTCGGTTTGTCGACAGAGCATTAATGCATCAAATAAGTGCAAGTAATCCGCCAAAATAGTGGAAAATATTGCAAAGTAGAAAAGCTATTAGAAACAGAAAATTATATTCTTTCAATCTCATTGTCATGCTCTGGTGCATGGATCATAAAACTGGTCTAGGATGCCGAATTGGTTAACTGTTACTTCGTAATATATTGGACAAAGCGGTGCTATCGCATACAATTGAATGAGACAGAGTCAACCTGCCAAATTCATAGAGAGAGAACGTGTCATCTCTGACCACGAAACCTCCATTATGAGTGGAGAACCTACTCTAATTGAATGCGTGCCAACATGACCTAATGATTCATATTGTTGAGTTCGTGTTGGAGCATATCTGTGGTAGCCTGCAAAATGTGAAGACTAACAATGTACGCAGGTATGTCAAGTTTTCCTCAGCAAATGCACACCATAAGCGTGGATTTAATTTGGTTGAATATACTCAATCTCAATCTCGTGACCACTTTTTTTAGAAATCCCTCAATGGTTTAAATCCTGAAAGTTTGCGGCACATCTACAACCACAATTCCAAGCTCGGGAGATCCACTGTTTTCAGATAATTTTGTGGTTGTCTTCCTAAGATCTCTCTTGTAAGAAATGCGACATTGTATCAACAGGAACGTGACGTTCTGCACTGTGAGAATTAAATTAGTTGGGACGTGACTTTGTGAGTTGTGAGAAGTAAATTGCTGGCATGATATGGTAGGGTCAAGTAGTTGAAATTTTAGTATTATAATTTGCTTTTAAATTAAGTCATGATGAATTTTAAATAAGAGGAGGTTATTTTGTAAATATGATAGTTGAATCTAGATACATTCCGTATTTAGATGGCTCTTCTATATAAATAGCGAGTACAACGGTTAGCACTCATGTATCTCGGTAGATGGGAGCTCATCCATAGAATGACTAGGAGTTCAGCTATTGTAAACATGCAATCAATTGTGTTTGAAGAGATCAAGTGGTAGTAAGACTCAATATGGATGGTTGTCTAGATAGCATGGTAGTTCAGATCAAGGGAAGGATCCCTCGTTAGTGGTAGACGTGGAAGTGGTCTCCTAAGGAGGTTATGCGATAGATTGGGATGCTGTCCAGTAATTGACTTCGAGAGGTCCTTGATTCGGGAGTTGAGGAAGTGAACTCGGGAATCCAACTTGCCAACTACACCTTTCCAAAGGTTATGAGGCAACTTGATGGAGCATCTACTGATAACCTTGATTATTTTGTTATTTATGAGTGAATTTAATAAATTCATGTAATGTAATCATTAAGGGGGGATGTTGGAGTTAATGCTTACATTCCATATTTGAGAAGTTGGTTTGTGATGGTTGAGAAATTCTCTCAACCTCTCTCTCTAAATTAGGAATAAGTTGGATCTTAGAAACTCTATATAATAGAGTGATCTTAATGTAATCCGTGTGTGAGCGTGTTTACACATACACCATTTGTGTGTAATATATGAGTGTTTTTTCAGTTTATGAGTAATTTGTAGTTATTTCTATCATTATAGGAATAATAGTTTACAGGGATAATAATAAACTATGTTTATATTAATGGATTCAGGTGAATGAAAGAAAATTCATTGTTTATAGTTTATTACAGGAATAATAATAAACTATGTTTATATTTTATTATAGGAATAATAGTTTACCGGGATAATAATAAACTATGTTTATAGCTTATTATAGGAATAATAATAAACTAAGTGTCTGATAGTGATCTCTAAACCCAAAATGGAAATGAGAATAGGAATGTCAGATTGTAGTGAGGGAATGGAAAGGTTTTCTGGTCGTAATAGGAAGGAAATGAAAATTAGGTGTGATTGCAGAAAATTTCTTAGTTTTTAATTTTATGTTGTTTTAAAATATTTAAAAAGCTATGAGATAAAAGGAAAGGAAAGAATTTTCAATTTCATGTTGCCTGTGAGATAATAAGAAAAGAAACAATTTGAGCATATATTTAAAAGAGTATTTTTATATAAAAAAAATTGTTTTTTTAAATATATTTATATTAAGAGAATTTTATAAAAAATTTTTTTTGAATATTTGATTTTTAAATATGTATTAGTTACAAAAAAAAATTAAATAAAATTTAAAATTGAGTTTTGAGTTTTGAATATTTAATTTTCAAATCAATATTAATTATAAACTGATTTTAAATAAAATTTGGAAGTAGAGAGGAAAGTTTTGATTTTGAGATCTTTGAGATAAGATAAATATGGCTGTGATTTAAATTTCAAAATTGTTTGTATTAACTAAAATTGTTAAAAATTATTTAAATTTCAAAATGAATATCAAGAAAATGAAAAAGCATTGTTAGTTATTATATGATAAAAACTATAATTATATGAGAAAGAGTATATATATTTAAATGTTTAATATATATACTCTGTAATTGTAACTATCCTATAAATAATATTTTAGACATTATGAATTATATTTTAAAATATTAAAATAATAATTTAAATTAATAAATAAATACAAATTATAATAAAAAAAATTAATATAGTTGATAATTAAAGTAATTCATTTTCCACCTAAATTTTCTATAATACTATATAAAGATATAAAATAACCAAAAATAAAATTTCTTTTAGTCAGAAGAAATGAATAAATTAAAAAAATTAAAAAAACTTAATTTTTTAGTATTTAATATAAACATCACATGAAATAATATAAAGTTATATAATATAAAGTTACATATATAAGATTTTCAAAATACTAATTTACCTATTAGTATACACTTGTGTTTCTAAAAAGTGTATTCATTATCGTACTCATATTCTGATTGAAATGTTGTATAGGTCAAACCTAAAGGCGAGTTCGGAGCCAAGCCCCTGAAATTATGGACCAATGGTAAACTACACTACGTAATCGAATCATCCATCACATAAAATTTCAGTGGAAGAACTTGGGGCCTAAGGATGCCAACTCGGAGATGAACGGTGAAATGAAAGAAGCTTCTCTATGTTGTTACAAGGAAAATGGATGTATGGAAACACCAAGGATGCCGTTACCTTTAAGGGTAGGGGAGATGTGATACCTTCGTTAACTCAGTATTTTATGACACGTTGACACATGAATGGAATATGTTATGAAAATGTAAGTTTTTGTTTTTATTAATAAAAGGAGATGTTTTTTTGTTTGTTATTTTTCTTCAAAATTAATTAAAGGCTATTATTACTAGGAAAATAATTGGAATTATTTATTCCTAAGAAGCTGTAGGAACAAAAGTATAAAAATTACGCTTTTTTACATATAATTGAGCTATTAGTTAAAGCAAATTACTCAAAAAATACCTGACTGCACTTAAATTTTATGGGTGAAATCTTTTAAAAGAACATTGTTGGAGATAAAGGAAACCATATGAAAAGAAAAGGCTAGTTAGAGAAAAATACTGCACCAAAATCCAACATTTAGTATGATGCTACTTAGGGTTAAGGAGGTGAAGTTCATGAAGAAATTCCTAAGATTTTTCTATATCTGGAAGGAGTTCGATCTTGGGGGAAGTACTAGAAAACATGGTTCATGGTCGGGAGGAACGTGGGAACCTTTAATCTATTTCTAGGAAATTCTCTTATAGGTATATGCTTGTTTGGAAACATCTATGATAAAAATATTGTTTTTATAGTTCATAATAGTGAAAGGATAAAGTGAGATTTATTTATGATGATATGGGCGTATATATTGGTGTATTCAAGAAAGAAAATGTTTGAATTTTACTAATTTCTCTGTAATTAATTGCACTTTGTTTCAATTAAAAGAAAATTTCAGTTTAAAATAAATGCCAAACTAGGATCCTTCATATGCAATACTAGATTAGCACGAATTGAAGGAGATGCAATCCTCAAGACGATGGACTTTCATCCAAGCTTCACTTGGTCATATGATCTATTCAAAATTATTTGAAACTTGCAGGTCGAGTTGAAGACAACTCCTTACAATCATACCCCTAGCCCAAAGCTTGAGAAATTCATGAACCAGGATCAATGTGAAGAGAACACATTACAAGAAGAAGAGGAAAAGATTCTTTCTACCTCCACTCTACAAACTCATATCTCTCAAGACCAGAAAAGGACTAGAGAGGAACCATCGTCTTTTGCAAACATTTCTAAAGAATTCATTATCCAGTAGAAGAAGAAGAAGACATATTTTACCATTTATAATAAGAAAATTTAAAAAGAATGAGAGACCATTGATTTGGGTGATGCAGAAGTTTCTACAGTAGTAGAGGGAAGTGTTCCTATTGTTCCATCATCCTATTTAGCTTCACAGGAGCCCATGGATATTATTCAATCAGTAGGAACTAGTGAATAAGGTGATCACAAAATTTTCTCTAAATTCTTAGAGATTAAACTAAAGAATGAATCTCTAAAGGCCAATTTTTATAGTTAGTTTTGGAAGCAGACCTCTACATCAAAACATAGGATGTTGATAGCTTTTAATAGTGAAAAGGTAAGGATGCATATGGCTTTTCGATAGGCCCAAGTCCCTTTTCCCAAAGCTCTTTCTTATTACAAGAAAACCATATTCTCATTTGATGCAACTCAGATTCATCCCATAGAACAAATGGACATGCACAAACAATCAGGAGAGATTATTTTCTCTACCAAGACTAACACCGCCACGACATTATCTAAATTAAGAACAAGTCTGTTAAATGTGCAGTCACAGTTAAAAATTGAGAAACATTCCTCTTTAGCTAAAGAAACTAAGCTAAATTCATTTGAAGATATTGTGATTAATATTGGGTATGACCCAATGATGTTAAAGTTGTAGAAGAGATTCTGAAGAAGAAGAATGCACATATTCTAGCTCTTGAAAAGGAACTAAAATTTTGGTATACAAAAGATCCATAGACCAAGGAGATAGAGGAAATTGAGGAAAGTAGTTAGGAAATTCTCAAACTCATCATTAAGTAGAACATTCAAATCAAGAATATGGAGGAACAAATTGAAGGTTTACTGAAGGAGAAGGAACAATCAACTCAATTGGCCATGATTCCAATTCCAGCATTACCTATTGGAGTTGAAGGTACAAAGTCGAGTTGCTCATTAGCAATAACAAAATATAGATCAGTAGTAGGTGACCGAAGAAAACTTGTGCGGGATTTGACTTTACAAAAGCAGGAGAATGAAAAGATTCTAGAGAAATTCATAAATCTAAAATTTCAAAAGAGTAGAATCATACTTTGCACATGGAAGAAATGAAAAAATCTCATTGTTTAGCAAATAAAGTTCAGAAGTTAGAGAGTGAGCTATTGATGGTAGACACCTTGTCCGAATTGAAGGAGAGCTTTTGGATTGAATTAAGTCAAATTATGACCAAAGTATGGCCCTCCATACAAATTATTTTTTTATAGGAAGAGCTAATCAATAGGTGCAAAGTACTCATTAAGAAGGAAAATGCAACACTTAAGAAGAAACTAGCCAAAGCTTTAGACATGATTTAAGTGCTTAATTCCAAAAGCAGAGAAAAATTAGAACAGATTAGAATCACACATAGAATATATACTATTCTAGATATGAAGGAAGTTTTGCAAAAGAAGAATCTTTTAATCAATTGGAAACCAAGTGTCAAATTTTGGACACTTTTGTCGAAATATTTCACATCAAGTTTTACCTACTAAGTCAGAGAGGATTGCCTGGATTAGTATGCCGCATTGACAGATTAATCAGCTTGGAGGAGTATTGCAAAAATATTTACCCAATTGCCATTCATAAGGAAAAATTTGCAGGGATTAAGGGTCATATGACAAGGAAACATTTTTTTGAAGGCTTTAGAGTTTGATTTAATAATCAAACATGAAATCAAACATCTCTTTATTAAATAGCCTAATTTTAAGAGATATACTGAATTAGATGAATTTTTCAGAAGATTAATTAATGTGGATATACCTAGTCAATAAAGATGGGATCAGTTGTGTGAAACCATCGACCAACTTTCATCTCCAATAGCATGCCAGTAAAGGAGCACATTTTGGAGCCACATCATCAACCACTTCCTTAAATTCAGTGACAAATCAGCTCAATTTTTTTTGTATTCCTATATTTTGATACTATTTTTGTAATTTTCTTAGATACTTCTAATGGATAAAAACTAGTATAAATAACTCTCCATTTGAGTTATTGGATGAGCACTAATAAGAATAATTGTATGCGATTTTGATCATTGATGAGTAATAAAAGGATTTTGGATTTGTTTAATTAATTTGTCTCCTTGTATGTTTTTCCAGTATTCATTTCATTCTATTTTCTGCATATATTTGAGTTTTATTAAGATAAGTAGTTAAGAGAAAATTGTGTTTCGGTCTATCTTAAAACCTTTGAAGTTATAATCTATTTTAGAGATTGATTTATTAGATTATCTGTGTGTATAAGTCTCTCTACATCAATTAATTCTTAGTAATCTTCATAATGTTAAATATATTTTGTTAAGTTGCAAACATCGTTTGTCATCCTTTCATACTTACGATAAACTAAAGATTCAACCTGGATATTTAGCTAATAATATATTCTTGCAGTTTTCATCTTCACATATGCAAAATCTAATCAATGTTCTGAAGTAAAGAAACAACCCTTTTCTTAATACTTAATACTACCAAAATTTCAAAACATATTCTTGTTATTTCCTCAATACATTAGTCATCCAATAACCCTTTTTAAGACAAAACACAATATTTTAGATTCTCTGGCATAATTAAATAACCTCGAATTGTCTCATGGGCCAAATATATCAATAAATTGTATTCCTTATCTTGTATTTAACTATAAAGCACTTCGTTTCGAGTCAAATGTTTTGTTAACAAGTCATGTATCTATACCTTAAATGTGATTATTTTTATAGATTAAATCTTAAGGTATCCGCTTTTCTTTCTTATATGGCTAGATATGGAATTTTAATGGTTTATCCCAATGAACATAATTTTTGTATCCAACTTGCAAATTATTCGAATTTAGTTTCCGTGCTTCTAAAATATGGACCTTTTTTTGCTCTGATGTATATCAGGTATCCATCTAAGTACCCTAATTTGAAGAAAAAATACTCATTTGAACTTGCATCAAGTTCATATAGGGTTAACACCTGTGCTACGATGTCCGCATGTAGTTTGGATTCTTATGTTAATTTATGCCTAAAATTATTCACCGTAAATCGTTTTTGGTTTTCAAAATATCTAGGTTCTGGGGTCCCCCATGTAGCTATTACCTCCACTCAACTCAAAATTTTACTATAAATGTAAAGATCAACTCACTAATTCCTAGAGGAATAGGTTCTGAACTCCCATCAACATTTACCTAGTACCCTTGAACTATGATAGTCTTCTCTATTTTCATACGCCTTTATGGAATTAAATATCTAGGGTCTAAATATATAGTCCTCCTACCATAATTGCTTACATTTTTCACTATAGAATATAATTATCATGGTTTCAAATTCATTCAGTGCCTCACCTAAAATTTGAATTATGTTTTAGATATTAATCCCACATGAATTTCTTGCCCTATTCATGGTCTCCAATAATTTATTTTTCTCATAACCTAATTAATCCTACAACATATTATGGTGACTTATCAAATTAATTCCCATAACAATTACAACTTTTTTCGTGTGAAATTTTAATTTGCATTAAAATTTGTTGAACTCAGCAGCAGAAAAAAACTTAAGCAAGACACACAGAACACGCAACAAAAAACACACATAAAGAACACAGTTTTAACGTGGTTCACCCAACCAATCTGGGCTACGTCCACCTAACAGGGCATCGAAAATCTCATTCATTAACAGGAGAAAATATAATTGAAGAGTTTCTCATTTTCTCAGCTCTTCCTCACTAAAAATTCCTCATCATGCTCTCTTGCCTCTACGGGCTTACATTTTATAGCTGGAAATGGCAACAAACTCATAAATTCTCTCACAACAAATATAGGATGCATTAACTCCTCATCAGAAACTGATGGAGCTAATGTAGCAACAAATCCTATTGTTGTCACCTACATGAGATTTTCCTCCAGATTTAATTAAAAAATAAGAAATAAAATCTCAACAATCTCCACCTTGACAACAATTAGCCTGATACCCTGTTTCATTATTATTTTTATCTTTTCTGCAAGCCAAGAGAAGCCAGACACCATCGTAACTTCTCTAACAAAACTGGTTTCGTGAACATGTCTGCACAGTTTTCCTTTGTATGCACCTTTTCAAGAGACACTCCCCTTTCAGTGATAACCTGTGTTACAAAATGGTACTTGATAGGTATATGCTTTGATTTACTATGATAGGCGGGATTTTTAGCCAAGTGAATTGCACTTTGACTATCACAAAATAACTTGATGCTGTCCTTCAACCTACCAAACTCACCAAACAAACCTTTCAACCAAACCGCTTCTTTGCAAGCATGCGAAGCAGCTATGTATTCTACTTCTGTAGTGGATAAAGCAACAATGTTTTGTAGCTTTGACATCCAAGTAATAGCTCCACCTGAAAGAGTAAAGACATACCCTGAAGTTGACCTTCTCTTATCCAAATCACCTGCAAAATTAGAATCAACATATCCACAAACATATTCACTGCTCCTGTTATAAGTGATACAATAATCACTTGTGCCTCTCAAATACCGAAGCACCCATTTCACTGCTGACCAGTGTTCTTTTCCTAGATTTTCCATATACCTGTTGACAACCCCAACTGCATGTGAAATATTTGGTCGAGTACAAACCATCGCATACATCAAACAACCTACTACATTTGCATATGGAATTCGAGACATATATTCCTTTTCTTCATTAGTGTTAGGACATAAACTTGAAGAAAGCTTAAAATGGGAAGCAAAAGGGACTGAAACAGGCTTCACATTGTTCATACCAAACCTCAAGAGTATCTTCTCAACATACTTATGTTGTGATAGCCACAGCTTACCATTGCTCCTGTCTCTAAAAATCTCCATGCCCAAAATCTGTCTTGCTGCTCCTAGATCTTTCATATCAAATGTGATAGCCATCCGAGCCTTTAACCTATTGATCTCTATTATGATTTTGCTTGCTAAAAGCATATCGTCAACATACAACACTAAGATAATGAACATGCCATTACTTAATTTCTTAAAGTAAACACAATGACCATATTCACTTCTTATATAATTTTGACTCATCATGAAAGAATCAAATTTCTTGTACCACTGTCGAGGCGACTGCTTCAGACCATACAATGATTTCTTGAGCCTGCAGACAAATTTCCTGTTGCGATTTTGAACAAACCCTTCCGGTTGTTCCATGTAAATTTCCTCGTCTAAATCTCCATGTAAAAAAGCAGTTTTAACATCTAGTTTTTGTAATTCTAAATCAAGTAAAGCAACTAATGCTAACACAATCCGAATTGAAACAATTTTCACAACTGGTGAAAAAATCTCATGAAAGTCAACGCCTGCTTTCTCAGAAAAACCTTTTGCGACCAGCCTCGCTTTGTACCTATCTTATGTATCATCAACACCCTTCTTCAACTTGTAAACCCACTTACATCCCACAATTTTTCTGTCTTTAGGAAGTTCTACCAGATCCCATGTGGCATTCTTCGCTAACACCTTCATCTCGTCCTTCATAGCCTCTTTCCACTTACCACTGTTTGAACCTTCTATAGCTTCCTGATAGAACAAAGGTTCATCATCGTTAGCAGTTAAAGCAACTGAAGTAACATAATCGTCATACCTTTTAGGAAGTCGTCTGATTCTTGTAGACCTCCTTAAAGATGTTTCTGGTACTTCCACAATTTGCTGATTATTATCTGTAGGAACTTCTTCATGATCAGCATCTGAAACACGTTCATGATCTGCATCTGAAACTTGTTCATGATCTGAATCTGAAACTTTTTCATCTAGACTATCATCAGTATTTGAACTGGTTTCAAACTGAATGTGTTGAAGCTGAGGTACATTATCCTGTTTCAATTTATCATCTACATCTGGATTTTCAAGTGAGGATTCATTAAATTTAACATCTCTGTTAATGATGATCTTGTGAGTAGTAGGATCCCACAACCTGTATCCCTTAGTCCCATCACCATATCCAACAAAGATATATCTTTTTGATTTAGGATCTAACTTAGAACGCCGATGTTTCGGAACTAGAGCATATGCATCACAACCAAAAACTTTCAGTTTAGAATAATCACATGGATAACCTTTCCATACCTCTTGAGGAATTTTGCATCCTATCGCAGTTGATGGTGATCGATTTACCAAGTAACAAGCTGTAGAAACTGCTTCTGTCCACAATTCCTTCTGCAAATTGGCGTTACTAAGCATACTTCTTGCTCTCTCTAAGAGAGTCTTGTTCATGCATTCAGCAACTCCGTTTTGCTGAGGAGTATATACAGTGGTTTTATGTCTTTCGATCCCAGCGTCTTTGCAATAATTATCAAATTCCTTTGAAGTAAACTCACCACCATTGTCAGTTCTTAAACATTTAATGGTTCTTCCAGTGATGTTTTCAACTAATGCTCTAAACTGTTTGAAAACTGTGAATACATCAGACTTCTTCTTTAACATGTATACCCACACTTTTCTAGAGAAATCATCAATAAAAGATACAAAATATGACGATCCTCCATATGAGGTTGTAAGAGATGGACCCCAAACATCAGAATGGATATAATCAAGGACTCCCTTACTAGTATGTTTTCTAGTTTTAAACTTTTGCTTGCTTTGTTTCCCAAACAGACAATGTTTGCAGAAATCTAACTTAGAAGATCTTAAACTAGGAAGTAACTTACGATCAGACAAAATTTTTAATCCTCTTTCGCTCATATGGCCCAGCCTTTGATGCCATAAACAAATAGAATTACTGTCATTTTCAGATACTGTAGAAGCATGATCTGACTCTGTTCTTCCTTCTAACTGGAAAATATTTCCAACCTTCTTTGCTTTCATTACTAGTAAAATTCCTTTATAAGCTTTCATTACTCCACCTTGAATAAAGGTTTTATATCCATTAGTGTCTAGTACTCCTAGTGAAATGAGGTTTTTTCTTAGTTCAGGTACATGTCTTACATCAGTTAGAATTTTATTTGTCCCATCAAACATTTTAAGCTGGATGCTTCCAATTCCCACAATATTACATGAGACATCATTTCCCATGTAAAAAACTCCATCATTGATTGATTTATAAGTTTTAAACCACTCTTTATGAATGCACATGTGATTTGATGCACCAGAATCTAACAGCCAATGTTGATCATGATTATAAAAACTATCTGATAACACTTCATCACTCATACCTGAAATGGATGCCGAACCTGTATCTATTGTGTTTGCTTCTTTCTTCTCTGTCGAAGAATCTCCTTTGGATGTTTGCTGTCTCTTCCAACAGTCCTTCTTCAAATGTCCCGATTTGCCACAAAACCAGCACATTACCTTACTCTTCTTCCCTTTCGATTTTGAACGCGAGTTGTTGTGTTTACTGAAGCGTCTTTCTTTAGAACGACCTCTGACCATCATTGCTTCTGATGTAGAGGTTTCTGAATTTGACCTCTTCCTTATTTCTTCGGACAACAAAGCTCCAACAACATCATCAAATTCAAGGGTTTATGATGAACTAAGACTTATAGAAGTAACAAAATGATCCCATGACTCGGGCAACGAGCATAATAAAGTTACAGCTTTATCTTCTGATTCAAATTTTACTTCTATACTTTCTAACTGCACCAGGAGAGTATTAAAGGTATTCAGATGATTAGTTATCGTTGTACCTTCTTTCATGCACAAGCTAACAACTGTCGCTTCAGAAGAATCCTATTGGTTAAGGATTTTTTCATGTACAACTTTTCAAGCTTTGTCCACAAACCAGCAGCAGTTTTCTCTGACACGATGTTAAACAAAACATCATCTGCCAAACACAGTCGAATGCCGCTCAGTGCTCTTTCATCCAAATCACTCCATTCATCATCTGTCATGGTGTAAGGTTGTTTGGATTTTCCCAACAACACCTTCTCCACGCCTTGTTGCACGATTAGATCATACATCTTCACTTTCCAGATCTCAAAGTTGTTTTTTCCATTAAACTTCTCGATCTCAAATCGGGCACTTTTTGTTTTTTCCATATTGTGTCACAAAAAACAACCTCCAATTGCAACTTTTTAATAAAGAATGCCCTTTTTTTTAAAATGCCCTTAAAAAAAAAATATATCCTTCACCTTTTAAAGTGCCTTTCACTTCTTACCATATGCAAATGGAAATTTAATATTCAAAACTATTTCTAAATTCCCTTAACCTTAACAAAGGTCTTTCCTTCAATACCATATGCAAATGGTATTAAAATCCAAAACGATATACAATATCGTTATATCACAATGGTATTTAATCGATATACAATATCGATATATCACAATGGTATTAAATCGATTTAAATCCAAAACGATATATAAAAAAGTACAATGTATATCGAAATTTTGAAAAACAACTGAAACAATTCAGCAATGCAAATCGAGGTATGTTTTAAATACAAAGTGAAATATACCGCCATTACGTGTCATCATTTCAACGCCTCCATGCCTCTCTGCATTTCAATGCTGCCATGCCTTTCTGCATTTCAACGTCGCCATGCCATTATTTTAATGTGAGGACTGAAAATAACCCACGTACCAAAAAAAATTTTAAATACTGAATATGTTGCTCGGTCAAGTCAAATTCCACATGCGGACAGGACGATCGATTGATCCTTCGAAGCAGTATTAGATTTGTAAAATTAACACTCGAATCAGCCGCCTTTAACTGGCCCTCACAGTCAGACAATGTTTTCACGGCCTCTCAACAGGCCCACGACGTCGGCTTCAGCGCTGACCTTTCACTGTATAGTTCCCAGCTCTCACAAAACAGAGGATGCAAGTCATTGTTCAACAGTAAGCTCTGATACCAATTGTTGAACTCAGCAGCAGAAAAAAACTTAAGAAAAACACACAGAACACGCAGCAAAAAACACACATAAAGAACACAGTTTTAATGTGGTTCACCCAACCAATCTGGGCTACGTCCACCTAACAGGGCATCGGCAATATCATTCATCAACAGGAGAAAATACAATTGCAGAGTTTCTCATCTGCTCAGCTCTTCCTCACTACAAATTCCTCATCATGCTCTCTTGCCTCTACGGGCTTACATTTTATAGCTGGAAATGGCAACAAACTCATAAATTCTCTCACAACAAATATAGGATGCATTAACTCCTCATCAGAAACTGATGGAGCCAATGTAGCAACAAATCCTATTGTTGTCACCTACATGAGATTTTCCTCCAGATTTAATTAAAAATAAGAAATAAAATCTCAACAAAATTCAAATTGCTGCATGAAACACGCTAAACATGAAAATAATAGAACACACACACTACGATAGTTTTCTATAGTGTAATATACGATAGTTTTCTATATATATATATATTCCATACATTAGTAACTAGTGGCATCTTCTACTATAAGAAAATCCAACATAGTAAGTAAATAAATATCACGAACAATTTTCATTATTGTCCATGTACTACACCCATAAGGATTCAAATTTTCTAGATTTCTATCAGAAGATCTGCATTGTTTAATATTAACCATATTAACTAAGATATCCATGTTTCCATTTTTTCTTTATAATATTTCTACTAAAATAACTATAATTTACCCTTAAAAATTAGATTTTCATACAAACCCAGAATGTACAAAAAAAACCTTTATTTCAAGCCAAATGTCTAATTGAAATAAACACTCATCTCTACCACAACATAATCAAAGAAAAAAAAATCTTATCAAATTTCCTAACCAAGGATTCTCCTCAAATTGCACTTGAGAACAAACATTGTCCTCCCGACCATAAACTCATCTATTAGTTCCCTCGAGATGAGTGATTTAGTCAAAGTTTTTTATGCCTTGTTTCCCTACCATATTTTTCCTTTACCCGTTTGTGCTTTCTAGCATCTCCAAAAATAATAGCAAGGTTTTTCCTAAATTTTGAACAAGGCCTCTCCCATTTTTTGCTAAATCCCATCTTTTCTCTCGTGGCTCTTTATTCAAATTTGCTCAGTGTTTTTTCTACACTCATTAATTTAATAGATGTTTCTCTCCATTCGTATTAAATCTCTTTAAACACTTTCCAGAGATTTTTAGGAATGATTTTAAGAAAATTTGTATTGTCTTTATCCATCCAAATGGATTATAAGATATAGGCAATAATATTTTTAACTCAAATATTCATTATCTAGGAAATAAAATCTTTAACTCAATTGTTCATTTCCCAAATAATTTCTAGTATTTATTTTATTCATAACAGTTATTTATTAAATCATCATATTTTTTATTTGAGATAGAGTTCATTGTAGCTTTCTAGCCATATCAACTAAAATAGTTTAATCTAAAATAGAACATATTTCTATAGAAACATAGGCATGTCATAGATAAAATATTTTATTTACATGTATAAAATAATGGTTTTTTTTTGGTAAGCTTAGTAGGTCCTTGCTATTTTATATTAATATAAAAAGAGGGCATATTAGATACAAAAATTAGACCTTAACCTTCTCGAAGGAAACTAGGTCTATTTTCCATCTCGGTACATTGTACACCATCCAAAAAATGAACTTCCTTAGATTCCTATAAAGAGTATTTAGGTAAATAATATCAAATTTTACTAATACTAACATTTACATAATGCATGAATAAAACTAACCACTAAAAAATCTAGATGTGGCTGCTCTAGTCATCATCTGACTCCACTTGGGCTAGATCCTTAACACTGGAACCTGGAATATCAACTTGTTGCATAGCCTTAATTTCCTTCTCTGTTCTTCCAAGACAAGCATACTGATGCAGTTGACATAGGTTGATTTCCTAGATGCTTCTATTAATCTCTTCCAGGGTGGAGTCTTCCTTGGGCTCTCCTCCTGCTTCCTGAATTGAAGTAATGGCCTTAACCAGTAGGAATTTTACTAACCAATAGGTTCTGACTGAGTGATGGAAGACTGAAATTCTCCCTGAGGTATGTCCCGTGATGTAGGAGCATGAGGCTCGAGGGAAAAACTACTTCATTTTCTTTATTGCAAAAATACAAAAAAAAAATTACAAGCAAAGGAGTGGGTTCCTTTAGCCGGAAATTTACAGTTTTAGTAGATAAGATTTGACTAATACTTAGAGGATTCGAGTTCTTTAATATTGGATTCAATGTATTTAGTGGTTAGTTGATAAATTTAAGGAGAATATAGTGTAGGGATATTTTATCTAAAATTGGGCAAATTCGATTCATAGAAACTGATCAATTTGTTTGTATGAAAAATATGTATTTAAAATGTAAGTTTGAAATGTATACGGAGAGGAGGATTTGATGGAAAGATGTATTGAATAGAAAAATAATTTCATTTCCTCTATAGCTGGGTGAATGTGTACGTAAATTCTAAGTCTTAGAGTTTTCATTTCTTCGACACAATTCTGAATTGTTTAATTTTATAACGAGTCTTGTTTTGATTGCTGAGGGTATATTTCCTTAAAAATTCTGCGTAAACTATGGAAGTGAAATCGTTCAATTATATTGGATTGAATTAGAATCTAACAATTATTGATGTATAAAACTGTGATTTTCCTTGAAGAAGTCATGAATTTGTCAGGGTTGAAGAAATTAAATCACTGTACAGTGAAGAGAGTTTAAGGTTTAATAAGATAAGTAAAGCACCCAGTACTTGGGGAATCTGACGGTCCTCACATCTTGATTGATGATCAACGACAATCGAAATATAAATTGCATTAGATTTAGAAATTAGTTTGGACCCAATAAATTATAAACACGATTTAAATGAATTGAGTTGATTGCCAGCAATTAATTTGATCAGACGAAATTCACATTAAATGGTTTGATCCACCGAATATCGCATATTTAGATGCGTATGGTTTAAATAGAAATTTGGATGCGATATTTTTATAAACTCCAGTTCAATTGAATTTGAGTTCTATTGTTTTAATGAAAAGGTTTTAATTTTGGTTTGAAATCCGTCATTAAGTAAATTAATTGAAGAAAATATGATTATGGGGTTAAGTTGTAAATCCGCAAATGTTGAAAGGCTTAGTGTTTTACCAATGTTGGTAAATTAACTATAAGAAGAGAATTCCCATGGATGTTTCCACTATTGCAACATTTCTTTTAATTCTGATTCCATAATTTATGAAAATGTTATGAATCGAGGTTTTAAATGAAATGTGGGTCTTATGTAATAAAATTAGAGGTTGATGACTAATACTCAAAAGGAAATAGAAGAAATTCCACCAGAACTTGAGGAAATTGTCTCCAGATTTTAAAGCTTATCATGAACACCTACATCCAAACCACCATTAGTGGTATTAAAGCAGAATTAGACACTGAACAAGATCTAAAAGTTCAGGAAAAGAAATCCAACATGACTTACAGACAGGGAACATTTTAAGGATGGAAGTTTATCTTAAAGTTTAGAAATCTTGGCGAATCTTACTAGTCTCTAATAGAGGAATTGTAAAATGTTTTATGATATTTTTATAAAAATATAAATATTTTTTATTACATTATATTAGTCTATATAATACCTTCGCAATTTTTAAGGTAAAATAAATTTGTGATATAAAACTTGGGAAAATTATTCTTAGAAAAAATGGAAATTGGTGAATATTTTTGTTGGAAGAAGCATAAAAAAATAGCCCACCTACGAATATTAGCCCCTACAATTTTCCTTGCTTACAGAGTTGGAAGAGGAGGTGGTGTTGGACGAAGAAGAGGAAGACCAATTGAAAATGTTGAAGTGATGGAAGTTATGCAACAGATGTAAGCCAAATTAGAAGCAATGGAAATGGGAAATCAAAGAGGTGCAGATGCCATAAATGTTAGTGAGCCTAAAGTTGAATCTGCAGAAGAAGGAGAACTTGCAAAAGTTACTCCTGAAATGAGATTTTTTAAATCAGTGTTGGGATCGACATCTAAACCCAGACTTGAAGTTTCGGTTTTTATAGGAGGCTTAAACCCACAAAAGTTGATAGATTGGATTAATGATATGGATAAGTTCTTATATTATGAAGAAATGGAAGAGGGAAAAAGAGTGAAATTTGATATCACAAAATTGAAAGGACATGCAGTGCTTTGGTGGGATGGAGAGTAGGCAAAAAGAAAGAGGCTTGGTAAGCAGCCAATAAAGAATTGGAACAAGATGGTGGCAAATTTGAGAGGTAATTTTTTGCCAAGTGATTATCAACTTTCATTATTTTGACAAATGTAGAATCTTAGACAGAGATTGCTGGACACCTAATCCTGTATGTGTAGGTGTGGAAGCCGAACAGTAAAAAAGGAGTCCAAGTGACCTTGTAATGTGGAATCCAAGAGTCACATTAATGTAACATAAATGTACATCTATGAGTAATAGAAATGAAATGAATTCTTATCTTTCTTTTGTCTATGTTTACTTTTATCACACACCATATGTATGTATAACATGGTATCAAAGCCCAGGCTAGGGCTTGGATTTTTGTTAGATCCTACCATCTCTCAAATTAGTTTTTCCTGCAAGTAACTGTTGTCATTCTACATGTGTAGTTTGTGTTCAGTCTTTGCTGGTGACTTTGCACGCTCTTCCTGCCCCCTCTGCATTATGTACATAGTGTTATCACCTCAAAATTTGAAAATGTTAGCTGCATTTTTAAATTTTCAGTTGACCTAACCTCGTACTGTGTATCTTTCTAGTCAAGTATATTTTATGGAGGAATGAATATATTTTGTTTATTTTGGTTGAGTTGAACACACCCTGGTGGTAGCGTTTGAATGCATTTGACTGACTGTGATCTTGGTGGTATCATATTTCGGATCTCACTCTCGTCCCCTTAGTTCAACAAAAATCCTCTGTAATACAAGTTCGGCTCTTGCTTGCAGTGTCAGACTTATCCCTCACGTAGTTAGTACTCTCCTCCCACATAGTTAGATTACTCCAAACCGATTCTCCCACTATGCTTCTACCTCTCGGCACTGACTTCGTTCCTCGGCATCTGCGCACTCCACCATATCGGCATTGCTTGGCACTCTAAGTCTATTTCGAAGGCAGGGTTTTATGGTCTAGAAAAGAGAAAACCATGTGAATTAAATCATTAGTAAGGTATAATTTTACTTCATGACGATTAATTTTACCACAGCCACTGCGATCTCGTTCATTGTCATCTCCTATATTCAGTGACTCTGTAAATTTTGAGGGATGAAGTAACCTAGTTAGCATGTTTTGAGTTAAGACATGTTCCAAGTTTAGTGATGAGTCATATTCCGAGCTCGTAGATGAGTACTGTTCCATGGCACTTGACGAGCCCAAGGTCACACAGTTCATTTTTAGGGATGGGACGAACAACTTGGGGTGCTTGAGTGGGACTTCATTGGCCACGTTATCAGTACCAGAAATTTCATGCGATGGTGATGATGGTAGCAATACTTCATCAGGGTGAACTTCTTTTTGTTGCTCCTCCTTCGAAGACGACAAGCCATCTAATGCCATCGAGCATGGAATAGTCCTAAAAGGTAAATCACCCACGGGATTTGACTCACTAACACCCCCAAATCGTTGTTGTGCTAAAAATTTCTTCGTAGAATGTATTATTTGTTAATCGACAGTGCCCCACATACTAATTCCCTCTAGTCGATCTTCACTCAAGTTTCCTTCTCTTTGAATTTTTAGCACAACCTTTTGTTTTATGTGGGTTTTTTTTTCTTTCTTCCATCGATTCATGATGAAGATGAACAGGAGAACAAGTCTTTTTCTACCCCATCATAGAATCCACAGGCCATTATCTTAACTTGAGAAGCCAAAACTTGAGAGTTCATATTGAACTATTCTTGCGTAAATTCCTATGTGGATTTATTTAGAGGTTCCTCCTACGACTACTAAAAAGCTTCTGTCATGGAAACTCACAATAGTATCCCTCCCATGGGTGGTCAAACAATCAAAGAAGCAGAAAATTTTAATCAGCTCTATTGAAAACAGAAATAATAGATTATTTTGTTGGGTTATCTGGAGGAGTGGGGATATTAAAATTATGATTATAAATTGTGATTTTTTCTTCATGAATTAGAAGCTAACCATGCAGCTTATGTAATGAGATTGGAGGAGAAACCCATTTTCCTCTAAGTACTTTTCCCTTTACTAATATTTTGGTCTCCCATAGCATGCTCAAGGATTTGAAATTATCGCCTCAATTTTCAGCTCCTCTAAGAATTTAGTTGCTAGGGTCGAGGCAGAAAAATGTTTTGGGGCAGTTTAACATAATCAAACCTTGCCTTTAACACTGAGTTTATTTTGTTGACTACGTTGAATTATATGTTGGATAACGTTTTTTCTTGCTAGTTGGAGCATTAAGTCGGTGCATTGAAGTGCTAGTATATCCATTGCAAATTGATTGCTTGGTGCACATTTACAAAGCATATTGTAGTGACATTGAATTATGAGTGATTTCATAGTTGTGAATAGAAAATGGGGAAATTTTATGAAGTATTAGAATTTTTGAAAACCATAATACAGTCTACAACTAATAAAATAGTGAAAATAAAAAAATCATCTCTTGCTAACATTAGAATTTTTCTACAAAATGCACAAGAGAAGATTCAGTTTTTGCAGCTTGAATCGCAATTCCAACAAGAAGAATTACAGCAACAGAGTCATCATTTTGAACTTGTTTATGTTCAGAAAATTGAAACAGACTCCCATAAATAACAAGTCAATAATGTTGTGGTTGATTCACATTCAATGCCCAGTATAAGAGCATATTTGCATGCGGAAGAAAACATCCAGCCTGCACCTCCCAAGCCCATCATTAGACCTTGGGAAAATCTTGCCCGCAATAAGCACAAAACTGGTCTTGGATATGACAAGGAGTTGTCCTTTCATATTCCAGACTACTCCAAGCCCATCAAACTTCATAGTGTTGGATTTACTTATGAAAGTTCACCTTCACCTATTCCAAATCTTGCTCCTCTTCCAGAACAACAAAAAAAAAAATTTGAAAAATGGCAACACTGTGATCGAGTTGGCCATATGAAAGATCAATTTTTTGATCTTCACCCATGAAAGAAATGTGGTCGGCACACCCATTCTTCAAAAAAATGCTTTAGACGCAAGCCTCCTATAAGAAAGAAGATTCATTTTGGATGGATTGCTTCTTGGCAATGGGTATCAATAGCCAAGAAGATGTTTAAGTCACATGTCAAAACTTGTTCTAGAATATTGAACAAATTTTCAGTTGAGTTTTTTCCATCATCTCACCTTATACCTAACACGGGGGGAAATGGTGGTCATCTAAAAGCTTTGATGCCACATTAGGCAAGCCTGAGCCACAATCTCTCATTCCAGATTCATAGTTGTACCCAGAGACACAGCATCTCAAGCAAGCTTGAGCCACAACTCTTCATTCCAGATTCACAGTTGTAACTAGAGACACAGATGCCCATGAGCATGCCTTTAGTTGGTGGAAAAACTTAAACCATCTATGTGAGGTTGATATTATTCCTCTTTCAGAACACTTCCTCTAGCATAATACTTTAGCTTCTTGCCATCTTTGGTAGAATTCCTAGAAATGCATTAAGCATTCCATTGTTGGTGGTCATCCTTAAAACATCATAGGTTATAGACTTCCCTTCTTTTAGGTAGAAGGTATCCCTCTTCAAATATGAGGGACACTTCCTCTAGCAGAAGCCCTTAGCTTCTCTCCAGTTTTGGAAGAGTTCTAGGAACTGCAATAAGCAGTTCTTTCCAGTGTTGGTGGTCATCCTTAAACCACCTCTTTATGCCAATATTTTAGAGAGCTAACTCAACCTAAGTGTTTCCATGCATACTTTTCATATTTGTATTACAACTCTCTTCTTGGACTCACACATACCTCTTCGGATTAAGAGGGGGAATTTTGGACACCTAATCCTCTATGGGTAGGTGTGGAAGACAAACAGTCACAAAGGAGTCCAAGTGACCTCGGAATGCAGAATACAAGAGTCACATTAATGTAATAT
This sequence comes from Pinus albicaulis, assembly GCA_034641835.2. Taxonomy (NCBI): domain Eukaryota; kingdom Viridiplantae; phylum Streptophyta; class Pinopsida; order Pinales; family Pinaceae; genus Pinus; species Pinus albicaulis. The sequence goes on along the minus strand of CM076574.1, from coordinate 636,934,629 downwards.
AAATGTACATCTATGACTAATAGAAATGCAATGAATGCTTATCTTTCTTTTTTGTGCGTTTACTTTTCTCACCCACCATGTGTGTGTTTAACAGAGATCAATGACAATCAAAGAATACATAGAGTAATTTTACAAAGTGAGCATAAGAGCAGGACAAATTCAAGATACAACAAAGAAGATTGCTAGATATATAAATGGTCATAGAATGGAGATACAAGATGAGATAAGTCTGCTGTCTCCTAAAACAGTGGAAGAGGCTTATTAGATGGCCTTGAAAGCTGAAGAAAAACTCATAAGGAAGAAATCTTCTAGAAGTAGAGGTACATTCCGAGGAGAAGGAAGTCAAGGTGGTAGAGGGATATCTACAACAGCAAGAGAAGGAGCTAGAAGCAACTCAAGTTAACATACACCCACAGAAGGTGATGCAAGTGGGAGAAAGAGTTTTTCCAGAGGAAGAGGAGGCAGAGGCAGAGGAAGAGAAATCAGATGTTATAGATGTAATAATATTGGACATAGAGCTTATGAATGTCTAGCAAAAGTGCCAGAAGCAGAAAATACATCAGATAAAGGAGAATCTTTGGTAGTTAACAAAGTCTTGTTAAAACCAACAAAGGAAGTTTTTGAATCGGCAAAAAAAAAAAATTGTTTAGAAGTGTGTGCAAAGTTAAAGGAAAATGTTGTCAAATGGTAATTGATAGTGGCAGCACTAATAATTTGGTTTCTACAGAAGTGGTGGAAAAATTGAAATTGATGACAAAGAAACATCCAATGCTCTACAAGGTGTCATGGCTTCAGAAAGGACATCAGCTGTTAGTGAATGAGCAGTGTGAAGTGAAATTCTAGTTGGGTAGCAAAAAAGGTAAGATTATGTGTGATGTAATGCTTATGGACATATGTCACATATTTCTGGGTAGACCTTGGCAGTATGAAAGAGGAGCTATGCATCATTGGAAAAAGAACACATACAAATTTTGTAAAGATGGTGTCAATCATACATTGTTGCTGAAAGAAGAAGAGGATGCATAAAAAATAAGACCTAATCTGAAAGCTTTGTTACGGATTGGAAAAGAATATCTCCAGCAGATTGAAGATGATGAGGTAAACTTTGCATTAATTTTCAAACCCAAGGTAGTAATTAATTCCACTAGAAGATTTACCAATTGAAATTCAAGAGATGCTGGAAAATTAATGTGATATCATTGTAGATGATTTGCTGGATGAATTACCACATATTAGAAAGATCAGCCATCATATAGATTTAATTCCAGCAAAAAAATTTCTAAATAAAGCAACATATAGGATGACTCTGATGGAAAATGAAGAAATCAGGAAGCAGGTGCAAGAGTTGTTAGATAAATACCTGATCCGAAAAAGTTTGAGTCCTTGTGTAGTGCCAACAACGTTGAGTCCAAAAAAAATATGGAGGCTGAAGAATGTGCACTGATTCAAGAACAATCAACAAAATAACAATCATGTATAGATTTCCTTTACCCAGAATTGAAGGTTTGATCAATTTTTTAAACGGGGCAAGATATTTTACAAAATTGGATTTAAAGAGTGGCTATCATGAAATTAGGATAAGGGAAGGAGATGAAAGGAAAACAACTTTTAAAAAAAATGAAGGATTGTATGAATGGATGGTAATGCCGTTTGGATTATCAAATGCTCCTAATACATTTATGAGGCTTAAGAATGAAGTACTGAAGGAATTTATTTGTAAATTTGTAATAGTATATCTGGATGATACATTAATTTACAACAAATCTGAAGAAGAACACGTGATACATCTGAATTATGTCTTAAGGAAGTTGCATCAGAAAATGTTGCTGCTAAATTTAAAAAAATATTCATTCATGAAGGAAGAGTTGGTATATTTAAGCTTTGATGTTTCTACTAATGGATTGAAGATGGATCTAGAGAAGATAAAGGAAATTATAGAATGGCCTTCACCTAAGAATGTTTTTGAGGTAAGAAGTTTCCATGGTCTTGCTAGTTTTCATAGAAAATTCATAATGAATTTTAATAAGATCAATTCTCCTATTATTGAAACCATAAAGAAATACAAACAACCATTTAGATGGACTGATGAAAAATAAATTTTTTTTTCCAGTTGTTGCAAAGAAAGATAACAAAAAAACCCATCTTAGTTTTTCTTGATTTAAATAAACCTTTTCAAGTGAAATGTGATGCCAGTGGAGAAGCTATGGGAGCCGTGTTAAGTCAAGAAGACAAACCTGTAGCTTATTTTAGTGAAAAAATGAATGAGACAAGAAGGAAATATTCTTCTTATGACAAACAATTTTATGCAGTTGTGCAGTCATTAAAGAAGTGGAGACATTAATTGATGTCTAAAGAGTTTTTGATTTATTCAGACAATTATGCATTGCAGTATATGATGGAGCAACCAAAACTAAATCGGAAACATGCAAAATGGGTAGAGTATCTTCAAAGTTTCAATTTTTTATTGAAACATATTATTGGCCAGGAAAACAAAGTAGTAGATGCATTAAGTAGAAAAATCATTTTAGTTCAAGAAAGTCAAATTCAAGTGTTGGGTTTTGATTTTCTTAAAGAATTGTATAAAACAGATTTGGATTTTAAAGAGGAATTTGAAGCATGCAGTAATCCTGCATTGCTGGACATAAGTGGCTGGATTTTTTCTTGCAAGAAGGTTTTCTGTTTAAAATAAATCAGTTGTGCATACCAAATTGTTCTATGAGAGAATATTTAATTAAGGACAAACATAGTGGTGGACTTGGTGGACATTTTGGTGGAGACAAGACTTATGAACAATTGAGTCATTTTTATTTTTGGACAAAGATGAGAACTAAAGTGGAGAAATTTGTGCGAAATTGTAAAGTTTGTTAGTATGCAAAAGGAAGAAGTCAAAACACATGTTTTTATGTTCCATTACCTATTCTAGATAGACCTTGGGATATGGTTAGTATGGATTTTGTTTTGGGTTTACCTAAAACACAGAGGGAATGATGCAATATATGTTGTAGTTGACAAATTTTCTAAAATGGCACATTTTATTCCATGTTATAAAACCTGTAATGCTACTTATGTTGCTATTTTTTTTTTCAAAGAGATTGTAAGGTTGCATGGATTACCTAAAAGCATTGTCTCTGATAGGGACACCAGATTTGTTGGTCATTTTTGGAGGACATTGGAGAAAAAGCTTGGTACTAAACTAAGTTTCAGCTCAGTTTATCACCCTCAGACTGATGGAAATATTGAGGTGGTGAATAAAACCTTGAGTAATATTTTGAGAAGTCTTGCAGGTGAAGATCCTAAATAGTGGGATCAAATTTTGGCACAAGATGAATATCCTTATAATGACTCTCCTAACAAGAGTATAGGGCAAATTCCATTCCATATATTTTATGGAACGAACCTAAGAGGAGTGTATGAATTAAGAAATTCGGGAAAAGCAGAGATGAGAAGTGTTGATGGAGAAGAGTTTTCTTCAAAAATTCGTGCAATACATGAACAGGAAAAACAACAGTTACAAGACAACGACATCAAATACAAAAGAAGAGCATATTTTAAGAAGAGGGAAGTTAATTTTTAGGTTGGATATTTGGTTCTAGCACACATGAGGAAGGAAATATTTCCAAAAAGGGCATATAACAAATTGAAATTTAGAAAAATTGGGCCATGCAGAGTATTGAGAAATTTTCTGCAAATGCATATGAAATTGAATTACCCCCTCACATTGGAATATCTCCAATTTTCAATGCTGCTAATTTGTACAGGTATGAGGACAAATACACAAATGGTACAGTTGAAATTAAATAAGAGATTGACTAGTTCAAACAGTTACCCACAGTAAAAATATTGCAACCAGAGAATATTTTAGACAAAATACTGTCTAAACAAAAAAGAGGGGAATACTTTGAGTATTTGATCAAGTGGAAAGATCAACCATTTGCAAAAGCTACTTCGATGATAGATACCATGCTACAGAAATTGGTGAGTTATGTGGAGGAGCTCATGGACAGGAGCCCATGAAGAATTTTGTCCTCGGGATTCTGATGCAGGAGCATGGGGCTCGAGGGAAAAAATACTTCATTATTTTTATTCCAAAAATATAAAAAAAAAATTACAAACAAAGGAGTGGGTTGCTTTAGCTGGAAATTTACAGTTTTAGTAGATAAGATTTGACTAATACTTATGGGATTCGAGTTGTTTAATATTAGATTCAATGTATTTAGTTGTTCGTTGGTAATTTAAGGAGAATATAGTGTAGGGAGATATTATTTAAAATTGGGAAAATTCGATCCATAGAATTTGATCAACTTATTTGTATGAATAATATTTATTTAAAATGTAAGTTCGAAATGTATATGGAGAGGAGGATTTGATGAAAAGAGGGATCGAATAGAAAAAATAATTTCATTTCCTCTGTAGCTGGGTGAATGTGTACGTAAATGCTAAGCCTTAGAGTTTTCATTTCTTCGACACAATTCTGAATTGTTTAATTTTAGAATGAGTCTTGTTTTGATTATTAAGGGTATATTTCCTTGAAACTTCTATGTACACTGTAGAAGTGAAATCGTTCAGTTATACCAGATGGAATTAGAAGCTAACAGTTATTGATGTATTAAACTGTGATTTTCCTTGAAGAAGCCATGAATCTGTTAGGGTTGAAGAAATTAAATCATTGTACAACATAGAGAGTTTCAGGTTTAATAAGTTAAGTAAAGCACCCTGTACTTGGGGAATCTAACGGTCCTCACATCTGGATTGATGATCAATGACAATCACAATATAAGTTGCATGAGATTTAGCAATTAAATTGGACCCGGTAAATTATAAACTCAATTTAAATGAATTGAATTTATTGCTAGCAGTTAATGTCATCAGACGACATTCGCACTAAATGGTTTGATCCAACGAATATCACATATTTAGATGCGTATAGTTTAAACAGAAATTTGGATGCGATATTTTAATAAACTCCAGTTCAATTGAATTTGAGTTCTGTTGTTTTAATGCAAATGTTTTAATGTTGGTTTGAAATCCATCATTAAGTATATTAATTGAAGAAAATGTGATTATGGGGTTAATTTGTAAATTTGCAAATCTTGAAAGGCTTAGTGGTTTAGCAATGTTGGTAAATTAACTATAAGAAGAGAATTTCCATGGTTGTTTCCACTATTGGGACATTTATTTTAATTGTGATTCCATAATTTATGAAAATGTTATGAGTTGGGGTTTTAAATGAAATGTGGGTCTTGTGTAATAAAAGTAGATGTTGATGACTCATACTCAAAAGGAAATAGAAGAAGTTCCACTAGAACTTGAAGAAATTGTCTTGAGATTTGAAAGCTTATCATTAACACCTGCATTGAGACCACCACCCCGAGTCAATAATCACATGTTGTAATTCTTTTGCTGCTAGATCATCCTCTTCTTCAATTTTGTTTCGAGCTTCTATCTCCCATCCATGAATAAGATATTTTAAAAAACATGGTGTTTCTTCTACGTAGACCTGAAATAAGGGCTCCATGAGCTCTTTGATGGATTTCCAACCTCTCTAGGTTGGCGGGCCTGAGATTATTTTTTTTCCTTTGTCCAAATTGACTTTTCTGCCTCTGTTTTTCTTCACCATATGAGATGAGGGACTGAGAGGAAGACGATAACCCCTCGAGAAGAAAAACGATAGAAAATACCGAGAGAGTTAAGGAACATGACATATAATTGACATCGACTTGGGAAGCCAGCTGAGGGATAGAAATCGTGAACGCCTTGACATTTTTGTATTTTATAAACATTCTTCCAACCCCCCTTATCCTTCATACCTAAATAACTATGTACCCCAGTCCAGAGTGGAGGAAAAATGATGAGCAAATGTGACTAGGAGCCATAGCAAAAAAAAAAAATGCAAACCTAGCCAAAAACCCAATTTCTGCATGCACGCCAAGTACCCAAACCCCATAAATCAAAACAATTATCTACCCTATACAACAACAGAGGATGATAAACAAACCCATTACCTGAGAGTGCGACATACAGGACTCTACCCTCCCTGACATTAACATAATTTACCTGCATGTAGGCAATTTCCCAAGCCAACCCGAAGAAAGGGTGGCGAACATTATCCTCATGGCTTCTGTTACCCTAAGGGCAAGCTAGCGGAGGAATTGCAATCGTTAATTTCTCTACCAAAACATAACTATGGCCTTGATGGTTCAAGCCCATACTGCTTCTACTATTGACTTTATAGACATTAGAGACATTACATAATTTACAAACATCGGAAATACAATTGTACAGATAATCCAAAAAAACTAAGATTTTCGCCTCCGACACTATCTTCATCTGAACAGTAAGAAGAAATTTGAATACATATCAAGTCACTCGCGCAGGCCACTAGTGACGTCTTGGGTTTCTTCCGGATTTTGCGCAGCAAGAGCAGGCTTCTTCACAACGGAGGAAGATTATGACAATTTTTTGCATGCCAAACTTCTCAACATGCCCCAAAACATTCAGCTGGCACTTATCCCAACTAAACTCTGGCATCCAGCTGGCGTTTCCAGCTGCTTCTCATGCGGAGTTATTGCTGTCATAATGTCATAACTTGGAAATGTCCCCTCCATTACCTCGTCAGCCAAGATCTGCCTCTCCTCGCGTACCATGGCCACGTTGCAGTCCTGCCTCTCCACCCGGCATTCCAATTTCACGACCTTGTCTTCTTCCCATCTCCACCCGACATTCCAATTTCGCGACCTTGTCTTCTTCCCATCACAATCCTTGACTTGGCAGGATAAAATAATGGTGTTTTTATTTCTATTCAAAACAACGTTTAACCTCTTCAATTTTAAATATAATATGATAATATATTTGTTTTCCTCAAATAAGAAAGTTGATGTGTTTTTTTTTTCAGAGGAAAAAAAACGTTGTATATTAGGAAATAATATAACAGTACATGTTCATGATTACATCACAGCTGTCAAGACAGCAGGTGAAAAACTCAAAATTATCCAAATACAATCATGAAACCTCCATGGGAGGAGTCATATGATGTAAATAGGCAAACAACATTACGGATGGAATAGACCATCCCCAATCACATTATCCTGAGAATCCCTGATACATTAATATACATGACATAAAAGATACATCATAGCATGTAATAAAAGGATGCAAGAAGACCACCAAAAAGGAAGTGTAAGAAGTTCATAAAGCATGATAAAAGATAGAAATAAGGATTGATACAGGTAGTCCTGTATACCAAAGACCAGCATATATAGATTGAAATATATGGATAAAAACGCCAGAAGATGAGGTGTCTATAAGCCAGCTCGCCTGGTTTAGAAAACTGCAGCATCATCTCCAAAGCATACGTGAAGTAACCCGGTTAAACCAGCATATATAGATTGAAATATATGGATAAAAACGCCAGAAGATGAGGTGTATATAAGCCAGCTCGCCTGGTGTAGAAAACTGCAGCATCATCTCCAAAGCATACGTGAAGTAACCCGGTTAAAAATGGCCCATCAAACCAAGTCCATATACTCCCAGCACCGGCTCGCTTGAAAAAGTCCATATGTACAATGCACGTGAACCGCCTCGACTGATAAAGATAATCTTAATAACTGGATGATAACCGAATAAAGAATAGTTCAACAGGTCCGACATAAAGAGAGGATATCATCGGTCATGAACAGTAGGCACATCAACGATCCAAATGGCCACCAGTGCATTGGTATGTAGAGAGAAAAAATGATGAAAACCGCTATGAAATACTATGGAAAATAACAGTAAACAAGAGAAGTAAAAACATAGTAGAAAGGAGATTCAAAATAGCATCATGGGATCGGTATCACTGATGACCATTGCTGTACCCCATCAACATACTGAAGCAAATGCATCTGGCAAAAATCTGAAGAGATGCCTTTTTTCGATAATTTATCCGCCCTGGTATTATTCTCCCTGTAGATGTGAGTAATAGGAGGTTTATCCATTTTTTGCCACATGCACAGAGTCCTTTGCTTCCACCCCTTCAGATTTGGAATAGTAATATCACATCTGCCCTGAATCCAATCAATAACGAGTTTAGAGTCCCCATAGAAATTTGGATTCTGTAAATGATAAAAAGTTGTAATAAGGAAACTGCCCCAAAGTGCCATGATTTCTGCTTTATTATTGGTACCGGCACCTCCGTTCCAATAAGCATGTATTCTCTCATTCCTTGATATTTTAACCCAAACTCCACATCCAATGGTACCATCCTTTGATGCTCCGTCAAAGAAAATTGCCGAGAGTTGAATTTCGTGGGGTCTATATCTGATAGATCTGTCAGACAATAACAATGGGGGATCATTCCAATCCAGTAACCAGCTCTTGATGTTGGACACAATATTGTGAGGAAGAAAAGGCATGTTTTCGAAAATGAGATAGTTTCTGCCATTCCAAACTTCCCATATGAGATAGAAGGGGAGTGACTTATATTTGCTATTAAGCTTATCCCATTCCGCAACTGTCGATATAAAATCCAATGGAGCCCAGTTCGGATTGGATAAGTGGGGTAGAAAGATTCTCCAAATGTATAGTTGATGTGTTACGATGAAGTAATAAACTTCACACTTACAATCACTATTGAAGCCCTTTATTTCATTGGTTATAAGATATGATAGAAAATAATGATGAATATATATGTCATTGTGAGACAGCGCACTGAAATTTTACTCCAAATTATACATTAAATATAGTTGAGCTTTCCCCGCAGTAATATATAATTGCAGTGTGCATGAGTATAATATATTTTTTTAACTATTTCGGCGAGTCATGTGAGTTTCCCCTACATCTCTGGAACCACAAACACAGATTCCGAAATGATAACTACTTGCCAGAAACTCTGATCTGTATAATAATAATGTTTGTATTTTGGGTGGACATAGGGTTTTTTTTGCCGAAGTTGGAAGATCCTGATAACTGGCGTATATATATTGGAAGATGGAAGATTCAAACTTACAAGCCAATCAACGTCGAATCAGATGAAAAGGTTTTGTTTGAAATGTTTCTGTTTATCAGTTGGTTTAACTGTGCCTGAAATGCTTAAAATAAGAAGCCAGTTACCTTAAACGCTATGAAAACGTTAAGAATAATAAGCCAGTCGCTAACAAAATATATATATATATATATAGATAGCAACTTTTAAAATTGTTTTTTAAAGATGTTCAAGGATATTTAAATTTCTTGTTAATTGAATATTTTTGGATAAACTTTATATACCAAAATCTTAAAAACCAGAAGCCACTGACGAAGACGATAGAGATCATAAAGCTTTTTGAATTGATCTTTCTAAGGATGTTTACTCAGAATATTTTTTGAATATCCTTTACCTTTATTACCTAAAACACCGACTTTGATGGTTGACGGAGGAAACTTATAAGATGGATAGGATAATTAAAATTTATATTGAAGTAGGTATATCTGTGCAGAGCTACATCAAATGATCTAAAAGCAAGAATACCAGTGGGTAAATAAATAAAATATCATACTTTATTTGTTTTCTAATTTTTTCAGCATTTTTAAGTGGCCTATGGTTGAGAGCAAGCTTTGACAAATAATTCAGAATAATTTGATTATAATAAAAAGAGGTAGCTGCCAAAAAAATTAGAAATAAACTTTGGAAGGTTCGTATAGTTAATTTTTAAATCGGGCGTACGTGACGTTCATACAAAAAGACTCGGTATAAGGGAATTCGATTCGTACATCGAATCATTCGATAAAATAATCCATCCGGTTCCTGGTGGGTTCACGTGGATGAAAGAAAATTCACTGTTTATATTTTACTAGCAATTGCACCAGATGTTGCAAAGGAAACGCCATAAGGTATAAAATTGAGAAAAATCATAAGGCATAAATTCATAAACATTTGATTACAAACAAATTCAAAATTAAAAGTGTAGTTCCTTATGATATCTTATTAAGTGAAAAAGGGATGCGCCTATTGAAGCAATTGTTATGGTGTGAGTCATAAGGTATTTAAAAAATTGAGCAAATGGAAGAGGGTAGATGGCCTAAGGTTGTGTTTAATGATATATTGTGAAAATAAAGAAGAATTGGATACGGAAAAATAACAAATGGTTTAGTAAATGAGGTATTTGCTTGAGCATGTGTCCCACAAATAGTATAGAGATAAAAAAAAATTGTTATGGATAAGTTCCACAAACATACTTGGGAGAAAGAGCTACGGAGAAAGAAGAAGTACTACATTGAAGAGTTTAACCCCACTCATAATCATCAACAAAAAGCGGGGCCAATATCTATTGGAAAGCCAAAATTCTTATTGCTCAATTAAGGACTAATTCTCATCAACTCAGTTGTGAAACATGGCGCTGGAAAAAGGCCAAAAGAAATGTGGGAGGAAAGAGTACGTATTTTTTCCTCTTCCTGAAAAGTGGAAACATAAAAAAATTTCTTTTTAGAATGTGAGGCATTCAAAGAAAGCAGGAAAAATTATGCAAATATTCTAGCAGCTAGCTCTTGGGATAATCTATTCAGTGAAGAGTTTGTCGAGAAGCTGGGAGTGTTTATTGTAAGACTGCATGGGAAAAGGGCTCAATACAAGAACTAGATGGAGAAGAAATCTGTCCCATAGGCACTTTTTAGCCTCATGGATGTTAAAAATAATTTCTCTCTTTCTCTCTTTCTATAAAAAATGATTGAAGATAAAAATTAGTAAATAAAATGTCATTCAAGAAAATATTCAATGAATGGCTCATTAGGTACAAGGGATGACAATTTGGTTTTGAAATAATAAATTCAACTTTTCCTAACTCTATTTTGGCATTACCTTCACCAATATGAAACATTATAATATTTGAAAAATGTATTCCAATCAAACCTATGGCTTTATCAAGATTGTTCATATAGGCAAGTGTTTCAATTTCCTTAGTACATAGACCTTTAGATTGTGTAACATGTTTGTCTTGAGTTTCCAAATGTAATATATATGTGTGAGAAAGGACAATTTATGCAAAAAACAACTGAAGAGGAAAAGAGCAGAGATTTTGCAATATGTGATATCGGGATGTTTAGATTTGAAATGACAAAGAACATTAGATGTCTAAAAATGCATATTTGCAATGATGACTTACATGTATGAAATTTGGGAATGTACATGTAAAGTTTGTGCAATGCCAAAAAAATAATAAATCTACATATTAAGTTCAAGATTTATTAATTCCATTTTAAATTATTCAAAAGAAAATTTATTACTATGCCCATGGATGTAATTTGAGCACTACAATATAAAATTTAGATAGAAATTATCAATCGTGTTATTAATTCCATTTTCAATTCTTAAAAAAAAAATACAACTTGAGTGAGTGTAATGGTTAAGAGAATGTCTTTCCTCCTAAGAGGTCATAGGTTTAAAACCAAAGGGGGGTAGAATATATATGCCTTTGTAGACTTAGTAGTCAAATCGTTGTGCGGAGGTGGGTCCCTTGTCCCACAATTAAGGGGGTCTCATACATCAATTTGGTGTATGTTTCCATGTCAACTAGTGCTCAATTCAATCCCTTTGTTAATCACATCGATGCCAATGAGTTTTTGGATAACATCCATCGATATAGAAAAACTCCCTTCTCAATTCATTCCCTATGTTAATCACATCGATGCCAATGAGTTTTGGGATAACATCCATCAAAATAGAAAACATCCCTTGTCTTTTCCCACGAGGATTTTCTTGGAAAAGAATATCAAATAAAATATTTGTATACTAATAGTGTGAGGTTTAGAGATGATGTTATAACTAATTTATTTGCAATTTCTACATTAAAGTCTCCTAAATCCATATTTAACCCCAATTTTTCAAGCATCAAAAGACTTACAATTTAGTTTCTTTTTTGTCCTTGATTGGACAATAAATGTGAGATTAAGATGAATCTATATTAACACTTCTTAAATTCCATAGAAAGAGATACACTGACCCTTTTCAATAATGCCTAAATTCAATAGGAAAAACTTTGGTTTTAAAAAATATTGAAAAATACATTTAAAAAACAATGTTTTTTTAATGATAAGGATTGCGTTCTTAAATATGTTATTCATACAAAATTATTTTTATATCTTCTAAATTTCATAGCAAATTAATATATAAGACTATAGATAGCTTTCGATCCTTGAAAATTAATTCAATTGTTTCATGGAAGTGTATGAATTATATCTAGAAATGTAATATATATCTATATATATTACATTTCTAGATATAATTCATACACTTCCATCCAAAGATCTAATTAATTTTCAAGGACCGAAAGCTATCTACCATCTAAGATTTGTAACCCATGAAAGAAGAAAGAAATGGTTTAACTTGCATTGAATTATCTTTACAAGGATCAGATGATAGCTACTACCTAAGATTCGTAACCCATGCAGGAAGAAAGAAACGAAATGATGTAGATAAGTTATGTATGCAATCCATTTTAACTACAGGTTCATCCAATTTCACATGATGTGATAAAATTTTAATTTGAAGCTTTAAGGTAATGAACCATGTTTTATGCATCGTGAATGAGCCTTGTTTTATGCATCGTGGGGTACCATATTGGCCATCTCAAAAAGGTTTTTAATGCAAAATTTTTTACTCATGGTTCTATATAGTAACTCATTGTTAGTTCCCATCATTGGCATCTCAAAAAGGTTTTGATGCAAAAGTATGCAGTGAATAATCCTAAATGAAACATAATCTTTCATTCCCATATTTGATCCATGATCCACTTGCTAACAGGTGTAAAGTTGAAAAATGGAAAAATGAACCAATCAAACATAATAAGGATAGCGTCCAACCAATCCGATAATCATGTCTTAAATATTTTCTAAATATATTATGACATACAACCATAGAATCATATTTCATTCATGAATTGCATTTTGACCTACACTCGCAATTTGCAATAATGGAAAGAGAACTACCAAAACAATAACATGAGCCAAAATAGTTTACTGAAATGCTATTAATAGCTGAATAAATTTTACCTAGGCACCCACGTGGTAGAATCATTGTTCAAGGGAACAATGAAAACACAATTTGTGTGCTTGCAGTGTTTACAAATCAGAAAAGGTCTCAAACTCTCCCAACCAAATATATTACCTGACCAAGAAGCCTAATCGTAGTACATCTTACTATTTAGGTATGGCTTGGAAGAAGACAGATTATTTTCAAAATATCATTTGAAATATAACTACAGTCTCAAGCTGAAATATTTGAGATGTTGTACTTATACTTTGTCTCGATTCACTGTAGCCTCTACACCTTTTCACGTGAACAATTGAACATTTTTGCATGAACATCAGGGAGGTTATACACATGTTTTGTTATTTAAACTGAGAGTAAAACTCATAAACAAAATTACAGATTTCTATCACATCCACATCATTTATCCCCATAGTAGCTTAATATTGACAGAAGATGATGAATAACCTGAGAGTATAACTCAAAAAACAGAATTACGGATTTTTATAACATCCACATCATTTTTCCCCATAGTGGTTTGATGTACATCAATATTATCTGTTAATTTTTAGTTTTAAATGGCAGCGAATGCATTGAGTTGCAATTATAGCATGATTGAGGGTCACAAAAATGGCTCCACTATAACAACTTGGCCCCAAAGAAGAATCTGGGATTTTTAGTTCTTACATCCCCTTCTGCCCATCACGTTTTGGTTCCTTTTGAACTCATAAACAAGCAAGCAACCAAGTCTTTACAGAAGGGGCATTCTTGAAGATGCAACCAAGTCTGAGTTGAATGTCCTGACTGTGATATGCATCTTTGAATACTTAACAAGGCCAATCCTAAAAACTTCAGGTAGTAGGTGGGAATCAATTGGCAGAGAAAACATCAAACACCGAAAAGGAAAAGATTTTGTATTCATTGGCGTCATATAAGGAAAAAAATGAAGAGATGTATCTGCAAAATGAGAGAATGAGAGGTTTTTAGTTCAATCTAGAGCAGAAAAAGATGAAATGCAATCCATGTTGAATGGATACAACGCAAAATCACGGGAATTTCTTAAAGACAAATATTTTTTTCATGTTTAGGCTCTGCTTAAAGGTGATAGCAAGAACTTCCGCCATGATAAAAGTGCTAGCAGGAACAAAGTTCTATATGGAAGACAAAAATGTGAGAGTTGTATAATACAAACCCAGCAGATAAAATCCTTGATTTCTACTTATCATGTGTTAAACACCAACATGATCAGATTTATAATGAAAAATGATCACAAACATCAACATCATATTTAAAAAATTTGATAAATGATGGGATAAATGAGGAATACAGATTTTTTCCCCAAGAAACAATCCCTATCCATGACACATGGATATGATTATGCTCATAAGGGATATTTTAAACCTCCCATCTCAGCTCCAGTAAAAAAATATGAAATAAATTTAACATTATTTAAATACATCTTTATCCATACAAAGAGAAGAATATTTGATTTAATGACATCTTTTCAATCATTCATCAAGAAAACTTGAAAGGCAGTCTCATAGATTTTGGCGAATCTTTCTTAACAACCTAAAAAGTACAAAGAAAATTGATAATGCAGAATAATGTTGACCAATATTAAAACAGTCCTAACTTTGCTTCAGATTCTCTGATTGGCATTTGGATGTTATTACCAAAAGGAAAAGCACCACTTAAATTATATGTCGTGATGCAAATTTTTCCGAAAGGGAAAAGCAAGCACTCTGAAATCTCTATGATTTTTTAGCTACACAGTGAATGGCAATGACAATGACATTACAGTAGCCATTTACTATCCTTTACTGAATGAAAGAAATGAATTATTATCCTTCACTGCTAACTTATTCAGAAATCTTCTTTATGCTACAAATAAATAAATAAACATGTTACAGGTTATCTTCTTTATACAGGTTAACAAATAAGTTTTGCCCCGTAGATAAAATTGGAATACTGCAACACAAAAACTAAGACAACTGCTATAGTGTTTAGTTAAAAAATCTGGGACTATTTACCAGTATGTACACAAAAGTGTTGTTGAGGAACATGGTTGCCTTGGAGTTCAACGACCCTGCTCGTCGCAACTCCGTGACGTGCTACGTTGGGCTCATGGACTTTCTCATCGACACACCAGATGACGTTAGCCTGCAATGGATATTTCTTGCAATGTTACCCTTTGCATTGTCGTTCTTGTCTCCATTGTTTGCCCTCTCTTCATCTTTGTCGAGAGCTTTCCATACTCGCATTTGCATTGTCACCATTCTCGGGGAGATAGAGATATAATGAATTGATGCAACCAAGATGCAACAAACCAAGAAGATGATGAACATAGCTCTATATCCTCCTTTTGACAGTCGAAAGTGTAAAACAACAACAAGAACTCTGAACACAACCTTTTGAGATGCTTTTGCTTCAATTGTAATAGCTTTCGCTCTACCTGAATATCTGTGGAGTTGAGTTCTAGCCACTTTCGCTCTACCTGAATATCTGAATCCAAGTATAGGAGCTTTCGGAGAACAATGACAAGGACTTGATTTTCAAGCAATAAAAAAATCGTAGAGTATATCCATTCCAATAAAGGGATTCATTCATGAATCTGTGAAATTTTCTTTGAAAATGCTTAGGCTTGAAGAACATACCCATATAATCGAATTGTGGTTCTCAGTGACTCTTCGTTGATATGCATAGATTCCCTGGAACTAAAATTGAAATTGTAGGCATGCATTTGTTAGTTAGAGTAGTTTGTGCAGTTAGAATTTTAAATCTTGGAGTGGGTAACAAGTGTCATTGCTGTGCTATTCAATTCAAATTAATTTAAATCAACGACTGATCATCACTCAATCGTCTAAAAAAAATTGAATGGCACAGATTTTGACACAGAGGAAATTAGGAAAGTTGTTTTCAAATAAATACGCCTTACGGCGTAATTACAGGGATAATAATAAACTATGTTTATAGTTTATTATAGGAATAATAATAAACTAAGTGTCGGATAGTGATCTCTAAACCGAAAATGTAAATGAGAAATTGCAGTTTTGGAAAGGAAAGGTTCTCTGCTTTTTTGGAATTGAAAGGTTGTCTGGTTGTAGGTAGGAAATGAAAATTAAATGTGAGTGAAGAAAATGTTTTAGTTTTCAATTTCATGTTGTGTTAAAATATTTAAAAAGCTGTGAGATAAAAAGAAAAGGAAGAATTTTTAATTTCATGTTGCTTTAAAAACATTGTGAGATAACAAGGAAAGAAACAATTTGAGCATAAATTTAGAAGAGAATTTTATAAAAAATAATTGTTTTTTTAAATATATTTATTTTAGGAGAATTTTATAAAAATAAATTTTGAATATTTAATTTTTAAATATGTATTAATTACAAAAGATTTTAAATAAAATTTAAAATTGAGTTTTGAGTTTTGAATATTTAATTTTTAATTAATATTAAATATAAACGGATTTTAGATCAGATTTGGAAGTAAGGAGGGAAGTTTGGAGCTTGAGATTTTAGAGATAAGATAAGTATGGTTGTGGTTTTTGTAAATAAATTACAGTTTTAAATTTGTTTGGATTGACTAAAATTATTAAAAAATATTTAAAGAGTATAATTATATGATAAAGAGTATAGATATTTAAATGGTTAATATACATACTCTCTAATTCAATTCCAACTTGGTAACTATCCTATCAATAATATTTTAAAAATTGTCAGTTATATTTTAAAATATTAAAATAATAAAATAATTCATTTTCCACCTCAATTTTAAATAATTGCATATAGAGATATAAATTTTCCTTTTAGTATAAAGAAGAAATGAATAAATTAAAAAAACTCTTATAGAAATTTAAATTTTCAAGTATTTAATATGGACATCACATGAAACACTATGTATAGTTTATTTTATTTCTAATAGAGTGTTGATATATAAGATTTTCAAAGTATCAATAACAAAGAAAATTTTAAATTAAGTTAATATTTCACTACTTACTTGAAAAAAATTCTATTACATCAATGCGATTTTTGTAATTTTTTCAATGATTAATATGGATTTGATATGTAATATTTAGAAAATATTAATAACAAAATAATTAAAGGTAATGTGGAGAATGTGAATTATAAATCAAATATTTCAATGTCAACTACTATATATTAAAATACTTCAATGTCAACTACATATATATTATACACGATTATTCAATGAATGTGAATTAGAATTAAAATATTCCAATGTCAATTAAATATATAATGGATCAAATCTCTTTTCACTCTAAAATATATTTTCATTCAATGAATGTGAATTACAATTAAAATTGTCACGTTCGTCCTTAAAATAATTACTATCATAAAAAAAATTTACTTACCACTATCATTATAAACATTACTAATATGCACCATACTATTCAATACATATAACCATACTATTTAACCAATAGATGCAACTGGTTATGAGTTCTTTTAACACAGACTATGGTAATTATTAAGGTACTGGATATGAATAAATCTACAAGAATAAAATATACATCATTCATTATTGGTATTATCGATTTATTCCCTACACAATAGAATATAAACTTACGGATTATATTACTCTAATATAATCCTTGCTAAATGTATCAATCATGAACTATGTCTATCATAACAATTGGCGCATGATTATTTTGGTTTACTCCAGTTGTAATACATTCAGATTATTTGGAATTGATATGTCCATATGCATAAATCCATGCTATCTGTTTTTTTTTGGGTTGATAGCGATCCACGTGGCAATGGACATTAAAATCTTACGGAGTTGGTGTAAACTCCACTTGACCCAACGGTACTGCGCATTAACACAACCTGGACAGCTGCCATATCCTTTGATATTAACCTCGGGATTTGTTGCGGGGGTCTATCGAATTCATCAATTCGAGACTGCTAGTTACACCGAGAATTTTCGTTGAGTAGGAGTGTCAACCCAAGCTAGATACAGCCAAAAACCTATGGTTTCTCCGCCCTAGATCTTCATAAATTCTGCCAGTTTCTGTCTGGTTCTCTTGGTGAACGTTACTGGTATGGCTCGACTCTTTATCAGCTTCCGAATGTTAATTTTTCTCCGATTAGAATTGCAGTGTTTAAAATTTCAGCCGTGCCTAGCTGCAGGGGTTCGAGAGCTGAAAAATTCGGAGGAAAATTATTGTAGAAGAATGTTCTCAGTTAAGGAAATATTATTATCATCTCTTGCACATATGATTATAGTGTTATTCGGATCCATCTACAGTATCTGCTATTTGTTTTAAGTAACTTATATTCTAAAATTTTTAATACTATTCTTGTCCTTTTTATGCTTTAAAGGCCTGGCGATCGTGAATTCCTTTGCTAGATTTCAGGTAAATTCTTTTACCGGCTATTTCATTCACTAAGGGTTTCAATCCTCTTTTTTGGTTAAGTTATTGTGCACAACCTCTTATCTCATAGGTTGATTTGTTTTTAACTATGGCGGGTTCGTTGCTTGTCATTATTATTCGAATGCGTTTACATTTATCATGGTCCTTGAACACTTTCCTCACAGCGCGTTAATATATAGGTACCATGTTTTACAGGGGGAGACGAAACCCTAGGGTTCCAGTGTCATATCATTCCGAAAACCCTCATTGGGTCATTTATTTCTTCTCATTAGTTTTATTCGATAAAAAATGTTAAGAGTCCAAAGACTCTCTGTATTTGTTAGTTCTTTTGATACTTGATACGGTCCGAACTCCATTTGAAATGTTTATGAAGCGTTTAACCCTCCAACTTATTCCAAGATTTATAAAAACGAAAAGGGTTTTCCTTTAGCTGTTATGCTATCCTCTTATGTACATTTACATTGATAAGAGAGTTAATATATTTACATGTTTGGTTCAGTTCTCGTTTTCTCTCTACGACGCATTTGTAAATCCGGTAGAAATGCCTTGGTTTTAATTTTTCTTTGAATAATAATAACAGTGAGGGTTTTTAATCCATGCATGCATACATTGCATCTTAAAGAGAAATAATTCTTATAATTACTGGTTTCTTAAATGATATTTTTCGATTTATCTTTATCATTTACCAAAGATTTTTTACTCGTCGTCTGATACAGAGACGAGGGTTTCTGTGGAATTTTCGTATATGTTCTTGTTTTTTTCTCTGTAATAAAGCTATATTGTTAACCTTTACTCCACCAAATCTTTTATTTACTTGCTCGTAAGCCTCTACCATAGGGTTATTCAGTGACCGGACCACCGAGATAAGGTCTGAGTATAGAGTTTGGATTATAAGGAACAAATGTTCAAGGGTAGGGTTTCGGCCCAAACCTCAAACCTCAAGTTCTACGTTCTTGTTTTTCTGGAATGCTACGTTAAACATTCATCAAGAATTTCAATCTATATATGTATATATATTACAGTATGCATTGTCTTCAAATGTTTATTATCATTTTTACTATTGGCTTCCCTACTGTGTACATATCTATATTTTTGCGTACAATAAGGTTATAACTATAATAGGAAATACCATTTACTTTCCTGAAGTTTGCAAATGAATTCATGTATGTTCTTTATGGGGTAAAAAAATAAATACATACTGCATTCCATACATGATATATAAGTAATTTTCAATAGTAGTACCTTCCTTTCCTTTACACATAAAATACACTACCATTTAACAGAACTTCGATATTCAATCCTATACGAATGTATTGTAATATCAGTAAATCTAAAACAGTCTAAATGTTTGTATTAAGACAATAGCTCAACATACTCAAGTTGTTTATACTTATCTGGAACTTATTCTTTCAAACTGTGGTCCTCCCAACCATTAAGGGAGACTAGGATGTCCTCCTCTTGCCCCCTATCTCCAGAATTTGGACGGTGCCACGGGTTAACAGTGGAAATAGTTCTCTTTCTTCTATGACCTCTAGATGGCCAATCCAGTCACACTCAGAAATTCAGGTTTTACAAGGGTTGCTATGAGCTATTTTCAACTGGTCCCTGACCAGCTCTAGAAAATACTCCCCCTTTACATTTTTTCATAGAACCCCTTCCTCCTCAGGGGTTCAACTTTATCCTCGGAGGAGTAGGTAACTACTTTTCCAACTGTCCCCAACCACCTCCTATTCTTGGAAACATTTTTACCATCAGTTTAAAAGAAAATTTCCTTTTCATGAATTAGTTTCTCTTAATTTTAATAATTCATCAATTAAATAATTTGTTTTATCAACAATAGGGATTTAAGTTTTCTTTTCCAGATAAAAGAAAATAAAGCAAATTGTCTTTAACTAGTTAAAACTAGTTAACTTTAATCAAGCTGTCACAGCTTCCCCCCGTGGAAGTAACACCGTCCTCAGTGTTTCAGCCCAACTCTGCAAAGAGCTTCGGGTAAGCTTCCCGCATAAACTTTTCGTCCTCCCAAGTAGCTTCATCCAGTTCGAAGTGCTTCCATTGCACTTTTACCTGGATGACTACTCGTTTGCGGAGTTCGATTTCTCTTCGATCAGGTATGCATTGCGGCTTGACCAGAAACTCTCCATCTGGTTCTACCTGAAAACAAAAGCATTTTCAGGTCAGTACACATTAATTTATTCAGAACTTCAAGTTAGGATTCTTATATTTTTCCTACCTGAATATTTTTCCAATGAATCACATGTTTTTCATCATGTACATATCGCTTCAGCAAAGACACATGGAACACATTGTGTACTTGAATATGACTGGGTAAGGCCAACCTATAGGCTATTGGTCCCACCCTTTCCAATATTTGGAAAGGTCCATAGTACCGAGGAGCCAGTTTGGCACAAGAGGTCCATCTCATAGTACTTCTCTTGGGCTTAATTCTTACGTAAACATGGTCCCCTACCACATATTCACGATAAGACCTTTTCTTATCTATGTAAATATTTTGTTGATCTTGCGCAGCCTTTAAATTCTGTCTTATTATTTTTACTTTAGCTTCCATTTCAGCCAACATTTCAGGACCCAACAATAATTTTATCTCCGGACTACTCTAGTTTATAGGTGTTCAACATTTCCTACCATACAATGCCTCAAAGGGACTCATTTTTAGAGATTCCTGATACCCATTGTTATCGGCAAACTCAACAAGGTGCAAGTAATCATCCCACTTAGTTGGCTGCTGCATCACATACATGCGCAACATGTCTTCCAGTACTTGGTTTACCCGTTCTATTTTCCCATCAGTTTGAGGATGATAGGCGGTGCTGAAATGTATTTGTGTTCCCAAACCCGTAAACAGGGTTTTCCAAAATGCAGATGTGAATTTAACATCTCGGTCTAAAATCACATTTTTTGGTATACCATGCAATTTGAAGATTTCCTTCATAAATATGTCAGCAATATGTAGTCTTGTATGTAGACTGTACAGGTATAAAATGTGCAGACTTACTTAGTCTATCTACCACTACCATGATTGAGTCATTCCGTCTTTTTGTTCGCAGTAGTCCCGTGATGAAATCTAAGGAGATAACTTCCCACTTCTATTCAGGAATGGGTATGGGCCGCAGTAGTCCTGTAGGATATTGGTGCTCCACCTTTAACTGTTGACATTCCAAACACTTGCGTAGATACTCAACAATGTTCTTACGCATGCCCGACCAATAATATACCTTTCTTATTATAGTAAGCATTTTCTGATATCTCGGATGACCAGCGTAATTGTTGCCATGGAATTCATTCAGTATTAACTCCTTTAGAGCTATATGATTAGGCACATATATTCTTCCTCGGAAAGTCAACACCTGACCTTCATTCTTTCCATACTCGGATGTCTTTCCTTGCTTCTTATCTTCTTCCATCTACTACCATAGGAATTTGTATTATGGATCTTTCTGTGCCTCTTCTTCTAGTTGTTCCAACAGTTGGCTTTCTAGCTGATTATAATATAATGCATAAATACCATGCAGTTTTATGCTCAACACATCTACAACTCGATTTTCTTCCCCCTTAACATGTTATATGTCCATGTCAAATTCACTCAAAAAGGCATTCCATCTTGCCTGTCTAGAATTTAAATCTGCTTGCTTAAAATAATTATTCACGCTACTATGGTCTGTTTTAAGTACAAACCTCTTACCGAACAGGTATTGCCTCCACACCCGGAGAGCATGCACTACAGCTGTAAGTTCCAGATCATAAGCAGAATATTTTTGTTTATGATATTTTAATTTTCTAAACTCGTAAGCTATCACTTTACCTTCTTGAGTTAGTATTTCTCCAATATTTCTGTTTATGATATTTTAATTTTCTAAACTCGTAAGCTATCACTTTACCTTCTTGAGTTAGTATTTCTCCCACTCATTTTTGTTGGCATTAGTACAAACTTCATACTCTTTATCAGGGTCATCTACCTTTAGAATCGGTGCTGTAGTCAAAAGTTGTTTCAGCTTTTCAAAGCTGCTCTGACATTCCTTTGTCCATTTTAAAAGCTTGCCCTTCTTTTATAAAGAAGTAATAGGGAAAGCAATTTTAGAAAATCCTTCTATAAACCTTCTGTAATAACCAGCTAGACCCATAAACGATCTGATGTCAGCCAAATTCTGAGGTAATTTCCATTCCATAATAGTTTTGATTTTTTCTGGATCTAAAACTATTCCTTCAGCTGATATAACATGTCCCACATATTGGATTTCTGTTTTAAAGAAATCACATTTACTAAACTTAGCATAAAGCTGATGTTTCCTCAGCATTTCCAAAACTATTCTCAAATGCTCCTTATGTTCCTCCTCACTCTTAGAATATATCAGTATATCATCTATGAAAATAAGTACAAAGTTATCAAAAAATTGGTGAAAGATTCCATGCATCAACCTCATAAAGGTTGTTGGTTTATTTTTCAAATCGAAGGGTAGTACCACAAATTCATAATGCCCATAACGAGTGTGGAATGTTGTTTTGAAAATATCTTCATCTTTAATCTGAATTTCATGATACCCGGATCTTAAATCTATCTTAGAAAACACCTTAGCCCCTATTACTTGATCAAATAAGTCATCAATTCTTGGTAAGGGGTATTTGTTCTTAACGGTCAGCTTATTAAGCTGCATGTAATCCATACACATGTGTAATGTTCCTTCTTTCTTCTTAACAAATAGAACTGGTGCTCCCCACGGAGACACACTAGGGCAGATATAGCCTTTGTATAACAATTCTTGTAGTTGTATATTTATTTCTGTTAGTTGTGGTACGCTCAATCTATAAGGGGCTCTTGACACTAGAGAGGCTCCTGGCAGCAATTCAATGGTAAACTCAATATCCCTCTTGGGTGGCAACCTACGAATTTTTTCTGGAAATACATCTAGAAATTCCTGTACTACAGGAATATCCTCCATTATTGGAGCCTTTTCCTTGGATTTTGCATATCCTACTTGTATTGCATACAATTGACATCCCTTTTTGATACACTTACCCATTTGGGATGTTGTTATTGGTCGTAATTGCACAAGCTTTTTAATTCCTCAAATTTCTTTTCGCGTGCCATCTTACATTCTGAAGTAGATAATATTTTCTTTGCAGTCCACTAGGGTCTAGTGTCTTTCCAACCAGTCCATACCCAATAATACATGATAAGACCCCAGTGGTAAGATATTTCGATCTACTTGTAGTTTTCGTTCTGCCACTTCCAGCACACAGTTAGGAACTTTCGCTGTTACCTTTCGTTTTGCCCCAGTAGCTAGCTCTACTAGCCATGAATTCTTAAATTTTGGTTCCTTCAGTTTACACATTTCCACTAACTTGGGACTTACATAACTCAAATTTCTCCAGGATCTAGCAAAATTTAAATAGGTTTACTTAGTAAAGTACCTTCAAGTTCGATCATTGTGGGCTAAAAATCAGCCTGTCAATCTTCCAAGGCTGCATTGATGCGGGGTATGTTATGCGCCACGTCCCCTACCATAGATGCCTCCTGCAGATTTGCTAAAGTTTCACTTTTATTCCATTGGGGACAGTTTTTATAGTAATGAGCTTCCCCACAACCCCAACACTGTAGGGGAGGTTTAGAAATCTACCCCTGATATGGCTTGCTTGATGCTTTTGTGGGTTTCTCCTTTGCTGACCACTTGGTTCTTTGATGATTTTTACTAAACTGCTTGCTAATAGAGTTTCATGTTGAGCCTTTAAGGTTGCTGCTTTTACTACTTTTAAAGGTGGAGTTATTTTTCTGATTTTTCTTTGGCTGCCAGCTTTTTCCTGCTTCAGCCTTAGCCTTGTTCTGCTGATAGCACATTCGTGCTTTATGGATAGCCTCATCCATGGTCTGAGGCTTAACAAATTCTATTTGTTCTCTCATATGAGCAGGTAAACTACTTAGGAACCTCTGCACCTTGTCTTTTTCTTCTCAGAGGTAAGGAACATAACATAACAGGGAAGTAAATTTTGTAACATAATCGTCCATGGTCATTTGTCCCAACTAAAGATCATGGAATTCTTTAGCTTTTTCATCATAAAATATTTTTGTCAAGTAATTATCCTTAAAGTATTGTTGAAACAGTTCCCATGTGATATCTTGTTCATCAATGCTGTGTACATTTTTCACCTCTTCCCACCACACAGTGGCTTTTTCTCGTAACTGGTATATAGCCAATCTGGCCTTCAGATTGTTGCTATATTCATATACATAAAAGTATTTATTTATATTGATTAACTAGGCTTCAACCACCTCCTCTGCCTCGCCATAGAATGTTGGTGGCTTAATTTTACGAAATTCCCCCTGCAATTCCACTTTCTGTCTCTTATGATCTTGCTGGTCGGACAAATTGCCCGACTCCGCCTCATTATAATTTCTAGTTTTTCTCTTCTGAGAGGGACTCTTTTTGGTTCTTCCTATAGTGTTGTTTCTATTTTGCTGATCTTCTTGTTCTGTTGATAACTATTTTTCCGCACTGGGATGTCCCATATCCTGATTTTGTTTATCAGATAAGCTTTTTAGAATATTTTCTTTATCTTACAGCAATAGTTCATTGTCCTTTTTTAGTCTTAACATTTCCTCCTGTAATTGCTCCACTGTGTTCAACAAAAAACTAGTTTGGTGTTGTTGTTATTCGAGCAATCGACTAGTCTTTTGATGCCGTTCAACACTTAACTAAACCCACATCTATGGATTCATGACTGTTGGTGCTTGAGTTTCCTCTGGTTGCGATTGCGATGCCATCTGTTGAGGAGGTAAATCCCCTCTGCGGATAGAGGCGATCCCTACTAGCCCAGCAGGGGTCTAGCAACAATCATCAAATGTTACAGCACAAGTTACTAGTTACGAATAAAAGAACAAAGATGGAGGCCTACCTGGAATCCAATGCTATGATCCGTAGAAGAGAGCGTTCCCGTTCCTCAGCCTCGGCAGATCACAATCCTCCCACGATCTCCGCGGATGGACACCTGCACATGCAAGAAACAACACGAATACAAGCATAAAATCTAGAATATGCAACTATATATCAGTCAGAAAGGATATAACTCATATTAACATAAGTGAAAACAAAGTGGAACCATAACCGTAATCATTCATTAAATAACAATCGAAAGAGAGTACAACCAATGTTCTGACGTCGCGGTCTCCTTCGGATGGGTCTCCAGTCGTTCACGTCTCGCAAAGCTCGCCAGGGAAAGGGAAAACCTCTCTAGAGTCTCTCGACGATAGTCTCCTTACTTGAGTTGGCCTTAAGGGAAGAAAGAGGGCTCTTACAGCACAAAGGCTCTTGGGAATTTGGAGATTCAAAGCTTAGGCACTTCAAGACTAGCTTGCAATGGCAATAGGCAAGCTTTTATAGATGGGGAAGGAAGGAGTTGGGATCCCTATTATTGTGGGATTGGCCCTATCATCAAGGAAGGTTCCATGAGAGGTGGCAAACCACTTCCCTTCCATGGAACTCCCGCAGCCAAACCTCCCAACTCAAGATAGGCAATTGTTTCTGAGTTTGTTGAAACACAACTTCCGCCATATTTATTTAAAAAACACTCCTTAAATTGGCTGGCGCGACTGCTGCTTTGGGAAGGAGCGCTAGTTGGCGCAGCCTCTTTGTAGGATTTTCCCCATTGGCGCGAGTGATAAACTGTCTGCCCGCACCAATGCAAAAGGAGATGTTTTCATGGTTTTTTGCAAGGAGATGTCTTTAGGGCAATTGAAGCTCATGTTTAGAGGAATGCATTGATGATGATTTCAAGGCATGACAATTTTCACAGGTCACAAAATGGGTCCTCCATTGTGTGGGATGGGGAATGGTAGGGATGGTGACAAATTACTGTGTAACAGATGCCCCCTAAAGTATGAGGCCCGAGAGAGAGAGGGGTGAAATGCTTTACGAGAACATGTTCAACTGAAGCCCCGCCGTCGGAAAACCTGCGTAGAAAAATACAACTGATATCTCAAGTACATGATGTATGTGCGGTATGGGCGCAGCCATCCGAAACAGAGTACACTATAATCCGGATCCAGGGTATGGGCGCAGCCATCCAGCGAGGATCAAATAAATAGACTCAGGTATGGTCGCAGCCATCCAATCAGTGAGTCATGTACATAATGATAATAATCCACAATCGCATCCTGGATTACAACAGACACAATCCAGGGTCTTGCGCTCCATCTCGACCCAACAGAGTACAAGTTCAAGCATGTGAATATGTGAGCTGAAGTCGAACATGCAAGAACATCGTCTGATTACCAGCCAATGATGAAAGCTGTTAACAGACGCGAGAGGAACCACCAATAATGACAATGGCCCTCAAGGTACTACAGGTACAATCTACGGTGTGTGAATCAATGAGTTGGTGTCGAACACCCGCAGAATCACTCGATCGGAGGCCAATGATGAAAACCTCACGTCGAATGCGACGAACCTGCCATTGAGGCATGCAGGCTCCAAGTTACCATAAAGGAGTCTCTAGATCAGCTTCCTGGATAATGAGATGAAGTCGACAGGAAGTGACCTTGATCGAAGGTGGGCCATAATGTTTCCCACATCATCGACACGAGACAGAGGAACATGATGTTTTTGTTGTGAATCAGGATCGTATGAGAATCAGAGGAAGGTTGATATTTGCAGAGGCCAACTTCTCTTGAACATATAAATGACACGACAGTGGACTTGGCAGTATTTGACATCAACGGGTCAGAGGTCATGGTGACAAGGCAATGAGCAGATGAGAGGTCAAAAGGGATTATCCAAACCCACGGAGGAAAAGTGAAGAAACGAGATGAGATGTCCCCAACCCGACATGAATGCAGACAAGTGCCATGTTCAAGAGCGACATACTGCCGACGACAACGATGATGGTTCCATTTTTTCCCCCACCATTTCTGGCGAGTACCCCAATTATTTTTGATAACAAGCTTGAAGGGGATAGCATATGCTTGTGATATAAGTCCGCCCTTCGGGCGAATCCATCCTAGTGCATTTAACGAGTCCTAGGAAGGAGAAACTCGGAGAACGTCATTTCGACGAAATCCAATGTCATCAAGGTTTAACGAGTCTGACAAAGGAAGAAATCGGCGTCTTTTCATGTTTAGAGAGTTTGAAAAGACAGCGGAAAAGAAAACTCCACAGGTCCCTTTTCGTAAATAGTTCCCCAGATCCGAAAAGGTAGAAAACAATATCCGGGAAAACCTCCTAGTCGCGATAGGATAGGGTATTCCTTTTTCGTAATCAATCCATCCCAGCCCGAAAAAGGGTTAAACTTATACTGGGTGGATGTCGATTCGTGTCCATTTTAACGAGATCGAAACGACAAGGGCCTCGACAATCTTTTCATGTTTAGAGAGTCAGAAAAGAGCTGAAAGATGACTCCGAAGTGACTTTTTCGTGTATTTACCGAGTCCGAAAAAGTATAAAATACAACTCGTTTCCATCGTTAAAGTCGCAAAAACCTACTACTGCACATACCAAGCAAGCGTAAAACCCATTTTCGACATAACATATTTAAAATATTCGATAAAAATAACTTTTAAAACTCATTTCATGTCAAAAAAGTTATAAATATGCCAAAATGGTAAAAATAAATTTACATTTACTATTTACCTTGGTAAAAAGCAGCAGTGGTCCATTTGGAGTGGAAACTTCTGACGGCGATTGCGACAGATCTGGTTGACCATTCAGATTCTCGTCTGCTACAGGTAAGAGGCGCTTCCCTGTGCTTCATTTCAATCCATTTTTTAATAGTTTTCCCTTATGTATCAGCCCTCTGTGGCCACTCTTTGAATTTTTAGGGCCGTGCTCATTGGCGCGGGTATCGTGCATGGACCCGCGCCAATGGGTTCTTTTATGTAAAGGGCTCGCGCCACGTGGCGCGACTATTCACAAAATAGTTGCGCCAGTGGCCGAACCTAAAATTCCGCCTAAAAATTCGAGATTTTAACCAAATTGAATGGAATTTGAAGCCTACCAGAGATCTAACTAAGGGTTTATGACCATGTGGATGCAGGAAATCAAGCAAAATGGTGATCGAATGGAAAGAACGAGAGCATGGAGAAGAGGATGAACATGCCATAGAAAGTGAGGCTTGCATGAATGCCCTCAGAAACTGTGGGCTAAAGAAGTTCTTCCTTACACCCTGTCTACGAGCTCAGCCCGAGCTCCTCCAGTATTTGATCAGTATTGGGGACCAACATGAACATGTGTTCAAGTTGCTAGATCAAGTATTGGAGCTGGAGGTTTCTGATGTGTATTTCATCACCGGATTGTCCCACAGAGGTCCGATCCCCGTGCTGACTTGGAGTAGACCATATGACGAGAAGATGGAAGAAGTGATGGCACGAGTGTGCCAAGGAGCACAAATGGGATTAGGGAGCAAAAAGGTGGATATCCACACTATCCCCGATCTGGCATTGAGAGTTGTCCTACATACATCACGCGGGCTGCAGGGTTGCAGGCACCGCACGAGGCTACAAAGGCCCAACTCCTGCTAGCCTCAGAATGCATGAGTCCCCTACTGTTTGACTGGGCAACAGTAGTAACAATAAACATGAAAAGACAACTCACAAAATGAAAGCAAGCTAAACTGAAACAGTTTGGCTATGGTTCCATCCTGGTATCGTTCATTTTGGAACGCTTACCAATCTTCCAGGGCCAAGGGGCCATAGTAGCTGATCTGATACCACGAGAGCCAAGAATGGCTCGCTGGGCAGCACTAATGCCCAGAGCTAGAGGCGGCCAACAGATGTCCTGGAGGCCAGAGTTCTTTAGGTGGTTACGGCACCAGTTGATTGTAGTGGAGGACTGGCCATATGCAGGAACTGACTTCACTGGAGACCCAGATCTCCCACTTCTAGAAGGAGACGATTGGGACAAGGAGTTGGGTAAGACCTCATATTTTTTGATTTTTTATGTTTTATGTTTTTTTTTGTTAATACACATTCGTCCTAACACATTTTATATATGTACGCAGATGTGGGACCTGAGAGACTAGTTGGGATGTCTCCAATCTCACGGAGGACTCATCTCGCCCCTGATCCTCAGGGGGAGGGCACAGGAGGAGAGGAGTTGATCCAGAACCTCGAGGGCATCGCCCGAGGGATCCCAGACTATGCTCGGCTGGCGGACGTACCGATGGTGTACCAGCATCATATGGTGGGAGTTCCAAGTCAGATCCACCGAATCCTGAGACGCTTAGTGCGTGCAGTCACATGCTATCATGAGCACCATGCAGATTAGCTCTTAGGGATTATACCACACCTATTTTTTGAGAGACGTATCGTCTCCGGATGTACTTAAGACGATTATGTATATTTTGACTTTATGTGACACACTCTATGTAAACATTTCGATATCTATATATATATGCATATCTATTTCTGGATGGATCTTTCTTTACATGTGATGATGATTTACAAATTGCACAAATGTCTGTCTAATACCAAATTTGCTACTGCATCTGTTAATGTATTCAAATGCCTGGGTATATGATGATATGTAATGTAGTCAAAATTCCTTTCCAGTAATCGAATACACAGATACAGACGTAGAATGGACGGGTTTCTTACCGAATAGTGTCCATTCAGCTGTAACACTACAAGTTGCGAATCTAGATACAGGAGCAATTCACGGATACCAAGGTTTACTGCCTCGGTTAATAATTCTAACACAGCACTATATTCCGCGATATTGTTCGTAGTACGTCCTAGACACACTCCTTGCAGGTTGACCAACTCACCAGTAGGATCATAGATTACCCAGGCTGCTGAAGACAGATTCCTGGTACTGCGGGAGGCACCATCCGCGAAACCAACAAATGGATGAATAGACATCTGCATAACTAGGAAGACCCGATCAGCAGAAAGATGTTTACAAGGCACACCACACCATACATGCACACAAATGAAAAACACACCTATGTATACAAAATATGGGCATGCCCCCCAGCATGGTGTCTCAATTCGAGGTGCATGCCCCCCAAGCTTTAGTCCATAGAAGATGGAGTGAAGATTGAAAACAAACGAGATTTGAACTAAATCTATCAAAACTCAAATTGAAAATGATCGTGTTTCATTATTTTAACGAGGTTGACACACTTAAAAGAACTATCCTCGTAACGACTTGTTTTATTGTTTTAGGAGCTTAACACAAGTGGAAGAACTATGCTCCGACGAGCTCCAAGGAGGAGGCTCAGGAGGGAGATGATCATGTATGATCTCAACAATCCTCAGGTTACCTTCCGAAAAAACTTCGTGCGTCAAAATGGGCGTTTGAAGAGGAGGGGTAGGAACCTGAGTAGCATAACGCTCCAGACAGTCAGTCATTGCCCCCAAGCTAGGCATAAAAGAGGAGCGATGATGTCCATCACCCCAAGGTAGCTCCTCAAGAGACATAGTTTCAATGATAGCCTCATCGGAAGGAAAAGTCTCTTTGAGAGGATCAGGTGAATCGACCTGACCAAGCCAAGGGGATTGAGAGTAGACGTCGAGAGCCATGCTCAAAGGAGCATGCTGAGGAGGTGGAGGATCAGATGCGGCAACAATTTCACAGTAGCTGATCTCTACTGGCGTCAAGGGCATTGATTCTCCAAACTTAAACACCTGCTCAGGCGTAGGAATAAGCCAGGGGTCATCGGACTTGGACATCATGTTGACTTGAGTGGTGTGCGGTGGTGGTGCGGGAAAAATACCCATGAGGGCCGGGTCTTTGAAGAGACCAGGTCCTACACTGTCCGGGGGATTCGGGATCTGATCCACGTATGGCACGTTGTTCTCAGAGGTAGAGGTGAAAAATGACAACTGATCCACTGTGACAATTTTTCCCTTGTGAGGGAACTTAAGAAATCGAAAGACGGTGGATGGCACGCAGAGCATGGCATGAGTCCAGCTGCGGCCAAGAAGTATATTGTAGTTGAGTTTAGCGTCAACCACTTCCACTTCCACGTTGACAGTCTTCCCCTGTAATGTGATCGCTAGACTCTTGAGAACACCCAGGGGTTTGGATTCCCGACCATCAAATGCCTCAAGGGCATTGGGAGATGACGAAAGGGCTGGAGAGCCAATGGCCTTCTAGAAAGCGGAGGACATAATGCAGGTAGATGCACCTTCATCCACGATGGCCCTGTGAATATTCAGACCATTAATCCCGACTTGAAAAATAAGAGCGATTTGATGTGGAAGCCGGGGAGTGAAATTCTCTAAATCGAAGGTGAGAAGACTCAAGTCGGTGGGATCAATGCCCCCGATCGCAGACAGTAAAGCCTTCCATTGTGAAGGACAACTTTGAAGAACTTCTAGCGTAGACATGGTAGACGGCGCCTGTGCCAAATCCTCAACAATGCTGTAATGTTGAGCGGCACGAGCATTCAGATTATAAGAAGATCTTCGAAGGACACCTTTAGAAGGTGGCTTCACAACGGGTTCAGGAGTAGGCTTCTCGATTTCCAACGAACCGGAGACAGGTGGGGGAGGCGGTCCATCCGCAACTACCTTCCCGGGTGCCTGCCGCGATTCGTTGTAATCCTTCGACCGCGTAGCGACAGAGATAGGTGCAACACTATTCATCATGAAAACCTGAGACCCAAACGGTGCAGATGGTGACGGCTGTTCGACCATCTGGGTCTGCTGAGATGGAAATGACTCTTTTAAAACAGCCGGAGTCCCTTTAGGGCCCTTAAGAAGTTGACTAACCTTGGGTCGTCATGGACAATCCTTAGTATAATGGTCCCCTTCACAAATGAGGCAAGGGTACTTCAGTTTATGCTGAGAGCCATCCTCAGTGCGAGATTTAGATTCTGGCTTCGGGGCATTAGATTTAGATTTGCCTTTGCCCTTATTTTTCCCCTTGGAAGTTTTCTCCGTAGGATTGACCTGGACAGCATTCACTTCCGCGGGTTTACCAGAATCAGACGGGGCGGGATTAGCAGGAGCATTGTTGGAAGAATTAGACTTCTGCTTCCCATTCGAAGATTTCTTCGAATTTTGAGAGACAGAACCAATGACACCATCCACCGTGGGGGTAGGCGGAGCCTTAGAGGTTCCGGACCGCGGGGAATCAGGCAAGATATCATAAAGCGTGCCGGATTGAGAATATACAAGATCCAGATATTGGGCACGTGCAATGGCTTGTTCCTCCGTCACACACGCTCCCATCGCATTATCCTGAGCGATTTTATTCACAAAGGAGGTGGTGAACCAGTGAGTCAGTATCTGATCAGGTATGTGAAACTTGATCAGTCTACGACGGTGCCGCCACTCATGAATGTGATCAGAGATGTGAGTGGCTTTGTCCTACTTCAGAGAAGTCAGGAGGTGCTTCCCGGCTTCATAACGAACCGATAACTGGAAGTGCGTGAGGAAATCCATGGATAAAGAATTGAAATCTTGGAAAATGCCGCGGGATAACTCTATGTACCACTTAGCAGCAGCTCTAGTTAAAGTACGCTGGAAGAGGCGCAGGCAAATCGAATCGTCGACCCAAGAGTTAGACGAACACCAAAGATGATATGTCATCACATGCGCCTGGGGGTCCTCTCCAGCTTTTCCCTCAAACTTGGGGCAATCACCTGGTATCTTGGTGGGAACCGGAGGCCAATATGGATTATGTAAAATTGGATCATTGGTCAACTTTGAAACATCCGGCAACTCCAAGGTGGCCAGGAACGGCAATGGCGGATTGACCGGCATGCCAGACCCAGGATGAGGACCGTTACCTGTACTCCACAATGGTTGTGAATATCCTTGCCCCCATGGGTTCTGTCCTGTAGGATTCTGACCGTAGGGGGTGTAGGTCGTATAACCAGACTGATTTGGATGCTGGTAACCAGAGTGTGGGGCCTGATAACCAGGGTACGGACCCTAATTATATGTCGGCCTGGTGTAAGCAGTGTTTGGATTTGGCTGCTGAGTATTGGTAAAACCGGGTGGAGGAGTATAATACTGAGAGCCTCTGGGGTGGTTATAATTCGGTTGAGATTGACCATGAGGATAATAACCGCCCTGAGGATGAGTAGGCTGCTGAAAATTGGAACCCTGCGGAGCCTGATAAATAGGGCGCAGCTGTTGATTTGGCTGTGGCATGGAATGAGTCGGCTACTGAGTAGGGTTAATTGAATGAGTGAGCTATCCTGAGTGAATAGGTTGAACCGACTGAGAGGGCTGACCTGAATGACCAGGTTGACCCGGATAGACAGGCGGTGCCGGTTGCGCAAGTTGACCTGGATGTAAGTGAGCCCCAGGTTGTACCAGATGGGCCGGTTGGCCTGGAGGCGGAACACTGGGTTGTACCGGATGAGCTGGTTGGCCTGGTGGTGGAACAGGGCCAGGTGCTTGCTGAAAACCGGTTTGACCTGAAGTGGAACCACAGGATGGTCCCGGCTGATATGAAACATTAGAAACAACAGGATACTGTGGTTGCATCGGTAAAGAAGGCTGGATTTTCCCCCCAGGAACATAGACCGGTCCCGGTTGATACCTTGGCTGAGGCTGAACAGGTTGACTGGAAGGGCTATAATACTGTCCTTGCGGACCGTATGATGGCCCTTGTTGGCCGACAGGATAGCCTTGAATGGGTTGCCCCTGTGGATCATAAATATAGCCAGGTTGGTCTGCAGGTTGGCCTTCGAAAGGCTATCCTTGCGAGTTATAAGCCTGGTTATAAGGTAAACCTTGAGCATAGAGATAAGCCTTGGGAGCGGGTAGACGGAAAATCTCCCCGTGCTCATCATACTAACCTGGGAAAGAATACACGGGAGTACCATCCTGTGCATAGTGCGAAAAGTAAGAGCGGTTAGGATCTTGGGAGGATGGTCCAACCTCGGCGTTCGGCTGTTGCAAAGACAACCGATACTCCTCCGGAGAGATGTTCTCCAGTATAGTAGTCGCTATATAAACATCTTCAGGAGTTGGCACAGCCCTTGCGGCGGATGCTGTGACAACAGGAGAAGAGGCGGCCACACAGACAGTGGGCTGGACGGGAACAGAAGTAACGGGCGTCTGAGGAGACACCCCGGGCGTAGTAGCAGCTGGCCTCGAAGTAGGAGATGACACTCCCATAGAGGCTGCGGCGGAAATGATCTGACCCAAAGATCTGTATCCCTGTGGTAAAGAAGGACTGGCTGTTGACATGTCAGCCAGCTCAGATTTGTCTCCCTGAAACAATCTTCGTGGGAAGAGCTGATAGTCTTCACCAGATGTTGGGATTTCCTCACCAGAATCACTCATGGTTGATCCTGCCGTTAAATCTCGCAAGAGACGACGAGGACTAGGAGGAAATACAACAGTAACAAAAGGCGAACCCAATGTAAGAGAAAGGAAATCAACTCCTAATCTCAATTCAGACACAGGGTCCGAAAAGGGCCAATTGAACTCAACTGGTCCTCCAAAGGGTTTCTCAGCAAGAACCGGTCCCCCGTTAGGAAACTCAGAAACAATAGGCTGCTACGGTTCAGCAGAGGATAGGGAAGCCTCTGAAGAATCGTCCGCGTAAGGACTACTAGTAGACAAAACCGAAGGTTCCGCCACTGTGGCAAATGACCAGAGAAAAGGAAGAAAACACATAGACGGGCTGAAAAAGAGTCAAGACACACGATCAAAAATTCAACAAGAAATATCTAACAGGGCGTATAATCGTGGGTGATTAAATTTTTACCACATTGAAAAATAAAAAACTTCACCATTTCATGTTTTAAGAGTCGAGAAACGATAAAAGATGACTCTATCTCTTTCAGATTTGACACAAGCGTGAAAGGACAAGCGCTTGACGGTCTTTTCAAATTTAGGGAGTCAGAAAAGACCAAATGACTGCTCAGGAATACTAGGCACAAAGGGTGTACCAAATAACCGTGAACTGCAATATACACCTTGGTTTTAAAAATGAAGAATAAATCAACCAAGGACTTTCCGTACGTGCAGGAAATCTCCCCGAATGTTGTGTTCGGTGTATCACGGGTATAGGGCGGCAGACTTGGCTTCCTGTGGATAAAGGATTGAAAACCTAGAGGGGTCTCCCTTTATATACGTGACGGGTACGGGGAGCACAAGTCCGTGCTAGCGCTGTCTAAAGCCAAAAGGCGAATGACAGCTGCTAGGTTTAAAGACGCTGGAACACGTCTCTAGCCTAGACCTCTAAATATGTTTCGTTAGATTTCAATGCTGCCTTAGGTTAATTGAATAGATTTTAAAGTTTTTCTTCAATTAGGTTTCAGTTTTCAGGACCTAACGAATGTGTTGTTCCAAAAACTCCTAAATGCAAAGCTACATGCCACAGTAGACCATTTCGTTCGATGAAAACTAGCTACAGAAGAGTTGAGAGTCTTTACAAAAACAAAATGATCGGAAGACAAACAATGAGATCTCTAATGCAACTAATGAAATCGAAAATTTTTCATTCCAATCACTAATTACTAGTAAAATCGAAAAATTTCAATTTGCACTAATCAACCAAAAGCAAAAGAGATTTTTTTTTTTAATTTTCAATGTTTGATAGCTGGATGCACTAAAAAAACTGAAAATAAACGAAACAACTTGAGAAACGATATTGAGAGAGCAAAACGAACAAATTTCACTCAATGACACAAGAAATCAGATCTCAAATCGATCAAAGTCTCTCAAAACCAAGAAAAAGACTCAAAGGCTCCAATGGACCGTGTGATCTAGGCCCAAAGCAAGACCAACCGAAATTTGAATTAATAAATGGACAATCACCCAAAAATTGCAACAAAACAGTGAACAACTACTAAAATAATGCAGAGGAGAAATCAGAGAGTTGACTGGATAAACGAAACACCAAAACTCCCAAGGAGGGCTCGACACACAAAGCCACTAGATGTCCTAGGGCTTAAAACGTGAAATCGATAGATAAAAGCAAACAACCAAAGGACGAAGGCAAATTCCCAGTCAAACAGGACCCCAACACACTCAGGTAGTCAAAAAATCAAGAAGAAAAACACTGACCAAACCTAGAGAGCTCAAAACTGAGCAAACTCAAATACCCTACAGGAGTGGTGCGACTGTAAGGCTGCAACTGGCGCCAACAAGCAATTGGCGCGGGATATACAAAAGCAACATGCGTCAATTGGCGCGACTGTTGGGCTAAAAAGCGCGCCAGTCAAGTTTCTCAACCAAAAAAAAAAAAGAACTACTCCAGAAGCAGATCAATGTAAACTAAGCAAACCAAGAAGCAAAAAAAAACAAAAGAACCTAGCCCAGAAGGCTAACCAAGCAAGGAAAATCATAAAACAATCAAAACAAGACAATCCAAACGAGATAGTGAAATCTAGACTCTCCCCAGTGGAGTCGCCAAATTGTTGAGGAGGTAAATCCCCTCTGCGGACAGAGGCGATCCCTACTAGCCCAGCAGGGGTCTAGCAACAATCATCAAATGTTACAGCGCAAGTTCCTAGTTACGAATAAAAGACCAAAGATGGAGGCCTACCTGGAATCCAATGCTATGATCCGTAGAAGAGAGCGTTCCCGTTCCTCAGCCTCGGCAGATCATGATCCTCCCATGATCTCCGTGGATGGACACCTGCACATGCAAGAAACAACACGAATACAATCATAAAATCCAGAATACGCAACTATATATCAGTCAGAAAGGATATAACTCATATTAACATAATCATTCATTAAATAACAATCGAAAGAGAGTACAACCAATGTTCTGACGTTGCGGTCTCCTTCGGATGGGTCTCCAGTCGTTCACGTCTCGCAAAGCTTGCCAGGGAAAGGGCAAACCTCTCCAGAGTCTCTTGACGATAGTCTCCTTACTTGAGTCGGCCTTAAGGGAGGAAAGAGGGCTCTTACAACACAAAGGCTCTTGGGAATTTGGAGATTCAAAGCTTAGGCGCTTCCCGACTAGCTTGCAATGGAATTGAGCAGGCTTTTATAGATGGGGAAGGAAGGAGTTGGGATCCCTATTATTGTGGGATTGGCCCTATCAACAAGGAAGGTTCCATGGGAGGTGGCAAACCACTTCCCTTCCATGGAACTCCCGCAGCCAAACCTCCCAACTCAAGATAGGAAATGGTTTCTGAGTTTGTTGAAACACAACTTCCGCCATCTTTATTTAAAAAACACTCCTTAAATTGGCTGGCGCGACTGCTGCTATGGAACAGAGCGCCAGTTGGCGCGGCCTTTTTGTAGGATTTTCCCCATTGGCGCGAGTGATGAACTGTCTGCCCGCGCTAATGCAAAATGAGATGTTTTCATGATTTTTTGCAAGGAGATGTCTTTAGGGAAATTGAGGCTCATGCTTAGAGGAATGCATTGATGATGATTTCAAGGCATGACAATGTTCACAGGTCACAAAATGGGTCCTCCATTGTGCGGGATGGGGAATGGTAGGGACGGTGACAAATTATTGTGTAACACCATCATTCTTCTCATTTTCACTGGCTTTCTCTCAGTGCAGTATACACATACACAGCTTCACTGTTAGTAGACCCTTAGGATCCCAGTGTTGCATCTGGCTCTGATACCACTTGTCACCTTCATCCTTAAAATAATTACTATCATAATTTCTTTTTTACTTACCACTATCATTATAAACATTACTCATACGCACCATACTATTCAATACATATAACCATACTATTTAACCAATCGATGCAACTGGTTCTAAGTTCTTTTAACACCGACTATGGTAATTATTAAGGTATTGGATACGAATAAATCTAAAAGAATAAAATATACATCATTCATTATTGGTATTATTGATTTATTCCATACACAATAGAACATAAACTTACAGATTATATTACTCTAACATAATCCTTGCTAAATGTATCAATCATGAACTATGTCTATATAAATAATTGGCGCATGATTATTTTGGTTTACTCCAGTTGTAATACATTCAGATTATTTGGAATTGATATGTCCATATGCATAAATGAATGCTATTTATTTGTTTTTGGGTTGATGGCGATCCATCTGGCAATGGACATTAAAATCTTACGGAGTTGGTGTCAACTGCACTTGACCCAACAGTACTGCGCATTAACGCAACCTGGACAGCTGCCATATCCTTTGAGATTAACCTCGGGATTTGCTGCGGGGTTCTATCGAATTCATCAATTTGAGACTGCTAGTTACACCGAGCATTTTCGTTGACCGTGAGTAACAACCCGAGCTTGATACTGCCGAAACCCTATGGTTTCTTTGCCCCAGATCTTCATAAATTTTGCTAGTTTCTGCCTGGTTCTCTTGGTGAAGTTTACTGGTATGGCTCGACTCTTTATCAGTTTTCGAATGTTAAATTTTCTCCGGTTAGAATTGCAGTGTTTAAAACTTCAGTCGTGCCCAACTACAGGGGTTCGAGAGCTAAAAAATTCTAAGGCAAATACTTGCAGAATAATGTTCTTAGGTAAGGAATGATTATTATCATGTCTTGCATATATTATTATAGTGTTATTTGGATCCATCTACAGTCTCTACTATTTGTTTTAAGTAACTTATATTCTAAAAGTTTTAATACTATTCTTGTCGTTTTTATGCTTTACAGGCCTGGCAATCGTGAATTCCTTTGCTAGATTTCAGGTAAATTCTTTTACCAGGTATTTCATTCATTGAGGGTTTCAATCCTCTTTTCTGGTTAAGTTATTGTGCACAACCTCTTATCTCATAGGTTGATTTGTTTTTAACTATGGCAGGTTCATTTCTTGTGATTATTATTCGAATGCGTTTACATTTATCATGGTCCTTGAAAGCTTTCCTCACAACGCGTTAATATATAGGTACCATGTTTTACAGGAGGTTCCGGTCTCATATCTTTCCGAAAACCCTCATTGGGCCGTTTATTTCTTCTCATTAGTTTTATTTGATAAAAAATGATAAGAGTCCAGAGACTCTCTATATTTGTTAGCTATTTTTATACTTTATACGGTCCAAACTCCATTTGGAATGTTTATGAAGGGTTTAACCCTCCAACTTATTCCAGGATTTATAAAAACGAAAAGGGTTTTCATTTAGCTGTTCTGCTATGCTCTCATGTACATTTACATTGATAACAAAGTTAATATATTTACATGTTTGGTTCAGTTCTCTTTTAATCTCTACGACGCATTTGTAAATCCGGTCAAAATGCCTTGGTTTTGATTTTTCTTTGAATAATAATAACAGTGAGGGTTTTTACTCCATGCATGTATACAACGTCGAGCATACATTGCATCCTAAAGATAAATAATTCTTATAATTACTGGTTTCTTAAATTATATTTCTCAATTTATCTTTATTATTTACCAAAGATTATTTACTCACCGTCTAATACAGAGACGAGGGTTTCTGTGGAATTTTCGTATATGTTCTTGTTTTTGTCTTTGTAATAAAGCTATAATGTTAACCTTTACTTCACTAAATCTTTTATCTACTTGCTCGTAAGCCTCTACCATAGGGTTATTCAGTGACCGGACCACCGAGATAAGGTCTGAGTATAGAGTTTGGATTATAAGGAACAAATGGTCAAGGGTAGGGTTACGGCCCAAACCCTAGACCTCAAGTTCTACGTTCTTGTTTTTCTAGAATGCTACATTAAACATTCGTCAGTAATTTCAATCTATATATATATATATATATATATATTACAGTATACATTGTCTTCAACTGTTTATTATAATTTTTACCGTTGGCTTCCCTATTGTGTATATATCTGTATTTGTGCATACAATAAGGTTATAGCTACAATAGGAAATACCATTTACTCTCCTGAAGTTTGCAAATGAATTCCTGTATATTCTTTATGGGGTAAAAAAATAAATACATACCACAGTCCATACATGATATATAACTAATTTTAAACAGTAGTACCTTCCTTTCCTTTACACAGAAAATACATTACTACAATTTAACGGAACTTCGATATTCAATCCTCTACGGATGTATTGTAATATTAGTAAATCTAAAAAAGTATAAATTTTCGTATTAAGACAATAGCTCAACATACTCAAGTTTTGTATACTTATCTAGAACTTATTCTTTCAAACTGTGGTCCTCCCAACCATCAAGGGAGACTATGAAATCCTCCTCTTGTTGCCTAGTTCCAAAATCTGGATGGTGCCATGGGTTAACAGTGGAAATATTTCTCTTTCTGCTATGACCTCTGGATGGCCAATCTAGTCACACTCAGAAATTCGGGTTTTACAAGGGTTCCTATGAGCTATTTTCAACTGGTCCCCCAACCAGCTCTAGAAAATACCCCCCCTTTACCTTTTTTCACAGAACCCCTACTCCTCCTCTGGGATTCAACTTTATCCTCAGAGGAGTAGGTAAATGCTTTTCCAACTGTTCCCAACCACCTCCTATTCTTGGAAACATTTTTACCATCAGTTTAAAAGAAAATTTCCTTTTCATGAATTAGTTTCTCTTAATTTTAGTAATTCAGAAATTAAATAATTTATTTTGTCAACAATAAGGATTTAAGTTTTCTTTGCCAGATAAAAGAAAATAAAACAAATTGTCTTTAACTAGTTAAAACTAGTTAACTTTAATCAAGCTGTCACAAAAATATTCCAATGTCAACTAAATATATATTGGATCAAATATATTTCCACTCTAAAATATATTTACATCTCAAGAGATTTGAGACGAGGAGTTACGTGGACCAATATTGATGAATGTGAATTATAATTAAAATATTCTACTGTCAACTAAATATATATTGGATCAAATCTCTTTTGAATCTAAAATATATTTGAATCTCAAGACATTTGAGACGAGGAGTTAAGTTGGACTTAGATTTGTTTATTTATATTTTGAAGATAACATAATAATGAATTTTTAATTAATATTTAAATTTAATATTGATATAAAAAATTGATTCTGAATATATTTAATTTAATGGGATATCACAATAGCTAAATGATAAAATTTTTATTAATTATAACAATTAGATATTTCAATTTATTTGGATTCAAATATTTCAAATTTCTGTCTGTGGGGTCTTGGTTCAATGGTGATGAGGCTGTTATAGCACTAATCACAAGTTCAATTCCATTCTCAATAGGGGCGATGTATCTCGACATGTTGCTGGAAAAAAAAGAAGAGAAAATGAGAGCTACTACCAAACTTACAAAAAAAATTATAATTTCAATTTAATCACATATATTATAATGAACGGATAAAGTAGGATTTCTTTATGATGATATGTGTGTATCTATTGGTGTATTAAAGACATGGAATAGTTAAATTATATATATATGTTATGTTGTAGGAAGCTATATGGATATAGGACAACGGATTTAACTAAAGTTTTTTTTGAAAGTGAAGATTAAGAATTCCATGCTCGGGAAGTTGGGGGAAGAAATCCTACCCAAAAACCAATGTTGGTATTCACTGTATAGGTGGATATAAGAAGAAAACATGGGGATTCAAAAACGTATTGGTATACCCAATTATAGATTGAAAGATACAAGAAATATATCTTAGAAAGTAACATTTTACTTTATAGAAACCGAGTTCATTATAGACGACAATAAGAAAATGAATTATTATAAGCTTGTAAGTAATTAGAGATGAATACTAGTACCATTTTTTATGCCCATGTTAGCATGTTGGAGTTGATGATAGGGAAGGGAACTTCATCAACTGTACAAGAGATATGCAATCTTGGGAAAGAGAATATAAGGGCATAAATAAAAACCTTAGGTGACACCCCATGATCAGAGGCTACTAGGATTCTCGCACAGTTTGTCTTAAAAAATAAATAATAAACTTCTAGTGCATCTAGAAACATAGTCATAAAAACACACAAGTTTAAGTAAAAACACCCTTGTATGCAAGCATCGCTACAGGAAGGAAAATAAAATCAACAATTCCATAAATCCTAGAATTGCAAAGACATCCACATGTAAGAGCATAAATAAAATAAATATACAAATTTCCTTCCTTAGAATGAAAAAGAAGAAAGTACACCTCTCGCCCTGTAGATTTCCACAAGTCAAATAGTAGTATATAATGTTTCGAATAAATGAAAAGGGAAAACAACCCTAATTAAAAAATAAAACATTACAAATCTTTATTTTGGTGATAAGGATTTCTGCCCAATATTTCTAGTGAAACTCTTAAAATATCTATACAAAAAGTTTGTAACGTTGGCTATTTAAGGCCTTTCTACAAATATCGTAGTTCAAAAAATACTTATACAATTGGAAGAAAAGGTAAGGCCCAAATATGGCTTCAACAATAGAAATGAGTACCTATATGGGAGAAATGGAATTTAAGTATCTTGTAAGAATTTAATCTTGATTACACCTTAGATCGAATCCCTAGGGAGCACAAGGACTAACCTGTGAAAAAAAGAGAAATCCCTCAGTATGAACACATAACTCTCAAAAATTCATTCCCCGGATGCGGGTGACAGAAATGACAAGATTGACAATCATATATCACACATCCCGAAGAAATAATATCTTCTGTGTAGAGCCTCACCTGCTACGGATCCTAAAACTGTTAGCCATCTGCACGAGACTAAGAGAATCAGGTATGATGATGAGACGTTGGGAACTATGTCACCCTATCTAGGGCACCCTTCTGCATCTATCACCATGTTGGGAAAAATACTGAG
This sequence comes from Pinus albicaulis, assembly GCA_034641835.2. Lineage (NCBI taxonomy): Eukaryota > Viridiplantae > Streptophyta > Pinopsida > Pinales > Pinaceae > Pinus > Pinus albicaulis. The sequence continues at coordinate 636,891,674 of CM076574.1, read as the reverse complement.
AGCTTCTGGGACCAAGATTTAGGGCTGAACAATTTTTCTTTGCTTTCTCTTAAAACCATATGTTATAGTACTGCATCCAATATGTATGTCCAGATATCTTATTATGTATTTACTTAGAATATTGCATCAGATAAGCATTAAGCATGAACAGAAATAACAGAACAAACCATAAAAAAAAACAACACATATGAACAATAGGATTTAAGGTGGAAACCCAATTCGGGAGAAAACCACCGCTGCTGTAATGTCAGTCTTCAATATTGTTATAGAGAAAAATTCTTACAATATATGCTGGTGTAGACTTATACCAGCACACAGGCACCCACCTGCAGAAGGCTTCAACCTTCTCTCGTTTACCAGCCTCTCCTGGAAGGGAGCTACTACCCCCTGTTCTCGTTTACCAGCTAACACTGGAAGGGAGCTACAACCCCCTCTCTGAATGCTTCGACCCTCAGCATCACTGCGAACCACGTTTCATCAACTTTCATACTAGATCCACCAGTTTCCATACGACATACCTTGCCAGTCACCAGATTTATTTATTTTCTGTATACTCACACCAGTTCCTCATGATTTCATCCATCATTCACACCAGAGATTCATCATTATATTCATGAGTGCATCATAGTTTCAGATTTATCAGTTAAGAACAGAGCTCTCCCATATAGATATTTTAGAAAAATTTTATTCACCACCCTTACAATGCACACCTCGTTCTTTATTTTTCTTCTCCTTATATAGATTTTCCTTTATTAAAACCATGAGTCAAAACCACAAACCGCTAATAGTATTCCTCTGATAGTATTCCTTTTAGTTTATCCCACAGGGATTTTTGATCTCTTTTTAATTTTTATTTATTAATTTAAAGAAATTGATAAATAAATATATTTATAATTTTAAACAGAACTTTAGGATTCAAGTTAACCCTTTGCATTTTAACCCTTCCAAATAATATGGTAAACCTTTGACCCCGGGCCCACAAATATAGTCAATAGCCAATAAAATACGCGCATGGTACCATAGGTAAACTCTGCGCAAGTCTAGTGTCAGATCACCATTAGATTAGCAAGCTTCCAAATCAATGGCTTATATGCATATCACTCGACCTCCGATACCAATCGTTAATGTGTGACGAACCACCGTACATGTGTTAATCTTCACGCACCTTCAACAAATGATGACCATCTGATGACCCCTTCCTAGATCAACGACGCTCAACGATATCGCTGGGCGTCCTGGGTCGAACTATAACGCGCGATGGCACATAGTGAAAAGAGGTTTTGTAAAATCGTACAGGAACGCGTGTCGCCTGTTATATGGAATCACTCCCCACCTCTTGAATACCGCTTGCCTGTTGAAAGCGGTGTGATGAAAACCATAAACCGCCTTCACTATTCCTCCGTCGTGGTTCTGCCCTTCGCTCAAGGTTTCGTTCATGATTCCAAAGGGTTAGTCTTGGTTTGCGTTATAACTTTGGTCTATCTTTGGCAGGATTTCCAATAATCAACGAACAAATGTAGTTCTCTTCTGACGGTATTTCCTTACAAACATTAACTCATGACAATTCAATGTCATTCTTCAATTCGGCTATGGTATATATAACATATCAACCTTCCATTTCGGAGTTCTATCCTGTCACAGTTTTGCTTCTACCTGTACATACAAAAACCTCATATCTCTGCCACCATTAAGTTCTTCAATGGATACACTGAATGCCTCGAGATCCCCTCATATATTCAACCAAGTAGTTCCATGACTACAAATATCAAAATAAGCCAATTATTCATTACAAGAAGGTCTCATCCTGGAATTCGAATCCTACCACCATGAATCCTCAACAGGGTTTCACTTTTAACTTCATACGCAGAGACTCATATAAAGGTTCAAGGGATTCCACACAAGAATTACATCAGTCAATACATATAATACACATATCCCTAACTCTGCAAAAATGATTTCATTCCTCTCTGGACATCGTAGGTATCTTCTCCCCATTATGAGATTGATCACACAGGTCATATATATTCTAGATTTACTCAAACATACTTAACACAATGCCACAATTCTTCATTAACATATACAAATCTTAGCCATTTCCTTCAATCTATTACCTTGTCTCTTTTGCCTTATGGATAGTTTAGGTGCTTCTCCTGTCTTTGCTAATTCCTTTGCCATCAATGACAATATTTCCAACAATCTCCCCCTTTGGCATTGATGGAAATACTCTTCCTCTGATGGCCTTACAGAAGCCCTTTGTTGATTTTCCTTCTCCTTTGACGTCAATGGCAAAGATTTTGATCAAGATCCTTTGAACCGATAATTCCATGCTCCCCCTGAGATCATCCTGCATCTTCAAACATAATATGACCAACAATTCATCCTTTTCATATCACCAATGCTCCCCCTGAGCCTGTGCATTGAGAGACGCCTAACAACACCTCACAACCAATTTAATATTTTTTATTTAAGTAGACCTAATCCTCTGCATGGCAGAGACTAATCCCAGTTTCTGTCTGAGATATTCGAACGCTTCCCTGGGTAGAGGTTTGGTAAATATATCAGTAACTTGTTCTTTAGAGGAAACATACTCCAATTTCACCTTTTTCAAGCTCTTGTTCACGTAAGAAGTGATATTTGATGGGAATGTGCTTGGTCTTGGAATGCATAACAAGATTCTTTGAGATACTGATAGCACTTGTATTATCACACATAATGGAGATAGGAGGTGAAAATTTGATTTGAAAGTCTTGTAGGGTTTTCATCATCCAGAGAAGTTGAGTGCAACATGATGCAACAGCCACATATTTTTCTTCTGCTATAGATAAGGAAATGGAGCTTTGCTTCTTGCTGAACCAAGATACTAATCGGGGCCCCATATAGAATGCACCACCACTAGTGCTTTTCCGATCATCAACACTTCCAGCCCAATCTGCATCAGTGTATGCATGAAGAGTAAGATCAACATTCTTTGGATACCATAGTCCAAAGTATTGAGTTCCTTGTAGATATTTGAATATTCTTTTCACATCTTGAAGATGAGACTCTTTTGGATTAGCTTGGAATCGTCCAACAATCCCTATTGCATGCATGATGTCTAGTCTTGTCCCAGTGAGATAAAGTAGACTTCCTATCATAGATCTATATTCTGGTTGATTCACCATGGGGGAATCATCATTAGAACCGAGATTACACCCAGTTATCATTGGTGTACTTACAGGTTTGCAATCTTCCATGCCATACTTCTTCAGGATTTGCTTGAGGTATTTTTCTTGTGATAAGAATATGCCATTTTTTGCTTGTTGCACTTGCAAGCCAAGAAAGAATGTTAGTTCCCCAAGTAAAGACATTTCAAATTCTTGCTGCATATCAGAAGCAAATTTCTGACTCATAGACTCTTCATTACTTCCAAAAATGATATCATCAACATATACAACCACAATCAATAGTTTGTCATTTTTAGTTTTTGTGTATAAGTTGCTATCAGCAGACCCTTTTGAAAATCCTTGCTGATGAAGATATTTGTCAAGACGATAGTACCATGCCCTTGGAGCTTGTTTGAGACCATATAGAGCCTTTTTAAGTCTACAAACAAGTTTTTCATCATTTCCCAAAATGAATCCTTCTGGTTGTTCTATATAGACTTCTTCTTCTAGATCACCATTGAGAAAAGCATATTTAACATCCATTTGATAAACTTTGATTTGTTGGAAGCTTGAAAAAGCAAGAAACATTCTTATGGATTAAAGTCTGGCTACAAGAGCAAAGGTTTCTTTAAAGTCTATACCTTCTTGTTGAGCATACCCTTTGCACACAAGTCTAGCTTTATTTCTTATAACATCCCCATTCTCATTTAACTTTTTTTTGAATATCCATTTAGTTCCAATGACATTTTTGTCATGAGGTATTGGTACTAATTCCCAAGTGTGATTCTTTTCAATTTGATCAAGCTCTTCATTCATGGCTTGAATCCAACATTCATCTTTGCTAGCTTGACTAACACTGTGAGGTTCAATAGTGGACAAAAATTCCAGATTGCTAGAAGATCCCACAAGAGTCCTTCTTGTTTGTACACCTGATCTCTTTTCTCCCAAAATTTGAGATTCTGGATGATTCTTTTGAACAAATCTAGATGGATCCTTTTCAGAAAAATCCTCTTTGGGTTCTTCACTAAGTTCACTATTTGTATCATTACTATTTGATGTAGAAGGATATGTGTCATCATCATCTTCATTTTTTGTTTGCTTTTCTTCTTTTGGAGCTGCAAGAGACTCATCAATAACAACATCAATACATTCAACAATCTTCCGAAGTCTTTTTGTTTAACATTTATATGCCCTAATCCTAGAGGAGTAACCAAGAAATATTCCTTCATCTGCTCTGGGTTCAAACTTGCCAAGTTTTTCATCATTATTCTTGATAAAGCATTTGCTCCCAAAAATTCTAAAATGCTTTATAGTGGGAGGATTACCATGCCAGAGTTCATATGGAGTTTTATCACTATTTACACGAACATGTGCTTTGTTGAGAATGTTTACTGCTATATGTGCTGCTTCTTCCCAAAATGTTTCAAGTGTTCTGGAATCATCAAGCATAGCTCTAGCCATTTTTTGAATTGCTCTGTTCATTCATTCTACAATGCCATTCTGTTGTGGAGTGCCAGCTACAGAGAACTGTCTTTTTAAGCCATGTTGTTCACAGAATTCAAGGAATTAATTGCATGTATATTCTCCTCCTTGATCAGATTTGAGACACTTGATTTTTAGATCTAATTCATTCTCAACTAGTGCTTTGAAGATCTAAAATTTCTCAAATGCTTCATCTTTGTGTTTAAGCAACCCAATCCAACACATTCTAGAGAAATCATCAATGAATAAGATATAGTATTCTTCACCATGTGGTGACTTTTTCCTCATAGGTCGACATATGTCAATATGAATGAGTTCAAGAGGCTTACCTGATGATCCTTCCTTGGCATTAAATTGTACCCTGGTTTGCTTACCGAATTGGCAAGATTTTCATATGATATTTTCAGGTAGAGTAATATTGGGAAGATCATGAACAGCTTTAAGTCTGCTTGATTTGTTGATTTGAGAGAAGCTCAGATGCCCCAACCTTCTATTCCATAGCTAATTTTCTGAAGATTTACTCAAATAACATTGTTCTTTGGGGTTCTTCAATATATACAGGTTGTTTGGAGTTCTTTTTCCTTTTATAATTTCTTTACCTATATCAAGATCACGTACCACACATTCTTTTGAACTAAAGAAAAATTCAATTCCTTGATCACACATTTGACTTACACTTAACAAATTATGCTTTAATCCATCCACATACATGACTTCATTAGCTTTCACCTTTTCTTTTAGAAAAGCAGACCCTTTTCCCTTAATGACCGCAAGAGTATCATTTCCAAATGTATCGTTTTTTTCTTTTTCTAGAGCACTATATGCAAGAAGTTTGTCTTTATCACTTGTCATGTGTCTTGACCATCCACTATCAATGTACCATTGGTTTTCTTCATCTTCTGCAAATAACGATATGCCACAATTTTCAACCTGTAATTCCTTCTTTTTCCATACTTTGCTCCTGTAATTTTCAACATGTTCTTTTGGCTGGACTTTGCTCCTGCATTTAGATTCTTCATGGCCAAAGTTATTGCAATAAGCACATTTAACTTCATTTTGAGGAGGAGAAAAGTTGTTATAAGTATTCTTCTTTGTTTCAATATCAGTCCTTTTCTTTCTTGCTTCTCTTGTCATGATGGTTTTATATGCAACACATTGAACAACTTTATGACCAAAATTGTGACATGAGAAACATTGTCCATTGAAGAAGAAATTTCTGCGATTGTAAAATATTCTATATGAATTTACTTTTTGATTGGTGTTTCTTTGAAAGACATTTCTGTTAGTGTTCTTTAAATTGAGATGATCATGCTTTATCTGTAAATATTCTGTATTCCCTTGCTGAGTGGCAGCATGTTGTAAACCAACTGTAACTGCTTTTAGATAATTTGGTGCTGAAGCCTGAGAAGATTCTCCAATATATCCAAGACCTGTCTTTATAAGAGGAGAACGTTGTACCTTGATAATCTCATCTAATGTTTCAGATCCTTTAGCAAATCTAAGATTCAGAGTTTTTCCTTTCTCAAGTTCTTTTCTTAGACTTACTACTTCACACTCTAATTTCTCATTGTGTTTCTCTTTTTCTTCAAGCTGATTTTTCAGAGTTTCTATGGTTATTTTACTTTCTTATAAGAAAAATTGAGTTTATTGTTTTCATCAAGAAAATCACTGTCTTCTAGAGCATCCACAAAAGTATCTTTTTCTTCTCTAGATTATTTTTCAAATGCCATGAGAAGTCTAAGATCTTGTTCACATTCTTCCTCACTATCAGATAACCCATCACTAACTTCATGAGTATAGTAACTCTTTCTAGTGCAAAAATGATTCTTATTCCTTTTTTCTACTTCCTTCCCCTTTTTATGTGTTTCTTTACAAGGACACTTAGCAGCATAATGACCAACTCTTCCACAATCAAAAAATTTGAAAGGAAGCTTACCTCTGAACCGTCCTGTGCCAAGTTGATGTTTCTTTACAAAGTTTATCTCATCTTCTTCTGAGATATATCCTGATCCTTATATTTTTTGTACTTCCTTCCCTTTTGTAGAAGTTCTAAAGACTGCTTCCTTGATTTCAGAAGGTCCTCCTCTTCTCATTTCATATGCAGTTAGTATGCCATGAAGTTGCACCACAGTAAGGTTTTGAAGATCCTGCCTTTCTTCAAGGGCAGAAACTTTTGACTCAAATTTTATCATTAGTGATCTTAAGACTTTCTCAACCAAGGTAGATTCGATTATTTTTTCTCCCAGATTTCTCATACGATTTACAATATCATCAAGAAGTAAAAATAAATTGGCAATGCTCTCCTCATTATCCATTTTTAGATTCTCATATTGAATTCTAAGAGTTTGGAGTTTAGCACTTTTTACCTTTGCATCACCTTCATAACTTAGAATGATTTTGTCCCATATTGTCTTGGCTGTATTCAGCTGCATGACTTTGACAAATTTTGATTCAGTTAGACTTCCCAATAGAGCATTGACTGAGTTTGCATTCGTTTCATAATTCTTTCTTTCCGTCGGATCTGTTGGTACTGCAGCTGGGTATTGATATACTTGTTCAAAAATTTCCCATACCTCTGCTCCCAGATACTGAAGATAAGATCTCATCCTTGTTTTCCAGAAGATTAAATTGTTTCCATGAAAGAGCAGAGGCCTGATAGATGTTGTTCCATATTGATTGCTCATCTTGCTTGATCTTCCTTCTAGTGGATAAGCTTTTTCAGAAGGACCTGCTATGATTCCAATTGTTGGGAAAAATACTGAGAGGGGGGGGGGGTGAATCAGTATTTAGGGCTGAACAATTTGTCTTTGCTTTCTCTCAAAACCATATGTTATATTACTGCATCCAATATGTATGTCCAGATATCTTATTATGTCTTTACTTAGAGTATTGCATCAGATAAGCATTAAGCATGAACAGAAATAACAGAACAAACCATCAAACAAAACAACACATATGAACAATAGGATTTAAGGTGGAAACCCAATTCGGGAGAAAACCACTACTGCTGTAATCTCAGTCTTCAATATTGTTATAGAGAAAACTTCTTACAATATATGCTGGTGCAGACTTATACCAGCACGCAGGCACCCACCAGCAGAAGGCTTCAACCTTCTCTCTATTACCAGCCTCTCCTGGAAGGGAGCTACTACCCCCTGTTCTCATTTACCATCTATCACTGGAAGGAAGCTACAAACCCCTCTCTGAAGGCTTCGACCCTCAGCACCACTACGGACCACGTTTCATCAACTTTCATACTGGATCCACCAGTTTCCATACAACATACCTTGCCAGTCACCAAATTTATTTATTTTCTGTATACTCACACCAGTTCCTCATGATTTCATCCATCATTCACACCAGAGATTCATCATTATATTCACGAGTGCATCATAGTTTCAGATTTATCAGTTAAGAACAGATCTCGCCCATACAGATATTTTAGAAAATTTTTATTCACCACCCTAACAATGCACACCTCGTTCTTTATTTTTCTTCTCCTTATATATATTTTCCTTTATTAAAACCATGAGATAAAACCATGAACCGCTAATGGTATTCCTCTGAAAGTATTCCTTTAGTTTATCTCACGAGGCTTTTTGATCTCTTTTTAATTTTTATTTATCAATTTAAAGAAATTGATAAATAAATATATTTATGATTTTGAACAGAACTTTAGGATTAAAGTTAACCCTTTGCATTTTAACCCTTCCAAATAATATGGTAAACCTTTGACCCCAAGCCCAAAAATATAGTCAATAGCCAATCAAATACGCGCATGGTACCATAGGTAAACTCCACGCAAGTCCAACGTCCGATCACCATTAGATTAGCAATCTTCCAAATCAACAGCGTATATGCATATCGCTCGACCTCCGATACCGATCGTTAATGTGCGATGGCCCGTAATACCTTTGTTAATCTTCATGCACCTTCAACAAATGACGACCGTCCGATGACCCCTTCCCAGATCAACGACGCTCAACGATATCGCTGGGCGTCCTGTGTTGAACTATAACGCGCGATGCCACATAGTGAAAAGCGATTTTGTAAAATTGTAGAGGGACGCGTGTCGCCTGTTTTATGGAATCGCTCACCACCTCTTGAATATCACTTTCCCGTTGAAAGCGGTGCGATGAAAACCATAAACTGCCTTCACTGTTCCTCCTTCATGGTTCTGCCCTTCGCTCAAGGTTTCGTTCATGATTCCAAAGGGTTAGTCTGGGTTTGCGCTATAACTCTGGTCTATCTTTGGCAGGATTTCCAATAATCAACGAACAAATGTAGATCTCTTCTGACAGGATTTCCTTACAAACATGAACTCATGACAATTCAATGTCATTCTTCAATTCTGCTATGGTATATATAACATATCAACCTTCCATTTCGGAGTTCTATCCTGTCACAGTTCCGCTTCTACCTGTACATACAAAAACCTCATATCTCTGCCACCATTAAGTTCTTCAATGGATACACTGAATGCCTCGAGAGCCCCTCATATATTCAACCAAGTAGTTCCACGACTGCAAATATCAAACTAAGCCAGTTCTTCATTACAAGAAGGTCTCATCCTGGAATTCGAATCCTACCACCATGAATCCTTAACAGTGTTTCACTTTTAACTTTATACGCAGAGACTCATACAGAGGTTCAGGGGATTCCACACAAGAATTACATCAGTCAATACATATAATACACATATCCCTAACTCTACAACAATGATTTCATTCCTCTCCGGACACCGTAGGTATCTTCTGCCCATTATGAAATTGATCACACAGGTCATATATATTGTAGATTTACTCAACCATACTTAACACAATGCCACAGTTCTTCATTAACATATACAAATCTTGGCCATTTCCTTCAATCTATTACCTTGTCTCTTTTTCCTTATGGATAGTTTAGGTGCTGCTCCTGTCTTTGCCAATTCCTTTGCCATCAATGACAATATTTCCAACACATCATTAATGATTATCGTGATTAACCCGTATATCATCCATCCCCCTCCCCTCGAGCCTGCTCAGGCGATAGATCATGACACACAACTGTGTGCAAGGCATACACATTTCCATCCTCCTCGCATGTGTCCAAGCCCCTTTAATAGGATGAGCTCCCAACCCCGAACAAGCCACTGTATTTTCCCTCTGCCTTCCATTTTTTTATCTTTGCTCTGGCACTTCCCTAATTTTTGAAGGCCGTGCAGACCTATTCTCAACACTGTGTCATGTAGTCCCCTCTAGGTTGTGACATTCCATTCTGTGCAACTCTTCCCAAGCCCTTACGACTCCTCGAGCCCTATCGCTGCTTGTCCCCCTGCTGTGTATCATTCCCTTGACTTATCCCCCTACCTTATTGTGCAATGCTCCCCAAATTATGCGAGAGAAGCATCTAAGGTGGAAAAAGAGGGGCTCTCCCTAGAATTTATCACTGAAGCGAGGACAATCGACTGGAGTAAATGGAAGGCTCCTCGTTTGAAATTTTTGCGCATCAGAGCCCCGAACCTGAGTAGGAGGAAGAAACCCCTATGCAAGCTGCACAGAGAGGTAGGTACGGCCCGCGGAAGTGCACCATCACTAACCAAACGCAACCCCAACTCTGCAAGACTGACCTACTGTCAGTTCGAGAGAAGGAAAATAATGATTCAAATGTCTGGGTGATGGATTCCGATGGAATATGAATGTATGTTTGTGACGGGGCAGCTCCTAAGTCCCCCATCCTCTATGCAGCAGTCCAAAAACCCCGACGTTCAATGGCGGATTCGAAGGAAGTGGTTGCGCAGGCATATGCTTGCCCCATTGAGGAGGAGGTCCCCAACAGTGATGACGAAGATGAAGATTGAGGCCTGCACATCCACACAACTCTCCCATGTTTTTTTCAATCTTGCCACCATCAGTTCATTTTTTCTTTTACATATTTTGTCCTTCATAGATACATCAATGCTACTGTGCATATTGTAATTTTCTATGTTAAGTTTTTTCTCAGGTTGGTTTCCTCCTCTGAGGTAGCCCCGAAACCAAGTAACTAAGGTTGTGATTGGCAAGCTAGGATTAGCTAAGCATAGCTTGTCAACCCCCCCTGTAGCATATGTAGCTTCACTTTTTTGGTATTAATAAAATAGCCTAACTTACCAAAAAAAAAAAAACTCTCAAAAATTCATTATTATTCTCGAAAATATGCCATAAAAATATTATAATGGAATTTTATTCAACCTAGTCTCTTACATTGAAGGGAATAGATGAAAACTCCACATCGTTACCCCATTTTAGTAGAAAATTGTGTTTAGTATCATAAGTATATAGAAGAAACCCTTTTGGGAAATTACAAAGTTAGGGTTTAAGTACTACACTAAGGTTTGAGAAATTATCTAATAGAAAACTCTAGGGGAGATGGATGTAAAACACAAAATACTTGTAGATAATGGTTTCCATGATAACACCTATATAAAATATCGATGGTTTCCCTGCAAAAGATAACCAAAAGAAGGAGATAAATTAGCCATCATAATTTCACCAAAAAATGTTAAGAGATGCAAAATAATACACTTAGCAACAAAAAAATCAAGTATTAAAGTGTACTGGGTTGAAATTAGGACCTGATGTGTAGGGATTTCTCTGTTCATCGAGTAACATCAAAATTCAATAAAGTTCTAGCAAGAGGATTCAATTATGGTGGAAAATGATTCGATTATCAAGAGAAAGCCTTGTTTATTTTACCAAATAACCTTGTGGGTGCAGAGCTTGGCTCTCAACTACCGAAAACGCAAATGAGAATATTGCAATGAAGAGGCTTAGGGTAGGTAGTTACCCTAACAATGCTGGTAGAATCCCCATCACCCATCATAGAACAAAATCACCATCATGAAGCAAGGCATGAGTCTAGGGTTCAATCAGGATACATGGACCTTCTATGTACTCTCCATCATATGGTTGGATTGTCTAATAACCTCCATGTAGGTATATGTTACATGAACGCTTCAAGAGTTGAGAACCTTAATCTATATCATAATGTATATAGTTGCGAGAGGGAAATATTACCTTTGTAATATAAAATTTATACACTTATATTATGCAGCAAACATGGTAACATAATAATGACCACAATTATAAATTATAGGAGGTGACATAATGTTTTTATGGATTTGCATAATGTATTTTAAAGATAAATAAATATATAAATAATAATAAACATCATCCTTAAGCTATGGAGTGGTTTTGTGTTAGGTCAATAACCTAACAATTCCATAACCTTGAAAATTGTAAAAGGATACATTGCATAAACAAAGAAATAGGTAAGAAAAGTTTCCATATGATATTTGTGAATGCTTAAGGAAAGTTTAATTCCATGTCCAACCACATTTGGGTGTCAAAAATTTTTTAAAAGGGAAGAGTAAAGACAATTTTACTTGGTGCAAGAGAGATATAATCGATGTAAGAAATCATTGAGGAGTTTTACCTTGTAATGAGAAATTTATGAGACATTATGTTTCCATGGAAAATATTGCATTTATTATATTTTTATTTTTAAAAAAAAGTTACTCGCTAATTCCTAATTATTTTCTGAGTAATTTGGAGGGATGTTACATATGGTATTAGAAAAAAATAGGTTGCAACAATGTGATCTTTATGCCGACCATGATTTTTTTAACAAAATGAATTCCCATTTTTGTAGAGGATAGAGGAGTAAGAAAAAGAGATAAATGGTGATATAACCATAGGGAAACACTCACATAGGTGAAGATCAGATTATAGTACATTTAAGTGAAAAATCAGAAGTTCCCATAATGGAATTAATGAATATGGTGATTTATATGAGGATATAGTTTGCGAGCCTCTCTGTATGACTTGATGATATGTTAAAAGTTAGTGCAAATCAAGAAAAACTTAGTAAAACCCTAACAGTAAAATCCAATCCCAATATTGTGGAAACAATGAGGGAGGATGAAGAGAGAGGAGATACATCGAAGAGGAATACCTATGAGGAGATGGATGAAAGCAAAGAAGATAGATCCAAGAGAGAGGAAGAGAAAATTTCACAAATGTTTCATTCAAATCCAAAAAAGAAGCCAAAAATGGAAGTGTAAGGATAATTAAAGAAGATTAGATCGAAAATTTATGATGGTGAGTTAGAAGAGTTATCAAAAGTGTGGTTTCTTAATATCAATTGGTATTTTTAATTCTATGATTACTCTACCAAATTAAAAGCTAAATTGGCCACATACTAGTTATATGGAAAATCTTTCTTGTGGTGAGAATAAGTGAGAAAAATGTATGATTTAGAATATAAGATTAATTGGGAGGAATTGAAGATATTTTTTAAAGAAAATTATTTAACTTAACTTTATTTTGATGACAAGGCCAAATAATTCCATGATTTGATGCTTCACAAAATGTCAATGGATGAGTTGGTGACAAAATTTAATCATCTATTGAGGTATGTTCCATATATATTGGAAGAAAAAGCTAAAGTACATTGCTTTATTAATTATCTCCCTCTATTTTTTAAATAATGAATTGAGTACAATAAGCCCAAGACAGTGGATGAGTCCATTAGAAAAGAAATAATATGCCATCAGTAGGCAAAGTAGAGGAATCAAAACATAAAATCATGCCATAATAGAAAGAAGGAAAACATTTCCTAGAGTGGGAAAGGAGGAGAAAATGGATCGTTTCATAAATTTAGTAAGGAAATCAATGTTAAAATTTCAATTAAAATATTATGGAGGCCCAATAAAATAAAACACGGACTCAGACACATCCACATAGACAAAATTAAGTTATAAGGGATTTAACGAGAAGGATAAAGAACCCTTAAAATGTTATTTTCTAGATTTTTCTATAGAATTAATACTACAAGTTATCCCAAAAATAAAATATCCTTATATAAGTGTGCCATAATTAGCAGAATTAAAAATGCAGTTACAATAATTAATTAAAAAAATGATAAAAAAAAGAGTGTGTCACCATGTGGTGCACTAGTCTATTTTTCAGAAAAAAGATAAAACATTCAAATTATTTATCGACTACTTTTAGTTGATGAAATTGACAATTAAAAATAGGTATCCCATGTGAAGAATTGTCAATTTCTTTGACCAAATAAGGGGGGAAATTGTGTTTTATAAAATAGACCTTAGATTTGGTTATCACGTATTTAGGATTAAAGAATAATACATTCCAAAAACAAATTTTCAAACCTGATATAAACAATATGATTTTATAATGCTTTCTTTTGGACATATGAATGTAGCTTCTACCTTTTTGTTCTTTATGAATATTGTTTCAAGAAATTTATAGACGCATTTGTACAAATACTTATAGATGATATATTGAATTCGAAGGCATAGAAGGAGCACAAACAACATCTAGAACTAGTCATCTAGGCTTCACATCAAGATAAATTCTATGCTAAGTTTAAAAAATACATATTTTATCGAGATAAGGTATAATATATAGAACATGTGATATCTAAATATTTAATAGTGGTGGATCCAAAAATGGTAAAATCCATAGTTTACTAGCCAATCCCCACGGATGTGGTAGATGTGAGATCATTCATGGGCACCATAGGATATTATTTCATATTTATAGAGGTATTTTATAAATTAGCTCACCCAATAACCTCTTTGTAAAATAAAGCGGTGAAATTTGAGAGGAATAAAAAATCTTAACAAATATTTTAGCAATTAAAAAATTGACTTACTATTACACCTATGCTGAAAATAAAATACCATGACATGGAATGTTCAGTTTGTATTGACACTTGTTTGTAAATTTTACGGGGTGTAGTTGTTCATGTGGTGACTTATGAATCCTACAATCTAGAAGATAATGAAACAAATTGAGCAGTATACAACCTTGAACTAGCTACAATCATCGATGCATTTAACATGAGGAGACATTACTCCATTGGTAATAAATTCACCTTAATTACTAACCATTTGGGTTTAAAGTTTTTATTTACAGCCAACGTAACATGAATATTAGGCAAGCTAGTTGGATGGCATTCTAGATTGAATATGACTTCAACATTAACAATATAAAAGGAAAATAAAACAAATTCACTAAGTCGAAGTCTAAAACATATTTCTGAGGTAACAATAAGCAGTGTTGAATTTTATTTGGAAAAACATATTAAGACATCAACATTTGAGGGTAAAAATTATAATCACATTGGTGAGAAATTGAAAATTAAATTTTATCATGCAAAACAACCAGATTATGTACTTAATGGAAATTAGTTGTGAACATTTAAAAATAGAATTTATGTTTCAGATGTGGCCAAAATTAAGAAACTAATATTAGATGAACACTATAACAGATCATTTTCAGCTCACTTGGGTTATCATAGCCCTTAGAAAATAATTTTTCTAGTTTGGCATGAAGAAGGAGGTGGTTGAGTAATTGGAAAGATGCAAAGATATTCGCTAAATGTGAAGCATCAACACCCAACTGTATTATTAAACCCCATTGTCGATACTTGAATGGAAGTGAGAGATAATTTTGTTAGATTTTATTATTAGGTTACCAAAGATTAAAATATGACATGATTCTACTATGGTTGTGGTAGACAAGTTGTCTATGCATACTCATTTTATACATGTTGAATCCACTTATAGAGTTGCACAAGTGGAAAAAAATTTCATGAAATAAATTTTCAGACTTCACAAAATACTAGATACTGTTCTATCAGATGGCGATGCAAAATTTGTTTCCCATATTTGAAGGACATTGTTTACTAGAATGGTTACATAACTAAATTATATCACTGCGTAATATCAAAAAACATATGGGAAAGGAAGAGTTTACTAGTTCGTTGAGGACATGTTATGCATGTATGTCATAAACCATCCCACAAAATGGGAGGGCTATCTACGTTTACTTGAGTTTTCCTATAACAATAATTATCAGGAAACACATAGATGAGTCCTTTTGAAGTTATGTATGAAAGGAAATACCATATCCCGTTAAGTTGGATTTATCACGAAGATGAGCATTAGGATAGATCTTCTCCAAGAACTATAAAAAATGGTAAATACGGTCAGACGAAACCTAAAGGAAATGCGAGAAAATAAATAACATTATGAAAAATTGAAGAGTACACATATAGAATACTAAGTTGTTGACCATGTACATATTAACATATTACTGAAAAAGACTTCCTCAAAATTGGGAAATTAGACTAAACTATCCCCTTGGTTTTGTGGGTCGTCTGAGATACTAGCGAGGTTACGGCCATCAGCCTACCAAACCACAATAGGGTTCATATTGTATTTCATGTGTCTCTTTTAAAAATGTATATTCATTATCTTACTCATATTTTGATTGAAATTTTGTATAGGTCAAACCTGAATGTGAGTTCGGAGTCAAGACCCTGTAAACTATCGACCAATGGTAAATTACACTACATAATCGAGCCATCCATCATGTTAAATTTCAATGGAAGAACTTTGGTCCTAAGGAGGCCAACTGGAGATGAAAGGTTAAATGAAAGAAGGTTTTCTTATGTTGATACAAGGAAAATGGATGTATGGAAACGCCAAGGATGTTGTTACCTTTTAAGGGTATGGGAGATGTGATACCCTAGTTAACTCAATATTTTATGACACATGAATGAAAAGTCAAGTGGTACAAGCAATATGCTAGGAAAATGTAAATTTACATTTTTATTAATAAAAAAGAGATACATTTTTTGTGTGTTATTATTCTTCAAAATGAATTAAAGGCGACCATGTCAGAGATTAGACTCCTATCGACTAGGAAAATAATTGGAATTATTTATTCCCAGCAAGTGGTAGGAACAAAAGTATAAAAATTGTCCTTTTTTACATATAATTGAACTATTTTTTGAAGTAAACTACCCAAAAATACACGACTGCAGATAAATTCCATGGGTGGAATATTTTAAAGGAACATCGTGGGAGAAAAAGGAAGTCATATGAAAATATAAGGCTAGTTGGAGAAAAATACTGCACCAAAAACCATCATGTAGTATGATGTTACTAGGGGTTAAAGAGGTGAAGTGCATGAATAAATTCCTAAGTTTTTTCCATATCTGGAAGGAGTTAGATCTTGGGGGAACTACTAGAAAACATGG
The DNA here is from genome assembly GCA_034641835.2 of Pinus albicaulis. Classification (NCBI taxonomy): domain Eukaryota; kingdom Viridiplantae; phylum Streptophyta; class Pinopsida; order Pinales; family Pinaceae; genus Pinus; species Pinus albicaulis. The sequence continues at coordinate 636,874,956 of CM076574.1, read as the reverse complement.
TTCATGGTTGGGAGGAACATGGGAACCTTTAATCTATTTCTAGGAAATTCTCATATAGGTATATGCTTGTTTCGAAACATCTGTGATAAAAATATTTTTTTTATAGTTCATAATCGTGAAAGGATAAAGTGGGATTTATTTATGATGATATGTGTGTATATATTGGTGTATTCAAGAAAGAGAATAGAATGTTTGAATTTTACTAATTTCTTCATAATATATGTGTGTGTGTGTGTGTGTGTGTGTGTGTGTGTGTGTGTTTTATGTTGCAGAAAGGATAGTGGATATAGGACAAAGGATTTAACTAAGTTTTTTATCACAAGTGAAGATTAAATATTTTTTGTTAGAGAAGTTGTGGGGAAGAAAACCTACACAAGAACCAATTTTGTTATTCACTCTATAGGTGGATATAAGAAGAAAACATGGTGTATTGATCAAAGTAGTGGTTTACCCAGGTAGTAATAAAGAGATACAATAAATATATATTAAACAATAACACGCTATTTTATAGAAACTTGGTTCATTAAAAACTACAATTATAAAAATGAATTATTATAAGGCAATAAGTCATTCTCATTGACTAGTAGTAGAAATGTTTATGCCTAGGTTAGCATGTTATAGGTCCACAACTAGGAAGAGAACCTCAATGACTCTTAAAGAAAATGATGACAAGAGGCCACCAAATAGTTTGTCCTAGTTTTTTCCTCCTAACTAAACAATACCCATATAGTTCATAGAAAAATACAATCACAACAACACATAAGTTGCAGTAAAAATACCGTTCTAGAGATACATGGTTAAAGGAAGGTATAAAAAATCAAATATGTCATAAATGCCAAGAGTGCCTTGCAAGAGCATAAATAAAATAAATATATAGTTTTCCTTATTTATAATGAAAATGGAGAAATTACACATTTAGCCATGTCGATTTCAACCACAAGTCAAATAATAGTATACAACTTTTTTAGTTAATGTAAGAGAGATAAATTGTTAATTAAAAAAAAAAAACATTACGAATATTCGTGTTTGACAACGAGGTTTTCTACCCAATATTTCTATTAAAATGCTAAAGATATCTATACAAAAAAAAATTATAACCATAGATAGTTAAGACCTTTGTGAATATATCCTAAGTCAATTAAGCCTTACACCGTCAACAAACAAGCTAACACCCAAAGATGGATTCTAGAAGACCTGTAAGGGAGTAACACTAATGAGTACTTGTAGCACCAAGATCGAATTTAAGTCTCTGATAATAATTAAAGCTTGAGTATGCCTCAAATTGAATCCTTAATGAGTACAATGACTAACCTATGAGCCATAAGAGAAAGCCCTTAATTACTCCTCATAACTCTGAGAAATTCGTTATCGTTCTTAAAAAAATTCTATAAAAATATTATAATGGAACCTTATTTCAACAAAATGTCCTAACTTGAAAGGAATAGATGAAAACTCCACATCATTACCCTATCTTAGTAGAAAAATGTGTTTAGTATCATAAGTGTATATAATTAACCCTTCTATAAAAGAACTGTCTTAGGGTTTAAATTTTGGATTGAGACTTGAGACATCACCTAATAGAAAAATCTAGGAGAGATTTGTATCAAATGCCGAATCTCTGTAGAGAATGGTGAGAGGTTAACACTTCTAAAAGAAGATGAATGTTTTCCTATGGAAAATAACCAAAATAAGCTCAAAAATTAGCCATCAACAATTTCACCAAAAATGTGGAAGAGATACAAAAATTAATCTTAGCAACAAAAAAATTTATTAGTGTACCTAGGTTAACACCTCTAAAAGAAGATGACGGTTTTCCTATAGATAATAACCAAAATAAGCTCAGAAATTAGCCATCAACAATTTCACCAAAAATGTGGAAGAGATACAAAAATTAATATTACCAACAAAAAAATTTATTAGTGTACTAGGCCGATCTTTGCACCTATTATGTAGGCTTCGCTATGGTAGTCAAGTAACATCTAAATTTAACAGAGAGCTAGAAATAAAAGTCAATTACGATGGAAAATCCATCGATTGGAGAACGAAACCCTTATTATCTTACCAAATAGCCTTGTGGTTGCAGATCTTGGCTCTCAACCTACCCAAAATAGAAATGAGACCATTGCACTGGAGAGGATGAGGGTACGTATTTACCCAGAAGATGACGGAATAGTTCCCATCTTTGATCAAAAGAAAACAATCAACACCGTCCAGAAATACACGAGTCAGGGCTCAATCAGGCTACACGGACCTTTCGGGTAATATCGATCACATTGTTGGAGTGTCAAAAAGCCTAAAAAAAAGTGTAAGTCTCCCCAAGGATTTAAGGGTTGAGAACCTTTGTACATATCCAAAAGTAAATATCCACCAAAGGGAATATTACCTTTGGTAATATAAAAGTTATACACTTATATTATGCACCAAACGTGGTAACATAAGATTAACAACAATTATAAATTATGAGAGCTGCCATAATGTTTTTAGATTGGTATAAGGTATTTTAAATATAAAGAAATATATAGATAACAATAACGTTAATTTTTAGGCTATCGAGATGTATTGTGTTAGATCAATAACGTAGCAAAGCCATCGCCTTGAATATTGTAAACGGAGATACTGCACAAACAATTAAGCAGATGAGCAAAGTTTCGATATGATGTTCATGAGTCAATCAAGAAAGTTCAATTCCATGTGCAAACAGGATTGGGTCTCAAACCATATTTTAAAAATGTAGAATAAAGGTAATGTTACTTGATGCAAGAGAAATATAATGGATGTAAGAAATCATGGAGGAGTTGTACCTCTGTAACAGAAATACAGGAGTCATTAAGTTGTTGTGGAACTTTGATGTGATGTTTATTATTGAATCAAGAAATTTCAAATCCATGTCCAACCACGTTTGGGTGTAAAACCATATTTAAAAAATGTAAAATAGTGATAATGTTCCTTGATGCAAGAGAAATATGATGGATGTAAGTAATCATTGAGGAGTTGTACTTCTGCAGGACAAATTTAGGAGTCATTAAGTTGATGTGGAAAACATTTCATGTATTATATTTTTATTGATTTTTTAAATTTTATTTTATGTTATTTATAGTTATTTTTGGAGTAATTTATATATATATTTGAATTATATTATTTAATATGGACATTAAATGTTTTACTTATAGTTAACAATAATTTTTTTTTTTTTTGTGATTAATATATTTTTATTTTAAAAATACATTTAAAAAAAAACATAGAAGGAATTACAAGATATTCATATTAATTATTATTATTATTATTTTAATTACTTTATCTTTATATAAAGTTGATGTAAAATAAAATAGAAATTAAAATATTTTATTTATTGATAATATTAATAGTTTTATTCTATTAATATGTTATTTTATTATTTTAAAATGTAATATTATGTAGCAATATCTTCTCCACTTCCCGACTAAAATATTTGAGAGACAAGAATATCTATGAATTTTATTCAAAATTATTTTAACAATACAAAATATTTATTTTAAAAATACAAAATATTTTACGTTCTTTAATACCTATTTTATTATTAATCATATTTATTTAAATTTTCCTTCCATTAAAGAGTCATATGCTAATATATGAAATATAATATTTTTCTAAAACCCACTTGGATATTAACTCATAAGTTAGTTTTTATTAAGGTATTAAATCCATCCCATGGAGTTGTCATAACCAGATACATATAAAAACAATAAGGCATATGTATTTGTGATAACCGTGCACACATAATTTACTAGAATATTGACTTATAAGGTAGTTTAAAATATAGAAATATGGAATACTACCTTATAAAGATAGAAATATCGAATATAGCTTTTATTCATTAGCTATCTTGAGTTATTTTTTAGATTATTTAAAAAATATGTAATATAATTTTTGACAATCTAAATTTTTGTGATTTATATTTATTATTTTATTATTATTTTTTTAATACAAAATTACATCGAAAATAATAGAGTCAATCCATTTTGAATTACTATTAATAGTTTATTATTGGGAGAATGATGATTGTGCTAATCCACACACATAGATGTTAAGAAGATATTAAAAATTAAAATTTTTATCTATTCTAACTAAAAAAATATTATTAATTATAATCATAAAATTAGAAAAAAACATTGAAAAACAAAAATTAAAAAATAAATCAAATGTCAAAACAAACCAACAAATAGAAACATGTGTAAACATAAATAATAAGAAAAATAATAAAACTACACACCAATAAAAATAATATAAAAGGTAAAAATAACAATAATACTAAACAAATAAAAATACACACCAAAACGTAACCAAGAAATATATATATATAAAATAATAATAAAACATCAAAAAAAAGAAAAACAAATAAAGAGAGGCCAAACCTAGGGAAGCGGAAAAAAGAACAAACATAGGAGAAGAGAGACGGGATCCAACAACTACTAATTTTTCACCCATCATCCCTATTCAACATATGAGACTTTTTCTCAATTTCAATCTCTTCCCTAAATTTGTGGTGATGGAAATGCTCAATCCTAGGAATGTATTTAGACTCCTCTAAACAAATGTGGCTCTTAGTCTTCCCCGCATGTTCCACTAGAGAAGAGGATCGAGTTCTACAATGCCTGATATCAGCAACATACTTTTGAATTATTCTATTAATAGAATGCCCAATTTCTCCTATGTAGGGAATCCCACAGGAAAAAGGGATAAAAAAGAAACCTTTCATGCTCTTGGGGTCCAACGAGTCTTTAATAGAGTGGACAGAACCTTGAATGGTGTTCAAAGGCCTAAAAGTGGAAGAGATCTTATGGTTCCTTAATATTTGAGTGATGAATTTCAAAAACTCCAAAAAAATGTGGTGCTTAGTGTTCCATGCATGCTCCACCAGAATAGGGGACCAAGTTCTACAATTTCTACTATCAACAACATAAGATCAAAGAAAGTTAACCTTTTCAAAATAAACCCCCTTATTTTTTTTTAAATTATTCAAAAATTGGAGAAAAGTTAACGTGGGATAATGTCATATGCATATGTACACTAAAAAAAAATTATATATATGTACCTTATTTTTTGTGTTCTATATTAGCTATGAAGTTTGTCATGATTGTTTTGTTTAGTTCATACTTATGCATTAGTTATATATCAGCCTGAACATGTAGAATACCATCTATTTTATTTTCTATATATTAATAGCATCACATTCATTTATTTCCTATAATTTATGAATAATGTTGTAACTCGAAAATGTTGTGTCACTTCAAAATATCATGGCTCTATAGGTATGTATTAGAATGTGGCCTACTTGGCAATATCAAAATATTTAAGAGTGTAAATTATTAACTCTCATAAGAATTTTCATAGTCCCATTTCAATGGTTTCAAGTCACAAGGAAAGCACCAATTTTTACCAATCAAACAGTTAAATTCTACCAAATCAATGACCCACAAATAGTGCCAAAAGAGGAGCTCAAAAGGAACATAATACAATGTTGAACACCCTACTTCAACTAATCCTTTAACTAAGACGCATATGACGAACCTTGGGAGCCCAAACATATATTGAACTTGTTAATTCCATTAAATTTATTTGATTGGCACATCTATAAAACTCCCACTACCCAGTTCAAAGTTGAATGGTTCATTTATTATTTTTGAATGTGTGATTCAATGGCTGCAAGCCACATTGAATCAGTCCATGTGAGTTTCGCATGGGCTATCAACCCTGCCCAATTGAATGATCCAAGTAATTACCTTGAATCGAATGGTGCTAATTTGTTTCATAAACGTTAACTACTCGTTTTTTCCTAGTAAGTGGTTCATTTGTGATTTTCCTCTCTTTTTATGGTTTCTCTGTGTTTCTTGTCACCATTGCACCCTTCTGTTGTTGGGCGCAACCAAGTGGCCCATTCCTGGAGCTCTTCCAATGTTGTTTAACATTCATCCTCGTCTAATACGGTAGTTTTTATGTCTTTTTGTGTCTTTATTTCCTTTATTTTTCACTCCCCTATCATGGTATGTGGAAATTACTTCAAAATATTTAACTTATACTTTTTCTCTAAACCCTGTTTCGGTTTTTACTGATATTATATCTATTTTTTGGTTTTTTTTACCACTCAAACCAATAGGGGCATAAAAGGGGTTCTTAAGAGGGAAACTAATAGATTAAGGGAAACGATGGAGACTTAGACCATTATCCCTAGAGCTAAGGCTTCCTTCTCTTTACAAACTTTCACTGATGGGAGGAGACCAAATTTTTATGAAGCAAGTTATGAGGATACATCAAAAGATATAACCCTTTCGCTAGGATAGGATGAAGAGTGAAGCTTGTTTTATCTATTTTCTAGGGAGAGGGGATGATAATATGAGGGGTGAGGGAGAATAATATGGCTTATAGAGGAATTTCTCAATCTGTAAAATCCCTTGAGAACTTGGATTCCTAGGTAGTCCTTAGCAAATTTTTTTTGGAGAAAAATGGGACCACACAAGGCCAAGTGGACCCAACCCAAGGTAGGGGATGGATTTTGGCAGCCGATGATATTCTTAACCCGACCAAAGCTAGGGGAGAGGATCAAACAATAATTTTCACCCAAAGATGTCAAATTGATCCTATTAGGTACTAACATTGGGAACATATACGATATGTTGAGATTCAACCATCGAATTTCCTTCAAATTCAAAGGAGACCTAGGGGATCCACCAACATTGTAAATCCTATGCGATCTAAGTTTTTCTATGTAAATCCTTGGAGATTGAATTTTTTGTATGGTAAATTTCTTGGGAAATTGATGCCCTAGGTGACTTAATGAGGCTAGACCTAGGAAAGGGTGGAAAAGGGTGAAAAATGGGGTTAAAATGATCACTCTTATATGAAATAGTTCCTAATTCCTCTTGGGGATATGAAGTCAATGGGAATTATGAAGATGATTTTTTTTTCTTGCTCTAGGAGGATTCAAAACTCAACTTCATCCAATGTTAAAGGCAAGAGAATAAAAGTGACTTTAAAAAATTTATAATTCGTTACAAATGGTGAAATATTATCAAGATAACAGAATATCTAGGACATTTAATTCATCCAACATGGACCATACACAGAAATAAGCTAAATAGACACATAATTCCACATTAAACACATGCATCAATTAACAAGGTTCCAATGTATGCAACAAAATGAAAAATAAAGTTAAAATTGCACTTACATGTTAGAGAATGTATCCAACAAACATCACATTTGCAATATAAGAAGCTCGAAGATAGAAAGAAACCAATCCACACATCAAAATTCATGCATAATCCAAAAATATCCGCCAAGAAAAAATGTGAAGTTCTCTAATGAGAGATAGATCAAAATTCAAGTGATGATACAAAGGAATCCATCCAACTCCTATTTATAGACTAATTAGGAGTTTTAATTACCTAATGGGTCTACATTAGCCCCTAAAAATAAAATAATTTGTAAATTAACTATATTTGTGGTGACAACCTCACCAAACTAGCTCACAAATGAAATAATAAGCCTCTTAGTGGGTCAAATAATAATATGTGCATGTTGTAGGGACCTACAAGAGGTCGAGTGAGCTCCATAAGTGCCATAGTGATGAATAAAATCCTATAAACCTCTTGTGCTCCTAGTAGGTGTGGGGGCACACCAATGAACTCATGGGTCTCCATATGAGTCGAAGATGTGTGTAGACCATTTATAAAGGCTCAGGTGATGGAATCAATGCTGCCATGTCATCGTACAAGTCCTAAGACTCCTTCCAAGTGTGTGGTGCACCTATGGGGGCTAGCTGAGCACAATGTACCAAATGCATCTTCCTCATCCAAAAGGTGGATCTCGAGAAATCTCTGAATATCCTTAGGGGTCCATTGAGTGTTTTATACTATTATGGAGGCCCATGGGTGAGGGCTCTCTACACATACCCTATGTGTGCCAATGTAGCCCTCTATAGGGTTAGGAACCTATATAGGGAGACCCAATCGAACTATACACCACTTACAATCCTCCATAAGAGGAAATGCAACCCCTAGCCTTCCAGTACCATAATTCATTAAATTAATTGAGGAAAATTACTTACAACCATGAAAAACAAGTGGGCACTTCATAATGGCATGCCATTCCATAGTGGCCTTTCACATGTGATAATATCACCAATATCCAAAGGGGTTTAGCTAGGGACCTTATTAGTTTATTTCCACCTTTAGAGGGGATAGTATGTCCAAGGCACATCCCTCAAATGGTGGTGGCATGTGATAAATAGGTGAAATGGAATAGGGAATGAGAGGTGAAATCCTAGGCCACATATCGGGGCACAAGGGTAGCTAGATAAAGGGAAGCCCACACCTTGGTGTATAATGTGTAAGAGGGAGTAATCCTGGTACATGAGATGCCCTGAACATGATCCTCCCACCCTTTCTTAATAAGAGAGAGATCCAAATCCAAGTGATTATACAAATGAATCCATGCAACTCCTATTTATAGAATAATTAGGAGTTTGAATTACCTAATGGGCCTAAATTAGCCCATAAAAATAAAATAATGTGAAAATTAACTAAATTTTTGGTGAAAACCCAAGAAAACTAGCTCACAAATGAAATAATTGTTCATGTTTTGGTGTAGCATCGGATGTGCTCTAGCCCTAAATTTTTTTGGAGGGGCTAAGACTAACAAGGCCTCCAAAATCTAGAAAGAGTTTGGAGAAATTTCATCTAGTGTGTGAAATAATAAAATAATTAATTTTTTAAATGAGGAACCTAAGTCTAACTTAGAGAAGTAGAAAAATTAAAGTGAATTAATTAAACACATGTGATGAAATGTTCTAAGTGATGCGGATCAAGATTTATTTTGATCTCAGCCGTCGATAAGAGATAAAATCACGATCGTTGATGTGTCAATGAAAAATTATATGAGAAAGGATTGGGGTCAATTAGAGACACACACAAAGTCTACGAGATCGAATTCTTCTAACCAAGAAGTGCTCAGATGAAGATCAGATCCGAGTGACTCATAGTTGGAGTGAGGGACAGATGGAGTGATTGGTTAGGAGGGCTAAGAGTATGGTGCAGATCAAGGGTATCAGAGACACAATGGAGTCAGTGCAGCCATAAGAGGGAGTCACGCAGTCCCGTAGGAGGGTGACGGGGGCCCATGAAGGGACCAAGCATAGGCAGCAAAACATTTCCAAGGAAAGTCCTAAATTTTATCGAAAGAAGGGTTTTCGAGTCAGGAGGGCTCAAAACCGAGTTCTGGGAAAGGAAGATCCATGTAGAGTGAGGATGACGCAGTTATTCAGCCCATGCTACATAGAATTATGCAAATTCTGCATAGAGGCTGTGCAGATCAAGATGGGGTTTCAGCAGGTGCTCATCTGGATCAACCGAGATTATTAGAGTGAGGTATACCTCACATTTTATTTGTTTTCTAAGTATTTCTCTATTAGGTTTTCCAAATTTATGGCACCCTAGATGTACTCAGAAACTTCTGCTTAATAATAATAAACCCTCATACCTATTGCACCGTATTTCATGCATTGATTTTTTCTAGGGACATTTGTATGAAAAATCTATGTGTCAGTTTGTTGAATAAGTGTACTAGTCAGTAAATTATTTGTATTTGTTTAGGCTTCTAGTTGTGTTTACTTTGGTATTTTCTGAAAATAACTTGTATAATCAAATCACAAGTACGAGAAGTAAATCAAGATAATGCAGTAGAGTTTCTATAATTTTTGTATTCAAAAATTTTCGCATGGTATCAGAGCATTGAAAATCAAGCCCAATCTCTAACAAAATCAGCTAAAGAAATTTTTTCTACAGAAAGCGATTGAAGCACCAGAGATCTGGAGAGGACATCACGAAAGTAGTAGGACGCAGTCTAAGTAGAGGCTTCATAGGGGCTGATATGGTCCCATCTAGTTGATGGAGAGACAACACAATGCTTTCCAGATGGACGTAGGAGCACCCTATGCTACACAGAAGTTGTGATGGGCTAGTCTTCTCACGCAGAGGTCAGACACAGGGACGCAGTCTAGTTTTCTTTTCTATTGCTGTGAAGTATTGCCGAGAACTGGAAGAAGAGCTTCTAATTTGTAGCAGTTGCTGGTGTGGTGGAGATTCTAATGGTGCAAAATCGTTTCTAGAGAAATTGACAAAGAGCAGGAGGAGGAAAGTTGCTAAGTATATATGTGCCAAACAGATCTAAGATTCGGTCATAAGGGTGATCGAAGAGAACTGTTCAGTTGCTAGGTTGATTTTTGCAGCAGGGAAATCAGTTGATGGAGGGAGAAGCTACTATAGAGGGTTTCTGGTTTCCAAGAAACCCATATCTAGTATTTTTGTTGAGTGTTGCAGTACAAAAAGGGAGAAGAGTATATGTTCTGTCATATTTGAGCTAGATGTCTTCTCATGTACTGAGATATCAAGATAGGTTGGAATGTGTGTCCAAATTTTTCATTTGGAGGGATAGGATCATATCAGTCCTGGATGAGTATGGCATCAAGGACCATGCAAATAATTTCCTAGTTGTTCCTGCCTATCCAAATCGTCTGAAGAAATTCAAATAAAATCAAGTGCAGGCTAATCATTTGATCATTGATGGAGTAAAATATCATGTTGTGCCACATATTGCCAGGAAGAACAAAGAACATGAGATGTGCACTTCTTTGGAGACAATGTATCAAGGAATATTTTTCCAAAGAAAAATAATTCTAGAGAGTCAGATGTGGTTTTTCCAGATGCAGAAGGGTGAGGAGATAGATCCCTTCCTTTTCTGACTCCAAACTATCCGGTATCAACTGATTACTATGGGTGCGACTATGCATGAAGGTATCTTAGTAAGTACTACCCTAAATGCAGTCCCCAAGGAATGGGAAACATTTTTCCAGAGCATATTGCATAGTCCAGTGTTGCCATCCTGGGTAGAGATGTGGGAAATCCTCTAATATGAGGAAATTAGGAGATTCACCAAGAGGTAAACATCAGCAACGGAATAGCCAAGGTGAAGAAAGAAGAGAAAGAACATGCAACCCTTGCATCAAATGAACGAATGCAGTAAGTGAAGAAGAAGAGGGACCTATCCAAGGTCTGGTGCTTTAATGGTAGTGAACTTGGACACTTCGCCGACACTTGTCCTAAGATGAAGGACAAAGGATCTTCTGAATCCAAGGTAGCGACATCAAATTATTATGGGAGTTATGATGACATAGCCATTAGTGCTCATGAGCCGCAAAAGTGGGGTGACATTGACCTCTAGAGTAACTACAGATGGAGTGGTGGGATCCTTGAGTAGCCGAACTATTGGATCACATACGAGCTATGGGAGCCTTAAGAAGGTAGTGGGACAAGTGGAGCAGTGGGTGCAGGAGATCACAATAAAGCAGAGGTTAGTGCTAGAATGATGTAGAGGGAGAAATACAGTGCAGAGTCAGTCGCAGTGTAGAAGCATCAGTGCAAAGGCTTATGGGACTCCACCAACACAAAGATGCAGTGCTTATGTAGTGCAGAGCTGCAGTAGATGAATGTCTTCAAGAGGAAAGGGCAGAGAAACATCCAAGGGAGCTTCAGTGATTATATGCAACCTGAATTGTTTTTCAATGATTGGGCAGGGGTCCTTTAGTTTATTACTTCTCAACAACTGAGTTGCAGTGCATCAGTTAGCAGTGGCAGTGCTACGAACAACATGATGCAAGAAATTGAGAGAGAGTTGTCGTTTAGATGCTGTGGTGTCACTGGCATTGACATGGGCAACAGTAAAGAAAGCAATAACCCAGTTTATGGAGGGTAGGAGGCCAAACATGAACAACGTAAAGACCTATGTCGAGATCTTGCGATACATGGTATGGATGTATTTCTAGAGCACACTCCATGCTAAGAGGAAGTGTTGATATTTTTGGGTAGCATCGGGTGTGCTCTAGCCCTAGCATTTTGTCGAGGGACTAATACACACAAGCCCTCCAAAAATCATAAAGTGTTTGGATAGATTTCATATGTTGTGTGAGATATTAAAATAAATAATCTATTTAATGAGGACCGTAAGTATAACTTAGGGAATTAGAAAAATTAAAGTGAATTAGTTAAACACATGAGATGAAATTTTCTAACTCACGCGGATCAAGATTTCTTTTAATCTTAGCCATCAATAAGAGATTAAATTGCGACCGTTGACGTGTCAACTAAAAGGTATAAGAGAAAGGCTTGGGGTCAGTTGGAGGTGCATACAAAGCTTAAGAGATTGAATTCCTCTCACGGATCAGTGATCGGGTGAAGATCAGATCTGAGTGACTCAGAGTTGCAGTGAGGGCCAAATGTAGTGATTGGTTAGGAGAGCCAAGAGTAGAGTGTAGAGGAAGGGCAAAAAATATGCAGTGGAGGTGGTGCAACTATCAGGAAGAGTTACACAATCCCACAAGAGGGTGATGCATGCCCACATAGGGCCCACATAAAGGCAGCACAACATCTCCAAGGAAAAGTCATGAAATTTGTTGGGAGAAGGGTTTGTGAGCTAGGAGGGCTATAACTGAGATTCAAGAAAGGCATATCCACACAAAGCGAGGGTGACACAGTTCTTCAGCCTAGGTTATGTGGGCTTACAGAGTTTCTGTGTAGAGCCACCTGGTGCTCACCCAGATCAGCTGGGACTTGGAAGAGTGAGGTATATCTCACATTTTATCTATTTTTAAGGATTTATCTGTTGGTTTTTTCAAGCTTATGGCACCCTAGATGTACTTAGAAATATGTGCTTAATAATAATAGTAAACCTTCATATCTACTACACCAGTTTTCCTGCACTTGGTTTTTCCGGGGACATTTATCCTAAAAATATGTGTGTCACTTTGCTGAATGAGATTACTATCTAATAAATGATCTTTATTTATGAAGGTTACTAGTTTTGTTTAATTTGATATTTTTTGAATATTTTTTTGAAAATAACTTCTATAATTAAATCACATGTAGGAGAAGTAAATGAAGATATTGAAATAGGGTTTTTGTATTTTTTGTATTCATAAAATTTCACAACAATAAGCCTCTGAAAAGGTGAAATAATAATATATGCATGTTGTAGGGCCCTACAAGAGGATGAATGATGTTCATAAGTGCTATAATGATGAATAAAATCCTCAAAAAGTGATGGACAATTGGGGTGGCCCCTTATTTTCCAAACACTAAACTTATGGTGCTTAAAGTTGGTGTAGGGGCACACCAAAAACCTTATGGGTCTTAATATCATTTGAATATTCCTGTAGACCATCCATGAGGCCTTAGATTATGGAATTAATGTTGCCATTTCATAGTACAAGTCCTTGGACTGCTTCCAAGTGTATGGTTCACTTGTGGGGGTTAGCTTGGCATAGTGTACCAAATGCAGCTTCCTCATCCAAAAGGTGGATCTCTAGAAATATTTGAACATATTTGGGGATCCATGGTGTTTTTTATACTACTGTGGAGGCCCATTTCTCTCTACACACACCCTATATGCACCAATGTAGCCCTCTATAAGGTTATGACTCTATATAGGGAGACATACATGAAATGGACACCACCTACAATCCTCCATAAGATCCAATGATCTAGGTGGATATCGGTGGCCTCCCACCTACTCCATTTGGACCTGCAGCATCAATTCTTTCAATTTTTTAGCTTCAGCACAACTTACTATTTTTAGCAGGTTTTCGAGTCCTGCACACCCAAAACCATTTTGGGGACTTAATGATCCAGGTGGATATTGGTGGCCACCCTCTGAGTCCATTTTAACCCCCACCATTAGTTCTTTCAATTTGTAAGTTTCAGCACAACTTATTATTTTTAGCATTTTTTCGGGTCCTGAACTTCTGAAGCCGTTTTGAGGGCCTAAACAACGTTTTTTTGGGAAAATGGGGAGAAAAATGCTCAAAATTTGTAGCCCTCGGATAGATATTTCTAACAAGCTATTGAGCGCATCAAATGGAGATCAGATGCCAAATTTACGTCCTCAGGAAGTTGAAACACCATTTTACCCAAACGAGGCCCATAGTTTTGGCGCTTCATCTCCTAGGGTAAGTTTTTTGGAAGTTTCGGATTTTACATTGTTTCTCAAAAATAAATAGGCCTTCAAGCCTCATTTTAATGCAGTTCAGGGGGTTGGTAGCCGACACATCTCTTGTCAGGGATAAGCGTTACTAGTGCCCTAGCTCGCTTGTTCTGATCATGTATGTATTGTAACACAGTTCAGGGGCTGGTCGCTGACACATATCTTCTCAGAGATAAGCGTTTCCAGAACCCTAGATGTTCATTTCCATTATTTCTCATTGTAACACAATTTAGAGGCCTTTAGCTGCCACATCTCTTCTCATAGATATGCATACCATCGCCCTAGCTGTTCATTTCAGTCATTTGTTTTATTAATAAAATGAACCATTATTTCCGCTGCATCTCTGTGCTTATGGTTATATGTGTATTCTTTTGTATTCCTGCATAAAATCTAGATCATCCAATGCATCCCCTACCCTTCTGGTATAACAATTAATCAAAATAATTTTGTACGAGGGCTTGCAAACCATGAAAAACAAGTGGACACTTCGTAATGGCATGTCATTCCATAGCGGGATTTTTCATGTGCTAATATCTCCAATGTCAAAAGGGGGTTATCTTGGGACCTTATTAGGTGGTTTCCAACTTTAGAGGGGATGTTATGTTCAAGGCACATGCCTCAAATGGTGTTGGCATATGATAAGTAGGTGAAATGTAATAGGGAATGAGAGGCGAAAGCGTGGGCCACATACAGGGGCACAAGGGTATCTAGATAAAGTAAAGCCCAAACCTTGGTGTATAATGTGTAATAGGGAGAAATCATGGTACATGACGTACCCCGAGCATGATTCTTCCACCCTTATTCATATACGTTTTCCTTTTATAATTTTTCTTTGATTAAATTCTCGGGGATCCAAGGACAAGATCATGATGTGTAAGATATAGTAGTGATTACCCATTTTTTAGTAGGGTTGTTCATTTCCCTCTGAGGGTTGAGACAATCATGGGTTCCTAAATGGTAAAGGAGGCTCATCTATGGCCTATGGAACCAAGGTGATGGCCATGGGTATGGGATAAATATCCTATATTATCTTTTTCCCACGTGCTAATTAGGTTTTTCCTGACCATATTTTAAATATTGTGGTACATTTTACTATTATATGTGGCCATTTGTGCTTTTACTTTTATTTTTTAGCTGCTTCAACCTCTGACGGATTGTTCCAATCCTGACCAAAGGTGGGGGAAAGATAATTTGGAGGTTCACTCTTTATGGACCTAGAGAGGATATGTGGACCTAGGTGGTAGAGATGATGAATCAAGGTATAATGAATGGAAGGGGAATAATATATGTGGATAAGGGAGCGAGACCACACAACCAAATTTGGGTTTCACAAGTAGTACCACCCTAAAAATAAATGGTCAGTAAAGGATATACCATGAGATTAAAATCCAAGGGTAACAAGCAAAAGGGATCAAGGGGACAGGAGCACAAACTAAGCCCACTCTTTCTTCCAAGTCCCACAATCAATCTATGCCCAAAAATTTCCTTGATAAGTAAAACCAATACTCAATTACAAAATGACGAGACATACCTTTAGGTTTGGGAGGCCCACCTTCAAACATATGATAAAAAAAATGGGTTAGGAAGCACACAGATAGCTTAGGTTGTGGAGAAATTGCACAATGAGCTAGTTGAGCGTTACAAGGGGTTGCTGGTTTCCAGTTGAGGTCCATCATGGAGATAAAAAATCTCCTAGGAATATCACCCACGAAGTTGTGGGTAACCAATTTTTAATGAATTCCATCTATTTTTCTCCATTATTTCCAAGCATAATGAATACACATCTCAGCTTCGTTGAGGTCCACCATATAAAAAACAAGGTTCTACATGGCTTGAGATGCCTCGTGGATTTGTAAGTGTCTAGTTTTCTATTTATGTCGGTTAGATAATAATTCTAGATATATGAAAATTTAATTAAAATTATTCACTGCTAGGTTCAGTCTATAATTAAATCTAATTTCTATATTCTTTATGTTGTGTGACCCCTCTCGTTATGTAATATTTTTATTTAACTTTTCTTCTATAGTGTGCCTTGGCCGCTATAGGGATGGCTAGATACCACCACCACGACACCTTATTTAATAGCCTAAGGTGAGGTGCTAGGTCCCTGTATTACTAGTTTAGTCGCTTATTGTTATTAGTGTAGCCCCCTTATTTTTATTTTTGTACCCCTGTAAGCCCAATATTTTTATTATTGTGCCATTACGTTATTATTGTTAGGTCAGCTAGGATTATATTGTGGCCCCATGGACTCCTATATATAGAAGAAGGTTTTGGTCATTTGTATCATCCAAGAATTGTTCATTTATGTAATGTATTGAAGGTTTCCCCCTCGAGTTAGATGATTTCTAAGGCATTGATGTTTTTTTCTTCTATTTTTGAAGCTTCTTTCATAACATTTGGTATCAGAGTTTTGGATTCTAGGGTTTCACTACTCCAAATAGGTCATCATGTAAGTTTTGCTAAAAATTTGTTTCTACGAAGGTTCAGAAGTTGAAATTTTTATAGAGAGAAGCCGAAATCTTGAGGAACGTCATGAAAAAATTTCAGATATTGTTTCACAATATTTTCTGATATATGATCTGTGAAAGTTATAGATTTTTGCAGGCTCTTAAATTTAACCTAAACAAGTCATCGTGGAATTTTCACTATAATTTTTTTTCTACGAGGGTTCAAAAGCTGAAATTATTACATAGAGAAGATGCAATCCTCAGAAACTTTGTGGAAAGATTTCAGAGCTTAATCCACAATATTTTTGGAGATAGTGTCTGTGGAAGTTAGAGATTTTTCAGGATGCCGAATTTCATCTCAAAGTGGTGACCATGCTTAAATCGTTATAACTCTCTCTCTGAGCATTGGATTGGAATTCTATAAAAAGTGGTTGCACATACACCCACATTAGTTTCCTCTATATCAATTTCAAAGCCAAAGGAGGAAACAGTGACATGTGGAATGCTGTACAAGGTCGCTCTATTGAACCAGTCTATAAATAGTTCATTGTGGGAGATTGAGCATAACTTTGCCTTGAATAATCCAAATCAGGTGAGACCTATGGAAATTTAAAGAAGCTTCAGAGGGTTACTACAGGACTGAGTTTTAGTTATTGAAGATTCAAAATAATAGAGATAATTTAGTTTCAATATTGAGCTCCTCAAAATCAATAAAATGGTGTGCATTTTTTTTTGAATTGCATAAGTCTTGTGTGAAAAAATAGTTTGAATTGGTTTCAAGGGAATATTGTAGTATAGATATTAGTATTCGGTTATAAAATTACCCCTAAAAATAATTCAACACCCATTAATCCTTTATAAGGGTCTACTATGACTCATGAAGGCAAAGAATTGCAACATGAGATATCAAAATTAGAAGAGCAAGTGCACCAAATTCCGCTCTCGCAAAGAGCAACAGAAAATGAAATGGAAGTTTTGAAGAAAGACGTGGAAGCTAAGATGGATCGTTTGAAGAAATGCATGGAAGCTAAGATCGATGACATGGAATATAAGAGGGATGACATGAAATACAACATGGAAAACATGAATAATGATCTAAATGCACACATGGAAGGTTTGAAAAAGTTTATATAGGAAATTTTTCTTAATGTTGAAAGGATAGTAGAGGAAACTAATGGTGAGAACAAAATAAATTTTAATCTTTATTTCATAAAATCTAATGTTGGATGGAAGAACCACCATATTCCAAAGATAGATGTGAGGAATTTTGATGGCAAGGATCCTGTAACATGGATACTACAGATGGAGCAATATTTTGATCTCAATTATGTGCAAAACACATAAAAGGTATGCATTGCAACTTGACATTTAGAGCCAAAAAAAATTGTACGATATCGATGGCTTTGCTCCCATAAAGAAATTGTCACTTGGTCAATTTTTATGGAGGAAATGATAGCACATTATGAGGATACAAAAAGTAACACCTTCTTTAGCCAATTGATAAATCTTAAACAAAATGGTTCAGTGGTGGAGCACATTAAGGACTTCCAAAAATTTAATATAAGGGTAACTGATATTCCAGAGGAACACATGATTGATGTCTTCACAGGGAATTTAAAGGATAACATCCAACATGAAGTTCACATTTGGGAACCTGTTTCAATGGAAAAATCATTCAGGTTGGCAAGAAAAATTGAATGTAAAATTATTGCGACAATGAAGCCTACCACTCACATATATAAATATGGAAATGTTGCTACTCCTAGACTTCCACAACCTACAAGGTCGACACCACAACAATTCAAAGAAACAAGAGAAAAAGGGCTTTGCTACAGTTGTGATAGAAAATACACTATAGGTCATAAGTGTGCTGAGAAGAAATTGTTTTACATATATTGTAAAGAGGAAGAAGAAAATGAACAAGAAACTTCAAAAGATGAGGATATACACCAGGAACCAACCATAGAAGAGGAATAAATGAGTCCGACCATATCGTGTAATGCATTGGCATGAATTACCACTCCTCAAACTCTCAACATAGAAGTACATATCAAGAATAAAAAGGTAATAGTGTTGATTTATTTGAGTAGTACCCATAATTTTATTCATTTCAAGGTAGCTAAGGAATTGAATTGTTTCCTAGATCAAGCACCAAAATGTCAAGTGATGGTTGGAAATGGAGGAAATATAAATTTCTCTGGAAAATGACATAATATCAAGCTTACCACGGGGGAATATGTATTGAATATTCCAATGCTTTCCATTCCAATGGGAGGTGTTGATGTTGTACTAGGAGAAGAATGGTCACAATCTTTGGGGGCAGTAGCTTTTAATTTTCAGGAAATTTTCCTAAATTTTTTTTTAGAATGAAAGGAAGTTGAATGAAGTGGTATCGTAGGGAAGCCAAGAAAGATAATAAGCTCTAATTTCATGACAAAGATTTTGAAGAAAGAGAAAGGAGGCATAATTGCACAATTGTGCTCACTAGAAGTTCCAACATCAAAATCATCTATTTATGTCAATCTCCAAAATATCTTGGACAACCATTCCAAGGTGTTTGAAGTTCCCAAAGGACTCCCACCTATTCGTGATCATGATCATGCTATTCATTTTATTTCATGAATTTTTCCTCCAAACATCAGACCTTATAGATATCCTTATGTCCGAAAGAGCGAAATTGAACGTATGATTGCAGAAATGTTAGAGGCTGGTATAATTCAACCTATTCAAAGTTCTTTCTCTGCTCTAGTAGTATTGATGCATAAGAAGGATGGATAATGGTGCATGTGTCTGGATTATAGGGAGCTCAATAAGCTCACCACTAAAGATAAATTTCCCATTCCTGTGATTGATGAATTATTGGATGAATTACATGGAGAAAGTTATTTTACCAAGTTGGATCTTCGTTCAGGATATCATCAAATTAAATGAAGACTGAAGATATTCTGAAAACAACATTTCAAGCTCATGAGGGTCATTATGAATTTTTTGTCATGCCTTTTGGCCTTACCAATGCACTTTCTACATTTCACTTGTTGATGAATTCCATTTTCAAACCCTTCCTTAGAAAATTTGTGCTAGTATTTTTTGATGATATACTAATCTAAAAAAGGTCTTGGAAAGATCATGTTCAACATGTTGACAAGGCGCTCAAGCTATTGCAAGAGAAAAAATTATATGCAAAAAACATCAAAATGTCTCTTTGGAGTACATGAGGTGGAATATTTAGGTCATATTGTATCTCACAAGGGTGTTAAGGTGGACCCTAACAAAATTAAAGCCATTAAGGAATGGAAATTCCCCATAACCATAAAGCAATTGCGAGGATTTCTCGGGTTAACAGGGTATTATCCTAATTTTGTTAAGAATTATGGTAGAATAGCAGCACCTCTAACAACATTATTGAAGAAAGATGCATTTTCATGGACTCCTGAAGAAACTAAGGCCTTTGAAAATCTTAAAGAGGCAATGTGCCTAGTATCGGTCTTAGCTACGCCAGACTTCAAAAAAATATTTATTGTGGAAAGTGATGCCTCAGGAAATGGAATTAGTTTTGTTTTAATACAAGAAGGAAGACCCATTTCTTTTTAAATTTGTCCAATAAAAGGAAATTATTTACAGAAAGATATTTATGAGAAGGAAATGTTAGCAACACCACATGCACTAAGGAAATGGTGACCTTACCTAATGGGAAGACACTTCAAGGTAAAAACTGATCATGATAGTCTTAAACACTTTTTGGAACAAAGAATATCTTTAGAAGAGTAGCAAAAATGGGTCACAAGGATGTTCGGTTATGAATTTGAAATAATCTACAAAAAAAGGAAGCTAAATGTTGTTGCAGATGCACTCTCAAGAAATAATTAAGAGGTGGAAGCATTTCTTTGTGCCATTTCTATTATCCAACCAGATTGGATAACCGAAGCAAGGGATGAATGGAAGAAGGATGAAGAAGCGTGAATAGTAATTCAGAAGTTGCAGCAAGATCCTAGTACATATGATACATTCAGTTGGAAAAATGATTCCCTATGGCACAAAGATCTCTTATATCTTTGTAAGAATTCCCAACTAAAACAAAATATTATTTTGGAATTGGACACTTCTCCTTTAGGAGGACACTCAGGATTTTTAAAAACTTACCACAGGGTGAAGAAAGAATTTTTTGAGATGGCCTTAAATCTGATATTCAAAATTTTGTGGCAGAATTTTTGGTTTGCCAGCTAAAAAAAGTTGTGACAATTAATACCCCAGGTGTTATACAATCTTTATCCATTCCAAGTCAACTATGGGAGGGTATTTCAATGGATTTTATCACAATTTTACCTAAGTCCGAAGGAAAGAGTGTCATCATCATGATAGTTGATAGACTTACCAAGTATGCACACTTTTGTGAATTATCTCATCGATTTAAAGCAACTATAGTTGCTGCTACATTTATGGACACAATTAAAAAGCTACATGGACACCCAAAGATTATTGTGAGCAACAAAGATCCCATTTTTATTGGAAATTTTTGGACCGAGTTATTTTCTTGTTTGGTTACTTAATTAGCTCATAGCTCCTCTTATCATCCTCATTCCAATGGTCAAACTGAGATAGTGAATAAATATTTGGAAGGATATATTCATTTTTTTTTATCTGATAAACAAACACAGTGGGTCAAGTGGTTACCTCTCTCTAAATGGTGGTATAACCCTTCCTTCCATAATGCGGCAAAAATGACCCCTTTTATGGAAATTTTTGGATATCATCCACTGTCCATCACATCATATTTAAGAGAAAATTATAAGGTTCAAGTAGTGGAAGATCACATCGAGCATCAACAAGAAGTTCTCCAACTCTTAAAGGATAAACTTAATTTGCCACAAAATCAAATGAAACAGCAGGTAGATCAACATCGCAGCGAGAGAATTTTTGATGTAGGAGACTGGGTATTTTTACGACTACAACGATACAAAAAAATGTCCCTCAATCTGGATAAGAAGGATAATAAATTATCGCCAAAGTACTATGGTCCTTACAAGGTGTTGCAAAACATTGGTACTATGGGATACAAATTGGATCTTCCTTCTTCTTCACGAGTGCATCTAGTTTTGCATGTTTCATGCATAAAGAAGGTTATAGGTGAAAATATTCTAGTTCAAACAATATCTCTAGAACTTGATGAGGAAGGAAAAATAATATTGGAACCTGAAGCGGTCACGGAAACAAAAACTCGACAGCTACGAAATCGATCAATTTTAGAGTATCTGATCAAGTGGAAGAACTTATCCACTGAAGATTCTACATGGGAGGATGAGTATTTTATACAGAAGCACCCAGAGCCACTCAAGCATTGAGGAAAACATGTTTTTAAAGGAGAAGGAAACATTAGGTCCCTATATTACTAGTTTAGTCCGTTATTGTTATTAGTGTAGCCCCCTTATTGTTATTTTTGTACCTCTGTAACCCCAATATTATTATTATTGTGCACTTACATTATTATTTTTAGGTCAACTAGGATTATATTGTGGCCCCATGGACTCGTATATATAGAATGAGTTTTTGGTCATTTATATCATCCAATATTTTTTCATTATATAATGTATTAGAGGTTTCCCCCTCGAAGTGGTTGATTTCTAAGGCATTGATCTCTCTTTTATTCTATTTTTGGAGCTGGTTTCATAACATCGGGTAACCTTTTTATTGAATTTTTTTCTTATTAAGTTAATTTTTTTTTTCCTCTACCATTATTTATTCTTAGATATTCCTTCCATTGGTGTATTTTCATGTATGTGTGTCTCATGAACCCTTTCCAACTCCATTTCACTTGCAAGGGAGAATTTTTCCTACACTAGCAGTTCACTACCTCTACTATAGATCGGCCCCTGCTCACCTCCATATTCACCTGCTTTTTCTTGCATGTACTGAGCACGGCTCTAGCTCAGACTTAAGTGTTTTTCGACCTTAATACTTCTCTTTTTTTTTTAGGCCGAAGTAACGGTGTAGTTTTAACTTCCTAGAGTTGAAATTATGCCTTGATATTATTGTTTAGGATTAGAAGAAATCATGTTCCAGTCACATGTTTTATGCCTAAAATAAATGTATATGGTATTATAATTCATTAATAGTAACTATTATGGTTATATAATCTTCTATTCTCTATAGATGCAACTTTTGTAATTAGGAAATATTATAGTATTCGTAAATTGTATTTTTTTATTTTGTATTTAACTACAGAGCGCTTCCATTCGAGTTAAAGGTTTTGTTAGCAAATCATATATATGTACCTTAAATGTGATGGTTTTTATAGAGGAAATATTAAGGTATTCACTTATATTCCTCATATGACCAGAGATGGAATTTTAGTGGCTTATCCTGATGAAATTTTTTTCTGTATCTGACCTTTAAATTATTCGAATTTTGTTTTTGTGCTAATAAAAGATGCACATATTTTTGTTTTGATGTATACTAGGTATCCATATAAGTAACGTAATATGATCTAAAAATATTCCTTTGATCCTACATTGAGTTCGCACAGGGTTAAAACCTTCTCTATGACATCTCCCTAGAGTTTGGATCCTTATGTAAATTTATGCCTAAAATTATTCACCGTAAATTGTTTTTCGTTTTCAAAATATCTAGGTTCTGGGGTTTGCCATGTAGTTATTACCTCCACTCAACTTAAAAGTTTACTATAAATATTAAGATCAACTTAATAATTGCTTGAGCAATAGGTTCCTTACATATGCTTGTTGACAACATTATTTTATACTCTCAACTCCCATCAACATTTACGTGGTACCCTTGAACAATGACAATGTTCTATATTCTCATATAACTTTCCGGCGTTGAAGGTCTAGGGTATAAAGATATAGTCTTCCCACCTTAATTTCTTACATTTATTCACTATAGGATATAATGATAATGAATTTACAGTACTTTTTTGCCTCACCTAAAATTCAGAATATGTTTTACATATTAATGCCACCTAAATTTCTTGCCATATTCATGGTCCCCAAATAATTTTTTTTCATAACCTAATTAATCCTACAATATATTATGGTTACTTCTCTATGTATTTCCCATCACACTTACATCTTGGTCCCTCTCGGATTTTAATTTTCATGAAATTCAATTCGTTGCTGTTACACAGTAATTTGTCACCGTCCCTGCAATCCCCATCCCGCACATTGGAGGGCTCATTCCGTGAGCTGTGAGCAGAGACAAAACTTGAAATCACTTTCATGACATCCCTCTGAACAAGAGCTTTCATTGCCTTGAAGGCATTTCCTTGTGAAAAACCCTGAAAATGGCCCTTTTTTCATTGGCGTGAGCAAGCAGTTCAGTACCCGCGCCAATGGGGGAAATATTTCAAAGAGGCCGTGCCAGCCAATTTAAGGAATGTTTTTTAAAAATAAATGGCGGAAGTTTCGTCCTAACTGATCTAGGAACTGACATCTATCTTGAGTTGGGAGGTTTGGCTATGGATTTCCATAGAGAGGAAGTGGTTTGCCACCACTCATGGAAGCTTCCTTGATGATAGGGCCAATCCCATGATTATAGGGATCCCAACTCCTCTTCCTCCATCTATAAAAGCTTGCCCATCTCCATTGCAAGCTAGTCTTCAAGTTCCAAAATTTCCCAAGAGCCTTATGTTGCAAGAGCCTCCATAATTCCCTTAAGGCCAATTTCAAGCAAGGAGACTATCGTCAAGAGCTGAAGAGGGAGGTTTGTCCCATCCTTGATAGGCTTTTCGAGACGTGTTCTGCTGGCGACCCCCTCCGAAGGAGAATTCAGCGTCAGAACTTGGTTGTAATTTTCCTTTGATTGATTATTAATGAACGACTATTGGTTATGGTTCCACTCTTGTTGTTGTTTATAATGATGATTTATGTCCTTTTTGACTGACATATAGTTGCATCTACTGGATTTTACGTTTGCGTTTGTTTTGTTTCTTGCATGTGCAGGTGTCCTGTCACGGAGATCATGGGGATTGTGATCTGCCAGAGCTAAGGAACGGGAGCGCTACCTCTTCTACAAGAAACAACGTTGGATTCCAGGTAAGCCTTCATCGTTAGTTGGTCTATTTGAAATTAGGAACCTGCACTGTAGCGTGAACGATTGTTGCTAGACCCGGTCTGGGCTAGTAGGGATTGCCTCTGTCCGCAGAGGGGATTTACCTCCACAACAAATTGGTGACTCCGCTGGGGATCGTTGGCTTGTTGTCGTTCATTTTATAAGCTATAGACGGAGCCTGAATTTCGGCAGATAGCCTTCGAAATGATTTTGCTCTGCAATTGTGAAGTAGTTCAACGTTGCTTCAATCAATCTCCGGTTTAGTTTGTAAACTGAATGCTTGGAGCATTGTCTTGTCTTTTCGGTTGATTCTTGGTCCTCCTTGCTTGATCAACTCTTTTGGCCTGGTTCTTTTTGTGAATTTTGGTCTTTGATAGCTTGAACATCACTGGTCTGATCTTAGATTGCTTTTATTTATTTATTTTGGCATAGAAAACTTGACTGGCGCGCTTTTTAGCATGACAGTTGCGCCAATTGGCGCCAGTTGTCCATGTATTACCCGCGCCAATCTTGATATGGCACTAGTTTCAGCCCGACAGTCATGCCAGTGCTGGGGACTGCTGGGGTTTGCTCTGTTTTGAGCTTTCTGAGCTTAATTTGTGTGTTTAGCTTTGCCTCGCTCTGAGCCTAGATTACATGGTTCATTTGAGTCTTGGAGATTCTGCTGGAAGTGGTGAGTCTGGTCTTGGTTGGGAGAAATTCTTTTTTTTTTCATTTTGAGGTGTTGGCGCTTGTTGTCAGTTAGAAACCCGCGCCAATTGGCCATTGGCGCTAGTTGTCAGTGTGCAAGTCGCGCCAGTTGGCGCTAGTTGTCAATGTACAAGTCAAGCCAATTTCAGGGTGTGTGAAAATTGAGATTTTTTCCCTAAATCCTTCACCAGTGTGACTTTCCCTTCCAGTCTTTTCCTTGTATGAGCATAGATTACATTTCTAAATGATTGGAATGTCTTCTTTCCATGATTGCTTGATTTAAAAGAGAATGAATGCCTTGTTTTGATCTCTTGCTTTGGAAGTCCTCTTTGTGTTTGACCTCATATGTCTCGTCGCCTTTTGAGGGATTTCATTACAAAGTGTTTGAAACAACGATTGCATTCTTAGTGTTTGTTTACATCTCTTTTGCATTCATCCTTCATTAAAAATATTTGCATTTATTTAGTTTTCATCTCAAAGTGTTCTTTTTGTTAAAATGCATTAGATCACATTGCATTGAAAAGTACTTTTGAGATTTATCGTTGAACTTAGATCACATTGTTTAATGATTGAAAGCTAAAAATCGCTTTGAGTTCATTCTCTTTCATTGAAAGCATGCATTAAGTAGATTCTCATTTCATCGAAAAATGCATTGA
This sequence comes from Pinus albicaulis, assembly GCA_034641835.2. Lineage (NCBI taxonomy): Eukaryota > Viridiplantae > Streptophyta > Pinopsida > Pinales > Pinaceae > Pinus > Pinus albicaulis. Next base: position 636,849,035 of record CM076574.1, on the reverse strand, counting down.
GTGACTTCTTATAATTTGAAAAAGAAAAGGAAATTGTGCATAGATTACAATTGCATAGTTTTCGGAAAAGAGGATTTTGCATAGATCACATTGCATTGTTTGCATCGTTGAATGTTTGAAATTACTTTTGGATAGGGAAAGTCATCTAGTTTGGAAAAGATTTCGTTTGCAGTGTTGTTTTATGTCGCATCATTGTTTGAAGCTCTTCCCTTAACTAGATAGCATTCATCGAATTGAAAAGTTTCCTTTTCTCATATAGCTACATATAGGAGATTGTCAGATGACATACGGTAGGGCCTGAAAACTGAAACGTAATTGAAGATAAACATTAAAATTTACTCAATTTACACTAAGGCAGCATTGAAATCTAACGAAACACCTTTAGAGGTCTAGGCTAGAGACGTGTTCCGGCGTCTTAAAACCTAGTAGCTGTCATTCGCCTCTTGACTTTAGACAACGCTAGTACGAACTTGTGCTCCCCGTACCGTCGCGTATATAAAGGGAGACCCCACTAGGTTTCTATCCTTTATCCATAGGAAGCCGAGTCTCTCGCCCTATACCCGTGATACACCGAACACAGCATTCGGGGAGATTTCCTGCACGTACGGAAAGTCCTTGGTTGATTTCTCTTTCATTTTGAAACCAAGGTGTATATTGCAGTTCACGGTTATTTGGCACACCCTTTGCCTAGTATTCCTGAGCAGTCATTTCTATCTTTTCTGACTCCTTAAATTTGAAAGGATCACTAAGTGCTTGTCCTTTCATGCTTGTGTCAAATCTAAAAGAGATAGAGTCACCTTTTCAATTGTTTCTCGACTCTTAAAACATGAAACAGTGAGGTTTCTAAGTTTCAATGTGGTAAAATAAATCACCTGCGATCACACGCCCTGTTAGAGTGTGCTTGTTGGCCGTTTGATTGTGTGCCTTGGTTTTTAGCCCGTGTGCGGTTTTGAGTTGTTGATGGCAAATTTTCCAGAGTTGACCAACCAAGGAATCCCCTCTGATGAGAATCCTAGACATTTTCCTCCTTTTGGGAATGTTGGTGCTCCTTACATGGCAACGTTGTCCCTTCCTGGGTTAACTGTTGAGTTTCCTGTTTGGTTGTTTTCAACCTCTGTGGTCCCGAATGTCTCGGCTACTATTCAATTAGTTCCTCTGCCTGAACAACATCATGTTGATTCCAAGGTGGACCTCTCCCCTTCTTTTCCTGTTTCTGTGTCCTCCTCTTCTACTTCGCCTGGTGAAAGTCTGGATTCGAGTAACCAGGTGGCTAAGAAAAATAAGAAGAAGACAAAGAAGAAGAAGTTTGATAAAGGAGAGGCTAGCTCTGCGGCTATTGTGCCTAAGAAGTCTCCTCTTGATAAACCTCCCAACCCTCCGTGAAAATTCAAGTTCCCTTGCATGTTATGCACGGGGGACCATCTTCTTCGAGACTACCCTGGCATTCCCAAGGTGCTCGAAGTATGGTCCAATGGTCGCCCGCCATTTCCTTTGGCTTCTGGGAGTCAGGTTGGGGCCACGTCTTCAGCTGCTGCTGGTAAGGATCCTAAGAAGCAGGGTAATATTACTAATCCCTGTAAGTTGTGTGAAGGGCACCATGTCATTCACCTTTGTCCATATAAGGATGAAGCCAAGCGAGTTTTGGACAACTCAGCTATTTCTACACCATGCCTCCCGGTTGGTTATAAGCAGTTTTCTTTGAGTCCTCCACCAGTCGATCCTATGATTGGTCAAGAGTCATCCTTGGTCAATCCCACTCCCTCGGAAATTCAAATTCAGGAATCCGTTCCCGACCAACCATTGGTCGTGGGATTGGTTGAGATGGCCCCGTCTACGGTACACCAGCTTTTTTCTGTTGAAAGTGGAACTCACACCCCCTATGTCCTTCTGGTTTCTTCAGATTCCTCAGATTTGGAGAAAGATTCTTCTGTCCCTATACCTCAAGAAGTCGCTCCTCCACCTCTCATGATGGAGGTCCCGGAGGATCCCCCTCCCACCTTCGAGATGGAGGTCGTGGAGGATGCTCCTTCTTCCGTAACACCAGGGGAAGACCTTCTCGGTTTGATGGTGGCCCCTCCGAGTAGTTTAGTTGCTTCCTTTGATTGGAATCGATTTGCAGGATACCGCCTTCCGTCTTATGTGCCTTTCGAGATCACAATATAGGCTTTTGGTCTGGTTGTACCCAGCACCATTATAGATGAAGGTGCGTCTATTAGTGTTATATCCTTAACTACTTGGCAAGCTTTCGGTTCGCCGCCGCTTGTGCCTATTACACAGAATCTATTGGCGTTTAACAGAAGAATGAGTCAACCGTTAGGGATCCTTCCAAGGTTACCTATTACTTTGGGAGGTAAAACCGTCCATATGGACGTGATGGTTGTTCCAAGCCCCTTAGATTTCAATCTGCTCTTGGGACGCGATTACACCTATGCCATGGGAGCGCTTGTCTCTTCTCTTTTTCGTGTGGTCTGTTTTCCACACGAAGGACGGATCGTGACCATTGATCAACTTTCGTTCTTTGGTCTTGATGTGGCAGCTGTCCGGCCATCATCCCTTCCTGGTTTTTATCCACCCGTTGTATTTGCCCCACCACGGGTCAACTATGTGGCTACCTACCCCGTGCCTGTACCCAGTGATAGTGCTATTGTGCATCAGGTGCTGGGGGCCTTGGGTCCTGACTTCCAGGATGTTTTCCTTCCATCAAGAGTGGAACTCTTGGAAGCGATCACTTCTTGTTCATTATGATGAAGCTGGTCGGAGCATGGTTCTTTTCCTGTGTCAAGCTCCTTAAAAAATGAAACTAGGTCATCGGAGCACAGTTCCTTGTCTTATGTCAAGCTCCTTAAAAATGAAACAAGGTCATTGGAGCAGAGTTCGTTTTCTTGTGTCAAGCTCCTTAAAAAATGAAATAAGCTGGTCGGAGCAGAGGTCCTTGTCTTGTGTCAAGCTCCTTAAAAAATGAAACAAGGGTGTCTGAGGATAGTTCTTTTAATATGTCAACCTCGTTAAAACAATGAAACACGTTCCCGTTCAATTCGAGTCTTTGTCAAGTTCTCATAAAATACCAATTGAGTCTTTTCCTTACTATCGTAATTTGAACCTTCACTCCATCTGCCTTTCATATGGATTGAAGCTTGGGGGGCATGTACCTTGAATTGAGTCACCATGCTGGGGGCATACTTATTTTTTCAAGCATAGTTTGTTTCCATTTCAAGCTTGTGTAAAAATGAAATCGGTTTCAAGCATAGTTTATCTTTGTTTCAAGCTTGTGTAAAAATGAAACCAACTTCAAGCAAAGTTTCTTGATTTCAAGCTTGTGTAAAAATGAAACCATTCCCTTTACCTCTTGTGATTGCCATTTTATCAGCCTGTTTTACCAGATGAGCCTTGGTTTTCTCACCCCATCATCACTATCTGCTTGGCCGATCATATGCCTTCACTTGATTGTTTTACCCATTTCTGAGGAACCGCTGTGATGAGTGGTCTTGTTAGCCAGCCTCTTAACCTTTACTTGTTTTGAGTAGTTCCACCATTACCGGAACTAGTAGCTACCCTTTATACCACTCATTCGTCCAGGAGGAGTCATCTTTTAGCTCTTTTCTGACTCTCTAAACATGAAAATATTACCGAGTCCCTTGTCGTTTCGATCTCGTTAAAGTGGCTGCGAATTGACATCTACCCAGTATACGTTTACCCATTTTTCGAGCTAGGATAGATTATTTACAAAAAAGGAATACACTAGCCTATCACGACTAGGAGGTTTTATTAGATATTGTTTTCTACCTTTTCGGGTCTGAGGAACTATTTACGAAAAGGGACCGTTGGATTTTAATTTTCTGTTATCTTTTCAAACTCTCTAAACATGAAAAGACACTGAGTTCTTCCTTTGTCAGACTCGGTAAAACCTGATGACATCGGATTCAGTTGTGATGATGCTATTTGAGTCGCTCCTTCCTAGGGCTCGTTAAATGTACTAGGATGGGTTCGTCCAAAGGACGGATTTATATGACAAGCATATGGTATCCTCTTCAAGCTTGTGTAAAAATAAAGAGGTACTCACCGAAATGGTGGGGAAAATGGAACCAACATCATTGTCGTGTCGGCAGTATGTTGCTCTTGAACATGGCACTTGTCTGCATTCCAGTCGGGTTGGGGACATCTCATCTCATTTTTCACTTGCCTACGTGGGTTTGGGTGATCCCTTTTGACCTCTCATCTGCTCTTTTCCTCGTCACCATGACCTCTAATCTTTTGATGTCAGATATTGCCAGATCCACTGTTGTGCCGCCAATATGTTCAAGAGAAGTTGACCTCTGCAAGTATCAACCTCCCTCTGACTCTCATCTGATCGTGATTCATAAAAACATTATGTTCCTCTGTCTCGTGTCAATGATGTGGGAAACATTATGGCCCACCTTCGATCAAGGTCACTTCCTGTCGACTCCAGCTCATTATCTGGGAAGCTGATATAGAGACTGCCTTCTGGTGCCTTGGAGCCTGCATGCCTCAATGGCAGGTTCTTCGCATTCTACATGAGGTTTTCGTTATTGGCCTCCGATCGAGTGATTTTGCAGGTGTTCGACGTCAGCTCATTGATTCACATGCCATAGATTGTACCTATAGTACCTTGAGGGCCATTGTCAGTATTGGTGGTTCCTCTCGCGTCTGTTAACAGCTTCCTTCATTGGCTGGTAATCAGACGATGTTCTTGCATGTTCGACTTCAGCTCACATATTCGCATGCTTGAACTTGTACTTTTTTTGGGTCAAGATGGAGCGCAAGACCTTGGATTCCTATTTTTTGTAATCCAGGCTGCGATTTTGTGGATTATTATGATTATTTACATGACTCACTGATTGGATGGCTGCGACCATACCTGAGTCTATTTATCGATCCTCACTGGATGGCTACGCCCATACCACATATATATCATGTATCTGAGACATCAATTGTATCTCTTCACGCAAGTTTTCCGACGGCGGAGTTTTCAGTCGGACACGTTCTCATAAAGCATTTCACCCCTCTCTCTCTCTCGGGCCTCATGCTTTAGGGGGCATCTGTTACACAATAATTTTTCACCGTCCCTGCAATCCCCATCCTGCACATTAGAGGGCTCATTTTGTGACCTATGAGTAGAGAAAAAACTTGAAATCACTTTCATGACATCCCTCTAAACAAGAGATTTCATTGCCTTGAAGACATTTCCTTGTGAAAAACCCTAAAAATGGCCCTTTTTGCATTGGCGCAAGCAAGCAGTTCAGTACCCGCGCCAATGGGGAAAATATTTCAAAGAGGCTGTGCCAGTTGGCGCTCTGTCCCAGATTCTCACTCATGCCAGCCAATTTAAGGAATGTTTTTTAAAAATAAATGGCGGAAGTTTCATCCTAACTGATCCAGGAACTGATATCTATCTTGATTTGGGAGGTTTGGCTATGGATTTCCATAGAGAGGAACTGGTTTTCGACCTCTCATGGAAGCTTCCTTGATGATAGGGCCAATCCCATGATTATAGGGATCCCAACTCCTCTTCCTCCATCTATAAAAGCTTGCCCATCTCCATTGCAAGCTAGTCTTCAAGTTCCCAAAGTTCCCAAGAGCCTTATGCTGCAAGAGCCTCCATAATTCCCTTAAGGCCAATTTCAAGCAAGGAGACTATCATCAAGAGCTGAAGAGAGAGGTTTGTCCCATCCTTGACAGGATTTTCGAGACGTGTTCTGCTGGCGACCCACTCCGAAGGAGAATTCAGCGTCAGAACTTGGTTGTAATTTTCCTTTGATTGATTATTAATGAACGACTATTGGTTATGGTTCCACTCTTGTTGTTTTTTATAATGATGATTTATGTCCTTTCTGACTGACATATAGTTGCATCTACTGGATTTTACGTTTGCGTTTGTTTTGTTTCTTGCATGTGCAGGTGTCCTGTCACGGGGATCGTGGGGATTGTGATCTGCCAGAGCTAAGGAACAGGAGCACTACCTCTTCTACAAGCAACAACATTGGATTCCAGGTAAGCCTTCATCGCTAGGTGGTCTATTTGCAATTAGGAACCTGCATTGTAGCGTGAACGATTGTTTCTAGACCCGGTCTGGGCTAGTAGGGATCGCCTCTGTCCGTAGAGGGGATTTACCTCCACAACAGTTGCATGGACACGCTAAACATGAAAACAATATAACATACACATACTATGATAAAGGATTAGATATTCTTGTAAAACCCAATATATATATATATATATATATATATATTTGATACATCAGTAACTATTGGTAGCTTATACCATAAAAACATCCAACATAGTAATTAAATGAATATCCCCAAAAATTTTCATTATCCACAACATCATCCATGTACTACATGCATAAGGGTTCAATTTTTTTTAGATATCTACGAGAAGATCTGCATTGTTTAATATTAACCTCATTAACTCAGATCTCTCCATGCATCCATTTTTCATTCATATGATTCCTTCTAAAACAACTATAACTTTACCCTTAAAAAACATATTTTCATACATACTTGGAATGAATAAAAAATAAGTTATTTCGAGAAAAATGTCTAATTTAAATAAACATCCATCCCTACCACAACATACTCAAACAAAAAAAAGCTTAAGAATTTTCTTAACCAAGGTTTCTCCTCAAATTTCACTTGAGAAGAAGCATTGTCCTCCCCACCATGAACTTCTCTACCCGTTCCACCCGAGCTAAGATTAACTGTGGAACGAATCAACAATGTATTGTGATTCTAGTCAATGTTTTTCATGACCTGTTCCCTAGCATATTTTTCCTTTGTGGCGTCACGCTTTCTAGAGTCTTTGAATCCAATAGCAAGGCTTTTCCTAAAATTCAAAAAAGATATCTCCTTTTTATCAAATCTCACATTTTCTCCAGTGGCATTTTATTAAGGAATTTTATCTTGATCTTATCCATAAACATGGATTATCACATATAGAAAATAATATTTTTAACTCAACTGTTCATTTCCCCAATAATTTCCAATTTTTTTTATTCATGACATTTGTTTATTACATCATCAGATTTTATTTGAAATAAATTTATTATAGCATTCTAACCATCTCAACTAAAGTATTTCAATAAAAAATAAAAAATATTCACATAAAAACATAAAGGTCTCACAAATAAAACAAAACAATTTACTTACATATATAAAATAATGGTGTTTTTATTTCTATGCAAGACATCGTTTTACCTCTTAAATTTTAAATATAATATGATATTATATTTATTTTCCTTATATTTAAGGGAATTTGATGTGTTACCATGAACTAATAAATTTCACACCTACCATCACTATTGAATCTCTTTATTTCATTGGTTATAAGATATGATAGAAAATCATGATGAATATATATGTAACATCCATAAACCCATGTTTTTACCTTTTTTGTTAATGAAAACGTTTATTACATTAATAGAGTTATTTTTCAAGAAGTATTTAGGTTTCGACAGTTATAAACCACCATGGAATTCGTTCAAATCAACGGAAACATTTTTTACTTAATCAAGAACATTCAGCTTGATGAGGGTGGTGATACTTATAGGGGTTAGTTCGGAAAATTGAGTCATTGGACTTCCAATTCCATGGCGTTTCTTGTTAATAATTGATTGGATTGAAATTTTCTCTAAGATTTTGGAAGGCTGGTTGTTCTATGTAAATGAATAGATAGAGATCCAGAGGGTTTCAGTCCATTCTTTTGCCACCAGAAACAATTTTTTTTTTCAAGCATTCAAGAGGCATTTACTCATGTATGTAGTTTCTCTGAGCAAAGCCAACAACTATTGTGAGACATTCCACTTGTAGCCACCATTATACTAAAAAAACGAATGAAGTATTACTGTTAATGGTGAGAAGTCACCAACTCAGAATCATGGAATGTCTATTTAATAAAGAGAAGTTCAAGTTGGAAAAGCTTATCGACTATCAAGATAAGTAACTATGCATTGTTCTTTGGAGAAAGAAACATATGAATGGTTTGTCTCTTAAAAAAAAATAGTAGTTTTCTTTTGAATCTTTAACCGATTTTCAGGAAAATAAAATATTGCATATGAATTGTTATACGAATAATAGTCATGTTTTTTCTTAGAGATATACTGTGGTAAAATACTGTACTAGTTTTTTGGAAATTAATAATGATTTCTATTATGTTAATATTTTAGAAAGATATTGTTCTTGGTGATATACCATGGTAAAATATATAATCCATGTTAGTTCTTGAAAATATTGGTATTATTTCAACCTTTTAGAAAGATATTTTTCTTATTGATATACCATGGTAAAAGACATAATCCATGTCAGTTCTTGGAAAGATTGGTATTATGTTAATCTTTTAGAGAGATATTGTTCTTTGAGATATACCATGGTAAAAGGAAAACTTATTGCACTAGTTTTTCGGAAAATAATGCATGTAAGTTCTTGAAACGATTGATATTATGTTATTATTTTAGAAATATATTGTTCTTAGATATATACCATGGTAAAAGAAAATCTTACTTTGCTACTTTTTTCGAAAAGAAACCATGTGATTTCTTGCAAAGATTGCTATTATGTATCTTGAAAGATGTCTATAGTAGTAAAATATAATATAAGTAATATGATTGTCTTTATATATATGCATATTATGTAAGAAAAATGAGACGATTGCTTTTTTTTTGTAAAAAAAAAGGATTTCATACATGTGAATGAAATGATAAGGAAATCCAAGTTATTTCTTGAAAATGAATATAGATTATGAGGGTAATTATTGAAGATATTTCATGGGTTGGGAGGTAATTTAATGATTTTTTCTTGGAAAAGAAGTCATTAAGAACCAATGTTAGTTTCTCATAATATTTTCCTTGGAAAAGATTATTATTTTTTATATATGTTGTTCTTACTTGAAAAAAATAACCTCTTGAAAATATTACCTGGCTAGATTAATTATGTCAACTTCTTGATTTAGATGTATTAAAGCTTAAGTTAATCTTGTTAGTGTTGCACAGTTTTTATGCATAAAAGAGGTTATATATGGTAATTTCTTGGAAGCCAAGAATGAGAAACTTGCATGTAAAGTTATAGAGAAATAAGGTTCTTTGCATGGATAGAAGATCTATTGAGCTATATTTATTTCAAAAAATATATATGTGATTACTTTATGCTACCATAATTATTATGTTAGTTTCTTTTGAAAAAAGATCATGTATATGCATGCACGATTTGTATTACCTTTCATTAGAATGAATATACATTTTTATGTGGGAAATGATAGCTTGTTTAGTTAGCCTACATTGGGAAATATTCTTTGGAAAAGAAGATGGATTACATACCTAAAACCCATATTAATGTGTTGATTTCCTTGGAATATATACATGATTAATGTTAGTATAGTATTTGAGAAAGAAGACATATATTTATATGCTTTACTGTAAACATGTGTATGGATAATCTATTGTATTAAGCATTCCTTTGGGAAGTCTCTTTTGGAAACTATATACATTGGCATGCATAGGAACACCATTTGTTGTGGTAACTTTCTTTACATGCACCAAAAGTAATAGCTTAAGGGTTAGTTATTTTGATTAAATATATGTAAATCGCATGCACGAAGATTGTAAGCGATGTATTAGTTTCTTTGAAAGAAATGTTATGCATAGGTAGCTATTGTCTTGGAGGAATGTGTTGTTATCCGAGGGAAATATTAGTTAATGTGATTGCTTATAACTAGGACATATATTTTTTTTTTTAAATGAAGCATGTCAAGATATTTTACTTGCATGTCATGAATGTACATGAGTAGATGGAGAAACATCACTAGTGTAGATTTGTGAATGGGTTGATTACTTTATGAATCTTGACATCAATATATGTTGAAGACAACATTAGTAGGAAATGATGTTAAATTGTACAAATGAAATATTATGCTTATCATGGTGGAAGGAAAATGATTAATGGTTCACGCAGATGAGTGGGAGTTGCAGGATGGTCCATTGTATGATGGTACATTGTGGGTACATCCATGCCACCAAGATATGAAGATATGAAGATTAGTGGGTAAATGTTATCATAATTATTGTAATGGTTTCAAGCTAGATATTTTTATATTTCCTTGTAAGATTTATAACAATGGTTAAGGAATGGTATCCCTTATAAGCCATTGAGTGTGGGGTGAATAGCCTCACAAGTGTTTAATAATAAATTTAAAAATTTGTTGGTTTTCACCCTACGGGGTTTCTAGTGTATATCAATATTCTATTATGTGATTACCTATTGCGTTAGTTTAATGATGTATATTCCTTGCATGATGTGATGTTGATAATGTCAAAGCACGTGCTTAATTAATTTTTTTAAAGAAATCATGAAATGAATGTAGGGTTAGATCATACAGTTTAGGTTAATCGACCACAAGAATGGTTGTTAATGATTATGCAACTTACTATTCCTCTACTAAAGTTACTCTGAAATGTTAAACATTATATCTAATGATTACTGAGGAAGCTTGAATATTGATTTGGATAGTTAACCATGGGTAATTTGTATAAATTTTTTTCTAACTCCTTATATTTCCATATGAGGATATTGAGGTATATGCCAAGTGGTATCAGAGCTAAAGGTTGCAGCACTAGCGCATTTTGGATTTGTTAAGAGAAAAAAAATTGAGGTATGCTACTAATGGAGGTCAGTTAATGTATGATTCTAGCAATATACATATTGATTGATATATGCGGTAGTTTAATTTTGACATCAGATGTGTGATTCATGTTCATAACTACATTGAACAATAACAAGTAATAAATTCTACTGCAAAATGGTTTTTCATAACATTGGAATCCTATTGAGGATAAAATACCATAAAACCTTTGTTGTGCTTATGAACAAACTGAGTACTCACTAGTGAAAGTGAGATTTGACTATTAACGTTTGTGTATATGAAAGATTATTACTCACTAGTAAAATTGAGAGTTGACTATTAACATTTACGTATATGAAAGATTACTGATATATTTAATGGACATAACTAAATTTACCATGCACTGCTTGAAAAATATGAAGGTGTATAATGATGGTGTGTGAAACTAATGCATGAATGCAAAAGATGGGGAAAGTCCTTGTATTGGATGATAGAGTGTTTTAAAATTAAATTGAATTAAGCCTTTTAGATATTAAAAATATATAATGAGTAAAGTAGTAAGACTTGACTATAATGGCTAGTTGCTGAATGAGTCATGTTATGGATGCATTAAGAATATTAGTAGCATTGATCAGTGACGCATGACTAACTAATAAAACTTATATGCATGAATTGATTTTTATTAAAGCCTATTGAAAGTTGTGAATAAGTGATTCTGGTAATTACTTCATGTATCATTCTGTTGGTAACAAAACATTGTGGGAAATGGAAATGTTTGGAATGTTAGTGTTGAGGAGGTAAATCCCCTCTGCGGACAGAGGCGATCCCTACTAGCCCAGATCAGGTCTAGCAACAATCAAACACACTACAGTGCAGGTTCCTAATTGTAAATAAACCGACTTGCGAGGAAGGCGTCCTTGGAATCCAACGCTGTCATTTGTAGAAGAGGTGGTGCTCCCAATCCTTTCCCCTGGTAGATCACAATCCTCATGATCTCCGTGATTGGACACCTACACATGCAAGAAACAACACAAACGAAAGCATAAAATCCAGTACATACAACTATATGTCATTCGAAGAGGAAATAACTCATGAACATGATCAAGAACAAGAGTGGAACCATAACTGATAGTCGCTTAATATTAATGAGTCAAAAAGAAGAATACAACCAAAGCTTCGACGTCGAATTCTCCTTTGGCGGGTCGTCAGCAGAACATGTCTCGATAAAGCCTGTCAAGGATGGGACAAGCCTCTCTCTCTAGATACTTGGCAATAGTCTCCTTGCTTGGATTTGGCCTTAGGGAATCAAGAAGGCTTTTGCAACATGAAAGCTCTTGGGAACTTGGAGATTCTGGAACTAGCTTGCTATGGAGATGGGCAAGCCTTTATAGGAGGAGGAAGGGAAGTTGGGATCCCTATAATTATGGGATTGGCTCTATCATCAAGGAAGCTTCCATGAGAGGTGGCAAACCACTTTCTCTCTATGGAAATCCATAGCCAAACCACCCAACTCAAGATAGATATCAGTCCAGGAATTTGTTAGGATGAAACTTCTGCCTTTTATTTTTAAAAAACACCTCTTAATATGGTTGGCACGGGTGTCGCTCTATGACAGAGCGCCAATTGGCATGCCCTCTTTGGAGGATTTTCCCTCTTGGCGCGAGGGTTGAACTATGGAACCGCGCCAATGGAAAAAGAGCTATTTTTAGGGTTTTTTGTGAGGAGATGTCTTCAGGGCAATTAAATATCATCTTCAGAGGGATGCAATGAAAGTATTTTCAAGTCTTGTCTCTTCCCATAGGTGATGGAATGAACCCTACAATGTGCGGGGCGGGGATTGTAGGGACGGTGACAAATTACTGTGTAACAGATGCCCTCTAAAGCATGAGGCCCGAGAGAGAGAGAGGGGTGAAATGCTTTATGAGAACATGCCGACTGAAAACACTGCCATCAGAAAACCTGTGAAGCAAAGTACAACTGATGTCTCAGATACATGATATATATACGTGGTATGGGCACAGCCATCCATAACAGAGTTTACAATAATCTAGATCTAAGGCATGGATGCAACCATCCAGTGAGGATTGATAAATAGACTCAGGTATGGTCGCAGCCATCCAATCAGTGAGTCATGTAAATAATCATAATAATCCACAATATTGCAGCCTGGATTACAACAGACACAATCCAGGGTCTTGCGCTCCATCTCGACCGGAACAAAGTACAAGTTCAAGCATGCGAATATGTGAGCTGAAGTCGAACATGCAAGAACATGCTTCGATTATGACCAATGATGAAATACATTAACGACGAACCACCAATAATGACAGTAATCTCAGGTACTATAGGTACCAATATGGCGTGCGAGAACAGTGATCTGGTGTGAAACACCCATAGAATCTATGATGGAGGCTAATGATGAAAACCTCGCGTTCGTCGAACACCTTGTTAGGCACCCGAGGCTCTAAGTGCTCAGAGTCTCTAGATCAGCTTCCTGGATAATGAGCTGAAGTCGACAGGAAGTGACCTTGATCGAAGGTGGGCCATAATGTTTCCCACATCATCGACATGAGACTGAGGAACATAATGTTTTTTTTGAATCACGATCAGATGAGAATCAGAGGGAGGTTGATATTTGCATAGGTCAACTTCTCTTGAACATATTGACGACACGACAATGGATTTGGCAGTATTTGACATCACAAGATCAGAGGTCATAATGACGAGGCAAAGAGCAGATGAGAGGTCAAAAGGGATCACCCAAACCCATGGAGGCAAGTGGAAAACGAGATGAGATGTCCCCAACCTGACACGAATGCAGACAAGTGCCATGTTCAAGAGCGACATACTGCCGACACGACAATGATGTTGCTTCCATTTTCCCCAACCATTTCTGGAAAGTACCCCAATTATTTTTTATAACAAGCTTCAAGGGGATAGGATATGCTTGTAATATAAGTCCGCCCTTTGGGCGAATCCATCCTAGTACATTTAATTAGCCCTAGGAAGGAGGAACTCAGAGAACGTCATTTCGACTGAATCCGATGTCATCAGGGTTTAACGAGTCTGACAAAGGAAGAACTCAGCGTCTTTTCATGTTTAGAGAGTTTGAAAAGATAGCAGAAAAGTAAAATCCAAAGGTCCCTTTTCGTAAATAGTTCCTCAAATCCGAAAAGGTAGAAAACAATATCCGAGAAAACATCCTAGTCGCGATAGGCTAGGGTATTCCTTTTTCGTAAATAATCCATCCCAGCCCCAAAAAGGGGTAAACGTATACTGGGTAGATGTCGATTCATAGCCACTTTAATGAGATCGAAATGACAAGGGCCTTGGCAATCTTTTCATATTTAGAGAGTCAGAAAAGAGCAGAAAGGTGACTCCTCCTGGAGGAACGAGTGGTATAAAGGGTAGCAACTGGTTCCAGCAATGGTGGAATTGCTAAAAAAAAATAAAGGTTGAGAGGCTGGCTAACAAGACCACTCATCACAGCGGTTCCTCAGGAACGGGTAAAACAACCAAGTGAAGGCATATGATCGGCCAAGCAGATAGTGACGTTGGAGTGAGAAAACCAAGGCTCATCTGGAAAAAACAGGCTGATAAAATGGCAATCACAGGAGGTAAAATGAGAAAGGTTTCATTTTTACACAAGGTTGAAATCAGGAAACTTTGCTTGAAGTTGGTTTCATTTTTACACAAGCTTGAAACAAAGATAAACTATGTTTGAAACCGGTTTCATTTTTACACAAGCTTGAAACGGAAAAAAAATATGCTTGAAAAAGTAAGCATGCCCCTAGCATGGTGACTCAATTCGAGGTACATGCCCCCCAAGCTTCAATCCATATGAAAGGCAGATGGAGTGAAGGTTCAAGTTACGAGATCAAGAGAAAGAATCGACTGGGATTTTACGAGATCTTATCAAAGACTCGAATTGAACAGGAACATGTTTCATTATTTTAACGAGGTTGACACATTAAAAGAACTATCCTCACGACACCTTGTTTCATGGTTTAAGGAGCTTGGCACAAGACAAGGAACTCTGCTCCGACAACCTTGTTTCATTTTTTAAGGAGCTTGACACAAGCAGAACGAAATGTGCTTCGACAACCTTGTTTCATTTTTTAAGGAGCTTGACACAAGATAAGGAACTCTGCTCCGACAACCTTGTTTCATTTTTTAAGGAGCTTGACACAAGACAAGGAACTCTGCTCCGACAACTTTGTTTCATTTTTTAACGAGCTTGATACAAGGAAAATAACTCTGCTCCAAAAACCTTGTTTCATTGTTGAGGAGGTAAATCCCCTCTGCGGACAGAGGCAATCCCTACTAGCCCAGATCGGGTCTAGCAACAATCAAACATGCTACAATGCATGTTCCTAATTGTAAATAAACCTACTTGCGAGGAAGGCTTACCTGGAATCCAACAATGTCATTTGTAGAAGAGGTGGTGCTCCTGTTCCTTTGCCCTGGCAGATCACAATCCTCACGATCTCCATGATCGGACACCTGCACATGCAAGAAACAACACAAACGCAAGCATAAAATCCAGTACATACAACTATATGTCAGTCGAAGAGGACATAACTCATGAACATGATCAAGAACAAGAGTGGAACCATAACCGATAGTCGCTTAATATTAATGAGTCAAAAAGAAGAATACAACCAAAGATTCGAAGCCGAATTATCCTTTGGCGGGTCGTCAGCAGAACATGTCTCGATAAAGCCTATCAAGGATGGGACAAGCCTCTCTCTCCGGATACTTGGCAATAGTCTCCTTGCTTATATTTGGCCTTAGGGAATCAAGAAGGCTTTTGCAGCATGAAAGCTCTTGGGAACTTGGAGATTCTGGAACTAGCTTGCTATGGAGATGGGCAAGCCTTTATAGGAGGAGGAAGGGAAGTTGGGATCCCTATAATTATGGGATTGCCCTATCATCAAGGAAGCTTCCATGAGAGGTGGAAAACCACTTCCTCTCTATGGAAATCCGTAGCCAAACCACCCAACTCAAGATAGATATCAGTCCAGGAATTTTTTAGGATGAAACTTTTGCCTCTTATTTTTAAAAAACAACTCTTAATTTGGTTGGCGCGGGTGCGGCTCTATGACAGAGCGCCAATTGGCACGCCCTCTTTGGAGGATTTTCCCTCCTGGCGCGAGGGCTGAACTATGGAACCGCGCCAATGGAAAAAGAGCTATTTTTATGGTTTTTTGTAAGGAGATGTCTTCAGGGCAATTAAAGCTCATCTTCAAAGGGATGCAATGAAATTATTTTCAAGTCTTGTCTCTGCCCATAGGTCACAGAATGAACCCTCCAATGTGCGGGACATGGATTGTAGGGAAGGTGACAAATTACTGTGTAACAGTTAGCTTAACCATTATTGACATATACACATTAATGAATATATATATATATATATATATATATATATATGCATGAAAACATTTTATGTAGGAAACTAAAATAATCAAGTGAAAGTGAATAATTGTTTAAAAAAATGCATAATTATGACTAGCGTTGTTGATGATATTAAGCATGGGTAGATTAATGGGAACAAGAAAAAAAGTGGAAGAAAAACGTTGGAATGTGAATTTCTCGCATTGCAACCGTAAATGATAAAGCATAATGTTATAATGAGAATTATTTTGTTATTTGGAAAATAATAATGTATAGCACATGTATGTTAAACATGTTCCCTATTAATCTAGATATCATTGGATCCATGTTGAGGGACAAGTATGATGTATGATGTACATAAAGTTCCTTTTTCCTTATGTATAATGTCCATATGGTTCATTAGTTAAATTAATGTGGGAAATAATGTGAAAAGAGACATTTAACATTTCAGGAAGTTGTGGACAGTTGTGAAAATCCAAAAGGCTTTGGCTCGATGGTGGTTGCCTTCCCAGAGGGTTTGATGGCACTTGCCTAACCATATTTCCTCTCCCTACAGTTAGATGATCTTAGTAAGGAAAAAGAGTTGGCCAATATGGTAAAGAGGGAAAAACCGAAGGCAACTTTATTGATTTTGGATCCTGTTGGAAGTGGCCCAAAATTCCTCATAGACAAGACATTGTAAGAGGAATGCGAAGGATGTTGCCAAGAGGAATCCTATATTGGACCTTGTGTGTTCATTGGAATTCTTGAGCTGGTTTTCCAGTGGAATTCTAGAATCGACCTAGTATGGTTTTTTGTAAAATAAATGTTTGGATGTGAAAATTACTCAAATGAGTTCCCATAGGTTGGGAGGAGATTTTTTTTTTTAATCATTGTGGTTCTCATAGTAGAACTAGTTAATTAATAAATTATGTGTTGTATTAAAATGATTTTTTATATCATTGTGTAAAAATTTTATGTACATATTCAGAGGAAAGGAACCTAGCGTTTGAAAAGGAATTACTGAAAGTATAAGTTCCTTTATTATATTACTTTTCTTTTAAATGTCTTAGCAGGGGCTAGGACAATATGCATATGGTGCACTAATTCACAATTTGTACGACTAGAGAGCTAGGTGCTCTCTGAGTACTTTTAGAAGTACTTTGTGGATGTCTTCAGTAGGAGCTAAGACAGTGAACGTGGTGCAATGATTTATAATTTTTTGGAATAGAGGGTTGGTGCTATTTGAAGACAAGGAAGAATAGTGAAATTAAAATATCACTTGAAATTGCATGAATGATTGGGAGTGTTTCATTTTATTGGAAATGGCAGTGATTTATTTTTAATGGGAAGGATCCCCTTTTGGGTTGTTTAGAATGCTAGTCCTAGTAAGGGATGAACACCGAGGACAATGTTCTCTTAAGGGGGGGAGTATGTAACATCCATAGACCCACATTTTTACCTTTTCATTAATGACAAATGTTATTAAATTAATGGAATTATTTTTCAAGAATTATCTAGGTTTTGACAATTAAAAACTTAGGTTTCGACAGTTACAAACCACTATGAAAATCATTCCAATCAAGGGAAACATTTTTTCTTAATCAAGAACATTCAAATTGATGATGGCAGTAATCCTTATAGGGGTTAGGTTGGAAAATTGAGTCATCGGATTTTAAATTCCATGGCATTGATAGTGAATAATTACTCAGATTGTAATTTTCTCTAAGATTTTGGACAAGTAGCTATTCTATCTAAATGAATAGAATGAGATCCAGAGGGTTTCAATCTATTCTTTGGCCAACTTAAAGAAAGTTTTTATTTTAAAGCAGTACAGAGGCATTTACTCCTGTATGTAGTTTCTCTGGTGAAAGATAACAAATTATGTGAGACATTCCCCTTGCAGCCACCATTATGCAAAAAAAAAGGAATGAAGTATTACTGTTAATAGTGAACAGTCACCAACTCTGAATCATGGCCTCTCTATTTAGTAAAGAGAATTTCAAGTAGGAAAGGCTTTAGCCTCTCTATTTAATAAAGAGAATTTCAGGTAGGAAGGGCTTATCAACTATCGAGATATGTAACTATGCATTTTTCTTTGGAGAAAGAAACATATGAATGGTTTGTCTCTTTAAAAAAAATAGTAGTTTGATTTTAAATCTTTTACCCATTTTCTGGAAAGAAAATAAAATATTTCATCTGAATTGTTATATGAAAAATATCCATGTTTGTTCTTTGAGATATACTATGGTAAAATATTGTGCTAGTTTTTTGGAAATTAATAAAGATTGTTATTATGCTAATATTTTTTTTTTTTAGAAAGTAATAAAGATTGCTATTATGTTAATCTTTTAGAAAGATATTTTTCTTAATGATATAGCATGGTGAAAGACATAATCCATGTCCGTTCTTGAATATTGGTATTATGTTAACCTTTTAGAAGGATATTGTTCTTAGTGATATACCATGGTAAAAGACATAATCCATGTCAGTTCATGAAAATATTGGTATTATCTTAATCTTTTAGAAATATATTGTTCTTAGCGATATACCATGGTAAAAGGTAAACTTACTCTGCTATTTTTTTGGAAAAGAATCCATGTAATTTCTTGAAAATATTGCTATTATGATAATCTTTTAGAAATATATTGTTCTTAGAGAGATACCATGATAAAAGATAGTTTTCGAAAATATTTTTATTGTGTTAATATTTTAGAAATATATTGTTCTTAGAGATATACTATGGTAAAAAAAAAAACTTATTCTGTTAGTTTTTCATAAAATAAACCATGTGAGTTCTTGCAAAGATTGCTATTATGTATCTTGAAAGATGTCCGTTTTAGTAAAATATAATATACGTAATTCTGCTTGTCTTTATATATATGCATCTTATGTAAGAAAAATGAGATGTTTTTTCTTTTATAAAAGAAGTGGATTTCGTACATGTGTATGAAATGATAAGGAAATCTAGGTTATTTCTTGAAAATGATTATCGATTAAAGAGGGTAATTATTGAAGATATTTCATGGGTTGGGAGATAAGTTAATGGTTTTTTCTTGGAAAATAAGTCATGAAGAATCCATGTTAGTTTCTCATAACCTTTTATTTGGAAAACATTATGTTGTTTTATATATGTTGTTCTTACTTGAAAAGAATAACCTCCTGAAAATATTACATGGGTAGATGAATTATGTCAACTTCTTGCTTGGGTTGTATTAAAGGTTAAGTTAACCTTGTTAGTGTTGCATAGTTTTTATGCATAAAAGAGGTTATCTATGGTAATTTCTTATAATCCAAGCATGAGTAACTTGCATGTAGAATTATAGAGATACAATGTTCTTTGCATAGATAGAAGATCTATTGAGCTATATTTATTTAAAAAAAAAAATGTGATTACTTTATGTTATCATAATTATTATGTTAGTTTCTTTCATGCATGCAAGATTTGTATTATCTTTCATTGGAAGAAATATGCATTTGTATGTGGGAAATGATAGCATGTTTAGTTAGCCCACGTTGAGAAATATTCTTTGGAGAATAAGATATATTACATGCATAAAACCCATATTAATTTGTTAGTTTCCTTGGAATATATATATTGGTAATGTTAGTATAATATTTGAAAAATAATACATGTATTTGTATGCTTCACTGTAAACATGTGTTTGCATACTATGTTGTATTAAGCATTCCATTGAGAAGACTCTTTTGGAAACTATATACATTGGGATGCATATGAATAACATTTGTTGTGTTAACTTTCTTTACATGCACCAAAAGTAATAGCTTAAGGGTTAGTTATTTTGACTAAATTTATGTAAATTGCATGCATGAAGATCGTAATTAATATATCAATTTCTTTTAAAGAAATGCTTCGCATATGTCGCTATTGTCTTCTAGGAATGATATATCACTTTATTTTAAAGAAATTCTTGGCATATGTAGCTATTGTCTTCTAGGAATGTGTGCTTATGCGAAGGAAATTTTACTTAATTTGATTTCTTATAACACTTAATTTGATTGCTTATAACTAGCACATATGCAGTGCTCTTAAAGGAAGCATGTCAAGATATTTACTTGCATGTCATGAATGTACATGAGTAGATGGTGAAGCATCACTAGTATATATTTATGAATGGGTTGATTAATACTTTATGCATCTTGATACCAATGTATGTTGAAGACAACATTAGTAGGAAATGATGTTAACTTGTACAAAGGAAATATTATGCTTAATATTAGTGGTTCACACACATGAGTGCGATCCGCAGGATGGTGCAGGATGGTCCATTGTATGGTGGTCTACTGTAGGTACATCCATGCCACCAAGATATGAAGATATGAAGATTAGTTGGTAGATGCTATCATAATTATTGTAATAGCTTTAAGATAGATATTTGTATATTTCCTTGTAAGATTTATAACAATGGTTAAGGGATGGTCTCCCTTATAAGCCATTGAGTGAGGGGTGAACATCTTGAATAATAAAATTAAATGTTTGTTGGTTTTCACCCTAAGGGTTTCCAAGATATATGAGTGTTCAATTATGTGATTGCCTATTGTGTTAGTTCAATGATTTATATTATTTGTTCCATGATGTGATGTTTATAATGTCAAAGCATGTGGTTTATTAATTTTATTAAAGAAATTATGAAATGAATGTAGGGTTACATCAACATTTTATGTTAATAGACCACAAAAATAGTTGTTAATAATTATGCAACTTAGTATTCCTTTATTAAAGTTACTTTATGAAATGATAAACATTATATCTAATGATTAGTGAGGAATCTTGAATACTAATTTGGATAGTTACCAATGAGTAATTTCTATAAAAAAATTTCTAACTCATATTATATCTCCATATGAGGATATAAGTCATAGCTAAACAACACTCGGAAATTTGATTAGAAATTGTACCTTAAATATAGTTGAGCTTTTGTTGGAGTAATATATAATTGTTCTTTGCATGAGTATAATATATTTTCTTAACTATTTCTGCAAGTCATGTCAATTTCCCTTACATTGAGGAACCATAAAACACAGATTCCGAAATGATACTCCCTGTACGAATCTCTAATTTGTATAATAATAATTTTCGGATTTTGGGCGGCTTTAGGGTTTTTGGATTTTGCCAAGAAGTTGGAACACTCGAAACAAAATATATATGTATATATATAGAAGTTGGAACTGGTAACTGGCGTATATATATTGGAAGATGGGAGATTCAAACTTACAAGCCAGCCAACGTCGAATCAGATGAAAAGGTTTTGTTTGAAATGTTTCAATTTCTCAATTCGTTTAATATAAACCAAGATGTTTTTAACTGTGCCAGAAATGCTTAATATAAGTAGCAAGACACCTTAAACTCTATGAGAACGTTAAAATAATAAGTCAGTCGCTAACATCATGCAGACATAAATAATTATTTTTCAGTACATGGGCTCAGAGATTTGACAACTTTTTAAATGTTAAAATAATAATGCAGTCGCTAACATCATGCACACATAAATATTTTCTTTTAGTACATGCGCTCAGAGATTTGACAACTTTTAAAAATGATTTTCTCAGATGTTCAAGCTTATTTAAATTGGGTTTTAATTGGATATTTGTGGGTAAACATCATATACCAAAATCTTAAAAACCAGAAGATGACAGAGATCATGAAACTTTTAGAATGGTTCTCTCTAAGGATGTTTAACAGTAAACGACATATTCCGTCAGAAATTTGTCGATTGTCCTTACCTTTACTACCTAAAACACCGACTTTGATGGTTGACGGAGCAAACTTATCTCAAAAAAATAAGTGTAACCTTATCCAAATTACCAGAATTATAGGTTGGATAAAATGAATATAACTTGATCGACATAACTTGAAGTTACAAGTCACTGAATCAAATGAACCTAACCTTATCACAATCAATAGATTATATTGAATCGATTAAAGAAGATTGATCTGATATTTAAAATTTATATTGAAGTAGGTGCATCTCTGCAGAGTGACATCAAAAGTTCTAAAAGCAACAATACTGTAAACAGTATGTAAATAAATAAAATATCATACTTTATTTGTAAAATTTTCAACATTTTTGAAGTGGCCTGTGCTTGAGAGCAAGCTTTGACAAATAATTTGGTTATAATCAAAACAATCAGCTTCCAAATAAATAAGATTGAAAGTTTGAAAGGTTCGTATAGGTAATTTTTATTTTAAATCGTGCTTACTTAACCTTCGGAAAAAGAGAGAAAAAGACGTTTAAACTGATATTTTATAAAAAAAAATTACAACAAATAGATGTTGTTAAATAATATTATATTTAAAAATATTAAAGTAATAATTTAAAGAGATGTTGTGAAATAATGTTATATTGAAAAATATTAATATAATAATTGAGAGTGTAAGCTTCTGTGATCCATAACATTTTAAAATATAAATCATTCTGGAATTTTCTCGAGATTTATATTTTATAATTAATATACTAATTTAAATTTATAAATTAAAAACTGCAATGATAAAAAAAAGTTAATGTATCTTATTATTAAAATATTTCAATAAGTAACTAAAAGTAAAAAAAAAAAAAACATTTTTATGAAGAATAAAAGTAAATTTTTCACTACTTAATATATATAAAAATATATATTTATTTTGCTACTATCAACAAAAAAAAAAATTATTTTTTCAAATGACACAAAATAGTATTATTGATGTTACATGATATTATTAATAGCCAAAAATATCATAAATATGATATTATTAATATCTAATTTATATTTTGTAAAATATTTAGATATCTATATTAAATAACATAATTGTATATACTTTATATAAATAAAAAAATGTATTTTACAATACTTATTTCAATATAAAATGTATTTTAAAATACCCATTTCAATATTTATTTTGAGTAAAAGATTTTAACATGAAAGAAAAAAGAGAAAGATTAAGAGAATTCTTATTACCCTCTAATTCAATGCATAAGGGATATTTGTAATTTTTTCAATGCTTAATATATATTTTATAGTAATATGTAGAAGATATTAATAATAAAAATAATTAAATGTAATGTGGAGAATATGAATATAAATAAAACATTTCAATGTCAATTGCATATATATTAAAATATTTCAATGTCAATTACATATATACTATACAAGCTTAGATCCATTTTAACATATATATTATATAAGCCTAGATCCATCTTAACTCCTAATCTACCAAAAACAGAGAAAAATCAAATATCTTTTCAGTGAATTTCAACAGATTTGATATTGTAAAAGATGTTTGAGTCTCAAAAAATTTGACATTTTGATTTATGAATGAATTTTTAATAAATATTTAAATTTAATATTTTTAATTATATATATATATATATATATATATATATATATATATATAAAGATATTAAATTTTTATTAATTATACAATTATATATTTCATTTTATTTGGATTCAAGTACTTCAAATTTCCACTTAAAAAATTAAACTTTAATCACATATGTTATAATGAAAGGATAAAGTAGGATTTGGTTAAGATAATATGAGTGTATATGTGGGTGTATTGAAGAAAGAGAATAGTTGAATTTTACTAATTTTTTAAATATATATATATATATATATATATATATATATATATATATATATATATAGTTTATATATATATATATATATATATATATATATATATATATATATATATATATATATATATATATATATATATATAGTTTTATGGATGAAGGAAAAATTATTTTGTTAATGTGTTTTTGAGAAGTAAAGGTCAAACATTCCGTGCTCGAGAAGTAGGGGAAGTAAACTTAACAAAAAATCAATCTTGGTATTCACTGTAAAAGTGGATATAAGAAGAAAACACAGTAAAGGTGGATATAAGAATAAAATATGGGTGATTGTTAAAAATAGTGCTCTACCCAAATAGCAATAGAAAGATACAACAAATATGTCTTAACAATAGCAATTTAATTTATAAAATTTAATTCCATTATACATGACAATATATATAATAACATTTTAATTTATAAAATTTCATTTTATTACACACTATAGGGTTGTAGGAAGTTCTATGGATAAAGAAAAAATTATTTAGTTAAGGTTTTTTTAGAAGTGAAGATCAAACATTCCCTGTTGGAGAAGTTGGGGAAGTAACCTTAACCAAAAATCAATTCGTGTATTCACTGTATAGTTGGATATAAGAAGAAAACATGGGTATTGTCAAAAGCAATGATCTACCTAAATAGCAATAGAAATATACAAAAAATATGTCTTAAACAATAACATTTTAATTTATAGAATTTAATTTCATTATACACAACAATAAAAGTTGGGGAAGTAACCTAAACCAAAAATCAATTCTTGTATTCACTGTATAGTTGGATATAAGAAGAAAACATGGGTATTGTCAAAAGAAATGATCTACCCAAATAGCAATAGAAAGATACAAAAAAAATGTCTTAAACAATAACATTTTAATTTATAGAATTTAATTTCATTATACAAAACAATAAAAGTTGGGGAAGTAACCTAGACCAAAAATCAATCCTCGTATTCACTGTATAGTTCGATATAAGAAGAAAACATGGGTATTGTCAAAAGTAGTGATCTACCGAAATAGCAATAGAAAGATACAACAAATATGTCTTAAACAATAGCATTTTAATTTATATAATTTAATTTCATTATACACAAAAAAGAAGAAGGAATTATTATAAGACATTAAGTAGTTACAGCTAAATATAACTACAATTTTCTATGCCCATGTTAGAATGTTAGAGGCACACGAGAAGGAAGGGAACATCATTAACTGACCAAGATATAGGAATTCTCCATAAAGATAATGTAAGACCCCATGATAGAGTCCACCAGGCTTTTGGCCTAGTTTGTGTCTTCTAAACTAAATAATAACCATATAAGGCATATAGAAATACATTTATCACAATACATGCTACAGTGAAAACACACTGTTATACCCATGCATGGTTACAAGAAGGAAAATAAAATTAAGAATGTCATAAATGTTAATATTACGATGATATTCACTTGCAAGAGCACAAATAAAATACATATACAATTTCCCTTCCTTAGAATGAAAAATAAGAAATAACACCTCTTTTCATGTAGATTCCAGCTACAAGTCTAGGAGTAGTATACAAAATTTAGAGTTAAGGAAAAGGGGAAAAACCCTTAACTAAAAAATCGAACAATAAAAATCTTTATTTTGGGTGATGAGTCTTTCAACCCAATATCGCTATTTAAACCCTCAAAATATCTATACAATTTTTTTTTTTACCTTGGCTAGTTAAGGGACTTCTACAAAAACCCTAATTCAAATAAGCGTTATAGATTTTGTGGACAATATGAGGCCCAAATATAGCTTTAGGAAGACCTGTAAGGGAGTAACAATAATGAGTACCTATAGGGCTAAGATGGAATTTAAGGATCTTATAAGAATTTAATCATGAGTATGCCTTAGATCAAATCCCTAGATGGGGCAGGGACTAATTAGTGAAAAATAAGACAAATCCCTTATTACAACCTCATCACTCACAGAAATTCATTACTATTCTTATAAATTCGCTACAAAAATATTATAATGGAATATTATTGCAACCTAGTGTTTTAAAATGATGGTAATAGATGAAAACTCCACATTGTTACCCTATTTCAGTATAAAACCATGTTTAGTATGATAATTATAAAGAATAAACCTATTTGGAAAATAACATGGTTAGGGTTCAAATTCTGGAATAAGGTCTAGGAAATTATCTCATAGGAATCTGTAGGGGAGAAGGATATAAAACACCAAATACTTCTAGAGAATGGTCTCTCTAATAGAACCTGCAGAATATGTTGAAGGTTTCCCTATAGAAGATAACCAAAACAGGTAGAGAAATTAGCCATTGAGAATTTCAATAAAAATGTTAAGAGATATAAGAAACTACACTTAGCACCTAAAAAATAAAGTATTAGAGTGTATTGGGTTGAACTTAGGACTTGGTGTCTATGATTTTATCTGGTCATCGAGTAACATCTAAATTCAACAAATATCTAGTAAGAGAATTCAATTATGATGGAAAATGCTTTGGTTGTAGAGAGAAACCCGTGTTTATTTTACCAAATAACCTTGTGGTTTTAGAGCTTGGCTCTCAACCTGTCAAAACTACAAATGAGGCCATTGTCGTGGAGAGCCTAAGGGTAGTTAGTTACCCTAAGAGTGATGGAATAATCCCCATCATCAACCAAAATAAAAAAATAACCATCATGAAGAAATACATGAGTGTAGGGTTCAGATGGGATACATGGACCTTTTGTGTAATTGTTGGATGGATAAGTCGTTCTTGTTGACAAGAAAGACCTCCCAAGTGTTCTACGGATAGCTAGCAACAAACATCCAAACAGAAACTATTTTCTCTAGATAATATTCGATTCAGAATTAGCTACAACAGAGGTTTTGAAGGCCTACCTGTAGTCCAATGCTATTTGTAATGATCTTCTTTCCAGTTTTTGAAAGAGTTGTCTTCAAAGATATGAAATCACAAACATGGAAAACATAAATAGCACCTGCATAGTATGAACTAATTCACGAATCATATATCTATCAAGATGATCAAGGAATTCAAGAAACAAGCTAATTAATTAAATAACTCATTGACAAAACATGATAAACTTAATTAAAGAACTCAATGAGAAAACGAGATTCATTCATATTATACAAGCCTTCCTAGGGTCCGAAATAGGCGTTTCCTTTACTCTAACAAGATTTTCATTCTCTTAGCTAAAATGCACATGGGTGTGTAATCATTCCCACATAATGATCAATTAAGAGAGTGTGAGCTTCTATAGCATTTCTCCTCAAAAATTCTCTCAGTCTAACTCCCTTGGAAGCTGCACTATGGCTTCAATATATAGGAAAAGAGAGGAGGTTACAGCTCCATATAAGAGGGGATAGAATTCTCTTTTGAAGGGATAGGTCTCCATAAACCAAGGGGTAAGCTCCCATAATGGAGGAATGAACATACATGATAGGAGCGAACCTTCGACTACATAATTGCTTCTAGAAGCTTCCAAATTTGAAAATTGGGCTACTAAATGTTACTTTCTGCCTTCATTTTACCTTTTACAGGGGTCCGCACCCTTAATTAAGAAAAAGTGTGTTTGGCTCCGCATGCTTTAGAAAAAAAAGGTGCGACACCGCAGGTAATGTTAAGAGAAAGTGCGGTACAAGTGTTTTTAAGACTTTTATGAGCTTTTCTCTCAATTTCAAGGCTTTATTTTAGGAACTTTGATGTTGTAGACTTCTGAGGGAGTACTAAAACGTCACGGTGACAAATTTCAGTGTAACAAATTCCCCCCTAAAGTGCGAAGCATGAGAGAATTCGAAGAGTGATGTGCTTTATCATTTCAATGATTAACCTCTGGACACCCCGATCAGAAATTTATAAAAACATTCAATGTAAAACATATATATATATATATATATATATATATATATATATATATATATATATATATATATATATATATATATATATATATATATATATATATATATATATATATATAGATATCATCATCATTGAGGTAGGCATTCCCATACTCAGACCAAAAACGAACTAAACTTGTTCTAATACAGAAATGATTTTAATATTACATTAATAGTGTAGACAGAACATGGACGCAACGATATGTAATGAATATTCTACTGCATAATGAATAATAAAAGTCCTCGCAGCCTGGATGGTGGAAACTATATCTAGGGTCTTGATTTCTTTTTCCCGAACTAGTACGATTCTATCCATGTGATTAAATGTGTTGAAGTCGTACATGGTAGAATCCACTTGATTACCAGTTAATGATGTGAATTGTTAACAAGTGTGAGAGAAACCACCAATAATGATAATGGCTCTCAAAGTACTCAGTACAATCCACGAAATGTGAATAAGTGATCTGAAGTCGAACATTTCACGAAATCGTTCGATCGAAGGTCAATGATGCAACCTGTTGTCGAAGGCGAGAAACCTGCCATTAAGGCATGTAGATTCCAAGGTACTGACGAATTATAGAACAAATTCCTAGATGATGAGCTGTCATCGATAGAAAGTGATTCATCGTAAGCAAGCTCATGACACGAAACCATAAATCAAGTTTTGAAGAAGTTTTTTGCAAGGACTGACTCAGGGATGCTCAACGCGAATGAAGACAAATGTTTACAGATGAATGGCTTGTTTGACTGTCCTCTTGAACACATAATGACATTGCAGAAGGTTTGGTAACAATTTCCCTAAGCTAATACCCAGAAACCGGATGAAGGCCTTCAATGTGGTTTGATTAACTGATAGGCAAAGGATTTTCCCAACCCAAGTAGAAGTGTGAAAAAAGTGTTGTGTTGAAGAGTGGTATGCTACTTTTAAATCAAAGTGTAACAAATGAATTTGTTCTTTCTCTTTTCCCCCAACATTTCTGGCAAGTACCTCTTCTTTTTTTACAAGCTTGAGGAGGATAGCATTTGCTTGTTTATAAGCTCATCCTTCAGATGAGTCCAAATTAGCTTAAAATCGAACCATAAGAAGGAGTGGTATGTTCTTGTTTGTAATCGGCAGGTCCTTTACTGTTAAATTTAATGAGTCCAGTATAGGATAAAATCGGTGTTTTTCATTTTCAGGGAGCCAGAAGAAAAAACTTAAGGAAACTCCACGGGTGTTCTTTCTCATAATTTTAGTCTCTTAGGCCTGAAAAATGATAAAATAATGTGAAAGAGAACTCTATTGACCATCATTGGTCAATGTATGCCTTTTTCGTAAATATTCCATTTCAGTCTGGAAAAGGGGTAAACTTATACTAAAGGGACGACTGTTCGTTTCCTTTAACAAGTTCGAATATTCAAGTACTCAGCAGTCTTTTCATATTTAGAGAGTCTAAAAAGGGCTAAAAAGATGACTCCATGGTTTCTCTTTTTCGTGAATTTTTAAAGATCTCGAAAAACTGATAAAAGTATACTCTTCGTCAAAAATGATCATTTCACCCGAAAAATCCGTTATTCTACACAAAAACTCAAAAAATTAAACGTACCTACTTTTAAAAATAAAAATATTTTGAAAAACCATCTCTTTAAAGTGAAATATAAACAAAATTAAATTTCATTTATTTGAAAAAACTTATAAAAAAGAGTTTTTCAAATTCATTTTTACCATTTGAGTTCAGAGTGAAAATTTGACAGCTTTTGGCAAAAAATGCTCCAGAGAAGATTCCAGAGAAACCTACCATTCAAATCAAAAGCCGTCTACTCCAGGTAATACACATTTTCTTTTCCTTGCTCTTAATCCATTCATTTCCTTAATTTAGGGTTTAAAATTCATTTTTGGGGAAGAAATAGGTTCAAAATTCCGTTCACGGGGGTCCACAGGTAAGACACATAGTACTTGTGGACCCTAACATTTTCTTACAAAGAAAAATGTCATGGTCCCACACTTTTAGTACAGAGCCTGTGCATAGCTACACACTATCTCTGAACAAAAAGTGCGGGGCACCGTGAAGAATTTAAAAACACATTTTCTCTCCAATTTACCCAAATTTTTCTTTTTAAAATGATTCTATTCTTTATTTTTGTTCATTGTAGGATATTTACAATGCTTATCTGGCAGGAACATGAACATGAAGAGATGGATGAAGCTACAATGATTCATCCACCTAGATTACAAGTTTTGAGAGCATGCAGCTTATTAAAATTCTAGGCTATCGGCGACATGAGAGCCCAAGTAGACCTTGTCACTTGGTTGGTAAACAAGTGGGATGTACAGGACGAGTGTTTTGTGATTGGAGGAAACCAGCTCAAAATCGAGCTGGAGGACATATACTTTCTAACTGGTTTGTCTAAAAGAGGCGAACCAATTTCTCTATTTGGGGCTAGTCCAGGTGGCCAGTCTTTCGATAGCCTGCAACTAAAGTTCTGCAATGATGAAGCCAATCCTAAAGACAAACGGATTGATATCAAAACCATCATCTGTATTGAGTTGAAAGTAGTTGCATTTACTGTAACCAAGTTATGTGGCAGTGCAGCTTTGCATGTTGCTACTAGATCTCAAATGCGGATTGTAGTGGACTATTTCCAAGGCACCATATTCAATTGGTAGAAGGCAGTGTTGGCTAATATTAAAGGCCAAATAACTAGAGAAAATAATGTGAAGTTGAATAACTTGGGATATGGATCAATCGTGATTACTTTTTCTCTAGAGAGGATTCCCCTACTGGCCCCGTAACATATTGCAGTTGATCATGGTAGAGTCTGAGAGCCTCAGATGGTTCGATGGGTTGCTTTGATGGCCCATCACAGTGAGGGTACAGAGATTGTTCGATTTCCTTGGCCTACTTCGGTTGGTTAGAGCACCAACTCTTCATGATAGAAGACTTCTCTTATGCTAGGATGGATTACTGTAGTGATCAGGATATACCACTTCCTCCGGGAGCTCAGTGGGATAACTCAGGTAAAAAATCATTTTGACATGCTATAATTTCTAATTTTTATTTTATTTTTTAAATCGTCCAAAACTAATAACAAAAATTTCAAATGTAGATGTGGGTCCACGTTGACCATTCACTCTCTGCCCCCTCGAGAGGAGACAAAGGTATGCAACTGTAGCAACACCATCACCACAGGATCAGACAACAGAGATCCTTACTGATTTGGAACACCATCTGGAGCGACTGACTATGGACATCCCAGAGACTACCATAGACGAAATTCCACTTCGCTTGCAGAGATATCTCATTGGGGTTCCTGGACCATTCAGGAGATTCCTGACTAGGGTGGCACATGTTGTAGTATATTATCATGATCATTACCACCAATAGTGGATGATCGACTGTATAGACTCATATGATTTTTTGTATCACTTTTTTCCTGATCATAAGGCATTTTGATCCTATAATCAAGGACGATGTACTATTTTTTGAAACACTACTCTATGCTATGATATACTACTATTTCCAGTTATCTGTCCAACATGTTATCGAATGTTGATTTACTGTTTTTATTATCAGAAATGAATGTTTATAACACTAGAAGCTATTGCATCTGCTAATGTGTTTAAATTTCTTGGAATGTGTTGATACTCAATATAATCAAATTCTCGTTCTAGGAGATGAACTTTCAAAAATAATCTTAACAACACTGGGTTTCTAATTGCATACACTCGATTCAATTGTAATACAATGAGCTCAGAATCTAACCTAACGATCGAAATCTAAATTCCAAATGAGATGGATTCAGACAATAACTCAATAACTGCGCTATATTCTATAATATTCTTCATCGTTTGACTGAGGCTTACCCCATGCATATATATTAACTCGTCAGTGGGTGAATAAATAACCCAGGCTATGGAAGAAATGTTTCATATATTACGACAAGTGCCATTAGCAAAACCAATGTATGTTTTAAAAGACGTCGACATCTCCAATATCAAGAGTAATACAGATAATCAGGAATAGTAGTAAAAGCACACTTAAGCGGGAATAGTAGTAAAAGCACACATTTTTAATCTACAACACACCAGCTAGAAAATAACTAATATATAGAAAATATCTCCACCCAAGAATCAAGCGTAATATCTCTTTAGATAAAGCCCATTTCTGGGTTTGCCTAAAGAAACCCCATCAAAATCAATCAATTCATAGGCCCCTTTTTCAAGTTGTCGCTTGAAAATATAAGGACCATGCCACATGGGTTCGAATTTTCCAGCCCCTAGCTTATCAGTAGCTTGATCATATACCAAAACTAGGTCTCCTTATGAAACGATATGAGGTGTAACACTTCTATCATACTGAGCTTTCATTCATTTCGCATGAGCCTCGGTAGCTAATGCAGCGGTGCGCTGATTCTCATCTAATTGAGCCAAGTACAAAGAACATTTATCCTGCTCAGAGGTAGCTGGTAGTAACTCTATGGCTAGTTTGAGTGATGGTATCTCGCATTCAATCGGTAATACTGCTTCTAAACTGTTAACCAGTTGAAAAGGGGTAAAACCTGTTGATGTTTTTGCTGAGGTCTGATATGCCCAAAGTGATGAAAATAGCATGGTATGCCAATTATATTTATGAATTCCAATGATTCGTTTGATCATGGTAACTAAAAATTTATTAATCGCTTCAACCAGACCATTAGCCTACAGATAATATTGTGTAGAACTGTCATGGCATAGGCTAAGTTGGTCAGTTAGCTCGGTCATCATGATGTTTCGAAAATGACTCCCATGGTCAGTAATTATCGCTTGGGGTACATCGAAACAAGCAATCACATGATTGAACATGAAAGTAACTACAGTTTTGCCATCTTCCACAAATGTAGGCATCGCCTCGGCCCACTTGGTAAAATAATCTACTGCGAGAAGAATGTACCCATGCCCCCCAGTCGAGTGAGGGTTACATGTAATAAATTCAATGCCCCATTTTGAAAAATGAATGAAAACAATTATAGGGTGAAGAGGAGCGGGTGGTGCATGCATATTTCGATCGAATATTTGATAATTATGGCTTTCTCGGACCACATAAATACAATCTTGAAATAAGGACAGCCAAAAATAACCAGCACTCAATATCTTTCGAGCTATGGCATACCCAGACATATGACCGCCACATGCTCGAGAGTGAAAGTCATTTAAAACCTTTTCGGCATCTTCATGGATGACACAATGTCGAAAAACAGAGTCCGCAACCCAAAGATATAGTGTGTCGCCAAAAATAGGATATTTTTTAGACTGGAAATGGATTTTACGTCGTTGTGACCATGAAATTTCGGGCTAAAGGATTGGGTCTAAAGATAAACAATGATATCTCCATACCAAGGATAAATTGTACTAATAAGAAACAAGGATTCATCCGCGATCGGTTGTTTCGCCACAGTTTCTCTATCAGTATGTGGGAAGTCACACATAAGTTCAAAAAATATCAATGAGTTCTTTGATTTATACTTTTCAAATTCCAAGTCAAATTCCTGTAGGATAACAATCCATTTGGAGTATTTTCTCCCTAGCAATTGTTTGGTAAAAATATACATCATAGGGTTACAATCAGAAATTATTGTTGTTTTGCATAAAAGTATGTAATGACAAAAATGTTGGACAGCTTGAATGGCTGCCAAGGCCAATTTCTCCACATGTGAATATTTGATTTCAGTCAAATGCAAATTGCGACTAAGATAGTAAATCACATGTTCATCATGGAATTCATCTTCCTGAACTAGAACCATTCCTATCGTAGAATCAAAAGAGGCGAGGTACAAAAAGTAATCCTGGTTTTAATTGGGAGGATGCAGTAACTGTGCATGGGTCAACGCATTTTTAAGAGCATCAAAATATTGATAAATGATCTCATCCCAAAAGACAAGAATATTCTGTTTTAACAACCTATTAAAACCTTTTGTTAACTCGGCGTAGTTAGGAATGATTCGACCTAAAAAGTTTTATTTCCCTTGCAAACTTTGGAGTTGGAGAAGAGTAGAAGGAGGAGGTAAATTGATGATAGCATCAACCTTCAATGGATCATCACGAATGCCTGCCTTTGAGACAATAAATCACAAAAATTGTCTAGATTGTACACAAAAAACAAATTTGTGAGGATTCAGACGAACCTTATAATTCCTACATCATATAAAAATGGCTCATAAATGAATGATGTGATCTACTTTGCGTGAGGAATGAGCAGGAAAATCATCGACGTAGGGCTGCACAATGTGTTTAATGTCATGAAATGCATAAGACATTGCCCTTTGAAAAGTGGCACCAGCGTTCTTAAATCCAAAAGGTAATTTGTGACAAGCAAAAGTACCACATGGACAAATGAAAGTAGTTTTAGGTTGATCTGCAGGGAGTATGTTGATTTGATTGTAGCCGGAAAATCCATCCATGAATGAAAAAATTTCACTTCCATCACAATCGTCAATAATTTGATCAATATAAGGGGTTGGATAATTGTCCTTTGGAAAAGCTTGATTTATATCCCTATAATCGATATATACTTGTATTTTTCCTTATTTTTTGTTCACAAGAATAATATTAGATACCCAATCCGTTAACAGAATCAGATAAATAAAACCTACACGAAGTAATTTTTCAACTTCTGCTTTAATAGCAGCAGCTTTTCGCAGGTGTATTTGACGTAATCTCTATCTGACGGGTTTAACATCTGGGTATGCCTTAATTTCATGAACAAAAATTGACGGATCGATTCCTGGCATTTATTCATATGACCAGGCGAAAATTTCGTGGAATTCCTGAAATAAGGCTTTATATGCTTGGATTTCATCAGTCGTGCAAGAAGCACCTATATGAATGTTTTCAAAAATTTCGAGTTTTACTGAAATGCCAATCGGCACTCTTGTAGAAATGTTTTCTAAATTCAATTCAGAATCAGAAGATGAGAGAGGATTATGAGGTTCTTTGACGTAATAAGTATTAAAAATGGAGGAAAAATCATTCTGAAAATGATCGAGATTAGGTAAAAATGAAGACCTATGATGTAGATCTTCCCATGGTAATTCATTGACAGACAGAAATTCATGAATATGTTCATCAGTATTGAATACATGTTGACCATAATTCGGAATTGATGTCGAAGCTGAGCTCGATATTGAAAGTAACTCCTCATTGATCATATTCACTGAATCAGATTCAGTTGAAGGAGTATCAGAAAATGATTGTATTACCTGATATGTTAACTCAAAAGGACTCAACGGCATAGCACCATCGAAAGTGTCCAGTTCTAATTCTAAAGGTACTATCCAAGGATCATGAAAGCAAATAGTACTTGATGTAATGATATTGATGTTAGAAATGGGAGGCGGTACATTCGGAGTAGGCAAGGAAAAAGTTCCTAGTAAAGCCGAATATTCAAGCAAACCTACTCTGACATCCTTATAAGGGATAGTCGATTTTCCGATATGCTGGATGCTATCAGTAGAGGCCGAGTCGGATGAAAAATATGAGAGATGATCTATTTTAATGATCTTTCCTTTATAAGGAAACATGACGAGATGAAAGATCGATCATACAATAGCAGTCATGGCATAAGACCAACTGCGACCCAAGAGAAGGCTGTAATATAGAGGGGCATCAACTACTTCCACATCCAGATTAATGGTTTTTCCTTTGACTTCTATTGGTAGATCCTGTAAAATACCATATGGCTGAAAACCTCTTACATAAAAATATTTGAGGATGGTTACTGATTGGTTCGTTGTCAGAGAACCAAGTGATTTCCAACATTTTAATGACATAATACACGTAGAATCCCCTTCATCAAAAATAGTACGAAAGATACATCTGTTTCTGACTATTACCGGAATTTGAAAATCCATTTCATGGGGTAGGCGAGGTTTTTCTCTAAATTGAAGATTATGAGGTTCGAATCTTCGAGGTCTACGGATACTAAGGTTGACAATAGTAATTTTCTTTGGGCTGGGCATGATTGTAGCACTTCCAAAGCCAACATTGCTGAAGGAGAAATTGCCAAGTCTTCAACAATATTGTAATTCTAAGCAGCTCTCGCATGTGGATTGAAAGTTGATTTACGAAGTAAACCTTTATCAAGTAGTTTGATTACTAAGTCGGGATTTTGTTTCTCGATAAGATCGGATCATAAACTGAGGGAAATGTAGTCGATGTTGAATCAGATGTTTCTGCTTCTTTACCAAGACATTTACTATTGTAATCTTGCGATCGCGTCGCAACGATGAAGATATTCTCCAACGCAATTGAGGAAAATCCAATCATGTTGCTATCTTCAGTAGGAAATTGATCCTTCAAGACAATAGGTATAGGCGAACCCTTAATGAATTTCGATACCTCGTCTCTATGCGGGCACTCTTTTATAAAATGATCCTCATCACAAATCAGACAAGAATAACAAGGTTTTCGTTTTTTGTCACTTGGCTCAATTTTATCATTTTTATCTTTTGAAGATTTTTTGTTTTTATTCTTGCCTTTCTTCTTACCACCAGTTTTAGATTTTGTTGTCGATGATTCTACAACATGAATATCGGCGGAAGTTTCAACAGAAGAATCTCCTTTTGGTGAATCAAGTAAAGTGATAATAGGAGAAGTCATCTTGGAATATTTCTTCTTACTCTTACTAGTGCTAACAGAACCAATTATACCATCAGCGGCATGAGAGCCGGAAGGAGTTGTAGTTAATTGAACTAGTCTTGGTAAATCGGGGATTTTATCATACATAGTACCTAATTATGTATATACAAGGTGAAGGTACTGAGCCTGAGCAATGAATTTCTCTTCTGTAATGACACCTCCATTGGCCACATCTTCAGTAATTTTGGGCAATAATGATTTAATAAACCATTCAACCAAAATTTGATCCAGAATAAATACCTTCACTAAACGCCTCCTACGTCCCCATTCATGAATGTGATCGGATATGTATGTAGATGTAGATAGTTTTAATGAAAAGAGCAGCAGACCTAAAATTTCTTAAAGAATGTCGTGATAACAATTTAATACCACAGTTCGCTCGTATTAAACCCGTCTCTCACCTTCAAAGATATAACAAGTATTTTGTAAAATTAAGTTTTAACTTGATTCGCGCAGAGATCAGGAGGACCCGTGCCTTGTTAGACAAACTTGGTCGCTCAGCACTCTCCCTGCATTTGAAATTAACTAATTCGATTAGGCCTGATCTCTGGAAAACAATTGATGCTAAAGCTGCCATTAACACTGAAAGAGAGTGTCAATTGGCAGCCAGAAGACATGCTAGGAAATTGGATAAGATTATGAGATTGGCGCATAATGACATCAAGTTTTCTATGGTTGGAGATTCTCAGTCTAGTTCGGATACAGGCTGGTGCATGCATAAGTTCATTGGAGCATACAAGGTTAATGTTGTGGATAGCATCACCAATAACCCGCAGTCATGTTTGAATGTTAATTTGATCAAAGTTTATGATTTAACATCAGAATACAACCCCGAAAGCAATAATTATCAGCAGAGAAACATAGATGGCGTAAATCTGGATCACGCGGATGGTGAAAACACAGAGTATATCAGTTCTAGGCATGCTGAGAATATTAACACCGAAATACAAACACGACAGTCAGCAAAGAAACACGGTTGACGTAAATCTTGATCTCGCTGACGGTGAAAACGTAGAGTACATAAATTCTGAGCACGCGGACAATGTTAACACACCGTTTATCACATCCGATAACGCCAACAACAGCTTGCATTCCTGTTTAAACGTTAAAGATTATGGTCTTACACCGAAACACAAATTCGGTGCGGGTGACAATAGCAATCCTCAACGTAAGAACACAGATATCAAAAATTATGAATACGCTGACAACGTCGATGCAGAGTCCATCATATCAGACCACGCCAACAAAAGTCTGCAATCTGGTTTGAACGATAGATGTTCTGGTCGAACACCAAAACGCAACTCTAGGGCTGGTAACATTAACAATTCGCAGCATAAGAGAGTAGACATCAAAAATCCTGATGACGTTGTCAGTAAAAACGCAGAATTTAATAATTATAATCGCGTTTACAGGGTAAGCACTAGTTATATCGATTCAGATTACGCTAATAAGTTATTAAATTGCAGAACTCAGAATCCCGCTGATGAAATATGTTCCGAGGAGGGTAACAGCAGCAATCATAGTTTGTTCAGGATTCAATACACCACAGAAAATATTCTCTCCCTTAGGAAGTACGTCTCTTCTCCCAGTACGCCGCGTAAAATTAATACCTGTCACAACAAAAAACCTGCAGATTTATTTACCTCACAACACGTAGTTGGAAAACACACGTCAGGAAGCATTACTGTAGAGCTGGGTGCTGACATGTCAGCAAGCAACGTGTCCCAGAATCATAAAGTGGGTAAATTGGGTGCTGCTATTTCAGTGGTCAACCCTATGCATGATAATGATGGATCCGCCCCAGATTCACACAATGAAGAGCATATATCGATGATGAATTCCGTTGCCAAGGTCGATAACACGGGGATTGATATTCCGGTCAAAGATTACGTTGGCACCGGTCAAGGCCAGCTCCTCAATGATATAATACATCAATCTCCGCATCTTGAAACTGAAAAAATGAGTGACTCAAATAACAAGAAAGGCTCCAAGATTGATTCTTTAACCAGCTCGGTCCTCGATAAAAATGATAAAAAAGATACTAATAAAAAGAGTGCTCCTAATATGTGTACAAATTCCAAAAATAATCTATATAATAATGCCATGAACAGACATGAGCATAACCCACCTTCCAAAAATAAAAAAGTCGTTAACTTATCCTCTGTGGAGTTAGGTCAAGATACCATTAAAATTCTTAGTAAGGGTCTTGGATTTTCTATTGCTCCTAAGGGCATCCCAAACGAAAGTATTTTGTGCAGTATTAGGGAGGGGATAAAAGGTTTAATGCTTGATGATAAAGAAGCCTTGAGACAAGAATGCGCCTTGATTCTGAAAAAAGCCAAAACTCCCAAAAGCAACCTTAGTAAGGAAGAGTTTTTTTCTCTCAAGGCTCTTCGCAATAATGAGAACATTGTGGTTCTTAAAGCCGATAAGGGAGGTGCTGCCGTCGTTCTTGATAAAGATGATTATATTATAAAAATGAATGAACATCTAGATTGTAGCAGTTACAAGAAGCTTAACCACAACCCCATGCCCAAGGTATTAAGAGAAGTCAAGAAAGCTATAAAAAATTCTGGGTTGGACGACAGGCTAAAAAAGAAATTGACCCCATCTTGTGAAGTCATGCCAAGAATTTATGGATTACCCAAAATCCATAAATAAGGAATCCCCCTAAGACCGATTGTTAATACCATAGGATCCCCTACTTATGAACTAGCAAAATATGTGGCTAAGATTCTAAAGCCTCTCATTGGGAATACTGACTCTTTCATCAAGGACTCGGGCGATTTTGTCAAGCTCATTAAGAATCAAAAGATTAAAGAAAGCGACATCCTGGTTAGTTTCGATGTGGTATCTCTTTTCACAAAAATCCCTCTAGATGAAGCAATCCAAGTCATTAAAGATGTCACTGATCCTGAAACAGCCAAGCTTGCTGAGATTTGCCTTCGCTCCACGTTCTTTAGTTTTCAAGGGGAATTCTATGAACAAGTGTCAGGTGTCGCAATGGGATCTCCACTTTCCCCTATTGTCGCCAACTTATACATGGAACATTTTGAGAAAAAGGCCCTTGCCTCTTATCCCTTAAAACCTGACTGGTGGAAAAGGTTTGTGGATGACACCAACATAAAATGGGCTCATGGTAAAGAAAATATTGAAGGATTTTTTAATCACCTCAATTTCATTTCCACAGAGATTAAGTTCACAATGGAAGTTGAAGAAAATAGGAGCATTTCATTTTTGGACGTTCTGGCCACTAGGAATGATGATGGAACTTGGGCACCAGGTGTTTGGAAAGAAAACCCATACAGATAGCTATCTTCATGCTGAGTCCTACCATCATCAGGCTCAGAAGTTTGGTGTTCTTAATACCCTAGCTGTCAGAGCCATGAGGATTTCTGACACCAAACACCTGAACGACGAAATCAGTCACCTTTCAACCACCTTCAGAGATTTGGGTTATAAAGAGAGGGATATCAAAAAATCCCTAGAAAGAGCTAAGGGTTCAGTCTTACCACGTAATCGCCAAGAAAATAAAGAGAATATGGGAAGAGTTGTTCTTCCATATATTAAGGGAGTTACTGATAAAATAGCCAAGCTCTTAAGGAAGAACGATATTTTCGCTCAATTTTCGGCATTAGGCACTATTAGGCAAAAGATGCGATCAGTTTAGGACAGCATAAAACCGGAACAACTTAAAGGAGTGTACAAAATCGACTGCTCTTGCGGGAAGAGTTATATAGGTGAGACTAGGCGTTCACTTCAGAAAAGACTTAAGGAACATGGAGCCGACATCAAGTATGAACGATCGTGCACCTCAGCCCTTGCAGAACACTCCTCTAAAACCAAACATCAAATTCGTCTAGAAGATGCAACAATAATTGCAAAAGAAGAGCACTATCAAAGAAGAAAAATAAGAGAGGCCCTTGAGATTATCAAGCATCCAGATAATCTTAATAGGGATGGTGGAGTTGAAATTAGCGACACTTAGAGACCTCTTCTTCGACAAATCTGCTCCTCCAAAAGCACCCTCCATTGAGGTATAGTTTTCAGGTATATAACCCCAGGTATGGTCTTCCTCCTTTGATTCTAATTTAGTTTTAACTTTAATGAACAAAAATTCTAATAATTATCCCTATTAATTAATTTTTATTTGGTTATAATAAAAATTAATTAATTAATCGATAATCATTAGAATTTTATTCTTTATTCCCTTTTAATATTTTCTCCCTATATTTCTAATCTTTTTCCCAGCTTAGTTAGTTTTTTAGTTTATTAAAATGAGCTTAGTCCTCTAAATAAAAATAATCCTTTAATGTTATTTTATAATAAAAATTAGACACATAATAAATTATATTGGTATATCTAATTAAAATAGATATATCCTTTTAATTTATTTATGGCCTTAATTAGATTAACCATATTAAGTATCCTCTAGGTCTTTTATTTCTTAGTATTCTTTTATCTTGGTTAGTAATTAATACTCTAATAGAATTAGAGCTTTAAATTTAAAAAATTATAAAAAATATAATTGGATATAGAATAAGTTTTTAAATAAAATTGGGTATATAATAAATTAAAATGATATAGTAAATCAATATATCCTTTTAATTCAATTATATATTTAGATTTTATTTACTACTTTCTTTAGTTAATTTTTTAATCTTTTATCATATTTTCTAGAGCTAAAAAAGTTTAAATTAGAAGCTTTATTAAATTATTGAGATCTTTAACCTTGTAGGAGTCCCCTTTTCCTTTATAGTTATACCTTATAACGTAGATTATTAACCTTGATAAAATAAAATTTATGGATTAGGATCATATTATATATATAAAATAAATTAATAAATATATAAAAATTATAAACTTTGGTCGTCTCTTTTATAAAATAAATTAATAAATATATAAAAATTATAAACTTTGGTCGGCTCTTTTCTAGAATGCTACTTCTACCTATATTTAAGGTCTTAGTATTTTTCTCAATCCCTTCATTCAAGAAATGTCCTGATGATGGATCCCTGTTGGGATTCGAAACGTCGACACTCGTTTTCTAGCAATGTGGATAATCCGGGAAGTTTTTTAATAAATGATCACCACATGAGTCTAAAAACCGAAGTCAACAATTCCATGCCATTGTCGTATCTGACAAGCAACTGAAAATGGGTTAAGAAACTAGTAGCTAGTGCATTAAAATTATTAAAAGAGTTGTGCGGTAACACAATGTACCATTTGGTAGCTATACCAATGAGAGTTCTCTGAAAAAGACACAATCGAATCAAATCATTGTTTAGTGAATTGGATGCACACCATAGGTGATAAGTCATAATGTTATTAGAGGGATCCTCTCCTAACTTACCCTCAAACTTTGGAATATCACTGGGCAACTTGTTAGGCATTAGCGGCCAACACAAAAGATAAAATATTGGATTGTTCATAAGGCGCGATAGATCAGGTAAATCTAAAGTTGCTATAAACGATAACCGATGGCTAGGGTCTTGATAACCTTGTGTGATCAAACCAATTCTAGGGGGAGGATATCCAGGATATCCTGGAATTGGATGCGCATTGGGAATCATGAAACCTCCTGGATAACCAGGATTAACCAGACCATACTAGCGTTGTTAAGGTATTTGATAAGTATACCCAGGATACAGTTGACACTAATAAGCTGGATTTTGTGTAGCCTGTCCAAATTGATACTATCCCTGGTACGGTTGATAAGTAAATTGTGGTTGACTAGTGACAACTGTACTCATACCAGCTTGTCCTGTAGGCATCTGGGTTGTAGTCTGAATTGTAGGTCCTGACTGTGGCATAGATACTTGAGGAATTTGCAATTATGTAGGGATAGAGGAAACAGGAGGTGCAGATACTCCAGAAATAGGTGTGGTAGGTTGAACAGAAGTTGCAACAGCAGCAAAGGTTTAAGGCAGAGTTCTAGGTGTACTAGGCCCAAGCTGATGAACAGAACCAGGTGTAGAGACTTAAATGGTAGGCTGGACAAGCTTCTGGGATGGACCAGAACCTATGGGATGTCCAGGTTGATTAGGTAACTGCACATTGGGTTGCATAGTCTATTGAATTTGAGATGGATCCCACACCATGTTCATTCCAGGGTATTGACCCATAGAAGGTTGTGCATATGAAGGACTATAACCTCGTTGAACATAAGTTTTATAATTAACTAGAAAAATTCCAGTTCCTTGTAATAATGGTTGACCGAAAGGAGGTTGCAAACCTTGGGTTGGGTACTGACCTTGAGGCATGTACTGAATCTGGGGTTGATATTGACCCTGAGGAAGAAAATGACTCTGGGGTTGATATTGACCCTGAGGAATAAACTGACTCTGGGGTTGACCTTGGGGTATATAATGTCCTTGAGGTTGTTCCCCAGGTAGGTAATATTTTACTACAATTTGACCTAGTAAAAAATTACCCTGTGGTTACCCTCTGGGCGGTAATTGACAACCTTGAGGTTGCCCCCCAAGCGATAACTGAGTTCCTTGAGGTTGCCCCCCAAGGTGGTAACTAACTTCCTTGAGGTTGAGGATTTGGAATATTGCCAGACATCATAAAAAATTGTTCTGTGTTCAAAATTTCAGTTTTTGTTCCATTTTTACCATATGATAACACTTGTTCAATTGGTTAACAAGCTGCCCCCAGGAAAGTACCAGAGAGCGACTAGTATCCCAAAGGAATGGACGGACCACCATATAAAAATGTTTCTGGAGATTAAGAAAACATAGACGACTCACCCAACATAGTTGATGAAGGATGGTAACCTCTCGGTGTAGGGTAGAAAGGAATTTGGGGTGGTGAATAAGTAAGACCTACGTTTTGTAAAAGATGTGTCAATAATAAATACCGAGTGTCAGTTCTAAAAGGACTGTAGAATATTGATTCATGCTCCCTAAGATTCAATTTTTCTTGGGTTTTGGGAAGATTTACGTCTTCGTCTGGACCGAAAAATTCTTCAATACATATGAGGTCAAAAGGAAGGTTTTCAGTAATGCGATTTTTTACCCTAGGTGAATCAGGATCACTAGAAGTCAGAGTAACAAATCTTGAAGATGGTTCTAATACAACAGGTTTAGTTTCTGGCTCAAAAATTTCAGGCTCTTCAGCTAATTCACTGGTTCGAGAAATAATACCAGTAACTTCGGAAATTGAAATTGGCTCTTGAATATATTCTGTTGTTCGTGATTGATAATCAAGATGAGTAATTAGGTATGATTCTCCTGGTTATGTTGATTGAATTCTACTTGTAGTATGTGGGACTAAAACTTTCAATCCTTCAAGTTGGCTAGGTGTATACTCAAGGGGTTTCCCCTAGAGTCTACGCAATTGTCTTAGTAATTCGGCAACAATTAAAATTTTTTAATCACACGCAATCAAATAAAATTTCAATGAAAAATCCTAAAGTCGCTACGGAAAAAAACAAATGAATCACACACCTAAAAATCTAGGAGATCAAATCACACACAAATAGTAAATTCCCACACTAAAAACACTAGTTGGTGATGAAATCCAACATCGTAGTATTTTAATGTAGAAATGGCAGTTGGAACAGTTACCCCGAAAACCTGATTAGTGAAAAATAATGGTGCAAGTTTCTCCACTTAAACCATCTCAAGTGAATATAACCCTCCAGAGAGTCCAAGTGAGGCTAGTCGACGTCTGCTCCCGGTATAGTGGGATCTTTCCTCCACCATCATCTTAGGAAAAAACTGTAAATATTATGGCCACTAAGGTTACCAATAGGAACTAATATACCTCGGGGAATAGTGTATGATCCGACATACGCGCAAGGGTAGAGTAACAAAGCTCAATCCCCTTGAAGGCTCCTTGACATAATCCAAGGTATACCGACAAGTGACCCTAAGCTCCTCGACAATGGTCTATACAAGGTTTACATTGTTAATATGTGCACATCTGCTATCATTCCCAATGAGATAGAATTGATTATCCCACTGGTTCAGATATGACCTCATGCTTGACTCTTTTAAGGGGAGCTTCCCAGAGCATAAAAGCGACTATTGGATCTTTCCTACCGCAATATCGACTACTTGTTTTTTTTTAATTGTCTTGGAGAGTTAATTACTCCCTACCCCAAGACACTAGCCTAAGCTATGTTGGTGGAAATAGCCCTAGAAATATAAACATTACGAGATTGATTTTAATTTAAGCATTAATTTTAATAGGTTGTTTCTTAGGACAATAGGTGTGAAAGTGAAACTGATGATATGTAGTGACTCGACTCAAAACACACTGGAAATGCATCTATTATGAGAAATAATTCCTTTCCTTTCAATGAATTATATCTAAAGAAAGAGTTGAGAAATGCAATCTTTTAAAACAATTCTTTCCTTCAAACAAGAATAAATGAAAATAAATCTAAT
Organism: Pinus albicaulis; assembly: GCA_034641835.2. NCBI lineage: Eukaryota > Viridiplantae > Streptophyta > Pinopsida > Pinales > Pinaceae > Pinus > Pinus albicaulis. The sequence goes on along the minus strand of CM076574.1, from coordinate 636,804,496 downwards.
TTCATGAGAACTCAAAATGATCAATTTCTCAATAAGAAATCCCTTTATCATTCAAGATCGAAACTACACACAAAATTTTCTCCAAAAGAACACTACAATTTCTAGAAATAACACTCAAAACTAAAAACCACTAATTTTTGAGATCTAAAAATTCTAAAGACTAAATCTGAATTAAAACTTTAAATATTTTGAAGATGTTTTTCTTACCTTGTTATATAACTAAGAAATTCTTTGCGTGGATTGGAAAGAACTCAAAAAACATCCAATTATGGTTTTTTAAGTGAAATTCTAAACTTATCAACAATTTTTTTTAAAAGATTTTCAAATGAGAAAATGGGATCTAAATCTCATAAAACAATTTCTGCTATGAAGTCAAACTCAACAAGAAAGAAAAGAAATACTAGTTATCTAAAGGTATACCAAGTCTTCTAATCTTTGAGTGGGATAAAGTTAAAGAAAAAATCATTATAACATGCAGATCTTTCAGAAAATCATTCAAAACTTAAAAATGTTGAAGAAAACTCTCAACCAAAGCTTTCTAACAGAAAATAGAAGTCTTGGTATACACTAAGAATCTAACAAAACAATCCAAAAAAGAGAATTTTAAGGTTTTCTAAAAATGTATAGAGGTTCTACAGGTTTCAGTATAAACAGGTGCGGTCCTGCGCTGTTTATACAAGAAAGGAGCGGAGATGCCCGCATTGTTTCTAAAAGAAAAGTGTGGATACTAGAAACTAAAAGAAAAATAAAAAACTCTAAAATATTTCTTAGAGATTTTATAGGGATAAAATAACCAAGCTAGTATAAACCAATCAAAATCAGAAAAAATAAATTCACAAGTCAAAAATAAAAGAAATCAAATTCGAAGATCCGTTCCCCAGCGTAGAAGCCATTTTGTTGGACGGATAAGTCGTTCTTGCTCACAAGATAGACCTCCCAAGTCTCCTACAGACAGCTAGCAACAAACAACCAAACAAAAACTATTTTCTCTAGATAATATTTGATTCAGAATTAGCTACAACAGAGGTTTTGAAGACCTACTTGTAGTCCAGTGCTGTTTGTAATGATCTTCTTTCTAGTTGCTTGAAAGAGTTGTCTTCAAATATCTACAATCAGAAACATGGAAAAGGTCAATAGCACCTGCATAGTATGAACTAATTCATGAATCATATATCCATCAAGATTATCAAGGATTTCAGGAAACAAGCTAATTAATTAAATAACTCATTGAAAAAACATGATAAAGAAGCTACTTAATTAAAGAACTCATTGAGAAAATGGGATTCATTCGTATTATCTTTGATGAAGAAAGAGCCTTACAACCGTGTCCGCCTTGATGTCGTACAGGCCTTCTTGGGGTCCATAATAGGCATTTCCTTTACTCTGACAAGATTTGTACTCTCTCATCTAAAATGCACGTGGGTGTGTAATCATTCCCACATAATGGTCAGTTAAGAGAGTCTGATCTTCTACAACATTTCCCCTCAAAAATTCTCAAAGTCTAACTCCCTTTGAAGCTGCACTATGGCTTCAATTTATAGGAAAGGAGAGGAGGTTATAGCTCCATATAAGAGGGGATAGAATGCTCTTTTGAAGTGATTGAGGTCCATAAACCAAGGGGTAAGCTCCCATAATGGAAGAATGAACATACATGATAGGAGCGGACCTTCTACTAGATATTTTCTTTTATAAGCTTCCAGATTTGACTGCTTTGCTTCTAAATGCTAATTTCTGCCTTCATTTTACCTTTTATAGGGGTCCACACCCTTAATGAAGAAAAATTTCATTTAGCTCCGCATGCTTTAGAACAAAAAGGTGCGGCACCGTAGGCAATGTTAAGAGAAAGTGTGGTACAAGTGTTTTTAAGACTTTTATGAGCTTTTCTCTCAATTTCAAGGCTTGCTTTTAGGAAATTTTATGTTGTAGACTTCTAAGGGAGTACTAAAATTTCATGGTGACAAATTTCAGTGTAACAGTACTTTCCATAATGTGGTTGGAATGTTAAATAGCCTGCACATAGGTATCAATGTGATGAAGGCTTAAAGAGTTGAGACCCTTCATCCATATCATAATGTATATAACTATGAGAGGAAAGTATTACCTTTGTAATATAAAGCTTATACACTTATATTATGAACCAAACATGGTAACATGAGAATGAACACAATTATAAACTATAAGAGGTGACATAATGTTGGTATTAAACGTAAATAAATATATAAATAACAATAACCTTCATTGTCAGGCTATGGAGTGGTTTTGTGTTAGATCAATAACGTAGAAAATACATAGCCTTCAAATCTGTAAAAGTAGACATTCCACAAACAAGGAGAAAGATGAGAAAATTTTTTGTAGGATGTTCATGAATGGATAAGGCAAGTTGAATTCCATGTCGAACCACGTTTGGGTGTCAAACAAAAATTTTCAAATAAAGGAGTAAAGAAAATGTTACTATATGTAAGAGAAATATAGTTGATGTAAGAAATCATTGAGGAGTTGTATCTTTGCAAGAGAAATTTAAGAGACATTATCCTTCTATGGAAAATATTGCATGTATTAGACTTTTATTTAAAAAAAATTGCTATGTATTTTGTAGTTATTTTGTGATTAATTTGGAGGGATGTTACATATCGTATTAGAGAAAAATAGGTTGAATATTTATGGCCTTTCAGTTTATCATGATTTTGTTTTAAAAAAGGAATGCCTATTTTTGCACAGCTTAAGAAGAGGAGTAATAAAAAGGGATAAATGGTGGCAGAGCCATAGTGAAACACTCACATAGGTGAATATTAGATTTGGATATATTTAAGTTAACAAACACAAGTGCCCACACTGGAATTAATGAATATGATGATAGATATGAAGATAATGTTAGTGAGCTGCCTTGTAGGATGTTGCACTAAAAATATGAAAGTTCAAAGGAAGTTGATGGACTAACCTTTTTTTTCAACATATCAGATCACATATCAGTAGTCTATATTTCATGGTCACCCATTCTTCAAGTTATATGATGTAAATTATCCTAGTACGACATTGATTCCATGTAACAACCCAGGTAAGTGTATGATTTTTGCAAAAAAATTCATCGTTTGAGATTTTTTAACCTCATTGATTACTTGTGCTTCTAAGCGCAGTCAATCTAGGATTTTTTCCGTCGAGCTTATAACCCGAAAGCTAGGGTGAAATGTATTACGAAGATCCTAGATGAGTCCTACTATTTTAGTTGAGAATGATGTAAAATTGGTTTGGGAATAATTTAAGCTATTTGGCTTAGTTATTTTATTACAAATCACTTGGTATACTAGATCATAATATTTTGCAGATGGGTTATATATTTTAAGGGTCTATACAAATGTTTGTTTCCCTTCCATGGGTGTAAAATGCAAAATATTATGTAAATGAGGTTTGAAAATAAATTAAATCCCCTAATGTGTAAATTAGTTAATTTCCCTTGAAAAATAAAATAAAATCGTAAGCCATAAAATTAATTAATTGATCTCAATTTAGTGTGTCCTAGGAAAATTGATTCTCCAAGTCGAAAAATTGGTGGGTCTTGAAGGAATAAATTTTTAAAGGTCCTCCACCAAGGGAATATTGTATATTTAAAGACAAAATTGGACCCTTGGTGATCAGAATCTGGATTGGGAGAAAAAAATTTCTAAAAATTCAAAGTGCTCAGACTTACTCCAAACTAGAACGACCGTATTAGTCTCATCGGTAGGAATCTGACACACTCTGTTTTATCAAAAAATGACTCCATATGTGAAATTCAGAGCCTGATGTCTGATTTTCCAAACTAGGGAATTTAAAAAAAAAGGGTCAAATAGGGTCAAAGGGGTCAAATTATTGTTTTCCAATGGCCAGTAGCATGCTGACATGTGTCACTTCATCAGCAACATCAATTTCTGGGCACATGGTAGTTTTTGGTTGGTTTTTCAAGAACCAATAGGATGAGGACATGTGGTTAGCCCAAAGGCCACCACATGCCCCTCCTAAAGGCTGAATTTTGGCTAAGTGTGGTCGATTTACAATTTTATATACGCGGGAATTTTTTTTATATGGTGGCTGGGCAGATTTCGCACTCGAACTTGCAACCTTCCCCAAACCAATGCACAACCTTACCAATATGCCAGTGCCTTATGTCTTAACCATTATGGGTCTTGACATATATTTAAAGTTGAATACGTTGCATAGTGGGGGTTAGGAAGGCAAGCCCCAAAGGGCCAACCCTCATTTGCACAAGACTGTCAGTCTATGACCAGGCGAACAACATTTGATAATGGTGGATTAAAATTTAAACATTGTTTAACTAACCATAAACTAGTTTTAAAGAACGCTAATATGATTTTTTTAAACATGCTTAATGCGTCTAATCTCCACTTAAACAATGATTTCCATTAATTAATATTCAGATTAACACTAAGTGCAGATTAACACTAATTTGCAGGTCCTCCAAAATCAGCATTAGCTCTAGTTTTGTTGGGCTTAAATGGATTTTTTCCAGATTTGGAGGGGTGTCCTAGGCCAAAATTAAGGAAACCATAACTAGATCATATTTCAACCAAATTAGGCTTAGAAAGAGTTTATCCTAGATGATTTGGATGCATTAAGCATGATGGTGTAGGTTTTAGAGGTATAGGAGCACTTATGTAAGTGTTTTTTTCACTTTTAATATTAAATAAGCCCAAGGTCACCAAGAGAGGAGGCCATGTCTACATCACCTAAAGACCATTTGCAAAGCTAGAAGAGGCTACCTAGGGGTTTTTGAGTCTTCTGAATCAAATGGATCATGTTTCAAAGCCATTGGAGCACTGTAGGTGAATGTAATCATAGAATCGACCATTAACCCAACAAGAGCCAAGAAAATTGAAGCAAGTCCATGGAGATGTAGCCCAAGAGGGTGAAACCTATTATCAGCTAATGTGTAATGTGTTTGCTGTGTATTATTTCTTTGCAATTTACTTTTTGTACATATTTTTTTAACAACTAATTAAATTATGAATTTATCGTAAAAAAAAAAAAAGTTGACACATAAACCCTCACACAACTGGATAATTTGAGTCGATCCTAAACACATTTATTTAATACTGATGATGGAGCTAGCATACAAAAACTATTTTACCGTTCTCTAGATGAAGTTGGTATCAGAGCACAGTTTAGCTCATTTTAGCCCTGAGATGGTTTGCCAGGGCTAGCTAGAGAATTACCTATTTCTTTCTAATTTTTGCAAGGAGAATTTAACTTTGTGAAAGATTATGTGTGTAAAGAGAGGGTTAAAATTGAGGACTCAGGTCTCAAATCATAGCAAATAATATTGTTATGCATTACAAGTGTGATGGCAGCTTCGTCAAGCACTGTTTCTATCCATCTTGTTTAGCAAGACTCTTTGATGAAGAGATGTTGTAGAAGATCTACATCATGAGGGATATGGTGCAATGGTTGGTTCAAGATAGGAAGGAGAACACTATACTTTAAGAGCAGTTTATTTCCATGAAGGAGGAGAAGCAAGAGCTTCTTCAAAAGATGCATGGGATGGAGACTCAGATCCATATTGCAAATGGAACGCTTGAAAAGATGCATTCGAGGGAGACCCACATCCATATTGAAAATGAAACTCTAGCCAAGTATGTGCATGAAAAAGAGGTATGAAAATCAAGTTTATCTTCAATTTTGTCTCAAGATGAATGTGTAGGTGCTTTTGAAAGACATACTAGAGGAATAGGGTCCAAATTATTGATGAAAATGGGCTATAAAGGTAAAGTATTATGAAAACATGTAGAAGTGAGCGACCTGTTGCAATGAATCCAACACAACTCATTTCGTCAAAAATCGAGTTCGGATGAGGAAGTTATGGTTTTTGATCGGCTTTCATAAAATGCAAATATTTTTAAAAATATTGCAGAACAGGTACAACTAATGACATGGTAGTCCAATCAGCATGCAGAGAATATTATGCAACTTTTATTCCAATGGGACTGTGACAAGTGGCACTATGAGATACTCCAGTTTGGTTTGTCAACGTCCAAATTGCCCAATGTCCTCCAAGATTGAATGTGGGTTCATGAAATTTTATGTGCTGGAAATTATTTTTTAAAATATATTAAAGTTTGTTAGTATATATGTTATATTAATATTTTATATGGTTTTATTTAATCATATATTATGTTATGTTAATTATATATATTAATATTATATTATTAACTTTAAAATTTTAATTAATATTTAATTTCCACATATAATTGTTTTAATTAAAAACCTTTGGTTTGGAACATAATGTTGGCATGTTATTCAATATGATGGGTATTAAATTATTGGAGGCATATTAAAAATATGTTCTAGTGGGAACATAATTATATAAGGAGGCATTATAAAGTTTCGTCTTATATTAATCCAAACCTTATTGTATTAAATTAAGGAGGTATAAGTTTGAGCAAAAGCAACGTAATGAGGGGTGAGGTCGGGTTTCGACCTCGTGACCCCCCCCTCTCCATTGCATAATTCCACCAATCTGCCATGACATCAAGCCTTTAAATATATGTGCATCAGCCTTTATTTAAATGCATAGTGCAGATCTTAGGGCAGAGGAACTGAGCGGGTCAACCCTCCTCCTCACGTGACCCTCTCATGTGCCCACGTCTTAAGAACCTATATAAGTGCGGATTAGTGCACATATAATGCATAGTTAAGAATGTGCACTTAATGCACAGTTAAGAATGGTTAAAGACTTAACTAATATTCATTTAAGTTGGTGTATTTTTAACAGATTCCCCAATTTCAACAGACTTTCCAAATTTGGTGGAGCTAACTCGCAGTTTTCCAGATTTAGAGGTAGAATGTAGGGAAAAATTTAACGAGGCCTATCTTGGTAGATTAGCGACAAATTTTTGCTCAAGGATAGTAATTATTAGTATATTTTCATGCTATAAATCCATTGGAACAACTTACAGAGGAAATGGATCTCATCTACAGGCTTTTTTTGTCACTTCAAGAGTTTTGAAGCGGAAGGCCACCATGAGGGAAGGTCATGCCCAGATCAGCTGAAGGACAATCTCAGTGAATGAATAGTCAATTTTTGATGTATTTGACGCTTTGAACATAGTGGTACATGTTTTATAGGCATTGGATCATATCTTAAGGTAATGTTTTCACTTTGGATATTAAACAATCCCATGGGCACCAAGATGGGAGGTCAAGCCTAAAGGAGATGGTAACCAAATTCAGAGATTGAATAGTCATTTCTGGGGTTTTCATGTTCTTTGAAGTTAATGTAACATTCATAAAATCCATTATATCATCAAAAATGCTTGTAACCATACATTTGAATCATGATCTCAAGAGGGCCTAGCTAGTTAAAGCAGGTCCATAGAGATGTAGCCTAGGAGGGGTGAACTCCATCATCATCCATTGTGTTAGCTAATTGATGTGAGTTATTTTACTGAATTTAATTTGAAGTATATTAGTTTTTAATTTTTAATTAAATCATAATTTGATAATTAAAAACACATGAAACATGACAACAAAACCCTTCACAAATGGTTAAATTGAGCCAATCCATAAACACATTTTAATATTGATGAGGGAGCTTGCATAGCAATAAAAAAATTTCCCATACTCAAATCAATTTCATACCAAAGGAAATTTTTAATGCATTTTATCCAAGGTTACCCAATTCTTCTATAGATATTGGTTCTATCGCTATTGGTTGTTGAATTTGTGCAAGGATAATTTAATAGTTTTCCAAGTTTATGTGTGAAGGAGAAGGTCAAGATTGAAATCTAAAATCTCAAAACAAAACAAAGAATATTTGTATGCATTTCATGTGTGATGGAAACTTCATTAAGTTATTTTTCAAGTCAATATTCCTTATCAAAAATCTTTGATAAATATATGTTGAAGAAGCTCTACATCATCATTGATATGGTGCAAGAGAAGTATGAAGATAAGAACATTAAAATTCAAGAGCACTTGATTTACATGAAGGAGGAGAAGAAATAGATTCTTGAAAATATGCATGAGATGGAGACTCAACTCCATGTTGCAAAGGAATCCTTAGCGAATCATGTGCTTGAAAAATAGTTATGCAGTTCAAGTTTATCTTCAATTTAGTCTCAACATGAATGTGTAGGTTATTTTGAAAGACACACTAGAGGAATAAGGTCCAAATTATTGATGAATATGGGCTATGAAGGTAAAGGATTGGGAAAACATGCACAAGGAATAGTTGAGGCAATTATTGTTGACGAAAGGCCTAAGTATTTGGGTCTTGGTTATGGACAACATGATGGAGAAGGATCTAAATCCAAGGAGACACATGAAGTTTTTATAAGAAGGACTTTCATTTCATGTTCATTACCTCAAGCTTGTGAATATTGTGTTCATGAGGAATGCAAAAGTTTTACACCCACTATACAAGAAGGCACTAATAATCATGCATCTAATGAGAATGGAGAACAAGAGCGTGTTGAAATCTCTATAATCATTGAATGCATTGTTTTCATTCCAAATATAGCCACTACATCATCAGATTCACCTCCTCAAGAAGGCGACAAAGGTGAATGTTCAAAGTATAAATATGATTTCAATCAAGTTTCTTTTGATTATGATAAACATGGAAAATTCTCACATAATATTTGGAGAAAATTTTCATGTTTCTTTTGTGTTTTGGATAACCATAATGTTTCAAGGTGTTGGAAGGATATAGCCATGCACAAGAAACTTTTAAAGAAAAGGAAGCAGAAATCCAAAGACAAAGAAAACTGTGTTAAAAATAATATGCAATTGCCTTGCACTCATTTCCATAAGCAAGGTCATCTTGTAGACAAGTGTTGGGCTTTGTATCCGACAAGTCATTGACGACATTTGAAGAAGGTGTAGAAAGAGAATGGAAAGAATGGAAAAGAAGTTTTGATAATTGATGTGGATCATGATGATTCACATGATGATGATGTGTCGCTGAAAGAAGCACTATTGAAATCGTTTTCTAAGAGATGGTTAGATTTCTTATCCAATTAAGGTTTTTCATGTCTTTTGTTGTTGATGCATTTCCTTGCCAATGGAATGAATGTTGCATGTTTACACTAGGAAGGTGATTGAAAGTGGAGTATGTTGACTCACTATATTGCAATAATTTTTTTTTCATTTTAGCTTTAAGTACATGCCAATATGAATGAATTTTGTGTACTTATGATTGTACTTGTGAGCAAGTTGAATAATTGTATACATGCATGATATTTTGTGTATATGAACAATGGAATTTTGATGGTTTCATTGTGCTTCAACATGCATGAGTAATTGACTTGTGTTGGTCAATTGCTTTGTTCAACATGTATGTTGCCAACTTGAGAATGTTGATCATCTGGACATGCATGAGTTTCGACTTGTCATTGGTTGATTGAATTTTTCATGCACATTGCATGTGATATCGACTTGGAAGAGTTGATTTTGTCTACATATATGAGAATGAGATGTTGACGAAGTGTTCCATGAGATGTTAAATTATTATTTTTGGGGAAAAGAAACGTCAAGTTATTATACATGCTTATGCTTGACTTGGGGGTCAGTTGTTTGAAGAGGCATAATTTTGTCGACTTGTGTTTGGTCGATGAATTTTGACACCAATATGTGAGAGTACATGGCGATGTTCACATGATGTGAAATTAGTTGCTTTGAAGGAGTAAGAGGATATGTCATCAAGTTTTTCTTGCATGATGTGTTGTTTGTGTCAATATGTCAAGAAAAAGGTTGCAGCCATTGTAGAAAATGGTATCTATTGATGCCAAGAAGAGAAGGGGATGGTGAATGCATTCTTCGAGATGTGGAATTTGGAATCGTGCAGGTAAAAGAATGTTCATTTCTTTGCTTGTTTTTACTGATGTTGGAATTTATTTGTTGTATTTCACTCATTGCGAAAATGAGGAACATGGTTCTCAGTGGGAAGGCACCGAGGAATCGATTTTGTACAAAAAAGTGTTATATCAACAAGAAGCCAACAAGTTTTGGATTAGATCAGCAGCAAAATGAGAACAATGGTTAAAGAGCCAAGCCATTCGCAAGGTAGGGCAAGGCATGTTAGTGGACAAGAGGTTGTCAAAGTGATTTATTCAAGTAGAATCGAGATGATAGAACTTGGGAAATAGAATAGTGTTCAACACTCATGAGATAACTAGCTTTTATGGGTCCAAAAGCATGTCAGTGGGAAGGAGTGATCAGAATCTGGATAAGGGGCCAAAAATTAGCTCAAAAATGAAAATGCTCAGAATGGAACCAAACTAGAACGAAAGAATTCGGCCCATTGTATGAAATCCAATGGAACTTGTTTTTTTGAAAATCGAGTTCGGATGAGGAAGTTATGGTATGTTGATCATCGTTTAGAACAAAGATTTTTTTTTTAAATATTATAGAATAGATACAACTGATGACATGACAGTCCAATAAGAATTCAGAGAATCTTCTTTAGTTTTTAGTCCAATGGTACTGTGACAAGTGTCACTTCGAGATTCACCAATTTGGTTTGTGAAGGTACGAATTTCCCAATGTCCTCCAAGGTTGAATGTGGGTTCATGAAATTTTATGTGCTAGAATTCTTTTTTTTTAAATATATTAAATTTTCTCAATGTTTATATATATATATATATATATATATATATATAATACTAATATTTTTTGTGGTTTTAACTAATCATATATTATATCATGTTAATTATATATATTAATATTATATTATTAAATTTAAAACTTTAATTAATATTTAATTTCCACATATAATTGTTTTAATTCAAAACCTTTGGTTTCAAACATAACATTGGCATGCGATTCAATATTGTGGGTATTAAATTATTGGAGCCATATTAAAACTATACTATGGTGGCATCGTAATTTCTACATGGAGGCATTATAAAGTTTCAGATTATATTAATCCAAACCTTATTGTATTACATTGCGGAGGTATAAGTTTGAACAGGTATAAGTTTGAGAAAAACAAACGTAATGAGGGGCGAGGTCAGGGTTCGACACCATGACATCCTCCTCTCCACTGTGTACTTCCACCAATGGTCCATGACAACAGGCCTTGAAATATATGTGCACCAACATGTCTTTAAATACATAGTGAGGATCTGAGGGCGGAGGAATGGACTGGGCCATCCCTCCTCCTCACGTGACCCTCTCCTATGCCGAGGTCTTAAGCCTCGATCTAAGTGCAAATTAGTGTGCACTTAATGCAGAGTTGGGCACAGTTAATGAATTAATTAATATGCAGTTAAGTTGGTGGATTTTAATGGATTCTCCAATTTCAACAGACTTGCCAAATTTGGCAGAGCTAACTAAAGTTTTCCAGATTTAGAAGTAGAATCTAGGGAAAACGTTAACGAGTCCTAGCTTGGTCAATTTTTTTCTCAAGGATAGTAATTATTACCATATTAGCATGCTATGAACCCATTGAAATAGGTTTCATAAGTAATGGATATCATCTACAAGTCTATTTTGTCACTTGAATAATTTTGAAGTCGAGGACCACCAGGAGGGAAGGTCATGCCTTGATCAGCTGAAGGCCAATTTCAGTGAATGAATAGTCAATTTTTGATGTATTTGATGATCTGAACATGGTGGTATATTTTTTAGAGGTCTTGGCACACATATTACAGTGATTGTGTCACTTTTGAGATTAAACAATCCCATGGACACGAAGATGGGAGGTCAAGCCTAGAGGAGATAGTAACCCAATTTAGATATTGAATAGTCATTTTTGGGGTTTTCATGTCTTTTGAAGCCAATTGAATAGCCAAAAAGTAAATTGGAGCAGAAAATATGCTTTTAACCATACATTTCACTCATGATCCCAAGAGGGCCTACCTAGTTAAAGCAGGTCCATGGAGATGTAGCCTAGGAGGGGTGAAATCCATCAGCATCCATTGTGTTATGTGATTGTTGTGAGTTATTTTACTTCATTTCACTTACTATATATGAGTTTTTAATTGTTAATTATATCATAATTTAATCATAAAAACACATGAAACTTGACAATAAACCCCTTCAAAAATGGATAAATTGAGTTGATCCTTAAACACATTTTTAATACTGATGATGGAGCTTGCATATCAATAACAATTTTTTCCATATTGAGATCAACAAGGCATAGTTGAGCCAATTGTTTTTGAGGAAAGGCCTAGGTTTTTGGGTCTTGGTTTTGGAAAACATGGTGGAGAATGATCCAAAGCCAAGGAGGAAGATGAAGGTATTCCAAAAAGGACTTTAATTACATTTTTATTACCTCAAGCTTGGGAAGTTTGTGTTCATGAGGAATGAAAAATGTTTACACCCACTTTGCAAGAAGATGCTCATAAGCATGCAGGTATTGGAAATGGAAGACAAGAGAATGTTAAAAGCTTTAAATTCATTGAAGCCATTGTTGGTATTCCAAAGAGAGCCAGTACCTCATCAAATTCACCTCCTCAGGAAGGAAACAAAGGTGAATGTGAAAGGTATAAATCAACTTTTAATCAGGTTTTTCTTTATTATGATAAACATGGAAAATGTGCACATAAGTTTTGGAGAAAGTTTACATGTTCCTTTTGTGGTTTGAATAATCATACTGTTTCGAGGTGTTCAAAGAATATAGCCATACACAGGAAAATTTATAAACAAAGGAGACAGAAAGCCAAAGGTCTAATGGACAATGCAAACCACGTTGAGAAGATGATGCAATTTTTTCACTCATTTCCATAAGCAGGGTCATCTTGTAGAAAAGTGTTATAATTTGTATCCAACAAATCATCCACAACATTTCAAGAAGGTGAAGATATAGATTGACAAGAATGGAAAAGAGGATTCCATAATTTATGTGGGTTAGGATGATTCACATGATGAAGTGAAACTAAAAGAAGAGCCATTGAAATTCTTTGGAAAGAGATGGCTAGATTTCTTAACCAATTAAGGCCTTGCATTTCTTTTGATGATTGATGAAAAATATTGCCTTATTGATGCATTTCTTTTCTCCTGAAAGTATGTTTCATATTACATGAAGCAAGATGTTGGAAAAATGGAGTTATGTTGACTCACTATTATTGTAGCAAAATTAGTCATTTCAGCTCTTTAAGTACTTTGACATGCCAATGGGATTTATGTACATGTGATTGTACTTGCGAGAGAGTTGAGCATTGTATACATGAATGAGTGTTTGCGTGTGAACAATAGAATTTCTAATAGTTTCATTATTCTTGAACATGCATGAGTGATTGACTTGTGTTTGTCGATTTCTTTTTCTATCATGTACCTATGTCAAATTTAGAGTGTTGATCATTTGTATATGCATGAGTGTTGACTTGTGTTGGTAGATTTATTGTTACATGTATGTCTTATCATCTTGGAAGAGTTGATTTTTTCTCCAAGGATGAGTGGGAGATGTTAATGAATTGTTTCATGAGATGTGAAATTCTTGTTGATTTGGGAAAATAATCGTGAGGTTGTTGTATATGCTTTTGCTTGACTTGAGAGTCAGTTGTTTGAATAGGCGTGTTTTTTCAACATGTCTTTGGTCGATGAGTTTGTACACCAAGATGTAAGAGAACCTGGTGATGTTCACAAGATGTGACATTTTCTACTTTGAATTAGAAAAAGGAAGAGGTAGGCAAGTTGTATTTCTTACAGGATGTGTTTCAAGTTAATTGTTTTTTATTGTGACAACATGTCTAAGGATTTTGGAAGGTCCACTCTTGAGTGAGAGGCTCATGATTAGCCTTCATTCTCAAGTCATGGCATGATCAACATGTCAATACTGGAGGATGATGGAAGAAAAAAGAGGAAATTGGAAAAGATGCCAAACCTTTGCAGCCAAAAAAACATCCATTGCAGACCATTTGATGTGTTGACACCAAGAAGCGAAAGAGATGGAAAATGCATTCTTCCAGATATGGAATTTGGAAATGTGGAGGAAACAAGAATGGTAATTTATTTTCTTTTTATTATTGATATTGGAACTCATTGTTGTATTTCACTCAGATGGGATTAACTTGGAAAAGTGGTTTCCAAGGAGAATCTTGCATCAAATGCATGTGTATGCAAAGGAGGAACATGATTATCTGTGGGAAGACCATCAGTTAGATTTCCAAGAACCGAGTTATCACTTTGGCACAACAAGGTGTTTTATCACTCAACAAGAAGCAAACAAGTGTTGGATTAAGCCAGCAGTGAAAGAGAACATTGGTTGAAGTGCCAAGCCTTTATTAAGGCAAGGCATGCCAGTGAACCCAAAGTGGTTGTCATGGAGATTTTTCCAAGTAGAATCAAGTTGGTAGAACTTGGGAAAGATAAGAGTATTCAACTCTTATCAGATAACGAACTTTTATGTGGCCAAAATCTTGTCAGTGGGAAGGATGGATCAGAATTTGGATTGGGGACAAAAATTTGCAAAAAAAATATAATTTCTCAAAGTCACTCCAAACTAGAATGAACGGATAACTCTCATCACCAGAAATGTGGCACACTTCAGTTCATTGAAAACCGAATTTGTATGCGAAAGTGAGAGCCTGTTGTCCACTTTGCCAAACATCTTGATTTATGAAAAAAGGGTAAAGCAGGGTCAAAGGGGTAAAATGTATGGATTTCCATCGGCCAATAGAATGTTGAAAAGTGTCAATTTGTGAGTGGCCCAAATATTTGGGAACATGGAAGTTTTTGGTTGGTTTTTGAAGAACCAAAGGGATGCAGACACGTGGTTAGCCCGAAGGTCGTGACGTGTCCCTCCCAAAGGCCATGTTTTGGCTAAGTGTTGTCGAATTCCAATTTTACATAGTTGGGAAATTTTTTATATGGTAGCTGGGAAGAGGTCAAGCTTGACCCCGCGACCTCCCCCACATGAACACACAACCTTACCACTATTCTCGTGCCTTAAGTCTTAACCACTATGGGTATTGACATATATTTATAGTTGAATACATTTCATAACGGGGTTAAGAGGGTCGGCCATGGGTCACATAATACCATCGGCTTGTGACCAGGTGGATAACATTTTCTAATGGCAGATTAAACTTTAAACATGGTTTAATTAACCATAAAACAATTTTAAATAACATTAATCTGATTTTTTATTAAACATGCTTAACGCACCTAACCTCCACTTAAAAAACACTTTCCATTAATTAATATTTAAATTAACACTAAGTGTGGACTATCACTAATTGGTAGATCTACTAAATTCATTTTTAGCTTCAATTTTTTTGGGCTTAATTGAATTTTCTCCAGATTTGGAGGGGTTTCCTATGCCAAAAGTGAGGAAACCATAACTGGAGATTATTTCGACCAAATTAGGCTCAGAAAGAGTCAATATTAGATGATTTGGATGCTCTAAGGATGATGGTGTAGGTTGTAGAAGTAGAGGAGCACTTAAATAAGTGTTTTTTTTTCACTTTGAAGGTTATAGAAGCCTATAGCCACCACGAGAGGAGGTCATGTCTAGATCACCTGAAGAACATTTGCAGAGCAATAAGAGGCTACCTAGGGGTTTTTGAGTCTTCTGAATCCAATGGAGCAAGTTACAAATCCATTGGAGTATTATTGGTTCTTGTAACCATATAATTGACCATAAATCAAAAGAGGGACAATCCAATTGAAGCAGGTCCATGGAGATGTAGCCTAGGAGGGGTAAACTTTGTTATTAGCTACTGTGTAATGTGTTTGTTGTGTATTATTTATCTTCAATTTACTTGTTGTACATGTGCTTTTAGAAAATAATTAACTTATGAATTTCTCATAAAAAACACAAAACTTGACACATAAACCCTCACATAACTATCTAATTTGAGACAATCCTAAATAGATTTATTTAATACTAATGAGGGAGCTAGCACAAAAAAAATAGTTTGCCCATATTCAAATCACTTGGGCCGTAGTGGTTTAGTAAAACTAAAATTTTTGAGGAAATTAGCTCAAAATAGTTAATTTTGAGCTAATTAATTTGGATTTAAGTCACAATTTTTGAATTTACTCAAAAATAAAAAAATCAAGGGCGAAGGTGATTATGTCTCTTGGGTGCATGGAACTATTAAGGGAGGAGGATATGCCTGTGAAGGAGGATATCCGAACATACGTTGGTTCTATGATGAGGAGGAGAGATTTGGGTCACAGTCGAGAGGTTATACGTGTATTTGGGTTGGTTAAGATCAACCTGCGAGACGTCTGCAAGATTTGGGGGTCAGAGAGTTAGGTCTCAATCGAGAATATATGAGATGAGTCAGGTTTGTCAATTGTATAGTCCTTTCAATGGATTCTCAATGTTTCATTCTATGAAGACTCTCTCTGTCTATGTGATAGCCTCTTGACGGTGAATCAAGACCTCCGATGGAAAGATACGGGCCCTCAAAATTGCAGAGTCTCCAAATTTAGTGGGGAAGTGTAAAATTCCATGGGAAAAGGTAGTGAAGGAGGAAGCGAGAGGAGGGAATAGATGAACGACCTAGAAAAAAGGTCGGCAGAAGGAAAAATTCAAGGCATTCACATGGGTTCCTAGACAGTTGGGGTGTAAGCCTCAGGCCCACCATGTTGCAGATGCAGCCCTCACGCACATTCTGGAAATAATGTCTCAAGGGAGGAATATTATTTCCAAGTGGGAGGAAGTGCTTACCAATCAATATGAGGAGGAGGGAGTAATTCCAAAATTAGAAATGAGAGTGCTTGACTTGAGAAACACCAAAGGAAAAGTTTCCAATATCATCAAACTCTGCAATTATATTGGCGAATGAAAAACTTGGTTGAAAAATCCATCATGTACACCACTGAGTTCCTGCAACTAGATCCTAAAGTGCAAGAAATTCAAAAGAATTTGTAGTTATTGCAATTCCAAGACTAGTGACAGAGTTCCCAACTGAATAGAATTGAGAAGCTCCTGAAGAATCCGTAGTGATCAACGATTCCCAGGTCAAGTGCTAAAGACCTGACGTTGGTTGACTCCTTAGAAGGCTGAGTTGGTTGCAATATTGTTGCCTTTACTATTTATGTTAATATATGTTTATTTTTTTGTTGTTTCATTATGTAAGTAGTAGTCTTGTGTCTAGTTTGTCAAACTATGTCAATGTCATGAACATCATGGCTTTAAAAGCTGAGTATGCTAGACTGATTTTTATTATTATTTTGGATGGCCAAAAAATCCTTCCAATGGCCAATAGATCTGGCTTCCTAGAAGGGAATATTGATGCCATGGAAGAGATTATTTCAAGCAATCTTCCCTTTTGAAAATGAATTAAAAAAAAAGGTACTACTCATCTTAAAAAAAAAATAAAATTAAAGGGCCAAGATTAAAAGATCTTGAAGTGTTTATGAATGACCAAGAATATTTTGACAAGGATCAAGGAAACTAGCCATTATTTTTCCACTTGGAGGATTTATCTATAAATCATAGAGTCATTTGAGTCACTAGTCTTAATGAAAAGGATAAACATTATAAATAATTGATCTCTAGCTAGAATTGTTGCTGAAGCATTATGTAAACTATTGTCTTGCTAAGAACTATTTTTCTACCATAATAAAAAAATTTGGGGTGCAACTAGAGGTGTTCTTGTTTCTTTGATCTATGGTATGTTTTGACTACAAGCTTCCTATGTGCTTCTTTATGGTTCTTATTTTGATATAATACATTGTGTTTGAAGTTACCCAATCCCTGGTCTCCAAGTTCAAAAACTGCGGGAAAGGGTTACTTTTCTTGTATCTCTAGTTTTTTGTGGTGGATTTAATATTCGCTTGGGCTATAGAGATCACTAGTTTTTCTAAAGTGTTTTATCCATTCTTTCAACTTGAAAAATATTATAAAATTATTTTATCAAAATCCATTTAAAAAAATCCATGTATATTTTGTTAATTTAAACTTAAATTTATTTTTATATCTTGGGTTGTCGTTTTAGATCTGTCTTTTTATATATTGGGGTTTTGGTTCTTGTATTTTTATTTTTGCAAGTTGAATCAAGGACTCATTTGGAAGAGGAGCAAGATCGAGACCCTTGAGGTTAAGATCTAGCCTATTGAATTTTTTTTACCAATTTCCCACGACAAATGTTTTGAAAATCAAAGGATTTGAAGGATTAAAAAGGTTCGGATTGATGGTTTCAGAGTTTAAGGGTTTCTAGCCCTTTATTTACCTAATCCAGGCCTAGCCTTTCACTTTTTTGGTCGTTTTCACCCCTCCTTTCCCTCTACGTCTTGATTTACATTTTCTATAGTCCTTGTCATAGGGTTTAGAGGCCTCAGCCTCGCTCCTCCTCCACTCCTAAAGCTTCCCTCTCCTCTCGGCCTCCTCCCTTGTCTCTCCCTCCTCCTCCTCCTCCTTGGTTGTAACCCTATTAGGGCTTGGTGCTCCCTTATGTAAATAATCTAGGCCATATCCCTAGAACCATTTTTTACCCAACTCTAGCCTCATTTTCCAAAGCATTGGCCTTTTGAGGGCATATCCCTCCTCCTTGTGGCCCGATTTATCCTTCTAGGCATTTAATCCATGCAAATTCTTCTCCCATGAACTTGATCTCCATTTAGTTTCCTCTTTTGCCCCATATTTAACCTGAAAACATAATCTCAAGTTTTACGATGGAATAAATGAAATATTTGTAAGAATAAGGTCTCAAAGTGCATATATAGCAAGCAGAAACATGATACCAAATATTCAATGAATTTCAACAGTGGAGTCTTCAGGGCCTTTGGCCTAGGGTTTTATCTCTAAACCCTTATTTCTACAATTTTATTACAACATGGAAAACACAAATAATTAGGCCCTAAAATGAAATTATATATGGTCAAAACTCTTCAAAATTGCAAAATTTTCATCTTCACAATTTTTGGCTACTTGACCAATGCTAGATTTATCTAGATATGATATTTTAGCATGATGGAAGTTTCTATATAATGATAAAAAACTAGATCTGATCATTTTTTAATCACATCCTAACTAACGTCTAAAAAAATCATTTTTTTTAGATTTTCAGGAAAACTTACTATTTTTAGACATTTTGGGGGTCATATTTAGTATTATTAGCTTGTTTATCTGTTATTAATTTAATATTTTCATAAGATTATCAATTCTAAAAATTGTTGAAGAACACTCTTAAAGCCCTAAAATTGGAATTTTTAAATTTTGTTACAATTTTGCCATTTTTTGAAATGTTGGTTATGTATTTATGGAAAATTTCATCTTTATGATCTATCACTATTTCACTTTTGAAGTTAGTGTATCAGATCTGAAATTTTCTGACTCAAGCCCTAAAAACCCTAAAAATTGATATGTTCTCAAGTTTGACAATTTTTACTATTTTTATGCAATTTTGGGCATTGGTGCTGAAATCACTCACTTCTGATCCATGGGTTCACTTACTACTGCAATTTATATTTCAGATATGAAATTTTGCTGCATAATACATCTTAAAAGGGCTAACATACATTTTTAAGTAAATCAAACTAATTTGGAAAAATTGACATATATTTCTGATCATGGGAAAATATAAGAATTATTTGTTTATCAATGATCAAGTCTAAATTTTATGAATATATATTGTTGATATAAACTATCGTAAATATGAAATTAGCTAGATCTTTTTTATCACATGGTTTGGCATAACATTTGTGTAACTAGTGAATAGAATTGATTACTTGAATCTTATTTTGTTTAATATTGCAACATAACATTGTTAAGTACTCTTAAGATAAATATCACACAAGTACTTAAGTAGCTTAACATATCTTAATTCAAAATAGAAATCTCACTCATAATCTCTTGCACTGGCATTATAGCATCTAGACTTGTATTAATAATTTACCTCTTGGCATAGGCTAGGATGATAGAGACAATAGGTCAGTCATTCTTATCTAGCTTGAGGGCCATTAGAAAAACTTCGGTGGTTAACAGGGTGACCCTGCAATCGTCAGAGCCACAACCTCGATAGCACTATCGAGATTTTTTTTCCTCAATTATTAGCTAAACTATATAACATCTGTCAATTTTTCTATCTTTGATAGAATTTGGTTCTTTCTTTCTAATTTACTTTAATTCTCTTGAATTGATTGTAGTTTGATGCATTATAATTTTATCCTATGTATCCCAACCATTAAAGATTCCTGACCAAAAAAATTTAATTACCCAGGAAAAATAAATAAAGGATTATAATACTAGTTGAGGGTGCATTTTACCCATACCGATTCAAAGGGAAATTCCAGAACATGAATTCAATTCCTATAACACCTAAGTGTTGTTATCAATTTTGTATTGAAATCTCAAATCCCCACTTGAATATTCACATCAATTCATACTCAAATGAACTTGTAACCCCTCTTTAACTGCAACTCACGTCCACTTATCATGTAAATATGGAGGATTCAAGGACGCCTCTCTTTGGTATGTGTTCCTACTCATAACACTCAAGCACATCGGTGCCACATCCTCATCACATGGGCACAAAGGGTCTTTATATCTGTGAATGGTGGGATGTTGTCAGAATGATCCAATGATGCTAGTTGTTTACCCCAAATCCAAACTCCATTAAAACCCCATTCTTCTGTCACATGACTACTTTAGTGTTACCTTATTCCTATGTCACTTTTCTCCTTTCGATTTAGTCAACCATTCCTAGGTGCATGGTTTTCCTTCTACATTTATGTGCGACCTTTTTAAAGAGAACATTAAAATATTTTTACTTGTTGGTTGTGTGTCCCATGACTAATTCTTCGCTTGGGCTCATGCTATGGTGATGACTAGTGTTGTCAAGCTGAATAGTTGGGTAGTGAAATATTATAAGTCATTTTCCTTTTTCTAGTTAAGTGCCAATCTTCAGTTTGGTTGCCTACTAACCCGACTCACACAAAAGGTAACGATTTTATTCCTATTTTCATTTCGTTTAGGTTTGACATTTTCTGCTAGGTTAAAATTTTAATGTCCAACTCAGGAAATTTCATGAGCTCTTCATACCAATGGTGGCTAACTCTAGTTCTGAGCCTCTTTCCAACATGACTCAGGTTTCCTACCCTCATATTAGATATACGGTCATCATATCTCTTTTTCCTCCCCTGCTACTTCTTCTTTGCTGTATGGATTTCCATTTTGATCAAAATGATAATTGTTTCAATATTCCCAGGGAAGAGAGACATAATTACCTTGATAGGATGAATACCTCATAAACATGGTTTATTTTATAGAAGTGAGGAATAACCTGTTACTGAGTTTTATAATCACCCAACGTTTCAGACTATCTAAGTAAGTCCATCATCAGGGGTAGACATCCAAAGTTCTTTGAAAAGAAGAGAAAATAGGGAAAAAGAATAGAGGTATAAATAGTGAATGATGAGGAGTTCATGAAAGGTCGGCTTATTTTTTGCTGAGAGACAACTATTGAAATATTCAATTCATTTTATTATTTATTTATTTATTTATTATTATTATTATTATTATTATTTTTAATTAATAAACTAGATTATGTGTTTAAAGTAACCTATATAATTCAAACCCCGGATGCGGGTGCAAGTGTAGTTAATGGGGGTGATTAGATGCAAGGCAATGGGACGAGAGGCCACATGCCATCCCTCATGGAACCTTTGAGCCCACCTGACCGCAGTTAATACCCCCGCCTGCTCTTTATGGCATTTGATATGGAGACGATTCTCAATACATAAGTTGAAGTTCGAGGCAGCTTCGACTGCTGCAACAGCATTTCACATCGGATTTACAGGCCTGGTCATTCAATGCGGAGGTTTGATTGTTGCAGGAACAGGTTGTTATATGCTATGGCTCTGCTCGCCCCTACGCCGATGAATTCGTGGTGTAATTCTGTTCAGGACAGAGCCAGAGAGCGCACCACCACTGGGAAGCACAGTCGCCATACCTGTTGCTTGGAGCCCGCTGATAGTCTCCACATTTCTATAGCAGGCTCTTGCTTGTCTGCAACGGTGGTTCTGGGCACTCCACCTGTGTCAAACCCTGTCAATACTCAGTCGCTTCAGAGCTCCAGCTCCTTTACAGCTGCAAAAATTCCAAGGCTATGACAGAGGATGCGGTGCAAGAGGGGGTCTTCTCGTTCGGCCAGAAGGCATTCGCCCTCCAATTCTACTTCCCCGTCAGATACCTCCGCGCCCTCAGGCAGCCTCCCACGCCTCTTCCGTGGTTGCTTGCTCCGCTCAGGCCGCAGGCTTGACTCGCCTTCAGGTGATGTGCTACCTGCTCAGTCGCATACAGCCCTCTTCTCGTTCGATTGTGCACTCAACAGACCAAGAGTAACTGTGGCCATCTCTGTTGTCTTCCTGGAGGAGCCCCTGCCTGAGAATCCGCCGGAAGAGCAGGCTCCTGTCGACGGCGCACATTTGGAAACGGTGCATCAGGACTCGAGGGGACAGCCTAGCGTGACCAGGGAGATTTTACAGGAGGACTCAGGACGCGTTCACGCAAATGTCACAGAAACTCCCTCAGTTGTCCACTTCAACGCAGAACTCTCCCATGCGCAAGGCGAACCAGAAGAATACGGATGCAGGATCGAGGAGGTTGCTCCTGATGAGTAACTCGGCCCTATTTTCTTGTCTGTTTTGTTTTTTCTCTGCCCTCTCTGAGGGAGTGTTTTGTTGTTTTAATGTTTCCTTCAACTCTGGTCCAATTTTTGTCAATGACCAATCTCAGTCTTTACAGTAGTCCAGTTTTGTTATGGTCCAGTGTTACAGCTATATAATGTCTATGTTCCTAGTTTTAAGTCAAAGACATTCCAGTCCGATCCCTTGCGTGGGATTTTTTCCTTAGGCTGGTTTCCCTCTAGCAGGGCAGCCAAAAACTTGTCTCTGTCAGTTCAAATTGCCTCCTCGTAGGCACTGTCATGGCCTTAGCCAGATGTACTATATTTTTCACTGTTAATAGATTACTCTAACTTAGAAAAAAAAAAAACCTATATAATTCAAAAATCAATAATTTAAATTGTTTAATTTAATAAGCTTTTTGTTAAAATAGAAATCATAATTAGGTTGAAAAATAAAACCTTGGTTAATTAGTTAGTAGAAATGCTCTAAAAGTTTAGAAGATATATTAAATTAATACATATAATTTAATGAATTATTAATTTGTTTAATTTAATATGTCTAATTAAATTATATAGTGTGTAAAAATTATTTAATTCGATAGGTCTATTATTCAATTATATAATTGTTGTATAGTATCTAAAATTGTTTTTATTTATTAATTTATTGACTTATTTTGATTTATTTTATTTTATCTATTTATTTTATTTATTTATTTATTATTATTATTATTATTATTTATTTATTTTATTTTATTAAATAATATATTTAATTTGTTGTATTTATATATTTGTAATTGATTATTATTATTATTATTATTGGTACATTTATTTATTTTTTTATATTTTTAATAAGAGAGACATGACGAATTTGTGCCGAGTTTATTTTGGTTTTTAGAATTTTAATGTTTTGAGAAGTTTTGATGTATTAAGGGTTTCCAAGAAAGACAAGAGGTTTTTGATGTATTAATGGTTTATTTTTCATGATTATGGACCATTGTTGATTTTAAGCTCTTTATTCTAGTGACAAGTGTAATAATACTCCTATATTATTTTGGGTTAATCTATAGGCATAGAATCAGAATTTCAGTTTTCTTGCTCACCTTGTATGAATCTGTGTTTCTCATTAAACTAATAACACAACCCTCTATAGGTTGGTTCAACACTTGCTGCTATCGTGATAAGCGATTGTTTGATATTTTAATGGCCCTAAAGTTAGCGTATCTAATTAATTTTTCCAGGTTGTTCCATTAGGAGGGAAAATTTTCTAATTATAAATCTTACTATTTTAGAATCTCCTCCTCACAGACTATTCATTGAGGTTGTTGCTATATAACTCAGATGAGTCTATGTTTATAACTTTTCTATTTTTTTCTGTTGGAACAGTGGATAGATTAGAACAACGAACTCTTAAGATTTTTCCATTATGAAGTATATTATTGTTTCTTACCATTAGTAATTTTCTTCTCAAGTTATGAATTATAGATAATTTCCTTCTTCACTTTTCATGCCATTTTCATTATTATTCAATTTACTCCAAGAAGGACGAGTATGTTTTAAGTATAATTCCCTCACCAGCTTATGATTCATTATTTATTTGTTTTCATGAACAACTTAATATATGTTGTAATAGAGGATATATATATATATATATACAATTGATTTCTGTGATATTCCATGTACGCATATAAAATTCTATTTCTTTTTCCATTATACATATTTGAAATATACCCTACAGGGTAATTACATTTGTACCGGTACTACCATGGCTTTGTTCACTTCTCTTATTTTATGGAATCGTTTACATACATATAACTTTAAAAGTGTCTATAATTTCATGGGTATTATAGGTCTTCGTTGAATTAATAAATCGGGTTTAATACCTTTAATTATAGGCTATGTCCCTTTTATATAACCCTGCACGTATCTAAATAAATAGATCCAGGTTTCCTGCTACAATCACTCTAACAATTATAGTATAGCTTGGTCCTGAATGTTGCCTATGCTTTCTCTAACTGTCATTTATCCAAGTGTATATATACTTGTAGAATTACGATTTCTCCTTTCATTTTAGCGCTACTCTCTACTTCCATCAGTTTCATCATACAATTAACAGTAGCTCCAAAAGAAAATGCATAACTCTCATACGTCTCTAGAATGTAGTCACCCTTTTTTATAACAATTTTATAAATACACCGCTTCGTTAGAGTCTAATCACTATACATATATAAATATGTATGTAAGAGGACTCAAGTATGTTATTTAAAATTACTTGATGTTTTAAGAATAGTTTTAAGACTTAGGTATATCCTTATGATGTCTATCTAGTAATATATGCATACTTTAAAGTTCTATCCAATTTTTTACTCGTGTGAGGTTTATACATTTGAGTCTAGCTACCTTGTTATCAACAACTCCTAGAGCGGGATTCCTGCTATTTTATCTTGAATTTGCTTGTCATGAACTATTTAAGCATTCATGACCCAACTAGACTCCTTCAGACAATATTTCCATCTACAACTTTTATATATAGCAATTATTAATTAATTCCCAACTCATCCCTATTCGTTAGTTATTCGTCTTTTATCTTCAAGACAACCCAATCTGTTTTGGTGCCCCTGGATTAAGATCTGCATTAATTTTTAAAAATCATGTATGTGCTCCACAAACCCTTTAAAAATATTGAAAACCTTATATATCGGATCACTCTACTTACCCGAAGCATTTTTAATCTTACCCATAATCAGTAACTCTTTTCTACTAATAACAATTATGAGTTGATTACTGTAATTCAACATCATTTTACGTTTATATCTATCCCAATCTCAGTAACAATAATTTGAAAAGAACCTGTTATCCCTCAACTCTTTGTAAGCCACAAACATGCCAAATAATTTAATTCAGAACAATAACTCTACTAGTTCCACCCAATAAAGGGTTTACTTAATATTCCACGATAATTGTATCTTTCTAAATGATGGCTTAGAATAAAAGAATTGCATGTCACCAATTCAAGAAAAATGATAGTAATAAAAATAAATTTAATTCAAAATTTCATTTCTAAATATATCGTAGCTGTCAATAAGCCCATTGATTTAGACTTTGAAACCAAAATCAACATAAGATATAAATATTCAATAAAAATTCCAATTCATACTCTACTTAAGAATATCATATTGAGATTAAGTGTAGACCCCAATTGAGATCTACTTAAGAATATGTCCTACGAATACAATGCAATAAGCCAACTTAAAGATATGTTACACTAAGCGATCATTCAAAAGTTGAATGAGTTAAATTATTCCAACACGAAATCGGATAACATCATTACCCTTCTACCTAATACTTACTTATAAAAGCTCTTTTGATAAATCAATTTATTTCATCATTCCAATTCTAAAGTTAGATTCATAACCAGGAACTTTAACCCAGGATAATAGTATTAGTAGTTTCCATTGATGGTGTCTGAATACTTAAAAATTTCAAATGAAAGAATTTAGTTCCAGTCAATAGAGTTACCCAAAAGGTACTTGGAGGCTCACACTCACTTTCCACCCAACCTAGAAATGCTTCTCTAGTTGACCCTAGAGCTGAGACTATCTTGCCCTAGATTCCCTCCCCCACCTCCCTCTCCAATTTTTATTTATTACCCTACTTTCATGATAAAGTTTCCATTAGTGGTGTCTCGATTTTGTGGAAATTTTTATCCACTTGGGTAGGCTTTTCCATAAAATCCCACTTTTTTCTCCTGCAGTGACTTTAGGCTTTTCTAAGCTTAGCATCCTTCCCTCAGATAAGAAATTGAATGGATATTTCTCGACTATACATCAAGGTTATCTATAGTTTTATCTAGAATTATTTTCATGATGGAATTATCCAATATGATACCTCAATGAGCTTTTGTTTGGCAAGAGTCTCATTTCTAGGTGTCTCATTCCCAAGCATTTTTATCTCCTTTAATTTAATTTTTTACATAATATATATCCTTTTCATGTCGTTTCCTCTATTCTAACCATATTAATTAAAAAAATTATTTTAGTGTCAAAGGGATATTAAATACTTCTTACCTTCTATTAACACCATCCTCAGTGTTCATTGTTCAATTTCACTTCGCACATCCTTGCTTGCTAGTTTTCATTTTCCATCATCTATCTCTCACATAATTCTATTGAAGCTAGATTCTTCCATGGCTCTTTTATTTGAGCACAAAATAGATTTTCAAGCATAATCTAACAACCTCAGTGGCACTGAATTCCACCAAGACAATTATTATGCTAGAACCTACAACAATTACCAATTAATTAAATGCAAGTTATAATGTATTGTCTTTCCATGTACATTATATGAAACACTAATTAATAAATTGCAGTTCTAATATTACTAGTTATGTGTAATTATATTTATTTTATGAGGTCCTTCCCAATGTTGAATAGCTTCCCTCTTGTTGTCCTTAGCGAAAACTCAATCCCATCTGAAGCCCTTCTCGTTTAACAATACAAGTGTTTCCATTATAACACCTCCCTTTAATTTATCTACAACTTTCAATCAATTTTGTGAGAGACAAAAATTATAATCCTCTAAAATACAAGGAATATTATAATTCTAATCCAAAAATATTATTCTTTGAGTATTCATGGGTGTGATATTTCTTGCATATTTTCTATGAATCTTCATTTTTAATTCTCCTGCACATAAGTTGTAGGAAGAAATATATGTTCTTCAAGTCCAAATGTATTCAGGCCAATACGTGCTTCCCACAATGTTTCTACACTAGTCACCTTATCCACCTATTTTCGATAATGTTTGTATTATTAACATAATAGTAAGTGAAAGCCAAAGGTTTCTTTTAAATCATTTATTCATAGTTACCTTTAGTGCATAGATAAAACCTCTTACAGAATTCAAAGAATACGAATTATTTTTCCAGTATACTACTTACCTTTAATAATTTATAAATTTTGGACTATCTGTATCACATTTGTATTCTGTAATCTCAATACCTAGGTGTCCAAAATGTATCTATCTTATTGCTACTAGTTAGTTCTTGGTGATATAGTTATTCCTCATTACCATCTTATGGAAGTATGGTACCAATACAAATACTTAAGAAGTACCTTGATATTTTTTATTTTCATTTATTCCATACATTCTTATCTTTATGTTTTTATATCTTCCTTACACATGTGTATTCCCTTCCATGGTTTAATTTTACCATTCCTTATATTTTTCCTTAAAATATTGCATCTATTTAGACTATCATACTGATTTTCCATACTTTCCTAGTGCATTCAATGACATGGTTATAGTCTTCCCATTTATGGTTATTTTTGGTTCCTTAGTTCTTCCCATTGCCTTAATCATAAATTCGCATAGTTGTTTTAGTCTAAGCATCCTTATCCCTTCCATATACTTTAGTGATCTTATGTTTATCCAGTTCCTTGGGTTACTAGTATTGTAAATTTCGTTGCTAGGCTATCTTATATAGTTAACCAATTTTTTTTTCTTTTGTCCTCAATTAATTTGATTAATTACACCAATACTATTTTTCCTTTTGAAACTATTATTTTATGATTAAGCTACCCCACCAGTGACCACTACCATGTTTTTTATGAACTAATCACCATTGTTAATACTGGTAGTCAACCAATATTTTACTGTCCATCCACTATGAGCTATGCATTTATCACTTTATGATAATTGTTGCTCCCTTTTATTTAATACCGTTGGTTTCTGATTTCAAATTTTTGACATGATTCCATTATAGTAGTATCGTCAATTTAAGTTGATAGTTATTTGTTAATAGCTAGTATCACATTAATTACTATTATAATAGAACATTCCACGCTTGGATATCTCATTAGTTCGATCCCATGGTTGGTTTCTGTTTCCTTCACCTTTTCCTTTGGCACAGTCCTTGTGTTTCTTTCCAGAATATGTGCTTCTAATGGGAAATCCAAAAGTTCACTTAGTCCCTCTATTTTCTTTCTTAGTATAAAATCATATTTTCCTTGCATTTTACTATTTTTTATAGAAATTACTTCAATCATTCTTGATACTAGTTATATTACTATAAATAATAATGAAGCTCAAGATTTTTCCTCTCTCCATACCTATTGTATGAGATTAATAAGATTTGATCTTGTATGATACTCTCTTATGAATTCATTCCACCTTTCATTCTTGCTTATCTTACTGTAACAACCTACGATAAATTCTATATTTTCAAAATCTCCATCCAATTCTTGTTATTACTTATTGTTGATTCCTTCATCTACTAATTTTATTATGCATTCCTGGCATACCCCTGCCTTAATTTTTATTGTAAATATGTTTTCAACCTACTTTCCTCATTACAATATAAATTACCCTTTCGTATCAAATCTCACATTCAACTCTAGAACCCATATTATCCAAAAACATACTTTTGATTTTGTTACTATATCTTTAACGGGTCTAAAATATCTTTGGTGATAATGAAATCTTGACTCCTCAGGCAGTAATTTTGAGTTGTAATCTAATGGTGTTATTGGGCCCCTTTTGGTGTACATAAAATTTGGCTTCAAGTGTAACAACTATGTACGGTTTCTAATGTATGTTAAGGGATTATTTTGAAGTTTACACATTCTTTAAAATGTGTGTAATATCATTCACAACATTACCCACATATGTGAGTGACTCTTTTTCACTCCTTAACATATTCAGGACAATCACTTTTGATTAATTTGGATCCCATTTCCACCATTATAGTTCCTTGTATTTAAATCACCCAATGACATACCCATCCCTAGTCCTAACCTTGACTAATATAACTTCATGTCATTTGATTAGGCACATCCTCAATTAGTAGAAAATTATATTGATTGTGTTATTTAAGTTTTTATATTAAAAAAAAAATGTACTACTATGATTTGGAACATGGATGAATAAGCTTCCTTTTCTAGCCAACCTTTGGAACCAACCACTAGTTACATGTCTAGTTCTTCAACAACATTATTCTACAAAACTTATCATCCCACTGTATCATCATTGGGAGTTCTTATGTCTTGTATTGTAAAGACCACTTTTAATATAACTTTTAAAAGAAGTAAATATAACTACAAGGATTTTGGATTATGACTCAGACCCACTTTAATGGCAAGTCCATGAGTGAATCATGGCCTACGTTTTCCCTTTAAGGTAACTGAATTTAGCTTTAAAACCCTTTCTAACTACTAATTTTATGTTTTTGTTTATATTCAATCATATAATTAAGCTTATATAGATCAACCATTACTTACAACTTATTTAAATTATGGGTTCAATCAAACCTTTTATGTTTCATTAGTATTTTATTCTCTTTCTTCCATTGTTTCAACAATTGTTACAACAATTCCTTTCCAAGGATTTCTTTGCTAGTTTAATCCCCCACGACCGAATATAATATTACAAATTTTACTGCTATGAGAATTTGTATTTTTTTTTAATTCATCACCATGAAGGTTTTCTTCTGAAGCTACATTTTTTGGTCACATTAAAATAAGTGACCAAACTTTATTTTAACGAGCCCATTAGGCCCAAGGGTTGAGCCTAAGCTCTTATACCACTTGTCACCGACCTAAATAACACTATCCACATTTCCCCCCTCAATTATTAACTAATGTATAGAACATACATGAATTGTGCTCTCTTTGATGGGATTTAGTTCTCTCCTTCTAAGGTACTTTAATTCTCTTGACCTGATCATAGTTTGATGCATTATAATTTTCTCTCGTGTATCCCAACAAATAAATATTCATGACCCACAAAATTTAATTTCCTAGGTCGAATTAATGATTGATTATAATACTGATTGAGTGTGTATTTTTCCCATAGTGCTTGAAAGTGAAATAACATAGCATGAATTCAATTCCTATAACACCTCAGTCTTCTTGTCAATTTTGTATTGAAATATCAAATCCCCACTTGAATATTCTCATTATTTCATACACAAGTGAACTTGTAACCCCTCTTTAACCCTAACTTGTGTCCACTTATGACATACAACTTATGGATTCAAGGGACACATATCTTTGGTATGTGTTCCCTACTCATAACGCTCCATCACATCAATGCCACATGCTAATCACATGGGCACACATGGTCTTCATATCCGTGAATGGTGGGATTTTCTCAGAATTATCCAACGATGCTACTTATTTAGTCAGAACCCTAACTCTACCTAAACCTCTTTCTTCTGTCACCTAAACACTTTATCCTTACTCTATTCCTATGTCACTGTCTACTTCCACTTCTGTAAACGAATGCCAAGTGCAAGCTTTTCCTTCTGTATGTATTTGCGACATTTTAAAACAAAAGATTACAATATTTTTACTTGCTGATTGTGTGTCCCATGATTAATAACCCATTTTGGCTCACACTATGGTGATTATTAGCATTTTCAAGCTCAATAGTTGGGTAGTGATATCTACTAAATAAGTTTTAATTTTCCAATTAAGTGTCAATCTTCAATTTGGTAGCCTACTTACTAGACTCCCATAGAAGGTAACAACTTTATTCATGTTTTCATTCCATTTGGGTTTAAAGTTTTATATCAGATGAAGCTTTAATGTGAAACCCAGGAGATTTCATGAGAAATTCATATTGATGGTGACTAAATCTAGTTCTACGTTTCCTTCTGAATTGATCTCTTTTTCTTTTCCACCGAAGTTATTCTTTGCAGTATTGATCTCCAATTTGTTCAAAATTATAAATTTTCAATATTCTAGGCGACGAGAGGAAAAATTACTTTCAGGGGATGAATACTAGGTAAAAATGGTTTATTTGTCACGATTATAGACCATTGTTGATGTTAAGCTATTTATTCCGATATCATGTGTACTAATATGCCTATATTATTTTAGGTTTATCTATAGGTATATAATCAAAATTTAAGTTTTCTTGCTCACCCTGTATGGATAGGTTTTTCACATTCAACTAATAACACAATAATGTACATGTAAGTTCCATAATTCATGCTATCACAATAACAGATTGTTCAGAAAATCATTTCCTCACACCTAATATTTATACTCGGGGTCATTGTTTTAATGGCCCTAAAGTTTTCCTATATAATTATTTTTTCCAGATTGTTCCTTCAGAAGGGAAAGTATTGTAGTTATAACTTCTACTATTTTAGAATATCCTCCTCATGAACTGTTCGTTGAGGTTGTCACTATATCACTCAAACGAGTTTATGTTTATCATTTTTATATGTATTATCTTTTGGAATAGTGGATAGTTTAGAACAGTGGACTCTTAATATTTTTTAACTATGAAGTAAATGATTTTTTATTACTGTTAGTAGTTCATTTTTTGAGTTATGTATCCTACAAAATTTCCTCATTCTTCATGCGTGCCCTTTTAGTTATTATTCAATTTACTCCAATGAGAATTAATATATTTTAAGTATAATTCTTTGAACAACATATGATTCATCATTTATTTGTTTTCTTTAACACCTTAATATATGTTGTAAAAAATGATATATATCTCTCTCTCTATATATATATATAAATTTTTTTTCGGATATTCCATTTGTGCATATATAAGTCTATCTTGCTTTCCATTAAATAAATGAAATATACCCTAGAGGGTGGTTACGTTTGTATGGGTACTACCATGGCTTTGTCAATTTCTCTTATTTTTTGGAATGGTTTACTTACACATCACTTTAAAATGGTGTACAATTTCATGGGTATTACAAGGTTTCGATGAATTACTACATCAGGTTTAATACCGTTAATTCTTCGCTCTGTCCCTTTTTTATAACACCACATGTATATAAATAAATAGATCTAGGTTTCCTGCTACAATCACCCTAACGATTAAATTATAATTTGGTCAGGAACATTGCCTTTGGTTTCTCTAACCACACATTATCTAAGTGTATACATACTTATAGAATTGTGATTTCTCCTTTCATTTTAGCACTACTATTTACTTCCATCACTTGCCTCATACAGTCAACAAGAGTTCGACAGGTAAATACAGAACTATGATACTTTTCTAGTATGTATTCACCCTTGTTGTTTAATCATTTTATAAATACACCACTACATTACAGTCTAAGCACTATACATATATAAATATGTTTGTAAAAGGACTCATGTATATTATTTAAGACTACTTGATAGTTTATTTAAGACTACTTGATAGTTTAAGAGTAGTATATCCTTATGATGTATATCAAGTAATATATACATAGCTTTAAGGTTCTACACAAATTTGTACTCGTGTCATTTTTATACATTTCAGTCTAGCTACCTTGTTATCAACAACTCTCCTAGAGCAGGAGTCGTACTCTCTTGTCTCGACTTTGCTTGTCCTGAACTATTTAACCATTCATGACCCAACTAGATTCCTGATCCTCATATGATATTATCATCTACAACTTGTATAGATAACAATTATTAATTAATTCCGAACTCATCCCTATCTGATAATGATTCAACTATTATCTTCATACATCGCAATATGTTTTGCGACCCTCATTTAAGCTCTACATTAATTTAACAAAATAATGTGTGTGCTAAGCAAATCCTTTGACAACATGAAAAACCTTATACATTGGATCACTCTACTTACCTCAAACGTTTTTATTATTACCCGTAATCGGTAACTCTTTGAAGCCAATAACAATTACTAATTGTTATTACTGTAATTCAACACCATTTTATGTTTATATGTATCCTGATGCCCTTAAAAATAATTTAAAAACAACATATTATCCGTCAAGAGCTTCATAAACCACAAACACACAAAATACTTTAATTAAGAATGGTAACTATACTAATTCCAGCCAGTAACTTAGTAAGGGATTTAATTAATATTCCATGATAATTGTAGCTTTATAAAATATGGCTTAAACTATAGTAATTGCATGTCACCAATTCTGACAAAAGAATAACAATATCAATAATTTTAATTCAAATTTTCCTTTATAAATATACCACAGTTGTTGATAAGCCCATTGATTCAGATATCAACGTGAAACTCAACTTAAGATAGAAATATTCAATACAGAGTCCAATACAGAGTCTACTTAAGAATATCATATTGATATTTGGTGTAGATCCCAATTCAGATCTACTGAAGAATGTATCCTAAGAATACAATGTAGTAAATGAGCTTAAATATTTGTTAAAGTGATCGTTCGAAATTTGAATGAGTTAAATTATAATAACAAGAAATCAGATAACATCATTACCCTATTAGCTAATACTTACTGCTCGGAGTTTCTAAATCCATTTATTTCATAATTCAAATTTTTAAAGTTATATTCATAACCAGGAACTTTAACCCAGGATAATAATATTAGTATTTTCCAATAATGGTTCCTTAATACTTAAGCATTTCAAATGAAAGAATTCAATTCTAGCCAATCAAGTTATCATCAAGGTACTTCGAGACTCACACATACTCTCCACCCATCCTAGAACTACTTCTCCAGTTCACCACCAAGTTGAGATTTTCTTATCATGGATTCCCCTCTTTAATTGTTCCTTCAATGGGTATTTATTAACCTAACTTCATGAAATTTTTTCCATTAGTGATGTCCCACTTTTGTGGAATTTTTTATCCACTTGCCTTGGCTTTTCCATAAAATCATACCTTTTGTCTCCCGCGGTGCTTTCAAGTTTTTCTAAGCTTAGCATCTTTCCCTCAACTAAGAAACCTAATGGATATTTCTTTACTATCCATTGGGATTATTTAGAATTCTTATCCTGAGGAATTACCCAATCTCATTTCCCAATGAGGTTTTTTATTGAAAGATTCTCATTTCTAGTTGTCTCATTCATAAGCATCTTCATCTCCTTTAATTTATTTTTTTACATAATTTCAATTATTTTCATAGCCAATCCTCCATTTTACCCATCTTAATTTAAAACAATATTCTAGTGCCGGAGGGATACTACAAAAATGGGCCTCCTAAGGAGATTATACAATAATAGTGGGAATAATAAAACAAGATTAAATTACATTATCAAATTTAAGAGGGGAAAAAGAAAAAAAAAGATTTTTTCAACTTATATCCCTATGGCTTTACTCAAATTTCAAGAAAGAATGCCCATTGGATGAATTATTTGATTCCTCATCCAAGGAGTACTCATGTTCTATTCTTTCGATGGACCTCTCTACATGAAAAATGAGAAATACAAGAAAATATGTGATTTCAATCATGTATTTTTATGTATTTCTCAGTATTTTATGTAGCATGGTCCCTCAAAAGTACACAACATGTGTTAGAAAATACAAGCACACAAAACACATAAAACCAAAGAGACACAGATATACGTCGTTCACCCAGTTTGGGCTACGTCCACCCCGAACAGCCAGTCCTTCCTTTCTATTATCCAGAAAAATGAAGAGACAAAACCTACAGTAGATCCGCTGTAATATCCTTTGTTCTCTCTCACAGTCTCCCTATCTATTTCCCGTTGAGAGAATACACATATAATACACAGCCGCAATACAATACCCTCATACAAATAGAGGGGTTTCCTTCTAGGGAAAAAAACCTTAAACTAAACATAACTTCTACCATCAGATCATCTGCCTAATGAACGACCCGGATTGACTAGAAATTACTATACTTTGACAAGGCAATTTTAGATCTATTTTTAGCTTCGGGGGCGCTTCCCCCGAAAACCCCCCAGGGGGATTGCTGGCAATCGGACCCCCCAGCCGAGGGGATAGTCCCCATGTACCCCATGAGGGGGAAAAGTACCCCCTGCTACAAGGGTGTACAATTTTCCTGGGGTATACATCCAGGTAAAACAAGGATCTCTGAATCAAGATGAAAATCAAGCTCCACACCCAACAATCTCCCACTTGGAGACTGATTGTAGCAACTCCACCGCTACTTCATTTGATGGAAAATGACTCCTCTTTGGACCTGGTTGTTTCTCGTCTTCATCATCATCATTTAAGACCAAATGAAACTGAGAGCATTCTTAGTTTCTCCCTGGTTACAACTTTTTTTAGCATATCTGCAGGATTCTCGCTAGTGTGTATCTTTTCGGCTTCAACTCTCCATCTTCCAATACTGACCGTATGAAATGGTACTTGAGATGTATGTGTTTAGTTCTGGAATGAAATGTTGAGTTCTTTGCAAGATGAATGGCACTTTGGCTATCACTGTATAATGTGCCTATACCATGCTTCTTACCCAATTCACCCATAAACCTTTGTAACCAAATAATTTCTTTACTGGCCTCTATAGAAGCAACATACTCTGCTTCTGTTGTTGAAATTGCAACAACACTTTGGATTTTTGAAACCCAACTGATAGCTATTCCACCTACACTAAATACATATCATGTAGTTTTCCTCCTATTATCTCTATCACCTGCCATATCTGCATCAACATATCCCTGTAGAGAAATGTTTGAACCACCATAGCATAATGCTTGATTTGTGGTACCTCTAAAATATTTGGGAATCCATTTTACTGCCATCCAATGTTCTTTTCCTGGATTATTCATGTACCTTCTTACAACTCCCACTACATGTGCAATATCAGGCCCTGTGCAGAAAATTGCATACATTAAGCTTCCAAATTCTGATGCCTATGGAACTTTAGACATATAATCCATGTCTTCTTGGGTCTTTGGGCACATCTCCTTACTAAGTTTGAAATGGATAGAAAAAGGTGTACTAACTGGTTTTTCATTGTGCATATTAAATCTTTTCAACACCTTTTGTATGCACTCATTCTGAGACAGTGTTAATTATCATTTTTTCCTATCTCTGGTTATTCTCATACGAAGGATCTGTTTTGAAGATCCCAAATCCTTCATTGCAAATGAATTTGCCAATTTTTGTTTGAGCACATTTATTTCCTGCATGTTAGACCCTGCAACAAGCATGTCATCTACATACAATAACAATATAATATAGCTGTCATCATTTTTCCTTTTCAGATAAACACAATGATCAGAGTGACATCTAGTATAACCTTGTTCGGACATAAACTTGTCAAATTTTAGATACCACTGCCTTGGAGCCTGTTTTAAGCCATACAAGCTCTTTTTTAACTTGCACACCAATTTTTCTTTCCCTTTTACCTCATATCCTTCTGGTTGCTGCATGTATATCTCTTCCTCCAAATCTCCATGGAAAAATGATGTCTTTACATCTAACTGTTCAAGATGTAAATCTCCCGCTGCTACAAGACTTAAGATAGTTCTGATTGAATTCATCTTAACAACAGGAGAAAATATTTCATCAAAATCAATATCTTTCTTCTGTGCAAACCCCTTCACCACAAGTCTAGCTTTGTACCTCTGTTTTCCTGCATCTTCTTCCTTCAGCCTGTAAACCCATTTATTCTGCAATGTAGTTTTACCTGCAGGCAACTTGACTAAGTCCCAAGTCTGGTTATGCATTAAGGAGTCCATCTCTTCTTCCATGGCTAGCTCCCACTTCTTCCTACTTTCAAACTGCATTGCTTCTTCATAACATTCAGGTTCACCAGAATCAGTCAGCAATAAATAATATAATGAAGGAGAGTATCGTTCAGGGGGTCTACTTATCTTGGTAGATCTTCTAACACCACTTTCAGGTGTTTGAGGTGCCTGTTGCTGTTGTGGTGGTTGCTGCTGTTGTGGTTGTTGATTATTATTATTTTCAGGCACCTTTACTTTTTCAGTTATCTCATCAAGAACTGTGTATTCCTTGCTTTCTTTTTCATGTTTCTTTTCCTGCAACTGATTCTTATACAAGACCTTTTCATTGAATATTACATCTCTGCTCCTAATGATTTTGTGATTTTCATAATCATATAAGAGATAACCAAAATCATTAACACCATATCCAATAAAGGTACATTTCTTTGATTTTGCCTCAAGCTTTTTTCTGTTTTCTTTATTAATATGGACAAAGGCCTCACAACGAAAAGGCTTTAAAAAGGAGTAGTTTACCTTTTCACCTGTCCATGCTTCCTCTCGAATACCACCATCCAAGGAACTTGAAGGCCCTCTATTTATTAGATAAACAACAGTATCTACAAAATCTTCCCAAAATTGTAAAGGCAATCCTACATGCAATCTCATGCACCTTGCATGCTCCATGATTGTTTTGTTCATCCTTTTTGACACACCATTTTCTTGTGGTGTTCTTGGAACTATCTTCTCTCCACGAATTCCATGCTCTGAATAGTACCTATCAAACTATTTACTGCAATATTCATCTCCATTGTCTGATCTGAGTCACTTCAACTTCTTTCCTGTCTCAATCTCAACCAAAGCTTTCCATTTCTTGAAAGTATCAAATACATCAGATTTATTTTGAATACAATAAATCCAAGTTTTTCTAGTTGCATCATCAATAAACATAACATAATAGTGACAACCACCGAGAGATGATACTTGAGTAGGTCCCCATACATCTGTATGCACAAGCCCCAATTTTTCACTCTTCTTTTCTTTCCCAACTCCGAGAAATATGACTCTCTTTTGTTTTCCATAAATGCAATTTTCACAGAAATCCAAATCAACATTCTTCAAACCTAGCAACAAATTTCTTGAGTGAAGAATGTTCATCCCCTTCTCACTCATGTGTCCAAGCCTATGATGCCATAATGCTGCATCTGCTCCTTTGGAAGTTAAAGCATATACAATGTACAAACCTTTTCGCCTTTTGCTAATACCAGGGCTCCTTTGGCGACCTTCCAAGTTTTATCTGTGAAAGTTGTCACACAACCTTCACCGCCTAACTGCCCTGTTGAAATCAGATTTTTCTTTAGATCTGGAACATGCCTTACCTCCTTTAATAGCCATTGGTTTCCATTCTGATGTTTTACAAGAACCTTACCCATTCCAACAATTTTACAGGGTTTATCATCACCCAAACGAACTTGTCCAAAATCTCCTTGAACATAGTCATGAAAATATTTCTTGTTAGGTGTGGCATGGAATGAAGCCCCTAAATCTACAACCCAAGAATCAGTAACATTTTTGAAATAAAGAATCAATGCATCTTGTAACACATCACCTGTCACATTTGCTTCATGATTGTTTTCTTGTTGTGCATCTCCTTCTTTTCCTTTCCGAGATCTACAATATTTATTTAGGTGTCCTTTATTTCTGCATTTCCAGCACACTATCCCCGATCTGGACTTGGATCTGTCTTTCCTTGATTTACTGCGATATCCTGAGCTCTTTTCTCTTTCCATTCTCCTTCCCCTAGACTCTGCACTCAAAGCATTACCTGATGTCTCACCAGAGCTTTTCCATCACATTTCCTCGCTAAGGATAGCACCGACAACATCATCAAACTTTAAAGTACTAGATCCAGAGATAGAGTTACTAATGGCCATTACTAACCATTCCAACTCTTTGGCAATGAGCACAAGAATAACAGAGCTCTAACTTCATCATAAAATCTTACCTCTACAGAACTTAACTGACTGGTAACTGTATTAAAATCATTTAAATGGTTTACAATAGATCCACCTTCTGACATCTTCATATTAAATAGTAATTTCATAAGAAATACCTTGTTTGAGGCCGAGGGTTTTTCATATAGTTTTGCCAACGTCTGCATCAAACCCTCTGTTGTTGTTTCCTTCGTAATGTTGAAGGCGACTGATGTGGTAAGGCACAACTGTACTGTTCCGAGTGCCTTTCTATCGAGAATGTTCCATTCCATGTTTGTCATGGCCGCCGGCTTCTTTTTTTTTCCGCTCAATGGTAGGTACAGATCTTTTTGATACAAATGATCTTCCATTTTCATCTTCCACAGTAGGAAGCTTTTTCCATTAAATTTCTCGACCCTAAACTTACCATCTTCTACCATTGCTCCCACTCGAACCAGGAACCCTTCTTTCCTGCGAGTTTATCAGCTAAATATACCTTTGGCTCTAATACCAGTTGTTAGAAAATACAAGAACACAAAACACATAAAACCATAGAGACACAAATATACGTGGTTCACCCAGTTTGGGCTACTTCCACCCTGAACAACCCGTCCTTCCTTTCTATTATCCAGCAAAATGAAGAGACAAAACCTACAAAAGGTCCGCTATAATATCCTTTGTTCTCTCTCATAGTCTCCCTATCTATTTCCTATTCAGAGAATACACATATAATACACAACTGCAATAAAATACCCTCATACAAAGAGAGGGGTTGCCTTCTAGGGAAAAACCCTAAACTAAAGATAACTTCTACTGTCGGATCATCCACCTAATGAACGGCCCAGATTGACTAGAAATTACTATACTTTTACAAGGCAATTTTACATCTATTTTAAGCTTTGGGGGCACTGCCCCCGAAACCCCTGCGAGGGGACCGCTAGCCTCTGGACCCCGCGGGGGGGACAAGTCCCCCCCGCTGCAAGGGTGTACAGTTTTCCTGGGGTATACATCCAGCTAAAAAAAGGATCTCTGAATCAAGATGAAAATCAAGCTCCACACCCAACAACATGGGTACTCCTTGGATGAGGAATTAAGTTTCACATCCAACAATTACTCCCATTGGAAAATTGAGTAAAACCTTATGGAGATAAGTTGAAAATATGAGTCAAAAAATTAGTTTTATT
Organism: Pinus albicaulis; assembly: GCA_034641835.2. Lineage (NCBI taxonomy): Eukaryota > Viridiplantae > Streptophyta > Pinopsida > Pinales > Pinaceae > Pinus > Pinus albicaulis. The sequence continues at coordinate 636,764,423 of CM076574.1, read as the reverse complement.
ATTTTATTTTATTTTAATCTTTTTACATTTTTACTCCAAAAATGGTCAATCATCCCCCATGGTTGACCTCATCATATTGAATATTACTGTTTCTTGTAAATTTTATTTTGGTTGTACATTTTTCTTAGGAGGCCCATTTAGACTATGCCTCTAACTAAAATTTATGAAGTTCACGACATATCACATACGTCCTAGGATTTGCATATCATATATGTTAGTCAATAATTTAAGTGGTTGGTGTCCATCTAGTCATTTGGTTCCAATTTGTAAAATGAAAGAATTTTTGGCTCCGTTAAGGCTCTGGTCTCATAAAAGGGAAAATCTAATTAAAAAATAATCTTGCTTAATTTCAACCAAGTGGCTAGGCCACTCATCTATGTCTCCCAACTAAGTTGACTGTCAACTTTATTTCCTCCACTTCATTCCATAGGGAGTAACTCCCATATCCTTCTATTGGGAGGAAATTATAATGAAGTGGGTGGGGATCAGAGTGACAATCCCAATCCTGAGCATTGTCTCATTGTTGGTTTTTATGAAAATTATCATTTTTCTTGCCATTGATTAGCTCGTCAAGCACCACAACATTTCTTGCCTTCATTTCGAGGGATATATTTTCATGTCCTTAGTCCTCATGACATCCTTTCTTATCATATCATCCTGAGATGTTTCATTCATCATCCCATCAACACCGCATCAATTTTGGCACCATTTATCTTTCCATCGTCCTTCATTTTCTCATCACCTTATATTTTTTCCTATCATTGATCTTATCATTTTTTTCATCCTCACATTTAACACATGGACATTTAGGTTGGTAGCTTGTTTAAGTGGCGACTCCACTTATTCATGTATTCACAATAACATGCTATAGAAGGAATCCTGGTAGCCCGGTTAACCATGTTTGCAACCCTGACAAGGTTATAGGAGCTCGGTTAAACAAGTTACACTCTATAAATCATTTAAATTTTCTCAGACAGAAAGCTCTCCTTGATCTCCATTTTCTTTTCATCAATCCTATGACTCAAAACATCATGGCTGACTTCTACGGTCCTTGTAATTCCATCAACATCTAGGGATATTCCCACAACTTACCAAACTAATCTACTATGAATAGATTTCCAATATTTGAGGGGAACAATGCTATCATTTCTCAAGAACACATAAATAAGTTTAAATAATTTCTCCATCAATATGCTAATTCTATAGATTATATTCATATATATTTCAAGATGAATTTGTTTGTCCTATCATTGGAAGGTAATGCAATTGACAGGTTTCATGACAAGGCTAATAATTATTTTGATTCTTTAAACACCCTTTTTTATTCTTTTCGAGACAAATACGAGGACAATATGGAAGTTAAGTACTTTGTTAAATAATTCAATACCATCAAAAAGAAAGAAAATGAAACAGTGGTAGAATTTAACCAAAGCTTCAATAACCTACTTAAATATAAGACCGAGGATTACAAACCTCCTAATAAGACAGTCTTGGAAACATACTTTGAAGCTTAGAATGTTGAAGTGAAATATGAAATAAGACGTGATCACCTTGTTACTTTAGCTGCTGCTCAAAAACCCACTAATGAGTTAGAAAAGGACAAAAAAAGCTTCAGGAAAATTAGAAAACCCTAGTTATGAATGATTCCTAGTTAAATTTAAGGATGATTCAGAAAAAGTAAAGGAATTATCCCAAAAAAATTAAATAAACGGAAATTAAACATGCCAGCCAGATAAATGACATGCATAACCAATTGATACAAATATAAAGAAATGTCACAATGCAAGTGCATAATATGCCTCCCAGGAACAACAATAACAAGTCGAGTAGTAACAACAATGAATGGCCAAGAAGGAATTCATAAAATCATCAAAGGAATCCTACAACACTTGATTTTTCAGACAAGGTTGACGATTCTATCCCCTTTTGCAAACCTCTTGATGATTTTCGTGAAGAAAGTACATGTTTCTTTGCTAGAAGGATTCTAGAGGAATGTAGGAATCAATAAAACAATAATGTAAGTCAAGATGAACATAATGAAAGTTGATGTGAAAATATGATTTCTTCTACCTTTTACATAAATACTTTTAATGAATAAAATGACCCCATTACTGAAGCATATGGTAATAATCTATCTCAGGTTTAGGTCTTAGAGTGGGCAAGGAGTAAGGGCCACACATGTCAAAATTGGGGTAAAGGTCAAAATAAAAAAAAGTAGGTTCTCACTTGAAGATGCAAATATGTTTTGAATGTAGATTGGGCTGCATGTATAAATGGTATTAAGATGCCTATCCGAGTGCTTAAGATTTTAAAGACTACATATCAAGGGGAATCCTTATTCAAATCCTTATGCATGGTTCAACGGGAAATGTCGAGAACCATAAATATGAAGTGATTATATTAAAATACATCAATTGTTATATGTAAAATGAGGATCATCAACTATTTTTTCTTAGTCTGGACATAAACAATAGATCACTTCATAATTGTATGTTGGATTCTGGTGCATCTACTAATTTTATGACCAAGAAGGTCATGGAAGAATTTAACTTAGGTATTTCCAAACCATACCATAACATTTTTTCAATGGATTTTAGAAAAGTTGAAGTCATAGGTGTCGTTGGAGATTTATAGGTTGCCTTGGATGATTATCCATTAAAAATTATTACCAAGGATATATTAATCATTGATGTACCATATGTGTGGGGAAGTCTTCTCTTCGGGAAATTTGCATCTGAATTAGCTGAGTACAATCATATGGAATTATCCAATGCCAATATTCCCGCAGCAGCAGGTTGGTTGGTCAGATTATATAGAGAAGTAAAAAGAAGGAACTACGTGGAAGTTCCAAATAATTTGGAAAATGGTGAACATGTTGTTCCATAAGAGCATCTGCCTCATTTTTAATTAGAGATATGTCATCTTTTCCACCACCCATCCCCTCCACCAAGCAGGAAAATAAGAAGATATAAAAGTGCAAGGAACATGGAACACATTTATAATTAGTTACATGAGCCCAAAAGAGTGAACATTTGACAAGGGACATATGAAAATTGGCAAAGGGATATACCAGTCAACGGGCAGATGCCTACGATTGTTCCTCATCGATTACATATGATTATATAGGGCATCATTCTATATAGTATCTCTAACCCTATCCATTTTATTTCATGCTGGTAGATACTTTTACTTTCAACATTTATATTTTAGCCTATTATAATATAATTTTTATTCCAATGGTATTTTCTATGTATCCATGTTGATTTCAATTTTGAATGGATATCTATTTGATGGGATTATGTTTTCTTAGATGTAGGATCTTTGGGTTCTCACATTACTTCATCAAAGCAATGTGTCCCTATATGGAGCCAGATGTTGCACTCAAAGTATCAAAGTTCTAAGGAATCTGAAGTGCCAGCATCTTTTTCAACGTAAATAATCACATATCAGCAATTTGTGTGTCATGGTCACCCATTCTACAAGTTTTATGATGTAAATGATCCTAGTAATACCTTAACCCCATGTAATAACCTATATATCTCTATGATTTTGGAAAAAAATTTCATCCTAGGAGATTACTTGTGTTTCTTGAGACTGTTAGTCAAAGGATTTTTTCCCCTCCAACTTATAACCGTAAAGCTAGAGTGAAACTTATTACCAAGGTCATAGAAGAGTCCAACTTTTTTAGCTGAGTCTGATGTAAAAGGGGTTTGGGAATAATTTAATTTATTTGGCTTATTTATTTTATTATAAATCACTTGGTCTACTAAATCATAATGTGTCACAGAGAGGTTATGTCTATTAAGGGTATATGCAAATGTGTGTTTCCCCTTCATGCGTGTAAAATGTAAAATTGAATTAGGGTAGGAAAAATAATTGAATCACCTCATATGTAAATTAATTAATATCTCACACAAAATAAAATAAAACCCTAAGCCAGAAAATTCATTAATTGGTCTCAAGTTAGTGTGTATTAGGAAAACTAACTATCTAAGTGGAAAAAACCATGGGTTTTGAAGGAATCAATTTTTAAAGGTCCTCAACCAAGGGATTATTGTATATTTCAAGAAAAAATCGACCATTGGAACTTGGTGGTTGAGTCAAAGTCAAACTTCTAAGAAAATTAGCTCAAAATAAATAATTTTGAGCTAATTAATTTGGATTTAAATGATAATTTCGGAATTTCCTCAAAAATAAAAAAATCAAGGGCCAATATTAAAAGATATTGAAGTGTTTACCAGTGGCCAATATTATTTTTACAAGGATCAAGGAAAATAGCCACTAATTTTCCACTTGGAGGATTTATATATAAGTTAGAGAGTCATTTGAATCTCTATTCATGATGAAAATGATAGAAATAAAAAATAATTGATCTCTTGCTAGAATTATTGCTAAAGCATTGTGTAAAATATTGCCTCGTTGGGAACTATTTTTCCTACCATAAATAAAATACTTTGGAGTGCAACTCGAGGTGTTATTTTTCCATTGATCTATTGTATGTATTGAATATGAGCTTCCTATGTTGTGTTTTATGATTATTATTTTGACATAATACATAATTTTCTCATGTACTCAATCCTTGGTCACCAAGTTCAAAGACTCTGGGCAAGGGTTACTTTGCCTGGATATTTAGTTTTTTTTTGTGGTGGATTTAATCTTCGCTTGGGATATAATGATCACTAATTTTTCTAAAGTTTTTCACCCATTATTTCAAGTTACAACATATTATAAAATTATTTTCTCAAAATTCATTTTAAGAAACCCATGTATATTTTGTAAATTTACATCGTAATTTATTTTTATAACTTTGGTTTGATTTTTAGATCTATTTTCGTATATATTGGGGTTTGAGTGTTTCTATTTTCACTTTGGTAGGTTGGATGAAGGATTAAAGTGGAAGAGGAGATAAATCTGGGCCCTTGAGAGTAAGATCTAGTCTCTTGAAGTTTCCCACGATTTTTTTGTTTAAATAAAAGGAACTGAAGCATAAAAATAATTTTGGATCAAGGGTTTCAAATTTTAAGGGTTTCTAGCCCCAGATCTACCTCCTCCAAGATCAAAATCTCCCTCTCTTGGCCTGAGTCAGCCATAATTTCCCTTTGAATCTTGATTTATGGTCTCTGTAGTCCTTATCATAGAGTTTAGAGGCCTCGACCAGCTCCCTCCTCCTCCCCACCTCGACCTCCTTCCTCAGCTCTCCCTCCTCTTCTTCCTTGGTCGCAACCCTTTAATGTCTTGCAGCTTTCTTGTGAAGCCTCTAAGCCCTTGGCCATATGACTTAGGCATTGTCTTAGCTGCTACAATCCTTTTTCTCCCAATTCTCGCCTCACTAGGAAAAGTGTTTGCCTTTTGAGGCTATATCCATCCTGCTTGTGGATTCGTCTATCCTTCTAGCCATTTTATCCACGCAAACTCTGCTCTCCTAACCTTGATCTCCATTTCTTGGCCTCTTTGGCCGCATTTTTGAATTGAAACCTTAGTCTAAAAATTTAGGGCCAAATACTTGGCATATTTGTAGGAATAAGGTGTCAAAATTCATATCTATCAAGGGGAAACATCATCCAAATTTTTTAGCAAATTTCAACGGTGCGATATTGCCTCGTTGGGAAATATTTTTCCTACTATAAATAAAATACTTTGGAGTGCAACTAGAGGTGTTATTTTTTCATTGATCTATTGTATGTATTGAATATGAGCTTCCTATGTGGTATTTTATGATTATTATCTTGAGATAATACATAGTGTTCTCATGTACTCAATCCTTGGTCTCCAAGTTCAGAGACTTTGGGCAAGAGTTACTTTTTCTTGGATATTTAGTTTTTTTGTGGTGGATTAAATCTTCGCTTGGGATATAATGATCACTAATTTTTCTAAAGTGTTTCAGCCATTATTTAAAGTTACAAAATACTATAAAATTATTTTCTCAAAATCCATTTTAAGAAACCCATGTATATTTCGTAAATTTAAATCGTAATTTATTTGTATAGCTTTGGTTCGATATTTAGATCTATTTTCGTATATATTGGGGTTTGAGTGCTTCTATTTTCATTTTTCCAGGTTGTGTTGTCGATCCTAGAGACATTCTTGAGTTGTGAAAGACCAGTGCCTAGGAAATCTTATGTAGCAGAGAGCAAAACCAATATATTATGATAGGGATGACTATCAGAACGTAGCTCTCATGCTATTTCTTTGTAAATAGGAAATTTAACCTGAATGGGACCAAAAATTCCAGAAGTTAATAACAGAGAAAGAAATATTGCAGAGGCAAGATGTGGAGTTTTAACACGAAATGTAGCAGACAATTCAAAATCAGTTTAACTGCAAAGAGGGCTGGATTCTAAGCACTTCACAGAGATTGGTAATCATAGAGTATCTATTTCATTCGTAGAATAAATAGGATACTAACTGCTGTTGAGACAACATCCAGAAACATATACCAGCATGTAGTGGGCTTGGTAAAATAATAATACACACATGAAGACAACATTTGTAAATAACATCTCATTAGCAGTCAATATAGAAGAAATGTGGATGAACTAGAAATGAAACAGCATGTCACACCTGAGCCATATTTAAAGTTCCCGAAAGGTTATGACATAAGTATCGAAAAGGATAAATTTATATCAGAAACAGTGGGCTACTCGCATTCCAGAATGTGACACAAGATAAATGGATATAAACGAAATTAATGGCTAAGCTACAACACATAAGAAAGAAGTACACATTGTAAAGCACCAAGATCAGAATCCTCCTTAAAGATCAAAACTCTTTCTCATTGAAAACCCAACGAGCTTTTCACATTTGTATTAAAATTTTCACAAATAACATACAAGACATTCTTTTACAGTCAATTCTTCCGAAAATTTGGAACGTATTCTTCTCTTTGGATATTCCTTATATAGACATCTTCATAACTGAGCGAGAAGATATTTTTGGTAAAAATATCTTCTTCGCATGACCAAAATTTTTTAAAGGTCCTTGTCAAAATAAAAAAATTTATGATGAGGAATAAAGGCCTCCCATCATGGACAGTCAGGCACTCGGCCGTTTTTAAAACAAAATATTAAACAACAGTCTGGTAAAAATTAAAATGATGAAGTGGAACATGAAGCCCACTTGAAACTTGAAAAGTAGCTAACCAAGTAAAAATTAAAAATGCCACTGAGGCCAAATCATGAGTTGACAGTGTTTCACATATGTGAAGGGGTTGAGGTAGTTGCAGATGCTGGTGGTGGAACATTTGCGGACGAGCTGGCGATCTGACTGGAAAAATGAGTGCAGCTTTGCTGGCTATCTGCTGATGGTTCGGGCATCACTGTGAATTGTTCCACCTTGACATAGGCCTCTGTGAGGTCGTTGAAACTTGCCTCGGTGGGGAGCTTGTGCTTTATAAGATGAAGAAGGGCGAACTCTTGGCGGAGGGATGAAACAATTGTTTCGGCCTTTAACCGAGTGGTTTTATCCGACAGGATGTCCATCCAGTATTTTTCTTCCTATAGGCATGTCTTATACTCTGTCAACGGTCGTAGCACAGAAGGAGTGGTTGGGTCCCAACAAGATGGCAGTCCAGCTGTGGTAATCTCACCCCATACTGCATCAAAACGACCCACGTTTGCTACCACCTGCGGCAGGGCTCTCGAAGCTGTAACTCAGGCCGCCTCCTTGTCAATGATTTTATGACATTAAAAGACTTCCATGAATCGACTTGGTATGCCATGCTTCTCCACCTCATCAGATTCCAGCTCCTTCAAGAGTGAAATATAGTTTCTAGCATGCAGGGCTCTGATGGACAAGTTGAGGTCTTCCTCCTGCAATTTCTTGTTGAGATAGGGTGTAGCAGATTTATTTTCTCCCATCGTTCTTAGGAAACCCCACTGTTCCATCACCGTTGAGATTATGTCCGACTAGATTATACCTCTTGCTTCACTGAGGGTGATGTTTCCCTTCATGTGGATTTTGAGGTCAGTGATGGTTTTTTACTGGTCAGCTCTTGTCTTCTTTTCCTGCTTGATCTCTTTCTGTAGTGTCTCTATTCTCCTGCTATTTTCAGCCAGGAGTTTTTCCAAATCAGTAATCCTCTGCCTAGCGGTGGATGCCTACTTCTCTACTATATCATTTGCATCTTTCGCTGCATTCAGTTTCTCTGACAGCGGACTTGTCTCTGGTGGGGTTGTAGCAGGCGTGCATTTGTGCATGTCCCATGTGTTCTGCAACTTTTTCAACCTACTCTACAGATTAGCGATTGTTTCAGTCATTTTTTCTTTGTCCTCCCTCTCTTTTGACAGTGTGTTAGCCAGTTCAACTTTTTCCTTCTCTGCTTGCGCCAATTCGGCCAACATGGTGGGAGGCCAGTATATTGACCTTACCTTTCAATGACGTGACCTCCTTCTGCAATTTTTCTATCAAAGCGCGCTGTGGGTCTTTTTCTCCCGTATCCTTTCCCTTGATTAACTCCTGGAGGCCGTGTACTTGATTTTCCTGGGCGCGAGAGTTCGCCTATTCATTCTTCAGGGTTGCCCTCACATGTTCATGCTTTTTCTCTATCATTTTCAGTGCAATGGTGACCTGCATCACCTCATCCTTCAACATATCACCCACGACCTGAAACAGGTTACACATATCGGTTGTTGGCACCTTTGCCATGTCAATTACATGTTCGAGCACTCGGTAACTAGTGGTACCTGTATTGGGGTCCAAGATGGCCTCAGCCATAGATAATACCAGGTGTTTTGTGTCCACATTCATGGTGGCGGAAACCTTGGTGTGATATTTCTCTATATACCCTTCCAGATTAGATTTGTACTTATCCCTGATCGTCCTATTGGCCTGATTCCTTGCAACTGCCCTTGATGAGGTATGATCTCTGATGGCCTGTGAGACTTCCGAGAAGTTGGAAGAGGTGGTACTATCTCTCAACACTTTTATCCTAGCTTTACTCTTGTCCAGCTGACCATACGGTGTAAATGGTTCTAGCATTTTCTCTTCCCCTATGACTTCTGCCTCACTGGAGGCTGTTTTTTGCTTTTTGCGAAGGGGAGAACCCGTTCCTGAGGTACCTTCTTCTTCTACACCTTGGCCTTTATTGACATTCTCTTCTTCTTCCCATGTGGCAGATGAATCTATCTCCATCTGTGAAACCAAAGGCCAAGTTTCAAGGTTAGCCCTCCACTCCATGAACGGCCTTGATTCATGTATATAAGGTGCGGACTTGTTCCTCTTTCTTCTGTTTGAGATAATTTCCCGAGGATCATAGGCACAACCCTTTCCCAGCCTTAGGTCCAGGCCTTGCAACATTTTCTCGACAATGGGAAGGGCATGTCTCGAATTCACAACAAAAGGGCTGATTGTGATGGGGAGTCTCAGGATGAAACCCTTATTTGCAGGGACAAAATGGAGTTGGTCAGCCTTCAGGGTCTGCTGAATGTACTCCAGCGCATATACTCATCAAACAGGGAACACAGGAAGCTGGTAAGAGGAAACCTTGGCTCCGTAGACCCTAATTTCAGTGTAATTGTCAAATAGATACCAGTCCCTAGTGCTCTGGGATTTTCCGTCTTGTAGCCAGCTCTTCATCTCAGGAAAAACTCTAGGTGAGGGTGAATCATGGATAATAGTATAGGCAATGGACATGAAATTATTTACAAAACTGGAATAACCCTCCCCCTTAGGTAATTGGCGTACAGAATAATTCCAGTCAAAAACTGGTCGGGGTTGGGAACTCTCCTCATATACCCTTTCTAAACCCAAACCATAAAATTTATCAGCGTGGTGATGTAAGAAAGGATAGAAGACTATCGAACAAAAACATAAGTGACTAGCTTATGAAATCTCTTGGAACTGGGTCTGAATGTTAGCAGCAAGGAAACCATGGATATCTAACACTACCCCCTTTTGAGACATTAACCACAAGAAATAGATGCATATCCTGGTGATTTCCCCCAAAGTGCCTACACCTAAAAGACCCGCGATGAGAGCAAGGATTGGCTGCACTTCCTATTGGAACAGACTCAGCGGGAAAGGGTCTGCAGCGGGAAGATAAGTAGCTTGGTTGCTGGTGATGGAGGAAATGAAGTCGTTCCGGTGCTCTGATGGAATTTTGGTGAACTGGGAGGTTAAAGCCACTTCACTGAAATTGATATATGTGTCGCTGGTGGGCAAGCGGAGGACTTGCCTGATACTGTCGTGGGAAAGAGATAAAATCTTACTCCCTTGAGGAGAGGTAAACGTGCCTCGCTGCTCATCGAAAGCATCTCTGAGCCAGCAAATAAAATCAACCACAGAATAGACTAGGGGGTAATTTGATGGTATAAACAAGACACAACCACCCGATATCGGTCCCTATTCCTGATATGTCTTCTAAAAAGCTCGGGTTTAATGCTGCTGATGGGAAAAGGGTATTGGGGGTCATGGATTTTGGCTTGCAAGTCGATGAAAGACTCGAACCCTGGAGGATGTCTAGTTTCTTGGACCTGAGGGGTTTCTGGTTCGGCTTTCTTAGGTTTGCCCCTTCCCATGATTGACATATAAAACTTTTAAAAGACGAAAGGAAAGAAAAGAGAAAATGAGGGATGGAATACCTGTGCAACAGGGAAATATACTCAGGAAAATGACGTGGGGGTGTTGATAGTGACTAGGTAGACCTTGGCACCGATTCCCACTTAGTTTATTTCGTAGCTGGGAGACCTCCGAATTTTACTGGAGTAAACTATGGGAAGACTGTTATTTTATGATTGAGCGTTCTGAGGTAAGAAAAAGAAGGATAGGTAAAATAAACGGGGGGAAAGTGTCCTAAGAACACTGACAGTGGAGCACGTAGTGCGTAGGGATTGGGCGTCAGCTGGGGACAGGTGAACACCGCGTGCCGGGTTTAATACTGGTATGGGCCTCTTTACCAGTTAGCCTAGAGACATACCTTACCTTTTTGTTGCAATGAACCATACGATTCTCGAAACCTCTTATTCATGAGCCAGGTTAAATATACTGCGTACCAGTCTTGAGGACCCACGTTCTGATCTACCATGTCACCGAAATCCCAATGGCTTTGACCTGCCACGTCACTCTTTACCTCGGGCCCACTGTGTGATGCTTCAATATACTTCCGTGGGGGTATGGGTCTATCCTCCCTTCTGCCTCTTACCCCCCGCGGAAATTCCCATATGGGGAAATACCTCACGTGCCCATTTGAGATGCGACCATCATTTAAATTATTACGCTTTGCATCCTTTGCACCATATCTTTGCGCTATTTGAAATATTGTTCCCCCTTTTTGCCTTGTGTTTTGACCTTTCTCGTACACATGTTTTGTTTTGGGCATGACACTTGCCTCATCATCGTTTCTCATCAATCAACCTTTTTTAAATGTTTCACCATCTGCCATATCATTTGATACATGTCTATCCAAGAGTTAACTCCCAAGAATAGCTAATGGTAATTCATGACCAACATTGGCTCCACCTGGGGACGGCATGCTTGTCCTCGAGCGTGTCAAGAACTTTGCAGACCACCTGTTTATCTTCTGTGAACACCATTCCTCTTCATGACTCATAATCACACACATTATTTAAGCAAAGATGAAAAAAAACAATAATATACAATATGATACATCAGACCCTCTTGGCTTGACTCAAAACTGGAAATAAGGCTTGAGAAACTGACCGTTTATAGGGGTGTCGAGCAGATCTCCCTGTAAATTTTCCAATCTGAAGGTATTGTTACCTCCTTGTTCTACAATTTTAAAGGGACCGAACCAGAGGGGATCAAATTTACCATGCTTACCTTTATCATCCCTTCTAACGTCCCACCTGAGCACTAGATCTCCAATCTGTAATTTTTTGTCCTTGGCACGTTGGTCAAAGAGATCTTTCATTTTCTCCTAGTATTCAACTAATCTCTGATTCACCTGGTTCTGTGTTTCTTCTAGCTCCACCAGCTGGTTGATTCTCCTGGTTACACCATCCGATTCCTCCTAACTTTCTTGCATGAATCGAGCCACTGGTAATGCTAGCTGCAGAGGGAAGACAAATACCCTCCCATAGACTAGTTCGTATGGGGACTTCCCAGTTGCTCTCTTACTGGTGATCCTGTTAGCCCATAGAGAAAATTTTAATTGGGAATCCCAATTTTTCTGATTTTCATTAATGGCCTTATTTAGTGCCCTCACCAGCATTTTATTTGATGACTCTGCTAGGTCGTTTCCTTGTGGGCAATAGGCTATTGAGTGGCCTAGTGCGATGTTGTACTGTTGACAAAAGTTGACGAACTTTACAGACTTAAAAGCATGTGCATTATCAGTTATAATTTTGGCAGGTCAACCAAATCTGTATATGATGTTTTCTTCTAAGAATTTCATCACCACGGTGTCTATTGTGTTCCTAGTGGGTATAGCTTCCACCCACTTTGTGAAATAATCCATGGCGGTTAGTATCCAATTATGCTGACAGCTGGATGGGGGGTGTATTTCTTCGATGAAGTCAATTCCCCACTGCTGGAATGGCTCATCTACGTGGACAGGTATCATAGGGAGAGGTGCTAGCTTCTGTTTCTCGGCAAAAATTTTCCACTTCTCAGAGCCTCTCACTCGGGTAAACACATCCCCAAATAGTTTAGGCCAGAAGAAACCAGCCTTCAGGATCTTGTGAGCGGTAGCCCTCCAACTGTAATGGCCCCTGCAGATTCCTTCGTGAAACTCAACCATTATACCTTCTACATCTTCCTCTGTCAGGCATAGGAGTAGGATGCCTGAGGGATCTCTCCAATATAGCCGGCCGTTTGCAACCATGTACTTCTGTGACTTCAACCTCAGTGCTCTGTATTTAGCTTTTTCACAGCTAGGTGGGCAACATAATGTTAGTAGATATTTCACTATTTCCTTGTACCACTGGCTGGTGAGGTACTTCATATGTGTCTTCTGGGAAGCTATCTCTAATCCCTGTGGTTCTTCTTTCCCTTCAGATTCCTCATTTGCCACCATGGACAGATTTATACCCAAAGCCTGGCAATTTGAATCAGATAAGATTTTGGCTAGCCCCTGCCCCTTGATTAATTTAGTAGGACAGATGTCCAGCTCATACTCCTATATTTTGGCTATCCATTTCCCTCTTTTACCTTCACTATCTCCTTGAACAAGGATATCTTTGATGGCTGCTATGGGCACAAATGTAGTGATGTGGGACTGGAGGATATACATACAAAAAGCTTTGAGGGATTTCACCAGCGCATATGCCTGCTTTTCCAATAGTTCATATTTTAGCTCAGCATCACAAAGCACCTAACTGAAAAAGGCAATGGGCTGCTCATACCCATCTTCATTTTTCTGCAACAGAACTCCTACTACTATATGAGGTGATGCAAAGGAAAAGATCATAAAAGGTTCGGTATAGTCTAGCCCGGCTAACACAGGGGCTTCAGCAAACACATTCTTAATCCTGGCAAAAGATTCTCTTTATTCCTGTGACCACTTAATCTCGTTTTTCTTCTTTAGCATGTCAGTAATATGCCTAACTATCTCAGCATAGTTAGGAATGAATCTTCTCAGAAAATTTATACGACCTAGGAATACCTAAAATTCCTTCTTATTTATGGGGAGGGAAATATTGTTTATGACTTCTACTCTCTTAGGGTCTATCTTTACTCCGTCTCTGGTAACAATATGTCCCAAGATCTTTCCCTCTTCTAGTGCAAACAAAGAATTTTGTGGATTAAGGGAGAGGCCATACTTTCTGCACTTTTCAAAAGTTCTGTGCAAGTGTTCTATGTGTTTTGCATCATCTTTTGAAAACACAGTAATGTCATCCATGTATACCACCACGAACTTATCCTGCTCCCCGATAAAATTAATATCCATGGCCCTCTCGAAAGTGGTCCCCGCGTTGATCAGCCCAAAAGGCATCCTGGTGTACATAAACATCCCCCATGGAGTGGTAAAGGTGGTCTTCTTCTGATCTTTCGGCATTACAGCTACCTGATTATACCCAGAGAATCCATCCATCATCGACATTCGAGATGCTCCTACCACATTCTGTAGGATATGATCCATCTTTGGCAGTGGATAATTATCCTTCAAAGATGCTCTGTTAAGATTCTTGAAATCAACACACAACCTCATTTCTCAATTTTTCTTTCACACAAGGACCAAATTTTCTACCCACTCAGAATATCTCAAGGGTACAACGATTTTAGCCTTCAGCAGTTTCTTAATTTCTTTCTCAAACGAGGGTAGCAACAGTGGGTTAATCTGTCTTAGCTTCTGCTTATGAGGTTTGGCATCTCCCTTCAGTGGAATTTTATGCTGCATAATGCTAACATCAAAGGTTTTTAAGTCTTGGTAATACCAAGAAAACACGTCTTTATAGGACTGAAATAACTTTTGGTAAAGCTGTTTATATTCATCCGGGACCTTCTTGGACAACTTCACAATCTTGGGGTCAACCTCGGTGCCAAGATTAAGATCTTCTACATGATTCTCCTCCACAACTTTGTTCGGCTATAAGGGAACATCATTCTTGTTAAAAAGCCTTTCTAAGGGCACTAATCCTCGAGGAATGACATTCCCCTTCAACTGCAGAAATTTGTGGCCAGCTACCTTTTCTTCCCACTTATCTCCTGGGGTACCCTCTATCTCTTCCTCTTCACAACTATCAATCTCCATGTTCGAGAATTCCCCAACTGTTTCCAAAAATCTCTTCACTTGCTCTTCATCTTGAAATACTTGCCAATGTTTGATATTGTCTAGGATTGATGGCCGATATCGTACCTCAATTTCATATCTCAAGAGAGGATTCTGAGGTGGAAAAAACGTACTGGCAGCCACTGCAAGGGAGTCTGCCATTCTGTTCTACTCCCGGGGCATGAACTAGATATTAAATTCCAAGAAGAAATTCTCCACTAGATCCCAAACTTCATTCCTATAAGCCCTTAGCCTAGGATGTTTGGCTTGGCACCGATTTCTCACCTGTCTGACTATCAGTTCAGAATCTCCCAAAACCTTTAGACTTCTTACGTTCATACTCATGGTTGTGGTTTCATACTCTAGCTTGAAGGATAAAGGGACCCATTGGCTTGTAGGGGAAATAAATAACACTCCGCCCGCATTACCTTCCCTAGAGTTAGCCCCATCAAAATGAAGTGTCCAAATTTCTGATTCAGGGCTTTCTATGGACTGTTCTGTCTTGATCTGGAAAAATGATGGTTCATGTGCGTACTCCTGATCTTCCTCCAGCATTAAACATGATAAATCCCCCTCTCTACTATAAACCAGAGATTTAACTAAATCATCTGCCTTCGTAACTGTCTTGAAAAATCTAGTTTCCCGGTACAGCCTCCACTCTTGACCACCAAATATAGGGATAGTGGCATAGGTCAAGTCCAATTTGATTGATCCCCCAATTTTGGTTCCCCAAGACCTTGATAGTAGCATGCCAAAGTGAGCTGGAATGTCAGCTACGACTATGTCCATCACTACACTTTTTGCTGGGATCTGAGCCAGGTTAACCACTAAGTCCTTTATCATGCCCGAGCACTTAACTCTTTTGGAGTCAAATGAGTATATATATTTGTATGGGCAGGTGATCTGTAGTCCTAGTTGCTCCATGACCGAGAGGGGTAAAATATTATGGGAGGCTCCCGAATCTAACATGCAGTTATGCAGCAGCAGGTCATGTATTACTAAATACACATAAAAAGGTGGGGTGGCAGCATCCAATTCTTCAAGATGTGGGCCAAAAAAAACCATAGGTCTTTCTTCCTGAAGGTTCAGACTGTCTGGAATGTTTATTACTTCTGGAGGGAGCATAAGGGACGTGACTTGGGACTGATATGCAGGTTGTTTTAAAAACTCAGTCAAGGGGACTGGGATTTTCACTTTCTCAAGCTCCTTTTGTAAGCTGAAAGCAGAGGAAGGCTTATCTACTGACACTTCTTTTGGTTCTTTATCTTTGGGGTCTTTTTTCTGAGGGGGAGGTTTGACTTCTTTTACGACTGGTTTGACACTAGGGGGTGTAACCACTTGTGAAGATGAAGGAATTTGATCAGCAAACTGTAAATATTGGTTAAGGGGCCTCTTACCTTTCTCCAGGGTCTTTTGAGATGTTTCCTCCTTCAGAGCCAGAGCCTCTTCTTGGAGTGTGTCCTCCTCCTGGTCCTGAGTGCCAGTTATTTTCTTGGAAGATCTGAGGTCATATCTTCTATTGAATTGAGCTTGCATGAAATCGACGAACTGCTTGCAGTATTCATCAATCTCAGGGTCTTCAGTATCCCCAACGGATTTTTCTTTTGTGTGTGCCTACACCTCCATTTCATCACTTTCATGTAAATGGAATTCAAATTCATCACTGTTTGAGAAAGCAAGGTATGCTTCTTCTTACTCATAAGTAGTGTCTTCGGTAGAACCCTCTACTTTCCCTTCCAAGTATAGAGGGTGTGGTACCTGATCTTGCTGCTCCTTTTGTCCCCTTTGCAGTATTTGCAAGGGTGGCTTTCTGTATTGAGGGTTAAAGCCTCTATTAGGATCATTTTGGAAATTCTTGGAGGATGAATTCTTTGCCTCCATTTCAAGATTCACCAGCTTGCTTGAGAGATTCTTGATCATCTTGTTCATTTCCTCAATCCTGTCATTAGCTGAATATCTATCTTGGCTTGAGGTGGATACCTCTTCCTTTCCCCTTCTTCTTGTATTTTGCTCAGATTTTCCCTTGGATTTACCAGTGGAGGCAAAGTTTGCCTCAAGCTCTAGTGCATCTGTCTGAGCATCATCCAGAGTGGCTGGCTTTATTTCTCTCAGAGAGAAGCTGAATTCAGAGTCGAAGGCTGCCACAAACACCACCTTGGCAGCAGTCTGGTGTGGTTTCATTTCGGTGGGAAGGCTCAGGTACAACTTGTTAAATCTCTTAATAAACCCGGCCACCCATTCATTATGTCTCTTCTTGAGTGTATTAAACTCAGTCAGAAAATGTCCATGGTCTTTCTTCTCTCCCCATTTCTTGAGAAACATGTCTTCCATTGCTTCCCATGTGTTTATGGAATGGTCTCCCAACGTCTTGAACCACTTTTTGGCTTCACCGTCAATGGATTGGACAAATAGTCTTAGGACTACGTCAAGATGTTCTACGTTGAAGTTTTCTGCAAAGGAGCAGAAGACCTCAAGGTGCTTTTGAGCTTCAATCTCGTTCTCTCCATTCCAACGAGGAAGGATCTTTAGATAATCCTGTGGCAGGTCGTTCAGCACTGGAGGTAAAGCAAGGGGGGCATATTTATTCAGCAAGAAGCCCAGCACATTGGCCATGGGAGGAGGAGGTGGAGGTAACAGAAGGACTTGATGTGTAAGTGGAGGAGGAGGAGGAAGTGAGGTGTGGATGATGATGGGAATATAGTGAACAGCAGCTTGGGATGCTGGAGACAAAGGCAGAGTATTAACAACAGATACCTCAGTGACTTCCTTTACTTCTTTAGCCTCTGGAGTGGGGTGGAGTTTGTAGCGGGTGGTGTCTATTGACTCGGCCTCGTCTTTAACTTGGATGTTTCTAGGAGGTAAACTGTCTGAGTAGTAACTAGTTTCTCCCACAGCGGAGTAAAGATCTTGTACTTGGGATACTTGAGAAGAGGAAGAAGGAAAGTCTTTCAGAGAGAATTGTGGAATCTCAGTATGGATAAATTGTATCTCCCTCCAATTTCTTCTATGTAAAATTATTTCTGGGTCAAACACAGAGGGAGTCTTTGGCTGGGACGTATCTGACCTAAGGTGTGGCTTTTGAGGAGCCAGGACTACACTTAGATTTATCTGAAAAACGAACGTGGAGTCGCCAAGGTGAGGGATATACAACTCTCAACTCTCCATGCTCACCTAATTGAAGAGTGAATAGGGTTTGTCGAGGCCCAGGGATTTCAGTTATTCTCATTTTTGTTCCCTGGCAATGATGCCAAAAATATGTTGTGGATCCTAGAGACAGTCTTGAGTTGTGAAAGACCAGTGCCTAGGACATCTTATGTAGCAGAGAGAAAAAGAAATATATTATGATAGGGATGACTAGTAGAATGGAGCTCTCATGCTATTTCTTTGTAAATAGGAAATTTAACTTGAATGGGACCAAAACTTCTAGAAGTTAATAACAGAGAAATAAATATTGCAGAGGAAAGATGTGGAGTTTTAACACGAAATGTAGCAGACAATTCAAAAGCAGCTTAACTGCAAAGATGGTTGGATTCTAAGCACTTCACAGAGATTGTTAATCACAGAGTATCTATTGCATTCATAAAATAAAGAGGATACTAATTGCTGTTGAGACAACATCCAGAAACATATACCAGCATGTAGTGGGCTTGGTAAAATAAGAATCCACACATGAAGAAAACATTTGTAAATAGCATCTCATTAGTAGTCAATATAGCAGAAATTCGGATGAACTAGAAATGAAACAGCATGTCACACCTAAGCCATATTTAAAGTGCCCGAAAGCTTATGACATAAGTATCGACAAGGATAAATTTATATCAGAAACAGTGGGCTACTCACATTCCAGAATGTGACACAAGATAAATGGATATAAACGAAATTAATAGCTAAGCTACAACAGACAATAAAGAAGTACACACTGTAAAGCACCAAGATCAGAATCCTCCTTAAAGATCAAAACTCTTTCTCATTGAAAACCCAACAGGCTCTTCACATTTGTATTAAAACTTTCACAAAAAGCATACAAGACATTCTTTTACAGTCAATTCTTCCGAAAATTTGGAACGTATTCTTCTCTTTGGATCTTCTTTATATAGACATCTTCATAACTGAGTGAGAAGATATTTTTGGGAAAAATATATTCTTCACATGACCAAAATTTGTTAAAGGTCCTTGTCAAAATAAAAAAAATTATGATGAGGAATACAGGCCTCCCATCATGGATAGTCAGGCACTCGGCCGTTTTTAAAACAAAATATTAAACAACAGTCTGGTAAAAAGTAAAATGCTGAAGTGGAACATGAAGCCCACTTGAAACTTGAAAAGTAGCTAACCAAGTAAAAAGTAAAAAGGCCACTGAGGCCAAATCATGAGTTTACAGTGTTTCACATATGTGAAGGGGTTGAGGTAGTTGCAGACGCTAGTGGTGGAACATTTGCGGATGAGCTGGCGATCTGACTTGCGAACTGAGTGCATCTTTGTTGGCTATTTGCTGATGGTTCGGGCGTCGCTGTGAATTGTTCCACCCTAACATAGGCCTCTGTGAGGTCGTTGAAACTTGCCTCGGTGGGGAGCTTGTTCTTTATAAGATGAAGAAGGGCGAACTCTTGGTAGAGGGATGAAACAATTGTTTTTTCATTTAACCGAGTGGTTTTATCGAACAGGATGTCCGTCTGGTCTTTTTCTTCCTGTAGGCGTGTCTTATACTCTATCAACAGTCGTAGCACGGAAGGAGTGTTTGGGTCCCAACAAGATGGTAGTCCAGCTATGGTAATCTCACCCCATACTGCATCAAAACAACCCATGTTTGCTACCACCTGCAGCAGGGCTCTCGAAGCTGTAACTCGGGCCGCCTCCTTGTCAATGATTTTATGACATTCAAAGACTTCCATGAATTGACTTGGTATGCCATGCTTCTCCACCTCATCAGATTCTAGCTCCTTGAAGAATGAAATATAGTTTTTGGCATGCAGGGCTGTGACAGACAAGTGGAGGTCTGCCTCCTGCAATTTCCTGTTGAGATAGGGTATAGCAGATTTATTTTCTCCCATCATTCTTAGGAAACCCCACTGTTCCATCACCGCTGAGATTATGTCCGACCAGATTATACCTCTTGCTTCACTGAGGGTGATGTTTCCCTTCATGTAGCTTTTTAAGTCAGTGATGGTTTTCTGTTGGTCAGCTCTTGTCTTCTTTTCCTCCTCGATCTCTTTCTACAGTGTCTCTATTCTCCTGCTATTTTCAGCCAGGAGTTTTTCCAAATCAGTGATCCTCTGCCTAGCGGTGGATGCCTGCTTCTCCAATATATCATTTGCAGCTTTCGCTCCATTTAGTTTCTCTGACAACGGACTTGTCTCTGGTGGGGTTGTAGCAGGCATGCAGCTGTGTGTGTCCCATGTATTCTGCAACTCCGTCAACCTACTTTGTAGAGTAGCGATTGTTTCAGTCATTTTTTCTTTGTCCACCCTCTCTTTTGATAGTGTGTTAGCCAGTTTAGCTTTTTCACTTGATTAACTTTTAGAGGCCGCGTACTTGATTTGCTTGGGCGTGAGAGTTTGCATGTTCATTCTTCAGGGTCGCCCTCACCTGTTCATGCTTTTTCTCTATCTTTTTCAGTGCAATGGTGACCCGCATCACCTCTTCCTTCAACATATCACCCACGACCTGAAACAGGTTACACATATCGGTTGCTGGCACCTTTTCCATGTCAATTGCATGTTGGAGCACCCGGTAACTAGTGGTACCTGTATTGGGGTCCAAGATGGCCTTAGCCATAGATAATACCAGGTGTTCTGTGTCCAAATTCATGGTGGCGGAAACCCTGGTGTGATATTTCTCTATATACCCTTCCAGCTTAGCTTTGTACTTATCCCTGATCATCCTATTGGCCTGATTCCTTGCAACTGCCTTTGATGAGGTATGATCTCTGATGGCCTGTGAGACTTTCGAGAAGTTGGAAGAGGTGGTACTATCTCTCAGCACTTTTATCTTGGCTTTACTCTTGTCCAGCTTACCATACGGTGTAAATGGTTCTAGCAGTTTCTCTTCCCCTATGACTTCTGCCTCCCTGGAGGCTATTTTCTGCTTTTTGCCAAGGGGAGAACCCACTCCTGAGGTACCTGCTTCTTCTTCGCCTCGAACTTTATTGATTTCCTCTTCTTCTTCCCCTGTGGTAGATGAATCTGTCTCCATCTGCGAAACCAAAGGCCAAGTTTCAAGGTTAGCCCTCCACTCCATGAACGGCCTTGATTCATGTATATAAGGTGCGGAATTGTTCCTCTTTCTTCTGTTTGAGATAATTTCCCGAGGATCATAGGCCCAACCCTTTCCCAGCCTTAGGTCCAGGCCTTGCAACATTTTCTCGACAATGGGAAGGGAATGTCTCGAATTCACAAAAAAAGGGCCGATTGTGATGGGGAGTCTCAGGATGAAACCCTTCTTTGCAGGGAAAAAATGGAGTTGGTCAGCCTTGAGGGTCTATCGAATGTACTCCAGCACATATACTTGTGGAACAGGGAACAAGGGTAGCTGGTAAGGGGAAACCTCAGCTCTGTAGACCTAAATTTTAGTCTAATTGTCAAATAGATACCAATCCCCAGTGCTCTGGGATTTTTTGGCTTGTAGCCGGCTCTTCATCTCAGGAAAAACTCTAGGTGAAGGTGAATCGTGGATAACAGTATAGGAAATGGACATGAAATTATTTACAAAACTGGAATAACCCTTCCCCTTAGGTAATTGGCGTACAGAATAATGCCAATCAAAAACTGTTCGAGGTTGGGAATTCTCCTCATATTCCCTTTCTAAACCCAAACCCTGAAACTTATCAGCATGCTGATGTAAGAAAAGATAGAAGACCATCGAACAAAAACGGAAGTGATTGGCTTCTGAAAGCTCCTGGAACTGGGTCCGAATGTTAGCAGCAAGGAAACCAGGGATATCTAACACTACCCCCTTTTGAGACATTAACCACAAGAAATAGACACATATCCTGGTGATTTCCCCCAAAGCGCCTACACCTAAAAGACCCGCGATGAGAGCAAGGATTGGCTCCACTTCCTCTTGGAGCAGACTCAGTGGGAAAGGGTTTGCAGTGGGAAGAGAAGTTTCTTGGTTGCTGGTGATGGAGGAAATGAAGTCTTTTTTGCACTCTGATGGCAGTTTGGTGAACTGGGAGGTTAAAGCCACTTCACTGAAATTGATATATATGTCGCTGGTGGGAAAGCGGAGGGCTTGCCTAATAATGTCGTGGGAAAGAGAAAAAATCTTATTCCCTTGAGGAGAGGTAAACGTGCCTTGCTACTCATCGAAAGAATCTCTGAGCCAGCAAATAAAATCAACCACAGAATAGACTGGGGGGTAATTTGATGGTATAAACCAGACACAACCACCCGGTATCGGTCCCTATTCCTGATATGTCTTCTAAAAAGCTCAGGTTTAATGCTGCTGATGGAAAAAGGGTATTGGGGGTCACAGATTTCGGCTTGCAGGTTGATTAAAGGCTCAAACCCTGGAGGATGTCTGGTTTCTCGGACCTGAGGGGTTTCTGGTTCGGCTTTCTTAGGCATGCCCCTTCCCATGATTGACATATAAAACTTTTAAAAAATGAAAGGAAAGAAAAGAGAAAATGAGGGATGGAATACCTGTGCAACAGGGAAATATACTCAGGAAAATGACGCGGGGTTGTTGATAGCAACTGGGTAGACCTTGACACCGATTCCCACTTAGTTTATTCCGTAGCTGGGAGACCTGCGACTTTTACTGGAGTAAACTGCTAGAAGACTGTTATTTAACGACTGAGCGTTCTGAGGTAAAAAAAGACGGATAGGTAAAATAAACGGGGGGGAATTTTCGTAAGGACACTGACAGTGGAGCACGCGGCGTGTAGGGATTGGGCGTCAACTGGGGACAGGTGAACAACGCTTGCTGGGTTTAATACTGGTACGGGCCTCTGTACCAGTTAGCCTAGAGACATAGCTTACCTTTTTGCTGCAATGAACCATATGATTCTTGAAACCTCTTATTTGTGAGTCTGGTTAAATATACTACGTACCAGTCTTTAGGACCGACGTTTCGATCTACCACGTCACCGAAATCCCAATGGCTTTGACCTGCCACGTCGCTCTTTACCTCGGGCCCACCCCGTGATGCTTCAATATACTTCTGCGGGGGTATGGGTCTATCCTCCCTTCTTCCTCTTACCCCCCATGGAGATTCCCATATGGGGAATTCCCTCACGTGCCCATTTGAGACGCGTCCATCGTTTAAATTATTACGCTTTGCATCCTTTGCACCGTTCCTTTGCGCTATTTGAAATACTATTCCCCTTTTTTGCGTTGTGTTTTGACCTTTCTAGTACACATGTTTTGTTTTGGGCATGACACTTGCCTCATCATCGTTTCTCATCAATCAACCTTTTTTAAATGTTTCACCATCTGCCATATCATTCGATACATGTCTATCCAAGAGTTAACTCCCAAGAATAACTAATGGTAATTCATGAACAACAGGTTGGATGAAGGATTCAAGTGGAATAGGAGTTAATTCTAGGCCCTTGACAGTAAGATATACTCTCTTGAATTTTCCCACGATTTTTTTGTTTAAATAAAAGGTACTGAAGCATAAAAATAATTTTGGATCAAGGGTTTCAAAATTTAAGGGTTTCTAGCCCCAGATCTACCTCCTCCAAGACCAGCATCTCCCTGTCTTGGCCTGATTCAGCCATCCTTCCCTTTGAATCTTGATTTAGGGCCTCTGTAGTCCTTATCATAGAGTTTAGAGGCTTCGACCAACTCCCTCTTCCTCCCCTCCTTGACCTCCTCCCTCAACTCTCCCTCCTCTTCTTCCTTGGTCGCAACCCTTTAATGGCTTGTTGATTTGTTGTGAAGCCTCTAAGCCCTTGGCTATATGACTTAGGCATTTTCTTAGCTACTACAATCCTTTTTCTCCCAATGCTCCCCTCACTAGGAAAAGCGTTTGCCTTTTGAGGCCATATCCATCCTGCTTGTGGATTCACCTATCCTTCTCGCCATTTTATCCGTGCAAACTCTGCTCTCGTGACCTTGATCTCCATTTCTTGGCCTCTTTCGCCCCATTTTTAAATTGAAACCTTAATCTGAAAATTTAGGGCTAAATACTTGGCATATTTGCAGGAATAAGGTCTCAAAATTCATATCTATCAAGGGGAAACATCATCCAAAAGTTTTAGAAAATTTCAACAATGGGATATTCAAGACCTTTGGCATAAGGTTTGATCTCTAAACCCTTATTTCTGTAGTCTTATTATAGCAATAAAAAAACCAATAATTAGGCCCTAAAATCAAATTGTATATGTTCAAAACTGATGAAAATTGCAAATTTTTCATCTTCACAATTTTTTGGCTACTTAGGCATTGCTAGATTGACCTAGATAAGATATTTTAGCATGCTGTAAATTTCTACATAGCTAAAAAAAATCAAATTTGAGCATTTCTAAATCACATCCTAACTAAGGTCTAAAAAAATCTAAATTTTCAATTTTTCAGCAAAACTTACTACTTTTAGACATTGTGGGGGGCATACTCAATATTTTTAGTTGGATGATATTTTATTAATTTATTGTTGTCATAAGCCTATTAGGTTTGAAAGCATACTCAATATTTTTAGTTGGATGATATTTTATTAATTTATTGTTGTCATAAGCCTATTAGGTTTGAAAATTGCCGAGGTAAGTTCTCCTAAAACCCTAAAATTGGAATTTTCAGATTCTAGTGCAATTTTGCCTTTTTTGGAAATGTTGGTTATATATTTCTAGAAAAATTTTATCTTGATAATCTGTCATTGTTTCACTGTTGAATCTAACATATCAGATCTGAAATTTTCTTACTTAAATCCTAAAAACCCTAAAAATGATATGTTATCAAGTTTGGCAATTTTGGGCATTGATATCGATATAATTGTTTGATGATGCGTGGGTTAAATTACTGCTGCAATTTATATTTCAGATTTGAAATTCTAGTACATAATACAACTTAAGAGGCCTAACATAGATGTTTTAAGTAAATCAATTTGTCTTGTTAAAATTGACATATGTTTATGATGTTGGGAAAATATAAGCATTATTGGTTTAGCATTGATGAAGTCTAAATTTTCTTAATATACATCACTGATATAAACTATCATAAATCTAAAATTAGCTAAATTCTATTGATCACATGGTTTGGCATAACATCTGTGTGATTGGTGAACAGAATTGGTTACTTGAAATTTCCACGTATATATGTTTTTTTTTTCTAAGTTAAGGTATTCTATTAACAGAGGTAGTAATGTATAGCGGGCCGAAGCCTAATCAATGCCTAGTGTTGAGGCATTCTTAACAAAAAAACCAGTGATAAAGACTGCCCATCAGGAGGGAAACTAGCCTTGGACAATAATATAAATAAATCCCACACAGGGGAGTCGTAGAGTTTTGTTTCTGGAAACCATAGCTAGCAAAAACTGATATATGAACTAAAACTACAAAAAAAAGCCCAATAGTAAGGGCCGAAACTTAACAGGAAAACAAAAATGAGAAGGGGGAACTACTCATCAGGTGGCTCTTCCACGACTCTGCACCGAAGCTCATCCGCTACCCCTTCATCCTTGTATAGGTCCGCAATGGAAGTGACCTCCTGCCTGGAGGGTGGTGGAGCCACCTGCGCCTCGCTCGCTTGCCCAGTGTCGCCTTGCACCATGTCCACATCCTGAATCCTGCTTGCCTGACCCTGCATATCCTTGCTCGCTAGACCCTGCAAGTCCTTGCTCGCCTGACCCTGCAACTCCTTGCTCGCTGGGAGCATCGACCCTGCAGTCAGACTCGAGGTCTAGGCCTCAGTGTTGCATAGAGCCATTGGGCTTGAACTGGGTTCCACGTATATATGTTAAAGCTTATCTTGTTTAAGATTAAATCAAAACATTTTTAGGTACTCTTAACATAAATATCACACGAGTAATTAAGTAACTTAACCAATCTTAATTCATGATAAAAATCTCACTCATAATATATTGAACTAGAATTCTAGATCTGGAGATAATAGGGCAGCCGTTATTATGTAGATAATAGGGAAACCCTTATTATATATCTTGTGGGGCCTCAACAACTCTTTGATGCTTAACACAGTGATTTTGTAGTCGTCAGAGCCACAATATCTGTAGTGATAGAGCCATCGAGTGATAGGACACCAAAAAAAGGTACCATTAATCAGGCCCTATCTCGTTTCATCTTGCTCTGCTTCCCACAACCTACCTCCTAGCCCAGCTTCAAAATGGATAGAAGAAGGTTACATTTAGACTAGGCATCTAACTAAAATTTACCAAGACCACTGCATATCACATAAGTTTTATGATTTTCATATCATATAGGTTAGTCAATTATTCAAGCAACGGGTGTCGATTTGGTCATTTGGTTCCAATTTGTAAAAGGAGATAATTTGTAACTCCATTAAGGCACTGAACTCATAAATATAAAATATGATTAAAACATAATCTTACTTAATTTCAACCAAGTGACTAGGCCACTTATCCATGTCTCCCAAGTAACTTGATTCTCAACTTTATTTCGTACACTTAATTACATAGGGACTACCCACCATAGCTTGTTGTTGGGAGACAAGTAGAACAGTGCGGGTCGGGATTAGAGTGACATCCCATGTCTTGAGCATTGTCACAGTGCTTGTAAAAACCAGGCGACAAGACAAGATATGAACAATTATTAAAATTTAGTGTGAATCAAGAAAAACTTATTAAAAACCTAGGAGTCAAATATAATCCCAATATTGTGGAAATAGTAAGGGAGGATGAAGAGAAAGGAGATTCATGTAAGTGGAATAATTATGAGGAGGTTGGTGAAAGAAAATAAGGTAAATCTGATAGAGAGGAAGAGAAATTTCACAAAAAAAATCATTCAAAGGATGGAAATAAGCAAAAAATGGAATTGTAAGGAAATTTGAAGAAGATTAAATCAAAAACTTACAATGGGTTTTTAGAAGATGTACAAGAACTATGGTTGCATAGTATCAACTAAAGTTCTATGTTTATGATTATTCTACTAAATTAAAAGCTAAAATGACCACATTGAAGTTATATGGAAAATCTTCCTTGTGGAGGGACAAGTTGGAACAATGTATAATTTAGAAGATAAGAACGTTAATTTGGAGGAATTTAAGAGACATTTTAAAGAAAAATAGTTAAGTGAGCTTTATTTTGATCACAATGCCAAATAATTCCATGATTTTAATCTTCTAGAAATGTGAATGGATGAGTTGCTCAAAAAATTCACTCATGTTTTGAGATACGTGCCATATATATGAGAAGAAACGACTAAGTACATCACTTTATTGATTTCCCCCCTCTCTCTTTTAAGGAATGTGTTGTAGCACAATTTCACTCAGCAAAAAGTCGGGAGAAGTTCTTGGCAATTTAAGCTTGCTGAGGAACAATTATAGAAATGGAACAAGTTCAAGGAGATTAACAAAATGTTTGAAAGGCATTTGAAACACTGTGCCTAAGAAATCTATTATTGGGTAATTTGATTACATTGCAGGGATTTGGAGCAGTCATTCCTGATTTGAATCAGGTGTTGGCACTTTGAGAAACCGAAATAGTTATTTTTTAATACTGAATTGAGTATTAAAACAATCACTGTTGTTTTAAGGTTTAGTCAAACATTGTGGGATTAAGACAATAAGGTAGTCAATTTACATCCATTTAATTGTCTTGATTACAAGCCTGAATGGGTCATATACAACGAATATGTATTGAAAAGTAGAAACTTCATTTGCACTGTCACAAGATGTTCGTGGAGAGTGGCTGATTGATATTGCACCACATTTTTATGATTTGAGTAATTTTCTGTAGTATGAGGCAAGGCGTGTTTTGGAAAGAATCTACCTTAAACGTGAGAGGGAGAGATCAAAATCTAGGAGAAAAAGCAAAAGTTCTTAAATCCGATCTTTCTGTGCAAAGGAATCAGCTTGAGTTTCAGATATAGTCCGTTACACCATACGTATTTTACCATGGTGTATCAGTGAGCTCAAATGAGACATCTGCCGAATTTGACTGAAAAGTAAATCCTTGATGTGTTATGGGAATAGGATGGAGATATCATTCAGAACAAGCAACGAAGATCTTTAGCAAACAATACCCTGCCTCTCAAAAATACATACATTGCAAAGAGAAACAGTGACACTAAAACAGAGAGATGGCTTCAGCTCTTGCAAAATCCAAATGGAAAAAAGAAATAGCAGGGGACAAAGCTTATAGCTCAAACATCCCCTCTCCGCAGATCGCTCCACTATGAAAAACCTAAAGACCTCAAAGAACATATTTCCAGGAATCATGGGCACCCCGTGCTTGGAAAGGTGGTCTGGTTCAGAGTAGTGGTCTGGTAAAGAATTTTGCTTAGGGTGGATATGTTGGAAAGAGACCTCCATGAAGGCAGATCTCAACTCTGATATCATCTACGCCAAATTGCAATTATAAAGAGCGGGGAAATTGAAAGCATGGCCGAATCTATCGGATCACCGAGCAGGAATATCCCATAATCAGAAACTTTACCAACGTTTTAGTAGAAGCAGGCAATCAGATTTTGACCGATAGAGACTACATAGGTGACGTTTCGGTAGTCCTGAATCTGCGCCTTAATGACAGAAATGGGCAACACAAGTGTTCGGGACAGTCACGGGTCTGAACGCGCTTAAGAAAACTAGAAGTTCGATGCAGATCAATGAAGAACTGTGAAAGATGGTTAAATATACCTGGGCGCGATGAATTCTGCCCGAGAACTGAGTTTTGTGCCCAAAAACAGGACACTTGAGGATTTTATACCTAAGAAGTGTCAAATACTGGGTTCCTATTCTTCAGCTACTAGTTGTTTGAAGAGAAAGTGGAATCTAATTCGTCGTTGAGAATTTTTCTGTTGTCACCACTTCAGTATAGATAAACTATAATTACCCGATTATTATCTTTTTAAAGAGCCCTGGTTTGGTCTTTTGTTGTGTACATAGATTCATAAGTACAAAGACCGAGGAGGACATGCCCCATATTTACGCTCTAGCTTGAAGTCAATTGATGTTCTTCAAACAATTACATTTGTGTTGTTTCAATGGCTGATCAGCTTTCAAGTACAGATGAAGAATTCAGGCCAAAGCAGACAGTCATACTTTTAAATCAACACTCAGAATCTGGAATAACAGTCGGAGACAGTGAAGAATTTTGATCAAATGGGATCGATGCAGTTGTTCTTGACCTTGTTGCAGATGATAGTGTTGATTAGAAAAAGCAGAAATCCACATGCATTTGGTGCAATCAAATTGTGCCAGAAGAGATTCAGGATCCATAAAATGAATTTCAAATTCGAAGACTGCTATAAAGTTCGATCTCATCTTACACAAGAAGAGTCTAAACCACTTTCAGAAACAGATCCAATGTTCGTGCGGCATCACAAATTAAATGACTTTTATGAGAGATAGTGCCCCCGCAAATGGTTTGATCTAAACCACTATTTATGAAATCTACGGCTATGATGCATTACGACATCACTTAGCCTTTTCTCAAGAAACCACCATCAGTGCTCCCGTAGGCAGTTATTGGTTTTTAAAAACCATGGGTGACTTTGTCATTAATACGTATGGGTGTAATGGGACCCAAAATGTACCATTCGTTCTTCTTTTTACTTGCACTAGAGTAAGGTCCTGTTTTGGGTTTTTTATTATATATTATATATATAGTATTAAAAAATATATTTTGTAAATTTAAATAATTCCAAAACTTCCAAGAATCAGTTTTAAAACTGATCATAACAATTAGGAAGTTACATTAGATGGCAGACATAAAAGTAGATGGAAGAAGAGGAGGAGAGGTTCTGGTTTTTGGGATCTCCAGACAGTGATCTTTGTATTGAGATTTCAAGTGATTAATGAATGAAGAGCAAACTTCTAGAATTTGTTGATATTGATACATCTTCTAGTTTGCATTATGTATTTTCAGTCATTGAATAAAATGAAGTATCGAAGCAGCAGGTCTCTTTTTACATGTGTAAATAAGAGTTAAAAACCTCAATAGGTGCTCCTTCATTTTAACTGTTCTTTTCTTTTAATTCTTCTAGAGCTTGAGATGATAGATTCTGTACAGCAGCTTATCATTTTGGGCTTTTTCCTTTCATTCTTCTTCTAGACATTTCATTCTATATTAGTAGATAATAGCATTGTGGGAAGTTTATAGCATTTGATTTTGAAGATTCAATGATTGAGCTCTAGAGGTGGTTAAACATGGATCAATATTTCTGTGACATAATTATAAGAATGTCTTAAGCACATATTCCTTTCACAGCCAAGGAATTGTTTCTTAAGGTACAACATTAATTGGCGCCATTGCCGGGGACCAAAGAAGCGAAGTTCATTTCCCTGGTTTTTCTTTCTATTTCCTCTGATTGTACAGCGAGGAGGAAGTACTCGGCTGTGTTTATTTTTTCACAGAATTGTCATTTTCATAAAGCCAAACACGAGGTCACATACCTTGCAGTAGAAGGTTTCATTATCCTTTCTTCTTGATGGTGAACAAGAGTCAGATTTGAAGTTTGGTTGTTTATTATTCACCTGGCGACTCCACTGATGAAGGTTTCATTAGATGAAGAATTTTTCTAGCAAGAAGATGAGAGAGTATCATGGAAAAAACATGTATCAGAATTTCCGTTTTTTAAAGGAGGTTCTATTTTTTACTGTCAGTTTAGTGGTCTATTTTCCCTTTTTTATTAAAAGGATTGTTTCCTGCTTTATTTTCTCAGAAAATTATAAGGCCCAAAATTTAAATTCATTATTGGAAAAGGATGATGTTTCTTCTGCTTGTATTATAAATCTTGACACAAGTGTATCTCCTAAATATGAAAGGAGGGATGATTTTTGTATTACAATCCCGGAAGATAATCAGTCATAGTTTGGGCATAAAGGTGATGATTCATCATCTTTGGATGATAATATTTTGCCTCATAAGAAATTTACTGCTTTTCAGTTCAAAAAAAGAGAAATATTTAAACCCCTGAAGCTGCCCGCTATTCTCCATCAATATCCTTCAAACGGATTCAAGTCCTTGCCAAGTTTCTCCAGGAAGGAGAAGGAAATTTCAGCTAAACTACATATCTTGGAATTTGAGTACTTTCTAGACAAATTTCAAATCATTTATGAAGACGTAGCTTTAAGGATGTTTTTCCATTCTTTAAAGCAGGATGCTCAGCAATGGTTCCAGTGTTTGGAAGAAGGTTCAATTAATTCCTGGCAAGATCTTCAAGATGTATTTCTTACATATTGGGGCGAGAGTAAGTCATATGAAGAGAACCTTTTGGAATTATATTCTATCCGAAGGCAAAGAAATGAATCAATTTCTGAGTTTAATAGGAGGTTCCAAAAAAATTATTTCAGCGTGCCAAAAGAAATTCGACCTCCAGAAGCAGCAGCTATGGTCTATTTTTTGAAAGCTCTTTCTATTGCCTTGGCTTTTTATCTCAAGGAGAGAAAGCCTAGCACTCTGAAGCTTATGTTTCTCCATGCGCAAGAAATTGAGGATAATGTGTGGGCTTGTAGAAATTTTTCCTGAAATGTAGAAAGTCCAAGTTTTGTCAAAGATAAGAGGGCTTGTGAAGGAAACATTGGAATTTCTTTACAAGACAATGTAAGTTCAGAGGCGAATAAATATTTCCAAAAAGTGTCAAAAGGTTCCTGTATTGTTGAAGAACAAGAATCTAATCCTTTTGAAGATTCTAGTCAAAACTTAGTTTCAACAGCTGGACTACACTATGAAATCATGGAAGATCATTACAATAATTCTGTGAGTAGTGAGGAAAATAGTGCAGTTTCTCAGACATGTTTGCAAGAGGAGGAAAATTTTCGTCAAGAATTGATGTTCTATGAAGAGCATCAGCATTATGGAAAGCAAACCTTGGATTTTTATTTTTATCCTAAATGCTTGCCTACAGAAAATGGCGACCAAGTCCCTAACACACAGTTCATAATTGAAAAGTCAAGCAATGAAGGAAATTTCCATGTTCAAAGAAGTCTACATCAGCAAAATGTTAAAAAAAAAGAAGGTGGCCAAAACTTTATTTCATGAGTTCTATGATCCAGTTGCTGAATATATGGAAAATTTCTTTGATCAGAAACAAGCTTTTATGCAAGGGTATGTACAAATTTTTGTATGTGAAAAATTTTCATGGTATATTCCTGTTTTGATTTTTAAATTTCAGCAGTACGAAGGTTTTAAATCTAACAAGAAGATGTTGGATTGGTTCCATTGGAAGGTTGACTTAACTTGATTAAGTTCAACCATGCTTATATATATAGGAGTTGTACATAATTAAGCTTAGGAGTTGAGCATTCTCAGTAGTAGTATTTCTAGTTTAAAATTTTCAAGTTAAAAAATAAAGATCCTAGAAGAAGGAGGGTTCAGAGAAGTTTTGGAATTATCAGAGATTTTGGATTGAGAGAAAATTCAGTTTGACTTGACTCCATGCCCAATAAAGGCTACTGATCTACAAGTTCTCAGCACTTTGCTACCAAAGTACTGTCCCCAATTGGAGCCAAATGTTGTAGCACAATTTCACTCAGAAAAAAGTCGGGAGAAGTTCTCGGTAATTTAAGGTTGCTGAGGAACAATTATAGAAGTGGAACAAGTTCAAGGAGATTAACAAAATGTTTTAAAGGCATTTGAAACACTGTGCCTAAGAAATCTGTTATCGGGTAATTTGATTACATTGGAGGGATTCAGAGCAGTCATTCCTGATTTGAATCAGGTGTTGGCACTTTGAGAAACCGAAATAGTTATTTTTGAATACTGAATTGAGTATTAAAAAAATCACTGTTGTTTTAAGGTTTAGTCAAACATTGTGGGATTAAGAAAATAAGATAGTCCATTTACATCCATTTAATTGTCTTGATTACAAGCCTGAATGGGTCATATACAACGAATATGTATTGAAAAGTAGAAACTTCATTCGCACTGTCACAAGATGTTCGTGGAGAGTGGCTGATTGATATCACACCACATTTTTATGATTTGAGCAATTTTCCGCAGTATGAGGCAAGGCGTGTTTTAGAAAGAATATACCTTAAACGTGAGATGGAGAGATTAGAATCTACGAGCATAAGCAAAATTTCTTAAATCCGCTCTTTCTGTGCAAAGGAATCAGCTTGAGTTTCAGATATAGTCCGTTACAGCATACGTATTTTACCATGGTGTATCAGTGAGCTCAAATGAGACATTTGCCGAATTTGACTGGAAAGTAAATCCGAGATGTGTTACGGGAATAGGATGGAGATCTCATTCAGAACAAGCAATGAAGATCTTTAGAAAACAATACCCTGCCTCTCCGAAAGACATACTTTGCAAAGAGAAACAATGACACTAAAACAAAGAGATGGCTTCAGTTCTTGCAAAATCCAAATGGCAAAAATAAATAGCAGGGGACAGAGCTTATAGCTCAAACATCCCCTCTCCGCAGATCGCTCCACTATGAAAAACCTAAAGACCTCAAAGAACATATGTCTAGGATTCATGGGCACCCCGTGCTTGGAAAGGTGGTCTGGTTCAGAGTAGTGGTCTGGTAAAGAATTTTGCTCAGGGTGGATATGTTGGAAAGAGACCTCCATGAAGGCAGATCTCAACTTCGAGATCATCTACGCCCACTTGCAATTATAAAGAGTAGGGACATCGAAAGCATGGTCGAATCTATCAAATCACCGAGCAGGAATCTCCCACAATCATAAACTTTACCAGCGTTTTAGTAGAAGCAGGCAATCAGATTTTGACCGATAGAGACCGCATAGGTGGCATTTCGGTAGTCCTGACTCTGCGCCTTAATGACAGAAATCGGAAACACAAGTGTTCGGGAGAGTCACGGGTCTGAACTTGCTTAAGAAAACTAGAAGTTTGATCCAGATCAACGAAGAACTGTGAAAGATGGTTAAATATACCTGGGCGCGATGAATTCTGCCCGAGAATTGAGTTTTGTGCCCAGAAATAGGACACTTGAGGATTTTATACCTAAGAAGTGTCAAACACTGGGTTCCTATTCTTCAGCTGCTGTTTGTTTGAAGAGAAAGAGGAATCTAATTCGACGTTGAGAATTTTTCTGTTGTCGCCACTTCAGTATAGATAAACTATAATTACCCGATTATTATCTTTTTAAAGAGCCCTGGTTTGGTCTTTTGTTGTGTACATAGATTCATAAGTACAAAGACCGAGGAGGACATGCCCCAGATTTACGCTCTAGCTTGAAGTCGATTGATGTTCTTGAAACAGTTACATCTGTGCTATTTCAATGACCGATCAGCTTTCAAGTACAGATGACGAATTCAGGCCAAAGCAGACAGTCATACTTTTAAATCAACACTCAGAATCTGGAATAATAGTCAGAGACAGTGAAGACTTTTGATCGAACAGGATCGATGCAGTTTTTCTTGACGTTGTTGCAGATGATAGTGGTGATTAGAAAAAGAAGAAATCCACATGCATTTGGTGCAATCAAATTGTGCTTGAAGAGATTGAGGATCCATAAAATTAATTTCAAATTTGAAGACTATTGTAAAATTCGATATCATCTTACGCCAGAAGAGTCTAAACCACTTTCAGAAACAGATCCAATGTTCGTGCGACATCACAAATTAAACGAATTTTATGAGAGATAGTGCCCCCGCAAATGGTTTGATCTAAACCACTATTTATGAAATCTACGGCTATGATGCATTACGACATCACTTTGCCTTTTCTCAAGAAACCACCATTAGTGCTCCCGTAGGCGGTTATTGGTTTTTAAAAAGCATGGGTGACTTTGTCGTTAATACGTATGGGTGTAATGGGAGCCAAAGTGTACCATTCTTTCTTCTTTTTACTTGCGATAGAGTAAGGTCCTGTTTTGGGTTTTATATTATATATTATATATATAATATTAAAACATATATTTTGTAAATTTAAATAATTCCAAAACTTCCAAGAATCAGTTTTAAAACTGATCATAATAGTTAGGAAGTTACATTATATGGTAGACATAAAAGCAGAGGGAAGAAGAGGAGGAGAGGTTCCGGTTTTTGGGATCTCCAGACAGTGATATTTTTATTGAGATTTCAAGTGATTAATGAATGAAGAGCAAACTTCTAGCATTTTTTCATATTGATACGTCTTCTAGTTTGCATAATATATTTTCAGTCATTGAATAAAATGAAGTATCGAAGCAGTAGGTCTCTTTTTACATGTGTAAATAAGATTTAAAACCCTTAATAGGCACTCATTCATTTTAACTGTTCTTTTCTTTTAATTCTTCTAGAGCTTGAGATGATAGATTTTTTACAGCAGCTTATCATTTTGGGCTTTTTCCTTTCATTCTTCTTCTGGACATTTCATTCTATATCAACAGATAATAACATTGTGGGATGTTTATAGCATTTGATTTTGAAGATTCAGTGATTGAGCTCTGGAGGTGATTAAACATGGATCAATATTTCTGTGACATAATTATAAGAATTTCTTAAGCACGGATTCCTTTCACAGCCAAGGAATTGTTTCTTAAGGTACAACAGAATGAATAGAGAAGAATAATCCATAAGCAATAGATGAGGCCACTTGAAAAGTAATATGCTATCAGTAGGCTAAGGAAAGGAATGAAAACATGAAATTATCACGTAATATAAATATGGATAGAATTTTCCAGGGTGGGAAAGAAGGAAAACCTGGACAATTTAAGAAATTTAGTAAGGTAATCAATGTAAATACTTTACTTAAATTATTAATCAATCCCAAAGAAATCAAACAAAAACAAAGACCGGATCGAAAAATATAGAATTAAGTAATAAGTGATTTAATGGGAAAGATAAAAAAAAAAAACTCATTAGAGGAAATTTTAGCCTAAAAGTGGCCTCGTAAGGAAAAATAATAAAATAATACTTAAAATAATAAAATAAGAGTTATGCATTTTGGAGGGAAAAGAAGAAAATTACTTTTTTTATTTGTATTATTGGCTTATATCGTTATAGGTTTACTCAAATTTCAAGTTTAGACATTCATTAGATGCGGAATTAAATTGCACATCTAATGAGTACCCATTATGCATACTGTTGAGAAGACCCACATTGATAAAAATTGCAGATACATTAAAAAAAATGTTGAAACACACTTTTTTTATTGTATCTATATTTTTTTATTAAGGTGGGTCTTCTCAAAATTATGCATAATGGGGACAGTTTGGATGTGGAATTCAATTTTTCATCCAATGATTGTTTGCACTTTAAATTTGAGTAAACCTATAAGGATATAAGTTAAAATACAATTAAAAAGTAGTTTTTCTTCTTTTCCCTCGAATATATTTACATGTACCTATTTTTAAATTTAAATCATTTTGATTGGTTTACATATTAGAACATATAAATTACATTAAAATCTCATCGGCACCTTTAGGTTGAAAATTCCTCTAATGTAAAATTTTAGGGATATGGAGAACCCCATCTTTTCGAAAATTTCCCCTACAATAGACGATCCATGTAAAGCCTTCAGAATATTTACGAGACCCTTATCATTAATCATGTGGCCATGGTTATTCCATAATGAATGTAGCAGAACACCAGAAAGATCGTCAATCCTGCATCGTGGAGATATAAAGTACAATTTTAAACCAACATGTTTATGTTCTAATAGAACCTTGTGATAGCTTTAGTTATATTAGTCCTCAAATTGTAGAAAAATGTAAATTATAATATGAGAAGTAAAAAATTCATGGTTGGTTCAATTAGTTATTGGCACAAAAATAAATATTACTAATTCAGTAAATACATGCCCTTTTATTCTAAATGGGAATAAAACCACTATGAGTCTCATCACATTACCACTAGGTTCATATGACTTTCTGGTAAGGATGTACTGGTTGAAAAAGCTCAAAGTGATTGCTACACATGGGCTTCACTCAATTAACCTCTAACATATCACGTGCGATCATAGAATATTAAACAATACCCATAATTTGAGTTCATATTGTAAAATTCCTCTAAAAATCACATTATTTAACTCCCTACCAATATAAACCCAATACACCTTCCCAATTTAAAAATCCCCTACTTTCACTATATATTTTAGGTATCCATTTTTTCATTAACATTTTTTATACCCCTTTATATTTTTTCATTAACTTTGAGCTCCATTTTTATACTAGCCAATATAAAAGCCCTTTACCCCCTATATATCCCCGAATATATTATGTCATATTTTCATCATTATATATCCCCGAATATGAACCCACGTGGTATAGTATTTCTCCCGCAGTGAAGCCCCTGTGGATTACTAATTGTCTTGATAAAAATATTACCTACACCACAGGTATTGGGGAAATTCATATGTAAAAGGCATACACATGCCCATTTATGTACAAAAAATATCTACCTTATAGTTAAAAAGGGGGCAAGGAAAGGGTGTGAGCTATTTTCCTTCAAGTGGATGACCAGTGAGAAGATAAAAAAAAGTTAAATTCTTAAATAGTTTGGAAGTTATTTAGGACTATAAGGATGTATTTCGTCATGAGATCCTTGGTTTGCAACCTAAGAGAGACTTATATTATTTTATAGAATTAATACCATAAGCTACCCGGGTATGAAAACCTCCTTAACATATGAGTGTGTCAGAATTAGTAGAATTAAAAATGTAGTTACAAGAATTGTTAAAGAAAGGATACCTCAAAATGAGTGTGTCACGATGCAATGCACTAGTCTTATTTGTCATAAAGAAATCTGGAACATTCAAATTATGTATTGACTACTAGTATTTGATTAAATTGAAAATTAAAAACAAGTATCTCCTGCCCAAAAATGTCACTTTATTTAACCAAGTAAGGGAAGAACTGTGTTTTATAAAATATATCTTAGGTATAGTTATCCCGAATTGAGGATTAAAATGTAATACATTCCCAAAATAAATTTTCAAACCTGATACAAACACTATGATTTTATAGTGCTTCCTTTCAGACTTACGAATGTAGTGAGTGCCTTTATGTTATTTATGAATAATTTTTATAAAAAAATCATTGACGCATGTGTACTAATCATTATATATGAAATATTTGTTTATTTGAAGACACCAAAGGAGAATAGAAAACATCTACAAATAATTTTATAGAATTTAAATGAACATAAATTATATGTTTAGTTAAAAATATGCATATTTTATCAAGATAATATATAATCTATAGGACATTTCATATCTAAATATTGAATAGCGGTGGATCCCAAAAAGGTAAAATCCATACTTAACTAGCCAATCCCTAAGGAAGTGGAAGATGTGAGATCATTAATGGGTATCATAGGATAATATTTCATATTTATAGAGGCAATTTTTAAATTAGCCCACCCCATAACCTATTTGCAGAATAAATGGGTGAAATTTGAGAGGAATAAAAAATGTTAAGCTTTAAGCAAGTAAAACATTTACTTACTATTGCTCCTATGCTAAAAACTAAAATACCATGACAAGGGCTTTGTAGTTTGTAGTTAGACTTTTTTGGAATGTTTAGGGTCTATACTCATGCAAGGAGATCATGTGGTGGATATTGAATGTTGCAAACTAAAAGATAATGAAAGAATTTGTACAATGTACAACCTAGAACTAATTACAGTAATCCATGTACTTAATATGTGGAGACATTATTTAATTCGTAAGAAACTCTCCTTAATTAATAATTATTTGAGTTTAAAGCATTTTTTTAGCCAACATAAAATGAATGTCATGCAAGCTAGATGGATGGCTTTCGTGAGTGAATATGATTTCGACATTCAAAATATAAAAGAAAAAGAAAAAATGAGATAAGTCGAAGTCTAAATCATATTTGTGAGGTAACAATAAGTAGTTTTGAATTTCATTTCATTGAAAATATTAAGATATTTTCTTCATTTGGATTGATTTTGCAAAGGATTTTTTTTGGGCTTAATTTTCAAAGGACTCTTTTTGGCTTAACATTCAAAGGAGATTTTTTGGAGGTATGTGATATGTTTTTTGGATGGATTTTGGGCTTAATTTTGAAAGGAATTTTTTTTGTAGGTATTTTTTTTTCAGAAAGTTTGGGCTTAATTTTCAAAGGACATTTTTTTGGAGGTATTTTGTTTTTAGAGGTTTTTGGGCTTAATTTACAAAAGACAATTTTTGGACTTTTTTTGGACTTTTTTTGGGCTTAATTTCGAAAGGACTCCTTTTAGGCTTAGTATTCAAAAGCCATTTTTTGGAGGTATTTTTTAAAGTTATATGTTTTTAGAGGATTTTGGGCTTAATTTTCAAAGGACATTGACTGGAGGTATTTTGTTTTTAGAGACATTCATTTTAGAGGTTTTTGGACTTAATTTTCAACGAAAATTTTTTGGAGGTATTTTTTAAAGTAACATTTTTTAAGAAGTTGGACTTAATTTGTAATGGAAATTTTTTGGAGGTTTTTTTCTTAGGGCTTAATTTTCAATGCACATTTTTTAGAGGTATTTTTTAAAGTGACATTTTTTTAGAGTACGAGTTTTGGGTTGAAGTAAATCTTTTATAATGATTTTTTAAAATGAGGTTTTGTCTAACATTTTGAATGAATTTTTTTTTTAGTACTTGTAAGGAAATATTTTGAGCTTCATTTCATTTTTAGAAGACATTTTTTTCTCTGATTTTTTAAAGTAATTATTTTGGATTGAAGTATGTCTTTTCTGCAAAAAAATTAAAATGAGTTTCTTTTAAATTAAATATTTTGTCGTGATTTTTTTAATTGATTTTTGTCTAAATTTTTAAACGAAATGTTTTGAACTTCATAATCAATTATCATGGGAAATCGAAGGAATTGCAAGAGAAAATATGATCGAACAAGAGACCCTGAGGAACGTAGGGAACAAGGGAGAGGATATCGCAAAAAAAAAGAGAGAAGAACGCTCAAATATTGAAAGGGAAAATCAACTTAAACTATAAGTTGAAGCACATATGTAAATGTAAATATCATAAATTTGATATTTAAAATTTTCCTAGTGTAAATTGTGAAGCTTAATTTTTATTTAATGAACTAATTTGAAAAATATTTTGCAACATAAATAGAGAGAGATATTTCTCAAAACATTTATGATGAGATACACAATTTTGAAAGAGAAAGTGAAAGATATATTGAACCAACAATTGAAGATGGTGAAAATGTTGAAAGAAATTTAAGTGAATAAATTGATCACCAGGTATATATATATATATATGTTGAACACATGCACGTATTATTGAAATTATACATATTTATTAATTTAGTTATTTATTGAATATGTAAACTTATTATGTACTATTAATTGAAATATATATAGATGAAATCAATATCAATAATGATATGTTAGAAAATGTTGACACTCACACATATGGAGATAAAAAAGCTAACCATGTTATATGATGTCATGTTAATCGTATTTTTATTCCGTTCTTCATAAAGAAAAATTTGGCAGCTCAAGCCTTATTGTTGAAAGGTCTCTTAGGATTAAGGAAATTAAAGGAATTTATGACTTCATTGGGTATTTGAAAATAGACAAAAGATAAAAAAATGAAGGAAAATGTGATACAAAATATAAATAGTGCTATAAATTCAATTAGAATGTCTAGACAAAAAAATGTCTTAGATGCACATAGAGAAATACATATGGCAGTGGTTTCATCAAGTACTAAAGAGAATCACTTAGAAAAGCTATGGCACGAGCAGTAGGAACCTCAAACATTTCATAAACATCGGAAATTTTGGTCGCAAATAGATTTAAATGATGAACTCGCTTGCTGGACAACTATTTGTAAGCAACCATACAAAGATAGACTTGGAGAAAATGTTAAAATAATAATATATGAATATTGGATGGAAAATTCATGTGTTTCACCAAAATAAAGGGATGTGATGTGAATAAAAATAGTACGAAATCAATATGAAGAACATCCAAAACATTTCTTGGACACCACTCAGATATAGTTGTTCAACAAGTTCAAAGAAGAGAATTGGGAAATTGATGTCTCAATTAGTGCTTTTGTGCAACAAAAACCATGGTATGTAAAACCTATCACCGTACGCGATACTTGTTGTTGTCATTATCATGTGGAATTTCAGTTATATTATGACACATTCCTTAATTTTGGTAGAACATTTTGGAAATATTCAGCTCATTCCACTATCCATGATTTCATATCTCAAATTATATGTGGAAGATAAAGTGATGAATTATTTTTCCAAAAGAGATGTGTTGGTGGTAAAAATTGAGATGATTGTGGAAATTTTACTAAATTTCAAAAAAAATATCGGACTGATATAAATGATAAATAATTTTCCAACATGAAAGTGAAATGGAATATATACGAATATATCCATACCTCGATTCAAGATTAAAGTGCTAAAATAATTGATTTACAAGAAGCAAAAAATTTTGTGATAGATGTTTTGAGAAAGTTTGAGGAAGAAATTTATAAATACAACAAGCATACCCATATAGCTCAATGGCAGGACTTGCAATTCAAAAAATATCGTGAATTTTTTCCACCAGGGAACATTTTGTTAGTAATTGATTTTGCAGAAAACTTTACATTTGTTCCAGAAAAAGAAATTCAGAGTGAATACTATCATCCTGACCAAGTGTCCATGCTCGTCCATATTCTATATAGACATGCTAAACAAAATGGTGATCATATAGAAAGCACCAGTGAAAATTGGCATGTTATTAAAGAATATCACCTTTATATCAATGACGATCGTACAAATGATACATATTTTGTATAACACTGTTTTGGAAATATTTATGACTCATTGAAAAGTTGTGGAATAAAATTCAATGAATGTTGGATATGGTCAGATGGATGCGTAGGTCAATTCAAATATTCACGATTATTCTTTTTGTTATATTGTCTTCATATGAAAACCTCCATTAAACATTTTTGGAATTTCTCCAAGATGGGTCATGGAAAAGGAGAACATGATGGTGCAGCGGCATGCATAAAACAAGCACTTCGAAGATATCAAATGGACCCCTATGAAAACCAACCTGTCTCAGCTAAAGTAGTTGTTCAATGGTGCATCACTGCACTAAACCATGAGACTAACTGATCAAGGGAAGTGCGAAGGTACATTCAATTTAATTTTTATTGGATTTCTAATTTTAAACAGTGTAAATTAATCACAATGATTATCTTTGATGGTATTTTTATATCATATTAATATTCTTCTTTGAATTTTCCATATAGGTTTTTTTGGCATATTTCGGTCGAAGATGTAGATAGATCGATTGGAAATGATGTTAAAACAATAAAAGGGACTCGAAAATTGAATTTAATTAAAACAAAGTTGTCCACAAATGTGTTTTCATTGGATATTAGAAAATATTCTCGTTTTTGTCATTTTTTCACAGACAATACACAATCCAATGATGTTTTTGAAAACAAAATGTATGTAAAAGATTGGAAACATACAGAGCTAAATTAAAAGGGGAAAATGTCCATTGCAAGGTTTGAAGAAATGCAATCAGAGGAGACTATAATATCATCTGATGGTGATCGAGTTTTTGATATTGTTAGGGAAGGTAACATTTCAATTACTCTATAATGATAGAGATCTAAAAATAGATAATAAAATCAAGTACCTGGATGTTAATTTTAAAGTTAATTTTTCATGTTCATTATGATCTAAATTTAAATACATAACTTTGTTTTATTGTGCAGGATTGTTCTTTCTGTAATTTCATATACTATGAACGATGAAAATGTGAAGTATTTTTTGATGCATTGCATGGAACGAAAGATGAAATTATTATAAAACTATAATGATCACGGGTTTATATATGACAGAGGATCTATTATACTGAAAGGTTATTTTTCAGAAAAAATAATCAAAGTGGGGATTTTGTTTACTTTTAAGACTATGAACCTAATATCAT
The DNA here is from genome assembly GCA_034641835.2 of Pinus albicaulis. Classification (NCBI taxonomy): domain Eukaryota; kingdom Viridiplantae; phylum Streptophyta; class Pinopsida; order Pinales; family Pinaceae; genus Pinus; species Pinus albicaulis. The sequence continues at coordinate 636,721,826 of CM076574.1, read as the reverse complement.
AAGTTGTCAATATCATGAATTGGTGTGTGCAGCACAAATAAAGTTGATAGAAGTTCAATCAAAGAAAAACACGAAAGTTAAGAAATGGAAAATGTCAAAATATGATCTTGAATGGATCATTGAACATGTCATTCCATTGGAAATTTTTTGATTGAACTACCCAACAATTTATTCTCTTTGGATTTATGTTTCAGAACTTCGAGAACTAAACTAAAAAATGAATTTCCTTTTTTATGTTATATGTGCAATTGTTTTCTCATGTAAATTGTTTTGGTACATGCACACAAGTAATTTATACACATGTCTAGATTATCTAGTCTAAACAATTTCATACATTCCCTGATAAAATTTGTCATAATGTCGTTATTGCAAAATATACATATTTGTGTATCTAGCATACTTGATATAATGCAAATTTGAAGTTGCATGATTTTTTTTTAGACGTGCATATCTATTAGAAGTAAATTATAATATTCATTTTTTAATGAAAAATGTGTGGCACGTGTTTTGTAATTTCTAGTTTACTATCAACTAAAAGTAGCTTTTCTATGTGCATTGATGAAAATGTTGCACGTACAGGATATATATGTTGTATAATGAAATTTGAAAATTTTATGATTGTTTGATACATCTAAGAAGACCTAGAATATTATGATTATTTTTAGATATATATACATCGATATGTATTGTACTATCATTTTAACATATACTGAAACGTGTACTTAAATCATTTCTATGTACATATATTCATGTGAACATTTTTATGTCTGTAAAATGACAACTTGAATTTTAATTACAAAAGATTATATCAAAATCACATACCAAATGTAGTTCAACCATCCAAAACTTGAGTTTGAAAAAAAAAAACATTATATCACAACATTAATGAACACATGCCAAATGTATGTCATCCATCCAATAAAAACAAAACATTATATTGCAATCACATGCCAACTGTAGTTCAATCATTCAAAACTTGATTTTTAAAAGAAAAACAAATTATATTACAGCGTTACTTCACATGCCAAATGTAGTTCAACTATCCAATAAAAACAAAACATTATATCACAATCACATGCCAAATTTAGTTCAACCATCCAAAGAATGAGTTTTAAAAACAAAACATCATATCACAACATTACTACACATGCCAAATGTAGTTCAACTATCCAATAAAAACAAAACATTATATCGCAGTCACATGCCAAATGTAATTCAAGCATCCAAAACTTGAGTTTTAAAAACAATAAATTATATCAAAACATTACTTCACATGCAAAATGTAGTTCAACTATCCAATGAAAACAAAACATTATATCATAATCACATGCCAAATGTAGTTCAACCATCCAAAACATGAGTTTAAAAAAAAAACATTAAATATCACAACATGTGATCACATCCAAAATGTAGTTCAACTATCCAAAATATGGTTTATAATTCGATATTTCCATATAGAGAGATTCATTTTACATTTTTAACAAGTTTATAAAATGACAACTTTAATTTTAAAAACAAAGCATTATATCAAAATCACATGCCATATTTCATTCAACCATCCAAAATATACACATTATGAAAATGTAATTTGAAATTTCCATCTAGGGAATCATTTTATATTTAACAAATAAAATGACAACTTGAATTTTAGAAACAAAACATTATATCATAAAAAAAGAACATTATATCAAAACATGTGATTACATGCCAAATCTAGTTCAACTAGATCCAATATATACACATGTATGTACATGGTTTAAAAAATAAAATGAGAAATTTAGTTTTAAAATCAGAACATTATATATGTCACAACATGTGATCACATGCCAAATGTAACTATCCAAAATTTCAAATCATTCTTGACAAGAGTAAATGTAGTTTAAAACTATATATCCAAAGAGTAAAATATGTCCAAAATTTGTATCTCACATGAAAAATAAAAGTATATATATATATATATATATATATATATATAGTTCAATTTATAGTACATTACAAGTATCTAGTTATATATAAAAAAGTAAATTTAATACTAGATCTATCAAATATAATATGCATCATCCATCAAATACAGAGGATCTACTGTCACTCCAAACAAAGTCCTGATCCTCGATCTATCATGTGAAGAATGGGGAACCTGTACAAAATGTGTACAAACATTAAAATTTAATGTTTAAAATTGAATGAAAATATAGAACTTCATGTAAAAAAATCAAAATGAAAAATAAATAAATCATGCAATACCTCATGAGGTTCCCTCTCCATTGTGTTTTGTTGCTCGCCCATTAAAACTTCCTCCACAGGAACATCTTCCACTGTAGTAAACTTTACAATATATATATATATATCTATTTCAAATGAAAATGCATATATAAAATAATTTTAAATAATATTAGAAAAAAAGTTAGACAACTTGTTCAAATGGTTCAAATGGTGTGGATGTTCCTATCTCCATCATACACTCCATTGCTAGTGTCCATGGACAGGGGAAATCATTTCTAGGAACCTAAAATTCAAAAATTTTAAAACTATAAAACAAATCAAGATCTAGATCTCAATTTATAATAAAACTTTTGAACTTCAATTTATAAACTATAACTTAAACATATATTTAAGTGAAAAATTGAATATTTGTGATGGTGGATCTGGCACATCTCCTTAGGGTGTCTCCGAAATAAAATCTCCAGAAACCCAAATTTAAAAAAATCTAAAATAGCTCAAGATCTAGAGATTTCATTTTATAATGGAGATTTTGAGGTGGAATATATAACTTCAAAGAATATTTAAAAGTGAAAACTTGTTCATCCTTGTAATGGTGGACTTGGCATGTCTCCCAAGGAAGAAGAAGGTACTACCATCCCAAAAACATTGGATGAAATTAGAAACAGATAACATTTAATTATATATACATGGACATGTGTGCACAATTATTTATTATAAAAATATGTCATCATGTTTCGATATATATAATAATACATAAAAAATAAGTGTACATCATCATGTTCACTTAGAAAACACTAACATTTTCCAAAATATCTTGATGGTGAGAACCATCTTGATTGTGTGATTGATGGTGAGACCCATCTTGATTGTGTGAACTACAGGCTACGACCGTGATATTAACATCATTTTCATTCATCAAGCATGACAATTGCAAATGGTGTTAACATATAATGATAGATTTTTGTTAGATTAATGTATACAAATAAATGTATTTCTATATGTATTTCTTACAAATTGTACATGTGTTAAAATAATCAGCCTAACCATTAACACATACCGATCCTATGCCCTCTTCCTCATGAATAATTAGGTCATGCCAACCATTGTGAAAACTCTTTGCATATGTTCTGAGATCTTCAACACTCATGTTGTCCATCCCTTCATATGTATAATACAAGAAATTAGTGCATGCATTCTCTCGTTCTCTTTTTTGATTCAGACAAACATCAACTCCACCCAATCCACTCTAAACATTGTTTATGATGGCATCCCTTAATTTTTGACTAATTTGAGAAGTGGCATCCATCTCTGACCGTAAAATTTAGACACAAAGAGGTCGACTAATCAATGGTGGCTCAGGGCAAGGCAACTCAACATCATGCCTAGTTCCCTTACGGTCACACAATCAACCTTTCCCAAAACAAAAAAATTCATATGGAAGGTCATTATAATTGGGTTTCATTCCCAAAAATAATAATGCATAAAATAATTTTGCAAAACAGAGCGGAACCTCGTCGTTCCATGGGTAGAAAGATGCCTATCCTACAAATAGCCAACTATATTAGGTTGCTTGAAGTATTGCACCTTTAGCATCTTTCTTTTCAACCCTTCTTTGAAATTAAACATAGACTTCCCCATTTTTGTTATAATTATTTTTTTAACAATCTCCCATGTATCAGAACCCATCACTGTTTCCTTTGTTTTTCGCATCACTTTTACAAAAGTATTAGTGGTTGGCACAAGATTTAGGCACACATCTACAAGTTCACTTAAAGAGTGAGTAACTATTTCCAAGCTTTGTGGACTCTCAACAGGGAGTTTGAAAGACACAAGATCTCTCTTCAATTTTGAATGAAGATGTTGACACATTTGTAAGGTGCATTTTTCCATGTTTGATTCCCAAGGTATATCAAAAATGTCAGACAGATAAGTTGAGCTTGGTGTACAACCTTCTTTTTGAATGACACGTTCTATCCTACATATTTTTCGAGAAACATTTGGAGAAAAATTTTCACCCTCTACGTCAATATGTAAAATTTTGTATATTAAAGAAACATATAAAAAAATTTGTACAAATTGAATGAAAATAATATTTGGATTGATGGCCATCTCGATATGGTTTGCTAGTATCTTGCCCACCATGAGACTATTGAGAACCAGAATGGCCATTGATTGGTTTAGAACCAACATGACCATCCATCGGGATTTTGTGGGATTGCATACAACAACCTTCATGTAAGTTGCCACCACCTATTGATGGCCCTCCAAGGGAATGTGTCCACCACGAACCTCACGAGAGGAAAGGGAAGCTTTATAAAAAAATACGAATTTATAATCAATTTAAAAATAAATCCGTACATATAAATACATGCACATATTCATCGATTAAATTTTATGAACCATACAACTATTGCGTGGACCATGGCCATGATCTATTGATGAAGTAGACACCCCTGTCCTCCTACCTCCTAAAAAATAAAAAATGAAATTTATTAACAACTAATTTAACTCACAAAATTGATTAAAAATCAGTTCCATATGTAGAAGCATGTATGTATGGAGATAATATTATATTTAAATACCATGAACATCCCTCAATCCATGATCCCCCTCTCTCGTAGAGATATGGGATTCTATTGATCTTCGCCTTTCATCCACCATGATATATATTGATATATCTATAGTGGACATTTACAATTATTTTTAAACTACTATTTAAAATAAATTCAAAAGAAAATTCAAAAAATTAATGTAATTTAGTGAACACAAATTATGTAGAACACAACTTTCCAAGCATTAATTGATGTGTGAAACTCAATTTAAGGAAAAAAATTATAGAAATGTTAAGTTCACCAAGCTGCGCTTTACATGATGTGAGAGAACTTGGTATATAATTGAAAAAAAACAAATGTTCATTAAAAAAGACGCGTGAAACTCCATTTAAACAAAAAATTGTTGAAGTCCTCACATTTTACTTTTACAAAAATGTGAAGGTCACCCAGGTGCAAATGTGAAGTTCACCAAGTTGCGCTTTACATGGTGGGAGCACACTTGGTATATAATTGAAAAAAACACATGGTAACTAAATAAGACTCATTTATAAGTAAAAAACACAAACATATCAAATATATGTTAGAATTTCCATCAATAAATTTTGAAGGAGAGCGTCTCAACACTAATTCATCTTTGAGAGATGAATCTTGAATTTTTGAAGTAGAGCATCTCAAAACTAATTCATCGTTGAGAGATGAACCTTGAATTAGCATTTCCCCATATAATAATAATTCATCTATTAATTCATATTTTATAGATGAATCTTGAATTGACATTTCCCCACACAATAGATCACCATACATTTTATTAACATTTTTATAATCTCTTATACTAAAAAATTGAAATTAGCTAACAACATTGTTTTCTTTTCCATGTAGTTTTTTTGGCCTCTCCTTCTTAACTTGGTACACACCTTTCATCTGGTTTCACACAAATTCAGAATTGGCAAAAACTATAATTCCATTTGATCCATACTCCCTAGCTGTTCCCAAGCCTTCTATCAAAGCAATATAATATTCCTTGTTGTTTGTTTTTCTTCTCGGTATATTCATTTTCCTTTGGAGTACCTTGCTAGTCGCAATATTGCAAATAACATATGTAATTACTGCTTTCCCTAGATTGGGATAGCTAGAAACATCTATGCATAATGTCCATTTTTAAACCATATTTAGTGGGATTTTTTATCCTTGCAAAAAATAAATTCAATAAAATATATTAAATTAACATTTATTGCAAATGCATGGGAGAAATGACATGTGCATTGTTTTCCTTAAATTTTATGGGAGAAATCACATCTAGAAATGACATGCATTAAATATTGCCTTGCGTAGAGTTTAAGGGAGAAATGACATGTACATGGTTCCAAAAACATTGGAAAATTATGCCTTAAATTTTATTGAGGAAATGACATGTACATGGTTATCCTTGAAGTTTTCCTTGAAATTTATAGGATAAATGACATACAAATGACATGCACATGGCTATCGTTAAATTTTTTCTTGAATTTATGAGAGAAATGGGAGAAATGACATATATGTACATGGTTATACTTAAAGTTTTCCTTGAAGGTTATGGGAGAAATGACATTGAAATGACATGCACATGGTTATATACTTAAAGTTTTCCTTGAGTTTATGGGAGAAATGGGAGAAATGAAATGTATGTACATGGTTATCCTTAAAGTTTTCCATAAATTTTATGGGAGAAATGACATAGAAATGATAGGTACATGGTTCCAAAAACAATATAAAATTCCTTAAAGTTTATGGGAGAAATGACATGTACAGAAATGGATATTCCATTGAAGAACTTCTATTTAGATTTGTTCCAAAGATTGACTACATGGGCATTTATTGGATATGTCACCTTTCAGAAAGGATGAGATCCAGAGGCTACTTGGCCCTTTGCAAAATCTTCCTTTAGAACTTGTAGAAGTTAACACTAAACAGAAAAACTAAAATCCTATGGAAGTTCAACCACTTTAGGTTCGGTTTTTAGTACTCAAAGTTTTCCTTGAATAATTAATGGGAGAAAGCCTTGAGTTTGGGGGAGAAATGACATGTTCATGGTTTTCCTTAAATTTTACGAGAGAAATCACATCTAGAAATGACATGCCTTAAACTTTTCCTTGCCTATAGTTTATGAGAGAAATTACATGTACATGGTTTTCCTTAAATTTTTCCTTGATTTTGTGGGAGAAATGACATAAATGCAGGTTTAAAGTTTTCTTTAAAGTTTATGGCAGGAATGACACATGTATGGGAGAAATGACATGTGCATGGTTTGCTTTAAATTTTGCCTTAAATTTTATGGTAGGAATGACACATGTATGGGAGAAATGACACATGTACATGGTTTTCCTTAAATTTTATTGGAAAAATGACATACAAATGACATGTACATGGTTCCAAAAGCACTAGAAAATTCTAGAAATGACATGTACATAGGAGAAATGACATTTATGTACACAAACCCACCTTCATGGTTTTACCTTCGTTGTTATTGCCATAATATTAATTTTCCTTAAAGTTTGCCTTGAGTTTATCAGAGAAAGACTTGAGTTTGTGGGAGAAATGACACATGTACATGGTTGTGTTTTTATCTTCATTTTTCTTCCCGGCATATTGATTTTCTACCTTGAGTTTATGGGAGAAAGCCTTGAGTTTGTGTGAGAAATGACACATGTACATGGTTTACCTTAAATTTTTCCTTAATATCTATTCATTTTCCTTAAAGTTTTCCTTGAGTTTATGGGATAAATCCTTGATTTTATGGGAGAAATGACACATGAACTGTAACACCCCCAATTTGTGTGTTGAATTTTTAAAGTTGGACATTTGAATTTTAATCCTAAGGGGGGTGGACCCCAAGGGATAAGTATGGTGTGAATGTAATTACATATTTTATTTGAGGAAATAAATAAAATGATTGTGCATTTTGACCAAGATGAGAATTGAGATCACTACAAATCCATGAGGATGGATAAGGCAACAAATCCCCAAAAAATATTTCAAAAATCCTTTAAAGAAATTAATTTTAGATTTGAGGAGGAATCTAAATTTCCCCAATGAAGAGGAGTAGTTGGGAAGAGGTGAGAAAAAGCCGGAAAAGCTTCGAGAAAATCTTAGCGCGAAAGAGTCCCAAAATGGGAAGCCTAGGCTAAACAGGAAAGAAAGCATTCTGCTATTCTGGACGCAGAATTAGAAACATGCTTTGGGGAAATATGAGCTTAAATAAGCTGCTCCTAGGAAGATCAGAGGTTGATATGTTCTAGGAGGTGATCTCTGCTCGGGGGTGAGTCCTGGGAGACAAAGAGGACTCTAAGGTTGGGAGGTTGGTCAATTGCAGATTGTGGTATGTTCTGAAATGCTTGTTATTTTGAGTTGTGATTGTATGAATTGGCTACATATAAAATTTATTTGAATGGTATGATTGATTTTAGTACTACATTTAACAGAACCTTTCTTAAGGTATCCACCTTCCAGGTTCTATTTAGTTGTAGACCAGAAATCCATGAAGTAGAAACTACAGAAACTCTAAACCAAGGTTGGTTTAAATCTGAAGTTACTTAATCCTCATAGATAATAAAATATTATTTTGTCTCCTGTAGATACAAATGGGATATTTTATGCTCTTATGTATGCTAGAAAATACTATAGCAGAAATGAAGTCTATATGAGACATAACAGAAAGGAAGAAAGCAATATATTAGATTTAAAAATTTGCTAGAAAAAAAAAATAATTATACTCTCTATGAGCATTATAACAGTTCTAAGGGTATAGATAGCATTTTTAAAATCTCTTTGTACTCCTCGAAAATTAGTAGCATAACAAATTACTTGACCTATACTTAATGTTATCTAGTCAAGCACCATGGAATACATATAGATATACTTCCAAAGAAAAATAGAAGTTACTAGCAAGGATTCTGGAACCTGTAGTTGAAATATTATTACATCACAAGTAAATCTGCAGTAAAGAATGGTTATACTACTCATAGCAATTAGGGGGTATTTTGTATTTTAACTTCATTTATAACCCTTGAAATAAACATTAGAGTAAGCGAATTAATTTATGCTTAAGGTAGATCAGCAATGGAACTATCGCATACCTATATTTATATATGCATAAACAAAAACAAAAAAGAAAGAAAAAAATTTCAATAAGCCAAAAGTGTATATATATTACTAGGCATCGAGCATCCCACCATTTGGGCCGTGTTAGCCTCGACTACGAACCAGATATATACCTATACATGAAGCTATATGCCACAAAGGCGATATAAACGAAGATCTTATATGTCAACGATATATGAAAAAAAAAAAAAGGAAACCTACCTATGAAATGGCTATATATGAATCAAGTATCTTGGCAAAGAAGTGATATAAAAAGAATGCCATATATTCACGGACTATTGAAATACATGTATGTATATTTTAAAAGATAAATAAATCATAAGTGCCGCGACATAGAATAAAACCATTTCAGATACATACGCATAAAAGCAAAAATAAACATGCCGCGAGCGTACCCTTGATCCGTTTCGGACGAATGGTAATACCTATAACCGTGAGAACATCGGAATATAAAATAGGTAACGCCAGAAAAAGAATGATAAGTTAAATCTCGGTTCAGAGAAAGGGTAAATGGAAAGGAACTCCAATCGAACTATGGAAGTTTTGCTGTTTAGTGGTCAACGAACAATTTTTATGAAAACAAAATAAGAGAGAGGTCGACCCGAATCCATCATGCTAACAGGAGATATATAAATGATTTATACTGTCAATTGAACAAATATAAAATCAAACCTACAATAGCATGAGCAGATTTTACCGTTCAACTTACTACCGAGAGTTACCCTAGCTCGTCGAAATCCTGATTTCAATACGTGCGTATATATAAATAAACAGAAAACAATCTCGCTGTAGAAAATATTAGTCGAGAAGATAATTATACAAATCGACCGAGTCTCGTGGTGATATGGGTTTATTTTAGCTATTCCTGAAACGCAAAAGGGAGATCAGACTTCGCCTGCCGAGCACATAAATTAAAGCCGCGATATCTCCAAGTTATGTTGTGCGTAAGCCAACGATACAAAAATATATCCCAACTATTGGTCGACCACATGAATTTTGTCAAGTTTGAACGGCATAGCCAATCGTTCTACGACCGAGGTAGTGCGTTAAACCTTCCCAAACCTCCCAAACTGTAAAGATGTCATGATCCATGCGCTGAAGGTATGCCATTCTCAATAAAATCGTAAGAAAAGGCGTTAAGATGTGGTCTGGAGAGGTGGACTCCGCCGATATAAAATCTGCATCTAAATTTCAGTATGAAACATTAATATTACCTCCAGCAGATATAGATGGAAATTACCGACGTAGTTAAATACCGACGAATCAGAACGACCGAAGTAATTCAACATAAGTATACAGTCGTTAACCTAGAAGGATTTTAACAGATAGCTGAGGGATTCGAATGATAGAAGAATCTACAAGAGTAAGGAAAAATAAGGCGAAAGGATTCAGAGAAACGTTAACTCTGAAACTTTCTAGCAAGCCAAACCTGAAGCTTCCCGGCAAAGGGCTCACATCGAACTTAGAGATGGAAACGAAGGGAGACAAGCGATAAAGGAACGATCTGGTAATTAGGTTGACAACAGAGCTCCCATGTAATGAGCACCTGAAACCCTAATTCCTCTGCCCGATAACCTCAGACAATCCCGAGGGAGATTGAGCAGACGCCACACGACAAGAGAGAGTACCACGAGATGTAAATGGGCGCCGGGAATGTATGGAGTCGTAGGCACGGAAGCAGCGCGTTAACCCGAGAGCTACATACTGTCAGAGCAGGAGTCCAGCGCTCTCAGTAATTGATCAGACAGAATGGTTTATTAAAAATCCACACGTCGAGCGTTGGGGGACAGGGGAAGATGCATGCCGCCGTTTGCTACTTTCTCATAGGAGAGAGACTGTTCCTGGAAAAAAAAAAAAAAAACCCAGAAAATATTATAACCAGATTTACACGCCAAACCCTTTCGAACAGCGCCTGGTGATAGGCGGCTCATACGAACCATAACCTGCACGCCTATTTTGTACTGACAAAGGAAAATCCGACGCGTCTGCGCCGGTCTCAATCACAAAGAAATAGTGTTAATCAATGGTCAGGCGACCTGGCGAAGGATTACACGCCGGCGCGCAGACGGTGGCAACTAAACTTCTGTGTGGTATGCTCCGAACCCTGGCAAGTGCAACGAATCATAAAGCTTGAATCATGTCAACAGAAATTCGATTAGGGTTGATACGTAATAAAAAAAAAGAAATTTTTAATACTGCCAACAATGGACACGTATGGCGATCAATACATACGGCTAGGATTATGTCATATGGTCAATTGAATATATGGTCTATTATATGCTCTCACGATAGTGAGTATGGTCTCCACTTGATGTCTAAAGTTGAAAAAAGAATCCGTTAGGTATGACAAATCAATCTATAGGTAACGAGTATTATATGCGACCTCAAGGGTTTCAAAAAAGTGGAGATTTATGTATATATATATATATATATATATATTTATATATATATAAATAAGTTATGCATAGGGGTATGAATTTTATATATCTCTATTCCATGATATATATATATATAAGTCATGCATAGGTATAAGAGAGTTAAATAACTCTATTCCATGATATATATATATATATATATATGGATTTTATAATTCTATATATGAGGTTTCTAAGTGTTATGTAGGTGATATATAACTAGTCCATGTTTGGAAAAAAAACAAACAAATAGGAGGAAGGTACACATGGTTATGACAAGAAGTAAAATTTTATGTACATGATGGAAATGTACCCATAGGTGGCATCAAATGTTATCCAAGTGGAATAATGAACTTAGCATTCAGACCACTAGGAAATTCAAAGTGTACCTAGAGAAAAAAAAAAAAAAAATTCCTTAAACTAGAGGTGTGACAAATGGTATCGGAGCCCAAGTTACAAAAAATTGGGCTGTCATTTTGTGCTCACTGCTTATTACATATTTTGTTTTTCTGAAGTTTGTAAACCTTGCTAATCTGTGTTGTAAGTGTGTACAGTTGAAATGGCTGAAGGTGAAGGGATTTATGTGGATCTGCGGGATGAGTTTGCTACTCCAGATCCCAATGCCCCGGTAATGGCTATGTTGCACAGGCTGCAAAGAGAATTAGCTGAACTGAGAAGCCAGAATGACATGTTGTCATCAGCCAGTAAGGAGCAGGAAAAGCTCATCAGAGAACTAACTTTCCGGAACAGTCAGGAAGGCGAAGGTTCCGGAAAGAGAAAGATGGATGAGTCTAATGATGATGATGCTGCTAAACAGCAGCATAAACAGAAAAGAGAGTTGCAGGGAGAATTTAGAAAGATCAAACCTCCCTCCTATGATGGAGAAAAGGAGGAGGATGCTGAAGCTTGGTTGCTGAATATGATCAAGTATTTCCAAGTATATGAATATGAGAGCAATCTGAAGGCCAGATTAGCGGTGTACCAGCTACAAGGAAAGGCTACACTATGGTGGGAAGAGACAAAAATAGTGCATGCCATTGATGAAAAAACAGTTACTTGGGAAGATTTTCAGACTAAGTTCAAAATTCGTTACTTAAATGAACAATATTATGAAGATAAAGCAAAAGAATTCCATGAACTTAGGCTAGGGCAGCTCACTATTGATGAGTTTGTCACTAAGTTTACTAATTTACTGAGGTATGTCCCTTACATTAGGGAAGAAAAGGCAAAATTGCAAAGGTTTTTAAATTGTTTGCCTACTGTGTACAAGGAGAAAATTGAGTTTGACAACCCAAAGACCATGGATGAAGCTGTTAGAAAAGCCAGATTATGCTATCAACAGTTTAAAGGAAAAGCTGAAAAAGGGAAGAGCTGGATGAACAAAGGTGAGTTCAAAGGAAAGAGACCAAAGCCAGCATATTTAAGGAATTTTGGTAGAGATCATCAAAGGAAAAAGTTCAGCAAACCAAAAGAAAGTCAAACTGCTCAGTCCCAAGTGGCTTCAAAACCAGTAGAAGGGAACAATAAAAAGGAAGGGACAGTCAGAATGAAGGAACCTCTGAAGTGTTGGGGCTGTGGAGAACCCCATATGATGAGGGACTGCCCCCATCGAAATATTCATATGATCAGCAGAGAGCGAGAGGCAACAACAGTAAATGACATGGCCAGAAATATACCAACTATCAGTGCAGCATTGGAAAATCGGCAAGCAGAACATCAAGCAACCATGGTGGAAATGGAGGGTAAGATTTCTGACCTACCTGTTAATGTTTTGATTGATCCAGGTGCTTCTTTGAGTTACATTAGTCCTGGAATTGTAGAAAAATGTAAAATTAAACCTGAAAAATTTCAGCAGTCATGGTTGGTACAGCTGGCCACTGGAACTAAGAGAAAAGTCACTCATAAGTTGCCCAAAACAACAATACAATTAAATGGTTTTTCAACACAAGTAAACTTGAACATATTGCCATTAGGATCCTATGATTTGCTGATAGGAATGGATTGGCTAGAAAAGAAGAAAGCTCTAATGAACTGCTGGGATAAAACCCTGCATTGTGTGGATGAGGAAGGGAAACCTTTTATACTTAAAGGGAAACCAAAACCCATTGTAGTAAGACAAATATCAGCCTTACAATTGAAAAGAACAGTTAGAAAATGATACCAAGTCTATGCAGTGCATGTAGAAGAAATAGAACAGAAAACTGAGGAAGAGTTACTGGATGTTATACCAGTCATCAGAGAGTTTAAGGAAGTCTTTCCCAAGGAAATCCCTCATCTTCCCCCCAAAAGAGAGATTGATTTTTCTATAGATCTGGTGCCGGGAGCTACACCTGTTTCCCGAGCCCCTTATCGGATGAGTCCGCCAGAACTGATGGAGCTGAAGATGCAGCTGCAAGAATTATTGGATAAGGGTTACATTAGACCAAGTGTATCTCAATGGGGAGCACCGGTCTTATTTGTGAAGAATAAGGATGGAAATTTTAGGATGTGTATTGATTATCGGCAACTGAACAAGTTGACCATTAAGAATAGATATCCACTTCCTAGAATTGATGATCTTTTTGATCAAGTGAGAGGAGATTCAGTCTTTTCCAAGATAGATCTAAGGACTGGTTATCACCAGCTTAGAATTAAAGAAGAAGACATCAGCAAAACAGCATTTCGAACCAGGTATGGGAATTACGAATTTGTAGTCCTACCTTTTGGTTTGACGAATGCCCCTGCCACCTTTATGTGCTTGATGAACAGTGTGTTAAACACGTTTTTGGACAAATTTGTTCTTGTGTTCATAGATGATATCCTAGTCTATTCTAAAAATAAAGATGAACATAAGGAACATCTGAGAATAGTGTTACAGACTTTAAAAGAAAACCAGTTATATGCCAAGTTCAACAAATGTGAATTTTATAAAGATAAAATTCAATATCTGGGTCATATAATTTCTGAAAAAGGGTTGGCAGTTGACCCTGAAAAGATAAAAGCCATTAAAGAATGGCCAGTTCCCACTGATGTCTCAGCAGTAAGATCATTCATGGGAATTGTAGGCTATTATCGCAGATTTGTGGAGAGATTTTCTGCTATAGAAAATCCCATAACCTCATTACAAAGGAAGGGGGTTAAGTTCGTGTGGACTGAGAAATGTCAAACCAGTTTCGAACAATTAAAACAAAAACTTATTTCAGCCCCTATATTAAAAATTGCTGATCCTGATAAAGAGTTTGTTGTATGTACAGATGCTTGCAGAGAGGGGCTAGGAGGAATCCTATTGCAGGAAAATTCCGTTATTGCCTATGAATCTAGAAAGTTGAAAACTCATGAACAGAATTACAGTGCATATGATTTAGAATTTGCAGCTGTTATCCATGCTCTGAAAATGTGGCGGCACTATCTTCTGGGGAAAAAGTTCACATTGATGACTGATCATATTAGCCTCAAATACTTCTTTTCCCAAACTGACTTGAATGCAAGACAAGCCAGATGGCTGTCTTTTCTAAGTGAATTTGATATGGACATAAAACATATCAACGGAAAAGAAAATAAAGTTGCTGATGCATTAAGTAGAAATGCTTGTCAACATCTAAACAGCATGGGGAGTAGTGCCCAGATGGAATTAGAAGAATTGGTGGGAAAAACAGCACTTCAAGATCCCAACTATGAAGCACTCTTGGTGCAACTACAGAAAAAGGATAAAACTGATTTCACTAAAGACCAAAAAGGGCTTCTCTATTACAAAAGCAAGTTGTATATTCCGAATATAGAGTCATTGAAAAAAGAAATTCTAGATGAATATCACAAGCAACCTTATGCAGGACATCCAAGATACCAGAAGATGTTAACAGCCTTGAAAAAGAAGCTGTTCTGGCCAGGAATGAAGAGAGATGTGGCAGAGTATCTAAGTAAGTGTATGGAATGTCAACTGGTCAAGGTGGAGCATCAACATCCAGCAGGACTTTTAAACCCTTTGCCAATTGCGGAATGGAAATGGGACACAGTTTCCCTAGATTTTATAACAGGATTACCCAAGACTAAATATCAACATGATTCTGTAATGGTAGTAGTAGACACTCTCACAAAAGCTGCTCACTTTATACCAGTCAAGTCCACCTTTGGAACAGCTCAAGTAGCAAATGTTTTCCTAAAGGAGATAGTTAGGCTTCATGGAGTTCCCAAGGTGATTGTATCAGATCGAGATGCTAAGTTTACAGCATCATTTTGGAAGGGATTGTTTGCAGGAATGGGTACTAAGCTGAATTTTAGTATTGCCTATCACCCTCAAACTGATGGGAAAACAGAAAGGACAAATCAAATTTTAGAGGATATGATGAGAATGTACGTGATGGATAGGCCATCAAAATGGGAAGAGTATCTGCATTTAGCTGAGTTTGCCTATAATAACAGCTACCAATCCTCTATTAAGATGAGTCCGTTTGAGGCACTTTATGGGAGAAAGTGTCATACTCCCTTGAGTTGGAGTCAACCAGAGGATAAACTGGTGTTGGGACCAGATGCATTACAAGAGATGGAAAGAATTGTCAAACAGATACAAAGAAATATCAAGACAACACAAGATCGCCAGAAAAGCTATGCTGATAAGAAAAGGGTACACCGAGAATTTAAAGAAGGGGATCATGTGTATTTACGCATCAAACCCAAAAAGAGCACACTTTATGCTGGAAGTTGTGCAAAACTTGCTCCTAGATATTGTGGTCCTTTTGAAGTATTAGAAAGGGTGGGACCAGTGGCTTACAAGCTGGCCTTACCACCCCATGTTAAAGTGCATAATGCGTTTCATGTTTCATTATTAAAAAGATATGTGCATGATGCTTCTCACATAGTTGATTGGAATGTTGTACAAGTGGAACCAGAAGGGGAGTTTCTGCCAGAACCGCTTCAAATATTGGAGCGGGAAGAAATTGAATTGAGAAACAGAACAGTGGTCAGAGTAAAAGTGCAGTGGAAGCACTTTACTGCTGAAGAAGCCACTTGGGAAAGGGAAGCTGAAATGATGGAGAAATATCCATTTTTGTTTAAATGAACTCTAGTAGTTGAATAAGAACACCGAGGACGGTGTTTATTTTCAGAGGGGGAATATGTAACACCCCCAATTTGTGTGTTGAATTTTTAAAATTAGACATTTGAACTTAAATCCTAAGGGGGTGGACCCCAAGGGATGAGTATGGTGTGAATGTATTTGCATATTTTATTTGAGGAAATAAATAAAATGATTGTGCATTTTGACCAAAAAGAGAATTAGAGATCACTTGCCAAATCCATGAGGATGGATAAGGCAACAAATCCCCAAAAATCTTTCAAAAATCCTTTAAAGAAATTAATTTAGATTTGAGGAGGAATCTAAATTTCCCCAATGAAGAGGAGTAGTTGGGAAGAGGTGAGAAAAAGTTGAAAAAGCTGAGGAAAAGCTTAAAGCAGCTTTAAAGAGTCCCAAAAAGGGGAAGCCTAGGCTAAACAGGAAAGAAAGCATCCTGCTATTCTGGACGCAGAATTAGAAACATGCTTTGGGGAAATATGAGCTTAAATAAGCTGCTCCTAGGAAGATCAGAGGTTGATCTGTTCTAGGAGGTGATCTCTGCTCGGGGGTGAGTCCTGGGAGACAAAGAGGACTCTAAGGTTGGGAGGTTGGTCATTTGCAGATTGTGGTATGTTCTGAATTGCTTGTGATTTTGAGTTATTATGGTATGAATTGGCTACATATAAAATTTAATTGAATGGTATGATTGATTTTAGTACTACATTTAACAGAAGCTTTCCTAAGGTATTCACCTTCTAGGTTCTGTTTAGTTGTAGACCAGAAATCCATGAAGTAGAAACTACAGAAACTCTAAACCAAGGTTGGTTTAAATCTGAAGTTACTTAGTCCTCATAGATAATAAAATATTATTTGTCTCCTGTAGATACAAATGGGATATTTTATGCTCTTATGTATACTAGAAAAATACTATAGCAGTAATGAAGTCTACATGATACATAACAGAAAGGAAGGAAGAAAAATATTAGATTTAAAGAAACAAAATTTCTTCCATTCTCTATAAGCATTATAACAGTTCTAAGGGAAATCTCTTTGTACTTCTCGGAAATTAGTAGCATAGCAAATCATTTGAACTATACTTAATGTTATCTAGACAAGCACCATGGAATACATATAGATATACTTCAAAAAAAAAAGTTACTAGCAAGGATTTTGAAACCTGTAGTTGAAATCTTATTTCATCACAAGTAAATCTACACTAAAGAATGGTTATACTATTCATAGTTGCTATGGAATATTTCGTATTTTAACTTCAATTATAACCCTTGAAATAAACATTAGAGTAAGCGAATTAATTTATTCTTAAGGTAGATCAGCAATGGAACTATCGCATACCTATATTTATATATGCATAAACAAAACAAAAACAAAAACAAAAAAATTCAATAAGCCAAAAGTGTATATATATTACTAGGCATTGAGCATCCCACCATTTGGGCCGTGTTAGCCTCGACTACGAACCAGATATATACCTATACATGAAGCTATATGCCACAAAGGCGATATAAACGAAGATCTTATATGTCAACGATATATGAAAAAAAAAAAAAGGAAACCTACCTATGAAATGGCTATATATGAATCAAGTATCCTGGCAAAGAAGTGATATAAAAAGAATTCCATATATTCAAGGACTATTGAAATACATGTATGTATATTTTAAAAGATAAATAAATCATAAGTGCCGCGACATAGAATAAAACCATTTCAGATACATACGCATAAAAACAAAAATAAACATGCCGCGAGCGTACCCTTGATCCGTTTCGGATGAATGGTAATACCTATAACCGTGAGAATGTCGGAATATAAAATAGGTAACGCCAGAAAAAGAATGATAAGTTAAATCTCGGTTCAGAGAAAGGGTAAATGGAAAGGAACTCCAAACGAACTATGGAAGTTCTGTTGTTTAGTGGTCAACGAACAATTTTTATGAAAACAAAATAAAAGAGAGGTCGACCCGAATCCATCATGCTAACAGGAGATATATAAATGATTTATATCGCCAATTGAACAAATGTATAATCAAACCTACATTAGCATGGGCAGATTTTACCGTGCAACTTACTGCCGAGAGTTACCCTAGCTCGTCGAAATCCTGATTGCAATACGTGTAGATATATAAATAAAACAGGAAAACAATTCAGAGAAAATATTAGTCGAGAAGATAATTATACAAATCGAATCGAGTCCCGTGGTGATATGGGCGATTTTAGCTATTCTGGAAACGCAAAAGGGAGATCAAATAAAACTTCGCTGTCGAGCCAATACAAATTAGGCCGCGACATCTCCAAGTTATGTTGTGCAGAAGCCAACGATACAAAAATATATCCCAACTATTGGTCGACCACATGACTTTTGCTATGTTTGAACGGCATAGCTAACTGTTCTACGACTGAGGTAGTGCGTTAAACCTTCCCAAACCAGCATGTCGTGATCCATGCGCGGAAGGTATGCCATTATCAATAAAATCGTAGAAGAGAAGGCGTTAAGATGTGGTTCAGAGAGGTGGACGGCCGATATAAAAAAATCGGTACCCTACCCTCGTATGAAACATTAATATTACCTCCAGCAGATATAGATGGAAATTACCGACGTAGTTAAATACCGACGAATCAAAACGACCGAAGTAATTCAACATAAGTATACAGTCGTTAACCTAGAAGGATTTTAACAGATAGCTGAGGGATTCGAATGATAGAAGAATCTACAAGAGTAAGGAAAAATAAGGCGAAAGGATTCAGAGAAACGTTAACTCTGAAACTTTCTAGCAAGCCAAACCTGAAGTTTCCCGGCAGAGGGCTCACATCTAACTTAGATATGGAAACGAAGGGAGACAAGCGATAAAGGAATGATCTGGTAATTAGGTTGACAACAGAGCTCCCATGTAATGAGCACCTGAAACCCTAATTCCTCTGCCCGATAACCTCAGACAATCCCGAGGGAGATTGAGCAGACGCCACGCGACAAGAGAGAGTACCACGAGATGTAAATGGGCGCCGGGAATGTATGGAGTCGTAGGCACGGAAGCAGTGCGTTAACCCGAGAGCTACATACTGTCAGAGCAGGAGTCCAGCGCTCTCAGTAATTGATCAGACAGAATGGTTTATTAAAAATCCACACGTCGAGCGTTGGGGGACAGGGGAAGATGCACGCCGTCGTTTGCTACTTTCTCATGGGAGAGAGACTGTTCCTGGAAAAAAAAAAAAAAAACCCAGAAAATATTATAACCAGATTTACACGCCAAACCTTTTCGAACAGCGCCTGGAGATAGGCGGCTCATACGAACCAAAATCTGCACGCCTAGTGTGTACTGACAAAGGAAAATCCGACACGTCTGCGCCGGTCTAAATCACAAAGGAATAGGCAGGAGACATTGCGAAGGAGTATACGCAGACGCGCCGACGGTGTCAACTAAAATTCTGCGTGGTATGCTCCGAACCCTGGCAAGTGCAACGAATCATAAAGCATGAATCATGTCAACAGAAATTCGATTACGGTTGATACGTAATAAAAAAAAAGAAATTTTTAATACTGCCAACAATGGACACGTATGGCGATCAATACATACGGCTAGGATTATGTCATATGGTCAATTGAATATATGGTCTATTATATGCTCTCACGATAGTGAGTATGGTCTCCACTTGATGTCAAAAGTTGAAAAAAGAAACCGTTAGGTATGAAAAATCAATCTATATGTAACGAGTATTATATGCTACCTCAAGGATTTTAATAAAGTGGAGATCTATATATATATATATATATATAAGTTAGGCATAGGGGTATGAATTTTAAATATCTTTATTCCATGATATATATATATATATAAGTCATGCATAGGGATAAGAGAGTTAAATAACTCTATTCCATGATATATATATATATATATATGGATTTTATAATTCTATATATGAGGTTTCTAAGTTTTATGTAGGTGATATATAACCAGTCCATGTTTGGAAAAAAAACAAACAAACAGGAGGAATGTACACATGGTTATGAGAAGAAGTAAAATTTTATGTACATGATGGAAATGTACCCATAGGTGGCATCAAATGTTATCCAAGTGGAATAATGAACTTAGCATTCAGACCACTAGGAAATTCAAAGTGTACCTAGAGAAAAAAAAAAAAAAAAAAAAAATTCCTTAAACTAGAGGTGTGACATGAACATGGTTTGTATTAAATTTTTCCTTAAATTTTATGGGAGAAATGACATAGAAATGACATGTACATGCTTCCAAAAACACTAGAAAATGCCTTAAAGTTTATGGGAGAAATGGCATGTACAGAAATGGATATATTACAATGAAGGACTCCTATTAAGATTTGTTTCAGAGATTGACTATAGGGGCATTTACTGGATATGTCACCTTTGAGAAAGGATTAGATCTAGAGTCTACCTAGCCCTTTATAGACTCTCCCTTTAGAACTTGTAGAAGTTAACAATCAACATATAGAAAATGATGATGTACCATATATCTAAATTTTTAAATGCTATGGAAAATGGAAGCACAACCATTGATGATGTTATAGAACAAGGATATAACAATAAGAAAATGTAAATGAAATGTTGGCCACCTAGATGAAGTCTGTTGTTTATGGATTTAGAGCTGTAATTTTCTCAAAATAAATTAATGGCACAAATGAATTTAGAGGGCATGTTATTGTAACCATATATGCTTTTCAAGAGTGAATATAACCTAATATTCTAAAACCATGTGACCCTACCTATAATATAAGAAAAAAAAAATATGTAAGCAACCTAAAGTTCCATTTCAATTCCTTCTAATTATTATTGGAAGAAAATAATGATCTATGCACTTGAAACAAAACTATGTTTTCTCAATCTCTGTTAAATACAAATATAATTTGGAAAGGGTATAACCTCCCAATAAGCCAATGGCTGAATGATTTCACTCAAAATTAGCTACTGCACGCCATAACCCATCAATATTGTTTTATGATCATGTGATTACTCACATATCACTCTTGTATAACCTTGATCTCTATGACCTTATTAGAACATTATTATACATTATGAATAAGCAATAATATCAAGTAATGCAATCTACTAACACACTTGAAGTGAATCATTACCCTTATATTGACTCTACATGTTTCCGTAACCAGATATTTTCTAGTAGATGTGCCATATCCCCTTGATAGTAACAAAATGAATTATGGATCATGATTAATGAAATACTTGGATTTCACCTATGAAAAAGGTATATGAATGATAATAGGAGCTACGATTTGACTCCTCAACAAGACATAAAAATAATAAAATTGGATGCACAGAACCATTGCCTTCGTCTCACCGGGGCTTTCAAAATAATTTTCAACAAAAAAAAGTGTGCAAATTTATCTGGAATAACATTCTACTAATAAAATAATCCCTTAATTCAAATCTCTACAAATCCTAAATACTATCGAAATACTCTAAGACAAATGGTTTTGGAGATAGTAACATGCATTAGCTGTAAATATGTTGACCATACCAATGGACTTGAAGTGCACCAACTATGATAGAGATGCCAAGAAATGTAGTATAAACATTATAACAAAATATTTAAAAGTTATACTGAGGAATTTGACAACAATGTGTGATTGGAAATATTATTTTGATTCCACGTTACCTATGAAGCTAAGAAAGCATGAAAATTTGGGTTACATGATATGAAGGTGTCGTAGCATTTATTACATAGTTAATAGATTATAAAAATATCATTCATAAGAAGCAGTGGCATTTGCGAGAATTTCCTAAAAACAGAGGTCACAGGAGTACCTGGAAATTTGAAGATGCCAATGACAAGAGCTAAGATGTTGCCGAAGACGTCATAGAGAGAGAAAACAAAACAATGGAGAAGAATTAAAACCTGCGAACAAAAAAGTAGAGAATTAAAATTAAAACCAGCAAAACAAATACACAAAAAATAAAAAGATGACATAGAGCAATAGGTTTCTCACCTCACAATAGCAAATAGGAAACATAGTAACAAGCATCGATCCGAGCAACAATGACAGACCTCGCAGTAGTAAACAAAAAACACAGTAATAAGCCCGAAACATCTTAAGGTTTGCAGGTCAGTTTATTTATAAGCGAAAGTTAGGTCGAATTATTTTAAAAGTTCGGTCGAACTATTAGTCTAGCCGAAATATTAGTTAGGTTGAACTTTGGTTGTTATTTTTCCCATCTCTGGCCAAAAATCCATTTTCCCATGTCTTCAATATGTCGTCAATGTAAACGACAGAATTAGTTCGGTCGAACTGTTGGTAAAATGAATTTTCCACCCGCATTACTCACAAAAGCATAAACCACCTTCGAATTATTACCCGATATCAACATTAGAAGTTAAAAATTATAATCACATTTACGAGAAATTTAAAATTAAATCGGATCGTTCCAAACAAACAGATTATGCACTTAATGAAAATGGGTTGTTAGCGTTTAAAAACATTGTTTATATTTCAAATGTGGGAAGAATAACAACTAATATTATATGAACACCACAAAAGAGAATTTTCAACTCAATTGGGTTATCAGAATATTAGCAAAACTCTTAGAAAATAAATTTTCCAAGTTGGGATGCGAAGGAGGTGGTTGGGTACTCAGCAAGATGCCAAGAGTGTTAATAGGTAAATGTGTAGAATCAATGTCAAACATGATTAGTCAACCCCACTGTTGATACCTGAATGGAAGTACGAGGTAATTTTGTTAGATTTTATTACTAGGTTAACAAAGACTTGAAGACAACGTGATTCTATTATGGTTGTGGTAAACAAGTTTTCCAAGGCTACTCAGCTTTTACCTATTCATTCCATTTATAGAGCTCCAAAGGTGGCAAATGTTTTCACGAAATAAATTTTCACACTTCTCAGAACACTAGAGATTGTTATATTAGATAGAGATGCAAAATTCACTTCCAAAATTTGGAATGCTTTGTTTTCTAGAATGGGTACACAACTAAATTGTAGCATTTTGTACCATCCACAAGAAGATGCAAAAAATGAAAGAGATAACCCATTATTTGAGGACATGCTACACATGTTTGTAAGGAAACTTCCCATGAAATAGAAGGACTATGTACATTTAGTTGAGTTTTCATATAATCATA
This sequence comes from Pinus albicaulis, assembly GCA_034641835.2. Taxonomy (NCBI): domain Eukaryota; kingdom Viridiplantae; phylum Streptophyta; class Pinopsida; order Pinales; family Pinaceae; genus Pinus; species Pinus albicaulis. The sequence goes on along the minus strand of CM076574.1, from coordinate 636,698,333 downwards.
GTTATCACACATCACTCAAGATGAGTCCTTTTGAAGTTATGTAAGGAAGGAAATTCCATATCCCCTTAAATTGGATTAATCTTGAAGATAGGCTTATTTTAGGGCCATATCTTCTCCAATAAATGTAGAAAATGGTAAATAAGATAAAAAATCCTAAAAACAATGCGAGATAAGAAAAAAATTATACAAATTTAAAGAGTACACATTATTAATACCAAATGTGTGAACGTGTATATATTATAATATGACTCGAACATACTTCCTTAAAATTGGGAAATTGTACTAAACTATCCCCTTCATTTTGTGGGTCATTTGAGGTACAGGCTAGGGTAGGGTCGTTGAGGGCCCATTGGCCTACCAACCCACAATATGGTTCATAATGTATTCCATGTGTCTCTTTTAAAAGTGTATATTCATGATCCTACTAATATTATCTATTGAAATGTTGTACAGGTCGAAACAAAAGGTGAGTTCCGAGTCAAGCTCATGTAAATTATGGACTGAAGGATAACTATGATATGTAATCGACCCATCTTTTAGGTTAAATTTGAACGGAAGCACTTTGGTCCTAACGAGGACACCTTGGATATGGAAGGTGAAATGAAGGAAGATTTTCCTATTTTTTCAAGGAAAATGGATGTATGAAAACACCAAGGATGATGCTCCCTTTTAAAGGGATGGGAGATGTGATACCCATGGTAAATCACTCATTTATGCCACATAACTGGAAATTCAAACGGTACAAGTAATATTTTATGACAATGTAAATACTAATTTTTATGATTAAAAAAAAATTATTTTGTGTGTAATTATTCTTGGAAACATATTAAAGGCTATCATATGATATATTAGACTCCTAACTACTAGGAAAATAATTGGAATAAGTTATGCCCAAGAATTGGTAGGAACAAAAGAAGAAAATTCGTCCGTTTTTTCATACACTTGAATTGTTGGTTTAACCAGACCACCAGAATAATATATGAAATGAGATAAATGTCATGGGTGGAAGTTGTTACAAGAAAATTACGAGAAATAAAGGCAGACAGATGAAAATAAAATGTTAGTGGGGAAAAAAGCTTGCACCAAAACCCATAAGTTAGCATGACTGTGCTAGGGGTTAAGGAGGTGAAATTCAGGAAGAAATTTCCAATTTTTTTCCCTAAAATGAAGGAGTTAGAGCTTGGGGGGGAACTAATGGAAAACATGTTTCATGGTTTGGAGGAACATGGTAATATTTAATCTATTTATAGAAAATATTCAAATGAATATATGGTTGTTTCGAAATATATCTTTTAAAAATAATCATGAAAGGATAAAGTGGGATTTATTTATGATGATATTGGTGAATCACTTTGGTATATTCAAGAAGAAAGAGAATGCTTAAATTTCACTTATATATATATATATATATATATATATATATATATATATATATATATATATATATATATATATATATATATATATATATATATATATATATATATATATATATATATATATATAGCACGAAGGCTAGTGGGTAGAGGACACATGATTTAAGTAGGTTTCCTCTTACCAGTGAAGATTAAGGATTCTCTATTAGATAATTTGGGGGGAAGAAAACCTAACCAAAAACCAATCTTGGTATTCACTATACAGGTGGATATAATAAGAAAACATCGGGTATTGACTAAATTAGTGGTTTAGTGAGGTAGAAATAGAAAGATACAAGAAATATATCATAAAATGTAAAACTTTACTATATATAAACTTAGCCTATTACAAACTACAATAAAAAATGAAATGATTACAAGACAATAAGTCATTGTAGTCATTGCAATTGATTAGTAGTGAAAATGTTTATGCCTAGGTTAGCATGTTGAACATCCACAAATAGGAATAAAAACTCATTGACTTGCCAATAGATAGGATGTCATAGGTAAGAGAATAATAGTTGTTAAAGAAACCCATGATAAGAGTCCGCCAAGATTGTGGCCTAGTTTATTATTTCTAACTAAATAATACCCATATAGTGAATAGAGAAACACAATCATAACAATACATAAGTTGCAGTAAGATTACCCTTATACACATGCATGATTACAAGAAGGTAAATACAATCAACGATGCTATAAATGAAAATATTGTAATGGTGTTCACATGCAAGAGTATAAATAAAATAAATATACAATTTTCCTTCTTTAAAATGAAACAAAAAATACACCTCTAGCCATGTATATTTCAATTGCAAGTAAAATAATAGTATACAAAGTTTTGAGTTAATGTAACAGGAAGAAACTTTTAATCGCAAAAATAAAACATTACAAATCTCTATATATTATGATGAGGATTTCTACCCAATATTGCTAGTAAAAACCTTAAGATATCTATACCAAAAAAATTGTAACCCTAGATAGTTAAGATCTTTTTGTAGATACCCTAATTCAAAGAAGACTTGTATAGTGAATAGACAAGCTCAGACCCAAATATGGCTTCTTGAAGACTTGTAAGGGAGTAATAATAATGGCTACTTATAGGGCCAAGATGAAATTTAAGTATCTTGTAAGAATTTAAGCTTGAGTACGTCTCCTATAGAACCCCTAAAGAGGACTGTGACTAAATTATGAGCAATAAGAGAAAGCCCTTCGTTCATCTTGACAACTCTCATAAATATGTTACTTTTCTTACAAATTCTCTATAATAATGTTATAATGGAATTTTATTGCAACCAAGTGTGTTACCTTGAAGGGCCTAGATGGAAATTCCACATCATTACCTTATTTTAGTAGAAAAATGTGTTTAATATCATAAGTATATAGAAGAAAGAGTTATGGAAAAGAATTGGCTTAGGGTTTAAATACTGGACTAAGACCTGAGACATCACCTAATAGAAGAATCTAAGAGTGATTTGCATCAAATGCCGCACTAACATCTCTAGAAGAAGATGAAGGTTTCACAACAAACTTATAACCAAAATAAGGAGAGAAATTAGCCATCAAGAATTTCACCAAAAATGTTAAGAGATACTAGAAAATATCTTAACATCACAAATAAAGTATTAGAGTCTACTAAGCTGATCTTATCACCTAGTATTTAGGTTGTGCTCGAGTCGTCGAGTAACATATAAATTCAACAAAGAGCTAGCAAGACAGTTCAATTGCAGTGGAAAATTCATTAGCAAATATCCTTCTAGTTGTAGATCATGGCTCTCAACCTACCCAAAACAAAAAGGATACAATTGTGATGGAGACGTTGAGGTTAAGTCGTTACTCTAACACTAACGGAATAGTCCCCACCATTGATCAAAAGAAAGCAATAGCCACATTTGATAAATACATGAGTCTATGGTTCAATCACGCTACACACACCTTTTGGGTAATCTCGACCATGTGGTTGGAATGTAAAATAGCCTCCATGTAAGTATAAGTGCGATAAAGTCTTTAAGGGTTGAGAACCTTCATCCGTATCATAAATTATATAAAACCACCAAAGTGAAGTATTACCTTTTTAATATGAAAGTGATACATTTATATTATGCACCAAACATGGTAACATTAAAGTCGCTACAATTATAAATTATAAGAGGTGACATCATGTTTTTATGAATTGGAATAAGTTATTTTAAACATAAACAAATATACAAGTAACACTACGCTTCATTCTTAGGCTTTGGAGATGTACTGTGTTAGATCAATAACCTAGCAAAGTCATAGTCTGAAAATCATGGAAAGAAGATATTATAAAAAAAAAAACTAGACGAGCAAAATTTCCATATGATGTTCACAAGTGAAGGAGGAAATGTGAAACCATATTTTAAAAATGTAGAGTGAAAATAATGTTATATAAACCAGAATTATTTTTTCGTGCTGAAGAAAGAAAGAGTGAAAATAATGTTACTAGACGCAAGAGAAATATATTGGATGTAAGAAATCAAATTTAGGATTCGTTATGTTGTGGAAAATATTACTTGTATTATATTTTTATTTAAAAAAAAACTAATATGTAATTTCTGATTATTTTTAGAGTATTTTAGAAAATTGCTATATTTTTTTTTCTGAATTGGACTAATTCTATTAAGCAAAAATATGGTACAAGATGATGATACAATCAAGAGAGACAGTAAACTGGCAGCCGGAAATGATAGGTCTTTCAACCTCGGTTCCGGAGAAGGAGTGAAGCAAGCAAGGAGCTACAACATATGACTGGAAAGCAAAAAAGACTGACTTCTACCTAGAATGGGCAGAAGCCTCAACACGAAGCTTTTTCCCTTTCCTTTTCTTGACTTCAACCCATCCATCTTGGGGTGTATGAGCAACAATAACTTGAAGACTGGAGTTTTCGAAAGGGGGGCCCTCCTTTTCTGATTCAGAGGAGGAGGTCATGTGGACGCGTTTCTGGGAGATGGCTATATCGTAGGTATGCGTCGGTCCATCGGCGGAAGGAACCACTGATTGAGGGGCTTGATCCAATTCTGCATCGCTATCTTCATCTTCAAAGATAGAGGATTCAGAATCCACAACTGGAGGTGGAGAGAATGGAGCTCATCGTTTGGACTTGGTCTTGGAGAGGTTATCCTTTTTCTTTTTTGCAGGGAGAGAAGGGAAGGAGGTCTGCAGATGTCCTATTTGGTGGCAATGGTGGCAGCAGAATGTAGTATTTTCATAATCCAGTGTCTGGGTCCAAACAAAGTCGTTTATCTTGAGATTGATTTTGTCTGGAAGTCCCTTGCTTAAATATAACTCCACACATATTTTGGCATATGTGTAGAGACCTTTATTTTCCCTCAAGTAACCTCCCATGATGAAACTGCCAAAGGTGTTGCCTATAGCTTTGTAGACCACGACATGCCATAAGTGGGCAGGTAAGTTTGGAAGCCTGATCCATACAGGTGTCCTAGTAATGACTGTAGTTTCTCGATCAAAATCTGGGAACCAAGGAGTTAAGAAGAGCCCTGCAGTTCCCATGAACCAAGGGCCTTCTTCTAAAGCCTTTTCATAATTCTTATTATCATCAAATAGAACAATGAAATATCATTTTGAACAGAAAATGACCTTACAATGATGAGTCCAGTTTGCATGGATCCAATCATAAATATCTTGAGATCATGGCCACAGTCCGTTGAATCTGCAAATGATGGCTCTTTCTGCAAATTCTTGAAGTTGATCTGCAAGACCTGCATGGGTGATTTCGACAGAGGGAACTTCCTCTGTTTTTTCAACCAAAAAAGGCTTGGTTTTAAGGGCTTCCATGGGTTTGGGGTTCTCAGAGTGTACTGCATCTTTGTAAGAGAGGAGGAGTAGAGGACAACTGTCCTGTTGCACCCCCTCTCAAACGAAAGGTTAACACCAAAGAGTTGTTTCTGTTAATGCTGTAAGTAGAGAGGGGAAGAAGGTCTTCAAGTTGTTTACCTTGAAAGAGAAGTCTTTGAAGGCCTGAAGGGATCCCAATCCACCGTTCTAGATCGAGTTTGAGATCCAGCACCAAATCTAAAGAACTGACCCATTGCAGGATGGTTTTGCCTATAGGTTGAGAGATTTGGATCCGAAAGGAGTCAAAGAGGTTCATAGACACAGTGCCAGGACCTCTTGTGCTTCCAAGAAAAATTCTGCCATGGCGTTGATGGGGAGGATATTTCTCCTGCAAAAAGAGACGGTCACTTATAGACAGAGACAGATCCGAGATAGAGGAATGGGAAGCAGAATGATTAAAAAGCCAATCATTCTTCTCCTACCTGTAAACCCGTTCTTTGCAACCTACGTGTAAGGGGAAGAGAGGGGCTGTCGATTCATGTTTGCTCATAGGCCCTAGATCGTGATAAATGTTGAGATTACTAGCATAAAGAGCTGTAGAGGGGTGAAAGGGACCCTTAAGAAGCTGAAACTGCCACTATTTTTCTGAAAGTTGCAGCTGCCTCTGCAGATCAGCATAACAGGGACTGAGTGGAGCGTATGGCACAGGCACGAGGTCATTCGAGGGAAAGGAAAAAGTAGTTGGTCTCCCAATTTGTTGCAACGTGAGAGCTACAGAAGAAAGAGCTGCTGTCAGTGAAAGAGATAAAACCCTAGTCTCCATTTCATTCGCTTCACACACACGGCTCACCACTGGTCACCTCAGAAAATTGCTATATAAAAATATAAGGAATTTTTAATTTAAAATATGTTATTTAGTATAAAGTTAAATATTTTAATTATAATTAACAACAAATATTTGTTTATTAATATATCTTTATTTTAAAATTACACACATAAAATGAATTACACATTTTGCAATATGAATAATATTATTTTTTTTCATATTATTTTTATTTTTATTTTTTTAACTATTTTATTTATCACTAATTAATATTTTTGTTATTAATATTTTTACTTTGTTAATGAAAATGTCATTTTATTAGTTTTAAGAGTAACATTATGTGACAACTTCCTCCATGAATATACAACAAGTGTAAACCTAAATGTTTAAGAGATGAGACTATCTACGATCTTTATATAAAATTGTTTTAAAAATAAAAAATATTTTACAAATAAATTGTGAACAAAAATATAAATATTTTTGAAAGCTTATATTCTTTAATATCTATTTTTACTATATATTTTTATTGTTTAATGTTTTCCAAAAAAACACAAATATAAATACAAATATATCTAATATCATATTTTCTAACTTAGATATTGAATCATTAGTTAGTTTTTCCTCTAAGATAGTAACTCCTTGAGATGGAGTTGCCATAGCCCTATACATATAAAATCAATAACTCCTATATATTTCTCATAACCCTACACACATACTTTACTAAAAACATTAGTTATTTTTTCCTCATGAAAGTAGTAACTCTCTCCATAAAATTTCCATAAAATTTACATATAAAAACAATAATTGCTACGTATTTGTGATAACCCTACACACATACTTTACTAAAGATATAAATGTATAAAATGCTTAGGTATTAACTCCCTCCCATGGAATTTCCATAACCTTATACATATAAAAACAATAACTCTATGTATTTGCGATAACCTTATATATATACTTTACTAAAAACATAGATGTATAATATAATTGGATATTAGTTAATAATATAGATATATTGAATGCTTGAATATTGAGAGATTAGGTTGTTTTTATGCATTATCTTTTTTGAGTTGTTTTTGAATTAATAATTTAATTTAATTGTGTATTTAAAAAATATGTAATATAATGTAAAACTATAATTATAATTTCCAATTTTTAAACTATTTTTTTTAAAATTATTATATATGTTATATCAATGGTTATAATTGTTGTTTCACATTTTTAATTCTAATATTTGAATCAATAATTTAGTTTAATTGTGCATTTAAAATGTATGTAATATAATGTGAAATTATAATTATAATTTTTTATTTTTAAAATTATATTTTTTATTTAATTATGCGTACATGTTGTATTAATGGTTATAATTGTTGCTTCATATTTTTAATTCTAGCATTTCATTTAATATGGAGGATGGATAGGATGATGGTCATTAACTGTTGGCCGAGCTAGATCTAAGTAGTATGGCATGGAAGTGGAGTATTGAGCCGACATGGAAGTGGAGTATGGAGTATGGGCTCAATCAGGTTAAAGCAATGACAAAACGGGAATATGGTTATGTAAGTGTTCGGATAACAACAATGAACAATAAATCAACTATTATCATAATGAAATTAGATTTTGGATTACATTTATCTGAATATGGAATTGTAAAATCGGGATACGTATACATAGTCCTTGATAAGTTAGGAGAAAATCCTGAAATAAACCTAAATGACAACAAGAACAAGTGAAATTTACTCTTAAGAAATTAAATAATGGATAATAATAATAAGCACATAGTTTTGATAAGAAGCAAGATACTTTAAACGATATAATACATTAGAAATAAGAAGCCATCGCTCACATATTATTACATATTATAAACACGCTTTTTTTTTAACCGACACACACGGAGATTTGAAAACTTTGGAATTTGACTATCAGAAATGTTATTTAAATTGGTTATTAATTGGATGTTCGAGGATAACGATTCTATATAAAAAACCAGAACATGAGATCATTAAACTTTTTGAATTGTGTTTTTAAGGATGTTTACCAGTAAATGCAATATTTTGTATGACATTTGTGGATCTCCTTTTTGATTTAGTACTACCTATGGTACTTGAAGCACTGGCATGGATGGGCTGAGTTATGGTGCACATTGGTAGTTTGGTCATATTTGATTAAAAGAAACGTGAAGTCAAATTTACAAGAGAAATGTTAAATTTGATTTAATTAGGTCAAGAAAGGTCAAGAATCAAATCAATAATAATGATTTTTAGCCTTATGGTTTTGAGAAAAGCAACATACATTAAAAAGATAAAAACGTTAACAACTTTTAGACCCAAAAAAGAAAAGAAAAAAGAAGATACTTTAAAGGATGAAAAACATTACAGATAAGAAGCCTGTCACTAACCCCATAGAGATTACATAAGCGCATTCAGAGATTTTAGAATTTTTAAACTTGATGTAAAAGATATTTTAATTTGAAAATGTAAATTTTTATGATCCATAACTGTCTAAAAAAAACTATTTAGGAAAATAGCATTAGAAATTTTAAAGCCAAAGTATTTAAAAAAATGTAAAATTTAAAATTGCTTTTTCTAACGTTCACCTATACCAAAATCTTAAAAACCCGAACATGATAGTAACGTGATAGAGATCATCAAACTTATCGAATTCTTCTTTTAAGATGTTTAACCATAAACGTCCTATTTTGTTTCAAAAAACATTAAAAATAAGAAGCCTGTCACTATGATCATACATACATACATTTTTTTTTTTAAAAACGGACTCAGATATTTGAAAACTTCTGAACTTGAATTTCGAGATGTTTAAAGATATTTAAATTGGAGGTTTGAGGAAAACCATCCTCTAACAAAATCTTAAAAAGTCGAACATGATAGAGATAATTAAATTTATTCGATTGCTGTTTGAGATGTTTAACAATAAACGAAACGTCATATTTTGATTGAAAAAACATTTCAAACACTAAAAATAAGAAGCCTGTGAGTAACATCATACTGATTACAAACTTCTCTTTTTTTAACAACGCACTCAGAGGTTTAAAGACTTTTAAACTTGAATTTTTGAAATGTTCAAGGATATTTAAATTGGATGTTGGAGCATAACCATCCTATATAAAGATCTTAAAATCCCGAACGTGATATGAACATGATAGAGATCATTAAACTTTTTGAATGGTTCTGTTCAGGATGTTTAATAATAAATGTCATTTTTTGTTGCAAATTTGTTAGCTTTTCTTTTTTCATCTTTTATTACTCAATCGTATTTAAAGCACTAGTTTTTATGAGTAAATCTATTTAAATAGAATAGTTATTAATGTAAGTATATAAATTAAATGGCTTGTAAAAGATGATAGAGATGATAGATATCAGTTTTTTTTTAATTAAAAGTACTAGATGGAGTATTTCTTTAGATTTAGCTGATGGTAATCTGATAAACAATGGGTCTTGATTGGGCTAGCTATTTTCAAGAGAATGCAAAGTAGAACCATTGATCAACAACAACTAGTAAGAGTATCTAATTCTTGACCACTTGACTTAACGCTTGGACCCTATATACATGAATATTTCTCAAAACATTTATTTCACCACACTTGTGACATTGTTATTAATAAAAAAAATATAGAAATTAAGAAAATTATAACTATATTATTATTACTTTTATAATTATAAAATGAATTAATATAAGTTAAATATATATAAATTTAAGAAAACAAATAACAAGATTCTTAATCATGGAGATTTACTCCCTTTTCTATGAATATTAAAGATCTGTAAATATGTTTTGTTACAATACTATAATTAAATATAATGAATTATGAATAAGAATGTCCAAAAAATCATAACCCATTTCATGTGATACTAGTTCATATAATAATATTTTAATTAATTAATTTAATTAAAAGAAAAAAAAAACATTATTAGTGTGAGATAAATCTCAACCATTACTTTGTGAATGGTACTAAAAATAATTAAATTTATTAATGCTACTAAAAATATTCTAAAAGATTATATAGAGGTCAATTATCTACCACAAACCACAAACCTTATCGAAAAATAAAATAAAATTATGGGAATCTATTCCAAAAAAAAAACAACTGTAAACCTAGAATGTAAACCTAGAATATGATACATTTATTTTACTTTTTTACAAAACTAAAATAATTAATAAAGTAATAGGTAACATGATACAAAGTACCTACCTATAGATTTTTTTTTAATAAATTAATTGTTGTTGGAGTTAATCCTTACATTCCATATTTTAGAAATTGATTTGTGATGGTTGAGAAATTCTCTCAACCTCGCTATCTAAATTAGGAATAAGTTGGATCTCAGAAACTCTATTTAATAGACTGATCTGAATGTAATCTATGTGTGAGTGTGTTTACACATACACAATTTGTGAATAATATATGAGTGTTTTTTTAGTAATTGTGTGTGATTTTAGCTATTTCTATCATGGTATCAGAGGACAGGATCAAAGGCCTGTGTGTAATTGAACTTTGTTGAGTGATTGCGACCTATTTGTGAATCTGACATGTGTGATTGCACAGAATTCGTGATTTTTCCGAGAGAAGTGGCCAAGGAGAAGCAAAAAGCCGAAGATAAATTCTTTTTTTGTTGATTTGGAACTGATCGGGAGTTCGATCTAACCCAAGACTCTTTACTAGCGGGAAATGTCGAAAATCTGATCGTTATTCTAGCTGCACCAAATGAATTTACTGTGATGTGTTTTTTTCAGTTATGTCGGTGCAAAGGCTTGTAAATTAAATGTGCCATATGGCCTAATGTAGCGATCTTGCATCGTAGTGTGCTTTGATGCTCTGAAATTTAACGTTGGTGAAGTCTCAGGGGATATTTCCTCTGATGATATTAAGAAAAGAATGCTCCAATTGATGCAGTCGATGCAGTCGTCCAGTCAGGTGCATTTCCTCTGCTGCTTGATACACCTAAGCTTTAGTTCGAAGCAGGTTTGGTTTTGATTAATATACTCTCGGGAACCTCCGAGCATACCAAGGATGTGATTAAACTAGGTGCTGCCTATATTTGTCGAGTTTCTTGACTATAAGAATCATAGAATTCGAGAACAGGCTGTTTCGGCTTTGGGAAATACTCGACGAGGTTAGAGAGGCGGTCATGGATTAGATCTCGCTGCCTCGTTATCCTGCTACCATCACATATAATTCTGAATCCTGTTAATATAGTGCTATACAAAAGTCTCCCAATAATGCAGGTGGATTCTCGGATTTAAGCATTGATTCTGTAAGCTACGATTTCTCCTCTGTTTGTGAACATGATACTTTCGTGGGGATTTTTCATCTTGACAAACCATTCCCAGGAAAGGGCATGCCACAGATTAAACAAGTGACATTTGATTATTTGTGGTTCAATATTATTTTTTTGTAGATTAAGTGAGATAAATAATTAGTTAAAGGTCCATTTTTTGTAAAACTGATTCTAGATACATTCTGTATCTAGAAGACTTCCCTAGATAACTGGTGAGTACAGCGGTTAGCACCCATGTATTTCAGTGGATGGGAGCTCATCCATAGAATGACTAGGAGTTCAACTATTTAAAATATGCAATCAATTGTGTTTGAAGGGATCAAGTGGTAGTAAGGCTCAATATGGATGGTTGTCCAGATAATATGGCAGTTGCGGATCTAGGGAAGGATCCCTCATTCATTGAAGATGTAGAGTGGCCTTCTAATGAGGTTATGTGACAGATTTGGACGCTGTCCAGTAATTGATTTCGGGAGGTCCTTGATTCGGGAGTTGAGGAAGCGAACTCGGGAATCCAACTTTCCAACTACACCTTTCTGAGGGTTATGAGGCAACTTGATGGAGCATATTCTGATAAGCTTGATTATTTTGTTATTTTCATGTAATGTAATCATTAAGGGGGGATGTTGGAGTTAATTATTACATTCCATATTTTAGAAATTGGTTTGTGATGGTTGAGAAATTCTCTCAACCTCCCTATCTAAATTAGGAATAAGTTGGATCTCAGAAACTCTATTTAATAGAGTGATCTAAATGTAATCTTTGTGTGAGTTTGTTTAAACATACACCATTTGTGAATAATATATGAGTGTTTTTTTAGTAATTGTGTGTGATTTTAGCTATTTCTATCAATTGTTATGAATACTGCGTTATAGATGTTGAGGTTATGAAAAACACTCGAAATTATTAAATAACATTGACATACAAAGGATTTAAGGAAAATACTTGGAACATTGATGACAATTCTTACCGACTCTCACATGGGCTTAGACTTTACCATGATGAGGAAAGTAGCACCACCACAATAAATATCTAACTATAGTTATATATATTTCAATATATTATTATATAATTAATATTATATATGTTTTTAAAAAAAAACTTGGTTTCTTTTTTGGTGTGTAGGTAGTTTGTATCATGTGATTCTATAGGCCATTTAATAGTTATACTCACTTTAAGTGTCATTATAATTATATTTTTCAAAGACATCAAAACTCAATATATCATTAAAAGAAATTTGAATCTCATTTGACACAATCTCAATTATTCCATATAATTATTCCAAATAATTCCAATGGATAATATGAGCAAGATTCATAATATTTTTTTCAAAAGGGACATATGAAACACATTACGAATACTAATGTGGGCTGGTAATGCCACCTGTTAGGCCACTCATGTTACCATGGCTTGTATTTCAAACATCCCACAGAATCGAGGGAATAGTTTACTACAATTTCCCAATGTAAAGAACCACTTTTTGGTCATAATTTAATATACATGTTCCGTAGCTTGGATTTCTCTTTCTGTCCTTTTTAAGTCTACGTAACATTGTTTACTATAGTGCTTTGATTTTAGGTTCCATGTGATTTTCTTTATAATCTTCTCCATTTCCTATAGCACATATAGTCCTAACATAACCATATCTTCCTGTTGACTCCATTTTAAGGGGATATGACACTTCATTCCATACATAACTTCAAAAAGGTTCATCTTGAGTAATTCCTCATAACTATTGTTATAGAAAAACTCAATTAAATGGAATAATCTTTCCATTTTATAGATTTGTTCATTATGTGTATTCATAGTATCTCCTCAATGACCTTATTGAACTTTCTTTTTTTCTCATCTATTTGTGTCTAGTACATAGTGTTGAAATTTAGTTTCATACCCATTCCAATTTTTATCACTCCCCCCCCCCCCAGAAAACTTCTATGACCTATGTAGCTTGATAATATACTGAACATGGATAAAATGATAAGCCTTAGAAAACATGTCTATAAGAACCATTATAGAATCATGTTTCGTCCTAGTATTTAGTAAAACAATATTAAAGTCTAACAAAATTACCTCCCACTTCCATTTAATTATAGGAATGGGGTTCAATAATCCTTGTGAGTATTGATGCTCCACTTTTACTTGTTAACATTCTTGGCATCTTATAATGTACTGAGCTACATCCTTCTTCCTATGATGTGACAAAATATCATTTCTATGAGTTGTAATGAATTTTTGATAACTCGGGAGGGATGAAAAGAGTTTATAATGGTGTTCATATAATGGTAGTTGTTTCATATTTTCTACATTGGGAACATAGATTCTATTTTCAATATCAATATCCCATTTTATTTAAGTGCATAGTTTGGCCATTCTCCATGTTCATATTTAATTTTAAAATTTTCACAAATGTGATTATAATCTTTATCTTTTAATGTTTTTGTCTAATATGCTTTATGATTTTTTTTCAATGATATTTATTATTACCTCACAAATCTTCTTTGAGCATCAACTTAATATTTCTACCAATTATTTTCTTTACCTTTTATATGCTTAATGTCGAAGTCATATTCACTAAAGCATACCATTGGTTTGGCTTGCCTGGAATTCATGTGAGGTTGACTGAAAAACTATTTTGAACTTAAACAATTAGTAATTAAGGTGAAACTATTACCAATTAAATAATGTCTCCACATCTTAAGTGTTTGGATGAATGCTACTAATTCAAGTTTATAAACAACTTAATTTCTCTCATGACCCTTTAATTTTCGAGATTCATAAGCCACTACATGATCTTACTGCATTGTAACTCCCCATAAACCATGAAAACAAGCATCAATACAAACTATAAACTGTTTATCAAGGATTGATATTTTTAGCAAAGGTGCAAAAATATGTCTTTTAATTGCTTATATCTTTTTTGAAATTTTTGAGTCTACTCAAACTTAACTCGTTTCTACTAAAAAAGTGGTTATGGGGTAAGATAATTTTAAAAATCCTTCTATGAATCTAGAATCATATCCTATGATACCCATGAATGATCTAGCATCTACAACATCCTTAGGGATCAGAAAGTCAAGAATGGCCTTTACCTTCTCAGATCCACCATTATTTCACCTTTAGATATCACATATCCTACATATTGTATCTTATCCTAATAAAATTTGCGTTTGTTGAAGTTAGTGTACAACTGATATTCACATATAGTCTGCACCACTATTTATAAATGTGGTTTGTCTTCCTCAGGTGTCTTTGAATAACTCATTATAGCATATATAAACATTATTACAAACTTGTCCATAAATTTTGCTAAAGTCACAATTGATCAAGCACATTGTAACAACCCCTTCCCACATCTACCCAAGAAACTGGCCAACCAGAGTAAACATGTGACGAGAGGCTAATACAATGATATTTGACCTCCTATCTGACCTTAAGGAAGTGGAATTGATTGAAGCACAACATTGAAACCTTGTACACCATGAATGACACCCCCATGAGCTAACTTAACCTTTCATGTCTCTTACCCTTAGGTCACACTAAATTTTTTACCCCTTTCAGCCATATCCATAGGAATATCATTACATTCATGTGGCTAGGAGGATATTTCCATGGGAATAACACTACGTGCCTATGGATAGGGCCCCAAACCTAAGTTATATTCTGATGGATTCAAGATTTGAGCCACCTTTTTAGTCGGAGAACCCATTTCATTGCCCATAACTTCATGAAAACTTGAGGGATGATAAATAACCATAGTACAATGATACATAAGAAATCACATCAATAAGAACTCATCTATAACCCTCCTAGCCATGACAATAATTTTTTCAAACATGTCACAAACATTGAATCCGGAGGTGTAAATAACATATTTAAGCATAGGGGTCTCATATTTATCTGAAAATCACTAACAAAAATTTCTCCCATACATCATGAGCTATAATACAATGTATTTTACCACAAATACATTGTTCATTAATTTACAAGTAAAAAAAATGGATAAAGCTATACATCATCATTGATCAAATACATGCTTATAACCAACACAATAACCACTGAAATACAATGGATGGTAAGACAGTAAAATCCATGCATAAAATATTATATTTGAATACCAAATACCAAAGGAAGGAAATTATCATTAATTAATGTAGAGGCCAACTCGAGATGCGACTACCATGTTCCACCCAATCATATATTCTTTGACCCAAATCTCTCTTCATCCAATCATGCCTATGCCATATTCCAAGCATGCAAGTGGGACTCATAACCAACCAAAAAGAAAAAAAAAAAATTAATGCTACAAGATTTTTCTACCTACATCATGAGGAATTTTAGTGCCCCTTAGTCTCTCAGGATTTATCATAATCCATAGTCTAATCCAAGGATAACTAGGCCCTACACTAAGACCCACTCTCCAGGATATATCGTACATCCCATCCAGGGACTACTAGGCCCAATGAAGAGAAATCAACCTCTTGGCTTTACCTTTTATCCACCAATTCACTCCAGTGGATTCCTAGGCCCACCAAGCCACACAATCTGGCTTTACCACAACCCACAATCTCGTTTAGGGGTTACTAGGACAACGAATTTACCTTGATCCACATTCTCATTCACGGAACACTAGGCCACGTTATTTTCATTTCAGAGATCCACCCCACTCATATTATAATGCATCCAACAATCCAGCTCAGCCAAAGTAGGAGAAACCCATCTCATTAATGTCATACTCAAATGAAAAGGATAGGCTAAAAATTATGTCACACCTCGTAAAACCCATGCCAAAATAGAAGAAATAGCTGCAATACCATCCATGTCATATCTAGCAATGAAATCAAATATGCAAATCAATACCTAGAAATAATATTGTTCTAGATACTTGATCATGCTCTTCCTTGCTTCCTTTTCCTTTCTTGCTCCAACGGAAAAGTTATCCAAGACAACTCTAAGTGTCTAAGATCGAGTGAGAGAGAGAGAGAGAGAATAATGAGAGAGCTTCAAAAATGAAGTGGAAAAAGGTACCAACTAATTCTCAAAAGCATTTTATACCAATGAGGCCTCTATTTTCTTCATTTTATGTTATTTTCCTTCATTTTCCTTCTGTCATGCAATATATGAACTTTCACCATCCTTTTCTTCTATTTTCCATTATTTTCATAAATAAATGTGCCAAAAATATGTTTTCTTCTCCAAAGCCTTAGCCATTTCATTTTCCAATTTCCTTTAGCCATAATAAGAAAAATGAACACCCACTAGGATGTTTTTACTAACATTCATCTTGGAATAAGTGTCCCATAAACCATGGTTATTATTTTTTACTTTATTACATGGAATTTCACGAAGGCTATTATAGAACCCTCCCCCTTGGGGGACACTATCCTCGGTGTTCAACAACAGATATAGATCAAAAAAACTGATAAAAACAAAAAATAATACCTATGAAGCTTTATAACACAACTCGTTGCAGTATTTATAATGAATAACCTCCTAAAAAGAAAAAACCATCATGACAATCATACCCTGTAATGTATATTTATAAAAAAGCTCATTACGGTATTTACAATAGTATACACATATGCACATTTGCTTCAACCAACAAATAAAATGATACTATAACCATATCAATCAACAAGGGAATTGAGAGGCTCACACCTCCACCCTAAAAGCAGTACCAAGATTCACTTCCTCCCTAAGAATTCCAGAATCTATAGTTATATTCAAAGTTCTCATCCAGTGTCTAGCACTATAATTCTACACCACTTATCATCTCAATGAAAAATCTTCGGGTCATTCTTTTAGGGCACACTCCCAATGGTCATACCATTCCATCTGGAAATGATAATGACCAAAATGAATCTATCCCCTACCTTTAATTCTCTGCTACATAGTCCCTCGGGAAATCTAATCACCCCCTTCCATGCAGTCACACATCTTCCAAGTTCCGCTGACACCTCCATCCCTGTCAGTCCGTCCCATGGCAAGGATTCTTGAGATCGTAAGCGCAAACAACCAAGGCATATATGTGCCTCAAAACCATTATACCGATCATATCATTCTCATGGAAATGAATGGAAACTATTGCGTACGAGTGTCCTGTAATGGGCACGTTCCTGAAGTGTGTTAGTAGCACATTGTTTCCTGTTTCCTTTCCTTTTCACTCATGTTGCTAATTCTTGTAGTCATTTTCAACTATCCAACTAGGAATTTTCGTGCTTCCTGTATCAAGCACATAGCTGCCATTAAATTAAAATAAAATTGAAATAAATTCACATCATACGTCATTGGTAGCTCACCAATAAGGTACACTTACAATCCTGTTCACTTCCTGTAACACAAGCCAAACAAGTTATTTTATTCATCATCATGTATAAACATATCACATCAAGTCATCTCAAAATGAAACCACCATAAATTAAAATCATGAATTGCACGCAATCATTGTAAACCATAATTATAAATCACATTCAATCATCATAAAGTGGAATCATACATCTCATTCATATTAAAATTTAAATAAAATACTGATACTTATCCTTGGTTAGTCCCTACTTATGCCTTCATTCTTTCTGTACACACAATAGATCAGTTGCCAAACCCAACAAACACCCAATTACTTTAATTCTCTTCAATCATGTACACATGCACATAGTGCACATCACAACACATACATCTACACATGGCATACAACACCACACAATACATACACCCACACCGGCATACAACACTACACCTACACCTCATGTAAAATAAAACACAATACCTATACATATAAACAGTACAACACAACAAATAAAATTTTTGTGATGCCACAAATATAGCATGCACATACATAGTATCGCATGGTCACAACATAGCATCTACGACTTGAAAACAATAGCACATGTCTACTAGTACCATATGCACAACATGTACACAGAACTACGAGTTAGATTCTTGTATTTCACGGTATCACAAGGTGACTGATCACTGATTAGATGTTTTATATGCCGAAAATAATATTCTATGGCTATGATTTATTTTCAAAGAATAAAGGGAGACGCTGACTGTCAAGGATCATCAAAGGAATCAATTTTCCTTATAGTGCAGTGGAAAGGAGAAAAATTTGATGCTAATAAGGTAATGGTGATAAAAATCTCATTGCTTCCCATTTTCCAAAATTCTAAACTTCAATGCTCTGGAATCTCATTTAAAACCCAATACCTTCTTTGGACTCACTAACTTATAAAACACACTTATATCACAAGTCCAAAATTCTATCATTATAGCTATGCCTGATTTTTGCACCTCGCCACCTTTAACCTTTTCTGAATTTATCACCGAACATAAAACCCTGCCGATGCACTTTGGAGGGACCCATCCAAACCCCCATATATTAACAAATCCTATGCAAAACCTTTGTTTTATGCATTCTCCTTATCGTCCGCCTTTTCTCACTTTCCAACATTTAGCGCATCACACAACGCACTTTGTACCAGTTAAAAATTACCTATAACCACCCGCAATGCTAAAGTTTTTGTGATGCAATGCGATCAAAATCGCACATTGCATGTTTTAAAGGGTTTCCATGGGAGATAAAATTTAAAACCTCCGACAGGCGATATGCATTGTAGTGGGGCCCAATCGTAATTGCAAATCACAAAGGATAAAATACAAGTGTGAGTAGAAAATGTTAAATACACCGAAGTGTGACGTGTGATACTAGGTGGGACCCGAACACAGATCGCAAATCGAAAATTTTAGAAAACAAGTGAGAAAAAAATGTTAAATTCACCAATCTACAACATGAGGTGACGTGGCAAGTGATGTGGCATGGTGATGTGGTTGTGACCCGACATATTGTAGATGCCCCATGATGACGTGGTAGCTGATGTAGCAGATCACATGGTAGGGTGGCGTGGTAGTGACATGGTTGTGGCCCGCATAGTGCACATCTCAAGTTTTAAATATCAAGCGCCAAGGGTAAATGTTAAATTGGCCGATTTGTGATGTGCGATGAAGTGGGACCCGAATGCAATCTACACTTGACAAATTTTAGAAGAAAGTGTGACGGAAAGTTAAAAAAAAGTGATGGCGAAGTGCGATATCAATGCAGATGCAATGTATCTCAGAGCCAGGATCTAAAATTTTTTCAAATCCGGGCAGACCAACTTGCTACTCTCCCCATCAAGTCTAAGGCTAAAACACCTGCAGCTTCCCACTATATCCACCCACCTTCGCACATTATACGACCCACAATTTTTTTTGTCCCGCTCGCATCCATCGAAGGTTAAAAAAAGGTTCGGGGGGGGGGGGGGTTCGTAATGGGCGGTATCACATACCGCCCATCGAGCTAATGTGTCGCACCCAGGGCTCTTCCGCACCCCCCTCTCCAAACACCGTTTATCACTCCCACCCCCCTCTGGAAAGTCCTTTGTGCCATTCAGAAAACTATTGTGTCTTTTTACCATTGCATGTGCTTCCGACACCACGTTTTTCCCTCAGTATCCACGTGCAGTCACATCCTTTCTCGTTCAGAAAATCGTTGCACCATAAATGTTTGGTTCATTACCCAATGGACCCACGTGGCCTCCATACCTTCGCATTACTATTTAAATAGCCAAATGTCAGCATAAATACAGAGTTTACTTTGTAGTTATTGTCGAACTGATACATACTTTGAATTTGTGGGTATTACTAAAGAAAAAAAAATTAATTACAAATAAAAGTTGTCATCACTATGCGAAACTATATTATAGGGCTCTTTTAGACTGTCAATCCTAGTGACTATTCCTTGTTGTTATATCCCTTCCCATTGCTGACCCATTATCGTTTTCATTCTCAAGTTCCCCTCTCTTTTATCCCTTTCTCCATTGCTGGTTTGCGAAAGAAAAATCATTGAGGAAAATGCCCCCAAATCTAGATCAACAGCCTTTTAATTTAATGGTCTACCCATAAGTGGACCTGGATCACTTGGCTCTAACAGAAAAATATTACAAGATTCATGAGACAGAGTCTAGTTCTGATTTTTTTGGTGTTTACTTCTAGTTTGAAGACCAATTCCTCGAAGGAACCGATGACCTTAGCCTATGGGAAACTCAATTTCCCCTTTAAATCTTTCCAAAGACCCATAGTTGCCCATAATTAATTGGGAAGTGTCAGATATGTTAGGATATGAACTATAGGACCATAGTCACCCCAACATGAGAAATCTTGTTTGCCATAAATTCCCAATCGATACAGTAGATGATGTATGCCACCACTCCTGAAGAAGTAGTCCCTTTCTCATATGAAGTCCTTAGAGAATGCTATCAAAAGTCTTACCCTGCCAGCAGAGACAAAACCTTGCAGTTTTCCATGGCCTCTATTACCCTAATGCTTGCAAAGAAACCACCTTATCCCTCATCTAATTTTTTTGATAGGAAAAAGCACATCATGTTTGTTTTATCTTATTTTCTAGGTTATCAAACTGACCAGTGGGTAAAGGAAGTTTCAATAGGTTTCTTTTCCACCCTTTCCCCTAGTGCTAAACCCACAATCCTATTCAACTATGCTCAATTTCTTGCAAAGGCCATTCATGAGCAGTTCTTAAGGTTTGACACAGAGGAGGTTTTCAAATATTCCTCTGTGTTGGTATATATGTTTGTCCATTTCTAGTCTAGAAGGTTTTAGTTTCAGATGACCAAGGTAAATGTAGATAATGAACCCTAATCTATCACCTACTTCTAACAGATAAAGAATTTACATCCAAGGATTTCATAGATCTATTTGTGCATCCAGCCATCAACAAACTCAACGATGCAGCAACGCCCAGGATAATTGAGGAAACCATAACAACCATACAACTAACATAATGAGTGAAGATAGCATATTGGTATTTGTATGAGAACTACACTAAGATTCAAGTGTATGGAAGTGAGCTAGCTCCCTACAAATTGCCAAAGTTCCTCTCATTGAGGTTTTTTGCATTGGAATACATAAGGAAAATGATAAATGAAGATGAGATGCACCTTTTCTCTCCATTGAAAAAGAATTTGTTCAGGATCAAATAAGAAATTGGACCCTGCAACAGTAGAGATGCAAGAGAGGAAGCCAAAAAGGTACTAAAGGAGATGGGCTTTAACCACATTTTCACTTGGTCTTATGACCCTATAGAAATTATTTGCAGGAAAATGGTGGAAATAAATTCCACACCCTATGTTCACACAGAGAGGCCTTCAATTGAACAATATTGCAGTCGAACATAATGGGTGAATAATACCCTCCAAGAAGAGGAAGAACGAGTGTTATCCACTCCAAGTTTCTAGACCCCAACAGCACAAGGAATAAAGAATGCAGAAGGAAGAGAATACAAGGGGAAATAGCAAGAAAAAGAGATAGGAATCAAAAGTGGAAGAGACGGTTAGTCATCTTCAGTGACTTATACCTCAAGCAGAGAATTCAAAATAAGATATAGGAAGAGAGCTCGAGTGCATATGGATATGTTGACGGGAGAATCTGTCCGGCCAATAGCAGGGGATCTCCCCGGTAAAAGGTCCCAATTAGACCTTGAACCGTTTGGAATGGGGATCCCGTCCGGGGTGTGGGTCCGGCTACCACTGATTTCTCCTTCACTTTGGGTCTCGCTTAAACTCTATAAAACAGTGTATACACACCTGATCAACTGATATAATACATATGCTTGATGCATTAAATGTACATGCAACACGATGAGTAGCAAGAAGAAATAATAAAGCATGAAGACCGAAGAAAGTGTCGTTAGCAACACTTCATTGGGGTCATGCTTGTAAACTGTTCTGACTGCAAAGGAAACAATTCCTCACAGCAAGAACACCCTTCACTTCCTAAAAGTTTAAATGATAACACAAACGTAGATAAAAAAAGTCATCAACATTCGCTAAGAAAGTGAAATAAACTCAACCACCCTTAACATACTCAGCAAACTGTTATGTAACTGTGACGTGAATTAAAAACGCAGTTCCCTTAGTACAAAGACATTCAGAAACTAAAACCTTAATACTCAATAGTGCTCATACATAAAACAACACTAGATCCACAAAAGGGGTTTTACAAAATTCTTGTATCCGTCATTAAATGTATATTCTACTGGTAATACAATGTACTCGGCTCGAGGCCCCCCACAAAAAAGACCTTTTTTACAAGCTCCCGAAGGAGTATTTATAATACAAAACCTGCCCTTTGGGCTTCCTTGACTCTTCATCTTCCTGACCGTTGGGCTGCCTTGCGACCCAGTCGTTTCTGTGACCTGCAACCTGAGCTGTTGTTGCAACCTGCGACCTCAGGTGTTGTTGCGATCTGCGACCTAACTGGGTCACGGGGTCGCGGGGTCGCAGGTTGTAAGAGAATGGCCAAGATGCGAACTTGCGATCTTGCGACTAGGTTGCTGGGTCGTGGGGTCGCGGATCGTGAAAAAAGCCGCACATGCGACCTTGCGACCTTGCGACTAGGTCACTGGGTTGCAGGGTCGCAGATCGTGAAAACAAATGCACATGTGACCTTGCGACCATACGACTAGGTCGTTAGGTCGTGGGGTTGCAAAAGGCAAAAAAACCAAAGAGATGCGACCTTGCGACTAGGTCGCTGGGTCGCGGGGTTGTAAAAGGCGGAAAATCGAAGATATGCGACCTATGACCTTGGGCGGATCAGTGAGTTCTTTTACCTTTTCTTTCAGAGGTCTCATGACCTTGTTCTCTGAAGCTAGCCTTAACCCTCGTCATGAAACTGCAACTGTTATTTGCTGGTGATGTCATTTTCGCACTAAGGGACTTTGCAAGTGATGATAAGTGAGCATAATGGTTTCTGCTTCGAGTAAGATAATGAGCATCTACATAACACGTAGTTTGGAGTTTGATCTGAAACCCAGATTTGCATCCCCCGGAGTTCGCTAGCAGTTTTTCGATTTGAATAGACATAGCTGCTCCAGCATCTTCTCATATAACCTGCAGATAAGTGAATTTAAATCAGCCATATGTATATATTTAGACACATGTTAGGGAATCAACAGAAACAATACAATAACTTTATCACAGTAAAATTAGTTGGACCCCTGTATGGTCAGGCGCTGTGTCACTATATCATCAGAGTGAATGGTGTAGGCCCTCCCTGCGCCTCTCCAACTACTGCAGATGCATATTAGTATGGTTGTAGACTGAGTTCGACATGCAAACTCAATTGATGGGAAGTGTCGGCCTGGGCAACATGCTCCTTATGTCCTCCATGACATCCATTATGATATGTACTAACGATACATTTCCAATTCTTAAGACGCGCTCACGATACTCTTGGGATGAGACTGTGGAGAACCCAAGCGTAGCCATAACTTGCAGAGATTAGCCACGCACAGAAATTCACTTTGAGGGAACGCCTTCATAAGAAATAATTCCTTGGGCTGCTGGTAAGGCCTGCAAATTATGTGTAACTGTTCCCACTCTGCGTGTAGCCCATCGCTAACCTTTAGCATACATGGGTTGTATTCGTAACTTCGCGGGCGCCTTGGAGACGCAGTTAAAGGTATTTTAGACTTACAGGTCGTGGGCGCCTTGGAGACACAGTTAAAGGTATTTCAGACTTACAGGTCATGGAGGTTGTGATGGACGACATGGCAGGCTCAGAAAACATCGAACAGGCTGGGATAGGAGCATAATGATTTAACACCGAATGCCAGGCCTCCTCGAGTCAACAACTTTGATGTAATTTTGAAAATGGAGATTTTATCCTGTAATAGAACATCTACTGTAATGGAGGGATTTGTCACTCTAGAAACAATACTCCACATCCATTCCTGCGTTGGTTCGATGGAACGTTTCGCTCTTCCCTGACGGACTGGTATCTTACTGCAACGACAAAACCAATACAGATGAATCCGTGTGCATGCATTCAGGATGGAATTGCATGTCCCTTTCCACACTGTCGCAGCTCAATCCACGCTGGGTAATGGGAAACACTGCCACCTCCACCGAAACACTGATCCAGTGATAATGGACTGTTACTGAATGTGACCAGCGCAGCAGGTTCAAAGAGCGATTCTCTCCCGGAATATTTCCATCGGGGCTGCAGAAGTCTACTGTTATCTGCTCCTTTGAAATAACTCCTTCAGTGTTAGACGCAACATGCTTTTATAGCGTTGGCTTCAGTTGTAACGCATAATATATCTGCTTTCCTTTGTAGTAATGGTATCTTTACACACTTACTTGAAAAGTGTGGTTCTTTTGTGATGTTGCCACGTATATTTTGAGATAGAAACGTGGAAACTCAATCTATGTAGTTTGACTATCAACGCACCATGGTTATCACATTGCTGCTGCAGGTTTATTAAAGTATTTTGCTTTCTGTTTAAACACAGCCTTTGACTCCTCCAAACATTCATCCATAGGTTTAAAACTGCGCTGATGCCTTCATATAATTCAACATTCCCTTTGATTATATCGGCACAATGATTGTTATATCATGCCGCCGTTGGTTTCATATAGGGTTCTTGTTTCACGTTCACACATAGTATTCGGCCATTATATATATACACTCCACGTTGGCCATTATATGTATGCCACTATATGTAATGCTCCACGTTGGCCATTGAAATGCACTTTGACCACTTATATATTCATCACGAATTGCAACTTTAACATGAAAGAAAATGTTCATTGCGGATTGCAACTTCAGCACGAGAGCATTTGAGCCAGTCGAAATAATTTACGCCCCATTCAACGTAAATATTTCACATTTGGTTCCATGCAACGACTTTGAACGTTGGACCATAAAACATATATCTGCTCCATGCATTTACATGCCAACGACGTTGGAATCCATGCATTTGGCCATGTAGTTTCGTTGCTGTAGCATTCCGCTCCACGTGTATGTATAAACGTTGAAAGGTTTAAGTTTGAAACGTTAACCACCACGTATAAAACGCTTCCATTTGGCTCCATGCAACGTACATGTCGAATGTATGACTCCATTCAATGTGTCTTCATATCATTCTGCACCGGGTTTCAACGTAAAGTTGACCGAACATTTGTTGAACCTTTGTGCCCGCTCCACATTTTACAAATAAACATTGACCATTAGATATTCATTCAACACGTTTTAACATAGATCAAAATTGCACCATAGAATTATTTGAGCCCAATGGTCATGAGTTTTCATGTGGTTGTGATCCGCCATATTATATGTTTTGCAAACCAAATTGCCTTGCACTTTGGAATTAAATATACAACATCACCTTGGTCCATTGAACGCACGCCTTTTATAATGTTATCACTTAGTTTTGGTCCAAGATATCTTATGGTTTTGAAACCATATGCTTTTCAGCCTTGTTTTAATTTGATCACTTGCTTTACCACATAATACAAAGGCCTCTTGTTTTGGAAGATCGAGAGTCAAAATATGCTTCTCAAGCCACATTGATGGCCCTTTTAATATTAACCTTTTCTATCTCGTGGTTCCGGAGGCTCTCTTTGCATATGCATCAATGTGCCCGGCTACCAAAGTGTATGCACTAAACATAACCTTCTAGGTTCACTTTGAAATTCTCCGTCTCTAATAGTTTCGTGTAGACAATATTCATGGACATGTACAACCTAAATAATGCCACAGTATGTATCTCAAGATTGACAGATGTTGCTTCCCAAAGGTGCGCTTCCATATTTGAAACTCTGCCGTCGACTTGCCACACCCATGTGAGATTGTCATTGTCTAGGGAGATCTTTTGAGTCAGCTTTGTTCACCTGGCTATACTTCAGGCTAGATTCATCGAAGTGGCGAAATATTTTCCTTTGTGTGCACCTATCGACATTGAGATGGTATGATGCAGAACCTAGACATTTCCAATGGAGCGCTTTAAAGCGTCTGGTGCGCAGTAGTGAAGAAAAATTTTTGCATCAGTGAGGTAAAAGGTTCCTTTAATGATCAACGTGCATCACACCATCCTCCTTTTAACAGTACTGGTCACTTTCTCCTACTCCTCCCCTGTTCCGCAACCTTGGCTTTGTTACCGAGCTCAATTTTATTGCCCTCGATGTCATGACAAAATTGATGAGTTTGTCACCCGTGGGGTCGACCTGTGTGAAATATTACAACATCATAATTAATCTACAATAATGATGACCACAGATAAAACACATGAAACTAACAAGCTTAAGAGAAGTATTCAAGCAACATGCTTAATGACCTACAGCAGGAGGGCTTTTACTCGTCAATACACAAAAGGTTTCCATTCAAACATAGGCATGGTGATCTCATTACACATGGTGAGACTGCGGTAAGAATGTTCAAGTGTACACTAGATGCTCCCTCCCACATATGGCGTGATTGCAGCGACAGCATAAAGTCATGGTGATGAGACAACTCGTGAGGGGTTGGGGATAGGTCGGCAGGATGTCATTGACTACAAGTCATGTGAAATACTTTAACGCCTAGGCGAGCGGAGGGTGAGCCCGAAATTTTAAATATACCCAAAATTTTGGGTGGTGTTGTAGCGGCTACAACAAATGGCGAACCACTGGTAGAATCTAGCATCTCTGTCGGTATCACAACAAAAGTATGAGTCCTGATAGTAATGCAAGGGAATATTGAACTATTTCTGCGGGGTCCCCTTTATGTTACTTTGGCCCTTTACAGGTATGCCTAATCCTTGTGCCTCAACTAAATCCCGCTAATCAGAAACACATCAAAGAGAAAGCTGACAGACGCCAGTAGCTTGTTGATGATGTGAAGAGCAAGGCACTAGGTTTATTATTCTCAGGATTTTTAAAGTAATTTTCTGGTGTTGCTCCGCTGCCATCAGGCCTGGACAGTACCTCGGCGGAGTCACTTCAAGAAATCACAAACGTTGCTCTGCTGCCAGCGAGCCTGGTTAGTACCCTGGCGGATTTGTTGCATTACCTCTCTGCGCAGGAAGCCTTTCTCAATCCTTTACCCTTATTTGTTTCATGTGCTTACAACACTTATTTTCACGTGCTCGTGGCACTTATTTCATGTGCTCATGGCACTTATTTTTCATGGGCGGATGAGGGATCCCGACTTATTTTACGAGCAAGAGAGGTTGTTTCTCGTGTTACAGAAATTGAAAGATATCTTGATTTGGGTTTGCCCTTGTGCCGAACCTTCACATCCCATTCACCACAATAGGCAAAGCGCGTAGACAAATCATTAAAACGTCCAAGACTATGTTGGGCACAAAGTTTAGACTTACGGGTATGGGCCATTTCAAGCTCATTAGGTCTCCCACAATCAACCGGCTCGTATCTCCCAGGCTAAATAATTTTAGACTCATAGGCATATTGTTGAGAATGCGACTTCAATGACTTGTCCTAAGAGAAAGCTGCCTCTTGAAATATCCACCACAACCTCACGCAAAGAATGGGGTTACTGTTTCAGTAGTCAGGGAAAACAAGATCACGAGGTGATAGGGCTGCAATGAGGGCTCATGAAGTGGCAGGCGATATGATAGAACTGATGTAAGGAAGAGAGCGTACGACGCAATGTAATAGGTGAGGCTCAAGATGCAATGCAACGCCATGTGCGAGAACGATCAATCTAGTAGTAAGTGCAAATACAAGCAGTGATTATTTATGCAACAACAAGTAAATGAAAAGGAAATGAAAGGAAACTACTTGTAACATGATGATGCCTAAAATATTAATCGTAAACAAAACAAAAAACACACTTTTAAATCATGAAGTAAAAATTTAGCAAGTAAACCTAATCAACAACTAACAAATTTTATTAAGATGTCCTATCTAGCCTACACCTAAACCCTAGTTTAACTAATGTTGCGGTGGGGTTATGCCAAATCAGCTTTCCAGTGCAGCCACCGCATTAGTTCCTGGCTTGCAAGAATAACAACGATCAGGATCAGAGCTAGTATCCAAAAAAGTGCAGCAGCAACAAAACTTACCTGAGGAGCAGGTGCAATGGCAAGATGATCATAGATACTTACCAAAGAACATTCCAGAACAGATTGTGCAGGCTGAATCCCACTCTCATCTTCATACATAGCAATATTTATTTGAAACTCAACATTTATCAGTGACACACATTCATTCATCCACAATCCTAGGTCTGATGGGCACTGGGTGAGCCACCGCCTATTTTCAGGCACATCCACTAAATAGGGTTGGTCGAGTTGGTTGGAAATCTCACCATGCTTTTTAGGACCATTAGTTTTATGGAATGGAAACAATAAGCAAGTGCCGGGCGAATTATAGATGCATGCGCATCCAAGCATAGGAACCCTAGTTTCGAAAACCCTAGTTCGGGATTTCTCCTGGGTTTGGTCAAGGGTATAAGGATCTGAATCCACGTTTAGTGGATCCTGAAATTCCTCACTGCCTTGAAAAAACTCTGTACTTTCGATCAAGGGGCTTTCCAACTTTGACTGCTTGGCGAGATAAACAGGCGAATGGGCATGATCATCAATTGTAATGATTGGAAAGATATCAGTGAGCTCTATATCAGTTCGAATAAATGTTTGCGTGCTGACAGATTGATGATCCAATGTATCAGATTCTTTAGATTCACCAGGATGGGGAAGATTTACCGTAAGGTTTCTGGGCAGTTGAGGGATTTGGGAAAAATCACATGTTAGTGTTTGATTGCAAGTGGTACTGGCTGGGCAACAACTGGAAAGATTAGAGACAATGGCTGGCATTTTATTGCCAGTAAATAAATTAGGGTATATCGGTTGTTGCACACCAAATGTTGGGGGACAAGAATATGTGCTCAGGGAAACCTCATGAGAATGAAAAATACACCCAGACGAAATGATATCCGATGTGGTTATGCTGGGAGAAGCATGGTACTTGGGAGTCATTATTTCAGAAACCATAACTTGAGAAACCCTGGCTGGAGTTGTTTGAGGGGCCTCATCAGGGTCTAAATAACTAGGAATGACAGCTGGCAAGAGCGGGAGTGCTTTGATTCCCTGATGGGTACTCGAATCTTCATTAAGTGGATTATCTAATTCAGGTGTATTCATATGGTCAACCAAGAGATCTGAGTGACAATCCTCAACAGTATGATTGAATATGTTTTCAGATAAGGAATGATCACTGCAACCATCGATTTGACCAAGTTGGGTACCTGGCATGTCGGGTTCCCTGGGAGTTACCGACTGGGAGGAATCAAAAGAGGGGACATATTGAGGTTGCCCAGATAGGAAACTGCTCCTATGGCTGTCTAAAGATTCCGGGTGAGAATGATCAGATCTAAAAGATTCATCGATTTTGAACTGTGATTGTGAAACACCATCCGTGTGCTTATGAGTGTCGCCAATACCAGTATAAGGGAATTTTGAATGTCTCAAAGAAATTACTGGTGTGGTGGGATTGAGAAACCAGCCGAGGAATAATGAACGAATAGATTGAGTCGCAGGGGCGTTAACCATACGAGGATTTTCAACACGCGCATCTGTGTCAATCAGAGAAAACGATGATCTGGCAGGCCTTGTAAGGAAATCAACTTCATCCGGGGTAGGAGTCGATTCATAATCAGTATGCGAATCAGATTTAGGTGTGTGTCTAGGGAGACATCGAGTGGGCTCGAGGTAGGTTTCATGAACCGAGAGGGATAATGATCCACTGGGGCTTTCAAGCTCGGATTCGTCATGGTGTGTGAAAGATTCAAAGGTAGTGCAATAGGCTTTATCCTCTTGCCAGTGTCTATCCTTACTCAGGACTTCCAAGGTCACAAATCCACTCCCATACAACTCAGGAAGAGGGGCGAGAATATAAAAAATAGCAACACTCTCCTTGGAGGCCTGAATGTGGTCTGGACTTGGGGATATGGACAAGGAAGCATTAAGAAAAAATTCCAAACAGGCGGTATAGGGAACACTAGGATCTAACTGAAATTGCTCAAGGGAAATCACATACTTGAAATGTTCACCTAAATATTTCCAATCAACATCCCTCTCAGGGAACTCAAAACAATAATGAACGAATCTGATAAAGAACTCACCTAAATATTCTTGAGGTTCCATTCTGATGTCATGTAACTTTATTACAACGTTATGAGGATCATACCTGTGAAAAGCTTGTTGTAATTTATGGGCGAGTTGTTCAAACGAATGGATGGAAGCTTCCGGCAATGTGCGGCACCATTGCTTAGCGCAACCTTCAAGGGTGAGGAAGAAAAGCAAACAAATCAAACCCTCATCGTCAATTTCATAGCACTCACCAAATTCACAAAAATCTGAATAGTGTTGGGTTATGGACACCCCATTTTCACCATCAAATTTTAACTGGGACAAGTGATACATAAGTTCATCGGAGATGTAGTATACAGGCTCATAAAACTCCGACAAACATCTCGGGAGAATGATTTGTGAACGAGCCATTACAGATATGAGATTAACTGCAGGCTCTAAGGGCTCAGCTTATCATCTGGCCCACCTTCTTGTTAGCCATATGGTCGGAGGTTCGGGCCCTCCTTCTAGCGCCAATTCTATTGACGGGAAAATCTATCTGGCCAACAGCAGGGGATCTCCTTGGTAAAAGGTCCCAATTAGACCTTGAACTATTTGGAATGGGGATCCTGTCTGGGGTGTGGGTCCGGCTACCACTGATTTCTCCTTCACTTTGGGTCTCGCTTAAACTCTATAAAACATTAGATACACACCTAATCAACTAATACAAGACATATGCTTGATGCATTAAATGTACATGCAGCACAATGAGTAGCAAGAAGAAATAATAAAGCATGAAGACCGAAGGAAGTGTCGTTAGAAACACCTCATTGGAATCATGCTTGTAAATTGTTCTGACCGCAAAGGAAATAATTCCTCACAGCAAGAACACCCTTCACTTCCTAAAAGTTTAAATGATAACACAAACGCAGATAAACAAAGTCATCAACATTCACTAAGAAAGTGAAATAAACTCAATCACCATTAACATACTCAGCAAACTGTTATGTAACTGTGATGTGAATTAAAAACGCAGTTCCCTTAGTACAAAGATGTTCAGAAACTAAAAACGTAATACTCAACAGTGCTCATACATAAAATAACACCAGATCCACAAAAGGTGTTTTACAAAATGCTTGTATCCGTCATTAAATGTATAATCTACTGGTAATACAATGTACTCGGCTCGAGGCCCCCCACAAAAAAGACCTTTTTTATAAGCTCCCGAAGGAGTATTTATAACACAAAACCTGCCCTTTGGGCTTCATTGACTCTTCATATTCCTCACTGTTGGGATGCCTTGCGACCCAGTCTTTTTTGCGACCTGCGACCTGAGTTGTTGTTGCGACCTGTGACCTGAGGTGTTGTTGCGATCTACGACCTGACTGGGTCACGGGGTCACAGGTTGTAAGAGAATAGCCAAGATGCGACCTTGCGACTAGGTCGCTGGGTCGCGCGGTCGCGGATCGTGAAAACAGTCGCACATGCGACCTTGCGACCTTGCGACTAGGTCGCTGGGTCGTGGGGTTGCGGATCGTGAAAACAAATGCACATGCGACCTTGCGACTAGGTCGCTGGGTTGTGGTGTCGCAAAAGGAGAAAAAACCAAAGAGATGCGACCTTGTGACCTTGCGACTAGGTCGCTGGGTCGCGGGGTCGCAAAAGGCGGAAAATCAAAGATATGCGACCTGCGACCTTGGGCGGATCAGTGAGTTCTTTTGCCTTTCCTTTCAGAGGTATCATGAAATTGTTCTCTGAAGCTAGCCTTAGCCCTCGTCATGAAATGACAGCTGTTATTTGTTGGTGATGTCATTTCCGCACTAAGGGCTTTGCAAGTGATGATAAGTGAGAAGAATGGTTTCTGCTTCGAGTAAGATACTGAGCATCTACATAACACGTAGTTTTCAGTTTGATCTGAAAGCCAGATCTGCATCCTCCAGAGTTCTCTAGCAATTTTTCGATTTGAGTAGACATAGTTACTCCAGCATCTTCTCATATAACCTGCAGATAAGTGAATTTAAATCAACCATATGTATATATTTAGACACATGTTAGGGAATCAACAAAAAAAATACAATAACTTTATCACAGTAAAATTAGTTGGACCCCTGTATGGTCAGGCGCTATGTCACTATATCATCAGAGTGAATGGTGTAGGCCCTCCCTGCGCCTCTCCAACTACTGCAGATGCATATTAGTATGTTTGTAGACTGAGTTTGACATGCAAACTCAATTGATGGGAAGTGTCAGCCTGAGCAACATGCTCCTTATGTCCTCCGTGACATCCATTATGATATGTACTAATGATACATTTCCAATTCTTGAGACGCGCTCACGATACTCTTGGGATGAGACTGCGGAGAACCCAAGCATAGCTATAACTTGCAGAGATTAGCCACGCACAGAAATTCACTTTGAGGGAATGCCTTCATCAGAAATAATTCCTTGGGCTGCTGGTAAGGCCTGCAAATTACGTGTAACTGGTCCCACTCTCCATGTAGCCCAGCGCTAACCTTCAACATACATGGGCTGTATTCGTAACTTTGCGGGCGCCTTGGAGATGCAGTTAAAGGTATTTCGGACTTACAGGTCATGGAGGTTGTGCTGGACGACATGGCAGGCTCAGAAAACATTGAACAGGCTAGGATAAGAGCATAATGATTTAACACCGAATGTCAGGCCTCCTCGAGTCAGCAACTTTGATGTAATTTTGAAAACGGAGCTTTTATCCTGTAATAGAACATCTACTGTAATGGAGGGCTTTGTCGCTCTAGAAACAATACTCCACATCCATTCCTGCGTTGGTTCGATGGAACGTTTCGCTCTTCCCTGATGGACCGGTATCTTACTGCAATGACAAAACCAATACAGATGAATCTGTGTCCATGCATTCAGGATGGAATTGCATGTCCCTTTCCACGCTGTAGTAGCTCAATCCACGCTGGGTAATGGCAAACACTTCCGCCTCCACCGAAACACTGATCCAATGATAATGGACTTTTACTGAATGTGACCAGCGCAGCAGGTTCAAAGAGCGATTCTCTCCCGGAATATCGTCGTCAGGGCTGCAGAAGTCGATTGTTATCTGCTCCTTTGAAATAACTCCTCCAGTATCAGACGCAGCATGCTTTTATAGCGCTGGCTTCAGTTGTAACGCATAATATATCCGATTTCCTTTGTAGTATTGGTATCTTTACACACTTACTCGAAAAGCGCGGTTCTTTTGTGATGTTGCAGCGTAGATTTTGAGATAGCAACGTGGAAACTCAATCTATGCAGTTTGACTATCAACGCACCATGGTTATCATATTGCTGCTGCAGGTTTATTAAATTATTTTTCTTTCTATTTAAACACAGCCTTTGACTCCTCCAAACGTTCATCCATAGGTTTAAAACTGTGTTGATGCCTTCATATAATTCGACATTCCCTTTGATTATATCCACACAATGATTGTTATATCATGCTGCCGTTGGTTTCGTATAGGGTTCTTGTTTCACGTTCACACATAGTATTCGGCCATTATATATATACACTCCACGTTGGCCATTATATGTATGTCACTATATGTAACGCTCCACGTTGGCCATTTAAACGCACTTTGACCACTTATATATTCATCACGAATTGCAACTTTAACATGAAAGCAAATGTTCATTGCGGATTGCAACTTCAGCACGAGAGCATTTGAGCTAGTCGAAATAATTTACGTCCCATGCAACGTAAATATTTCACGTTTGGTTCCATGCAGCGAATTTGAACGTTGGACCATAAAACATATATCTGCTCCATGCATTTACATGCCAATGATGTTGGACTCCATGCATATGGCCATGTAGTTTCGTTGCTACAGCACTCCGCTCCACGTGTATGTATAAACGTTGAAAGGTTTAATTTTGAAACGTTAACCACCACGTATAAAACGCTTCCATTTGGCTCCACGCAACGTACATGTCGAATGTATGACTCCATGCAATGTGTCTTCATATCATTCTGCACCGGGTTTCAACGTAAAGTTGACCGAACATTTGCTGAACCTTTGCACCCGCTCCACATTTTACAAATAAACCTTGACCATTAGATATTCATTCAACACGTTTTAACATAGATCAAAATTGCACCATAAAATTATTTGAGCCCAATGGTCATGAGTTTTCATGTGGTTGTGATCCGCCATGTTATATGTTTTGCAAAACAAATTTCTTTGCGCTTTGGAATTAAATATACAACATCACCTTGGTCCATTGAACGCACGCCTTTTATAATGTTATCACTTAGTTTTTCTCCAAGATATCTTATGGTTTTAAAACCATATGCTTTTGAGCCTTGTTTTAATTTGATCACTTGCTTTACCTCATAATACGAAGGCCTCTTTTTTTGGAAGATCGAGAGTCGAAATATGCTTCTCAAGCCACATTGATGGCCCTTTTAATATTAACCTTTTCTATCTCGTGGTTCCAGAGGCTCTCTTTGCATATGCATCAATGTGCCCGGCTACCAAAGTGTATGCATTAAACATAACCTTCTAGGTTCACTTTGAAATTCTCTGTCTCTAATAGTTTCGTATAGAAAATCTTCATGGACATGTAAAACCTAAATAATGCCACAATATGTATCTCAAGATTGACAGATGTTGCTTCCCAAAGATGCGCTACCATATTTGAAACTCTGCCGTCGACTTGCCACACCCATGTGAGATTTTCATTCTCTAGGGAGATCTTCTGAGTCAGCTTTGTTCACCGGGCTATACTTCAAGATAGATTCATCGAAGTGGCGAAATATGTTCCTTTGCATGCGCCTATCGACATTGAGATGGTATGATGCAGGACCTAGACATTTCCAATGGAGCGCTTTAAAGCGTCTGGTGCACACTAGTGAAGAAAAAAAATTTCATCAGTGAGGTAAAAGGTTCCTTTTATGATCAACGTGCATCACACCATCCTCCTTTTAATAGTACTGGTCACTTGCTCCTGCTCCTCCCCTGTTCTACAACCTTGGCTTTGTTACCGAGATCAATTTTATTGCCCTCGATGTCATGACAAGATTGAGGAGTTTGTCACCCGTGGGGTCGACCTGTGTGAAATGTTACAACATCATAATTACTCTTCAATAATGATGACCACAGATAAAACACATGAAACTAACAATCTTAAGAGAATTTTTCAAGCAACATGCTTAATGACCTACAGCAGGAGGGCTTTTACTCGTCAATACACTAAAGGTTTCCATTCAAACGTATGCATGGTGATCTCATTACACATGGCGCGACTACGGTAAGAATGTTCAAGCATACACTATATGCTCCCTCCCACATATGACGTGATTGCAGCGACAACATCAAGTCATGGTGATGAGACAACTCGTGAGGGGTTGGGGATAGGTCAGGGGGATGTCGTTGACTGCAAGTCAGGTGAAAGACTTTAACGCCTAGGCGAGCGGATGGGGAACCCTAAATTTTAAATATACCCAAAATTTTGTGTGGTGTTGTAGCGGCTACAACGGGATATTGATCAAGGAGGGGAATCAGGGCAGCATATAATGGTTCATATTGGAGACACTCCTGGACCATATTCAGTCGGTGGTCAAACAATAGTCTCCCCTGCATCTACCACCGCAACATCTCTGCAGTAGCAGGCCTTGCAGACATCTACTTTCACATCTACCATAGAAGGTCAAGAAAGATCATTTTATGATACATTCAAGTAAATAAAAATGAGAAACAAGGTGCTGAAGACAAAAAATTACAACCAATTATGGAAGCAGACCCCAAGTTCACAAAGCAGGCTACTGTCTTCTTTTGACACTGAAAATAAAAGGATGCAGGTGGAATTTATAGAAGCTTTGGTCCCACAACCACAAGGAGCAGGATATTACAAGAAAGTATCATTCGAATTTAATGCCAATGACATCCATCCCATTTATCAGATGGAATTACACAAGAAGACTAGAGAGATGGTGGCCTCCACCCGAAAAACTACTACTATGAGTTGGTCAAAGTTTCAGATATCCTTATCCAATGCGCAATCACAAATCTAGATAGAAATGATATCTTCCATGGCTAAAGACTAAAGGATCAAGTCATTAGAAGATTTCATAGTGAAGTTGGGTCATGACCCAACCAATGATGATGATATAACATCCCTTAGGAAGAAACTCAAGATCCTAGTAACAGAAGACCCCTTGGAAAAAGGCATCGAGGAAGAGGAATCATAGAAGGAAGAGATATTTAATTTACTTGTAGAGCTATCTACCCAAATCAAACAGATGGAGTATGACTTGGAGAAACTAGTAAAGGAGAAAGAAGAGGCATCTTGAGGTACACTCATCCCAGTGGAAGCTACCCCCATTTCAATAATTCCATCAGTTGTCCCCATAGATTCTGGAACACCTAGTATGATATACGAGCTGTCAAAGGCCATGGAAATCATGACCCTACAATCACAAGAGATCCAAAAATTGGAAGCACAGACTGACATCTTGAAAGATCAAAAGGCCAGGACCGAAATTGCCCATGAGATAGCCAAGAAACAGATCGAGAGATTGGAGAAGGCGGAAAGGGAATTTTCATACAGCAACATTCTGGGCCAAATGAAGTTGGTAATCTGTGGTAGTGTCATTAAGTCAGTGAAATAAATGTGGCAACCCATGAACATCATTTGTTAACAAAAAGAGCTAGTAGAAAATTGTGCAGTGGCCATTGACAAAGAAAATAAGCAATTAGGAAGCATATCAAACACAACCTCTAATATTATATAATTCCTTCACTCCAAAACCAGCTATGAGCATGAAGTGCTAGATGTACCAGAAATAACAACAACCATATTAGAAGTGAAAATAATCCTCACTAAGAGGAATTTAGTAAGGAAATTGGAAGAGAAGTGTCATGAGTTGGACATGGTCATCAGTAGATTCCTGAGAAATGTTTAACCCCTGATAGAAAAAGGGTTTCCCTCATTATTTGTGAATAATAATAGGCTGATGCAAAGGGAATATTATATTATCAAACTCAGAGAAGAAACTAAGGACACCACCAAATTCACTAGCATCCAAGGAAGGGTGACCGGGAAAGTTATCTAGGATCTCTTAAGTAATGACATATTTATTCAACATGAACTGAAGCAGGTTTTCCCTACCAAGCCCACTTTCAAAAAATACATAGAGGTGGACGAATTATACAGACAAGTTGTAAGCACGAAGATCCCCATCAGAAAAGAGAGGAATAGGTTGTGTACATTTCAAGATTGAAAATGCGTGATAGAAACCTCAGCACAACCACCAAATGATTAGCAATGCCAATAGAACATCCTCCTTTATGATCTATGCAGTGGCAACCCAATGAAAGAGAGAGATGTCAGAACCACCTAGCGTTGCCTCCTCACAACCATATCATCCACCGTTAAGTTATTTTTTGATTCACGAACATCTGCTTGAGTTTTTTCATTCTTGAAGAGTTACCAAAATTAGTTCTACAGGCGGTGTTGTCAGAAAATTTCTTTATTTGGGCCTTGCATTTCCACACTTGTATAATTTTATTTTGTTTGTAATAAATGAAGTTTTCTAGAGTAGATTAGGGAATAACAACTTATTTTTTAGTTAAATACTGCTATAATTCTCATTATCAGGGGTTGTATATTTTAGCGCATGTATTGTAAGAAATGTTATTGGAGCACTGTAATTTTGGAGCTAGAAATCAATAAATCAAAGATTGTTTATATGATTTTTGAGTTGTGTTAAAATGGTGATATGATAATTCTATGTTTAAATGTTTCCGTTGTTTTTCTTTGCTATGTATGTAATCATATTATTGTAATTCGAAAATTTTAGATTAAGATTTGCAGTCAGAGCACATTAATTCTGTCTACAATTACAATGTGAATTTTTTCTACTGAATTTTGATGAAATAATTCTTAATTTATTTTTAGTCACTACTGAACCTTACTATTTCTTTCACCTAATAATTACTACAAATCTTGAGATCCATTTCACACAGTTAGCTTGCCTTGTGATTTTCTCTTGATTTTGATGTGCCATTCCATCGTTTTGACTCCATCCCCCAATGGAATAGTCCCTATAGCCCTATCTGTCCAACCACAAAATCAATAAAAAAAACAACCCCCATCACAATAACTAGCCTAATATCTTCAATTATAACCATCAAGATTAATCAATTTTAATCATAAAACAGAGAGAGCCCTCTCTATGTCTAGGAAGGCTAGGTCCTGGACTCCAAGTGGTTTGATGTTGTCCTCTATCACTTCTTCTTTCCCATCTTACAAATTACAGAGGGCTAACACCACCTATATAGAACACTACATGCACAACATGTGCACAACATCACATGTATATGACGGCACCTGCACAACGTGTAAACAATGTCAAATGTACACTCCACCACCTATACAATGTGTCCAAAATACCACATAACACAATAGTACCACATGGATGACATGTACAGGACATCACATGTACACAACGCCTCATGGGTGACATGTACACAACACTAGTTGTAAACAACACCGTATGCATAACATGTACATAGAACCACATGCACATAGCACCATATGTGAAATCATGCACACAACACCATATGTACATAGCACCATATGTAAAACATGCACACCACACCATATGTATATAGTATTGGGTATACAACATGTACATAACATTATATGTACAGAGAACCACATATCAACATGTACATAGAAATATCTACACACAACACTACATATCCAACATGAACACAATATGATATGTACACAACACCGCGTATCCAACATGGACATAGCACCATATATATTCAACGCTGCACATGCAATATACACACAATGCATATATACAAAACAAGTTTACAACACCATATGTACAAAATACTAAATATGTTACATGTACACATCACCATCTGTACAATTATTGAATATAAAATAGGTGTAACATATAACCAATAGTAATAATGCACATCCATAGACCACACACTAACCCCACAAGCAACCTTTATTATAGTGTATTTCAACTATCCATTCTTATCCTAGCCACATATCATACTACATTCACTTTGTTGATGTACCCCTCCACATTACCTTTCCATAGCATAAAAATAGGCATATTATAACCATATAATATGAGTTCATTACCACACGATACTTACGTCATAGATATTTCAGGGTTACTGTGCCACTTGATTCATCATATCCAAGAACTTCTTCATGCCATTCACCTGCATAAGAAATCATTCCTCCACATAAATGATCCTTGATAACCCTCTGCGACAATGACATAGATACATACATATTTAAGAATTAACATAAAAAAAATATTATCCTAACATACAACAACATACATACAGACATACATGTATACATATATAAACATCAACATAATCATGATCACAAAAAAATTTGTAGATATCATAAGGTCTAGGTTAAGAGAATATCATTTATTTTTGCATAGCATGCAAACCATTGGGAAAAATAGTTCTAGACATAGCCAAGGCATATAACACCTCAGATCCACTTTATTTACCTTTTTTGTTTTCTTTACCATGTTTGTACTAGCATAGTCTATTTACACCAATGGACCCAATTCATCCAACAAGTTTCCATATGTTTACCTTTCGATGTGCTAACTCATGCACTGAGCTTCATTTGTCTCTTTCATTACCTATTGGGTACCACATAGCTCTCCTTGAGCTCCATTAAATTTCCTCTTTCCCAACCAATTCCCAAGACTCTCAAAACATAAAAGGCAAGAACAAGAACAAAAAATAAGAAGACCATGAGAATCAATAGAAATAAGACACTGTAACAAGGTGGTATAGCCATACACCAGACATAAACAAAGACACAAATCAAGCACAAGAAACCAAAAAATACTAAAGGCACAAGAATTGTAACAAATACCATGACTCAATACCCATGGATCCCTAGTGATTCTAAAGGAAATCTCAACATGAGCCCTCTAAAATATTTCACGACGGTCTCTTTTGCAATGTGATGCCATATATGGTACTACCATAAACTTATAACTGTTAATGCATGAATAAAAATAACAATACACCAATTACCTTAACTTATTTTTCAAATCATGTTGCCTTATATGTAAACAGATACATATATCATCTCTTAATGTACTCCAAACCCTTGACAAATCCAACCATAACTAGAAAAAAACTTTTATACCTGTTAGATACAAGTTCATAAATATAGCACATATCCACATAAATATATCACATGTTCATATAGCGCATGTTCATAAATATAGCGCATATCCACATTCGTTGGGAAATAGGGTTTACAAACATAGCCAAAGGAATTCTACTAGTTCCTTATAATACTAGTGTATTTCCTTATTCTTGCTATTCGTATAGCCCCCTGATTATTATTGTTGTGCCCATGTAGTCCCCATGTTTTTATTATTTTGCCCCATAGAATCCAACTATTGGTATTTTTTTGGCCTTACATTTTTGTTGTTATGTAAGCTAGGCTTATATTGTGACCTACTGGACTCCTATCTATCGAAAGGAGGTTTTGTCATTCATATCATCCAAGAATTGTTCATTTACGTAATGTAGAGGAGGTTTCCCCCTCGAAGAGGCTGATTTCTAAGGCATTGATCTATCTTTTATTCTATTTTGTGAGTTGATTTCATAACATTTGGCATCACAGATTTGGATTCTATGGTTTCACTTCTGCAAATAGAACATCCTGGAATTTTCGCTATAACATTTTTTTGGCGACGTTTCAAAAGCCAAAAAAAACTCGTTTGAGCTAAAATATTGAGGAATTTCTTGTAAAAATTTCAGACCTTATTTCGTAATATTGTTGGAGATATTATATGTATAAGTTAGGGTTTTACAAGCTGCATAATTTCACCATAAACAAGTGACCGAGGGAAAACCATCATAACTTTATTTTCAGGCATCAGATTGGAATTCTGTGAACATCGGCCGAAATTGCACAAATTGCATTTTATTTTGTATCTATTTTAGAGCCTAAGATCAAAAAAGTGATACATGGAATGTCATACAAGTTTAATCTACTGAACTAACCCATAATTAAGTCATTCTGGGAGATCGGGGATAACTGTTTCTTGAAGAATCCCAATTAGTTCTAACTTGTGGAATTGGAAAGAAGACTCGGAGGGCTACTACAAAATCGAATTTCAGATATTGAAGATTCAAAATCACAGAGATAATTCAGTTTCAATATCGACCTCCTAAAAATCAATAAAAAGTGGTCTATTTATTTTTTTAAAATTGCATAACTTTTGTCTGAAAAAGAAGTTTGAAGTGATTCCAATGGAATTTTGAACCATAGCTATAAGTATTCGATTCTGAAATTCCTCCCAAAAATAATTCCACACCTATTAATTCCTCATAAGATTTTACTATGACACATGAGGAGGGGGAAGTGCAACGTGACATATCAAAATTACACGACCAAGTGCAAAAGATGTCGCTCTCACAAAATGTAACCAAAAATGAAATGGAAGCTAAATGGATGATTCTAAGAAAGGAATGGAAGTTAGCATGAGTGGCATGGAAGCTAAG
The DNA here is from genome assembly GCA_034641835.2 of Pinus albicaulis. NCBI lineage: Eukaryota > Viridiplantae > Streptophyta > Pinopsida > Pinales > Pinaceae > Pinus > Pinus albicaulis. Next base: position 636,656,544 of record CM076574.1, on the reverse strand, counting down.
ATTTATGGTTTGAGTAATGTCATGGATGGTTCGAAGAATTTCATGGAAGCTAAGATCGATTGTATAGAAAAAAAACTAAAAGCCTACATGGAAGGTTTGAAGGAAGGTTTGACAAAGTTGCTACAAGAAATTATTCCTAATGATGAAAAGGTAGTAGAGGAAACTCATGATGAAAAAAAAATAAACATTAATCATGATTTCATAAACTCTAGCATTGGATTGAATACCCATCATATTCCAAATATCGATATAAGTAAGTTTTATGGCAAGGATCCTGTAACATGGATATTACAAATGGAGAAATATTTCAATCTGCATAATGTGAAAAACAAGAAAAAGGTACATATTGAAACTTTATATTTAGAAAAAAAATACATTTTTATGGTATCAAATTCTTTTCTCTCGTAAACACCTTCTTTAGCCAATTGATAAATCTAAAATAAAAGGTTTCAATGGTGGAGCACATCAAGTACTTCCAAAAATTGAATATAAGGGTAAACAGGATAACATATTTATAGGGATTTTAAAGGATAACATCCAACATGAGGTTCTCCTTTGGGAACATGACTCATTGGAGAAGGAATTCAGGTTGAAAAGGAAAATTGAAAGAAAAATTATAGCAACAAGGAAGCCTACCACTCACATATATAAAGATGGAAGTGTTGCTACTCCTAGACTTCCACAACCTACAAGGTTGACAGCACAACAATCAGAAGGAAAAGGAGAAAAAGGGCTTTGATTTAGTTGTGATAGAAATTACAATAAAGGTAATAAGTGTGCTGAGAATAAATTATTTTACATTGATTGTGAATAGGAGGAAGAAAAGGAACAATAAACTTCAAAGGAAGAGGATATTCACTAGGAACCAAACCTAGAGGAAGAAGAAATGAATTCGACCAAATCCAATAATGAATTGGAAGGAATTACCACTCCTCAAAATCTCAATATATAAGTACATATCAAGAATAAATATGTAATAGTGTTTATTGATTCGAGTAGTACCCATAATTTTATTAATTGTAAGGTAGCCAAGGAATTGAATTTCTTCCTATACCCAGCACCACAATGTCAAGTGATGGTTGAAAATGGAGGAAATGTAAATTTCTTTGGAAAGTGCCATAATATAGATCTTACCATGGGTAAATATGCATTTAATAGTCCAATGCTCTCCATTTAAATGTCTCGTGTCGATGTTGTACTAGGAGTACAATGGTTGCAAACTTTGGGGACAATAGATTTTAATTTTCAAGAAATTTTCTTGAAATTGTTTTTTTAAGGAAAGGGAGTTGAATTGATTTGTATCATAGGGATGCCAGGAAATATAATCAACCCTAATTTCATTATAAATCTTCTGAATAAATAAAAACGAGGTGTAATTGCACAGTTTTGCTCACTATAGGTTCAAACATAAAAATTATATATTTCTCCATATCTGCAAAACGTATTGGACAATCATTCCATTTTTTTTTAGACTCTCGAAGGACTCCAACCTATTCATTATTATGGCCATTCTATTAATTTGATTCTAGGAATTATTCCTCCAAACATGAAGCCTTACATGTATCCTTATGCTCAAAAGAGTGAGATTGAACGTATGGTTACAGAAATGCTAGAGGCTGGTATAATTCAACCTGGTCAAAGTTCTTTCTGTTCTCCAGTAGTATTCGTGCACAAGAAGGATGGATGATGGCATATGTGTCTGGATTATAGGGAGCTCAAAAAGCCCACTATTAAATATAAATTTCCCATCCCCATCATTGATGAATTATTGGATGAATTACATGGATAAATTTACTTCACCAAGTTGGATCTTCATTCTGGATATCATCAAATTAGAATGAAGACTGAAGACATTTCAAAAACAACATTCAGACTCATGAGGGTTTTTATCAATTTTTTTAATTCCTTTTGGCCTTACTAATGCACCTTCCAAATTTAAAGGTTTTATGAATTCCATTTTGAAACCCTTCCTTAGAAAATTTGTGTTAGTATTTTTTGATGATTTACTAATATACATAAATTCCTCGAAGGATCATGTTCAACATGTTGAAAGGGTTTTGAAACTATTGGAGGAGAAACAATTATATGAAAAAACCTCCAAATATTCCTTTGTAGTACAAGAGGTGTAATATGTGGGTCATATTGTATCTCATGAGGCTGTTAACGTAGACCCTAAGAAAATTAAATCCATGAAGGAAGGGAAAATCCCCACAACCATAAAGAATATTCAAGGATTTCTGAAGTTAACAGGGTATTATCGCAAGATTTTAAGAATTATGGGAGAATATCAGTACCTATAACATCATTACTAAATGAAGTTGCATTTTCTTAGGCTTAAGAAGCAACTAAGGCCTTCGAAAATATTAAAGGGACAACGTGCCAAGCACCAGCCTTAGCTACGTTAGACTTTACAAAAGATTTTATTATGGAATTTGATGCCTCGTGAAATGGAATTAGTGTAATTTTAATGAAAGAAGACCCATTTATTTTGAAATTCATGCAATCAAAGGAAAATATCTACAGAAACCTATTTATGAGAAGGAAATGTTGTCAGTATTACATGCACTAAAGAAATGACGACCTTACCTAATGGAAGACACTTCAAGGTAAAATCAGATCACGATAGTCTTAAGTTCTTTTTGGAAAAATTATTATCTTCAGAAGAGCAACAAAAATGAGTCACAAAGATGTTCTTTTATGACTTTGAAATCATATACAAAAAAGTGAAGCAAAATGTTATTGTAGATGCACTCTCAAGAAAGGATGAGGATGCGGAAAATGCTTTGTGCCTTTTCTATTATCCCAATTCAGTGGATAACAAAAGACAGGAATGAATGGAATAATGATGAAGAGGTGTGGACACTCATTCAAAATTCGCAGAAATATCCTAGTACATTTGAAACATTTCACTGGAAATATGATTCATTATGGTAAAAATATTGCTTATATCTTTGTAAGGATTCACAACTGAAACAAAATATTCTCTTGGAATTGCACACCAATCCCTTAGGACAAGACTCATGAATTTTAAAAACTTACCATAGGGTCAAAAAGGATTTTTTTTGGAATGGCATTAGATCTGATATTCAAAATTTTCCGGTAGAATTTTTGGTTTTCCTAACATAAAGTTGAGAATATTTAGACCCCTAGTCCATTACAACCTTTATCCATTCTAGTTCAATGCTAGGAGGATGTTTCAATGGATTTTCTCATAGGTTTACCCAAGTTTGAAAGAAATACTATCATCATGGTGGTAGTTGATAGACTTACCAAGTATGCACAATTTTGTGCATTAGCTCATCCATTTATATCTAGTACAATTGCTAATACATTTACAGAAATAATTCACGAGCTACATGGAAACAAAAAGATCATTGCAAGCGATAGAGATCCCATTTTTACAAGAAATTTTTGGACGGAATTATTTTCTTGTTTGAGTACTCAATTAACTCATCTCTCATCATATTATCCTCAATATGATGGGAAAATTGATATAGGGAACAAATTTTTTTATTGACATATTCGTTGCCTTGTATCTGATAAATAGACACAACGGGTCAAGTGGTTACCTCTGGTTGAATGGTGGTATAACACTTCCTTCCATATTGTAGCAAAAATGACCCCATTTGCGGTAATTTATGGATATCATCCACTGTCCATCACATAATATTTAAGAGGATATTATAAGGTTCAAGCAATGGAATATCACTTCAAGCATCAAAAGTAAGTTCTCCAACTCTTAAAGGATAACCTCACTTTTGCACATAATTGAACGAAACAACACGCAGATGAACATTACAGCGAAATAATTTTTGATGTAGGCAACTGGGTATTTTTATGGATACAACCATACAAACATATGTCCCTCAAGCAAGCTAAGAAGTATAATAAATTATCACACAATTATTATGGCACTTACAAGGTGTTGCAAATGGTTGGTACTTTGGCATACAAATTGGAGCTTCCTGTATCTTCCCAAATCCACGGATTTTTCCATGTTTCATGCTTAAAGAAGGTTATAGGTCACAAGATACCATTTCAAAAATATTTCTAAACCTCGATAAATAAGGAAGAATAATATTGGAACATGAAGCAGTCACAGAAACAATAACTCGACAGCTACAAAATCGATCAATTTTAGAGTATCTCATCAAGTGGAAGACCTTGCCTGCTAAAGGTTCAACATGGGAGGATGAGAATTTTATACAGAAGCATAAAAAACAACTGAAGAACTAACGAAAACAATTGTTCGAAGGAGAGGGGTATGCTAGGTCCCTATAATACTAGTTTATCACCTTATTGTTATTGTTAGTATAACACCCCAATTTTTATTTTTATTTCGATGTAGTCCCCATATTTTTATTATTGTGCCCCGTAGAGGCATACTATTGTTATTGTTATGCCCTTAAATTGTTATTGTTATGTCAAATAGGATTATATTATGACTCATTGGACTCCTATATATATAAAGGAGTTTTTTTCATGCGTATTGTCCAAGAATTGTTCATTTATGTAATTTAAAGGAGGTTTCCCCCTGGAAGAGGCTAATTTCTAAGGCATTGATCTATATTTTCTTCTATTTTGTGTGTTGGTTTCATAAAAAATCCTTACCCAATTTCTTTCTTTGACCATTTTCCTTGCTACAATTGAGTGTCTATTATTTAATCAATGTATCCGAGGGGAGGCTATCTTGTTTGCACAATAAATCTAGTTATCATGATATAAATTCACAACACATAAGCTAAAACATAAATAAGATCATGATATACATAAAAATAACTAACTAACATGTTCACATAATAATCTCATAAATATTTATCATTCATATGTCGCACTCACATATGCACAATTAGTCTACATTAATACAACAAAATGCCACAAATAAGTTGACTCATACCTCATTTTCATAATCATAACCATTTGCCTAAGAAAATATAATTTAAAACGATACACATAACATCAATACATTAATTATATAACCCTAATCATCAAGTTAACTAACATATAACAACAATAAGTTAACATATAACATGCTCATACACAACATATAACATAATCATCGTGCTAAATACATGTTAACATATAACATATTCATCAAAAACATATAACATAATCCTTGAGCTAAGTACAAGTTAATATATAATAAATTCATCAATAACATATAACATATTCTTCAAGTTATTACAATGCTTGAATAATCAACACATCTACATATGATCACACTACTTAACTAATATATATCATGTATGTAACCATAAAATGAGTAGAATGAAAGGTATAAAGATAACAGTAAATGAATATGAATACACTGATCAACTAGCATTTTTCACATATATAGCCATGATAATAATAGGATGACAAAAATATAAGTAACCCTAACTCTTACAACAACCATGAATCATATACCTACATGCCAGTCATACAAAATTGTATGACAGTCTGCTCTTACCCCAAATTCCATTTTTTCAACTTCACTTTAATGATATACATATTTGGTTATATCTTACAAAAAAACATTAGAATCATATCATACCAATAGAATAATAATGATCTAATTTCACACAATGGAATTTTGTACAACAACCTGCATCAAACCGATGAAAACCTTACCACATGCACCCACTTGACATGTATAACCAGTCATAAATTACCAATGCATGTTCAACATACGACATCACAAAATAAATCATACATGAACAACATTGAAGCATGAAAAATATGTAACCCTAGCATAATCAAAAAATTCATGTACAATAGGGAGAAATATGTAAGAAAGTGTGCACGAAAAATAAAAAAGAATGACCAACACATAACCAGTCATACACTCATGAAAACATGTTGAAAACAACACCATCACCACTTCCATGGTGACACCACTACCACCATGGCCAACACAACATGGATGCAACAAGCACATATAGACCACAAGCATACTAAACACATATGTAACCAACATCAATGCATGATAAGCACACATCCCATCCAGTCTGAGGGTTAAACCATGCTCTCGTACCACTAAATAGCACCCTTACCCATAGCTACCCAAGTAACTATATAACCGAGGTAAACATATGAAAACATAATACTATAATGAGATTCAACCTCCTACGTGACCTTAAGGAAGTGGAATCGATAGAAACATAACATACAGACCTTGTATACCATCAATGAAACCTCGAGAAGCTAACCCAACCTTTCATGCCTTTTACCCCTCGGTAACAATTATATTTTTTCCTCTTTCAGCCATATGTACAAGCATTAAACTACATGCCTTTGGCTAGGAGGCTATACCCCAAGGCATAACACTACATTCCTATGGATAGGGCCCCAAAACCTCTAGTTTGTGACTGGGGCTCCAGGATTTTAGCCACCTTTTCATTACTAGATCCTAGGTCGCTGCTTAGAACTTCATGAAACTTAAAGGTTGATAAATAAAAATACGATAATTATATGGAAGAAATCACATCAACAAAAACTCTTTTGGACCAATTCTATCCATGAAAACAATTTTGTCTAACATGTCACAAACATTGAATCTACATCTGTAAGAAAAATATTTAAGCATATGGTTCTCATACTTATCTGAGAATTTATAAGAAGAATTTATCCCTCACGTCATTACCTGAAATACAATTTATTTTACCGTAGAGACATTGGGCATTCATTTACAAGTAAAAACATGGATAGTGTCATACATCATCACTGAACATAAACATTCTTATAACTAGCTCAATAACAATAGAAATACAATGGATACAAAAAAAATAAAATCCATACATAAAATATTCCATTTTCATACCAAATACCAAAGGAATAAGCTTCACATTAATGAATGTAGAAACCTACCGATGAAGGGATTACCATGTTCCACCCGACCATAGATTGGTTGAGCCAAATATCTCTTCAACCAGTCACCCTTGTGGCATATTCCAAGCATGAATATGGTACTCATAACCACCAAAATACAACCAAATAGGCATGAATGCTATTGGATTTCTCCACCTAGTCTCTGAGGATTTAGCATAATTCACAATCCAATCCGGGGATCACTAGGCCCTACACCGAGATCCAATCTACAGGATTTAATTTGCATCCCATCCCTAGTCCACTAGGCCCAATGGAGAGAAAGAAACCTCTTGGATTTACCACACATCCTACCATTCACTGACAAGGATTCCTACACCCATTGGGGCACATAATATAGATTTATCGTAACCCACAGTCTAGATCAAGGGTTATTAGGCTAGTGGATTTACCATGATCCATAATCTAGTTCAGGGACCACTAGGCCATGTGTTTGTGATTTCAAGATCCACCCCACTCACCTTCAAATATATCGGGCAATGCAAATCACGTGAACTATGAGAAACCCATCTCATCAAAGTGATACGAAAAGGGAAAGGCTAGGCTAAAACTTTTTCACACCTAGAGAAACATCTGCCAAGATAGAAAATAACCACATGCAATACCATTCATGTAAGATATAGCAATAAAATCACATATGAAAATAAATACCTACAAATAATCCTATTGTAGCTACTTGATCCTGCTCTTCCTTGCTTCATTTTCCTTTCTTTCTTTAATTCCAAAGTTCTCCAAGAAAAATTTAAGTGTCCAAGTGTGAGAGAGATAGAGACAGAGAGAGAATAATGAGAGAGCTCCAAAAATTAACTAACAAAATGTACCAACTAATTCTCATAACCCTTTTTACCAATGAGACCTCTATTTTCTTCATTTTCCATCATTTCCCTTTATTTTCCTCCTCACATCCAACTTGTGACCGTTCACTTTCCTTTTCTCCTATTTTCCATTATTTGTATAAATAAATGTGTCAAAAATACTTTTTCCTCTCCAAATCCTTAGCCATTTCCTTTACCAATTTACTTTAGCCATAATAACCGAAATGAACACCCACTAGGATATTTTTCCCAACATTCAACTTGGAATAAGTGTCCCATCAATTGTGGTTATTATTTTTAACTTTATTACATGGAATTTCACCAAGGATATTACACACATAAAGACAAAAAGTGCATTTGTAAGTCTTAAGGGAAGAATTGTTAGCTTATATTTCCCATCTCAAGTTTGGAAATTTTTTTCCATAATATATTCTTCTTTAATTCTTAGCTCATAATAATTAGACTTGAGATCTATTTATAAAATATAGTTTCTCGTTACTTGGAAAATTAAATCATCATTTATGGGTAGAAGATATTTATTCTTAATTGTCGAATTAGTCATATGTTAGTAATCAATGCATAAGTTTAATTTTCTTTCTTTATTTAAAAAATATATATCTAGTGCATCCCACAGTGAAACACTCACTCTCATGTACCCTTTTTCAATAACTCGTACAACTTCATTTTTAATTTTTAATTCCAGTGCACTCATCCAATAATGTGATATTGATACCGATGTAGCTCATGGTATTAGTTTCATAGCAAAATCTAAAACACACTTAGGGATATAAATAAATTAATAAATAAATGTAATATTGAATATAAATAAATTTTCTTTTTAATCATGCACTCAAAGATTATAAAAAAAATAAATTTATTTTCATAGATATTTGACATTGTTTAGAAAAAAATTAATTGGATGTTTGAGCATAAGAATCATATCTCAAAATCTTAAAAACAAGAAGTCACTCACAAACATGATAGAGATCATTAAACCTTTTGAATTTTTATTTTTAAGGATGCTTAATGATAAAAATCATATTTTTTTTTATTAGTCCTTAACTCACTACAGACTATAGCACTCGCCTCACTATCAAATTCTATTGACTATCGATTATTTTCTCGAGTTTCTATAATTTAACCAAAGTATTAGGAAAATGCCAAATATTCATATTTTCTTGTAAATTAAAAAAACATTTTCTAATTTATGGAAATATTATTTCTAAATTGCCATTGGTGGAGAGAGTCTTGATGTGATATAATTCCGTTAGTGGAGGGAGATTTATTTTCTCTATTTTTTAGCTCCCAAGAAATCATTTTCAAATAAATAAAGGAATAATTTTGTGAGTGACCACTTTGTCAGTGTGTGCTCTCACACTATTATGCTTTACATTGTTATTTCTCTACCCAATGATCCCAAAAATTATAGGGTTGCAAGTTCGTTAAGTAAGGGAGGGGTTCGAGGCTTGACGAGAAATGGTGTCCATGGATTTTTTTAAAGGCATGGAAAATCTTAGGGGCTAATATTCGCAAGTGGGCTAATTTTCCATGGTTTTCCCAAAAAAAGATTCGCCAATTTCCATTTTTTTATAAAAATGATTCGCCCAAATTTTACAGTATAAAATTATTTTATGTTAAAAATTGCCAACATTATATAGACAATATATATAATATCATTATAAATTTTAATAATTTTACAAATATATCAATAAACATTTTATATTTTGCATATGAGGGACTAGTGAGATTCGCCAATTTTTTAAACTTCAAGATAATTTTCCATCCTTAAAATTATCCCTGGTTAAAGAGATGGGATCATATCAAGACAATATTTATTCCTCCGCACTTGATGTACAACTAATTTAATATGTAGAGTTGATAAATGGACAAGAAAGGTTAACTTTGTGATACGTGGTGGTAGGAGAAACACAGTGGGGAAGTGTGACAAAAAGTGTGTGTGGAGAAATTGGGTGCAAAGGAGTATGTTAAAGAGAAAATAACATATCGAGTGAATATTTATTCCTCCATAGTGCACATAAATCTAATTTATTACGTGGATTTGAGGCACAAACAAAAGAGGTTAATTTTGTAAGTGGCAATTGTTACTTTTCTGTTGAATGTTGGTCTGCAATTTTTCTCATAGCTTATATTTTCACTCCTTTTATTATCTTATGTTAATTATTCTTTTTGTTGTATTAATTTAATTTGAAACCACTACGATTTTTTTGTGTGGAGAAACGGTGTGCAAGTAAATTGTCTGTGGGGGAGTATGTTAAAGACAAGCGACTATATGGAGTCAATATTTCTTTCGATAGACTTTGCATAATGCGAATTGTATATGCAGAGTTGAGGCATGGAAAAATAAGGCTAATTCTATAAACTAATGCCAAATATGAGTGCAAAGGCGTAGAAGAATCTTTCAGAGAACTAACATTGACATTGAAACTTTCATAGCTACTACTATTGTGTTTCTCTCTCATTTCATTTAAAACATTTTTTCTATCTTAAAATTTTATAGATTTAGCTATGTGGGAGAACATGTGCATAAATTTGTGAATATTTGTGGAATGAAGGATTTTTTGGAGGTAAGTAAGTGCAGTGAAGCACCTCTCCATCTAGACATGGATTATATGAGAATATTTGAGAATATATAATTCTTAACTTTCATCATTTCTTGTTTTGTTTTGATATATGCAAGGTTGATGGATATAGTAGATTTGAAGAAAGTAAGCCAAGTTCTAAGATGACAAGATGTTTTTAATTTTTCAGGAAACATGTAACAATTATGAGCCAATATCCATTTTTAATTAATACTACTAGTAGGTTCGAAGGAGATGAAGATATTTATGGAGTGGAAATCATTTCAAAGGAGGAAGCACTCATGGAGAATTGTGGAGGATAAATTGAGGTTGTAGCCTTTTTATAAATAAGAGTTTCGCAAGGACACTAAAAACATTACATTTTCTATTGTTTATCAAGAGTGGAACAATGGTGCTTATATTCACAATTTTATGCAATGTTAAGCGGAGAATATTTTTGTGCAGAAGAATGGTTGTTTGCATACATTTACTTATGCCTTCATCTATACAAAATTACATATCACGAAGTACATCAAAAAATATAGCAAAAAAAGAAAATGGAGTTTTATAATGTAATAGTAATAATCAAATGAGAATAAATTAAAAAAAATACACCGCTTAGAAAAGTTATCATTTTATTTAACTACGCATGTTCTACTTGTGTTCATTTTCCCTACTCTAGTGAAATGAATTATATAAAATATATAGAAATATGATGAAATAAATTCTCTACTTTGGTAGACGAAAAAAATTTAGATGTAACAAATACATGACAATAACGTATATTTTATAAACATTTTTAGGGTTGTAATGTATATTGTATAAACACTCTAAGTACTCACCTATAGAAAAGAAAATGCACTTTTTACATGAAAATATTTTTTTTCATCCCAATAGCCAATAAGATGCATTCAGGCTTATATGGAAACCTTATGTTTTTATTTTGGTTTATGCTTTTGTTTCTATGATTTCAAAATAAAACATTATTCTCAAAAGATATGGCAGTTGGTGGTAAGCCTATCCCAGAAGATGGGTCAATTTGTGAAGTTTTCCTTATATACGTTATTATACGACAATTAGTGGCTCAATGAATTCTCCAGCTAAATTGGAATGGGAAGGGATAAGAGAAGAGAAAAATTCCCAACAATGCTAGGGTTGGGATCTAGAAAGGTTGAGATCAAAGTAATTCAATTTGGTTGTTGTCATAAACTTGTAATTAAAATTTTTATTATTATTAATATTATTGTTTTGTCCCTTGGAAGGGACTATAGCACTCCCCTCGCTATCAAAGTCTGTTGACTATTAGTTATTATTATTATTATTTTAGTATGATGGTTTTCCGGAGTGCATTATATTAAATATAATTTTTTGGATTCAAGTGTGTTAAGTAAGCCATTGATCTATGACCACTACCTCTCATGGAAATGGTCATAGATGAATGAATTACTTAACGCAGTTGAATCCCAAAAATGATATTATTTTATTACTACTACTTAGTATCTAAAACATATCATGAGATTTTGAAACATAATATGAATATTGTAATTATTAATTCTTCTATTTATTATTATTAATAATATTAGAAGTTACCTCTCTCGGGACTACAAAACTCATAATTTCATGGTCGAATGTGTTTAATATCCATTAATTTTCCAAGTTTTTTATTGTTAAACTTTTTCTATCTATAGTTGCATTATTTGAAGTTTGTTGACTATTGATTATTTTGTCGAGTTTTTAGAATTTTAACCATAGTTTTGGGAAACTGTTGAATATTCCTATTTTTGTGAAAATTTAACAATCATTTTCTAATATCTGGAAATATTATTCTAATTTTCCATTGGTTGAGTGAGTCATGTCATTACTTAATATTTGATACATATGTTTAATATTTAGAAGGTAATGAAATAATTGTAACCACTAGTTCTAGTTATGTTGTTCGTAGGATTATTGGACATGTGTTTATCATGCAATTTTTGTAGCATACACATTGAAAACACATGTTCAATTAGTTTTCAAGGGAGTTGGTTACAAATATATTTCTTGTCTAAGTTCTATGGTGGCTTTTGTAGTATTTTGATGGTGTGAGGGATTCTTTCTACAAGCTAATTTGGATTGAAGGTGAAAAACATGTCACTTTTTTTTAGGTAAACAATGCACGATTTCTTCACTATGTGAGTACTTAGAAATTTTATACAATATAAGTTACAATGCTATCACAATGAGATGGAAACTTTAAAAAGTGGATAACATGAGAGTTCTAAAATAATTTATATAATATACATTATTTTCATGTAGTTGTTACATAGGAATTATTTTCGTGGTATGAAATTACAACCTTTTCTTCCTCTTATTTATATATGTTTGATCTAATTCATATCATTGGTGAAGGGAAACTGAAGTCAAGTAGAAAATATATAGTTAAATACTGATAACTTTGCTAAGAGGTCCATTACTATTCTATTTATTTTCATTTGATTATTATTACATTATACAATTTTATGTTTTTTCTGCTATATTTTTTATGTCCTCTATCTAAAAATAAGCCTCTTTCAATTTTCAGGAAACATATAACACTTTGAGATTTAGATCCATGAAAACAACTATAAGAAAAAATGTAATTTAAATATTTCTACAAACCATTTGTGCCTTTTTAAATTTTTTTAGTTTCTATTTTAATATATGTAGCAAGAAATTATAAATTAGGATTTGTTTAAACAAAAAACTATTGAAATTTTTAGCTATATGCATAGAAAACAGATTTCACACATTAACTATGAACCTAATAATATGATATAAATTAGAAATGACTTTGCACTATCTAGTTCTATCTTTGTAAGTGAGTTATTAATTAGTATCAATTAATAATGTGCTTTTAAGTAGTTATTTGTATGCATTATTTGTGAACAAATAAAATTGTTGGATTTGAATGATGTTATAGTATACATGGACTAAGAAGTACAAATAGTGATAAGCACTATTACAAAAGTAGGTATTGCAAGAGACAAAGTGAAAGGAATAAAAAACATGGAAGACAAAAAGAAGAAAGATAGTAAGATCTAGGTTTAGTGAATTGTATATTACATCTCAATTTTTGTTTCCTGAATCAATTTCAATTCAGTGCTCATGAGTGGGGAAAAAATATTGATTCTATCCTGTTATTAAATGAAGATATCAATAACAACATAACTTGAATCATTTTCCATGGAATTTTCTTAGTTACTTATAAAACATTTTTGGAGTAAGAAAATAAGACAAAATCAATACTTTGTGCTGATTTGATGGATAAGAAGGTCGAAATGACAATATAATTTCTTGAGTGATGATATTTTATGAAGCAACATGAGGAAAAACTTATGGAAAAAATTCGTGTTTATATTATAAATTTCTATGTAGTTCCCAAACAAAAATATGATATTGGTGATTGTGAGAAAACTATTTGTCTAAATAGCCTTAGCATTGTAGAAAACATTTGTACTATTTTTTCATACTATTTACTCTTTACAAATATCATGATTGCTACTATGTCTCGTAGTCAAAATATGTTTCCTGTTGGCACAATTAGTGCCATTTGCAATTTCAACAACACAGACATGAATGTAATGTGTACTAGAAACAAAATATGGGAATGTAGAACAAGATAAGGAAACAATAAGATTTTATTTATTTCAATGTTTTAATGCTACAAGTTTATTGTCCCTATCTTATACCCTTTACGTGTATTAATTTAAAAATATTTCACAAGTTTGAGTACATGACAAACTTCTATGAGCATATATTTCAATTCAAATACAATTGCAAGAAAATAATTTTCCACTCATTTTGATAAAAAAAAAATAGTTACAAAACAAGAAAGAGTTTTATGAACTTCACAATATGCATTAATATGTTCATTGAAAATAAAAAATAAAGTCGAAAATATAAGAAAAATTCCTTCTTCAATCAGTATAATATGCATGGTAATATATATTATATTGTGTGTATATATCTATATCTATATATATATATATATATATATATATAAGGATGGAAATACATTTGATTTCAATTTTCGAAGACGTGGCTTTCTATATCAATTTTAGAGCACTTGCAAGGACAACTTCTGTCAACTACTAGATATAAGAATCCATTTGAGATTGTATGTGTGAATTTGCTAGTCCAATTACAATTGCTAGAACCATGAAAAAAATATGGTTTATTTTTATGGTACCATTTTCATAAAAAAATAGTTTCTTTAGCTATTTGCATCAACTAAATTGTATCATACATGAAAACTATAGGACTACAATATACCATGTTCTAAGAGGCATGGAACTAGAGAAATTATTACCTAATCTATGACAAGTTTCCTATGAGCAATATTGTGTGGAAAAATTAGCTATTATTCATTTTTTGTCCATTTTTGACATAAATGGCACATTTAAAATCAACCATCAAAATGTGATTATATGTATAGAATAATGTCTCTCCTTGTCTACATTTTCAAGGAATATAGTGATCGTATTGTTCCTCTTGATTTCAGTGTCAATCAATCTACTGACTGTATTATAGTTTTGTTTTCTTAAATTATCTGGTAATCTATTGATGGTATTATATTAAGACAATTGAGAAGGATTAGAAAGAGCATCGACACTTCCACACCTTTACATATATGGACTTTCAATTTTAACAATATGTTTACTTATTTCTTGAAGAATTTCAGCATTGACTGATGCAAGAGCATCCAACTCAGGGTAAACAGAAAAACAGGTGTTTTTCTTATAGGTTACAGTTGATTGGTTGACAGGTCATTGCACCTGGGTTTATTTTGTTTTTTTCTAGAAATTCTATAATTAGGGACTAATAGTCATTTACGTTTTATTATTTCATTTTAAATTTTCTCTTAGTTAATATTTAGAACACATTTCAAAAATTAAAAGAACAAATTAAGGATGTAACTATATCTAATAGTTGGTAGTTTCAAAGGAAAATTATTTACTACAGTAGTACAAAAGAGAATAAAAAACATTTTGTAAGGGTTTATCTTCCATCCATAATAGAACAGAGAAAATAATAAAACGAATCAGGAGAAATTTTTCAAAGAAACCATCTGAGAACTATTATGTAGTCAAACTATTCTTGTTTTCGTGTTTATTTTTTATACCATTGTACATTGTAGCTGAACATTTGCACAAATATAATAAAGGAGAATAGAAGTAATTTGTTTACACGGGCACTGGAGTGGTTAAGACACTTGGAAATTTGAAGCATACATTTACAGGAGAGTCCGACATAGAAAAGAAATTCATAGAAATTTATGAGCCGGCAGGCATTCCAAACATTTCCCAGGTATTCACCATTTTTCATATTAACAAAGCTTTAAAAAAATTCCATTGTTCGTAAGTCAATCCTGTTTCTGTTGACGAGTCGCGAAGGACTATAAAAAATATGTTACATATTAAATTTATGGACTGGATTTGAAACCCCATATAAACAACTTTCATATCTAGATGGCTAACTAACAAAGAAAACAACAGAACTGGTGTAGTAATTGATCGCGCAATTGCTTACAAAACCCTGGTCTATTGGCCAAGAAAGATACTTTTGTAACAGACCAAACATAGTGGAATCCACAGCAAGATAATGAGGCATGGAAGCCCAGACTCATAACCAAAACAAATTACAAAACCACCAGATGCGGAGAAAGGTTGCGACCCTACCCATTTGGGGTCAATAGTTGTGAAGGAGAAGAATCGCGAACGGATAGATTGCAACTACCTGCAAAGAGAAAAAAAAAAATGAGAGTTAAGTCCTGGCATGATATAAACAAAGTATTTAAATCTGGATAAGAGAAATGGAGAAGTTTTACTGAGTTTAACTCACTAGAAAGGAGAAACGCTGAAAAAATAAGGATTTTTAGTCGCCAGTCGACAAGGGTCTGCTCACAAGGAACTACGACCATTAGTAACTCATAAAAACGCTAAAGAATTGAAACAGAGATGGATGGCTTACCATCGGGGAGCTTTTGAACTGAAGTGGATGCCGAAACCCTTGATGACCTTGACCTGTAGCTGCAGGAAATAATCAGTTAAAATACAAGTAAACTGGAGGGCAAAAGTTAAAATAATGCCGAAATGAAACGTATACAGAAGGGATGAATAAGAAACAATAACCAGAAACCATGTTCTTGTTGAATTCTTGTTTAAAACCACAAAGGACCTGGAAAAACCCTTTCCCACAGAGATAGTGCGAAAAGAACTAGCAGAATCCCATATCGGCGGAGACAGTCCCAAAGAAACCCTCACAAAACTTTGAACAAAATGATATATATGTCGACTAAATAGTGTTATGGGCTAGAGATAGTGCGGGAGAAAAAATCTCAAGAAGTAGGACAGATGTCCATCTCACGCCAGCTCGCAAGGATGAGTGGCAATTAATACATAGTGATTGCGAAAATAAAACAAATTTGTAGCATATCATATGATACGACCACAATTGAAACATTAATTCATAACTTATATTAAGATTTATTCAAATAGTCGAATCATAGTTTGAGTGCAGGTCTTAATGAGGGCTGGGCCCCATCAATTTTTTGGTATCAGAGCGAGGTTGTGTATTAGAAGAAATGGAAGTTGGTCGGTAAGGTCATGGGAGAGATATTCGAAGAGTAGCAGATGAAGGATTGCGAGAAGATATTTGGATATTGAATGCTCGTTTGGAAGCAGTAGAAGCAGGAAGAAGAAGGGATCCTGAGGGAGGAGATGATAATGATGAGGAAGCTACAAAGACAACAGATGGATCAGATGGAGAAGGACCTAAACTCAGAATGTTTAGGTTAGTTTTACTATCAAATAGTAAGCCAAAGCATGAGCTTTCGACTTATGATGGAAGTTTATCAGCAGAGGTACTATTGGATTGGCTCAGTGAGCTAAATAAATATTTTGACTATGAGGATATAAAAAAATATAAAAGGGTTAAATTCATTGCCACCAGGTTGAAAGGAAACGTGTCCTTATGGTGGGATAGTTTCTAGGTAGTGAGGAAAAGGTTGAATAAGCAACCTATAAAAAAATGTACTGGGATGGAGGATAAATTGAAGGGTAAATTCTTACCCAAATACTACCATATTGCTATGTACAGGCAGGTACATAATTTAAATCAAAAGGGGATGATTGTAAAAGAATATACTAAAGAATTCTATCGGGTAAACCTGAGAGCTGGTTACATAGAAGACACCCCTGAAAAGACAGTGAGGTTTGTGAATGGATTTAGGTGGGAAATATTAGATGAGATAAGTATTCTTTCACCTAGAACCATACATGAGGCATATCAGAGTGCCTTAAAAGAAGAGGAGAAAATAAGCAGGAAACAAAATTCCAGAAGAGGAGGAGGATCTGGCAGAGGGAAAGGACGAGCCTATGGCAGAGGTAGAGCTGTCAATCCCAGTGATGAAGGCAGAAGTTCAAAGACTTAAGGAACAACAGAAAAACACAATAACACTAGGGGAGGAAGGCCATACCAGCATGGAAGAGGTAATGGCAGAGGCAGAGGAGCTGCCATCCAGTGTTACAAGTGCCATAAGTGGGGGCACAAGTCTTTTGAATGTCTTGAGCGTGAAAAGACAGGAGGAAGAGGAACATTTGTTGCTCAGATGGAGGAAGCGGAAGCACCACACCAAGAGGTAGAGAATGTACCATAAATAGGGGAGGACTTAGTGTTGAATAAAGTATTGTTGAAACCAGCAAAAGAGGAAGCTGAACCAACTCAAAGGAAAGTATTATTCCAGACATTTTGCAAATCACATGACAAATGCTGCAGACTGATTATCGAAAGTGGAAGCACAGATAATCTAGTGGCCATAGAGATGGTGGAGAAATTGAGGTTTAAGAAACTGAAACACCCCACTCCTTACAAGGTGTCCTAGTTACAGAAAGGGCATCAACTGTTACTTGATGAGCAATGTGAAGTTGAGCTCCATATTGGAAAATACAAGGATAAATTTGTTTGTGATATTATGCCTATGGACGTGTGTCACATACTGTTAGGGAGACCATAGAAGTATGACAGAAATGTAGTGTACTATGGAAAGACAAACTGTTATAATTTTGTTAAGGATGGGATTAAGCATATGCTTGTACCTATCAAGGAAGCAGAGACAACAGAAACCAGAAGTCAAAGTATTACTGGTGGGAGGACAGGAATTTTTAAAACAGATCGAGGACAATGGAATCAAATATATTGTTGTAAGGAGGCCAAAAAAAGTGTTATTACATACTAAAATTACAGATCTACCTGAAGAAATCCAAGACATGTTGCAAGAATTCATTGACATTATAGTGGATGATTTAGCAAATGAATTGCCTCCTAAGAGAAGTATCAGTCATCATATATACTTTATACCTGGAGCTAGTATACCAAACAAGGAAGCATACCGAATGAGTCCTAAGGACAATGAAGAAATCAGGAAGCAAGTACAAGAATTTTTGGATAAAGGGTTGATAAGGGAAATTTTGAGCCCCTGTGCAGTTCCAACAGTTTTAGCTCCTAAGAAAGGCGGAGAGTGGCGAATGTATACAGATTCAAGAGCCATAAATAAAATTACTATTAGATATAGATTCCCATTGCCATGAATGGATGATATGATGGACTGCTTAAGTGGAGCAGCGTATTTCTCAAAGATCGATCTGAAGAGTGGGTACCACCAGATTCGAATTCGAGAGGGGGGTGAATGGAAAAAATCTTTCAAAACAAATAAAGGACTGTATGAGTGGCTGGTAATGCCATTCGGTTTGAGTAATGCCCTTAGTACTTTTATGCGCCTGATGAATGAAGTGTTGAAAGAGTTCATTGGGAAGTTTGTAATTGTCTATCTTGATGATATATTAATTTTCAACAGGACTAAAGAGGAACACTTTTGACATATTCGGAGTGTGTTAGAGAAATCGCAGCAGAACAAGCTGCTGATAAATCTTAAAAAATGTACTTTTTTTCAAAAGGAATTGGTTTACTTAGGTTTTTTTATTGTAGAAAATGAGTTAAAGATGGACCCAGAAAAATTTGTAGCTATTATTAGCTAGCCATCCCCAAATATCCTGTCTAAGGTTCATAGTTCTCATGTGTTGGCAAGTTTTTATCGTAAATTTATCAAATATTTTAGTGGAATCTCCGCGCCTATGTTGGACACAGTCAAAAAGGAAAAAAAACCTTTCTGTTGGACTGAAGTAGCAGAGAGAAGTTTTCATATTTTGAAAAAGAATATAATTGAAAGACTGATTTTGAGGTTACCTGATTTTAACAAAATATTCCAAGTTCGTTGTGATGCTAGTGGTATAGCCATCGGGGCAATACTCCGCCAAGAAGACAAATCGGTCGCTTATTTCAGTGAAAATTTGAATGAAAGTAGGAAAAATTACTCGTCCTATGATAAAGAATTTTATGTTATCGTCCAAGAACTGAAGCATTGGAGACACTATTTATTAGGTAACGAATTTGTTTTATTTTCTGATAATTCTGCATTACCGTATATTATGCAGCAACAGAAACTAAACCACAAGCATGCAGAGTGGGTTGAGTACTTGTAGAGTTTCACCTTTCTATTGAAATATATTAGTGGATAGGCCAACAAGGTAGAAAATGCGTTGAGCAAAATAGCTTTTCTCTTGCAGGAGAGTACGATAAAAATGCTGGGTTTTGAACATTTGAAATATTTGTATAAAACAGATGCGGATTTCAAAGAGGCTTATGAAGCTTGTCAGAATCCTTTGTTGAGGAACAATAGTCCATGGTTGGACTATAATTTACAGGAAGGGTTGTTATTTAGAGGGGGACAACTATGCGTTCCCGACTGTTCGATGAGAGAGAATATTATTCGGGAGAAGCACTACGGAGGTCTAGCCAGATATTTCGACATAGACAAGACTTTAGTACAGCTCGGACACTTTTGTTACTAGCCAAAGATGCGACAGGACGTTCATCGATATGTGACTAGGTGTAAAGTGTGCCAATTGGCGAAGGGACACAGCCAAAATATAGGACTTTACACACCACTGTCTATTCCAAGTAGACCATGGGACTCAGTCAGGTTCGACTTTGTCTTGGGTCTGCCAAGGACGCATTGAGGTTTCGACTTGGTGATGGTGGTAGTAGACAGGTTTTCTAAAATGGCACATTTCATTCCTTGTCGAAAAACCAGTGATGCCACTCATGTAGCACACTTGTTTTTCACGGAGATCATCAGATTGCACGGTCTACCAAGGTCCATTATTTCTGAGAGGGATGTGAAATTCACAGGACATTTTTTGTGTACCTTGTGGAAGAAACTGGATACTCAGTTGAATTTCAGCTTCGCATATCACCCACATACTGATGGGAAAACGGAGGTGGTGAACAGGAGCTTGGGAAACCTACTACGGAGTTTTATTGGTGAAAATTCATAGATGTGGGATCGTGTACTTGCTCAGGCATAATTTTCTTATAACGACTCACCAAATCGCAACACGAGATACAGTCCTTTTTAGGTCCTGTATGGCATGCATCCTCGCGGAGTGCATGAACTACGAGATTTGGGAAAGTTGGAAAAGATGAGTTCTGATGGGAAATATTTTTCCAAGGCAATGAATGACTTACATGAGCAAGTAAAGTCGAAATTACAGGACAACAGTCAAAAATATAAACAGCAAGCAAATTTAAAGCGACGAGAAGTTCAATTTAATGTTGGGGACAAAGTTCTTGCGCATTTACGCAAAGAACGATTTCCTAAGGGGGAATATAACAATCTGAAGTATAAGAAGATTGACCCCTGTAAAATTCTTTTTGAATTCTTTGCCAATGCCTATAAATTACAGCTGCCACCAGGAATAGGCATCTCTCCCATCTTCAATCTGGCAGATCTATTTCCATATACTACCAGTCCTAAAGACGAGAGAGTGGCACGGCCAGAACGGGACACCCAGATTGAAAATGGTTCTTGGATGAGGCAAATGCCTATGGCTTAGCCCCTTGAGGTCGAGTGCATTCTCGACACCCAGGTAGCCAAGCACACTCGTAGGAAAGAGTTCCTTCAATACCTTGTCAAGTGGAAGAATCGTCCCATTGAGGACAGTTCATGGCTTGACGCAACACAAATACAATGAGAAAGGCTATTCTCTTGAGAAACTCATGGAACAGAGCCATGAATTTTTTTTACCCCAGGAGCCTGATGCAGGAGCATCTAACTCAGGCTAAACAAAAAACACAGGTGTTTGTCTTATAGGTTATAGTTGATTGGTTGGCATGTCATTGCACCTGGGTTTATTTTTATTTTTTTTAGAAATTATATTATTAGGGCCTAATAGTCATTTATGTTTTATGTTTTCATTTTAAATTTTCTTTTAGTTAATATTTAGAACACATTTCCAAAATTAAAATAACAGATTAAGAATGTAACTATATCTAACTATTGGAAGTTTCAAAACAAAATTGTGTCCTACAGTAATACAAAAGAGAAGAAAAAACATTATGCAAGGATTGATCTTCCATCCATAGTAGAACAGATAAAGTAATAAAACGAATCAGGAATTTTTTAAAGAAACCATTTGAGAACTATTTTGCAGTCAATACTATTCATGTTTTCCTGTTTATTGTTTATACCATTGTACATTGTAACTGAACAAATGCGCAAATATAACAAAGGCGAATAGAATTAATTTGTTTACACAGGCACTGGAGTGGTTACGACACTTGTAAAACTGAAGCATACATTTACAGGAGAGTCTGAAACAAAAAAATAAATTCACAGACATTTATGAACCAACAGGCGTTCCAAACATTTCCCAAGTATTCACCATTTTTCATATTAACAGAGCTTAAAAAATATTCCACTATTTGTAAGTCAATCCTGTTTTTGTTGACGAGTCCCGAAGGAATATAAAAAATATATTACATATTAAATTTATGGACTGGGTTTGAAACCCCATATAGACAGTGTTCATATCTAGATGGGTAACTAACAAAGAAAACTACAGAACTGGACTAGTAATTGATCACGCAATTGCTTACAAAACCCTAGTCTATTGGCCAAGAAAGAGACTTTTATAACAGACCAAGCATAGTGGAATCCATAGCAAGATAACGAGGCACGAAAGCCCAAACTCATAACCAAAAAAAATTACAAAACCACCAGAGGCAGAGAAAGGTCAAGACCCTACCCATTTGGGGTCAATAGTTGTGAAGGAGAAGAATCGCGAATGGATAGACTGCGACTACCTGCAAAGATAACAAAACAACGAGAGTTAAGTCCTGGCATGATATAAAAAAAGTATCGAAATTTGGATAAGATAAATGGAGAAGGTTTACTGAGTTTAACTTACCAGAAAGGAGAAACACTGAACAAAGAAGGAGTTTCAGTCGCCAGTCGACAAGGGTCTGCTCGCAAGGAGCTACAACCGTTAGTAACTCATAAAAATGATGAAGAATTGAAATAGGGATGGACGACTTACCATTGTGGAGCTGTTGAACTGAAGTGGATGTCGAAACCCTTGACAACCTCAACCTGTAGGTGCAGGCAATAATCAGTTAAAATACAAGTAAATTGGACGGCAGAAGTTAAAATAATGCCGAAATGAAACGTATACAGAAGGGATGAATAAGAAACAATAACCAGAAACCACCTTGTTGCTGAAGTCTTTTTGAAAACCACAAAGGACCTGGAAAACCCTTGCCCATAGAGACAGTGCGAAAAGAAATAGTAGAACCCCATATCGGCAGAGACAGTCACAAAGAAACCATTACAAAACTTCGAGCAAAATGAAATGAATGTCGACTAAACTGTGTTAGGGGCTAGAGATAGCGCGGGAGAAAAAATCTCGAGAAGCACGACAAATGTCCATCTCACGCCAGCTCGCAAGGACGAGTGGAAACTAATACACAGTGATTGCGAAATTAAAACAAATTTGTAACGTATCATATGATACAACCACAATCGAAACATTAATTCATAACTTATATTAAGATTTATTCAAACAGTCGAATCATAGCTTGAGTGCAGGTCTTAAGGAGGGTTGGGCCCCATCATTGACGAAAAACATTTCTAGTTTGTTGGATGATTGGGATTTTATTTCACATTTTTTGATGTGTGGTTGGAAGGAGTATCAAAAGTGTCAACATTTATGCACATTCACATATCCACAATCCCAATCTTAACATGACCTTATATTTTTTGTTTGAGGAATATAACTATTATTGGATGAATTTTTCAGTTTATTAGATGATTTTGATCTAATTTCATGTTATGGTTGGTTGATTTACTATTATATTTTCTTTCATTGTCAAGCAATCTATTGTTGATATTCTGGAGATAATATTATTGTGAAATTTTAAAAATGAAGAGGTGTTCTACAAAAGGTATGCATATATCTCTTACTAGTGATTATGTAATCTATAACTATTAACATTTTACAAAAACATATTTCAATCAATTTCTTTGTTCATGCTCTATGTTTTGTACTATTATATTTACTACGATTATTTACTATGTTATGATTGTAATGTGTAGCTGCTTCATTCTGTTATATCTTGCCTTATTTTTTGAAGTGCTATTTCTTACAATTTTTTATTGATTTTTCAAATTTGCAAATTCTATAATTAGTCAAACAATATTACAAATCATGTTTCCTTCACACAGTTTATGGTAGTAAAAATTTGTGTGAGGAGTATATATATTTCAATATTTAAAGATTATATGTATCCTTAACACTTGTTTAATGTCTCTAGATTATTAGGGTCTATACTAATGGTTTACTTTGAAAATTTATGAAATTTTTCATTACAGAAATTCTCCTAAGCGAAAATGGATAATTAATTGATTAATATATAGTGTTATGTGGGGCGGTCGTGCATGCTCAAAATGTGCGGGCAAGTTTATGTAGACGTATAAAATATTCTGAAAGATATTTTTTTTTCCTTGCTCCATGTAGTTGTTTCTTGAAATCCAAGTGTTGTGTAATTCATAAATAAATTTTGTTCCAATAAACTGTTTTGTTTTCTAAATTCGATATCAAATAAAATGGATGGACATTGACCTAGAGGTGGGCAGAAAATTAAACATCATGTCAACTCATGGTATAGGTATTTGAGTATGCACCATACTTTTTGACAAGAGAGACTAATTTTATACTCCACATACATGAATTTTGCTATGATTCCCACACAACTTTTCTTCGTATACTGAAACAAAGCTTATTGTCCTCATATCTTATATTGGTTATCTACTTTTCTAGAAGCTCATATTCCAAAGAATATATCTCAAGAAAAAGACAAACAATTCGATTTTCCTAATGGAAAGGTCAAATCATTGTGTAGGAAAATAGATTACATCCAGATATTGGAATGATTAATAAGAGGTGAATTGCATAATCAATATACATTGTTATGGGAAAACAATATCATGTTTTGGGAATTCTTATAGAATCCATTTTATCAATTAAATTATATCTTTTACCTTTTGAACGTATGATAATTCTAGGAAAGGAGTGATGTTGTATTAGTGTGCACATAGGGATAATTAAAGTATAAATCAATCAACATAATTCTTTTGTACGTAGAAATACATTGAATGTACCTTGAACAAAATGCCTTCAACATTAAAATAGAGTACTTGACTTCAATTCTTTTGGGAAATTAATTAACCAAATAATTGGAATTTTTGGCATATTAATATGTGTGAGGAAGAAGCGTTGTGCAGAAAACTGGCTATGTGGAGCAAGGAACAAAAAAAAAAAAATGTCTTGTATCATTGTATACCGTTCTTAATGTTACATATTAATCAATTAATTAAATGTTTTGGATTATTAAATATTGGGGAATACAAAGCTTTAGTTAATTAAATAATGAGGTAATTTGTGCCAATAATAAGGTTCATTAAACAAGGTATAATTATATAATTCTTGGTGCCAATATTCAAACTTGAGATTTGATAGAAAATTGTGGAGGTGTGGACCTTCGCACAACCAGAAAAGCTCTGTGTAAAACATATTACACCACTCGGTAGAAGAAAATTGATAAAACATCGTAAAATAAGGAATAAAAATATTTAAAATCAAATTTATCCTCCATATATTTCTTTCTGCAAAATGAAAGTCGTCAATTTTTATGTTATTTGATATACATATTTTCTTATTCAACAACAATGATTTTATTGGTAAAAAAATCTATAAATTATTTTATCTCCATAGATTATTTTCGTAAATGTGTTTACATTATTTTAATAATGAAATGGTTATGCTTCAAATTTCGATTTTCACAATGCGGGTGTACGAGAATGCGAACAAAGTAGGATAAAGGCTTCATCTACAGTGTGCATATATCGTTTAGATATTTTGAGTTTTTTCCAAAACTTAATAATAAAATTTATGAGACAATGTATTTCCTTAATCAAATAATTGAGTTAAGATATCCAAATAAGAAAATTTGTAAAACTATTTATCCATTTTTTAGCGCATTTTAGCACCACTTTCATTTCTCCAAAAGACGAATATTTTTCACTAATCTCGAAGAAAACACTTTATATTTGGTCACATTGTTGTTTTTTATTCAAAATAATTTTTTTTAATGCATTGTAGTCATTTTTAACAGTAAATAAAGTGTAAAGCATAAGATATTAAATGCTAAAAATGAATTGTGGGAGATGGGGATTAGACATCACATCCCAAAGAATCAAAATGATCATCTCATAAAATTTGAAATAAAAAGAAAAGTGAATAAGGAAAAAACAATATATGGATGCCATAGTACGAAACAAGAAATATTTGGCTATCAATATTTTCGAAAGTACTTTTTAAAGAAACTAAGTATTATATTATGCAAAAATAAAGTATTAAAGTGTCAATAATAGCTCGTCAAAATTTTTACATTACTACAAAAAAATGGAAAATAAACATAGATCTAGAAGACTTTTAGGATTAATAGATATCTAAAAACTATTAACTATGAGAGGTAATTATGGAAGATGATTCTTTTTTGAAATATAAATCTTCAGGGAAATCACATTGGCTAATCTGACATAGACATTTATACCATGAAGAGAGAAGCAACGATCACATCCCAAGAAAAGTTAAAAAGCTTAAAAAAGGTCAAAAATGAGATTAAAAAATAAAAATATAAAACAAACCAAAAATCCTTGAAAATACAAACATTAGTCAACAATAAAAATATAAATAAAAATTATAGAGAAAGAATTTAATCACAAAACATTACAACATTAATAAATAAATAAAACAAGAAGTAAAATACAATTAAAAATAAAAATAAAAACAAAAATAAAATTACAACTGTCAAAAAATAAGATTAAAATAAAAATAAAAATTATTCCAACCTTAAATTATAAAAGTTAAAAACTATCAACAATGAAAATATAAATAAAAAAAATCTATAAAGAACCAGAAACATAACAAATATAAAATAATATAAAATAGAAACTAAAACAACACCCCATGAAACAAGTTGAAAAAATCAAAGTCAAAGTCAAAAAAAATAAATAAAAAATAAAAATGAAAAAATAAAAATAAAAATAAAAATAAAAAAATATAAAAAATAAAAAATAAATATAAATATAAAAAATAAAAATAAAAAATTAATATATATAAATAAATTCTATAACTAAAAATATAAATAAATAAAATAAAAATAAAGGATTCGAAAAAATAAATGAATATATTAATAGATTAATAAATACAATTAAAAAATAAAATAAAATAAAAATAAAATATAACTAAATTATTTTAATAAATAGATAAATAAATTAATCTAAATAAATCATTAATTAAAATAAAATTAAGAATTAAATTACAATAAAAAAATAAAACAAAAAATTATATATATATATAAAAGTATTTAAATTATTTACTAAATAAATAAATAAATTAATATAAATAAAACTATAAATAAAATAATAGAATAATAATAATAAGACTAAATCAAAAATAAATCAAACCAAAAACTAAAGGAAGACCTTTACAGGGAGTGAAGAGATGGAATCCAATAACTACTAACTTTCCATCCGTCATCTCTGTTCAATGTACGGGGCCTCTTCTCAATCTCAATCGCCTCCCTAAATTTCCTGTGGTGGATATGGTCAACCTTAGCAAGGACTCTAGCGTCTTCAATACAGATATGATGCTTCGTCTTCTCCACATGTTCAGCTAGTGCTGAGGACTTGGTTCTACCAAGCCTAATATCCGCAGAATGTTCCTGGATCCTTTTATTAATTGATCGACCAGTTTCACCAATGTAGGGAGTCCCACAAGAGCACGGGATTAAATAAACAGCTTTCACGCTTTTTGGGTCTAACTGGTCCTTAAGCGACTTAAGGGAGCCCCGAATTGTGTTTAAAGTTTTAAAAGAAGACGAGATCTTATGCTTCCTTGAAATCCGAGCTATCTTGTCAATAGTACCTTGAATAAAAGGTAAATGAACTCTCCCAGCCACATCATCCATTATCTTTTTCTGTCTAGGACTTTTGCTTGCGTTCATAAAATCCTTCAAACCTTGTCTTCTGCTATATCCATTCTCTTCAAAGACCTTGAGTAGATGGGCTTTCTCTTCATCTAAATGTTCATCATCAGAAATTCTAAGAGCTCTCGTAGCTAAAGTATTCAGCACTCCAAGCTTCTGAGTAGGAAAATGATGAGAACCTGAATGTAGGTACTGTTCAGTGTGCGTCTTTTTCCGAAAAACACGGTGAGAGAAAGAGCCATTATTATTCCTAGAGATGAGAACATCAAGGAAAGGAAGGCTCCCATCAGTCTCTGTTTCCATTGTGAATTTGATGGAGTCAGATTGATTATTTAGATGGTGATGAAAAGCCTCCAATTCTTGACGTCCATGAGACCAATTGATGAAAGTGTCATCAACAAATCGCTTCCATACCTTGGGTTTTAAGGGAGCAGACGCCAAAGCTCTAGATTAAAAATATTCCATAAATAAGTTGGCCACCACAGGCAACAGCGGGGAACACATGGCGACACCACAGGTTTGCTCATAAAATTCTCCTTCAAAACTAAAAAAGGTAGAAGTGAGGCAAATTTCCACCAACTTAGCAGTATCAGGATCAGTGATACGCTTGATAACTTCTACTGCATCCATGATTGGAATGTTAGTATAGAGAGAAACGACATCAAAACTAACCATAGAGTCATCAGGTTCACAAACCCATCTTTTTAACTCTTGAACAAAAGAAGCAGAATCTTTCACGAAAGAATCTGTCTGACCAACAAGAGGTTTTAGCTTGCGGGCCAAATACTTAGCAAGGAGATAAGTGGGCCCACAAATAGTATTAACAATGGGTCTAAGAGGAACACTCTCTTTATGAATCTTCGGGAGCCCATAAATCCTAGGGGTGACAGGATTGCTTTCAATGAGTTTCGAGCTCATAGAACCCACAGTGCAGCTCGATTTTATAGCATTGGCCACTAACTTCGAGACTTTATTAATAGGGTTCTTAGAGAGATTCTTATAACTCCCACTATTGCAAAGATGGTCAAGCATCTTTGCTTTATAATCATCCTTATTTAAGATTACAATAGCGCCACCCTTATCAACCTTGAGGACAAAAATATCAGGGTTTTGATTAAGGGTCTTAAGAGCCAAAAATTCAGACTTTCTAACATTGCTCCTCGGAGGTTTAGCTTTCCTAAGAGCAAAGGCGCAATCCTGTCTAATGAAATCTTGCAAGCTTTCGGATAAATCTTTAATACCATATTCAATATTACAAATAATATCATCACGAGGAATCCTCTTAGGAGCAAGAGCGAAATTAAGACCCTTACCTAATAAAGAAAAAACAGATCAATCAAAAGAGAACGTGGAGAGATTAATAACTCTTTTATTATTACCTTTATAATTATTATTATTAATGGTAATACTACTAATGATATTACTATTATTATTATTAATGTCATTAATGTTAATGTCCAAATTATTGTTATAACCATAATTATTACTATTAATGTTATTATTATTATTACTATAATCACTAATGTTCATATTATCATTACAACTACAGCTAATATTATTATTGATGAAGTCATTATCCTGGTTAATATTCTTGTTAGTATTAATAATATTTTTATTAATGTTAATATCATTATTATAATTAAAATTAGTATTATTTATACAACTATCAATAGTATTATTAATATCATTAATATTAATTTTATTATTAACATTGTAATTATTAAAGTTGTTTAGACTATTTTTATGGTTAAAATCAGAAATAAAATTATTAGTTTCATAAACCTTACCACTGCTATTTACGTTCAAACCCACGTTCATGTGAGAATACAAATGATTCATTGGATTAGAGAACGCGCTCACCCAACATGCACCAACCCACTCGGCCATGGAGGAAACCCAGGTAGAGTGGTTCGAAGATGACAGATTACAGTCACCAACCGAACATGCTGAGGTTTCTAACTGCACCAGTTCAATAGCAACATTATCATCTGAAATGTTATCATCCAGGGAGGGGAACGTCAATCCATCTGACAGGTTCAATTCACTGGTAGAGGCCGAGTTATTACAACTTTCCACACAGATTGAAGTTTCAAACAACGTCGTACCATTACCAACGATTGAAGAGCTATCCATACATTCCAGAGGTGAGGGGTTTGAACGATCAACGGCATCACAGCTTGATAACCTAAGTCCTGTAACACACCTTCCATATATTGAACCATTAAGAGAGGCAATCCCTCTATTCTCCAACTTATCTTTCGACATACAATGTGAACCAACTAAATCATTAAGATCAGAGACTTGCTCATTGTAACCGACGCGCTTCAGAGGGGTAGTTGAACGGTTCACAGCATCACTCTTTGATAACCGGGGCCCTGCATCACACCTGCCAGACATTGAACAAGAAAGAGAGGCAACGCTTTTATTCTCCAGCTTATCATTCAACCTGCAATGTGACCCAATCGAATCATTTAGCACAGAGACTTGCTCTCTTTTTACCCTACTCCGAGAACTGAAAGCGGGATAGGCTTCCAAATTCGTAAGTACCACGCTCTGATGGGACTGTTCAAACTTTTTTATATGCCTCTTTTTAGTAGCTTCCTCCAAACGCTCAGCTTTCAAGGCAGAAACAACATCAATCACCAACCAAAGTGAATTTGCAACAACAAAAGAAAATTCCAGGTGGAGAGAAAGAAGTCTTCTCGAAAGAAGATCGAGATCTTTTCTCAACCAACAGATTTCAGAACGAAGAAGAGCCATGCTGGCTCTTTCAAAAATAAGAATATTATTATAGGAATTAAGATGATGCTTAATCCTAGCAAAAGAGGGAATGACACAAGCATCTATGTAGTGCTTTAAGAATGAAAGATCAACCAATTTCTTAGAAACATTGAGTCGCGTACATTCAAATAATCGAACTTTATCATCAATAACCCTTCCGTGTAGGGATAAAAGTTGAGGGTGAAAAATTCTGTGATCCATAACAAATTAAAATATAAATCTTCTGAGAAATCACATAATAATTTTTCAGAACCAACGTGTTTCGAACTACCAACTGTAGTTCATCATCAGGATAATGAAAATTGGCTGATCTGACATATACATTTATACCATGAAGAGAGAAGCAACGGTCACATCCCAAGAAAAGTTAAAAAGCTTAAAAACGGTTAAAAAATGAGATTAAAAAATAATAATATAAAACAAACCAAAAATCCTTGAAAATACAAACATTAGTCAACAATAAAAATATAAATAAAAATTACAGGAAAGGATTTAATCACAAAACATTAAAAATTTAATAAATAAATAAAACAAGATTTAAAATACAATTAAAAATAAAAATAAAAACAAAAATAAAATTACAACGGTCAAAAAATAAGATTAAAATAAAAATAAAAATTATTCCAACCTTAAATTATAAAAGTTAAAAACTATCAACAATGAAAATATAAATAACAAAAATCTATAAAGAACCAGAAACACAACAAATATAAAATAAAAACTAAAATAACACCCCATGAAACAAGTTGAAAAAATCAAAGTCAAAATAATAATAATAATAATAAAAATAAATAAAAAATAAATAAAATAAAAATAAAAACAAAAACAAAATTAAAAATTAAAAATTAAAAATATATAAATAAAAATATAAATAAAAATAAAAAGAAAAATATAAAAATTAAAAATAAAAATAAATAAATAAATAAAAATAAAAATAAAAATAAAAAATAATATATATATAAATAAATATATATAAAGAAATTATATAACTAAAAATATAAATAAATAAAATAAAAATAAAGGATTCGAAAAAATAAATGAATATATTAATAAATTAATAAATACAATTAAAAAATAAAATAAAATTAAAATAAAATATAACTAAATTATTTTAATAAATAGATAAATTTAATAAATAAATTAATCTCAATAAATCATTAATTAAAATAAAATTAAGAATTAAATTACAATAAAAAATAAAACAAAATAAAATTAAAAATAAAAATATAAAAGTATTTGAATTATTTACTAAATAAATAAATTAATTAATATAAATAAAACTATGAATAAAATAATAGAATAATAATAATAAGACTAAATTAAAAATAAATCAAAGAAAAAACTAAAGGAAGGACCTTTACAAGGAGGGAAGAGATGGAATCCAACAACTGCTAACTTTCCATCTGTCATCCCTGTTCAATGTACAGGGCCTCTTCTCAATCTCAATCGTCTCCCTAAATTTCCTGTGGTGGAAATGGTCAACCTTAGCAAGGACTCTAGCATCTTCAATACAGATATGATGCTTCGTCTTCTCCACATGTTTAGCTAGCACTGAGGACTTGGTTCTACCAAGCCTAGTATCCGGAGAATGTTCCTGGATCCTTTTATTAATTGATCGACCAGTTTCACCAATGTAGGGAGTCCCACAAGAGCACGGGATTAAATAAACACCTTTCACACTTTTTGGGTCTAACTGGTCCTTAACCAACTTAAGGGAGCCCCGAATGGTGTTTAAAGGTTTAAAGGTTTTCTTGAACCCAATGATAACGGAAGTTAAAGCTCAGAGTGTACATGTTTCTCCATGTGAGACAATCTTCCTTCAAATGGATTTAGTTTTCCATGTAAACGCTCCTATTTATATACTTTCTACTATATCCTACATCTTCCATTGATTGCATCAATGATCATTCATGAATGGGATGATAGTATTTTTCATCATGTATGTTTCTTACGATCTATTTTAGAAACATTTTGAGATATCCATTGTCATTACAAATGTTACAATGATCAAATGTGAAGTCATTAAAATATGAATTATTGAAAAGCTTAGGTTATGTAGCCCCTCTCCTCACCCCCCAAACCAATTCTCTTTAGGTGACAATTACTTTCCCTTGATAGTTCACAAATGCGACACCTCACTCTTCCTTGTTGACGTGGCATCTTGTATTTAACCAAAAAAAAGACTCAAAGAAAATAATGCCATGGATGAGCTAAACTAACCTAAGATTTTACATTAAACATAATAGAAACTCAACTAATAACAACAAAAACCCACTTAAACTTACACTACAATGAACTGGGACCTAGTCTCATAAGAAATTGTCTAGATGAGTAGTCACAAACTGCAAACTAAAAGTTACAAAATAGTAGGTAATCATATTTTTTGAATAAGTAAACATTGAATTCGGATGGCTAAAATGTATCTATATGCTTCTCTTTAATTCGTCACTATGCAGCTTCAATGAGTCACGCTACCTATTGTTTGTATTTTATCTACCTCATGAGTGTTTCTCTACATTCTTTACTGCAATGTATGAATTATAAAAATGACCATTTGTAAATCAAAGATGGGGTACACCATGCTCAACATACCTTTCTCCCTAGTAAAAGTTTTCAATCTGTTATGTTTTCCGCTCGAACCTCAGAATATATGCCTTCGCCCACAATAAGACACAAACAAAATTTTGCATGAAAATTTCTTCATGAGGGTTCAGAAGCATGGTATTGCCCATGTTAGAAGGTAATGGAGAAGAAATTTAGAACGTAGCATAATATTGTGATGGGATTCAGGAATTTATTGAATTATTTTATTTCTCTTCTTCGTAGAATTGGGATTTTGGAGGAATCGCGTCAAGACCCTTACAACAAACCTCTCACCCTTTGAAGCAATACAAAGTCCCCAACTACAACCACTATGTGAATTGAGAATTGGGATCAAACTGAATTTTATTATTTCCAAATTGACTCCAAGTGTCAGAAATGGTGAGGCACTGAGCATTACCGACTATTGGCCATTGAGCGAAGAAGTGAATTTAAGAATCCAAGTTGTGAGCTTTAGATTTGGCGGTGTGGAGCATTTGACTGTTATAACGTCATAAACATATTGATTTTAAAAGGGATAACACTTAGATTCAAAACTCTTTGCAGTGTGTTGGTTAGTGCTCTTTGCTACATGGCCTGATACGTCAACATCAGGATAAGGAAGTAGAATTACGACTGGTGTGTAGATATTTTCTCCTCTAATTGATTTTTATTTCTCTCATGTGTTTGAAGAATCCAACAATATATACAAGAGATTGTTGATTTCAGAATTTGTAGAGAGGGGTATGTCATATGCATTAATTAAAACCTGGTATATGAGTGGGAATGGTGTGTGCTTCAGTCAAGCACCCACTCGATATGAAAGTTGAACATCGAACATTATCCTTTCACTTCAAAAAGAGACTCTTTGTCAAGGAATTAAGCATTAATTTTATACAACGTATTCAATTTTTGCATATTGCAATCTACAATGCATATTTGGAGGGTCGTGTATATTCTTAACAAAATCTCTGTGCACCCTCTCGACTCTAAAATCTTCGGTCAAGCTTCAGGCACCCTTGCCCTCATATCCATTCTAGAAGGGACTTTTGTTAAAAGGAGGGTTATGATATTACAATGCTCTAAGAATGGTGGTCATTCCAATTATATATGTGAGTTGAATTCATGTGTATGTGAGTTGTATATATTGAGAGCCAATTTCTGTTGAGGGTTGTTCTTTTGGTCATTACATATTACTTTTGGGTATTCAAAGTTATACTAAAGCTTCTGTATAGGCCTAGTAGTGTGGATTATAACATTATCTTCTAAATTTTAAGAAGTCTCCTCAAAGAAGTCTCCTCAAACAAGCTTATCAAAAGGAGAGATTCTTCAATAATATTTTGTTGTAAGCGAATCATCAATTGTTTAAAAAATAGTTAATGGAATATTAAAATTACTAAATAATATGATATTTTCTACTATTGAGGACATAATAAAAATAAAAAAAACCACTCTTACTCATATTAAATTATGTCTAGAAAATTCACAAGAGAATAAGAGTTGTTGCATCTTGAGTCCCAACTACAACAAGAGGAGTTACAAAAGAAGAGTCATCATTTTGAACTATTTTTTGTTAATATTCATGTTGAAGTTGAATGCCATGAACAATTAGATTTTTTTTTAAGTCAATATCATTGATATTGAGTCTCATCATGTGTCCAACGCAAGACAAGGTTTGCATGTAGAAGAAAAAATTCAGCTTACACATCCCAAGTCCATCATCAGAGCTTGGGAAGAGTGTGTCCATAAAAAGCACAAAATCGTTCTTCGATATGAAAAATATTTTTCCTTGCATATTCCAGATTACTCAAAGCCCATCAAATTTCAAAGTGTTGGATTCCTTCACGATTTTTCACCTTAACCTGTTCTATATTCTACTCCTCTTCCATAACAGCCACAACAAAATGTTGAATTCCAACATTGTGATAGAGTTAGCCATATAAAAAGTCATTTTTTTTAATTTTAATCCATGTAAGTAATGTCATAAAACCACTCATTCTTAAATAAGATGCTTCAAAAAAAATCCTCTTGCAAGAAGAAAAAATCATCTTTGATGGATTTCTTCCTAGAAATGGACTTCAAAAACCAAGAAGATATTTCATTCATATGTCAAAACATGTTCTAGTGTATTGAACAACCTTGCAGCTGACTTTCTCCATCATGTCACCTTGTATCTGACATGGGGGGAAGTGATGGTCATATACAAGCTTCAAATCCACATCAAGAAAGCCTCAATCATAACCTACCATACTAGATTCAGAGTTGTAGCGTGAGCATGACTTTGGTTGGTGGTCAGCCTTAAAAAATCTATGTGGGGTTCAGACCTCCCTTTTCAGGTTGAGTTTCTCCCTCTTTAAATAATTTCGGACACTTTCTCTAGCAGAAGACTTCAGCTTATTTCTATTTGTGGAAGACTTCCATGTATTGAATTAAGCATTCAAAATTTGGTCATCATCCTTAAACCACTGCAAGTTGAGACCTCCCTTTTTAGGTTGAGGTTCTCCCTTTTTATGTAGGTTTCAAACCTCCCTTTTCCAAGTTGAAGGTCTCCCTCTTCAAAGCATTAGGAGCACTTCCTCTAGTAGAGGACCTCGGCTTCTTGCCAGATTTGGAAGAGTTTTGAGAAATTCACTAAGTGTTCCAGTGTTGGTGGCCATCCTTAAACCACATCCTTATTCCAACACTACAGATAGCACATTCAACCTAGTGCTTACATGCATATTTTTCACGTATTATATTAAAAATATATTCTCGGACTCATACATACCCCTTTGGATTAAGGGCAAAATGTTTCTTATGAAACCAGCTCCAAAACTAGAAGACAACACCTTAGAAATAAGACACTTCAAGGGGGAAACCTCCAATACATTACAAAAATAAACAATTCTTGGATGATACAAATGACCAACACCTCCTATATATAGGAGTCCATGGGATCACAATATAGTCCTAGCCGACCTAACAATAATAATGTAAGGGTATAATAAAAGAATATTTTGGTTACAGGGGTACAACAATAACAATAAGGGAGCTACACTAATAACAATAATGGACTAAACTAGTAAATATAGGGACCTAACATTCCCCTCTCCTTAAAAAAAGTGTTGTAATTAATGCTTGAGTAGCTTTGGGTGATTTTGTATAAAATTCTCATCTTCCCATGTGGAATATTCAACGGGTAAGTTTTTCCAATTGCTAAGATAATCTGAAATTGATCGATTTCGTAGTTGTCGATTTCTTGTTTCTATGACTGCTTCAGAATGTCTTCCGCTACGATGTTGATCTTCCTGTTGTTTCATTCGATTCTTCACCAAAGTTACGTTATCCTTTGAGAGTGGGAGAACTTATTTTTGATGCTCGATTTGATATTCCACAATTCTATCATCTGGATATTATCTTTCATTTGATCCTTAAAACCATCAAAATTAGCCTCCATTTTTTATTTTAAACCATCTATGTCATCTTTTATTTCTTTCTGTAACATCGAAATTTGTTGCACTTGGTACCGTAACTTTGATTTATCATATTGCAATTATTCTTCTTCATGCTTCATAGTATAGATTTATGAGGGCTTAATGGGTGTAGAATTATTTTTGGGGAGGCATTATATAACTTAATACTGATATCTATGCTTCAATATTCCCTTGTAATCACTTCAAACTGATTTTGCAAACATATGTTCTATAAACTTGTTTAAAAAAAACACACATTTTTCTAGGTTTTGAGGAGCTCGATATTGAAACTTAATTATCTCTGTGATTTTGAATCCTAAATATCTAAAACTCAGACTTGTATTATCCCTCTAAATCTTCTTTCGAATGCCATAGGTTTGACCTGATTTGGGTTCTTCAAGTCAAAGTTATGCTCGATCTCCCGCGATGACCTAATTATGGATTGCTTCAGTAGAGTGAACTTGTCCGTCTTTCCACATGTTTCCTCCGAATCTAGATTTGATACAGGGGAAGCTACAGTCTGTGTAGTTGTGGAACTTTTTTACAGAATTCCAATCCGATGCTCATAGAGAAAGTTATGATGATTTTCCCACGGTCACCTCTTTGAGATGAAATTCAGGAGCCTGAAAAATCCCTAATTTCCATAGACACTGTCTCTGAAAATATTGTGAATCAAGCTCTGAAATGTCTCCACAACATTCTTCAGGACTGTGGCTTCGCTCTGCGAAAATTTCAGCTTCTCAACCCTCGTAGAAAATACTTTATAGAAAAAATTCCATGAGGACCTATGTAGGTTAAATTTAGGAGCCTGCAAAAATCTTGAAATTGTGCAGATCATATCTCTGAAAATATTATGTACCAAGATCTGAAATTTTTCCACGCAATTCCTTAGGATTTAGGCTTTGCTTTGTAAAACTTTTAGCTTTTGAACCTTTGTAGAAAAAAAATTATAGCGAAAATTCCACGATGACCTGTTTAGAGCAACGAAACCCTAAAATCAAAAGCTCTGATACCAAATGTTATGAAACCGGCTCCAAAAATAGAAGAAAAGATAGATCAATGCCTTAGAAATAAGAAAATTCGAGGTGGAAACCTATAGTACATTACATAAATGAACATATCTTGGATGATACAAATGACCAAAACCTCCTTCTATATATAGGAGTCCATGGGGACACAATATAATCCTAACCGACCTAACAATAATAATGTAAGGGCACAATAAAACAATATTAGGGTTACAGGGGTACAATAATAACATTAAGGGGGCTACACTAATAACAATAAGGGACTAAACTAGTAATATAAGGACCTAACAATGTTAACACCTAATCCTCTTAGAGTTGGTGTGGAAGTTGAATGGTCAACGAGAGTCCAAGAGACAACTTGGAATATGAAACCAAGGGTCACGAGACTTGTATAAATATGTATATCACATGATTAGTAAATGTATCTAATTGTTATCTTTCATATTGTGTTCACATCCATGTGTGTGCTAACATAACCTACGCCAATGTATATCACTACTAATTTAGCCATGGCTCTACTCTGGGTGTAAAATCTTATTTTACCCATTTTTCCAAAAGCCAAAATATAATTATGTAATTTTAAAATATTTCCCCAAAATTAATTTTTGTATTTTTGTATTTATCTTTTCAGTTTATGTAAGGATTTATTCGGTGAATGGACATGTAATCAATAAAGAATTTAAATTTTTAATAGAACTTGCTCTAACATATTTTATAATGATTATCAATTTTAACAAATTGATCGATATTACTAAGTAGCATTTTCACATTTATTCAGAAAATCCATACATAAACATGGCTCTCCAACTAGTATCTATTTTAGAAAATTAGAAGGATGTGAAGAAAAATATATGTGTCACAATACCTTCATTCCACCTTTTTTACATTTTTGTATACATTACCCATCCCACATATAAACGTTCTAGAGTGAAAATTAAGAAATATTAAAAACTTAACTAAGGCCAACAATGAAATGGTTATTTCTCACATTCAAATTTGCAGAGGGCATCAATGCAGGATAAATTAAAGAAATGTGGTGTTCATGTTTTGTCGCTAATTTAAAAATTAGTAAGTA
This sequence comes from Pinus albicaulis, assembly GCA_034641835.2. NCBI lineage: Eukaryota > Viridiplantae > Streptophyta > Pinopsida > Pinales > Pinaceae > Pinus > Pinus albicaulis. Next base: position 636,617,907 of record CM076574.1, on the reverse strand, counting down.
GTATCTAGATTTCATGCAATCAAAGAAAAATCCATAATTAATCAAATTTGGAAAAATAACAGTTGATTGTTTATTATATTCAATGTTATTTTTTTTAAATAACAAATGCAACAAATAGAGATATATCCATCGTTACATTATTTTACAAAGCTTGTTTCATATACAATTAAACTAACTAAATACTAGTCTCATATTGATTCCTTTACACATATACATTTTTCATAACAAATCATGGAGGTGTTGTCACCCCATTCTCTGATTTATTATATTTAATGGCTATTATTTTTTAGAATTTAAAATTAAAATTAGCAACAATTGGCTATTTTTGTATTGCATTACAGAGGTCTTTTTTTTTTATTCATTGTCTTCATTCACCACAATGATAATTTAGTAGAGAAGGAAAAAAATACTAAATTTTGTACGAAAGAGTGCATATATAAGCTGTGAGCTTCTCATAGACGTCAATTAGAATTTTTGCTTCATTCCTTTCAGTATACTAAAATTTTCTCCTTAATATTGTAAATATTATGGGCTTACTGAGTGATTTATACTATGCCATGTTGCTTTCTACAATGATGAAACAAGAATACTTAAACTTCATCCTCTATTTCATTTCTAGATTCTCAACAAATGGTAATACTTCATTCATCTGTATTTCCCTATTAACTCTAACCTCAACAACCTTTAGATGAGAGGAACATGTGACAATTTATTCATTCTCTACGCAACATAAAAGAGTTACAATTTTGTGGCACGAATAAATAACAATCAAGAAACAAGAACCATTAGAAAAATTCAATAGGGTTGAATTTGCATAAGCTCTAAATATATAATGATTTTACCATTACTCTGATAGAAATTCTTATGATATCAATAGTACTTGTCATTAATATCTAGAAAAATATTTTTTAATCATATAATCAAGCCCTAATTGTGTTTTTATGATGTCCTAATTACATATCGAATACTATTTCATATCCAGTAATCAACAAACCGTTGTCGGAAAACATTGAAATGTGTGCAAGAAGTGTGAGAAGAATATTATTTCAATCTTCTATAATTGATATTTTCTTTACATGTCGATTCATTGAATAAATAGTGAAAATACCATTTAATCAAAACAATAAATAAAATTTTATTTTTATGAAAAATAATCATTACACATGTAAATAGTGCGAAGATGAAGAGAAAAATTCCATTGTGTGGAATAAATATGCAAATATAACTGTGTGAAGGATATCTTCACAATATTTCCATTTTCTATGATGGATATTTCCTGTGGAGGCCTATGCATACTCTTGATTTTTTTTTAAATAGTAAACATTATTAAGCACTAGAACATTTTTCTCATTACACATCCATTCACTATTTAAATGCAAAAAAGAGTATTTTATAATATAGATAGATACGATCTTATTGATATGTTTCTAGCCAATAATCATTACAAAATGGATGAGAGTAAATTCTATTAAGCACCTGAGTGATGATGTCATTGTACATCGATTTCATGAGTAGATATTAATTGTATTCCTAAGACTTAATTAATTCTTCAATGCTAAGTGTGAAGTAGTATGCACCATAGTCAGTATTTGTCATTGTATGTTCCCACATCTTTGTAAACTTTTCTATCTCGATGAAACTTTTCCATATATCACTAACCTGAACACTTGTCCTTTCCCATGTGGTCTGGTACTAAGTGCTTTCAAAAATTTGCATGTTACCTATTATCGTTACAAATATTATGCAACATAACAATTTGTAAATAGTATTGTTTACCCGTAATCCGTGGTTCTATCGATATATAATTTGATGTGTGAAAATTATATCAACAACATGCTTCCATTTGGCTGCAATAATAATGACGTGTGTTAACTGGATAAATATCCATGCTAATTCTTCAATAAATAAATTCATAACCTTAATAACACATTGTGGTGAAGTGTGGTATTTAGAATTTATTACATTTGATAATGTCAAGAGCCTCATACTAAATGGAGAGTGCAAAGGAATCTTCCTTCGCATAATGAAAGAATGCATTGTAAGATTTGTACAAAAAAATCTTAGCACAATGTTAAGGTTATTTGTCTCAACAATCTTCACCTTCAGAGATGTGCTAATGTGTTTTTACCTAACATGTGGTTTTGATGTCTTAGATTGTTAAAAACTAGTATTGTATGGAATGAAGGTGTGCGGGACTAACTTGGAGAGGGAAAATGTAGGAAAATGTGTGGAACCACATAAATAACAAATTTAAAGCCATTTCGTTTAATGTTGAACAAGAAATTTTCAATTCACATGGAGATTAAGATTTCACTGTGGAGAGTGGAGGTCCATATTAATATATGTGAATATGCCTTTGATTATGAAATTTAAAGAGATTTGAAGGAAATATATGCAAAAGTGGATATGTAATAGTTATAGTATCAGGTCTTTAAGTAAATCTACATACTCCGCACAATGAAAAATTCTTCCATTATCATTTTTCCTGCCACTTTTTGAAGGATCCCTACAAATCAAGAACTTGAATTTGAGATTTGAGTATTCAAAGGATTCAACAATATATAAATTCACATATGAAATAAAAAAATTGAGGAAAAAGCATAAGTAAATAACCTACAAGGAAAAATGAATTATGCTAATTCTAATTGTTTTGTAGGAAATAGAATCCAAATCCATCAAATCTTCTGCTAATTTATTTATTTATTTTTATACCTCATGGTTGAATCCAATCATTTAGAAACTAGAAATTTGTTGAAGGAAGATGTGTCGTAGAGATGTACAGAGGGGGAATGCATGCAGAAATGAGGAACATTGGAGCAGAAAGATTGTGTTTGATAATGTCCATAACTGTTCTCCAATACAAATCACAAATTCAAAACACATTACATTTAATGATGGACAATAAATTTTTAATCCACAAATGTTAAAAGAAATATAAGTGATATGAATATTTCGTGAACATAAATAGAAATTATCATAAATAACCTAATGAACTTTCAAAATTTAACATGCTAGTAATTGCATGGGCTAGATGTTCATCATGCAAATTTTGACATGCAAGTTGCGAATGAATACTCAATTATTTTTTGAGGGGGATTTTTATGAATGATTTTCTCAAAAGTGATTTTCTACATGATCTACTAAGTTTTTATTTTCTAGTTGTTGGAAATGCATACATTAAAAATGTCAACCACACTACCATTGTAGAGTGTAGCAGTGTTAATCTCTCTTAGGGCTATATTGTTCATTGCTTTGATAATTACATTACATCATTTACATTGATTTCACCCCACAACATTATAACATTGTTACATCATATGTAATTATGTAGAAAGAAAAATATCATCAACAACACAAGGAAACATAAATAAATAATAGAAGAAAATCAATCTATCAGACGAATAGGTAACTCCACCAATTGAACAATAAATTTGATAAAGGGTTCCCTTGAATATATACATGGAGCTGAAACAATTGGGATTCATTTCCCAATGTCTCTTAGACTTTATTATTTCATAATTTACACTAATATATAATTTCACCCAATATTTTAGGATTAGGTGTCAACGGTCACCCCCTTAATCTGCAGGGATGTTAGTGAGTCAAAGCATCATTCTGAATTTTTCAACTTTTATCTTCCAAGAACTTTGGTGAAGATGTATGCAATTTTCTCATTTGTTGAACAATGATGTAGATGGATAATTTTTGCCGCAACATGATGTCGAATCAGATGGTATTTTTTATTGATGTGCTTTTTTCAATCATGGAACTTTGGGTTCTTGGCAGACTTTATTGCAAAAGTGTTGTTGATAATGAGTGGAGTTGAAGGAATTTATTATATCTGCGAATCTTCTAGGATTTTCCTCAGCCACACTATTTCCTTTCCCACTTCAGCTGCTGCCACATATTCTGCCTTAGTTATGGAATCAGCTAGAACTGATTCTTTGTGTGATCTCCAGGAGACATCTCTTGTTCCAAGACTCACAATATAACCTGAAGTAGATACCCTAGTTTCTTTGTCTCCGTCAAATTCCAAATCAGAGTATCTGATCAAGCTGAAGTTTCCCACCAGTGTATATTTTATTTCAATGTATTGAGTCCCTTTCAAGTACTTTAGAACTCTTTTTGCAATAGACCAATTTCCTTCACAAATTTTCCTCATAAACCTACAGAAGATTCCAATATTGAATGCGATTTCTGGTCTGGTAGTAGTGATGTAGATGAGACTTCCTACAAGTTGTTTATACTTCATTTCATCCTCAAACTCCTTCCCTCCAATGGATGTGAGCGTCAAGTTTTGTTCCATTGGAGTGGTCAAAGTATTGCATTCATCCATGCCAAAAAAATTCAAAACATCTTCAATGTAATTCTTTTTAGAAAGGAATATAAATTTAGGACGTTGAGTTACTTCAATACCAAGGTAGTAGTGAACATATCCCAAAGCAGTCATTTCAAAACCTTTCTTGAATTCATTATTTATGGATGCTATCTAACTCTCATTCTTCCCTATCATAAAAAATCATCTACATACAACACAAGATATACAATTTCTTTCCGAAGTTTCTTAAAAAAGAAAGTTGCATGATCAAGATCAAAATGTTTGAAGTTAAATTTCAAAAGATGCTCAGTTAATTTCTCATACCAAGCTCGCGGTGCTTGCTTGATCCCATACAGGGATTTTATAAGCTTTCATACTTTGTGTTCTTGGCCCTTCATAACAAATCCTTCTTGCTGGGACATAAAAACCTTTTACTTTATATCTCCATTCAAATAGGTGGTTTTTACATCCATCTGATGGACTTTCCAACCCTTATGATATGGTAAGGAAAAGAGTGTCTGAATGGTGGCCCATTTTTTTGTGGGTGAAAATTTTTCCTCATAATCGACCCCTTCTTTCTATGCAAAACATTTTCCCAAAAGCCTAACTTTGTGCTTCTCAAGTGAGCTATCTTCTTTGTACTTGTTCTTATAGACCCACTTGCAGCCAATTGGTTTGGTTCCCAATGGAGGATCAACCAGCTTCCAAGAGCCATTATTTATCTAGGCATCATACTCCTTTTGCATCTCTTCATTCCATTCATCATGAGAAGTGGCTTCTTTTAAGGAAGTTGGTTCAAGATCTGTAGGAAAATTTAATTCACAATTATAAGTAATATCCATATCAATAGGTGAGTCAAAATGATCTATGTCACCTCCATTTTTCCTGGTGGAACTTATTGTTCCTATCTTTCGAACCTCACTGAGACGAACATTTCCAGTGTCTTTTTTAGCCATTTTGGGGGACTTTTTTGAGATGGCCTAGGCTTCTCATTTGATTGAGTTGATATTTAATCAATATTCAGTCTCCTAATTCTATCAATCACATCATTCAAGGTTTCATCCGTGGTTGGTTCTTCATGTGCAGGAGAGAGTGATTCGAAAGATGATTCCATGAATTGATTCATTATAGGAATCCCCCCTTCACGATGTGGAATCTGATTATCAGATTCTTGAAATGAATTTTCATGTGTGAATATATCCAAGCGATAAATTTGCTACTCAACAACATCGCCAATATTGGAAGATTGAAAAGATGACATCTCTAGATACTACAAACTTCTTATTGACTTCATCATAGAGACAATATCCTTTGGAGGTGTTAGAACACCCCAAGAAGATACATTTTCGACTTCTTCAAACAAGTTTATTTCTTTGTACCTTAGGTATAAAATCATAACAAGAGGAACCAAAGAACCTGAAATTATTTACTTAAGGAATGTGGCCATGCCATATATCATTAGGAGATTTTTTCATGATTATATTAGAAGGACACCTATTCTTTATGTACACATCACATAGAACTAGATCAACCCGAAAAATTAATTTTACATTTTTAAAAAACATCATGAAGATAGCCATATTTAAAATAGTCATGTTCATTCTTTCAGCTACACCATTCTGTCGGGGATTATAGGGCACAGTTGTTTGATGCTTGATCCCATGTTGGCGAATATATTTTTCAAATTAATTTGAAGTGAATTCTTTTCCATTATCAGTGCACAAAGATCCATTGTGAGTTTGTAAATCATTTTCAATCCATGCATGAAAATTCTTGAATTTTTGAAAAGCATCAGATCTGTTCTTCAATAATTAAACCCAACACATTCTGGTGTAATCATCAATAAATGTCATCATATATTTATTTCCATTTGCAAAAGAAACAGGCATGGTGCTAGATAAATATGAATAAATAGGCACAAGTTTTCTATGTGCTGTGGAATGTGAATTATGAAAGGATCATTTTATATGATTTTCTTGAATACAAACATCACATTGATTAAGTTTCCTAGGAATTTTAGGCAATACACTGACACCATTTTTCTTTAAAAATCGAAGGTTGTCATAGTTCAAGTGTCAAAAGCTAGCATGAAATAAAATAATTGATGGGAATGTACCTTCATTGCGATGAGAACTGAATGCAAAGTTTTGTGCATGACCAGAGGTACGTTACAACTTTAGGAGTCTTCCTTCTTCTATTAACCTCATGACAAGTGAGCGATCTGATGCTTTTCTAACCTCAAACTTGCAATGAAACATGTGAATAGAGTGTCCTTACTTTCAAATGTCGAACAAGGACAACAAGTTTCTCCTTAAATCATGGAGGCATATAACCTCATGTAGAATATGGTCTGGAAGACCAGGAAACTTAACCCTGATTGTACCAAGCCCTGCTAGATTGAGTTTAGATTTGTCTGCAAAGTACACTATTCCATCAACATTGTCAATACATTCTTCAAAAAAAAAAATTACAAAATCCATCTGACATGTTTCTCCTAAATCTAGTAACCAATCATTTCTCCAAGAAGTATGTGAAGCATCAAATAAGTCTTCAATTACTCCAATGTTATAGTGTGCTACAACATAATGAGTGGATTTTGGTGCTTTAACTTTGTCTCTTTCATTATTTTTACCTTTCTCTTGATTTATTTGCTGCTCAATTTTGTCCCAAGGAAGCTTACATGTAGATGCTTCATGCCAATATTTATTGCAGCGTATGCGATAAAGATTAGATTTTTCACTTTGAGCTTGTCTAACCCCACTTCCTCTAAAATTTATTCTTCCTCTTCATCTTTATCCACCTCTTCCTCTAGAATAATATTGAGCATGGCTCTTCTCTCTATGTGAGAAACATACTGATTCTTCAGAAGATAGAGGGGTTGTCTTCTTTCCAAAATTCTTATCTCTTTCAGAAAACCTTTTCTCAAGGAAATCAAAATTGATCTTCATGAGGTTTCAAATTTCTTGCAATTACTCAAGGTAATGTGAGTCAAGAGTGAGAATGAGAGGAGGAGAAGAGAGGTGAGTCAGGAGGGACAACATTAGGGGGAGAGGAGAGGGGATTCGGGAGGGGGAGAAGAGAGGGGATTTAGGAGGGACAACAGGAGGGGGAGAGGAGAGGGGAGTGGGAGGGAGAGTCTGGAGTGAGGATATGAGTCTGTTGGGGGGATCGAGGAGGGAAGATCGCAGTAGGAGGATGAGGTAGAAATGAAAGGCTATGGGAGGAGCAACGATGGGATGGTGGGGAGCAAGAGCGGGGAAGGATGTAGCAGCGGGAGGTGCATCTATGGGCTTCTGTTGTGTGAGGAGTAGGAGGCATAGACTATAGCTATAGTGTGAGTATAAATCGGCAGTGGAAGGCTACGGTGTGATAGTTTCAGGGAGAGGTGAGCCCTGAAAAAATAATATAATGCAGAGTAGCATTATTGGAATGCAGGACAGGAGGGCTGAAAAAAATATTTTTAATGCAACAAGATTTCAAAGAATATTTACAGGAATCTGACAAATTTGGCAGTCTATAAAAATGCATAACAAAGATAGGAGGGAGTTACACTAGGGGCAGGAATGCCAAAAAAATGGTTGTCTCTGATACCATATTAGACCAAGAGGTAACTCCACAAATTAAACTATAAATTTTATAGAGGGTGATCATGAAAATGTACGTGGAGGTGAGACGGTTGGGATTCATTTCCCAAAGTCTTTTAGACTTCCTTATTTCCTAATTTACCCTAATATATAGTTTCCGCCAATCCCTTAGGATTAGGTGTCAACATATTCACACATAGAGACACCAAGATTGTTTTGAGACCAAGGAAAAACCCCATAGGGGGGAAAACCCTTTCAAATTATTCTTCTTTTTAGATTGTCATAAAATGTTCAAAAAAGAGAGAATACAATGATTACATTGTTCATTCATAATATTATTGAGGAAATTTTTAAGAAAACCCTTAAATTCATATGTATAATAAATGGGTGAATATCCATGATAAATAGGAGAAAAGGAAGGTGATTTTATCAATAATATAATATGTATATATAATTTTTTGGTGAGTATCTCATCATATTATATTACCTTATAAAATCAAAATTGGGAATAAAATTCCTAAATGCGGGTGCCTTGTAGAGACAAGGTGACATGCAACACACCCCCCCCCCCCCGGCGCCAAGTAGTTTTCCTCGTGATGAGGCAGCACATGGCTTTGGCGTGGTTGCCATTAAATTCTCGTTGTTGGCTTCAAAGCAAGGTGCCATAACTGACACTCAATTCCACATTCATTTCCTTTGTCGTGAACTCTCTCTGGTATGTCCTGGTTGCAGAGCACCCTGGCCATTTATGGTAAATGGTGATGATGCTCCTCTGCATTTCTCCCTTCACTTCTCTGTAAGGTTGCCTCTTACCTCTATCTCTTATGACTATGCCTACACCACTCTTTCATCCCTTTATAATCCCTCTTCCCACTCATCCCACGCTGCCTTCAGTCTCTTTGCTCACCCTTCTCTCTCTTTTCATCCTACTCAGTTGCATTCTTAAAATTATGCTGCTTCCATGCCTCGCCACCATTGTATGTGTTGTCACAGAGGTGGCGAAATAGGTTGGCCCATCCACCCTCCCATCCCTGCAATTGCAGGGCACATAGTGGATTTTTCCTTTGCCATGGATGTGCTAGAGGTTCTTCACCCTCAGCACCTCTCTGCCCATATTTCTCTCTGAATTCCTGAAACCAAAACTCGAACTTTTAGCTCAGGGTCTAGGAAAAGGGTGGGGAAATAAAATCTCTCTCCCTCTTCCCCTCATCAACCTAGGAATATGGTGGCTCTTCCCATCAAAACTATGGAGGATTCTTCGAACAGCTGTGGTAGCAGCAGTTCAGTAGTTGGGGGAAATGTAAAAGCAATGCATGCTCGATCCACCTCCACACCTGAGCAGGATTTTTTTCTTTCCAAGAGAGAGGATGAGCCCTTCTATTATGGTTGCTACATAGAGGAAGAGTAGCCTCGTCAGCAAATTGAAGATGTAAATGAACAGAATGCTTAGCGCCATGGTTCCTCCTTTTCTTGCTTTTTCCATCTCAATTCTAGTTTCTATGACTATTTACTTTCTACACAGCAAACTTGACTACTGGGTTATAATGTTTAACGTCAGTTTCCCCTTAAGGGGTGGCTCCTATTATGCTCTGTGGACTGATTTATGGGCTGGTTTATCCCCTAGGAGCAGCCCCATTTTTGTATTTTTGAAGTTTTCTCTTACCCACAGGAATTGGCTAACTCAGGAATTCCAGTCTAGAAGTTGCGATGTCCTTTGTATTTTTTGTATCATATAGTAGAATTTAGAATTATTTACAAGAAGAAAAAAAGGAACAAAACAAAGTGAACTCAAATTTTGGCAAGACCAAACATTATAAGAAATTTCCAAGTATATTTTACTTCCCTAAGCCAAGAACGAAACTATCAAACAATGTTGTTGCTACACCAAATATACTTGCATCATAGTTGTTGCTACAATCTAGTGATGCTGGCAAAAACTCCTCTATGGATTATTCTAGGAACTTATGTAGTTATGGATGAAGCTCGAGATTGGACTTGGGGAGTCAAGATTGTCTATTTTTATTTTCCAATTATGTTATTAGACTAAAATCTATATAGTTGAATTGAGTAATATTTGTAAATTTGATCATGGAATCATCTTTCAGTTCATTATTTTGCATAAATAAATCAAGTGTCAAATGTTTTGTTCTTATATTGTATGACCTCATCTTATGAATTTCTGCATAGATTGTGGTTTTATAACCTATATGGATTGGAAATTTCATGAGTATATTTTGTGTTCACAAAAATTTTCCCCTTTGCCGAGTCTGAAAATAGTCTTTGGAAAGTAACCAGCCAGCCGAGTATGAGTCTAAAAACATGAATTAAAATTCCCCATTGGCATTCCTCCCCCTTTCCAGGCATAGCCGAGAAAATGAAAAATATAGAAAATTCAAGATGAAATTTAGGTATACAGGAAGAGAAGAATTGAAATAAGGATGAAGAATGTTTGAATGGACATTAATTTATTGGAATAAAAATATAAGCAATGTCCTACTTCCTCTCTTTTTTAGTGGTACCTTCCCGGCTCACATAGCCAAATCAAAATATCGAAGTGAGCATAAAATTAGAGTTTTAAACACTTTATTGTTTGGGGCATCTTGTTGGGCCCACCATAAATGAAAAATTTACAAAGCTTGTTAGTTATTAAAATATATTTTTTTCATGATAAAATCATTGTTTCCATACTCAAAATTGGGGTATGCCTCCAATTTCTACATGGGTATGAAAACGTATGCAAAAGTGTTGCAACGAACAATAGGGTACGATGTGGTACGGTCACGTTTCCAATAAAATTTACCAATACCTTTACATTGCAATTCTAACAGTTTATCTTGATCAGATATGGCGATATAAAAATAGAGAACTACATTAAATGTGATATACAACAAGACAATACCTAATTATTAGTCATCTCAAAAATGCCAAGCACAAAAATTTTGTATTATGTTTCATCTTTTTATATCACCAGTTTTGGTTCTAAGATCATTCTCAAGAACTTCATTGGATAGATGCATCATCAACAATATGAACAGTTGGTCAAAATTTATGCCATTCCATATGCACTCTTAAAAATCAACCGTGCAGTAATATATTCTCTATACAATATCTATTGTGGGGGTGGATCATCAACAAATAAATGGGCTGCAAATTTATAGAAAAAAAAGTTGTAATTATGGCTATTCATCATATTTATCATCTCTCAAATAGCTCGACAATTACTCAATATAAAAACTCATTGACAACCATACAAGGGTCATTAATAATAATTTAAAAACTTCAAAAGGCAAGGGAATTTTGTAGGAATGACATGTTCAACAATAAACGATGATATAAATATGGCTATTCATCATATTTATCATCCCTCGAATTGCTCAGCATGAAATATCAAAACTCATTGACAACACGGCAAGGGTCGTTAATAACAAGTTAACAACTTCAAAAGGCTTGCTATGTAAGGATTTTTGTGGGAATGACTAATTCAAAAATAAATAAAAAATAACTAATATTCTGAACTTATTCACAGAAAGATACTACTAATTGCATTAACGTATCTTGTTAGGTGGGTTTTTGGGGTGCAATGTTGGCAATCTCAAGTTCCCAATGTGACCGAAACAAGAATTATTTCATTGCATCCTTGTTAATATTGTTCTTCTTGGAGAACATATTGGAACAATAATTTGAGAATGAAATGGATTATGTTATCTACCATTTGGATAACTATGATCTTTCTCAAATAAAATTCTCAAGAGATGTCTGTCATAAAGCATCAAATAATTGACCATAAATGGGACTGTCCTTACACAATTTTGTCTCAGAAATTCCTAGGACGCTAGACCACTAACCTTCCCACCAACATTAAAAACCCACTTGTAAAATTTTCTTTCATGGGCTTATTGGGGCTGGCAGGGTATGAGCAATCCCACTTCGTTTAAGTGCTTAAGGGTGCTCAACGAGTTAGAATTTAGGCTATTTCAGTTACAAAAATCAGATTGATTGATGACATTCATTATTCTTGACACTAGAAAATTGTTTCTGGAGTTTTTGTTGCAAAGTTAAAATTTAGTAAAATTTTCCAAAAAAATACAGGCTTTCCTGAACGTTCTTCACTTTATAATGATAGGTATATCAGATCCCGATAGACAGGAAGAAGTTATAAATGCACTAGTAGTGTCAAATAATAAATAATTTCAACAAAAGGGTCTTATAAACATGATGTTGATTCCCTTGACTCATAACAATAAATCCTAAGACCTAACGAGCCCTAGAAGCATGAAGAACATGCTTTTACATAGAAGACCATCATTAAAGAACATGAAACCTGCGCTTTAATTAAATAACTTTTTCTTGTTTGTTACATAGGATACATACTCAAATAAGTACAAAAAAAATGATGAAGAATGAAACTACTTACATTTTCAACAAATAATTACTCACTCAACCAAAGGTTTAAGACTTAAATTCCTTAAACTACTTAGGTGTGTTGACAGTGGAAATTTCAGATATATAAGAATTGAAGTGTTAATAAGAAATAAAACTTAGGGAATTATAGCTAAAAGCCTAAAACATGCCATGCACCTTCCAAGAGATGGAATGAAATTGTATGTAAATATAAAATTGAATTTCTCTTTGGTTAAATGGTTAATATGTGATGAGGTAAGAAAATCATGTAGGAAAAATTACGAGGTGCCATCAAAATGTATGTGTGAAGTGATCTCACCTACGCAAAATTTATAATATGCTTGCAATAAATAGATTACCTACGTAAAACTATGGAAAAATGGCATGAACATGAATGAAACGAGGTAATTCTATTACCACATCAGAGGATAATAATGATCTAACCATGTAGCACAAGGTGAAAGTGACTAGGATGTGATTATTTGACCACCTTGATGTTGGTTCATGAAGAACATTATGCACCACTGAGGCAAGATCCATTACTAATCTAACATTTTTAAGGCTAGAGTCATCATTCCAACCAAGGAAACCACATTATTATCAAGGAGAATCACTATGATGATCATTCAAGAATATCATCGCATGAAGGACTACTCTCAACCAAAAATAAGTGTGTTTTTGGTCCTTGAGCATCCCGCAAGCTATGCCTGAAATATGCATTTACAAATTATGTAAACATGAATGGGTAACAACAACAACCAACGTGATCAAGTGGAAAATGACAAGAACATGGTTGTTGGGGTTCTCGACCTGCAAAGAAAAAACCCAGTTCCAACCTTGACAAATTGATCATATTTTTCTTCATATAGGATAAATCATAGTCGATGTTGAAATATCTATTGATTGGTAGATCATATGTACTAGTTATATCCAAGGAGAAAAACCCAATTCAAATGATCGCATGACTAGTATACCTCCATGTCAAGCAGGAAATCACCACTGCATAAGGAATCCCAACAGCAAGAAAATCTAAAATTGAAGGGAGGAGACTTGGAATTTGAGTTACACACACCAATAAAAAAAAAATTCAAGAAAGAATCTTGGATATTTAATCTAGGCTGCATAGGTATCCAAATCAACGAGTCCCATGCAAGAAACATTCGTCAGCATACCCTTGTATCACAAGGTGAAAGTGACCAGGATGTGATTATTTCAACACCTTGATATTGGTTCATGAAGAACAATATGCACCACTGAAGCAACCTCCACTGATAATATAACCTTGTGAAGGCTAGAATCATCATTCCAACCAAGGAAACCACATTATTATCAAGGAGAATCACTATGCTGATCATCGAGGAAGATCATCACATAAAGGAATACACTCAACAAAAAATAAGTGTGCTTGTGGTCATTGAGCATCCTACAAGTTAGCTGTGAAATATGAATTTACCAATCATGTCAACATGAGGGGTAGCAACAACCACCAAAGTGATCAAGTGCACAATGACAAGAACATTTTTTTAGGGGTTCTCAACCTGCAAAGACAAAATCCAGTTCCAACCTTGAAAAATTGATGGTATTTTTCTTCAAATAGGATAAATTATATAGTGTCCGTAGAAATATTTATTCACTGGTAGATCATATGTACCAGTTAGAGCTAATGCAAAAAACCCAATTCAAATGATCGCATGACCAATATACCTCCATGTCAAGTAGTAAATCACCACTGTATAAGGAATCCCAACAGTAAGAAACTGTAAAGATGAAGGGAGGAGACTTGTAATTTGAGTTACACACACCAATACCAAACAATTTCAAGAAACAAGCTTCGATATTTAATATGGGCTCCATAGGTATCCCAAAGAACCAATCCCATGAAAGGAACAATGGTCAGCATACCCTTGTGTTGCATGAAAGACACACCACAAAACTTTACCCTTGTCTTATCTCAATTAACTGTGCTACAACTAATGCACACAGACACCATTAGCACACCATTAAATTCTTAGAAAAAACAAGTTACTAATTCCAAAGGGTCAAAGATTATGAAAATGCAATGCATCTCTTTGAATGTAGAAATTAAGTGAACCCAATTTTAAGCTACTAAGTGTATATTTACAAGGGTCAAATAACGAATTATACAACATAATAAAGGTATGAAAAAATGGCAATATTTGAATCACCTATAATAATTATCCTTAAGAAGCCCTTAGTAGAAGGAATAGCTCCATTCAAAGAGAGGGTATCCTTGGCCATATTAATAAGATAGAAAATAATTGTTAATGTCCAACAAATTACCAAAAAATTAGGTGAATAGGACAGTGTTAGGTATCAAAGGAAAATGAAACATCTCTAACTGCATCATAATAGAGTGTGGAAATATTGAGGTGATACAGAGGAATAAGGAGAGACAACAAACCGGTCTTCTCTATAGCTTTAGTTACTACCCAAAAAGTCACACTCCTGAAATAATTAACATATAGGCTTAAGAATCTGATCAAGTTTACGTAATATTCTTTCCTCCCAACCTGTACAGTAACCATGTCAAAACCTGTGCTCAATTTCAATGGGGACTCTCGGGGTTTCATTCTTCCTGTAACATAAAAGTGCTTTGCCCTATGATTTATGAAATATGGAATGAAGAAAGAAGAAATACTAGTACCTTTTCTTGAGTCATCAATATTTTGGAGGTTTAGTAAGTTTCCGAAGGAATCTGAGAACGACATCATGCATGCTTGGAGTCTACTTCTTCAGGTAGATACAAAAAAATTCTTCTTGCATTGTTAGGATGTAAGCTTTCCCCATATGTTCCTTCAATCTAACTATGCATCCTTTCAAAGAAATTGTTTCTAAATTTCTAGATGCTTCAACTACCCTATCTTTGGTAACCATAAGGAGGCGAAATAGATCAAATCCGTTAACTGTGGAGGCTCCTACGATGCACTCTTAAATATTAAATATGGTTATTTCAAGACCCCTGCCTTCTAGCAAGGTCAAAATATGAGCACAAGATTTCTTCAGAACTAGAAAAATTCACTTCACTTTCATTCTCAATGTTCCTAGTGGCTTCTCCAGCCTCTACCACTTCCAAAATAGTTCTTTATAGGAATCTGAGAACACAGGGAGGATTATGGACAACTATCCCAGTAAAGGCATTAAAGATCTGACCATCTCATCAACATATAATATATATACACTTCCCAAATAATCACCTTCAATCCTTAGCAGTTGAAACTCACTCATATCAACAGAAAAGTTACTGAACTCCTGAGGTTGTCAGAGATGGGCCACATAGGCTGCCAAGGCTCCTCCTCCTCCGAAGGCTATGCCCATTTCACAGAAGTGACCGTGAAACATACAGATTTTACTGTTGAACTCTACAACACACTTGGTTTCCAAGTTATCGAGACCGAACAATCCTCCCCAACTAGATCCTTCCTTTATTCTTATGCCCTATAATCTTCTTCCTTGAAGAAAAAGTGACTTCCAATATTGAATTCTCTTCTTTCTTTTGGTGATCATTTTTTTTTAAATAAAAATTTAATTAAGATATATTATATATACTCGTAAAAAGTACTATAACTGAGAATCTAAGATACAAATTTCGAGGTTTCAACAGTGGGCAAGGATCCAAAATTTCTATGAAGTGCCCCCTATCTATCATATTCACCCCATGAGACGGATATTTAAAGAGACTTTATCATATCCCTGACTACAATGACTCCCTAACACAAAGGGGTATATCCTTTGTTATATGTATCTACATTTTTAACATAGAATGTCTTCATAGTGAATTTTATCAGCTACATTCCAGGTGCCTTATTGTATTGTACAATCTATCCAAAATATGAAAAAAAATGAACTCATGAGCAAGGGATATCTATCCAATGCCAAAGTTGAAGCATACTAACAAAATGACAAAGAAAATATACTATCACATGACCCATACTAAAATGTTGATCACAGGGATTGGGATGTAAGAGACTTCTCCATAGTGGGTTGTTACACCCCATCTCATGGCTAGACAGAAAGATAGTTATTGGTAAATTTCTATAGCAGCAAGGGATAGAGGAAATCCACAGAGAGAAAACTATATCTTTCTCCTCTTCTTCAAGTGTGTCATACCTAATTTTAAGCCTTCTTTGTATGTCTAAAGGAAGTGATTTAGATATTTTTCAGAATTGGGCTTTCAAATAATCGAAAACATTTTTTTTCATGAAATGTTGCACCAATAGCTATCATAGATAATGAAAACCCATCACTAACATCCAAAAATTGTCTAAATACTTCAAATCCCACTGCAGGATGTGACTTGTGTAAGTCATGCAGGCCAATAACATTTTGATAATGTTCTCTATTAAGGCTTGTCAACTTTTAAATGGCCTACCTTCTGATTGTTGAGATTGTAAAATCATTCTTAATGTGGATTAACAAATTTTAAGTGAAGAAACCTTTTGATTCCTTATATGGTAAAATTTTTAAATCACCATTGAGGCTTTTCAACTAAAATTAGGTTACTAGAATGAGGGGCATTGAAGGAAACATGTCCTTTACCGGTGAAAATAATGCATGTAGCTGCTCACTTGATCCATGCCATATAAAAACTATGAGGTTGAAAACATGAAAGATGGTGTCTGAACATCACCCTGCCTTCATTGATGCTATATATTGACTGACCCACTCAAGTCAAATCCTTATAGATTTTCCTTTGTAATGATGTTAAACAAATCTTAGCTGCAACTTCTCTTCAGTAAAAAAAGAAAGCAGAAGCGATTGTATCCTGCACTTCTCTTTAGTAAAACAAAAAATAGTAACAATTGTCTATTCAGTTTTATAGGTTTATGATTTTCCTAAATGGAAACTGGATCAACAAGATTAGCATGATTTTTCTTTTAATGGCATTCTAATTATAGTTCAACACTAAAATCAACTATTTTTTTCTGAATGTCAATTTATTCTCATTCACACCTTTCCCTTCATCACATCTTGATATATTTCCCTGAAACAAGTAGTATCTTTGTTAAAATCCACAAGTTCCACCTCCAAAAAATTCATGCCAGTCCAGAAATAATAACATCCTTATCCATATTACTTCAAAGAATAACAATCAGATGATATTGAGTAACAATATGATTATCACATCATATGATTATCAATTTTTATGTGTGAGCGTCTGACCTCAGATGATATTGAATAACAATCTAATTATCACATCTCATCTCAAGGTGAGAAGTCTTCATAAACTAAAATATTTATGCAATAAGGATAAGAAGTAATCAAAACAATAATTCAAAATAAGAATAGTGTCAAATAAATAAAATAGATATAAAATGCACTTATTTGTAATGAGAAGGTATCATCTTCCTCTTGATGGAGCCTTCAAGAGTTATTACTTTCCATTATCCATATATCAATGTTTCCTTCAATATTCCCAATCATATTCATTAGTAACTGCACATTATAGAGACTAGACTACCTCGGGTTACACTAAATTTATCATAAGTGTTAGAACAACTTCCAACTAATCATGTTAGGCTTTCAAGGATACATAACTAAAGACTTTATCATATTCCAGGGTTTATTTCCAACCCTATCTTCATGTTATCCATCAACCCATAATAACCAAATTTCTTAGGGTTTCCTTCAAATCATAGAACTATTTTAGGTCTCTCCATCTTCAATTTATTCCACTAATGTTGTCTTCACAAGGGTGATCTGAATGACTTATATTCAACCCAAATTTGATTCCATATTAATTTTTATTAGGGATTTATTGTTCTTTTATTTGATAATTGCATTACATCATTTATGTTGAATTCACCCTATAACATTATAACATTATTACATGATATGAAATTATGTAGAGAGAAAAATATTACGAAAAATACAATGGAACATAAAGGAACGATAGAAGAAAATAGATCACAAGTAGAGACACTAGGATTGGTCACAGAGCGAGGAAAAATCCCACAAGGGTGAAAACCCTTTCAAATTCTTCTTCTTATTATATTTTCATAAAATTTTCAACAACGAGCGAGTACAATTGTTATAGGTCAATTTGGGAATCATCCCCAATGACCTCGTCGAACTAGAAATCATCCCCAAGACCAGTTAAATAGGGTCTATCATTCTCTTATATTTTAGTTGCTATATGCCCTAAGAGAAGAACAATTCATTCATGACTTCTACTGTGAGATTTCCAAGGTTTGAAGTATACATTATATCATTTATTGACTCACCAATGTAGCCTCTAAAGGGAATAACCACGTTTCAATACAAAATTCTCCATTCAGGGGTGCACTGCAATGCACTTCGAGACATTCAAGAGTGCGTTGGACACCTCAGAGGTGAATTCTCATTTTTCCAGGAATATCCACATGGCTAGTGCCTTCTAGAAGAGTCAATATGTGTCAAAATTCAAATCTAAGAGTCCATCTAACACCTATGAACCTGGGAACATGTCTTGCCTATTATTAGAAAGTCATTCATTGAGAAAATACCATCAATTTCCCTATAAATTGAGCACTCATTCTAGTGCTAGGGAAGGAATAAATTTGGTAAAGTTATGTTGTCATATTCTCATTTGAGAGAGTGAAAGTATTGATATTCTACTAGTATGATGTTGGATGTGATGAGTCTGAAATGAAGTTGGATATGGTTGGAAATAGTGTCATTTTGTTAGCCTTCTCTTTAACTTCAACAGTATTTATCAAATTCAGATGTATGTCTCTAATTGTTGTGAAATGGATTCTTTAATGATATATTTATTTCATATCTAATCGATTTTATTGAGTAAGATAAGTAGATATCTGTATATTTCATGTTTTTTGTTGTTCTCTATTTTTGTTTGCAGGAATCGATCTGGCGATTTGAGTTATATTGAGAGTGACAGTAACATCAACAGAAGGAGAAGGAGAAGTGATTGAATCAAAATTAGGCTCTTTCACCATTCTTTATATATCTTCTTGTTTTAGATAAATTGATATTAATTCTTTCCTATGTTGTTCTAAGTGACTAGCACCACACTTAGGGAATTTTGTTTATTTGTAGATCACAATTCTGCATAACAAATTGGTGACTCCACTAGGGTGTATCCTATCATTCCATTTTTTTTCCTCTACCTATCCTCACTAGTAGAATCTACATTAAGTTATTATACATTTGAATGAAAGGATTGCAATAGAAGTGTGTTCTGCTGCTTGGTTTTCAATCCCTACTGTGCCCAACGCACTGTTGGTCAAGACACGGTGCACTTCAGTGCACTGTCTCCTGCTAAGGGTGCTCTGCAATGCACTGTCTCCTGTTAGAGACTGCGTTGGCCCCTCAACCAACCAAATTCGATCTAAATTTTTCATTGATAGAATTCTCTGTCATTTGTTTGTTGTATTCTCAGATGTTTAATACTTCTTACAGACCATAAAACTTTCCCGATTCTTCCTCCTTTGAAAATAAATTTGTTCAATATCTCTTTAGTGTTTTTATTTTCATTGGAAAATCGAATTCAAAGTTTTTATTTTTGTATTAAAATATTTTTTTTCGTAAAGGAAAATTTTGTTTCCTTCCTTGTTTCCTGTAGTAAAAATTGTTGTTCCATTCTTCATTTTTCCTAAAAGAGAAATTGTTGTTTTATTCCTCATTTCTCAAAGAAGAAAACACTTGTTTTATTTTATTTATGCATATAGTTTCCTTTCTTGCATTCACATTAAAGGAGCTGAAAATAAAAACATGCATGTGCATATAGTGAATTGTGTATGTTGCATAAGAACAAGTTAGGAAACGTATAATATTTTTTGTGTCTTGTTTGTCGGGTTCAAAACCAATTGGTATTTCTTTAGTAGTTAGGATTTTGATCCGAATGGAAAATGGCATCAACTCATGTTATTCATCTACCCATATTATCCATCTACCCATGGAATTTACCCATGGTATTGTAAATGGCATCGACCCATGGTATTCATCCACCCATGATATTTATTCACCCATGGTATTATAAGTGACCCATGGTATGTATCCACCCATGGTATTCATCCACGCATGGGATTTACCCATGGTATTGTAAGTGGTATCTACCCATGGTATTGGCCCATGGTATCCACCTATGGTATTGTATCTCAAAAAGGCTATAAATAACAAGCCTCACTTTGTAAAAGGACAGATTGTCTGCCACAATGTAGCTTCTACAGTTATTCTCTGTTTTAATAAAACAAGTTTCTTTGTGGTTTTATTGTCTTTGTGTTCTCTTTTTTTTTGTGGCATTATAATTTTGCAGATCTTGTCAGATCTATTTCAACTTTTTAGATCTTTGGGGGCCCCACCCAGATATTGACAGTGTGTGGCCTAGAAAATGGACTTCGATGAAGTGTGGGTTTGTGGATGAACCAAAATCATGACAAACGAAGATCCGAGGATAGAGATACCCTGTAATGCTTGTGACCAACTGTGTGACTAACAGTGTGCGGCCTAGCAAATGGACTTCGATGAAAATGATTTTGTGCGGTTGACCCATAACCGTGATGTTGATTGTTGATGAAGTAGCAGGTGCCTACATAGCTTGGGGTGGGAGGGCACGTCTCCAAATAACCCAAGCCAAACGCTGCTATGATCAAACTGATGAATGTGAAGCAGGTGCCTACTAAAGCGGGGTGGGAGGGCATGTCTCCAAAGGGAACCCGCTCCGAATGCTGCTCCAGATTTAAAATGAGCATAACTCAGTCAATATAACTCAGAATATTTATTATAACCTGTTTTTTGAAATGGAATGATCATTCTGCATCATTTCATGTGTTTGAAACCACTATCTGGAGACTCTAGACTCTCAGATTTGCGCTGGAACTGGCACGCCGTCACAAAATTTCTGAAAAAATAGTTGATTTTAAATCAACGATAACTCTCACATCCGGACTCCGATTCAACCGATTTTTTTTTTGAACTTGGGTGATTTTTCAAGAGAAGCTCAGATCTATCTCCATTTATTTGAAATTTTGTACTAAAAATGGCGAAAATGACAGGAGAGCCGCCGTCCATGAATTGTCGTCAGAAAAATTGCTTCAACATTGTTGATTTTGAATTAGCAATATCTCCCTCATCCGAACTCCAATTTGGCCGATTTTTTTTTTGAATTTGAGTATTTTTTCGCAATGAATCCAGATCTGGTCTTTGTTTTTGCAAATTTTTACCAAAAGTTTCAGATCTGATCTGAAAACTCGCCGCCCAAAAACATTCATGGATTTTGCTGAAGATTGCTGCAAAACATTGAAGCTGAAATATGTTTCAAACCCTCATTCCCATGGAGGCGTAACCTGAATCTGATACCACTGATCTGGATCTTGGGGGGTAGGCCCCCAAGATCTAAAAAGTTGAAATAGATCTGACAAGATCTGCAAAATTATAATGCCAGAAAAAAAAAGAGAGAACACAAAGAAAATAAAACCACAAAGAAACTTGTTTTATTAAAACAGAGAATAACTGTAGAAGCTACATTGTGGTGGACAATCTGTCATTTTACAAAGTGAGGCTTGTTATTTATAGCCTTTTTTGAGATACAATACCATAGGTGGATACCATGGGCCAATACCATGGGTAGATACCACTTACAATACCATGGGTAAATCCCATGTGTGGATGAATACCATGGGTGGACACATACCATGGGTCACTTACAATACCATGGGCGAATAAATATCATGGGTGGATGAATACCATGGGTCGATGCCATTTACAATACCATGGGTAAATTCCATGGGTGGATGGATAACATGGGTAGATGAATACCATGGGTTGATGCTATTTTCCATTCGGATCATCGAGGCCCCCAAGATCTAAAAAATTGAAATGGATCTGACAAGATCTATAAAACTAGAAAGCCAGAAAAAAAGAAAGAACACGAATAAAATAAAACCACAAAGAAACTTGTTTTATTAAAATAGACAATAACTGTAGAAGCTACATTGTGGCAGACAATCTGTCCTTTTACAAAGTGAGGCTTGTTATTTATAGCCTTTTTTTGAGATACAATACCATAGGTGGATACCATGGGCCAATACCATGGGTAGATACCACTTACAATACCATGGGTAAATCCCATGTGTGGATGAATACCATGGGTGGATACATACCATGGGTCACTTATAATACCATGGTGAATAAATATCATGGGTGGATGAATACCATGGGTTGATGCCATTTACAATACCATGGGTAAATTCCATGGGTGGATGGATAACATGGGTAGATGAATACCATGAGTTGATGCCATTTTCCATTTGGATCAGATTTTCATTGAAAAGGTGAAATTGAAAAGTTTTCTTATCATCTAGTTTTCACTTTTAGGAATTTCCATTACATCACACGGTGAACCTCAAAGACAAAATTTTAAACAAGATCAACATAAAATTTACATAAATATACCTAAGAAAGCATTGAACCATTAATGATAACAATTAGAAGGTCAAGGCTAGGGACGTGTTCCAGCGCCATTAAATTTTCTGCGATAGATTCTGAGTGTGATACCTCACTCCACGTACGTAAGTATATCAGATCTTGTCCACGTACCTTTGGGTATATAGAGCAGTGTTCTAGTATAAAAATTATAAGGGGGTGCTCTCACTATGTGGTTTCACATTAGACAATGCTAATACGGACTTGGGCCTCCACGTACCCTGGGTATATTTAGGATAATTAATTTAGGCTCCTATCCATCAATAGCTAACTAAGTCGTCCAACTTGTAACTTTTGACGCACCGAACAGAACATTCGGGGAGATTTCCTACACATACTTCTTCGTTCGCCGGGAGGTATTTTGTAGTTCACAATTACATGGTAAACCTTTTTTGTATAATTACCCTTTTATTTTTTTTATTTTTTTTCATAAAATAAATCATTCATTGTGGAAGAAGAACATCCCTTTCCCCGTCGTTTGCATAGAATAACACTTAAACTACCTTTACCACCAGAATCCACTTTTGGTCAACGAAGGCAACATCATTCTACCGAAATTAACACTATCAGTACCTCTGGTGCGACATCATCCTCACATATACTAGAGTAATCTCAAGTTGTTTCTATAAATCATGGTTCATATAATGTTGTTGAGATGAAGTCCTCACATCTACTTGTGGTCATGATCCATCCAATCAGTGAGACCATATGTCTCAAACCCGATGTTGTTCAACTGGAAGTTGATCTGGATTCTTTCTTTCCTTTTACCAGAACATATAAATTCCAAAGTCGAACAACTAAAATTTGTTCCTGTATTTGTCGCCCCACAATCTATTGTAGCCATTGAGGCTCCCATATCACGCAGTCAATCAACAGAAATATACTTCGAGCCTGATGGAGAAATCCTTCCACCTGGTTTGATTTCGATTGAAGAAATACCACAAGACAAACATCTTCAACACCAACCCATTTTGGATCAGAGCTTTATCATTACGAGACTTTTCCTCAATCACCTCACATTTATTTCTTTGATCCTATGTCTATTCGAGTGATCCAGGTGGATATCAGTGGCCCCCCACCTATTCCATTTGGACCCACAGCATCAATTCTTTCAGTTTTTCAGCTTCAGCACAACTTACTATTTATAGTAGGTTTTCGGGTCCTGCACACCCAGAGCCGTTTCGGGGCATTAATAATCCAGGTGGATATTGGTGGCCACCCATCAAGTCCATTTGAACCCCCACCATCAGTTATTTCAGTTTGTAAGTTTCGGCACAACTTACTATTTTTAGCAGTTTTTTGGGTCTTAAACTTTCGGAGGCGTTTTGAGGCCCTAAACGATGCTTTTTGGGAAAACGGAGAGCAACATGGGTCCATGGACCAATGTTTTTCGTTCAAAAGTTGTACTCCTCAGAAAGATCTTTCTAACAAGCTATTGAGCGCATCAAACGAAGATCAGATGCCAAAGTTACGTCCCCGGGAAGTTGAACCACCAGTTTTGGCGCTTCATCTCCTACAGTTAGGGTTTTCGACGTTTCGGATTCTACATTGTTTCTCAACAATAAATAGGCCCTCGAGCCTCATTGTAAGATAGTTCAGGGGGTTGGGAGCCGACACATCTCTTCTCAGAGATAAGCGCTACCAGTGCCCTAGCTCACCACATCTCCATCATGTCTGCATTGTAACACAGTTCAAGGGCTGGTAGCTGCCACATCTCTTCTCAGGGATACGCTGCCAGTACCCTAGCTCATCTATTTCCATTATGTCTATAATAGGCCTGTGAGCCTCAATGTAACACAATTCAGAGGCCTGCTTACGCCACATCTCTTCTCAGAGATACGCTACCAGCGCCCTAGCTTGTTTCCATCATGTTTGTAAGCTTATTTCAATCATTCATTTATTAATAAATTGAAGCATTATTTCCACTGCATCTCTGTATCTATGGTTATATCTGTATTCTGTTGCGTTCTTGCATAAATCCGGATCAGTGTTATCAGAGCGGGTCTACTTTTTCTCTGTTTTTATTTTCATATCCCCAACGTGGCCAGGGTATAAGGAGTTCAACCTCGCAACCCTGACAACCCCCCATGGCGGAAGGAAAGAAAGACGAGGGAGCAGGAGATCCTATCAAAATCTTGCTTGAGGATGCCCTCGAGAAACAGAGGAATGCGATGATGGACAATTTTTTTCAGATCCTTCAATGGCTGCCCACCAGTGGCACATCTACATCCAGCACATCTGCCAACAGGTCTGCAACATCCTGGACAAATCCAACACCAAGTTCAGCAAAATTCCCCCCCCCATGGAGGAACTTAATGAAATGGAGACCATTGCTTCCTAAGGAGGGAGGAATGATCCAGTTGGATATCGGTGGCCTCCCACCTATTCCATTTGGACCCGCAGCATCAATTCTTTCAGTTTTTCAGCTTCAGCACAACTTACTATTTATAGTAGGTTTTTGGGTCCTGCACACTCGGAGCCGTTTTAGGGAATTAATAATCCAGGTGGATATTGGTGGCCACCCATCGAGTCCATTTGAACCCCCACCATCAGTTATTTCAGTTTGTAAGTTTCGGTACAACTTACTATTTTTAGTAGTTTTTTGGGTCTTAAACTTCCAGAGCCATTTTGAGGCCCTAAACGACGTTTTTTGTGAAAACGGAGAGCAAAATTGGTCCATGGAGCGATGTTTCTCATTCAAAAGTTGTAGTCACTTTGGCATCCGATCTAACGAGCTATTGAGCGCATCAAACGGAGATCGGATGCCAAAGTTACGTCCCCGGGAAGTTGAACCACCAATTTACCCAAACGGGTGCCCACAGTTTTGGCGCTTCATCTCCTACGGTTAGGGTTTTGGATGTTTCAGATTCTACATTGTTTCTCAACAATAAATAGGCCCTTGAGCCTCATTGTAAGACAGTTCAGGGGGCTGGGAGCCGATACATCTCTTCTCAGAGATAAGCGCTACCAGTGCCCTAGCTCGCCACATCTCCATCATGTCTGCATTGTAACACAGTTCAAGGGCTGGTAGCTGCCACATCTCTTCTCAGGGATACGATGCCAGTACCATAGCTCTTTTACTTCCATTATGTCTATAATAGTCCTGCGAGCCTCAATGTAACACAGTTCAGAGGCCTGCATACGCCACATCTCTTTTCAGAGATACGCTACCAACGCCCTAGCTTGTTTCCATTATGTTTGTAAGATTATTTCAGTCATTTGTTTATTAATAAATTGAAGCATTATTTCCGCTGCATCTATGTATCTATGTTTATATCTATATTCTATTGCATTCCTGCATAAATCTGGATCATCGAGTTCCCGTAGATCCTGTAGGGTATACATTTTGTCGTATAACCATGGTTGAGACAACATCTTCGGTTGTACCTCTATTCCAATTGTGACAACACCTGATCTTGCTACCTCGTCGATGTTCACAACTTTACCAGAGTAACATTTATATAGTGGCCCTTCCATCCCACCTAGTTACCAATATTTATATGGAGCCTTCTCTGGTGCATCCTCAAACCCATGGACCTCACCAAGGTCATTTGGTGTTCTATCTGATACATATCTAATGAGTATTGAATGGCTTTATTGTTTAAATACATCATTAGGGAAATATCAAGCTTGTCCATTTGGGTATATTCCATCCAGTACAATTTCAACTCGACTCCCAACATTTGGACAATAATATTTTCCATATTATTTAGTCATTTTGAAAGTACTCTATTGTTATTTAGTCATCGTAATGTTAGAATGACTGTTTTTCAGTGGCAGCCCACTCTACCCATCCAACCACAAACGGTTCTACATTCTTATCAACTGGTACAACCTGTTGCACCCACATCTACTTCACTTGTTAATACATCTTTACGCTCATTACGGGCTCAAAATGTTGTACCTAAACTATCTCAGGTGGGTCCTTATAACCAATGGCCTCAAGTATTGGGCCCTCAAACTCCAACTCCTTCGGCTGGTTTACAACAACTTCCTCTATTCGGAAATATTTATTGATAAGCTAAATTACCATATTATGGGATGTCGCAGCCACAACCAAGTTATAAATATTCATAAATGAATCCAAGATATTCTAGTTTGGGTTATAATCTTGGTGGAAAGACACCTTGGTAGCAACAAGTGCAAATGCAACAACCCTCATTTCAACAATTAGCGTACCCAGGTTTTCATCAACAAAATCATCAAATGTTTTCTTATCAAAACAACCCCTATTTGGGCTATCAGCAATAGATTCCTTATGATGGTGCTCAAAGGCCTATTTCCCAAGCAATTCCATCATACCCTAGCTATGCTAAATTTGACTTAAATCTACAGTTTCCTTTTGTTGCAACTTTAGAGATACCAAATTTAAACCGGCTTACTAATGATCCAATCAACTATGCTCCTTGGTGGTCAGTGATACCTCATAAATTACCCTATGATATTACTAAGTTCAATGGAAACCCTGGAGAATAACCTTCGATGCATGTTATGATTTATCATTTTTGGTGTTAATCTAAATCCTTAAATGATGACTCCATTCAACTACGTTTTTTCCAGCGTACCCTCATTGGTCCAACCGCGAAATGGTACATTGAGTTACCTAGAGCTTCATTTAATAATTTCACTACCCTAGCTACTGTCTTTTTTATCCACTTCTAGCTACCCACACGATATGAAATTGGAAAGGAACTCTTGAGTATTTTTAAACAGAATAATGATACTCACATTTCTGAACATATTCATCAGTGGCATCATCCTCGTAGAATGGTCAAGACATTTTTTCCTAAGCAGCTCCTTGCTTAGTGGTTCATTAATTCCTTATTACCATCTAATAGTGAGGATGTGGCTAAGGGTGGTTTTGTCACTGAAAAATAGGTCATTTCTCGTGCCTAGTATTTATATTTGATTTATACTCAGTCTGGCATGCTCTACGAGAAAATTCTCAACGCACCACAATCTGATTTTAGTGTTCCTCCTCCATCTAAGGACTCTCATGTCGGTGAAGATATGATCAGTACTACACGTACACATCACTCTAATGCATCTTATCCTATGCCTTCTTCTGAAATCCATTATGTATCATATAACAAGGGAAAAAGTGATAAGGAACCTGAAAGTAAGAAAAGGGGGAAATCCAAGAAAAAGAAAACTTCTACCCCAAAAGATCGATAATGTGATCAATCATCTGGAAATAGGAAGCCTCGTTACCCTTTCATAATCTATAATGAGGAGAATTTTGTTCGAGATAGTCCTCACCATGCTAAAGTCTCAAAATTGATTAATAATTCGCCTGCATCTATTGTGTTGACATATCCATTTCTGAATCCAGACAAAAAAATTTCTACTACAGAGCCAGGTTCTAGTTTCCAAGTGCTTATGCTTTCTATCACAAAGCCACCAACTGATTTTTTGGTGTCAACGCTTAATAAAGATTACGGTATTCAGTTTACTGATCAACTTACTACCTCGACCATGAATCCATCTATATAATCTATTCCACCAACTGTTATTCCTGAATTAGCAATAAATCCACCAAAGGGAGTCGTCCATAAATTGAAATTAAATCCTTGAGGCTCAGCTGCTCAAAATTATAATATAGTTGAATATTTGGCTCAGTCCACTACAACCATGTTTATGCTTGAGGTACATTAAAATTTTCCCTCCCAGAAACAAGCTTTGTTGTCGGGAATTGGTGCAATCGATCCGACAGATTCAAATCTTGTAGTCTTTAATCACACGAGCTATGTGCGGCAACTACCGGCATAATTGGCATTATCCATCCAAGTAAATGTTCTCAATCACCTCATTCATCGTACTATTATTAACGAGGGATAATCTAGATGCAACATGTCTCTAAACTGCTGGAAGTCACTCGACTCGCCGCGCCTATCTCAATCGCCTATGACGTTGAAATATTTCTACAGACATTCATATAAGCCTAGCGGTATCATCAATAACCTGCATGTTAAACTAGGGGGGAAAATAGTAAATGTTTCAGTTCAGGTCATTTACGTTTCCCTTGATTAAAACATTTTACTCGAAAGGCCATGGGTATACGCTATGACTATGATTGTCTCTACATATTTTAGAATGATCACCTTTCCACATAAAGGTGTTATCACAGTCACCAATCAACTATCCTTCTTTGCCTCCATTTCCGAGGTAACTAGAAGCATTCTATTAGTTCACGCACCCCAACTACAACTTCAGAACATTGGTGTAGGACTCTGAAAGGATTCTTCCCTCAGGGGAAACTTTGCATTACTGCTGCCTATGACATTGGTAGAAATATAAAACATAGAGACCTGCTACATGATACCTTCCACTCAATTTGGCTTATGGAATATTATGGGTGATTCTGAATTTGTTACGTTGGATGAATTTCTGCCACCTAGCCCAATTGAGTTGGCATACCAATCAATATACATGACCTAGGCAGCGAATTTGAAATCATCGTCGCCGATCGTTTCGGTTGATCGTTCATTAGATTTTGGTACTCCATCAGATCCCTTTTTGTTCATTTTCTTGACAGATGAGAATATTTTGGAATCCATGATGACTGAAGGATAACTATGGGAATATCATCATCAATGTTCCCATCTTTAGGATTACGAACAAGATAATATTATTTAACAATATCACCTATCGATCAAAACTTTATTTTTGAATTATTTTCCCATTAATGTGATAAAATCCGAGTGAAAATTATCAAATATTTAAGAAACCATTTGTATTTATATTTAGACCAAACCCAGAATTGTAGAAAACATTCATGTCGGTGTGTCTTGTTCTCCATCAGAACTTGAAACATATCACTCTCTCTTTCATAAATCATGTGATTTACTTTCTTGGTCTTACAAGGAAATGCCAGGCATAGATACTAGTATTGTTCAACACACCATTAACATGTACCCTGATGTCAAACTGATATGTCAATGCCTTCGTCCCATTCATCCAAAGAAGGCCGCTGCCATTAAAGAAGAAGTTAAAAAACTTTTGCGTGCTGGTTTCATTTACGTTATTTTGCAAAATAATTGGGTTTCCAACATTGTTCCTATCATGAAGAAACAAGGGAAAATAAGAGTGTGCATCAATTATTAAGATGTCATTATTGCTTGTCCATAACATAATTATCCTACTCCCTCTATCGACTATATTATTGATGATTGTGCTCGATGTGAAATATTTTCGTTCATGGATGGATTTTCTGGATACAATCAAATCAATATCCACCCAAAGGACCAATATAATACAAAATTCATCTATCCCTGTGGCACATTCACTTATTGGAAACTCCCATTTGGTTTAAAGAATGTTGGGACAAACTTTCAAAGAGAAATGGATTATGCTTTCAATGACATCAAGCACATTGTTCAACCTTATCTAGATGATTTACCTGCACATTCATGAAATCAGATTGATCACCCAATGCATTTGAGAGCTATCTTTCTACACTGGTGACACTACAAAATACGCCTCAATCCACATAAATGTGTTTTTTGTGTTGTTTATGGTCTTTTTCTATGATTTTTCGTCTCAAAAGAAGGAATTCGAATCGACCCAGTGAAGGTCCACGCCATTCTTGATTTCCCTGCGCCATCAAATTTTCTTCAGTTACAGAAACTACAAGGAAAGGTTAAATTCCTAAGGAGGTTCATACCTAACTATGTTCAAATGGCTAAAGTATTTACTCAGCTCTCGAAAAATGGGATTACCTTCCATTGGGATAAGGTTGCGCAAGCTTCTTTTGATGTTGTAAAGGATACACTTGTCTAGGCATCATTAATGTATCCCCACAATTATCAGAGTTATTATTTATTATATATCACCGTGGCTAATAAGACCATTGATATGGTATTGGTCCAACAAGAATATGGGATAGAACATCCTATATATTATTTCAGTCATAATATCAATGATACAGAAGTGAAGTATTCATACATCGAAAAGCTCGCCTTGGTGGCCATTCAAGTTATCCAAATATTTCGCCACTATATTGAGTTCCAGAATACCATTATCATTTTGAATTGCAACCCTTGAATTACATTATCTCACGTTGATTTTTGGGGGTCAATTATTCAAAATGGATTGTCATTTTCAGGAATTTGATTTGGAATTCATCAAATCCAAGTCAAAGAAGTGATTATTTTTGGTTTAGCTTCTCAACGACCTTCGCTAGATAGTACTTTTACTACATCAGAACCATCCATTCCTGATGAGTCTCTGTTTATGATCGGATCATATGATCCTTGGTATGGATACTTTATCATTGATATCCAAACCCAAACTTCTTGGCCTGATACCTCTCACTTTAAACAACGATGTATTTGATACCAAGCCAAATATTATCTTATCGTCAGCGATACACTCTATTGTCATGGTGTCTATATGATTTTGAGGAGGTCCCTCACTCATGAGGAGGCCCAAAAGGTTTTAAATGATTTTTATTTTGGGGCTTGTGGTGGACACTTGTCTGGATACGCTACCGCGGAGCAGATTATCTACGTCAGTTACTTTTGGCCTACCATATTTCACCACTGCATCCTTGCGATCAGAATTTGTCATCTGTGCTATATTTGATCATAAATTATGGAAATCACCAGCATCGATGCATCTTGTTATTGCTTTGGGAGAATTTTCAAAATGGGGCATTAAATTTATGACCTACAACCCACGTTCGTTTAGGGGGCATGGTTATATTATTTTCGCAGTAGACCACTTTACCAAGTTGGTCGAAATGATGCCTACATTCAACAACACAGGTGAAAAAACTACATTATTATTTTTCAATCATGTCATTTCATGGTTTGGTGTTCCATAGGCTATAGTCACAGACCATAGTAGGCATTCTCCCAATCACATGATGAATGAGTTGACCGCCAAATTGGGATTGTCGCATGATAGTTCTACTCCTTATTATCCAAAATCAAATGGACAATTTGAGGCTGTTAACAATATTCTTAAATGAATCCTTCAACGAATGAAAGGATTTCATAAAAGGAATTTTCATTTGATCCTGTACATGGCTTTGTGGGCATACCAAACCTAGGTGAGAAACGCAACCGAATTTACCCTCTTTCAATTGGTGTATGGTCTGGAAGTTATCTTGCCTATTTAATGTGAAATATTGTCATTAAAACTCGCAAATAATTTGTTACCTAACACCTATTTTGAAGAAGTGCATCTTTTTAACTTCATCCATCTTGATTAAACGTGTCTTGAAGCCACATTTGAAAACAAAGTGCATAAGAGACGTATAAAGGCGCAATACGAAAAACATGTCTAGCCTCGCATCTTCTCAGAGGGTGACCTGGTACTTATTTATGATCAGGAAGCTGATGTAATAGATACAGGGAAATTTTATCCATTATGGCATGGCCCCTATATTTTCAAAATAGTTCTAGCTAAGGGTGCCTACGATTTGGTAGATTATGATGGAATTCCATTAGTGCAACCACAAGATGGGTTGTATCTCAAACGTTATTATGCTTAAACATGAGTGTAGTAAATTGTTGCATTATATTTTATATATGCTATTGATTTGTGTTTACTATATTAGTTTATTTTTCTAGGGTTTTCTTGAGTTATTAATCCACCTTACATTTTATTGCAGATGTTTGAATCTTTGGAACCATTCGTTGGGTATGCCAATGGTGCTAGCTGTAGTACGCAGAATCATTCCTCTCCATCGTGGGCCATTTTTGCTCCGAACGACGAGTTAGTGAGTTGTCAAGGGATTTTTATCGGTCGATAAACAAACAATATCGTTGATTATAGTGCATTAATCAAACTTCTCTTTGATGCCATGTAATTTGGTATTAATCGAGTCATCATTAGGTTAGACTCACAACTTGTGGTACTGCAACTTACTAGTGTTTATACTGTCATAAATCCAACACTGCATCGTATGTTCCTAAGAGTTTGAATTTTGGAAAGACATGTTTATTTCATTCAATATTAACACACTTCGAGAAAATTGAACACATTAGTTGATTCCTTAGAGAATTGTGTTATAAACGGACATTTGTAACACATGTAAAGAAATATTTTCAATTCACATCACATAATTGAATAGGATTGTGCAATAAACATAGGAAAACACTGAAAACAAATAGATATCAGGTTATAAGTTTTTAAAAAATTTATGCCCAAGACACATTGGTAATCTAACCACAAAATGTATGTAAAATGTGAAAAGTAAACTAGTGATGCTCATGATATCATGCTACTGATATAGCTATCCTACGCAATAACCACATCCAATGGTTAGGAATGCCAATAGTATGGAATTGCAATATCATGGGTAACTCTTCGATCCAGCAATCTGGAATCACGAGAGTCAGCCGCTCTATGTGCTTCTATAGCTCAGTAAGAGTCCCAGCCATATCCAAATCTTCAAGGACTGCTCTCCTGACAACCCTCTCGGTTGCCTCATCTGCTCTCTCCTCTAGTTTTCCCACTAGTCAAACTCAACCTAAATCTACATTACATAAAAACTTTAGTTTAGTATTTGGAAACATCAAAATACAAAAACATGTATAAACCTTCGAAACATAAAAACACATGTTCAAAATATTCTTACCAATTACACTGCATTGAGTATCGTCTGGTAAAGCGAAATTTGAATCTCCGCCGAAGTCGACACCTGCATATGCATAATCATCAATGGAGACCATATGTCACCTAAACCATGTGAATAATGTAGTCGAGAACATGATGGTCGGTTGAATAACATGTCTAGCTACGATTTCTACCCATCTCTGCATCCTTGGATCTCTAGGGCTAGATATACCCAGTGTCACATGTTGGGGCTGCATCAATGGAATCTTCTCTAAGGAAAAATAAATTAGGATCAAACCATAGTTGAAATTATTTTTCCTTCATTACTTTTCCTTCGTCATTTTTTCTTTCATTTGAAAGAGGAAAACTTCAACCCAGTTGAAAACTGTTGGTTCCAAGCACTCTAGTTCATACTGCATCTAAGATCTATTTTCCATGTGTAGTTTAGCGATACCAACAAGATTTGCAATAGTGAATAGGATTGTCCTCAATGGAAATCATGTACATCATCGATGTTTATTTTTCCATCCTTCCTAGGTTCAGTCCCTAGATTGAAATACTGCAATATATAATCTCTCAATGTCTCCCCTCTAAGTGCAGACCCTGAAAGAGAAATGGGCGGACCTCTCCTCGACAATATTGTGAGAAATTAAATATCCTCCACTAATATTGGGACCACTTTGTCCCCAATGTGAAATGCCTCTATCATTAGATCCCATGAATTAAAACAGAACTCCAATATTTCCCTTTGTTTCCTCATATCTGACAGTTTGAAGTACTTTAGCAACCCACAGACACTGAGGGCTCTTACTGTACCCGGATCATTTAGGGAAATAATGTTTTGTTCCTCATTTTCTCTTTCCCTCCATGTAATCGTCATTTTGTTCTGATGAATACCTAAAACACAATCATAAGACTCATAAGGATCCATTTCATGCAAAAAACTAGGAAACATTTGGGCACACTGCAAGAAACGAAAATGGGAATTACGCCCGATGCACCCCAGGTCAAGGGACAGTGCATTGCATATGCACCTGGACTTTAATTCCATTGCACTGCAGCACACCTTTCAACATTCAAGGGTGTGTTTCCCTCTGAGAAAAATAGATTTACCCGAAGGGGCTCAAAACCCTAAAAAAATTCAATGAAATGAATCATAAATGATACTAAAGGAAAGAGAACGTTCATAGCTCTAACTTGGATAAAACGACGAGTAGAAGTTTCCACAAAATCTATAGCAATAAACTACTTAAGTTCAGGGAAAAAACTAGTTAAGAGCTCCAAAATTCAAATGGTAACTATTGAATGATAAAAACTCTTTTAATTAGTCATTTGATTATTCCAAAATCATATTAAATGCTTTGAATATGGTTTTTATTCATATTTTACTATGAAAAAGATATTTTTAATCCATTTGATGTTGTTATGAATAGGTTTTACAGTTGATATAACAGATTAGTCATGCATACTTATTCAAGAATGATTTGACCATAAAGCATACTTTTATCCCTTTTTTTCAAGCTTTCATAAAAATGAAAAAGGACTTGAAGTGCACTTTTATCTCTTTTCCAAGCTTCGATAATGGTGAAAAAGGAACCCTAGAGTCTTATTTTAGCTCTTTTCAGACTCCGATAAAATGAAAATATTGTCGGGCACTTGTATTTTCAAGCTCATAAAAGTAAATGAAACGACATCTACTTAGTATAAGTTTAACCCTTTTATGGACTGAGATAGATTATTTACGAAAAAGGAAACCCTTAGTCAAACATGGCTAGAAGGTTCTCTCAGATATCATTTTACACCTTTTCGGATCTGAGCAAAAAATTTACGAAAAAGGACTCATAGAGTTTTCTTTTTTCCTCTTTTTCAAACTCTCTAAAAATGAAAAAGGGTCAGGTTGTCACTGTTGTTGGGCTCGTTAAAACATAAAATAAGGAAAATCTTGTCGATCATGGCAAGAATCGAGTTTTATTTATTGCTAGACTTGTGAAAATATTAATAGTGATGCATTCGCCCGAAGGGTTGAATTCTAGATCAAGCATATGTTATCCTCCTAAAGCTTGTTAAAAAATAAAGAGGTACGGTTTGACAAATGACCAAGGAAAATTTGGGAAAGTGAACAGAACACTTTATGGTAGAATTTCGCTCTTGAACATGACACTTTCACACCATCATCGTGACTTTTCGAGTTGGGTAATATTCTTGATGGTTCGATCGTACCTATGGTACATCATACCTTCACTTTAGTTTTGGGTCAATGCTGCCAACTCATCTCAGTGTCGCCAATATGTTCAAGAGAAGTCATCCAATGAATACTCTTCCTTCACAATACTCATAAACCTTCATTTTCATGATAGTCATCCCTAAACATTTCTATATCAAGTCACATTTTGTCTCCAAAATCAGTAACTCCCATTTCACAATAAACTGGCTTCCTGTTGACATCCACTCATAATCTAGGAAGTTTAATTGGAAACATCATCTTCAAGTACCATGAGTCTTGTTACATCATCTACAAGATCCTCGCTTCCAAACCTTTGACCAGAATATTTTGTTTGGTGTTTGACATCAAATAATATATTCACGCCTTACAAATTGTACTGTAGAACCTTGAGATCCATTAACATCAATGGTGGTTCTCTTTTGTTTGTTAACAACTCACATCATTGGTTGGTAATCAAACAATGTATTACCATGTTTGACTACAAATCATATATTTTCATAGCTAGAATTGTGCCCGAACAACCGAGTGAGTGAGATAAGAAGACCCCGGATCTAGTTTCATCCATCCGAGTGGTAATTTTGGGATTGTTGTAGACATCATATGTATAATGGCTTACATAGAGATCATCATCTGAAGATGGCCTATATCTGTAGGTATGTCTGTATTGGGCAACATTACAGTGTGGAAAAATTTCTGAACTATGTATGGACCTATATCTATAGGCATGTCTGTATTGGGAAACATTACAGTGTGGACAACTTTATGAACTATGTACATGTTATTAGATAGTTTATGTGCTGAGCATGGGATGCCTCCCTCAACAATTCATGATAAAGATGAGAATATCATGATGTAATGTACTCTAAGATTGATGCAGGTCACCGATACACTTCAGTTCCAGCTCATCACATCGTAAAGAATCTCATATAATTATTATTATTATTATTATTTTTACTTCATGCTTTAGGGGGCAGCTTTTATAGGTCAATTTGGGCATCATCCCCCATGACCTGGTCGAATTGTACCTCATCCCCAGGATCTATCAAAAAGGGTCTATCATCCCCTTATATTTCAGTTGTTATATGGCCTAAGAGAAGAAAAATGCATTCATTACTTATATTGTGATATTTATAAGGTTTGAAGTATATGTTATATCACTTATTGACTCACCAACATAGCTTCTAAATTGACTAACTGCATTTTAATGCAAAATCTCCATTCAAGGGTGCACTACAATGCACTTCTTGATATTTAAGAGTGTGTTGGACACCTGGGAGCATAATTCTCATTGTTCAGGGAATCTCCACATGGACACTTCCTTCTAGAAGAATCCATATGTGTCAAAATTTGAATCAAAGTGTCCATCCAACATCTCAGAACTTGGGAACATGTATTTCCTATCATTAGAAACTCATTCAATAAGAAACAACCATTATTTTACCTATAAAGTGAGCACTCATTCTAGTTGTAGGGAAGGAAGAAATTTGGTAAAGTTATGTTGTTGGATTCTCATTTGCAAGAGTGAAAGTACTAATATTTTGTTGTTATGATGTTGGATATGATGAGGCTAGAATGAAGCTAGAGCTGGTTGGAAAGAGATCGATCATTGGTTGTAACCTCACCCTTCTACTCTTTAATAAAGATTGATGTTCATTTTCCCATATATATGTTAATATTTCTTATGCAATGGATTCTTGAATGATATATGTATTTCATATCTAATCGATTTAATTGAGTAATATAAGTAGATAATTGTGTATTTCATGTTGTTTGTTGTTTTCTATTTGTGTTTTTAGGAATTGATCTGTCAATTTGAGTTTGATTGAGAGCAATGAAAACAACGACAGAAGTAGAAGGAGAAGTGATTGAATCACAAGTAGGCTCTTTCAACATTCTGTATATATGCTTGTTTTAGAGAAAGTGATAATAATTATTTCCTTTGTTATTCTAAGTGACAAGCACAACACTTATGGAATTTTTTTTATCCATAGATCAAAATTCCGCATAACAATAATGATCGAATTATTCATTCACAATATTATTTAGAAAAAACAACCAAAAAATATCCAAAAAATGAGCCCATAAACACTAATAATGAAAATAATTGTTCACAAGCATGTGGTCAATTGTCGACATCTAGAAGCAACTATCATAATCTGCAGTCAACTTTCAGAATAAAACTTTGAACCTTTTCATGGGAATAAAATGATCATGCATGCAACTGAAGCATTTCGGTCACATAGACAAACTTTCATTTGAGTGGCTACAACCAGAATTTCCATGTATCAACCTTGTGGCTACATACCAAAACCTTAATATGCACATGAAAGCTTCAGACTTGTACAAACCAATATCCACAAACAATTTTTGAGACCTGTGTGAGACAAACCAAATAATATAGAAGAAGAGAATTGTTGATGATGATCTCCAAATAAGGTCACTTGACTTATATTTATTGCCATCCAAAGGTGTCCAAATTCCTTTTAGGTCCAACCCATCCTTTTATGCACATGTGGGTTTCTATATTAAAAATATATTTTTCTTTAACAAAATTAAATTCTTCCAAGGGATAGGAAGAGTCTTTCTTGATTAGGAAGATTATCCAAAGGAGGAAATTTCTCCCTAAGATACCAAATTAAGAGGAAATTTAGATGAATCAATGTGAATATGCCTTTCATTATGAATAATACAAAGATGCGTAGGGAAGATATGCAAAGGTAGCTTTCATTATGTGGGGTTGAGGTGCTATGTAAGAGGTAGAGTGCCACATCAATAAGTAAAATACCACACTCCAAACAAGGAAGGCTTCTTCCATTATAGTTTTACCTGCATATTTGAGTGGGATCCTTACAAAGGGACAAGTTCAGTTCAAGATTTGAGCATTCAAAGCATTAAAAAATATCTATACTCATATATGGACTCAAAAAACTGATACAAAAGCCTAAGTAAATAACCTACAAGGAAAAATGAACTATGTCAATTCTAATTTATT
The DNA here is from genome assembly GCA_034641835.2 of Pinus albicaulis. Classification (NCBI taxonomy): domain Eukaryota; kingdom Viridiplantae; phylum Streptophyta; class Pinopsida; order Pinales; family Pinaceae; genus Pinus; species Pinus albicaulis. Next base: position 636,579,385 of record CM076574.1, on the reverse strand, counting down.
TGTAGGAAATAGAATAAAATAGAATCAAACCATTTAATTATTTATTTATTAATTTTTATACGTCATTGTCAAATTTTGTTGACTATTTATTATTTCATGGACTTTTCACAATTTTAACCAAAGTTTTTGGAAAATTTTGAATAATTGTATTTTTTTGTTAATTCAAAAACCATTTTTTATTTTTCCTGTAATTTTAAAAATATTATTTTAATTTCTAGAAATCTTATTTCTAATTTTCCATTGGTTTAATGAGTCTTGACATGGCATCATTTCCCCATGGGAGGGATTTTTTTTTTTGGTGTTTTTTAGTTCCTAACAAATTATTTCAAAATAAAAGCTTTGAAATATTAATTAAATATGAAAATAATATGATTTTTCCGTGCAGAGAAAGTAGAAAGGTTTTGTGTGAATTGCGAGAGAAAGGGTGTGAAGAGAAATTATGTGCATGGGAGTTTATTAAATACCACGGACTGTGTCGAGACAAGATTGTTTTCTTTGTACTCTAGGTAGGGCTAATTTAATAGGCAAATTAGAGACATTAAAAAAAAAAAAAACTAATTTTTTGATATGCTTAGGAAAGAGAAAGGGTCTACGAAGGTGGACTTCAATGTGTTCAATGTGAAGGTGTCAAGTGTAGACGTGGATTTCATTGTGTGCAATGCAGATGTGTGAAATCTTACAATCAATTTTTGCAATTTCAACCCAAGTTTCTAGAAAATGTTGAATATTCCTATTTTCATATAAATCGAGAAATCATTTTCTAATTTTTGGAAATATTATTTCTAATTTTCCATTGCCTGAGAAAGACATGATGTGGCATAATTTTCTTGGTGGAGGGTGATTTATTTTCTCTCTTTTTTAGTTCTTGACAAATCATTTTAAAATAAAATAAAAATACGAATTTAGTAAGTGGAAACTTAGTCACTTAAAATATGCAAAAGTAGCTCTGAAATAATATTTTTAATATGACACTGCTACAATTTTGTTATGCGTAGAAAGGGTGTACACGATGTGTGGTATAAATCTTACACATATAAATTATTTGTGGTGGAATTTTTTAAATATCAAGGACTATATTGAGTCAAGATTTTCATCTCCCCACACCGCATAATGCTAATTTAATATGCAGAGTCAAGACATGGAGAAAAAAAAGATAATTTTATTATATGTAGAGGAAGTAAAAAAAAATTGTGGAAAATGAGGAAAAAAAATGTGTACGGAGGTGGCTTTCATTGTGCGGAATCCAAAGGTGTGGAGTGACACACTGTATGAAATGTATATGTGTAGAAGTGAGAGTAACGATAGATTGTGAAACTATTATAGAAATAAAACATTCTAAAATAATGACAAAACATAGACCCCATAGACCCCACAGTGCCTTTATTAATTAATTAGAATTAAAAGTAAATAATACACTAAATTGCGCCTATTAACCTTGTTCTTTTTCATTTCCTACTACATATACTATCTAAAGCACCCAATTGAATAGATTGATAGAGAAAACTTACGGAAATAACGTAAAATTATCCAAATAATCAAAACTATAAGAAGTTAGACTATAAGTACTTCAACGTTGACTCAAATGAATATAACCGTATCCAAATAGCCTAAAGTGAGAAAAATAATAATTTGATATTAGAAGAAAAACCACACTAAGAGAATTATATGATATATTAGTCGTATGGTTACTTATGGACGATACCATATATTAATTAAAGTTTTATATTTTTTCACTATAGATATTCCTATTGGGAAAGATGTGCTGATGATAAGAAGTAAATATAAATATAGTTTTAATAATTATTATTTTATAAAGAAATTATAATATTATTATTTAAAAATTTTAATTTTGTGTTGGGAAGGATGTGTTGATAATAAGAAGTAAATATTGCTAGAGTATGCAGAACAGAAAACAAATAAATATTCTCACACAAAACATAGCATAAAATAGAGACAGTGATTTAACGTGGTTCACGCAACCAATTTGGGCTACATCCACCAAACAGAGGTATCGACTTTCTTATTATTCAAGAGGAGATTACAACATATTTCTCATATCTGCACTTCCTCTTCCTCATCCCTCATATATTTTTCCTCTATGAGATTACAATTTATAGATGTAGAGAAGAAACTAAATGATAAATTAAATTCCATCCTATCACAACAAAATAGGATTAATATCTCATCTTCACGATTTGATTCCATCAGATTTGGAACAAATCCTATTGTTCTCATTATCCATGAGATTTTAGCCAAAATAATATGCAAAATCTCAACAATCTCCACCTTGACAACAATTAACCCGATACCTTGTTCCTGTTATTACTTTTATTTTTTCTGCAAGCCAAGAGAAGCCAGACACCATCGTAGCTTCTCTAATAAAATTGGTTTCGTGAACATGTCTACACAGTTTTCCTTTGTATGCACTTTTTCAAGAGAGACTCCTCGTTCAGTGCTAAACTATCTTAAAAATGGTACTTTATAGGTATATGCTTTGATTTACTATGATAGGCTGGATTTTTAGCCAAATGAATTGCACTTTGACTATCACAAAATAACTTTATGTTGTCTTGCAACCTACCAAACTCACCAAACAAACCTTTCAACCAAACCGCTTCTTTGCAAGCATGTGAAGCAGCTATGTATTCTTCTTCAATGTTTTGTAGCTTTTACATCCAGCTAATAGCTCCACCTGTAAGAGTAAATACATATCCTGAAGTTGACCTTCTCTTATCCAAATCACCTGCAAAATCGAAATCAACATATCCGCAAACAAATTCACTACTTCTGTTATAAGTGATACAATAATCACTTGTGCCTCTCAAATACCAAAGCACGCATTTCACTATAGTCTATTGCCCAGTGTTCTTTCCATGGATTTTCCATATACCTACTGAAAACCCAAACTTCATGTGAAATAACTGGTTGTGTACAAACCATCGCATACATGCAAATTCCTACTGCATTTTCATATGGTATTCGAGACATATATTCATTTTCTTCATTTGTATTAGGACATAAACTTGAAGAAAGATTAAAATGGGAAGCTAAAGGGATTGAAACTGGCTTCACATTATTCATACCAAACCTTAAGAGTATTTTCTCAATATACTTCTATTGTGATAACCACAACTTACCATTTCTCCTGTCTCTGAAAATCTCCATGCCCAAAATCTGTCTTGCTGCTCCTAGATCCTTCATATCAAACGTCCTAGCCATCTGAGCCTTTAACCTGTTGATCTCACTTATGCCTTTTCTTGCTAAAAGCATATCGTCAACATATAATACTAAGACAATGAATATGTCATTACTTAATTTCTTAAAATAAACACAATGATCATATTCACTTCTTATATAATTTTGGCTCATCATGAAATAATCAAATTTCTTGTACCATTGTCTCGACAACTACTTCAGACCATATAATGATTTCTTGAGCCTACAGAAAAATTTCTTGTTGAACCCTTCAGATTGTTCCATATAAATCTCTTCATCTAAATCTCCATGTAAGAATGCAATCTTAACATCTAGTTGCTGTAATTCTAAATCAAGTAAAGCAACTAATGCTAAGACAATTTGAATTGAAATAATTTTAACAAATGGTGAAAATATCTCATGAAAGTCAATTCATGCTTTCTGAGAAAAACCTTTCGCAACCAGCCTCACTTTGTACCTGTCTTATTTATCATCAACACCCCTTTTCAATTTGTAAACCCATTTACATCCTACAGTTTTTCTGTCTTTAGGAAGTTCTACTAGGTCCCATGTGGCATTCTTATCTAATGCCTTCATCTCATCCTTCATTGCTTCTTTCCACTTATCACTGTTAGAACGTTATACAACCTCCTGATAGCATAAAGGCTCATCATCATTAGCAGTTAAAGAAACTGAGGTAACTTAATGATTATACCTTTTAGGAGGATGTCTGATTCTCGTGGACCTTCTTAAAGATGTTTCTGGTTCTTTCACAATTTTTTTATTATTATCTGTAGGAACTTCTTCATGATCTTCATCTGAAAATTGTTCATATTTACTATCATCAGTATTTGAACTAGTTTCAAACTGAATATGTTGAAACTTAGGTACATTTTCCTATTTCAATTTAATATCTACATATGGATTATCAAGTGAAGATTTATTGAATTTAACATCTCTTTTAATGATGATCTTGTGAGTAGTAGGATCCCACAACCTATATCCCTTAATCCCATCATCATATCCAACAAAGATATATCTTTTTTTATTTAGGATCTAATTTAGAATGCCGATGTTTTGGAATTAGAGCATATACATCACAACCAAAAACTTTTAGGTTAGAATAATCACAAGGATAACCCTTCCATACCTCTTGAGGAATGTTTCATCCTATTGTAGTTGATGGTGATCATTTTATCAAATAGAAAGCCATAGATACTGCTTTTGTCCATAATTCCTTCTGTAAATTGGTGTTACTTAGCATACGTCTTGCTCTTTCTAAGAGAGTCATGTTCATTCGTTCAACAACTCCATTTTTGTGAGGAGTATAAGCAGTATTTATATGTCTTTCCATCCCATCTTCCTTGCAATAATTATCAAATAATTTTTAAGTAAACTCACCACTGTTGTCAGTTCTTAAATATTTAATGGTTCTTCCAGTGATATTTTATACTAATTCTCTAAAATTCTTGAAAAATGTGAATACATCAGACTCTGTTTTTAACATGTAGACCCATACTTTCCTAGATAAATCATTTTTAAAAGATACAAAATATGATGATCCTCCATATGAGGTAACAAGTTGTAGTAGATGGACCCCAAACATCAGAATGGATATAATAAAGGATTCCTTTACTAGCATGTTTTCCAGTTTTAAATTTCTACTTCCTTTGTTTCCCATATATACAATGTTTGCAAAAATATAACTTAAAAGACTTTAAACTAGGAAGTAACATACAATCAGATAAAAATTTTAATCCTCTTTCGCTCATATGGCCCAACTATTGATGCCATAGTCGAATAGAATCACTGTCATTTTCAGATACAGTTGAAACATGATCTGACTCTGTTCTTCCTTCTAACTGAAAAATATTTCCAATCTTCTTTTCTTTCATTACTAGAAGATTCCTTTGTAAATTTTCATTACTCCACCTTGAATAAAAGTTTTATATCCATTTGTGTCTAACACTCCTAGAGAAATTAGATTTTTCTGAGTTCAGGCACATGTCTTACATCAGTTAAGATTTTAATTGTCCCATCAAACATTTTAATATGGATGCTTCCAATTCCCACAACATTACATGAGAAATCATTGCCCATGTAAACTACTCCATCATTGATTAACTTATAAGATTTAAAACACTCTTTATGAATGCACATGTGATTGGATGCACCAGAATCTAACAGCCAATTTTGATCATGATTTGAAAATTAACTGATAAAACTTCATCACTTATACCTGAAACGGATGTTGAACCTGTATATGTCGTGTTTTCTTCTTTATTTTCTGTCGAAGAGTCTCCTTTGGATGTTTTTTGTCTCTTCCAATAGTCCTTCTTCAAATGTCCCTATTTGCTGCAAAACCAGCATTTTAGCTTACTCTTCTTCCCTGTCGATTTTGACCGAGAGTTTTTTTTTCTAACTGAAGCATTTTTCTTTAGATCGACCTCTAACCAGGATTACTTCTGATGTAGAGGTTTCTAAATTTGACCTTTTTCTGGTTTCTTCAGACAACATAGCTCCAACAACATCATCAAATTCAAGGGTTTCCGATGAACTAAGACTTATATAAGTAACAAAGTGATCCTGTGACTTAGGAAAAGAGCATAATAAAGTTACAAATTTATCTTGTGAATCAAATTTTACTTCTATGCTATCTAACAGCACCAATAGAGTATTAAAAGTATTCAAATGATCGGTTATTGTTGTACCTTCCTTCATGCGCAAGTTTTACAACTCTCTTTTCAGAAGAATCCTGTTGGTTAAGGATTTAGTCATGTACAGTTCTTCTAGCTTTTTCCATAGTCTAGCAGCTGTTTTCTCTGACACGATGTTAAATAAAACATCATCCGCCAAACATAATCGTATACCGCTCAGTGCTCTATCATCGATGTCACTCCATTCGTTATCTATCATGGCAAAAGTTTGTTTGGATTTTCCCAAAAGTGCCTTCGCCACACCTTATTGTACGAGTAAGTCGTGCATCTTGACTTTCTAGATTTCGAAGTTATTTCTCCCATTAAACTTCTCGATCTCAAACCGAGAACTTTTAGTTTTTGACATATTAATATAACTTCTTCTCCAATGGATCCTTAATTGTCTTATTAATCAATAAGTTTCAAAAAATATTAAAAAAGAGAAGACTTGGCAAAAGCCTTCGAACAACACTGGATTATACCTTTTCTCTTATATAGTAGCAACTCTTCCTGACAGCCTTGCTAACCTTTCTTGAAGCTTTTCCTTGTCATAGTCTGACGTACTTGCTTCAATACTAGAGCTGATATTCTCACATATTTCTTCAAGACCCTATTCCAATAATTTGCCGACCAACTTCGAATGCAGGCCAAACGACCTTCTGCCTCAGCCTTCATGCAAGCTCGTTTGGATGGCATGGTAACTAAAGACTCTGCTCTGAGTGCACAGAAATTTAACTACATATATTTAATGATAGACATTGGTAGTAGCCTAGGAACTTACATCACGAATAGCCACTTACACGGCCACGCTGCGGATTAAATTCATTCAGTTCTTCAGACAAACGACCAGACCAATCCAACACCAACAACATCCTCCCAAATGAATTGATATAATAAGGAGGTGAGAGTTTTGCTGCACTAGATGATCCGTAGAGCATGCATGAACGATCAGAGTAAATTATACACGCCATGTACCAGCCCACGGCGCAGTGGATCCTCCAGCTCATAGTGCTGTTTTATCCTTCAACCTCCAGCTCATGCTAACCTTTTAAGTCTTCAATGTTCCTTTACAATGGTGGCATCTGAAGCAAGCATTGTGATAAGAAACTCTGTCTGCAGACCGTTGATGTACAAAACCGTATAATAACATTATTTGTAATTCTGCTGCGTTTGGGTGAATGCCAAAGCCACAATCCAAGAAATGTTATTTAGGCAGGCTCTATGCCTTTTCTACTGTGAATAAACAAGCTGATACTTCCATTCCAACTCTCTATGATACCAATTTCTAGAGTATGCATAGCAAAAAACAAATAAATATTCGCACACATAGCATAGCATAAAATAGAGACAGTGATTTAACGTGGTTCACCCAACCAATCTGGACTACATCCACCCAACAGAGGTATCAAATTTCTTATTATTCAGCAGGAGATTACAACAGATTTCTCATATTTTCACTTCCTCTTCCTCATCACTCATATATTTTTCCTCTATGAGGTTACAATTTATAGATATAGAGAAGAAACAGAATAATAAATTCAATTCCATCATATCACAAAAAAATAGGATTAATATCTCTTCTTCAGGATTTGATGCCATCAGATTTGAAACAAATCCTATTGTTGGCATTATCCATGAGATTTTAGCCAAAATAATATGCAAAATCTCAACAAATATAAATATATATTTAATATATTTTAATAATTATTATTTTATAAATAACTTTATAATATTGTTATTTAAAAAAAAATTGTAAAATTAAATTAATTAGTATCTATAAATTAAAATTAATTAATATGTATGAGAGTTTGATTGTGAAGAATTGTAGAGAATTCACTATTACAAGGTTGTATTTAATTATATTGAGATAATGACCATTATCATCTAAATTTCCAAAAAAATATACCTTTTACTTAAAATTGTATTGCAATAATTAGAATTATTATCTTAATTTTGAATGGAAAGATAATGTGTACAAGTAAATCACGATAAAGGAAATAAGAAAAATTAAATTTATCTAGAGGTAAGAGATAAGCATGTGAAAACAAATATAGAAATAATACAACATAATTAATTTAAAACAATCAACAATAAGAACCAAACAAATGTATAAGCTCTAATTTGATAATATAAAAAGTAGATTGAATAAATTGAGATAGATTTTTGAGAACTCATTTATAAATAATAAAAATAAATTAATTTAAAATAATTAATACTAAAAATTATATGAACTATACAAAGATGGCAATTATCTTTTTCATCTATAGGATTTTAGGAACTACACAATTACTTGTTTCACTATGAAGCTCATGAGAGTTCATTTTTCTCTTGGTTATATTATTTTATTTTTTTGAACTAGTTAAAACATAAATACTTTTGATCTCCTAGAATAAGATTAATGACCTCTCTATAATATCAAATATATGTATTATATCACATATTGAAATATTTTAATAATAAGTAATTTATTTATTAAAATAATATTATATATTATTAATGTGATTTTAAATATATTGTATTTTTCAATATTTGTTAAATATATATTATTAAGTTAAGAAAGATTTAATTACTGATAATTATTATTGAATTGAAATATATCACTTAAATATGAAAGGATAATTATTTTATATTTTATTTTAAGTGATTAAGGTTATTATCTTCATTATAAATTCCATTGATTAAAATAAAAAAATTTCCAATGGGGTTCATTTTTTCAAACACATTTTTTCTTGAGGATTATCCAATGAGAAAAATGCTCTTTAAGTACATTATAATGCGAGATATTTTGGAGTCAGCTTGAATTTAAAATTAATTATGTTTGCATTATGGTTATTTTTGATGTCAACTTTTTCACAATTTGTTGGTCACAGTGTGTTGGTTGTCTGGTTGGATTGTCCTAATTATTGGTGTCTACATGGAATGTTTAGCTTGTTTGGCCAGTATGAACGGCATGAAATTTCAATGCTTGAATTATAGGGGATTCACTTTATTAGGAGAGAAATATCATACTATGTGCATTTGTATTGAGGGATATATATTGGAAAAAAATGACATAAGATATTGAGCATATAATAGAGGGTAAAGGGCTTTAATATTGGTAGGTATAAAAAATAGAGCTTAAAATTAATAAAAAATATAAAAAGGTGTAAAAAAATGTTAATGAAAAAATAGATACCTACAATATCTACCAAATGTAGGATTTTTTAAAATTGGAAAGATATATTGGATTCATATTGATAGGAAGTAAAATATTGTGATTTTTAAAGATATTTTCTAATATGTAATCAAATTAAAAATATTGTCTAATATTCCACGAAACGAGAAATTCATTAAGTGAAAACTCCTAATTTAAATGATATCTACAAATATTTGTTGAATAAATAACATAGCCTAAAATCAATTTTGTAGCTCAATGAAGTAGTATGGTAACCTTATATTGAGCGGAGGTAGTTTTGGGCTACATTAAGCCCGAACCCAATGGAGGAAGGCCCATTAGGGGGGTTGGAGGCCTTCGCGTGAGTTGAATTGGCACAGTCCAAATTCCAACATCAATTCATGTTTGTGGTATTTGGAAATCCAAGGATTTTTGGACGGAGGTATTAGAAGGATCAAAGGATATATAAATAAGAGCGATCAAGAAAAATTTATTTGCAGTTTTATGTGTTTTTTTGGTTCTCACAAGCACATGAAGGAGCAACCAAGCTCAGAGCCCTTGTATGGTGAAGATGTATGGATGAGTAATCAAGATTTTTGTTTGTCTACATGGTAGAGTCTCATATATTTTGATGATCGGGGCTATCTTATATATATATATATATATGCCGGCGCTTACGTCCTTCATTGAAAATATAATTGTGCGCTTTGATGGATGATTCGTATTTGAAGAAACTTTATGCCATAAATGTAGTTTGAAGATTATCATATATATTTGATCATTGAATGTTTTAATTGTTTTGTGTGCTGAAATATGCATGAGAAGAGTTTAGTTACATTTACAACTTCTCATCTGATTTTGTTAACGACTTGCAGTGATCATTATTGTCTTTAGAACTTGGATTACATCTTCATAAATTTTTACCATTGATCTAGCACTCTCAATCCCTTAATATTGAGATCATTAAGGGATACATAGAAAGCTATTTGGGAACTAGTTCATCTTATCACTACATGCCTTGTATGCTGAATATATCTTTTTCTATGCAAACAATTAAGTGAAGCTCTTTATGCTCCAAACATGATAGTTTGGTTGTGGTAGAATATTTGATTATATATTTATGTATGTCTCTTTGCATCATTTTTAAATCATTTCGTGGGGAATGAAAGGTTTTTTTGGGTGCTTTTCATTTTTACACAAAATCATAACAGAGGTAGTAGGATCTCCACTTTTTTGCGATGTAGAGAAAGGATTAAAATAATGTGGAGATTCTCTTGAAATTTTCTTTGCAAGGAATAGTGTGTATTTTTCTTGTCCTCTTGGCTATGTGGTTAATTTTATATATTGATAGAGATCTTATTATTCTTCAACAAGCTTATATTATTCACAATGATGTTGGTTTGATAGGTATTTTCATGCTTAATCTTATTTGTAGTCTAGGTTGACTTTCTTGCTTAAGTGGTTATAATAGTGTACCTAGAGAAAATTGGATAGAGGATTTCTTAACGGATATCACATTTATATTTCCACTAATCTCAGGATTTCTTAATAGATATCACATTTATATTTCCATTCAGATTGACATTGTTCGTAATAAAATCAATTGTGATGATTTTTTATTCAACCAGTGAGGCATGTTTGGCTCCATATGAATAATAAAAGTATTGTTGACTTGATTGTGAACCTATGATAGTTTCTGTATATATGAATGGTGCAGGTCTCCAAGACAATATCTTCTAAATTTCTATATGTAATTCTGTTGCAAAGAGACGTTTCTTTGTATGTCTTACATAAAATGAGAAGGCCAAAGCCCTCTAAGGTTCATTTGCAATATCTACTAGAGGTGTGCATAACAAAAATCCTATATATAGTGTTGGTTGACTTGTTTGACTGAGAAATATAGGTGCTTATGACAGGGTATGGAGGGCTTTGATGATATAAATCTTGATGTTAGAGAAGCTTTATTGTTTTGATTCAATTTGCATGCCTTAATATATATCTTATGCTAAAGTAATCCTACAATAATTATTGAAGTAGTGATAATTTATTTGGTTATCTCTCTTGTCTATGATATCAATGATTATGACTAGTTGCAAAGAAAATTTATTGGCTTGAAGGAATTTAACAAACAGTGAGGCTTGTCTATGTGAAAAAGTGAGGTACTTGGTTGACTTGTTTTCCTATATTGAAAAGGAATAATAATGACTTGATGAAATGGACTATTTTATGCGTTAAGGTGGCCTAGATTGATATATATGGTATGCATTGACCAAAGGTACAATAATTGTGTCAATGCAAAGAAAATTCTTGAGTTTGCTAAAGGTGTTCAAGTCATGAATTGCTCTAAACATGAGTAGTCATTGGTGTCTTTCGTATATGATTGATCGTTTATTCTTATGAAGCTTGTACCTTGATCTTTTGATGAAGTGTTGTTGCTTGGTATTGGTGAACAATGTAAGTTTTAACCCTATATAGAAATGATCTGGAAACGAATCTTAAAAAACAGAAAATAGGCAATAGCGAGAGAATAAAACATAAAACGAATATACACAAATAATTTCCCTTGGATCCAAAATTGGGACTACAAGCTTGATTGTTCATCATATTCCTTTTAGTGTTACAACACATATATAGATGTCGAAGCATTCATAAACCCCAATATGTTAACCCTGGATTAGAACATAACCATAGTTCCCTTGATTGGATCTACAAAATGCTAGGGGCCGAAAACCATCATGCCCCAAAACGTTGTGCAACCCCATGAAAATAACCATCGGTGGCTCCGCCCACTGAAAAATAGGGTCCAAAAAATGTTTACTGAGGTGCTGCTCCAGACGGCCGACGCAAAGTATATGGGGGGCTATCGCCCCCCTTCTGACACCCCGCACCCCCAAGCATGCGACTAATCATTCAAAGAATACAACACATACCCAAAATTATCCACTTATTGTTTTCTTTCCACAAAGGGTCAGAAGAAATATTTGTAATTAGTCGAGGCCTACAACACCCATTGTTTCTCTACAGCAAAAGAACTTCAGAGTGCTCAAAGACTTAGTCAATGCATCTGCAAAATTGTTCAAACTGTCCACCTTTACAAGAAACACCATTTTATCCTCAAACATATCTCTCACAAAGTGATATTGAATATGAATTTTATTTGTCTTTGAATGATAATCATGGTTCTTAGCCAATAAAATTGCACTTTGGCTATCACAGTCTATCCTTATTGCTCGTTGCACCAACCCCATTATTGAACACAATATCTGCAACCAAATTTCTTCCTTTCTTGCATGGGTGGGTTCCATGTATTCTACCTCTGTAGTTGAAAGAGCCACTAAATATTGTCCTTTACTCATCCAACTAACTGCACCTCCAAATAGGCTAAGCACATACCCACTTGTAGATCTTCTTTGGTCCAGATCTGTAGCCCATTCTGCATCAACAAAACCACGAATGTCCAAAACTCTATCCAATCCTCATCTTCCATGTTCGCAGAAGCCATAATCACTAGTGCCACGCAAATATTGAAAAATCCGCTTCATTGTTGTCCAATGCTCTTTCCTCGGTTTTGACACAAACCTACTCAATACTCCCACTGCATGTCTGGTGTAGTATAGACTATTTCATACATGAGGCTACCCACTACACTTGCATATGGAACACGAGACATATCCTCCTCCTCTTCTTGTGTATTGGGACATTGTTCAGAAGATATTTTTACACCTACAGGGATAGGAACCTTCACCAATTTACTATCCTGCATATTTAACCTTTGCAATATTGTCTTGATATACTTCCTCTAGTTTAACCAAAGATTCCTCTTTGTCTGATCTCTGTTAATTTCAATGCCCAAAATATATTTTTCATCACCAATATCCTTCATGTCAAATTTGGATAACCATTGGGGCTTCAAATCCTGGATAATTTCTTTGTCATTTCCAATCATCAACATATCATCCACATACAAGACCAAATAAATAACGCATTCACCAATTAATTTAAAATACACAGAGTGATCCTCTTTACTTTTGGTTTCCAAGTCGCCATATATAGGTGTCAAATTTCTGATACCACATCCTTGGTGACTTTTTTAACCCATATAAAGACTTTTTTAACCTGCATACTAGTTTTTTCATACCCTTCACCACCAATCCTTTAGTTTTCTTCATGTAGATCTCCTCTTCCAGATCCCTGTGAAGAAATTTTGTATCCACATCCATATGTTCTACCTCAAAACCAAATGTAGTAGCAACACAAAAAATTAATCTAATAGAAGTTACCTTGGAAACATGAGAAAAAATATCACCAAAATCAATTCTTCGCACCTCGGAACAACCTTTTTCTACGAATCAAGGTTTGTATTTATCCACCTTTCCTTCTACATTCATCTTCTTCCTAAACTCCCATTTGCTCCAAATGGGGTTTCTTCCAGCTGGCAACTCCACCAGATCTCATGCCTCATTTTTGTACAAGGATGCCATTTCATCAACCATGGCCTCCTTCCAAAGTTTTCCATCCTCTCAATCCACTGCTTCCTTGATAGTTCTAGTATCATCATTAGTGATAGTTAAATCAAAATTTGAACAGAAAGTAGATAGACTATACTTTTTTGGTTGCCTTCTTTCTCGAACCAATCTTCTCATATCTAGGGTTTATGGCTCTTCCTCTTTTGAATCTTGTCTTTTTGTAGAGTCGAATTCATCCTCCTTTAGCTAAAACTCTATCTTCTCAGGTTCCTTTGGTAGGACTTCATGTTTAACAAAATATTTCACCTCTCTAAACACCACATCTCAGTTGTACACAACCTTCCTTGTTTCTAGGTTCCAAAACTTCAAACCTTTTAAACCATCCTTATACCCAATAAAGATGAACCTTTCAAATTTATTATCCAACTTAGTCCTTTTCTCCTTTGGAACATGTACATATGCATCCCATCCAAATACCCTCAGATGGGAAAGATAGGGTTTCTTACCATTCCAACCTCATGTCGAGTCTTATCCTCCAACACCAATGAAGGTGATCTGTTAACTATGTAACATGCCATCTCCACTGCCTCTGCTGAGAATTATTGTCCTAACCTGATACCACTGAGCATGATTATTACCTTTTCCACCAGTGTTATGTTCATTCTTTATGCAACTCTATTTTTCTGAGTTGTGTATCGAGTAGTCTTGTGCCATGTTATACCACACTTTTTACAGAAATCTTTAAATTCCTTCTTGCAGAACTCTCCACCATTATTTGTCCCGAGCACATTTATTTTCTTCTCTGTCTGGTTTTCCAACAGAGCCTTAAATTCTTTAAATCTGTTAAAGGCTTGAGATTTCTTCATCAAGAAATATATCCATGTATTCCTTGAGAATTCATCTATGAATGAAACATAGTACACAAAATTACCCAGTGATGGAACTGACATAGGTCCAAATGCATCATTGTGCATAAGCTCTAATATCTTCTTTGCCCACTTAGCATCAGAAGGAAAACTCACCCGATTATGCTTCCCATATACAAAATCTTCACCGAAATAAAAATACAAAGAGGAATTAGACATACCTTCTACCATACCATTTCCATGCAATATCTGAAGGCCCTTTTCCTCAATATATCCAAGACTTTGATGCCATAGCATGGTCTTTTCTCTAGAGAACGCTAGGATTTCTGCTCCACTTTTAGGAACCACAAAACTGTTGCACCCATCAATAACAATGCTACCTTGAAGCTTTTACATAGTTCCAATCCAAACTCCCTGCATTAATACTAGTGCTCCATGAACCATATTGTAAGTATCTGTCTCAAAATCTATTTTTACGCCTACATCATCCATCTTGCTTACATAAATCAGATTTATAGCCAATGTAAGAATATGCATAACACCAGGAAGTGTTCTAATCCTTCAATCTTGTAGCTTCAGCTTAAATTTTCCACATCCGATGATTCTGGCCTTCCTATCATCCCCTAAGAATACATCACCACCGTCATACTTCTCATACTCACAGAACCACTCCCTGTGGGGAGTGAAGTGAAAGGATGCACCTGATTCAATCAACCATGCCTCATGATCTACATGTGTATCTGAAGAAGAATCGAAATACACATCCCTACCTTCATCTAAGGTGGTTTTTGCCTCTACAGAACGAGCATCATTAGATCCCTTTCCATTCTCAAGAGCTTTACATATATAATCTTTTTTGTAATGCCCTTTCTGCATTTCCAGCACCCTCTACAAACTTTCCCGGAGATTTAGATATCCATCTAGATTTAGATCTCCCACTCGAAAACTTATTTTTTTTTTGGTTCTGGGAAATTCCTCGTACGAATAAGGAATTTCTATTCTAACCCTCCATATTTCTCCATCTCATTTCCTGCGATAGTAAGGTTGAGAAAATTTCATCAAAATTCAAGGTAGTTGCATTTCTACCTTTTGGAATAATCATACTGTCCCACGAATATGGTAGAGAACACCACAGACTGATGCACTTATCTTCATCTAAGATTTTAATATCAGCAGATGACAACTGATTTACCATAGTATTGAAGGCGTTAAAATGCTCTATCACTGTCTCCATCCTTCATTCTCAGGTTATACAGCTTTTTCCACAGGAATAATTTATTCACCAGAGACTTATATTGGTACAAATTCCCTAGATTTTTCCACAAATTTTTAACTGTAGATCCCCTAGATACATTCAACAATAACAAATCTCAGATACACAACGATATTTTTCTCTTTGCCTTCTGATCCAAATTATTTCAATCTTCATCTGACATTATCATCGGTTTAGTACCCAGATCTACCGCGATACACTAAACTTTATACACCAGTAGATCCTCCATCTTGAGCTTCCACAACTCAAAAATCTGACCATTAAATTTCTCGATATCTATATTTCCACTGCTCACCATCTTCTTTCATCGTAAGAATCAATCTCGTATATCTCCAACTGAATAGGGTCTACCATAGGCCCAAGAAAAAAAACCTTTAGCAACAAAGGCGTCCCCTTGAAGCCGAAACAACTCTTATACCAAATGTAAGTCTTAACCCTATACAAAATTATGTGCAAATGAATCTTAAAAAAAAGAAAATAAACAATAGTGACAGATTTTCCCCTGCATCCCAAATGGGGACTACTAGCTTGATTTTTCATTATATTCCTTTTAGTGTTATAACACATATATATATATATATATATACATGTCGAAGCATTCATAAACCCCAATCCATTAACCCTAGATTAGAACATAATCGTTGTTCCCTTGACAGGATCTACAAAATAAAAAGGGCTGAGAACCATCATTCCCCAAAACCATGTGCAAACCCATGCACAAAACCATGGGCGAGTCCACCCACAAAAAAATAGGGTCTAACCCGCCCACTGTTATCCCCCTGTTGCACCCGGTGCAACATATGGCTGACACTATTTCCCCCCTGTGATCCCCAGCGTGTATGACTAATCGTGGAAAGAATATAACACATACCCAACAAAAAATATATTTCAGCGAGTTTAAGGGTAGATATATTTTTTGTATTGTGGATCTACTCACCTATGAAGATATTTTTTTTTTCTTGTGGTCAGAGTTTGAAGCATTATGAAAGGTGGATCATTAAATCTAAGAGGCAGTAGTTTCTTCTTTCTAATAGAAACTTGAAAACTTAGCGACGGTGGAAACTTGTGCACTAGAAAGATACTAGAGTAGTGTAAAATTATAACAAATAATTCTTTAATAAGAGGAATACAAAGAAAAAACATGACCAGTGTTTTTCTCCCATTCGGGTTTCCACCTAAAATATGAGTGTCCCTATATGTTGATTCATGTTGTTTACTTTCTCTTATGTTTCTCATGTCTTTTATGATATGAAATAAAATTCTTTAATGATGAAAGAAAATAAAAAATTAAAGTAATTTTCATTTGTAATGATATATTCATTCATCAACCCCTGTAAGTATTTCTAACAAATGTAAACCAAAAAAGTGATAATGGTGATCATTTCATTTAACAATGATGCACATTTTTTTTAATAAGATACTGAACCATAACCTTGATTACCCTTATTACAAGTATCTAGGTATTAAATTCAGGTTTCTTTATAATTAAAACTATTATGCAGAAACAAATGGGAAGTGAACATGCTCTCCGTTGAAATAAATTAAAATTATATTGAAATGGTTGTATATTTTGGAATCAATTCCTTTTAAAAGTGGTCATGGAAAAAAAACTTATTTAATAAATTAAAATTTTAAATGCAAACTCATCTACAAAATACCAAGGGCTGAAAACCATCATTCCCCAAAACCATGTGCAAACGCAGGCACAAAACCATGGGCGAGTATGTCGACCAAAAAATAGGGTCCACCTGCCCACTGTAACCCCCCTGCTACACCCGGCGCAACGTACGGCTGTCACTATTTCCCCCCTGTGATATTCCGCGTGTGCGACTAATCATGGAAAGAATATAACACATACCCAATAAACAATATATTTCAGCAAGCTTAAGGGTAGATATATTTTTTGTATTGTGGATCTACTCACCTATCAAGATCTTTTTTTTCTTGTGCTCTGAGTTTGAAGCATTATGAAAAGTGGATCATTAAATCTAAGAGGGAGTAGTTTCTTATTTCTAATAGAAACTCGAAAACTTAGCGAAGGTGGAAGCTTGTGCACTACAAAAAGACTAGAGTAGTGTAAAATTGTAACAAATCATTCTTCAATAAGAGAAAAACAAAGCAAACACATGAATGGTGTTTTTCTCCCATATCAAGTTTCCACCTAAAATATGAGTGTCCATATATGTTGATTCATGTGGTTTACTTGCTCTTATGTTTGTCATATCTTTTATGATATGAAATAAAATTCTTTAATGATGAAAGAAAATAAAAATATAAGTAATTTTCATTCGTAATGAGATATTCATTCATGAACCCTGTAAGTATTTCTAACAAATGTAAACCAAAAAAAATGATAATGGTGATCATTTCATTTAACAATGATGCATATTTTTTTTAATAAGATACTGAACCATAACCTTGATTACCCTTATTGCAAGTATCTAGGTATTAAATTCGGTTTTATTTATAATTAAAACTATTATGCGGAAACAAATGGGAAGTGAACATGCTCTCCATTGAAATAAATTAAAATAATATTGGAATGCTTGTATCTTTTGGAATCAATTCCTTTTAAAAGTGGTCATGGAAAAAATTCTTATTAAATAAATTAAAATTTTAAATGCAAATTCGTTTTTTTCTTTTAGTGTGTTAGCATAAAAGGCTATTTAACTATTAGAAGAAGAAGAATTTTTTTTCAATTAATAACATATATTACCAAGATAATTCACAAGAAAAAGAGTAATGATATTGGTAACATTATGAAATTTAAGTAAATTAAAAAATGAGGTATTGAAAATGAATAATTGATGTATAATCTATTAGGATATTTTATCAACTTGAGATAAAATCATTTACTAAAATAATGATAGTTAATAATAGTTAAGCTAAAAAAATATAAATTTTCGATGAAGGAGATCGACGAATGCATGAAGATGGGTAACATTTTGATCCAAAAGTGCAGACGAAATTTGAAAATTTTACTCTTTTATCGAATTGAAGACTTCAAAATTTATTTAAGCATTGTGAATTTTGATTCAGAGTAAAAATACAATTTGTGAGGAATTATGTTGTTGTCCTAGTGATATTTTTTGTAAAAAAATTACTATCCTATAATCTGTCAATTTTCCATTAAATGAAATACCTGTCCTTGCAATTTTTTACATGTTTTAATAGGTATGATTGTTTCCATGTAGCATAACTTAATCTAAAATATGTAATTTTCAATATATATATATATATATATATATATATATATATATATATATATATATATGAGCATAAACTAAAAAAATAGAACTACATTTTCATATTATTTTTTTCTCACATAAAATTAATTTTTTTTATTAGTTTTCAAAGTTGGCAAAGCAATATTCCAATAGAATTTTGCACACAAATGTGTTCATGAAATATTTTTTTCAACTATTTAAATAAGTTGAAAAACAAAGTGTACTATTTTTCAAGATGATTCATATACGAAGATAGTGGTATATTTGCAAATTGTTTCATTGTATAGATTTTATGTTACTGATTTTTTATTGAGTCCCTTTGAAACTATCCAAAAAAAAATTCATGAATTATGTTAAAAGAAATGAAATGAAAAATACCATATGAATTCAAAAATATCAAACACAATTAACTTTCCACTTAGGTAAAATTTATTCCCTAAATCTGCCAATGTCCAAAATGGTGTTGCAGAGAAGTTTGTAGAAGGGGTCGTAAAACAGTAATTTTTAGGACCTTTGTAGTTTGATGGAGTGTTTAAAATGATTGATTGAGCAGTTGAGTTATAAATGAAAATAGCTCTATTAAGGGTTTTAGAAACCATCGATCATTGTTAACCAACATGGTTAACCAGTGACTCATCGATCCTTTGAAAAAATAATAGCTTACCGACTGCAAACCAATTTCATTTATGGAATTGATGTAAACATATACATACTAGGAGCTCAGTCGAGCTCCTGTTGCCACCCCAATAAAAAGTAAAAAAATAAAAAATTTAATGTGCATGCATGGAAAAAGAACAACAAATATTCATTCATAGAAAAATAACAAAATGTGGAAATTACACAAAAATTCACAATCAACATGGGAAATTTGAGAGTTCAATCCTAAAAAGGAGAAAATGTTCCAAGCACATAGGAAGTGCGAGAAAAAAATAAAGAAAGGATGAGATAAAGATGTAACAAATTGAGATAACAACAAGATTATGCAATTCAACAAATTCATGCAAATACATGTAATTCAAGTTGTGTCAATTCTCATATTACCTGCTCCATATTGTATCCATTAGGAAATATGATCAAAACAAGAAAAAGATGGAGAATGAAACAATATTTCTAAGATAAAATAAAGATTGAAAGAAATACCATGTAATTAAAAATTGAGATGTAATAAAAACTAAAAAAAATCACTTGGTGTGATTAATGGTTCATTGAAATTTTCTAAAACCACTTCAATTCATTCCAATTATGAATCATCTTAGAATTGTAATGGTTTAAGATAACCCCCAAAACAAAGGATGTGAATTAATCAAAGAAAACAATTACATTTCCATATATTATTTACATAAATTGCAATTCATGGAAATTTATTTATAAAAGGGATTAATAAAAATGGTTGTCACATAGCTTATCCAAAAGCTATAAACATTATTTTTGAAGCTTTATATCTTTTTACGAGTTAAAACAGGGAAAATGTGTAAAGATCTAGAAGGAGCATGAGTGTCCCTCCTTCCAATGTGAATGTTGAGAAAAAATTATTTGCTAAACATATAACAACATAAATTTTTCGTGACATTCGTCATAATATATAAAATTTAATGGTTCCTTGAAACTTAAATGATAATCCCTACCTTTGAAAACCTCCCACTTTTCTTCTTTCAATCCTCACGTGAAGGTTATGATAATTTCTTAAAGACAGCATGTTTTTTAAAGACATAAAAAGTGTAGTATAGATTTGTGCTTGCAGAAATATGAGTATATTAATATTTCATATCACTATAATTCTCCACATAAGGCTCAGATGATTAATCAATATTAAATTCATAAATAATAAATGAAAAATAAATAAATTAGCATGCACATATTGATGATATGCTAGAGATGTTTACAATGTTAATATTCTTGGAACGTGGAAATCTAATGTCGCCTAAATTTCTCGGTTGTTTCTCAACATGTAATTGTGAAATATATTGCAAAGCATGGTTCAAAAGTAAAAGAGAGGAACCTTATTTTAAACATTTTGAATATTTGAAGAAAATAATTGAGAACATAAAAGAAATTGGATATCCTTCTTTGAAGATGCATAAAAAAGGTTCCTTGTAGAAACATATAGTTTTTAAAATCCTCTTACCCCTCTTGTGCCTTACTTAATTTTTGTGCTAAAATTTCCATGCACATTATCCAAAAAAAACATGCAAAACACTTGTGCACCTCTTCACCACAAATGATAAAAATATACATCCATTGTTGATAAGAACTTGAAGCATCCCCCTTTTTCTCTAAATCCACGTAGACCTCTATGTCTTGATTTATTTATTTTTACTTATCAAAAATTTAATTGGTCTTCTGATACTTATCCCACATTTTTTCCACTTTTCTTTTGGAATTGTGAAATTATATGTATTTATGACAATTTCTTCCTTGAAGAAAGTTTTTTTTAGTACTTTTTACGGTAATTTTTTGTACATGTTTAAAAAAATTAAATGATATGGTGATTCAACTAATTTTATCTTGTATAGTACACTTTCAAATATTAACATACTTAAAAACTAGTTGAATAGGTTCCTTCTTATATGGAGTATGTATTTCAACCACTATATATATATATTCTCTCTGGAAATAATCTTGGCCATTCAATTTCGTAATCACTAGATTGAATTTTCATAGATCCCCATTCTCTCAAATTCAAAATATTCTCCATATCTTTAAGTTAGCAATAATTCCCTCTGTAATATGTATTTAGACTTCATATATAATAATTTAAACTTTAATTTCTATTATTCTTTAGTTCAACAATCTTAAAAATTATTATACAACATATTCTTCATCAACTTTGTTAAATATTGATCCCCTTATCATTTTTGCACCAGTTTCTTTGGCTTTTTTTCAGTAAACTCTCAAATTATTCAAATTGTATTCCTAACACTTATTCTTTTTAATTGATTAAATATATTTCATTCTCTTCTCGCAATCCATTTTACTTGGCATTAGATTTTAATTAAAATGTTTTGTGAATACGATTTCAAAAAAAATATTTAACCATCCTTATTACCATGAGATCACTTTTAAGTTGATATTTATAAATATTTTTGAAGAAATAAAAAATTGTTTCTACTTAAATGAATTAATTTTGAAAAAATTCAAATTCATCACTTCGTAAATGTTACTTGCTATGAAACCAAACAAAGTTTCAAACCTAGATTCACTCATAAAAGTTTGGAGTGTTATTGAATAGTAGATCACGTTTATGGGATACCCTTCAATACTATAACCAAATTTTTATTTTTTTTCACTTCTTAAACATGTGATCGGAGAGCGTGAAGAGAGATTATTGTTTGTGGGAATAGATTACTTAATAAATAGGTATATTGACACTCTAAATTATAATTTTTATAATTTTATTCTTCACATCTATTATTTTTAAATCATTTTTCTCATCCTTTTTAGTTGGCATTGAATTTTAAATAATATATTTTTTGAATCAGATATATATGAACAAAAATATAATAGCATCCTTGTTGTAGAGATCATTTTTAGTTTAGTATTTATATAGTGTCTTGAAAAAATTAAAAATGTTGCTAAAATAATTAATTTTCAAAAAGATCAAATGCTTTACTTGCTAAATGGAGAGATGAATTTTTTTTACCTTATTAAGTGAATAAAAAGAATATTTTTTTTAGTATTATGGTACATTTTCCTGAAATAATTATTGAAATAAATAATTTTATATAAATAATATTAAAATATATTAAAAACAAAGTAATTATAATCTTGGAAAAATTATAGAAATAAATTTAAAATAAATTATTTCAAAAAATCAATATTGTATATTATTAAAAAATTATTGAAATATATAACCACACATTGCAATTATGTAATACATATTTGAAATGACTATTTTTAAACATTTAAATTAAAATATATTGAGAAAATGCATATTAATTTCGGTAAGTATGTACTTTTTTTTTTAAAGCTTTGTATGTACATATATTTGAATAGGTATTTTGGAATATTTAATTAAAGAAAACAAGGTAATTAAATTTAATTCATAAGGGAAATATAATGTTTCCTAAATCACTAATTTTCCATCTCTATATATGCTCACATAACATAATTTCGAAAAGTAAGTAGTCCATTATCCACACAAACTTTGGAAATTTTGTTTTCCAAAAAACAAACATCATATATAGTATAATCAGGGGAAATATATTAAAGGAAGGATCACTGGATATCGACATACTTGCAATTCAAAAATACTGTGTGTGCATTGTTCACCTCGCACACACCGTTACTAATAACCAATGTTTTTTACTAACTATTATAGGTAGATTAATTTCTTATCTTTTAATTTTAAAATTTTCACAAAAAAATAACTTAAATCATATCTTAAAACTCGAGAATTCAAATAATTTATTATTATTTTAAATCATTGTAATTTAAAACATTTGATTGCATTAAAAAATACTTTCTACAATTCAAGAAGACAACACATATGTAATTATTTCCATGCTCAATATTAAATTGATATATGATATATTTTAGTTCATTTTAAGTATGAAAATGGCTTGTATCATAGTAATATTGAACTTGTTTTTGTTAGTATATGAAACTAGAAAAATTCAAAATTGTTAAATTTTTTAGAATTCTACTTCTTGAATGTTCTTAATTAAAGGTTAATTTTAAATCATATATGTGTCTTCTAGTTGAACCATGATATATTTTAGGTCATTTTAAGTATCAAGGTGACTTCCACCATAGTCTAAGATTGTACTTAAACTAGAAATCAAAATTGTTTTCCTTTTTTAATAAAAATTATACTATAGAATGTTTTTTAAACTAGCAAAATAATCAACAGATCCATAAATTGAAATAATGAATATATCAAAAAATATTCTATATGAAAATATATAAAAATTAAATTAGATGAGAATCTATAGACTGAAATAATAAGAATCCATAAATTTTCCATGTATGAAAGTATCCAAAGTTGTATCACACATGAATGTGCCCAATGAATTGGGCCTAAAAATATACAAAGTATCTATGATCCACTCTTGAAATTATGACTTCTAAAACTCCTGTGTGAGTTACTCTACACAAAGTAATTTTCAAATAATGTTGTATTGCAATACAACACATTCAAATTCTAATTTATTATAAAATTATTTGTACAAAATAAACAATTTGAAAATAAATGGTTTTGAACAATGCATTTAATTAAATATATGAATATACTAACCAAATGGAATTTATGTAGCATTGATGCATTTACCAATGGACCTACATTGTCAATGTCTCCATACCTAACATCCCACTCATGAGTTCACATATCTACAACATTAACATCACTCTGCATCTAAGCCTTTGTATACAATCGTAAAGACAAATTATAACTAGTATACAAATTAATTACCATACATGCATGTAACTTGAAAAAAGAAGATGTTGAAACATTAAGAATAAATTTGTTTACCTCAAATAGTGTTCCATGTGGTTTTACATATTGACTCTCCTCCACATGAGTATTATCAGGTGGAGGTGGAGACCATGGACGTGGAGGAGACTAAGTTGTGGAAACATGTACTGGAGGAGGTTGCTTTGGTTCAGCAACTGCCCCCTCAGACGACCTCAAAAGCTCATCCATGAAGCTAGGTTGTGTATGTATGATTATCATGAACTTACTAATACAAATTTAACCTGATATGAACTTATTAAGATAAATAATGTATATTTTGACGATAAGAGTCTAAATTTTGGTATATATGTACCTAGTCTAAGGCATGCTGATCGTGTACCCTACAAGTGTCATATATGCTATCATGACATGTACCTTCATATGAAAAAACTAATCACTCCATATACTTTCAATATATGAATCATCATATAAAGGAACTCGTGGGTCACAAGGCAATGGAGGTGGTCTTCTCATGTGGGCCCATAATGCGACATGTTCACTAGCCAATGACTCTGCATGTTATCTCAAATGGTATCCCTAGTCTTAGCACCGAGCTACGATGACTTATCTAGCTCCATTAGCAATACCATGCTCCGAGACAGTCGTGGAAAAAATCTATGAGGTGGTGCTACAGGTTCAAGGTCCCTACAATTCCTAGCATCATCATAGCTACGTCCTAATCCAGGTCCATAAAAAACAAAATCTGGTGTCGATGTAATTTAGCCTCATGTGTAGCACAAAATTCACATATATATGATTTGCAAGGTAAATAGGGATTCGGTCATGGTGGGGGAACTAGCTGCAAGCTTAATGAAATAGACCATCAGGTCTAGCATGACGGTCTAGAGGAATGTTAAAAAACTCTCCATGAACATCAATTCCCTTGAAGGTGTCTTTCACATTGCCCCACCTATGTGGTCCTCTAACCTCCAGCCTCCTAATCATATCTATGTAATGTAGGAGGTGAGTGTGTGGGTTCTCCCTATGATATTATTTGATCAACCTATTGATGTTATCCAACATCAAAGAAAAACTACGCCTAATAAGTGAACTAGCAAATATTTTACCTAGTTCTAATGGGATCCATTTTTGTTAGGCCCTAACATCGTGAACTATGATACAAGTTGTAACAGTGTTCCATGAATGAATCAACACTGCATAAGTCCAAATGTTTTGATGATCCTTTTATGGTTTTTTAGAACTTTTCTTTGACACTAACTCATTATTATCTATACCACTATCATCTTGATTCGATAAGGTTGGATTGCCTTAGTCATTTTACTATCTTACCTTGGCAACTTTATCCTTTAAATTATTTAACTAGATCTTCATGTGATGTTTTCAATACTTCCTTCTTCCTTTAAAAATGTATAAATATAAATATATAAAAATTAATATAAAACAAGTTTTATAAATTATTACGTATTAACACATAAATACCTAATGTCATACATAATCATTTGTATATGAATTTCATATTAATGTATATATGTATTGAAAATATTTATAAGTGATATGAGTCTTATTCAACTTAACATAAAACAACACCAAACATGTATATAGTATAGATTCATTATTTGGGAAAAGGGAAAAAACAAAATTTAATTAGATGAAGATATATAGTCAATTAAAAAAGGCTTCCTACTTTTATATAGCAATTTGATTTCCCATATAAATATTGTCGAGCGTGAAACTATATTAATGAAGTGAATAGGCCATCTAAATAAAACATGCTTTATAAACTAAGTGGAAAGGGCGTAAGGAATGAACAAAGACTTATTTTCATTGGAACGTTCATGGCATCAAGGCACATACAAGTAAAAGAAGACTGTGCAACGTCTTCCAAAAACCACGAAAAACCACGCAGTCAGTATATAATTTAATAGGGAAAGGAAAGTGGCAAAAGATGTACATGCGGTTGACGTTACAATGCGAAATAAGGGTGTTCCATTGGGTGCTAAGTATTTTTCATCTAACCTTACGCAGCCTTAGCTGCGTAAAACCCACAATATTACATTTAAAAGGCAACAGCAAACATTTTCCCCAAATTCACATTTGCTGCTATAGTCATTTATCCGATTTTTTTCTTTTATAAATTCAATAAATACCCACCTTGACAATTGGTATTTATGAATTTACGAATTTAACTTTGGTTAAAACCCGAAGTGCCACTCAACATAAATCTGGGCTCACAATCTATTTCAAACGTACTTATTTATCTTTGCCGTACATCACTGCATATCCATCGATCTAACGATAATCGCATTTTAATATGCGTGACAGTTAACGGTTTCAATCTTATGCAAAATGGGTAGTTTTATAACGCCACGTGTTGCTGTCCCAGACTTATCGCATGGTCTTTAACAATTACCGCTTTTGGCAATAAGGCAGTGCGATCAAACCATAGTTGTTATATAAAACCGTTTCTTTATCCTTCTGTGCCATCGTTTAAGATTTCTGCCTTCTCACAGCTTCCTTTTTTTTTAATTTCATAGACTGTAACAATTTGAAACATTCATGTCTGTTAACTTTTGTGATATGCCAATTGCAATTTTGCAATTTCCCATCACAACTCAATTCTGCTACTCCCAATACCCATAAAACAACCATCATTTAACAGAAGTCTAGGTTATCTCCTCTGATCTGTTGTTCTGCAATCATTAATTTCACTGGACTACGATTCCATTTTCAGAAACTAATGCCGGAGCAACAATGAAGAAGTTATAACACCGTCACTTCTTGGCAATTTAGTGTATGAGTAAATATTTTTGATTCCATGGTTCCACTTTACTCTTGCGCGCTTTCCACTAAGGTTCTGGTTCAAATATTCAACCGCATTTAAATTCTCTGCCATCATTCGTTTACTCTCGTTCATACAGATCCACTACAACAAGATTCAGAAGTTGAAGATTTTGGGTTGTAATAGTTCTATCTCTATAGTTTGCAATTTCAATGAAACCTCAAATGGGTAGCCGAAAACCATCGATACCTCAAGCCCAATTGTGACATCAACTTGCGGATCTCACTTCACTGTTTATACACAACATAATGTGTAATATCTCCTTGCAATGCTTTATACCCAGCGTCAGTGCGAAATGCAACCAAACAGATTTGAACCTCAATTTAGAGGGCCAAATTATTTTTTTAATGGTATCGATCCATTTCGTGATCGATGCTATCACACAAAACCTAAACAATAAGATGAGTATTCGATCTCTTTAAAACATAGAGTCTCTTAAAACTGTAGCTTGAATATAAAATGACGAAATTTCTTTTGATTTTGTCAATTTCATCTGCACACAATATAAACTAAACAATGAAACACTAAGAAATTGAGTTCTCTGTAAAAACTCAATATTTACAGGCCTGATTTTTTTGTATCAAAAGCTTTTTCTCTAAATTGCCCATAGGCTCACAAAACAACTCCTATCTGTATGTCTTAAATCTCTCTGTTTAATGCCTTGAAGCTTACAATTTATACAATTGGATTCTAAAACCAATTTTGGTTTAGATCCACTATATCCTCAATCAAATCCTGAATATCCTCTATATGCTAAAATCTCTCTTTTATTCTTAAGGATTCTCATAAATCTCCAGATTCATGAAACCAATTTTAATTTAAGATTTACAATTAATTCTCAAACCTCTCATATTCTTTTTCGAGAATATTTCAAGAAATCCTCTCAATATTTAATTAATCTTATTTTAAAATATTAAAATCACACAACCTCAAACAAATCATTTTAATTTATTACAGAAGAATCCAATTTCATAAAAATACCAATATTTTAAATTGCTAAGCCGAATGCTGGCGTTATAATTTTATATCATACTCACGTATATTTTGTTGAGAAAAAAATAAGAGGCTAATCAAGTACAGTGGGTGGCGTTTTTGCTTTTTTGTTAGCTTATTATGACACGACGAAATCCTAAGTTGCCTCAGTGCAAGTATGGTTACATATCTGTCCACAAATCTGAGGTTACAATGCGAAATAAGGGTGTTCCATTGGGTGCTAAGTTTTTTCATCTAACCATTGACATATAACGAACAAGCTATCTTTGGCGTTATAATTTTATATTATCATACTGACGTATATTTTGTTGAGATAAAAATAAGAGGCAAATAAAGTATAGTGTGTGGTCTTTTTGTTTTTTTGGTTGCTTATTATGACAAGACGAAACCTTAAGTTGCCTCAGTACTAGTGTGGTTACATATCTGTCCACAAAATTGGGCAGCAATAGTGTAAGAGGATAGAACTAATATGAAAATAAGTTTTATTATTATAAGTAATATGAGTTTTGGTGTTTAAGATGGATTTGAATCTCAGTAGTATTATTTCAGCCAATAAAAACACAATGCAAACTATGTAAGTTGAGGATATGACATCACAATGAACCCTTTGAACAGCAATCTCAGGGAATGGCAGAAGTAATTTTTAGAAAACGGATCTGAAATCAACTGTAGTAGAGGATCTATCCAGAGAAGTTTCTGAATGACATTGAACTTGCTGTCTTCCATTGATGTGATTTAACACATGCTCTTTATTCGATTTAGTTTGATATTTGCTTAGTTTTTAACAGTAATTTTCTTTCATTGTTCACAGGTTTTGATTTTCTTTAAAGAATTTCTGCATAGTGGGAGAAATGAAGGGTCATCTCTCTAGGTATTAAAAGAAATCGATTTGTCGAGTAGAGGGAAGGATGACATTATTCCTAGGTTAGGAGTTGTTAGACAAAGAAATGATTTTCGTATTATGATGATCGGATGCTTTATTTTATACTCTGAATCTATTTGGTTGAATTCAATATATTATTAGCGTTTATTTTATGTTCCACAGTTTTGTTTATATTTTTTTTTGGCTTTGTAATCGGATTTCTTAGACTTTAAAATGGTAATTTTTTTCTTTTAATGGTCGAAATCCTTAAATAGGAAATGTTTGTCATTGCATTTCATTGCTGATCAAGTATTTTTCTTTTCTTTTTTGCTTAACCAAATTATACAATTCTCGAATGACTTGTGTCCTGAGAATATTATCTATCTAGATATTTGAAAGATTTGATTGACTATGGGTGGGTTCCACATATTTAAATCTATATAATGTTCTTCTTCTTTCATTGTCAATTGAATGAATATCTGCCAAATTGTTTATTGGTTGTAACTTTATATATATATATATATATATATATATATATATATATATATATATATATATATATATATATATATTAATTAATTAATGTGAAATATTTAAATAAACATTATTATTATTATGCCTTTTTAAAAGAAATTTAATAACGTGTATGATAAAAGTTATTGGTTCATTTATCATTATTATGGAAAATAATTTAATAGCAAGTTGCATCTAGAAATAACATTTAATCTCTTTCTATTGACTATAATTTTTTATTTATTCACAAGATCATTTGATCCTGAACCAGCTTCATTATTATCTGCTCTTTGTCATCTATATAATATAATTGTACATGTTATAATATAATCTGATTTTGTAATATAGACCTCGTATTTAATCTAATTCTAGTTTCTAAACGTAAATATAAATTAGAATTATATTGTATGCGGTATTTAGATTTTCGACTTTCGGCTATTAAATTTGTTTAGGTTGATAACTTTGTATTAGTTTACTTTTAAACTTTAGTTAACACCAGGGTTTTAATTTATTACTTAATTATAGTTTATTATATAATAACCAATCGTACTCATAATTTATTATTAGTTTAGTTTATAATCACTTTTCGGTATTCTAGTATTCGTAAGAAAAAAGGATGATGGTCTAATGGAGCCTTTAATTATGTCATGCCATGGGTAATTCATTATTAGTTTAGTTTAGAATAGAATCAGAGTCATGGATGACTATACCAAAATTTGTGAATAGACTTGGTAATAGTCATTTTTTCTTTGTTGATTAAGGTTCATAAATTTATTTTAAATATATATAATAGTTATAGTTATGTTATGAATTATAAGTTTATGTTATATTAATTTTATTTTATTTTTAAGCTTGGTATTAGTATTTGTTTATTATGTTCAATATATCACACTGATACGGTGGAGAATTGAACTAGTGACTTCATATCATATCAAGAAATACTTAAACGACTCACACTATCACCATCTATACAAGACGTCCCATAAACATGTTACATTATATATATATATAATAAAATATTCTTATTTTGAACCTACTTAATATTTTATTTAAGTATAATTAGTTTTTTAAAATAAACTACTGTATTATTATTAAAAAAAATATTATTATATAAATTAATTTAAATTTAAAATAAAAAAATGAAAAAAAACTTATTTGATAAGGAGAGGTTAGTCATGAGAAACCATATTTATCTTATTAATCTCAATCTCCTAATTTAATTATTTATTCCTTATGGTTTGGTTGCATTTGTTTTGGAGGTTTTTTAGAAAAGCTTTCCCTTAAATTTGTTAGAAATTTTAAATGCATTTTAAATTACAAAAAATAAAAATAAAAATTTTGAAAATTTATTTAAGTAAATCCCAAAAAAAAAAATTTCAAAACTAAAATAATTAGAAAATAAGAGTTTCACCATTCAAAAAAAAAAAAAAAAGGTGCATTGTAAGCAATGATTGCAAATATTGAAAAATTATAGAATAAAATGAAAAAATGAAAAATTAAAACCTAAATTATAGGATTTTTTGTGGTTTTCAAGGGTTTTTTTAGTTCTTTTTTATGGTTTTATAGGTTTTTTTTGTGTGGTTTTCATGGTGATATTCATGGTTATTTTTTGTGGTATTTGTATGGTAGGTTTTTATTTCAAATTAATTTATTTAATATTTCAAGGAAAATAAAATAAAATAAAATAGACAAAAAAAAGATAGTAAACCTACCTCTCCTTCAGCACCTAGGTCATTGGTAGGGTCATTCAGATCGAGCTCCTCCATCTCAATCGAACTATGAAACCCTAGGTCAAGATACTTCTTCCTCGGACTCTACGCAAAAATGGCTTGCATAAACTGCGACCACATTTTTAATAAGAATTAATATCTCGATGAATCCCTAGAGCTCTATTGTAACCTAAAGTTGGATTGATTCCATAACTCAATCAAGCTCATGTAACCCACATTAAATAAGATATTGATTGGGGGAATTTTTATTTCTCGATCGAGTTATCTCTTATCCCTCAAGTTATTCAATCAAGAACTTAAAAATAGCTTGATTGGCCACTTAAATTGGATCGTTTGAGGTATGTTTTATCACCTAAATATTCCCTCCATTTCTTAAAATGTGTAACCCAACTCAATGCATAGACGAATATGTTTTTATTGCATTGTAACCGAGGTAAGGAAATGGAGAAGCATGACCCAAGAATCACTCTATGTTTACTATTTAGACAAGTTACACTACTATGATGACTTCCCTACCTAAAATATATTCCAACGAATATTATGTTATTTGTAGCATACTGTATCATTTTTTTCTTACTGACATGCATTTGAACTACATTTTTATATATATGTAGGTTGAAATGGTGGTTTACATTAATTAAGTCAACATCTTTGTTAGGTCCCTATATTACTAGTAGAGTCCCTTATTGTTGTTAGTGTAACCCTCTATTGTTATTGTTGTACCCCTGTAAACCCCATATTGTTATTATTGTGCCCTTACATTATTATTTTTAGGTCGGCTATGATTGCATTATGGCCCCATGGACTCCTATATATAGAAAGGAGGTTTTTTCATTTGTATCATTCAAGAATTGTTCATTTACTTAATGTATTGGAGGTTTCCCCCTCGAAGTGGCTGATTTCTAAGGCCTTGATCTCTCTTTTCTTCTATTTTTGGAGTTGGTTTCATAAAATTTGGTATTAGAGCTTTGGATTCTAGGGTTTCGCTGCTCCAAACATGTCATCATGGCATATTCACTATAACTTATTTTCTACGAAGGTTCAGAAGATGAAATGTTTACAGTGCGAAGCCAAAATCCCGAGGCACATCATGGAAAAATCTCAAATCTTAGTTCGCAAATTTTTTGGAGATATGATCTGTGGAAGTTAGGGCTTTTTGTAGGATCCTCAATTTAACCTAAACAGGTCATCGTGGAATTTTCACTATAAATTTTACTTTACGAGGTTGCCCAAGATGCAATTTTTACAGAGAAAAGCCGAAATTAGGAGGAACGTCATGGAAAAAATTCAGAGCTTGATTTTCAATATTGGCATAGATAGCATATGTGGAAGTTAGGAATTTTTCAGGCTCTCCAATTTCATCTCAAAGAGGTGACCATGGGAAAAAATTTATAACTCTCTCTTTGAGCATTGGATTGGAATTCAGTAAAAAATGGCCACAAGTACATGGGCTGTAGTTTCTTTTTTATCAATTTTAGAGCCAAAGAAGGAAAAATTGACACGTGGCACACCATACAATTTCGCTCTACTAAACTATTTCATAATTAGGTCATTGTGGGAGATTGGGCATAACCTTGTCTTGAAGAATCCAAATCAGGTCAGACCTCCAGTATTTGAAAGATGATTGAGAGGGCTACTACAAGGCTAAATTTCAGATATTGAAGATCCAAAATCATAGAGATAATTCAATTTCAATATTGAGCTCCTCAAAATCAAGAAAAAAGTGTGTATTTTTTTCAAATTGCATAAGTCTTGTTTGAAAAATAAATTTTAAGTGATTCCAAAGGCCTATTCGGAATAGATATCAGTGTTGGGTTCTAAAATTCCTCCTAAGAAGAATTCAACACCAATTAAGCCCTCAGAGTACTCTACTATGACTCATGAAGATGAATAATTGCAACATGATCTATCAAAATTACAAGAGAAAGTGCACCAAATTTCGCTCTCGCAAAGAGCAACAAAAAATGAAATGGAAGTTTTGAAGAAAGGAGTGGAAGTGAGGATGGATGGTTTGAAGAAAGGCATGGAAGCTAAGATGGATGGCATGGAAGCTGCAATGGAAGCTAATATGGATGGCGTGGAAGAAAATTTAAAGACAACATGGAAAACATGAAGAATGATCTAAAAATAGACATGGAAGATTTGACAAAGTTGATACAAAATTTTTTTCCTAATGGCGAAAATATAGTAGAGGAAACTCATGATGAGAACAAAATAAATGTTAATCGTGATTTCAAAAACTCTAATGTTGGATTGAAGAACCACCATATTCCAAAGATGGATATGAGCAAGTTTTATGGAAAGGATCCCGTAACATGGATACTACAGATGGGGCAATATTTTGATCTAAATAATGTGCAAAATACACAATAGGTATGCATTGCAACTTTACATTTAGAACAAAATGCATTTATATGGTATCGATGCCTTTGCTCCTATAAAAAAATATCACTTGGTCAATTTATAGAGGAAATGATAGCACATTATGAGGATACAAAGAGCAACACCTTCTTTAGCCAATTTATAAATCTAAAACAAAAGGGTTCACTAGGGGAGCACATTGAGGACTTCCAAAAATTTAATATAAGGGTAACTGATATTCCAGAGGAACACAGGATTTATGTCTTCATAGGGACTATAAAGGATAACATCCAACATGAAGTTTTCCTTTGGGAACTTGATTCATTAGAGAAAGCATTCAGGTTGGCAAGAAAAACTGAATTTAAAATTATGGCGACAAGGAATCCTACCACTTACATTTATAAAGATGGAAGTGTTGCTACTCCTAGACTTCCACAACCTACAAGGTTGACACCATGACAATTGGAAGAAAAAAGAGAAAAAGGGTTTTGCTACAGTTGTGACAGAAAATACACTGAAGGTCATAAGTGTGCTGAAAAGAAAATATTTTACATAGATTGTGAAGAGAAGGAAGAAAATGAAAAAGAAACTTCAAAAGAAAAGGATATACACTAGGAACCAACCCTAAAGAAGAATAAATGCATCTGACCATATCTTGTAATGCATTGGCAGGAATTACAACTCCTCAAACCCTCAATATAGAAGGACATATCAAGAAGAAAAAATTAATAGTGTTGATTTATTTCGGTAGTACCCATAATTTTATTCATTGTAAGGTAGCCAAGGAATTGAGTTGTTTCCTATACCAAGCACCAGAATGTCAAGTGATGGTTGCAAATGTAGGAACTATAAATTTCTCTGGAAAATTCCATAATATCAAGCTAGCCATGGGGGAATATGTATTGAATATTCCAATCCTTTCCATTCAAATGGGAGGTGCTGATGTTGTACTAGGAGTACAATGGTTACAATATTTGGGGATGGTAGCTTTTAATTTTCAAGAACTTTTCTTCAATTTTTTTTCATAAGGAAAGGAATTCAAATTACGAGTATCGTAGGGAATCCAAGAAAGATAATAAGCTCTAATGTCATGATAAAGCTTCTAAAGAAATAAGAACA
Organism: Pinus albicaulis; assembly: GCA_034641835.2. NCBI lineage: Eukaryota > Viridiplantae > Streptophyta > Pinopsida > Pinales > Pinaceae > Pinus > Pinus albicaulis. The sequence goes on along the minus strand of CM076574.1, from coordinate 636,544,681 downwards.
AGGCGTAATTGCACAATTATTCTCACTAGAAGTTCCAACATCAAAATCATCTATTTCTCCAGATCTCCAAAAAGCCTTGGACAATCATTCCAAGGTGTTTGAAACTCCCAAAGGACTCCCACCTATTCATGATCATGATCATGCTATTCATTTAATTTCGGGAAGTGTTCCTCCAAAGATCACGCCTTATAAATATCCTTATGTCCAAAAGAGCGAAATTGAACGTATGATTGCAAAAATACTAGAGGATGGTATAATTCAACCTAGTCAAAGTTCTTTCTATGCTCCATTAGTATTGGTAAACAAGAAGGATGGATCATGGCGCATGTTTCTGAATTATATGGAGCTCAATAAACTCACTATTAAAGACAAATTTCCCATTCTTATGATTGACAAATTATTTGATGAATTACATGGAAAAATTTATTATACTAAGTTGGATCTTCGTTCAGGATATCATCAAATTAGAATGAAGACTGAAGATATTCCAAAAATAGCATTTCGAACCCGTGACGGTCATTATGAATTTTTGGTCATGCCTTTTGGCCTTACCAATGCACCTTCTACATTTCAAGGGTTGATGAATTCCATTTTCAAACCCTTCCTTAGAAAATTTGTACTGGTATTTTTTTGATGATATACCAATCTACAACATGTCTTGGAAGGATCATGTTCAACATGTTGACAGGGTGCTCAAACTATTGGAGGAGAAACAATTATATGTAAAAACATCCAAATGTTTCTTTGGAGTACAAAGGTGTAATATCTGGGTCATATTATATCTCACGAAGGTGTTAAAGTAGACCCTAACAAAATTAAATCCATTAAGGAATGGAAATTCCCCACAACCATAAAACAGTTGCGTGGATTTCTCGGGTTAACAGGGTATTATCTCAAGTTTGTTAAAAATTATGGGAGAATAGTACCACCTCTAACAACATTATTGAAGAAAGATGCATTTTCATGGATTCTTGAAGCAACTAAGGCCTTTTAGCATCTTAAAGAGGCATTCTTCCTAGCACCAGTCTTAGCTACACCAGACTTCACAAAAACCTTTATTTTGGAATGTGATGCCTTAGGAAATGGAATTGGTGTTGTTTTAATGTAAGAAGGGAGACCCATTTCTTTTGAAAGTCGTCCAATAAAAGGAAAGTATTTACAAAAGGCTATTTATGAGAAGGAAATGTTGGATATACTACATGCACTAAAGAAATTCCAACCTTACCTAATGGGAAGACACTTCAAGGTAAAAATTGATCATGATAGTCTTAAAAAATTTTTGGAACAAATACTATCTTCAGAAGAGCATCAAAAATGGGTCACAAATATTTTGGGTTATGACTTTGAAATCATATGCAAAAAAGGGAAGATAAATGTTGTTGCACATGCACTCTCAAGAAAGGATGAAGAGGTGGAAGCATTTTTTTGTGCCATTTCTATTATCCAACCAGATTGGATAACCCAAGCAAGGGATGAATAGAAGAAGGAAGAATAAGTGTGGACACTCATTCAAAAGTTGCATCAAGATCCTAGTACATATGATACATTTATTTCATAAAATTATTCATTATGGTACAAAGATCGCTTATATATTTGCAATAATTTCCAACTAAAACAAAATATTATTTTGGAATTGCACACTTCTCCTTTAGGAGGACACTCGGGATTTTTAAAAACTTACCACAGGGTGAAGAAATAATTTTTTTGGGATCGCCTTAAATCTGATATTCAAAATTTTTTGGCGAAATGTTTAGTTTGCCAACAAAATAAAGTTAATACAATTAAGACACCGGGTCTTCGATTCCAAGTCAATGTTGGGAGGATATTTTAGTGGATTTTTTAACAAGTTTACCTAAGTCTAAAGGAAAGAGTGTCATCATGGTGGTACTTGATAGACATACCAAGTATGCACACTTTTGTGCATTTTCTCATCCATTTAAAGCAAGCACAGTTGCTACTGCATTTATGGAAACAATTCAAAAGCTACATGGAAACTCAAAGATTATTGTAAGTGACAAAGATCCCATTTTTACAGGAAATTTTTAGGAAAAATTATTTTCTTGTTTGGGTAGTCAACTAACTCACAGCTCATCATATCATCCTCAATCCGATGGTGAAACTGAGATAGTGAATAAATTTTTGGAAGGATATATTCGTTGTTTTTTATATGATAAGCAAGCACAACGGGTCAAGTGGTTACCTCTCGCTGAATGGTGGTATAACACTTCCTTCCATACTGTAGCAAAAATGACCCCATTTATGACACTTTATGGATATCATCTACCATCCATCACATATTCTTTAAGGGAAAATTCTGGGGTTAAAGCAGTAGAAGATCACATCACGATAGTCATCGGTATCATCCTTACAGGAGGAGTGACAAGAGATAAGTTCTAGATGACTTTAAGAAAAAGAAAAGGCACCTAATTTCGATGGAGACTTGAAGAAACTAGAAGATGCAAACGATTGAATGTTTTGGATGAAGAAGTTCTTTGAGTTCCATGAGTACTTACATAATATGAAGGCCCGGAATCCTATCTTCAGTTTGAGAGGTAAAGTAGAAATATGGTGGGAATATGTGAAGCAAGTTAGACACATCAAGACAGATGACTTGAGATGGCATGAGTTCAAGAGGATTTTCAGAAAGAAGCACTTGTCAGAGGGGTATTATGGAAGTAAGGCCAAAAAATTTTATGAGCTAATGATGGGATCGATGACGGATGAGGAGTACATGGCAATGTTTTTGGAGATATTGGGGTATATACCATATCTTTAGGATGAGGAAGCTACATTTCAACAATATGTTAGTGGGTTTTCCATAGCATTTAAAGATCGGATTGCGTATGATGAGTCGGATACACATGAGAAATTCATTGGGAATTTCAATCATTTCTATGAATAGTAAAAGCGCAAAAATGAGTCTTAGAAAGGATGGAAAGGAAAGGACAAAGGTAAATGGCAGCCTAAGAGAGCAACGCCTCAGCATGCAGATGAGAAAGAAAATGTGGCACCAAAATAGAACTTTAATGCAACTAGACATGGAAATAGGCCATACTAGTAGCATAGATCACATCAGCAGCATGGACGTAGTGATATGGGATGGATGGAGTGTTGGATATGTGGTGAGGAGAGTCTTAAGAGGTAATTTCCATAGAATTAGGGAGGTAGGCCTAGTATATATAGTTTACAGGAGTCACAGACTATGCGGGACATTGGGAAGAGCATTCCTCGCATTTATGCAGAAATAAACAAAAAATAGGTGGATCACCATGCTTTTATCATTCAGATGGATGGGAAGCTTTGGGATCAAGTTATTTCTATTTTGATTGACTCTAGATATAACTATAGTAATGTTAATCCTGACTTGGTGGATAAGTGTGGTTTGAATAAGGAAATTAATGCAAAATCTTGGTTAGTGCAGTTGGCCACATGTATGAAGAGAAGATTTCACCATTGGGTAGGAGCTTGTCCATTTGAGTTAAACAGTGTGCCTACAACAACACACTTGAACATATTTCCACTAGGTTCCTACAATATGCTATTGGGTATGGATTGGTTATACTTACACATGAAAAAGGTAGATTGTTATGAAAAAGCTATTAAATTCTTCGATGATAATGGGGAACCAATGGTCTTACAGGGAAAGAAGAAAGCCACATTAGTTAGAATGGTAACATCTATGTAGGCTAATTGCAGTCGAAGGGAAGGATGTGTGCTATTTGTAGTACATATATTTACTGACAAATGTAATTAAATTGGGGATGCGAAGGTGTTGAATAGGTATCCATTTTTACAACATTTTTAGGATGTATTTCTGGTAGATATTTCATAGTTCCCACCACATATACAAGTATAATTTTCCATTTATTTTGTTCCTGGGGAAGCTTAAAAATAAAAATAACCTTAAAGGATGAGTACACTAGATTTGGTAGAGTTAAAATTGGAGTTGAGTGAAATATTGGAAAAATGGTACATTAAGCCAAGTGTATCACCATGGGGTGCACTAGTGTTGTTTGTGAAAAAGAAGGATGTCACTCTTAGACTATGCATTGAATACAGGCAACTGAACAAAGTGACCATCACGAACAGGTACCCACTACCGAGGATTGATGATTTTTTTTGATAAACTAAAGGGATAAGGAGTGTTCTCTAAGATCGACTTGAGATGAAGATATCATCAAGTATAGATCAAAGAAGGACATCTAGAAGACCAAATTTAGGACCAGGTATGCACATTGTAAATTTTTTGTATTTCCATTCCATTTGACTAATGCCCCAACTAAATTTATGTGCTTAATGAACAATGTGTTGTGTCCTTACTTGAACAAGTTTTTTATTGTTTTCATTGATTATATATTGGTGTATTCTAAAAATGGGGAAGAGCATGTTGACCATTTGGACAAAGTATTAAGGTTGTTGAGAGAGCATGATCTGTATGCTAATATAAAAAAATATATTTTCTTTCAGACTAAGGTACACTACTTAGGACATATTGTCTCTAAGGAAAGGATCTAAAGAAGATAAGGGACATCATGGTGTGGGTATCTCCTAAGAATTTAGATGAGGTGAGATCATTCATGGGATTGGGAGGATACTACAAGAGGTTCATTAGGAACTTATAACAGATTTATTTTCTAATTACATCATTGCAAAGAAAAGGTAAGAAGTTTGATTGGACATAGGAGTGTGAGGTCTGTTTTGAGTAGCTCAAGCATTTGTTGGCACATGCTCGAGTGTTAAATACTGTAGATCGAGACAAGGATTTTATAGTGTGCACAAATAATTGAAAGAGAGGACTTGATGGGGTCCTTATGTAGGATGGATAGGTGGTATGCTATCAATCACGCAGGCTAAATGAACATGAGAATAATTACCCGACACATGATCTTGGGTTAGTAGTGATCATTCACACACTGAAGAGGTGGAGGAACTATCTTCTTGGTAGGCATTTTTTACTTATGAGTGATCATATTAGGCTGAGGTACTTGTTGGACCAACTAAATCTAAATTCTAGGAAAGCTATATGGTTGGCCATGATCAGTGAGTTTGACTTTGAGATCAGGTATATCAAGGGGAAGGAGAATAGGGTTGTAGATGCTTTTAGTAGGAAGGTACACATAAATCACTTACCAAATATAAGCTCCTATTGGACAAACTTATAGAATAGGCTCTTGTAGATAGGTAAATGGGATCATAGGCATATGCAGATTATGCACAAGCTACATTAGAGTACAGGTAGAGGTGTTGGTATAGGTGTAGGTATAGGTATAGGTACAGGAACAAGTGTTGGTAGAGTTACAGGTATAGGTTTTGGTATAGGTACATGCACATGTGTTGGTATAGGTACAAGTACATGTACATGTGTAGGTGTAGCATATATATACATGTCGAAGCATACATAAACCCCAATCCATTAACCTTGGATTAGAACATAACTGTAGTTCCATTGATCGGATCTACAAAATACCAGGGGCCAAATACCATCATGCCCCAAAAACATGTGCAAACCCATGCACAAAACCATGGGCGAGTCCGCCCACCAAAAAATAAGGATAAAAAAAAATTTCCCGGGGCACTGCCCCATACCCTGAACCCCGAACAGGGGGGGTCGCCTCTGCCCCTGTTGCGCCCAACACAATGTACAAGGGGGTTTATCACCCCCCCTGAGCATGACTAGTCCTGCAAAGAATATAACGCATACCCAACATTCTCCCACTTGATGTTTTCTTTCCACAGGGGGCCATAGGAGAGCTTAGTCATTAGCCCAGCTCTGCAACACCCATTGTTTCTCTACACCAAGAGAAATTATGAGTGTTCACAGAATTCGTGAATGCATCTACAACATTCTTCAAGGTGTCCACCTTTACCAGCAACACCCTTTTAGCCTCAACCATATCTCTCACAAAGTGATATTAAACATCAATGTGCTTTTTCTTTGAATGATAAGCAGGGTTCTTAGCCAAGAAAATTGCACTTTGGCTATCACAGTCTATCCTTATAGCTTGCTGCACCAACCCCATAATTGAACACAATCTCTGCAATCAAACTGCTTCTTTTCTTGCATGAGTGGATGTTATGTATTATGCCTCTATAGTTGAAAGATCCACTATAGACTGCCTTTTACTCATCCAACTGATTGCACCTCCAAATAGGCTAAAAGCATACCCACTCGTAGATCTTCTTTATTATAGATCTCCAGCCCAGTCTGCATGAACAAAACCACAAATGTCTGACACTCTTTCCAATCCTGGTCTTCCCTAGTATCACAAGCCATAATCACTAGTGCCACGCAAATATTATAAAACCCGCATAACTGTTGTCCAATGCTCCTTCCCTGGGTTCGACATAAACCTGCTCAATACTCCCATTGCATGTGCAATGTCTGGTCTATTATAGACCATTGCATACATCAAGCTACCCACTGCACTTGCATATGGAACACGGGACATATCCTCCTCTTCTTCTTGTGTCTTGGGACACTATTCAGCAGAAAACTTTGTACCTACAAGAATCAGAACATTCACCGATTTACTATCCTGCATATTGAACCTCTGCAATATAGTCTTGACATACTTCCTCTTGTTTAACTAGATCTTCCTCTTTGCTCGATCTCTCTTAATTTTCATGCCCAAACTATAGTTTGCAACACCAAGATCCTTCATGTCAAATTTGGAGAATAGTTGGGTCTTCAAATCTTGGATAATTTCTTTGTCATTTCCAATCAACAACATATCAGCCACATACAAGACTAAATAAATAACATGGTGACCAATTAATTTAAAATAAACACGGTGATCCTCCTTGCTTCTGGTGAAGCCAAGTCCCCGTATATAGGTATCAAAATTTTGATACCATATCCTTGGTGATTTTTTAAACCCATACAGAGGCTTATTTAACCTACATGCCAGTTCTTTCTTCCCCTTCACTATAAAGCCTTCTGGTTGTTCCATGTAGATCTCCTCTTCCAGGTCCCTGTGAAGAAATGGTGTCTTCACATCCATCTATTCTACCTCAAAATCAAATGGAGCGACAACATATAAAATTAATCTAATAGAAGTAACTTTAGCAATAGGAGAAAAAATATCACCAAAATCAATTCCTTGCACCTGGGAATAACCTTTTTCTACCAACTGAGATTTGTATTTCTCCACCTTGCCTTCTACATTCAACTTCTTCTTAAACACCCATTTTCTCCCGATGGGCTTCCTTCTAGCCGGCAACTCCACTAGATCCCATGCCTCATTTTTATGCAAGGATGCCATTTCATCAACCATGGACTCCTTCCATAGTTTTCTATCCTCTGAATCTACTGCCTCCCTGACGGCTATGGGATCATCATCAGTTATAGTTAATGAAAATTTTGAACAGAAAGAAAATGGACTATACCTTTCTAGTTGTCTTCTTTCCCGAACTAATCTTCTCACATCTGGAAATTGTGACTCTTCCTCTTGTGAGTCTTCTTCTATTGTACAGTCTGATTCATCCTCCTTTAGATCAAACTCTATCTTCTAAGATTCCTTTGGTAGGACTTCATGTTTAACAACATCTTTCACGTCTCTAAACACCACATCTTGGCTGTACACAACCTTCCTTTTTTCCAGGTTCCAAAGCTTGTAACCCTTTAAACCATCCTTATACCCAATATATATGCACCTTTCAGATTTATTATCCAACTTGCTCCTTTTCTCCTTTGGAACATGTACATATGCATCACATCTAAATACCCTCAGATGTGAAAGAGAGGGTTTCTTACCAATCCATACCTCATGTGGAGTCTTATCCTCCAACGCTGATGAAGGTGATATGTTAACCAAGTAACATGCAGTCTCCACTACCTCTACCCATAATTCTTGTCCTAACTCGGTACCACTGTGCAGGCTTCTTTCCTTTTCCATCAGTGTTCTCTTCATTATTTCTGCAACTCCATTTTCCTGAGATGTGTATGGAGTAGTCTTCTGATGTGATATACCACACTTCTTATAGAACTCTTCAAATTCCTTCTTGCAAAACTCCCCACCATTATATTTTCTTAGCACCTTTATATTCTTCTTTGTCTGGTTTTCCACTAGAGCCTTAAATTCTTTAAATTTGTCAAAGACTTAAGATTTCTTCCTCAAGAAATATATCCATGTATTCCTTGAGAATTCATCTATGAATGAAACATAGTACACAGACTTACCCAGTGATGGAAACGACAAATGTACAAACACATCACTGTGCACAAGCTCTAATATCTTGTTCGCCTTCTTAGCACCAGAAGGAAAAATCACCCAATTCTACTTCCCATATAGAAAATGTTCACAGAAATCGAAATCAAGAGAGTTATTAGACATACATTCTACCATACCATTTCCATGCAGTATCTGAAGGCCCTTCTCTCCAATATATCCAAGCCTTTGATGCCATAGCATGGTATTTTCTCCAGAGATCGCTAGGCTTTCCGCTTCACTTTCGAGAACCACAAAACTGTTGCACCCATCAATAACAGTGATGCCCTGAAGCTTGTACAGAGTTCCAATCCGAACTCCCCGCATTACTACCAATGCTTCCGAAACCATCTTACATGTATCTTTCTCGAACACTGTTTTTACACCTGCATCATCCATATTGCTTACAAAAATCAAATTTCTGGCCAATGCACGAATGTGCAGAACACCAGGAAGTGTTCTAATCCTTCCACCTTGCAGCTTCAAATTGAATTTTCCACGTTCGACGATTCTGGCCTTCCTATCATCACCTAAGAAAACATCACCACCATCATATTTCTCATACTTTCAGAACCACTTTCTATGGGGTGTGAAGTGAAAGGATGCACCTAAGTCAATCAACCATGACTCATGATCTACATGTGTATTTGAAGAAGAAGCCAAATACACATCCCCACCTTCATCCGATGTGGTTTTTGCCTCTGCAGAAGGAGAATCATTAGATCCCTTTCCTTTCTCAAGAGCTTTAGATCTGCAGTCCTTTTCATAGTGCCCTTCCTTTCCGCATTTCAAGCAGACCTTTACAAACTTTCCAGGAGATTTAGATCTCCCACTCGAAACGTTATTCTTGTTTCTATTCTAGGACCTTCCTTGTACAGATAAGGAATCACCATTCTGACCCTCCGTATTTCTTCGTCTCATTTCCTCCGACAACAAGGTTAAGACATTGTCATCAAAATTCAAGGTAGTTGTATTTCTACCTATTATCCCAAAAGTCTGGAAGAGAACACAACAAACTGATGCACTTATCTTCATCCGAGATTTTAATATCAATAGATGATAGCTAGCTTACCATAGTATTGAAGGCATTCATATGCTCTGTCACTGAGTCTCCATCCTTCATCCTCAGGTTATACAGCTTTTTCCACGGGAACAATTTATTCACCAGAGACTTAGACTGGTACAAAGTCCCTAGCTTGTCCCACAAGGTATTCATTGTAGCTTCCCCAGATACATTCAAAAATACTGAATCAGAGACACACAACTATATTTTTATCTTTTCCTTTCGATCCAGCTTCTTCCAATCTTCATATGACATTGTCGTTGTTTTAGTACCAGGATGTACCACGATCCACTGATCTTTATCCACCAGAAGATCCTCCATATGAGCTTCCACAACTCAAAACTCTGACCCTTATATTTCCCGATCTCTATCTTCTTGTCGCTTTCCATATTCTTTCACCACAAGAATTGATCCCACAGATCTCCCACTAAACAGGGTCTTCCACAGGCCTAAGCAAAAAACCCTTAGCAGCAAAGGCGTCCCCTTGAAGCCAAAAATGCTCTGATACCAAACGTAGGTTTTAACCCTATACAGAAATTATCTGGAAACAAATCTTCAAAACAGAAAACAAACAATAGTGAGAGCATAAAACAAAAAAAATATATACACATATATTTTCCCCTGGATCCAAAACTGGGATGACCAGCTTGATTTTTCATTATATTCCTTTTTGTGTTACAACACATATATATACATTTCGAAGCATACATAAACCCCAATCCATTAACCCTGGATTAGAACATAACCGTAGTTCCCTTGACCGAACGTACAAAATACCAAGGGCTTAAAACCATCATGCCCCAAAACCATGTACAAACCCATGCACAAAACCATGGGTGGGTCTTCCCACCAAAAAATAAGGACCAAAAAAATTTTCCTGGGGCGCTGCCGTGGACCCCGAATAGGGGGGGCTGCTGCCCCCCCTGTGACCCCTCTGTTGCACCCAGCGCAACATACAAGGGGGTCTATCGGCCCCCCTGTGACCCCCCACACATGAATAGTCATGGAAATAATATAACACATACCCAACATCTCTCTCTCTCTCTCTCTCTCTCTCTTTCTCTCTCTCTCTCTCTCTCTCTCTCTCTCTCTCTCTCTCACTGACACACACACACACACACACTTAGACACTTAGAGATTTCGAGTAGTTTGGTATTTTCAGCAAGAAAGGAAAGAAATAAGGAAAGAGGAGGAATCAAGCAAGGATAATCAATGATCAAACAACCAAAGTAGGATTCTTGGTAGGTATCAATTTTCATGTGTATTTTTCTCGCTATATTTGGCATGCATGATATTGCATCTAGTTCTATGTTGTCTTGGCATGGGTTTTGCTAGGTGTGACAATGTATTCATCATATATCCATTAGCTTATATGAAAAATACTATAATGGATTGGCATAATTTTAGACAACTAAAGGGTCAAAGTGTGCAAAGATACACTCAAGAATTTAGGAGAAGATAGTTGATATTAGGTGTAGATTTGAATTTACAAGAAACTTTTTTGAAATATATTAGGGGTTTACATAGTTACTTACAACATACTATCCTTATGTTTAATCATACAAGTTGAGATGAAGTTTGTGTCCAGGAAACTCATCTTGAAGAAAGAGGGAAAAACATTCCACAAAAGGGTAGCAAAAATTCATTCACAAGTGGAGACAAGGGTAAGAACAAGTTCCAAGGGAGGCGAAAGAAGAACGCATTTGTCAAAAAGGAAGGAGAAAAACTAACATGAAAAAATTGTTCCAAAGAGTGTCATGATGAAGCTCATTGTTGGAAGCTTCATCCTCTGATGAAACTAAAGAAGTTTAACAACAAAGGGAAGAAAAAGAAATTTGCAACTACACAACATGACTTAGGCTCCAGTACAGGAGATGAAACAAAGATCTCAACAATGGGAATGAAAGGTAAGTACATAGAAATAACTAGCCCTTCATGTTGTCCCAATGATACTCAAGATGAGAAAACTAGAATTGAAATTTTCCATATTAAGGGTTATTTCAAAGCACATCAAAATTGATACACTTTTTTATAGTGGTTCACAAGAAAATTTGATTTTCGAAGACTCGGCTAGGAAAATAAACTTAGATACCATTCCTCATCCAAGACCATATGCAAGAATGCAAACCTATAAGTTATGAGGAAATGGATCTTTAAATTTGAAATTACAACAAACTTTCTTGATGAAGTTGAACTTGATGTAGTACCACTTGATATTTCCAGAATTGTTTTCAGAAACCCATATTTCTATGATAGAAAGGATATTTTCCATTTCCATAAAAATAATTATCATTCGTTCAAATATGGCATAGATAACATTGTTAGATCACATCAACAGAAACTAAATATTTTACTTGTAAATGTCGGAGAAATGAAGAGACTCATTAACTCTAACAATAATTTTGTTCTTCTAATGGTGAAGCAAAATAATGATGTTGAAAATGAAGCTTTTCAAGGTTTTGATTCAAGATTAAAATCATATTTGGTTGAGGTTTTTAACCAATATGATTATATGTTTCAAGAGCCAACATTATTGCCTCCCAAGAGGGAAATCCAATATGAAATACAAGCAGCAATATTTTCCTCTTCATAGCATTGGCATGTACAAGATGTCAGTGATGGAAAGTGAAAAAATAAAAAATCAAATTCAAGAGTTGTTGGAAAAAGGGATCATCAAGCCAAGTACTTCGCCATGCGGGTCACCTATTGTTTTGGTGCCAAAGAAGGATGGAACATGGCACACGTGTGTGGAATTTCGTGCATTTAACAAAATTATTTTAAAGAACCATTACCCACTTCCTAGATTTGATGATTTACTTAACACATTGAAAGATGAAAATATTTTACTAAGTTTGAATTAAGGAGTGGCTATCATTGAATTAGAATTCCTAAAGGTGACATATGGAAGACAACATTCAAAACAAAGCAAGGTTTGTTTGAATGGCTTGTTATGCCTTTTGGTCTTTGCAATTCTCCGGATACATTTATGAGTGTGATGAATGATGTATTTAGGCCATTCATAGATGGGTTTGTGATTGTCTAGTTAGAAGAAATATTTATTTTTAGTAAATATTTTGAAGAAGATGTCATGCATGTCAAAAAGTACTCGATATCTTGAATAAGGAACAATTGTTTTTAAGGATGTCAAAGTGTGAGTTTGGAAAAAATTATTTAGTGTATTTGGGTCATATTGTTGGAGGAGGTGAATTGAAAATAGATCCCTCCAAGGATGATATCATTTTTAATTCGCCAAAGAGGAAAAAAATTACGGAGGTAAGGATATTTTTTGGAGCAACCCAATATTGGAGGACGTTTATTGCTAAGTTCTCTTCTATTGTAGCTCCATTGAATGCATTGAAAAGTATGAAGCAAGTATTCTAGTGGGGAGGTAAACAATAAAAGGAATTTTATGCATTGAAATAGCATATCAGTTCAACCCAAGTACTTTCACTTCTAGACTTCAAACAGTCATTTGAGATTCAGACAGATGCTAGTGATTATGCCATGGGTGCAGTCCTCATGCAACATGGTAAGCCTATCTGTTTTCATTGAATAAATTTTGATGGTGCAATCATTAAATATCCTACATGTGACAAGGATTTGTATTCATTGGTGAAAAGTATGAAAAAGTGGAAACACTACTTGACGAGTAATGAAACAACCATTCACACTCATCATAAACCATTGCAATACTTTCAATCGTAATAAAACTTGTAGCAATCAAGGCACTTCCAATGGATGGGTTTTCTTCAATAATTCCACTTGGTGATAAGGTAAAAGAAAGGTATCTACAATAAAGTTGCTGACATGATTTCTAGGCCTATTGTTAGTGCTTCTACTATTCTTAAGTATAATTCTATTTTGCATTAGAGCTATGTTGAACAACATGCTTTAGATAGTGATTTTCAATATGTATATGCAACTTTAAGTGAAGTGAATCAAGTAGACGAATTAGATTATCACATGGATGATAAATTTTGGTAGCATCTTGGTAAGATTTTTATTCCGTAGGGAGAAAGATTCAACATTATAAGAGAGGCACATACATCTCTTATTACTAGTCATTTTAGTGTAATTCAAACGATGGCACATCTATAGAGGTATTGCTATTGGCCTTTTATGCTTGAAAGTGTGTCACTTTTTATTAGAGGTTGTTCATTATGTGTTGTCAGTAAGCCTAGCAATATAGATTTATGATTATAGACTCCACTTCCAGTACCTTTTTGTCCATGGGAGAGTGTTTCTATGGATTTTGTTGGAGGTCTTTGTATGTCAAAGAGAAATCATGATTATCTTTTTGTAGTTGTGGATAGGTTCAGAAAAATGTGTATTTTTATTGCATGTAAAAAGCAAATTAAAACTAAAAAAATTGCTTAGTTATTCTTTTATAATGTATCGGTGCATTTTGGATTGCCCACATCCATTGTTAGTGATCGATATTCCCTCTTTGTTGGGAAATTTTGGTCATGCTTGTGGGGATTCATGGACACCAAATTGAAAAAGAGTACAACATTTCATTTGCAAACAATTGGTCAAAAAGAGGTGGTGAACAAGATGGTGATACATCTTCTTCGTGGTTATTGCAATAAGCTTCCTAAGTTGTGGGATGAAAACTTGCACTATATTCAACATGCTCACATCCAGGCCAGGAACTCTTCAACTCGAACATCATCATTTGATGCATGTTTTGGATACTTGCCTAAATCTCCTTTGGATTCCATTTTTGAAACTATGTTGCTATTGATGGTCATAGTGACATAGATAAAGCTAAAAGGTTCATTGAACAAATATAATTGGTGCATCAAGCAATCCAAGAATAGCTAGAAAAGAGGAAAGTCAAGTACAAAACAAGGCACGCTAAGCATCGTGTAGATCACAAATTACAAGTTGGTGATGAATTTTGGCTTCACATTATAAAATAAAGGCTTCAAGGAGAAGGTGAAAAAATTAAACCAATTTTATATGGTCCATTTAGAATTTTCGAAAAGTTGGTGATAATTCCTTCGTGTTAGATTTTCCTTCATATATGCAAGTTTATGTTGTTGTTAATGCTGAGAACTTAAGGTTGTATGAGATGAATTTTATGGAAGATCAAAGAGAACATGTTCATATTTATTCCATTGATTATTTTTCTCTTGAATACATTGATGAACTACAACAAGACACCATTCTTGACAGAATAACAAGATCTTCAAAGAGAGGCAATGTGCAGTACCTTCGTGTGGGGCTCAAGGGAAAAAATACAAACAAGACCAAATGGACAGAGATTGGAAATGTTAGGGAACTATACCCTCATCTACTAAAAAACTTGAAGCAATCATTTGGGGTCCAAAATATTCCAGCAGGGAAGAGAGATCAGGTGCTAAAAATTATGCTAAAAAAACAAATTTGTCAGAATGGTGTGGAACATAAAAAACTGTTTACATATCATCATTCTGAATCTAGCGCAACTCGTTTCATTGAAAACCAAAACCATATTCTCCCAGAAACACGTTTTGTCCACTTTTCCAAACAAGTCAATTTTGCAAACAAAAGGATAGGTGACTGTGTATTTTGGACCAGTGGCGAGATGGCACATGACCTCTTCTAGTTTGTTGAAAGGTATTTTTTTGAGGCCAATTTGGCCTCGCCCCTTGGCCTCTTCTGAGTGGCTCTCACTTGGATAATTTTTTATTGGTTCTTGTGGTGGTCAACCACATGCTGCCACGTGGCCCAATCAGAGGCCACCACCTGGCAGCATAAGAGGCCTCTGAAATTTGCAAAGGGTCAAGTTTCCCTCTGTCAAATTCAAAACCATGACAACAACTATAATAACACACTGAATTCATCATCAAACCACCAATGTTAGTTGTTAATACATTCGGTGCAAATAGTATTTCAATATTATGTGGTAGAGTTATGGGGGTAGGGGCTAGGGCTTAGCCCCAAGCCCCCTAAACAACACAACATGCAACCTCTACCCAAGAACTAGAGGAGGAGGTGGATTCCTAAACACTGACAAACTGTCGCATCACATGTCAACGAAACCGCACCATATGACACCATAAACTAACCGTCGTTGGTTCGCTTGACCACTAGTTGGGAAAGTCACCAGTCTAATTTCCTCATCTAACCTCCAATGTGACCACTGTGGCCTCTAACCACCAATGATTAGTAGGACCGCGTGGTATTTTGGATTAAAAAAATTGTTAAACCTGCCAATACGATACGTTTGCTTTTTTGGATTAAGGTGTCATTGGGAAAATTAAGGTTCCGACAATTTCGCTTGGGATTATGGGAAATTGTTTCCCAGTTAACTGAATTAATGGTGAAATTGTAGGAACAGTCCAGATTTTGGGGAAATTGTGGAGCGGTTAGCAAGAAAGCTAGGGCGGCTCATAACTTCTTCATTTTTTGACCAATTTTGGATCATAAAGAGGCTATATAGGAATTTTTGGCTATCCTGGAGCTGACAGAAGAAATTTTGAAGCCATTTGAGCATTGTAAATATATGTAATCACTATCTTTAGAATAATGAAAGAGGGATGAGCCATTGGAAGTGGGACCAAGGAGACATAACGTAGGAGGGGTGAACTTCATCATCATCTATTTTTTATGTATATTTCAGAGTTTATTTACATGCTTTATGTGTTTAAAAATTAACATAAAAACTCTTAAAAACTCAATTTAAACACTAGTAAATGGAAAACCCTCAAGCACAATTTGATCAAGATCACATACAGTTTAGGAAGGAAGAATCCTACATCAGTGAGAATGGTTACAACTACTCATGAAAATCACAATTGAAGGAATGAATATATATTGTTTGCATATGATATTTCTAGTGACAAAGGGAAGGAATATGAGGATGATAAAGTCATGAAGAGGTATCCTCTTTTGCAGAGGTTTCAATTTGTGTTTCCTACTGATATTCCAAAGTTTCCTCCTCATAGGGAAGTGTATATATCTATTGTGTTGACACCACGAGAAACACCAACATCTAAGGCTCCATATAGGATGAGTACTCTAGAGTTGATGCAGTTGAAGTTTCATCTTAAAAAATGTTTGATAAAGGATAGATAAGGCCAACTGTATCACCTTCAACTGCACCAGTGTTGTTTGTTAAGAAGAAGGATGGTACTATCTGATTGTACATTAATTACATTCTGTTGAAGAAGGTGACTTTCAAGGACATGTATCTATTGCCATAGATTGATGACTCTTCTAATCAGCTGAAGGGAGTTGCAGTGCTTTCAAAGATTGATTTGAGATTAGGATATCATCAGGTGAAAATCAAAGAAGAAGACATCTACAAGAATGCATTTCATATGAGGTATAAAAATTATGAGATTGTGGTAGTTCCTTTTCTTCTTAATAATGCTCCAACCATCTTCATGTGTTTGATGAAAATGTGTTGAATCTTTACTTGGACAAGTTTGTGATAATGTTTATTTATGATATATTGATATACTCAAATAATGAGGAAGAGCATTGAGAGCACCTGGTAACAACATTGAGATTATTCAGTGAGCATAAATTGTATGTGAATCTCAAGAAGTGCAGTTTATTTTAGTCTTAGATTCACTACATGGGACATTTTGTTTCCAATGACGGGATAGAAGTGCACCGTAAAAGGTTAAATCTATCATGGAGTGGCCAAATCATATGGATGTGGATGAGGTTAGATAATTCATGGGAGTATTATGTTATTATAAACAGTTCATCGGGAACTTCTCTAGGATTTTATATCTTATTCAGTATTTGTAGAGGAAAAGGAAGATGTTTGAATGGACTAGGGAGTGTGCAACTAGTTTTTAGTAGTTGGAAAGTTCTTTTAAAAATGATCCAATTTTGAAGATTACAGATCATGATAAGGAGTTTGTGGTTTGTAAATATGCTTGCAAGGAATTATTTTGTGGATTCTTGATGAAGAAAGGGAAAGTGGTATGGTACGAGTGAAGGAATTTGAATGAGCACGAGTGGAAGTATGTGATTCATGATATTCATTTAGTAGTTATCATTCATGCCTTGAAGAGGTGGAGAAATTATCTTCTTAGCAGGAGGTTCATCCTGATGAGTGATCACAATGTGATGAGGTACTTTTTTTACCAACCTAATCGAAATTCATAGTAAGCTATATGGTTGGATACCATTAGTGAGTTTGAATTTTATATCAGATACATCAAGGGAAAGGAGAAAATGGTTATACATGCTCTTAGTAGGAGAGTGCAAGTGAATCACATTTCAATTTTGAGCTCTTATGGGAAAAAATTATAGGAGCATATATTACATGCAGGGAAACATGATGAGAGGTACCAATAGCTAAAGAAGGTATTTTACCAATAGAGTTAAGGTGATTGGGATGAGGAGTATCACGTCATGGTGGATGGCTTGGTTAGATTCAAGAATTTGATTTATGTGCTATATAGAAGTGAGCTCAAGAAGCTTATCCTGAGAGACTTTCATGTTAAGCCAGGTTGAGGCCACCCGAGATACCAGAAGACTTTCAAAAAAGTTAAGAAGTTCTACCATTAGCCAAAATTGAAGAAATAGGTGGTTAAGTTTCTCGCAAGATGTTTGTACTGTCAATAGGTGAAATTTGAATGCAAGCATACAATAAGTTTTTTTGCAACCTATTTTCATTCCATAAAATAAATGGGAGGTTATTTATATGGACTTCATTATAGGTTTTAAGAGGAAATCAAGATAGCATGATTCCATTATGGTTATGGTTGATAGGATGAGCAACATATCTCCCTTAATTGCAATGAATTCTACTAATTCTGCTAGTGAGGTAGCTCATATCTTCATCAAGGAGATAGTGAGTTTGCATGGTCTTCCCAAGAAGATCATATCGAAAAGATATGCCAAGTTCACTTCCAGGTTTTGGAAGGAATTGCTTGCATATTTGGGGATAGAATTAGATTTTAGAACAAATTATCATCCACAAAATATGAAAATACAAAGAGGGCTAACATGATTCTTGAGGATATATTCAACAATTTATGTCATGCATCGGCAGAGGAAGTGGGAGGAGTATCTACCACTGGTGGATTTAGCATATAATAATGGGTATCAAGAATACTTGAGGATGATTCCAGTTTAGGATTTCTCTAGGAGGAGTTTCAATATTCATATAAGTTGGAGTGATCTACTAAACATGGTAATAATTGGACTAGATATGTTGGCTAAGTTTGGCATGAGATGTAGGTTATTAGAAGGAATGTAAAGGAAGTACATGATAGAAAAAAAAATTATGCAGATAAACATACATCATTCAAGGAGTTTTATATTTTGGATCATGTGTATTTGCGCATTAAGCAAAAGAGGAGTTCCTTGAGGATTGGATCATGTGCCAAGATGGCACCTCAGTATTGTGTTCCTTTTGATATCCTTGGGAGGATTAGACCAGTGGTCTACTGACTTACACTCTCACTAATAATGAATTTACATGAAATTTTCCGTGATTAATTTCATAAGAGATATCCACAGGATGTTAATCATGTTATTGATTGGTTTGTATTACAGGTGGAAGAAAAGGGAGAGTTTCAGTTCAAACTAGAACCTCAATGAATTTTGTAGTGGAAACAACTCATGCTCTGAAACTAAGTAATAGAGAAAGCTGAAGTATAATGGAAGCACTTTGGGCTTCATTATGCTACATGGGAGATGGTTGATCATATGTGGGCTTTGTAGCCTTCCTTACATGATGGATGAGAAAATGTGTTTGGTATCTATGTTTTTGTTATATTTATATAACTAGTATGTTGTAAATACTACATCGTGTTATAAACATCCAATAAGAAGTATGATGTTCATGGTTTCAATAGTTTGGTATGATGTAAATGATACATTGTGCTATGTTATAAAGTTCCATGGGTAGCATGTTTTACTGGTTATAAGTCGAATTGAACCCTAAGGATTGTGTTTTCCCAAGAGCATGGGTTTGTAAACATGCCCTGGTTGATTTTAAATGTAAATAAAATAATATCAAGGTCATGGGACACGTATTCCAAGTTGAATGCTCGGAAAACATTATAGCGAGTATAATTTATGGTTTATTAATGGCTATGGAAATTAGAAAATGCATTAGAAAGAAAAAGGAGGAAATAATTGTCATTTAATTATGGGAAATAATGGAAAATAGAAGAAAAGGAAGGTGAAGAGACACAAATTTGCATATAAGGGAAATTAGAGGAAAAATGAAGGAAAATTAAGAAAAAAGAGACATAAATTATAAAAAGGCACAAGAGAAATAGTTCACATCTTTTGTCAATCTATATTTTGTTTGTTCTAGCTTTTTTCAATTTAGTTTTTCCTCTCTTCTTCCATACTCTTACACTCTTGCACACTTAGAGAATTTCTTGGAGCATTATAGAAATCACTTGGATTGGAAAAAGAAATCAAACAATAAGCAAGGAATTTGAGGAAAAAAGACAAGAAGGTTGGATCAATAGCTACAATAACAATACTTTGCATTTAACAGGTTGAATGGGTTGTATGTGTGACTTACTTGATGGTTTTTGGATGCATGGTACCTACATGTGGCACTTTGGTTATTTTTTTTTCATTGGCATGAGATTTACCTAGATTTACAGTCGTTTCATCATTTCCTTTCCATTTCCAAGATAACCATGGTGTTGTGGGTGTACTATGTCGATTTATGCATGGGATGGCTGGTAGACTTTGGATCCTAGTGAAGCAGTCTCAGGAAATTCCCAATATTCAAGGGTGGAGATGAGATTTCTCCTGGAACTCTTGATGGATCAATGGAGACAGGTAAATTCCTCTAGATATGGTGAAGAAATTTGGAGGCATCCAAGCTTTTTTTGGTGTTAGTGATTTCTAGATTAGTTAGGTGAAATCACCGTGGATGAGGGTTTAGGTGGTTTGGCCTTTGGAAGCCATGGTTGGTTTAATTTTGGTTTAAACCATATGATCCCACATTCATGACTAGAGTATGGCATGTGGGTGATTGGCTAAAGTAGCGATTTGGTTCATCGTAATCTATGGTCAGGTAGTACATGGAAGTCCCTCACTTGGTTGGACTTTTCATATGTTAATATAAGTTATTTTCTTATTGTGTTTGACTAGTACTAGTTATTATGTTGATCTTATGGCTACTTTTTCATGGATTATATTTTAGTTATATGTTAGTTAAATGCATGCTTATTGACGTGCTATTAATATGATATGGTTCATGATTTGACAAGTGATTTAATGACTGACGTTTTCATGGGATAAAACATGTTATTGCAAATACTTTGAGAGGTAATTAGACATTCTTGATAATTCTTTGATACAGCTCAAAATTTTAGAATCAGATACTTATTTATGACCTGTATCTTCTATGTTTATCATATGTTTTATGAATTATCTACCATGTATTAGGCATGTCTAGGCTAAGATCTCACTCAAAATTTGATTGGTTAGAATTGTTATCATAATTGTCATGATTTTGGATGGTTAAAGGTAGTTATGGGAAGTGGTATGGAGGGTACCTTGAAAAATTGTCATATATCTGACAACCGCATGCAAAAAGCATGGGATTTTGGGTCATAATCACATGGAAGCAAGCTTATGGTTGTGGTTATAGCATCCAAACCACATGCATGAAGTGGTATGGGTGTGATTGGGGAGTAAACCTAATGAAAAGATCTCCAGATCAAGGATTGATCACTTGGGATGGTTGATAGACTCCTAAGTGATATGTAGTTTCTTAGGGATCTAAATTACTTCCAGTTTATCAACCCCACTTCCATAACTAGAACATGGAGGTTGGATCATATCATAGTGATAGGCAGCTCATGTTTACCCTGAAGAGTTTGTCAATGTTGGTAAATGTGGGAGGATTTGTTACATACTCGATTATCCCCATCAAGAACCTAAAATTTTCTACACCCTTAGGCATTGGCCAGTATAGGATGGATTTCACCTTCTCAGGGTCTACTCCAAGCCCTTCTTCTAAAATAAGGTACCCTATATATTTTATTTTGGACTAATAAAATTCACACCTACTGAAATTTGCATATAACTAACTCTCCCTCAAGGTATGTAGCAATGCCCTTAAGTGCTCCTAATGTTCCTTTTCATCCTTTGAATAAATCCAAATTTCATTTCTAAAAAATGGGGCAAATTTATCTAGATATTTGCAAGAAATGATATTAATCAAACACATCAAGGTGGATTGTGCATTCATCAACTAAAATGGGACGACTATGAAATTGTAGTGTCCATAATGATTTTGGAATGTATTTTTATGAACATCTCCTTCTTTAATCCTAATTTAGTGGTAGGATAATCTCAATTCTATTTTAGAAAAGAGCTTTGCACCCTAGACTTGGTTAAATAAATCGTCAATCCTTGGTAGTGGATATTTGTTTTTGATAGTCATATTGTTTAAATACCTATAACCTATGAATAGTCTTAGTGTACTCTATATTTTTTGCACAAATAAAACTAGTGTGCTCCACAATGATATGATGGTTCTTATATACTTATTTTCCAACAATTGTTGAAGTTTTAGTTTTAGTTTCGTAAGTTATGGTATGCTCTTTCTGTATGGATTTTCAGAAACATGTGTTGAACGAGGTAATAAATAAATGGTGAAATCTATACCTCGTTTAGGTAGTAGCCCTGGAATTTATTATAGAAACACATCATTAAATTCCGTGAGGATGAAAAAGCCTTCAGGACTACGTATCAATTAGCCGGATAGTATAAATTTGACATTTGTATGGCAGAAATATATCTTAAAATTGTGGGTCTGGGTATTCATTTGACTCTTATTGCATTCCCTTCATCATCCACATAGTCAAACATATTATCTAATAAATTCATAACAACCCTATGCTAGTCCATGCCGATTAGCATGCCGTATGATCCCAATGGTAGGAAATTCAAAACTTGAACAATTTGTAATCTATTCATTTATACGGAACAATGTGGAACTAATTTTGCGGCCTTCCCTTTTGTCCCGGTGGTTAGCTACACTAGCCATGATTTTTTATGTTTTTTTCAGCTTAATTGAGAGATTTGTACAACATTATTTGACACATAACACAGATTAGAACCTAGGTCTATAATGACCATAACATGTTTATTATTTATCTTACAGTGTATTTCGACCATTGAGGGTTGATGTTCTTCATAATGGTCATCTATTGCCAAAATGATCCTTGGGATTTATCCATCTACATCATTGACCATGGATACATCTCAGATATAGTGTATGGATGATATTGTTAGAAATAATGGAAATTAGGACAATATTGAGAGGTAGGGTGAATCATTAGTGTGACAAATTATGCAACACTTAACAAATTATAATTTTCAATCACTTTAGAAATCACTCATGTAATCAGTGCCATAACTCAATAATGTAAAATAAAATGTCATAATCATTGTCATACTCATGTGAAAGACATCAATATTCTTTAGAAACCGCTCAATAATCAACCTCATAACTCAATAATCCAAAACATAACATGATAATCATATTCATACTCATGTGAAATGCATCAATCTTCTCTTTAATACCTTGGAAAACACAAGCTATAACTTTATATTAAATCACTGCCCCACAAGCTTAAAATTAGAGGTTTATCAACTACTACTAAAGGAACTTCTATCCCTACTCGTTTATCCACTTCCATTGAAAGGGACTACTACACTTGCCCGTTTATCATCTTTCACTAAAATGGACTACTACCCCTGCTTATTTATCATCCGCTACTGAAAGGGCCTACTGCCCTTGCTCATTTATCAACCACTAATAAAAGGAACTACCTCCCCTTCTCATTTATCAATCGCTACTAAAAGGGACTATTGCTTTCCCTAATCTGCAAGATACCACTTACTTGAACTCCATGATTAATCTTTCATCCATTTTCAAACTCAAATAATTAAGGAAACTTCGTTTCATAAACAAAGAAAATTATCACCTCAACCATTCACTACAAACACCCTAAAATAACCTTCATCAATATCTGATCATAGATCTAACAAACCAATCACACTAGTAGCATCAATCCTTATCAATTGCTAATTTCACCATAAAAAAATCTTTGTTGTATATATCAAAATATCATTCACTAATTCATTCTCTTCCTTCTCAAACACGACAAAAATTGATCTTTAATTCACCCCTGGTGCATACAAACATTATGCATCTTGTTCCACCAACAACCTCTATCTTGGTTTCTCAAATTTTACTTATAAAGTATTTTGGACTGATATTTTTGAAATAAAAATTTACTTATCTTCAACTCTTTATCATGCATAAATCCTTATTTAATGCTTTTTCCTACTTCCACTGAGTCTTCTTAATGTGGTCTTGAATTTTTCAATCGCCGCCCTTCTCTCTCTCTAATAAAAACTGAACTATCTATCAAAAGTTGAATTCTTGAATTTTTACATATTTTAGCAGATATTATTCTAAATCTGGTTGACTCCAAATTTAGTGAATACTTAACGAGTTGTCTCCATATCTATACATTCTTCCAATAATACTTCCAACTCATTCACTCCTTTGTTTTTTTTGACTATATGCATTGTTTGTTTGGCATAAAATTCCTTTTTTTACACAATGCTCACTCATCCATCAATAAGCCCAAAGGCCTTAACCAAATTTTCAAATTCCCGACCCATATGCCCAAAGTGCTTTGTTCTCACCCCCCAAAGGGTCTTACTCATGAATATATATATATATATATATATATATATATATAACATGAGCACATTACAAACGAAAACCATGCATACAACCATCGATTGGGCACATTGTTCTAAGCCCCAAGGGACTATCACCGATTCATAAAACATTTCGCGCCCTTGGTCACACCAGCCCACAAAAAATTGTATTGGTACCGAACTATATCTCCTCCCTCTTATTTCCCAGGAGAATCCCTCTTGGAAAATACTCAATGGATCACCCTTACATTATTGTCGAGATGTTTTCCTCCAAAGTCATGTTCCTGCAGGTCCACCTACCTAAATATGTGACCAATCAACTAATTGACGAGATGAACTAGCCACATAGGCCAATCACAAAATTTAGAAATGAATTTTCCACCACATAGATTCTCATAATGTAAAATTTACAATCATTTACTGTCAATTTCACTATTTCTCAGCTTTCGTCTTCTCAAAGCTTTCCGCCAGTGCACCCTTCAATAATATCCAAGATCATTTCTTCTGAGGACTGAGTTTCTTCTAGGATTATATCAGTCTACCACCATGCACTATTACCTTCTTGACACTTGGTCCAGCCATATTTCTTTTGGGCTAATCTATCTAGCCACCTCATTTCCATCGTGTCCAGGACAATTTGTTCCAAGGTGATGTGTCACTATGTCGTGGAAAATAAAAACCCTCATTTCTTTTTTATATATCATAATAATAATGGCGACCATTTTAATTTTATCTTTATATTAGGCCATATAATAAAAAAAAATGGAAATTTTAGTGATAGATATGAGAAGCCTTAAAATATCAAAATAAGGCTAAAATAATAAATCATTATTAAATGTTAAACTGAGACTCAAAAAGATTCAAGTCTCGGAACTGTTATATCGGAGAAAATTACTGAAACGTTATGAGATTGGTCTCCCGAGACTTTCCTATGTGAGATCACATGTGTCACTTTATTTTCGCTGTCTGAATACCTCGCTATTAGAGATATCGTAAGGAATTATTACTTGGAATTATTAACACTTTCGAGATTATGATAGGGTACTTACATCCAATGGTGCTCTTGGGCCTTCGATAAATCGTAAAAATTACATAAAATTCATTATGACAATGGCCCTTTTGAGGCTCTCATTTTATATCATAATCTTGGAATTTCTAAATATCGGGATTTATATTTAACTTCCCCCCGCCCCCGAGATCTATTTTCAACTCTTTTCATCTCAGACCTTTGCATCTTGGAACATTATCATATCGTAAGATAGTTTTAATTTCCATATGATACTTATTCCCCAATGTCTTATGTGGCATTGATCACGTGATATACCATCTGTTCATTTAAAGGATTTAATGTTTTAATTATGGGCCTCGAAGGAATAAAAGGCTCGCATTAATCAACACGGTTTATAAATTGGTTTAAAAAAATGTTTTAACGCTGCTTTTTTATTATTTTGTTTTCAAGCTGCTGTCAAGTTTTTTAATACTAATATCTGCACTTGTGTATCTTTCAGGTGAGATCACACTCTCAATACATAGAAGAAGATAATAAATCAGTTAAGGCCAAGAAGAAGGATTCAGAAAAAAAACCCACGGGCCCGTATATTGAAGAAATATATTAGAAGATTCTTGGAGCCATGTTGTTTTCTGATGTAGTATGTACCATAGACTCTGGTCATCCTTCTTAGGAATACATATTTCAATATTTTGAGCATCAAGGTATGAAGGCCACAATGAGGACAATAACAAAAAAATATAAAACCCATTTATCAAAAACCACATTGAGAGATGAATCCAATTCATTTTTCCACAGAACTGGGGAAAGGCCAAGATTATTTCTGTATATGAACATAATACAATGGGTGGTAGAGAATTTGGACATCTCAGAGAGGAAAATTCATACTATAAATGGAACAGTCATAGGCTCATTCACCAACAAATACCTCTAGAGCATGTAGCACCTCCTAAGTGCTTGGATAATTTACAAGAAGAAATATGTTGAATCCTTCGTAAAAGAGCATGGGAACCTGGAAGATTGAATTAGAGAATGCGAAAAGAATACAAATAGCATAAAACTGATGAAAATTGTTATTATTCTCTTGATTCTCTTCCATCCAATTTTTCCCAAGTCGCTGCTATTTTGTGTTGAATGAATTCTTGCCCTAACATGAAAAAGTTCTCAGACACCAGGGTACCTTTAATCGATGGAGATTCTGAAGGTTATATTTTAACTGGGTAACTCTCCTTTCGGATAACTTCGCCAACCACATTTTAGATTTCCGGCATTCTAGGAATGTTGCTAAGAATAATTTTCCTCACTTCTACATGTCTTCTTATATTGTGGATGCCTTTTGATTTTATATGGACCTTCCTACAATGGGTTGGAAATGGACCATCCAGAACCCAAAATCTATTCACGTTTATCATGAAATTTTGTGAGAAAGCAAGTATTTCAATCACTTCTACCATATTTTCCATAAATTCATGCTTCCCATTTATGAAATTATGTTTGATCCTGACCTTTCAGAATGTTACAAGTACCACGCAACATCTTGTTAGAGTTGTAAATTGCTTCAAGGAAGAGATGTTTTGTTAGGTCCCTATAATACTAGTGCAGACATTATTATTATTGTTAGTGTACCTCCCTTATTTTATTTTTTTCCCATGTAGTCCCCATATTATTATTATTGTGCCCCATAAAATCTCACTATTGTTATTGTTGTTCCCTTACATTATTATTGTTATGTAGTCTTTGATTATATTATGATCCCTTAGGTTCCTATATATAGAAATGAGGTTTTTTATTTCAATCATCCAAGAATTGTTCATTTATGTAATGTAAAGGAGTTTTCCAACTTAAAGAGGATATGTTTTAAGTCGTTGATTTATATTTTCTTCTATTTTGTGAGATGGTTGCATAACATTTGGTATCCGAGATTTTGATTATAGGGTGTCACTTATTCAAATAGCTCGTCTTGGAATTTTCACTATAATTTTTTTCTACGAGGCTGCAAACGCTGAAATGTCATCCACATGGATCCAAAACCTTGGTGAATTTCATGTAAAAATTCCAGATCTTGGTTCACTATATTTTAGGAGATATGATTCGGGGAAATTAGTGTTTTTGCAGGCTCCAAAAATTTGAGTCTCAAACAAATGACCTAGGGAAAATTGTCATAAATTTCATTTCAGGACTCAAATTTTAATTATGTAAAACATTTTTGAAGTGCACGGAATTTAGTGGTTCGTGTAGAAATTTTAGGGCCAAAGGTTGAAACAATCACACGTGGAACTCCATACAAGTTCACTCTACTAAAGCAGTTTATAATCAACTCAATATGGGAGATTAGGAATAGCTTTTTCTTGAAGGCTGCAATTTTGATGTGGCTTGTGGCATTCGAAAGAAGACTTAGAGGAATACCTTAAGGAAAAAATTCAGACCTTGGAGAGCTGAAATTACAGAGTTAAACCGAGTCAAGATCGAGCTCTTAACAACGAGAAAATTGTGTGTATTTTTTTTTTTAAATTGCATAACTTTTGTTTGAGAAAAGCAGTTTGAAGTGATTACAAGAATATATTGAAGCACTGAATATCAGTATTGGGTTCTAAAATGGCTCCCTAACCAAAGAACTCTACAACCATTAAGCCCTCAGAAATCTCTACTATGACGCATGAAGAGAAAAAATTGCAACATGATATATGAAAGTTACTCGATCATGTGCAATAAATTTCGCTCTAAAAAAGAGCAACAAAAGATGAATAAAAATGGGAAATGGAGGGTTTAAATTTAGACATGGAAGCTAATATTGATTTTATAGAACATAAAATTAAAGGAAACATGGAATATTTGAAGAATGGTTTAAAAACAAACATGGAAGGTTTGAAAAAGTTGTTACAAGAAATGCTTCCTAATGGCGAAAAGGTACTAGATGAAACTCATGATGAGAAAAAAATAAATTTTAATCATTCTTTCATATACTATAACATTGGATTGAATACCCACTATATTCCAAAGATTGATATGAATATGTTTGATGGCAAGGATCTGGTAACATGGATATTATAGATGGAATAATATTCTCATCTCCATAATGTGCAACACACACAAAAGGTAAGAATTGCAACATTATATTTAGAAACCAATAAGTTTGTATAATATCAATGGTTTTTTTCTCATAAAAAAATTGTGACTTCGTTAATTTTTACGGAGTAAATGATTGCACATTATGAGGATACAAAGAGAAACACCTTCTTTAGCCAATTAATAAATCTGAAACAAAAAGGTTCAATGGTAGAGTACATTTAGGACTTCAAAAAATTGAATATAAGGGTGAATTAAATTCGAGAGGAGCATAGGATTGATGTCTTCAGAGGGACTTTCAATGATAACATCCAGCATGAGGTTCACCTTTGGGAATCTGATTCATTGGAGAAGGCATTCAGGTTGGCAAGAAACATTGAAAGAAAAATTATGGCAAGAAGGAAGCCTAACACTCACAACTATAAATATGGAAATGTTACTACTCCTAGCCTTCCCAAAATTGCAAGGCTGACATAAAAATATTTGGAAGAAAAAAATGAAAAATGGTTTTGTTACAGTTGTGATAGCAAATACACTAAAGGTCATAAGTGTGTTGAGAAAACATTGTTTTACACAGATTTTGAAGAGGAGGAAGAAAAGGAATGAGAAACTCAAAAGAAGAGGATATACAATACCAACCAACCTTAGATAAATAAGAAATGAATCCAACCATATCTTGTAATGCATTGTTAGGAATTAACACTCCTCAAACTCTATAGATAGAAGGAAACATCAAGAAGAAAAAGGTAATAATTTTGATTGATTCAGGTAGTAACCATACTTTTATTCATTGTAATATAACAAAGGAAATGAATTGCTTCTTATATCCATCAAATGGAGGAATGATAAATTTCTCTACAAAATGACATAATATCAAGCTAACCATGGCGAAATATGTATTCAATAGTCCAGTGATTTCCATTCCAATGGGTGGTGTTGATGTTCTATTAGGAGTCTAACGGTTACAATATTTGGGTACGATAACTTTTAATTTTCAAGAAATTTTATTTAAATTTTTTTTGGAAGGAAAGGATGTTGAGTTAAGTGGTATCGAATGGAAACTAGGAAATATAATTAGCTCTAATGGCATGACAGAGATTATAAAGAAATAACAACAAACATAATTGTACAATTATGTTTACTAGAGGTTCAAACATCTAAATCATCTACTTCTCTAGATTTTCAAAATGTCTTGGAAAATCATTCCAAGGTATTTGAGACTTCCGATGGCCTCCTAGCTATTTGTGTTCATGATCATGCTATTCATTTGAATCCAGGAAGTGTTCCTCCAAACATCAGGTCTTACAGATATCCCTATGCCCAAAAAAGTGAAATTGAACTTATGGTTGTAGAAATTCTAGAGGCTGGTATAATTTAACATAGTCAAAGCTATTTCT
Source organism: Pinus albicaulis (assembly GCA_034641835.2). Taxonomy (NCBI): domain Eukaryota; kingdom Viridiplantae; phylum Streptophyta; class Pinopsida; order Pinales; family Pinaceae; genus Pinus; species Pinus albicaulis. The sequence goes on along the minus strand of CM076574.1, from coordinate 636,515,269 downwards.
CTGCTCCAGTAGTATTGGTGCACAAGAAGATGGATCATGGCACATGAGTCTGGTTTATAGGGAGCTCAACAGGCTTACTTTGAAATATAGATTCCCCATTATGATCCAGATTTATGCAGGAACGCAACAGAATAAACACATAACCATAAATACAAAGATGCAGCGGAAATAACACTTCATTTCATTAATATCAAAGAGCTGAAATCTGCTTACAGACAAAATGGAAATACAACTAGCTAGGGCACTGGTAGCTATCTCTGAGAAGAGATGTGGCGGCTACAGGCCTCTGAACTGAGTTACAATGAGGCTCGAGGGCCTATTTATTATTTAGAAACAATGGAGAACTCTAAACATCCAAAAACCTAACCCTAGGAGATGAAGCGCCAAAACTATGGGCCCCGTTTGGGTAAATTGGTGTTTCAACTTTCCAGGGACGTAACTTTGGCATACTATCTCCATTTGACGCACATGGTACATCATTAGAAATATCTATCCGAGCACTACAACTTTCGTCACAAATATCCATTCCAAAATGGAATGATATTCGCTAGAGGCGCGATGCCCAAAAAACGTCGTTTAGGGCCTCAACACGGCTCCAGAAGTTTAGGACCCGAAAAATTGCTAAAAATAGTAAGTTGTGCCGAAACTGAAAAATTGAAAGAGGAAATGGTGGGGCCCCAAGTGGAATAGGCGAGTGGCCACCAATATCCACCTGGATCATTCCTCCCCCCTTAGGAAGCAATGGTCCCCATTGCGTTGAGTTCTTCCATGAGATGAGGAAACTTCTGCTAAACTTGGTCCCTGGTGAACCACTTGCCTTGGTGCAGGAGTTGGCTATCTTTGACAACCCGATACAGTTGGATGTTCTGTTGGTGAGTGCTCTTTATTTTCATGTCCCTGATACAATCTGTGGTGGCCTGTTCCATGCAGTCTGAGTTTAACTCTGTTGGTGTGAGTTGTTCTGTAATGTCTGAGGTGTCCAGTAGAGGTGGGAAGTAAGGACGAAGGCGATCCACATTGAAGACTGGGTGCAGACCAAGGAATGGTGGAATACTGAGGTTGAAGGCATTGTTTCCTATAGCCTTGGTGATGGTGTATGGCCCGTATCGGAGCGGGCGAAGCTTGCGATGGGGTCTAGTGAGGCACTCCTTCTGCAAATGTAACCATACTTTGTCGCCCACCTAGAAGTTGTGTGGCACCTGGTGTTGATCATGGCGTTGCTTGTACTTGGCATTGGCGCTGTCTAATATATCATGAACCTGCTGGCAGATGTGTTGAATGCGCTCGATGAAGCTACTTGCTTTGTCAACTTCAAACTGGATATGAGCTGAATCAGCCTGAGCAGCTGCAAATGGTATGGCTACGTCAATAGGACATACTGTCTAGAATCCCAAGCCCACCTGAAAGGGTTTATGGCCGATTGAACTGTGGAGAAACCGATTATAACTCTGTTGTACATATGGGAGGCTCTCGTCCCATGTGCGTGGATGCTTTGAATTTTACATGCGCGGAATGTGTACAAGCATTCTGTTGACGACCTCTGTCTGGCCATCTATTCGGGGATGGAAAGCTGTGGACTTGGTGATCTTGGTATCCAACATTGACCAGAGGCTGGACCAAAATGTGCTGAGGAACCTGCTATCCTGATCTGATATGATAGACTGTGGGATCCCAAAGTGCACCCACACTCATTCAAAGAAGAGTTTAGCAGTGGCTTCTGCTGTGATATTCTTTTTGCAGGCCGCCATGATGGCCATCTTCGAGAATCTATCGACGACCACGAAAACAAAGTCATTTCCCTGCTTAGTAGAAGGCAGGCCTGACATGTAATCCATGGAGATGGATTCCCAAGGTCAACTAGGGGTAGGTAGCGGAGTATATAGGCCTTGCTTCTTGATGGTCGGTTTGGCAATGGCACAAGCAGTGCAGGATCTGATGTGCTTCTCGACATCCTTTCGAAGGTTAGGCCAATAGAAATAATTCTACAGGATTGCTACTATTTTCTCGACCCCGAAATGCCCAGCGAATCGACTGTAGTGTGCTTCCCATATCATCTTGGCACGCTCGCTTGAAGGAACACACAGGTGTCCCAAGTGACATAATAGTGCATCTTGGAGGTGAAAATTTAGAACTTGTGTACCCCCCAAGAGTGCCTTGTAAGTGTGGTCGAATTCTGGATCACTCTCATAGAGAAGCAGCCAATCAGAAGTCTCATGCCCACAAGAGTTGAGCACGGTGGTGAGCACCACGATCGGTGGTTGGCTGAGGTAGTCTAAAACATTATTGGTGCTACCCTTCTTGTACTTGATGTTCAAATGAAACTGTTGTAGATATGTGGACCACTTCTGATGGCGATCATTCTACAACTTCCCTTGTGTTTGTATGAACTGCAGGGGCCGGTGGTCTATGTGGATGATTGTTTCCTTCCCCAAAATGTAATGCTTCCATTGTCGACAAGCTTGCACAATGGAATACATTTCTTTTTCAAAAGTGGGATACTTGCGAACTATGTCAGAGAATGTCTCACTGTGATATGCCATTGGATGTCCCTGTTGAGTAAGAACTGCCCCAATAGCATAGTCAAAGGCATCCGTCTCGATCTCAAATGGCTATTGCAAGTCTGGTAAAGTGAGCACTGGGGCAGAACAGAGGCGATTTTTCAATTCTGTGAACGCCTTCTGTTGAGGTTCCAACCAAAATAATTTTGCTCTTGCTCCTCCCTTGGTGACTTGAATCAAGAGCCAAGTGATATGAGAGAATCCCAACACGAACCTGCGGTAGAAATTAACAAGACCCAAAAAGCTGCAAAGCTTTGTTATAGTAGTTGGGGCTGGCCAATCCCGAATGACTTGGATCTTGGCTGGATCCACATGCACCCCCCTTTCACTTCTCGAGATTGGCACACAACTTGTGTTGCCGCAGTCTTTGGAGGACTTGTCGGATGTGGTGAAGGTGCTCTTCCCAAGTCTGGCTGAAGATCAGAATGTCATCCAAGTACACCACTACAAATGAGTTGGTGAATGGCCGCAAGGTTTCATCCATCATCCTCATGAAGGTTGCGGGATCATTCATCAACCCGAAAGGCATGACCAGCCATTCGAAAAGGCCTTCCTTGGCTTTGAAGGTAGTCTTCCACACATCGGAGGGTTCAATCGGTACTTGGTGATACCCCGACTTCAAGTCAATCTTGCTGAAATATTTTTCACCTTTGAGTTGGTCCAGAAGGTCATCAATCTGTGGGATCGGGTACCTAATCCGGATAGTGATCTTGTTCAGCGCCTGATAGTCAATACAGAGTCTCCACGTCCCATCCTTCTTCTGTACCAACACGATCGAGCTCCCATAGGGCGATGAACTTGGTCAGATGTGACCTTTCTATAGCAGCTCCTAAATCTGCCTCTTGATTTCATCGTTCTCCAGAACAGAGCGCCGATAGATCGGTCCATTGGGTAGCGGCGCACCTGGGGTCAGATCAATCGGGTGCTTGACTTGATAGTGCAGAGGAACCCCTGTGAATGAGGTGAAGATGTCCCCGTAATCCTCCACAACCTTATCCATTTGTTGTTGTCGTGTAGAGGGGCCCTGTCTGGAGGTCGTGGCCACTGTCTTCTTCTTGCCCTGGGGGCGAATCATCAGGAAAATGAATTTCCTGGTTTGGGAAATGAGCTTACTGCATTGTTTTGCAGTAACAAAAGAGATAGCCGTAGGACGTGGTACCTCTGGTATCCTGTACAACTTATTCCCCAAAGTAATAATAACAGCACGAGGTCGAGACTCATACACAGCATGACGCTTCCACAAGTATGGTTTTCCTAATAATACATCAGAAACATCAATAGGAGCAACGTCACATAATACCTCATCCATGAAGGGCTTGATACTATAGGGAATTTGGCACTGCTGGCTGACGCGTAGATCTCGTCCTTGGTGAGGCCACCCGATGGTGTATGGATGTGGGTGAGCTGTGGTCAGCAATCCCAACCGCTTCATGGCGTCTGCTGAAATGAGGTTATTTTGGCTCCCATTGTCAACAATTAACTATACCGAGGAGCCCTTTACCCACATCTGGGAGTGGAAGAGACATTCCTCCTCCTCCGGATCTTCCGGTTCCTCCTTTTGGATATTTGTAGTGGCAATAGTGGCATTGGGCTAAGCATCAATAATCTGTTTCCCTTTGTCATTCCCCTTGTCAGGTTCTGATTCAGAGTCAGAGCATGCATCTGACTCGGAAGCCCGCATCTTGGCCACCAGTGACAGCTTGGCCCGACACTCACTTGTGTTGTGAGTGGAGCTCTTATGGAACTCACACCACTTCCTCGTGTCCTTCTTTGGCTTTGTGGTGTTGTTCTTTGCTTGTGGCTTCGATAGGTTTTCTTGAGTCACCATGCCTTGGCTCTGTCCTTTGTTCTACGGTTTGGGAGCACCTTTCCCTTGCTTTTGATTTGCAGATCCAAAGTCTCTCTTCTTCTATTTGAATTTCTGCTCAATCTTGGCAGCATACCGGTATGCCGTACCAAGCAAGGAGATGTTGAGGAACTCCATTTCCTCTTGAATGTATCTGTGCAGACAGCTGCGATACTTTAGTACCAGATGTTTCTATGAATCTTTGATACCCAACTTGGTGTGCAGGGTATGGAACAGATTTGTCAGCTCATGCACATCTTGATCCCTTTGTTGCCACAGCGTGGTACATTGTATGTACTTGTCCTCATAGCTCCCCATGGGATAGTATTGTTCCTTGACGGCGTCTCGGAAAGAATTACAAGTGGGTACGGCCAAGAATAGAGAGGTTTTTGTCTCATCCTTTTTCTCACAGTGGGTTTCCCACCAGTCCTTGACATGGGGGGCAGCTTTGAGGAGTGCAAAAATAATCTTCTCCCTGTCGGAAAAGTCATGAACCGAGAAATATCCTTCTAATAGATTCAACCATCTATCTATGGCATCTGCATCTATTTGACCCTAAAATATGGGAATTTCAAAATTTACTTGTACCTTAAAAGGAGTTGCACCTCCAGAGTGGCTGCTGGATGCAGATGCGTCGCCGGTGGGTAGCCGTTGAAGGATCTGGGAAAAGTTATCCATCATCGCGTTCCTTTGTTTTTTGAGGGCCTCCTTAAGCAATATTTTGATAGGATCTCCTGCTCCCTCATATTTCTTTTCATCCCCCGTGGGCGTCCGTCAGGGTTTGCGAGCCTGATCTTGCAAAGGTTCCACCAGATCGAGCCTAACTCCTTATACCCCGACCTCGATGGGGACATGCAAAGAAGGATCGAGAAAAAGCAGACCGCTCTGATACCACTGATATATATTTATGCAGGAACGCAACATAATAAACACATAACCATAAATACAAAGATGCAGCGGAAATAACACTTCGTTTCATTAATTACAAAGAACTGAAATCTGCTTACAGACAGAATGGAAATACAACTATCTAGGGCGCTGGTAGCTATCTCTGAGAAGAGATGTGGTAGCTACAGGCCTCTGAACTGAGTTACAATGAGGCTCGAGGGCCTATTTATTATTTAGAAACAATGGAGAACTCTAAACATCCAAAAACCTAACCCTAGGAGATGAAGCGCCAAAACTATGGGCCCCATTTGGGTAAATTGGTGTTTAAACTTCCCAGGGACGTAACTTTGGCATACTATCTCCGTTTGATGCACATGGTACATCATTAAAAATATCTATCCGAGGACTACAAATTTCTCCATGAATATCTATTCCAAAATGGAATGATATTCGCTAGAAGCACGATGCCCAAAAAACATTGTTTAGGGCCTCAAAACGGCTCCGAAAGTTCAAGACCCGAAAAACTGCTAAAAATAGTAAGTTGTGCCAAAACTGAAAAACTGAAAGAGGCAATGGTGGGGCCCCAAGTGGAATAGGTGGGTGGCCACCAATATCCACCTGGATCACATTCCTACCATAGATGAAATATTGGATGAATTACATGGATGAATTTACTTCATCAAGTTGGATCTTTGTTTAGGATATCATCAAATTAGAATGAATACTTAAGACATTACGAAAACAATATTTAGAACTCACGAGGGTCATTATGAAATTTTTTCATGCATTTTAGCCTTAGTAATGCACCTTCTACATTTCAAGGTTTGATAAATTCTATTTTCAACACTTTTTAAAATAAATTGTGTTATTATTTATTCATGATATACTAATCTACATCAAGTTTTGGAAGGATCATGTTCAACATGTTGACAGGGTTCTCAAATTATTGGAGGAGAAACAATTATATGAAAAAACATAAAAATGTTTCTTTGGAGTACAGGAGGTGGAATATATGGGTCATATTGTATCTCATGAGGGTGTTAAGGTAGACCCTAAGAAAATTAAAGCTATTAAGGAATGGAAAATCTCCACAACCATAAATCATTTGCGAGGACTTATCGAGTTAACAGGGTATTATCACAAGTTTGTTAGTAATTATGGAAGAATAAGAGCACCTCTAACAACATTACTGATGAAAGATGCATTTTAGTGGACTCCAGAAGAAACTAAGGTATTTGAACATCTTAAAGAGGAAATCTACGAAGCACATGTCTTATCTATGCCAGATTTCATGAAAACCTTTATTGTGGAATGTGATGCCTTGGGAAATGGAATTGGTGTTGTTCTAATGTAAGAATAAAGACCCATTTATTTATAAATCTTTCCAAAAAAATGAAAGTATTTACACAAACCTATTTATGAGAAGGAAATGTTAGAAATACTACATGCATTAAAGTAATGGGGACCTTACCTAATGGGGAGACACTTCAAGGAAAAAAAAATCATGATAGTCTTAAATATTTTTTGGAACAAAGATTATCTTCATAAGATTAATAAAAAGGGGTCACAAAGATGTTGGGTTATGACTTTGAAATCATCTACAAAAAGCGAAAGAAATATATTGTTGTAGATGCACTCTCAAGAAAGGGCAAGGATGTGGAAGAATTGATTTGAGAAATTTATATTATCCAACCAGATTGGATAATCAAGGAAATGGATGAATGGAAGAATGACGAATAAGTGTGGACACTCATTCACAATTTCCATGCCTTTTTTTGTAACTTCTGATCTTTTCCCTCAAACTTCTCAACACACATTCTATATGAAGAAAGTAATCTTCTCATTGATGCTAAACCAATGTTTCCCATTCCACTGATTTCACATCAAGCCTATAAAGCGAGTCATGTCAATTGTAGTCCACCACCCTTCTCTTCATATTTTATCTTCTATTTCCCACAAACATATCATGTTTGATTAACCAAATAGAATACATAATCAAATTATACCTCATTGTTTCTCAGGGGAAGTTATTACATCTTCGTAGGCGAATCCAAATTAGCATGATATAATACCACAAACATATCAATTACTACAAAAATATCCTAACCATAACCATAGAAATGCATGTATAAAAAACAAATTGACAACTAGCATGAATGCATACAAATCACATTTATCCCATCCAGCCCAAGTGTTTGAACATGGAACCTATGATACCACGTTGTAATGCATCTTCCCACATTTACCCACTTTGAAAAAGTATTCAGGGTAAACATGAGTTGAGTGTCATTATGATATGACCTCACCTCCAAGTTCTAGTTGCGAAAGTGGGGCCTACAAACTAGAAGTAAATTGACATCCTTCGGAGACTATATATCACTTAGGAGCCTACCAACCACCCTAGGTGCTCAACCCCTGACCTGGAACTCTTTTTCACTAGGTTTGCAACCTAACCTCACCCAAAAAAGTTCATGCATGCAATTGGGAGTCTATAATCGCACCCATAAGCATGCCTACATGCGATTATGACCCAAAATACCCTATTTTGTACATGCAGTCGTGAGATCTATGCCACCTTTTCAAGTTAGCCTCTAGACCACTTCCCAGAATTTGATGTAACTTTCGAGATCATGAAAATGATGATAACAATGCTAAACAATCAAATCTTGATTAAGAAATCAACCTATACATGCCTAATACATGGTAGACATTTCATCAAACATATGATAAACATAGAAGCTACAGTTCATGAATGCATATCTTTTTATAAACTTATGAACTACATCAGATATTTGTGAATAAGGTCTAATGCCCTCTCAAGCTAGTTGCAAAAACACTTGTTATCCCATGAATACATGAATAATTCAATCACTTATCAAATCATGAACCAGATCCATAGTAAGAGCACATCATATAATCAAGAATTTAACCAACATATACTATAGAATATAATCCATGAAAAATTAGCCATACCTTCAAAAACATAACCAATAAAATTTCCCACGAATCATAATAAGAAAATAAATTATATTAACATATGGAATAGCCAACCGATTTAGGGAATTCCATGTACCGCCTAACCATAGATTTGGTTTAACCAAATAATTTTTTTGTACCAACCACCCATGTGCCATATTCCAAGCATGACTGTGAGATCATATGTGTTACACCAATTTTTGGTCATCTAACCCGTTACTATTAGATGGACCAAATTACACCATCTAAGACCAATTTTATCCTAAGTGAAATTTCTTTCACTATGAAAAATAACTTAGTAATCGATAATTTATTAAGTTGTTTATGGTCTAAACAGGAAACCCCATAAGGAAATATTGAATAAATCCACATTTTTTTTATTTTCATCAATGAATAATTAATTAAACAACAATTTAATTAATATTCCTGGTCATATTTAACCCACAACAGAAAAAACAATTAGATAAATCACTATTTATTCAATTATTACTCAACCACACTCTTGAAATAATAAATAAATAATTTATTTATTTATTATTTACAAATAAAGGGATTTGACCAAATTCAAATTATAATTCCCTATATAATAAAATGTTCCCTAAAATTTGGATCTAGATTTAGTTAATAATATTTTAATTATGCACCAATATCTAGACTACCTCAATATTTTGTTATAAATAGAAGGGTTTTTCCATTCATTCACTACCTTTTGTTGCCTAAATATCACTCTGGATCTATACTTTTGGTCTAACTTTGATCCTCCATCATTGTCATATTTTTCTATCTCTTTTCTTGTGAGCTCCATTTGAGTTCCATTTTTGTCTAGGTTTTCTACACCATCAAGAGAGAGAAATCTTAGATCTGAAGTGATGAGGAAATACAAGAACCCATCCCATTGAGGGGGAGTGGTAACATATTTCTATGTTCCCTTCCTAGGTATCATAAATACAAAAAATCTTTAAAAATATTCTTATCTTGTCTATTGGATGCATGGAGAAAATATTTCTTTTATTTACTACTTAATGTCTTTAACAACATAGATCTGGATTTTGTAGCATTTATCTTGGTCAACTAACTGCAGATCTAAGGAAATTGGCAACCATATTTGGTGTTAGGGTTGTTTTTTATGCACAGCTAAAGTGAGCTTTCTTTGTACGATTGCGATTAGAATTCACACTAACCACTGGTGACTCCACACGGGTTTATAATTAGGACCATTGTCATTTTTCAGAACCCTGGATGACCAACTACTTCAAAACCTAGGGTTTTTCTTCAGCTTCTTGTTTTTCTTTTCTTGATGTTTTTTTTAACCTCTAAAACCCTAAAATAGTAAAAATTATAACTTTCGTGTGTTTCTGGGCCTATTGCACAGGTGACAGGTATCAGCCGCAGCTAAGATGACACTTTTTTCTGAAACCTGCTCCGAAGAGTGTTTGAAGTGCATGTTGCACTTTTTGGGCCAAAATTTGTGACCTAAACCTCCAGGATGTAGAAAACTACCTAAAACCTATGACCTCTACCGAAAGCAGGTCAGAAACTGCGACCTGTACTTTTTGCGAGAATTTTTCTGTGATTTTTCTAGGTTTGTCTGGGCTACTATTCAGGGTTTTTTGACCTCTGTCTCCACCCGTCCTGGACCTATACTTGCTGTTTTGTACTCATCTAAGTAGGAACCAAGCCCCCTAGGGCTTCAGTATGCGTCCACCTTTCTAGGAGGAGTTTAGGTGAAGCAGGTCATCTGAGATTTCAGTTTGTTCAGCCTTTTTTTCTTCAGATCTGATCCTGTACCTTCAGAACCATTTCATATTGGTTATTCATCCATCCAAAACACCTCTTTTCACTTTTTTTTGGTCCTCCTTTAGGGTCTCCTCCGTTTCCCTTCAAGTTGTAGCCTTTCGCCACCTCATTTGCATAATTTTTTCGTCTGGTTTTTTTCTGTTTTCTACACCTATTTCTAGCAAATATGACCTCTAGATCCCTGTCCCTCCCGAATTTCAATCCATTGGCCATTTTTTGTGTGTTTTGACTAGATTTTTCCCACCCATAGACTAGTTGTTGGGAAGCCCACCTCCTTGGGTTTAGATTGATGCATCTTTAGCTGTTTATTTTCTGTCATATTCAGTTTACTTTAATGCTATTTGCAGATTTATTTACAGTTATACTACACATTTTTTATTTTTTCTCTACACACATCTGGGTTTAAAAATTAAAATTAACACACTTAACACACACACTCTAAGTGAAGAGAGCCTTGTTTACACCACCAGGCCAAGACTATAACATTGTAATCAATTGATCCTTCACCTCTATGCCCTTATTTCCACGTTGTAATCATTTGATCCTAGACCTATTTTCCCTTGTTGGTATCTCTTCCTTATGTGATAGAGGATCCATAATATCTGTTTATTTTAATTCTCCCCCTAAGGCATTTATCCCAGAGACTTCTTGGCCTCCATCCTTAGTTTCCATTAGGAAGACTTACTCCTCCACGTAGGATTCGAATTAGTCCTCCACCGAGTCCTCATTTTGACTCCGCTTCTGGTTCATTGAGTTCCCCTTCCTATTCTATCCCCGGTTCTCCTCCTGTCACCTTCACCATGTTTGGTTCAGGAACTAATGCTAGTGGTAGCCCCGACCCTAATGTTGGGAATACTACTAGTGGGACCACAACAGGAACTATCTCGTCTACTCCCTTGCGCCCTTATATCACAGGTCTCAGTCTTCCTGATTTTAACCAGTGGATCAATGACCCCATACACCATGATCGTGGTTGGCCTAATATGCCAACCAACCTCCCTTCTGACATCCACGAGTTTGAAGGTCTTGCTGGAGAAGATCCTACAAACCATGTTAGATCTTTCCACATGTGGTGTTCATCTAACTCCATCACCGATGACTCTGTCCATCTTCGATTGTTCCAATGTACGCTTAGTGAGAAGCTTCTATTTGGTATGTTGACTATGCCTCCTCCTCTCATACTACCTTTTTGACTCTTTCCAGGGCTTTTCTGTCTTATTTCTAGCTTCCCCTTCGTTATGACACTAGTACCGAACTTTTGACCACTTTTCGTCAATCGTGTTCGACCAACCTATCTGATCATGTCCAGGAATGTCAGAGAAGAAAGAGTCTATTTCGAGCCCCTACCTTCAAAGACTGTGTCTACATGGACTGGTTTCTCATATCCCTTTTTCCCACTATTGGAAAAGATGTCACATATCATTTACCTTTGACCGAAGAACTTTCCCTCTAGATTGCATTGAAATATGACCCGATCTACACTTAGACTGATTATTTTTATATTGTCTTACCTGATATCCCTAGAATTGGTGGTTCCAATGCACTGGGGTCATCCCATGCTGTGGATAGTATTTTTGGAGCCCTTTCTCATTCGTACACTCATCCTCCCATGGGTTATGGTTTCCCTCAGGGAAGGGCTAGCTCCTCCAACACTTTTCCCCCTCTCGGTAGCATTTATCCAGGATACGACATGCCTCCTCCTTTTTCCCAACCTGTTTACCAAAATGTTGCCAAACCTTCTTATTATTGATATTTACATCCTAGTGCTCTAGCTCCTCCAACATTAGCATCTCAACCTCCCTTGCCTTCTCAACCCTGGCAATAGTAGCCACCACCCCTCGGGGGAAAGTGTATGCACAAGAGGGCACGACTAATCCTCCTACTTCCAAAAAGAAGACGAAAGGCAACCAAAACGTATCTATCATAGGTAATCGAGGACCCAATCCCCAAGGGAATACACCTAACACTGCTAACCAACAACATGGGAATCAACCCAAATAGGGCATGCCTATTCGCACGAACAAACCATGTTCTTGTTGCGATGTCTATGGTCACTATACCCATGATTGTCCTCTTTTACCTCAAATGCGGAAGGCGTGGGAAGCTCAGGTGGCATCCCGAGGATAGCAAACCTCCTCTTCATTTCCTCCCCATGCTGCACCTATCTAGCTGACTCTGTTTACCAATCCTCCCCCATAGCAACAATTCGTGGCTACCCAACCCCCTGAAAATCAGGCGGCTACTCAACCTCCTCCATATGGTACCTATAATTACCAGATTCTCATGATGAACTCTAACCAACCCATTACTATTGACCTCAACCTTTAGACTTGGTCCCGTCAATACAACAAGCCTCCCACTACGTCTGCCCCCGAGCACCCTTCTTCATGTTCCACAGAGCCTCTTTCAACAACCAATGGCACTTTACAGATCCCTCAAGCTAAGGTATAGGTTCATACCAAGATCCCCAAGGGACTATTACGCTGAAATGCTGCTTCTGGTAAAGTTTCCCATTCATATAGTATAGTAGATGATTTGGTGCAATCCCCTACTGCCATCTCAACGTTGGAACTCCTCCAGTCATGCCCTTCACAACAAAAATATCTACTAACTTCCATGGGCACTGTGGATCCTTCACATGATTGTTTGATCGCTTCGATGTTGACCGGTCAGAACATCCCCCCCTTCCTACTTCCGTCACCTTCCAAATCCCTGTCAAGATCCAGAATATCAATGTATCCCATTGTATCATTGATGAGGGAGAATCTACCTGTGTGATGTCTGATTCTGTTTGTAAGCAACTCAGATCTCCTAAGTTGGCCCCTTCCACTATCACTCTCTAAGCGTGGGATGGCCACTCTTCCTAGCCCATAGGCCTGTTCCGCAATTGTCCTATTACTCTTGTGGGGAAGGCAGTTTGTCTTGACATAGAAGTCATTGATGCCCCCTTAGACTATAACATTCTATTAGGTCTTAGCTACACTTATGTGATGTCTGATGTCCCATCTATGGTTGTTAGTATGAATCTTAATTCCAAGAAAATGAGAAAAGACCACTTTAGCTGCGCATAACCAACAGCCATAACAGTAGAAATGACTACTAATATCTTCAGATCTGCAGTTAGTTGATCAAGATAAATGCTACAAAAATCTAGATCTATGAATTAGAAGACATTAAACAGTAGAAAAAACGAGATTTACTCCATGTATCCAATAGACAAGACAAGAATATATCAAATAAATTTTGTATTGATGGCATCTAGGAGGAAAACACAAGAGGGTGTTCCCTATTCTCCTCAATGGGATGGGTTCTTGTAAGTCCTTAGCACTTCAGGTTTAGAATTCCTCTCTCTTGATGGTGTAGAAAACCCAGAAAAAAATGGAAAAGTATGGCTATGATTGTGGATTAATAGCCAGACCAAGAGTTGAGATCCAGAGTGATCTTTAGGCAACAAAATGTGTCAAATGAATGGGAAAACCCTTCTATTTATAACAAAATATTGGGTTAGTCTAGATATTGGTGCATAATTAAAATATTATTAACCAAATCAATATCCAAATTTTATGGAATATTTTATTATATTTGTTGGAGGGGAAAGGAATTTGACTTGAGTCAAATCCCCTTATTTGTAAATAATAAATAAATAAATGATTTATTTATCATTTTAAGGATGTGATTGAGTAATAATAAATAAATAAATGATTTATTTATCATATTAAGGATATGGTTGAGTAATAATCAAATAAATAATGATTTATTCAATTATTTAAGGGAGATTTAGTTATATTTAACAAAGAATATTACTTAAGTAATTTTTAAATAATTATTCTTAGAAAATAATAGGATAAATAATGATTTATCTAATTAATTTCCTTGTTTTGGGTTAAATATAACTAGGAATATTAATTAAACTGATGTTTAACTAATTATTCCTTGAGGAAAATCAAACAAATATAGATTTGTTTAATATTTCCTCATGGGGTTTCCTGTTTAGACCATAAACAACTTAATAAAGGTGATTTACTAAGTCATTTTTCATAGTGAATGTAATTTTACTTGGGGTAAAGTTGGTCTAACTTGGTGTACTTGTGTCCATCTAATAACAATGGATTAGATGACCAAAAAATGGTGTAATAGATTGCCCCCCAAAGTACGAGTGTCAGGAGCTAATCGTATGACTGAAGTACGTTGTAAGAACTCAATCACTAGATGTCAAAGAGGAAGTCAAAAAGAGAGGAATGTAAGGTAGACCAAAGTGTTGAAAGAACTAGACCCTGAGGAGGCGACTTGCAGGTGCGACAAGTCTCTTTGATGAGTGATTACCTACTATAGGCGGCGGGGGAGGCATACCTATGCCCATTGAGGCAATAGTACAAACAATAAGGCATCCAGAAAACCATGAGACAGAATAATATAGGATATGCTGGCATAAACATGAGCTAGATAAATAACATGATAATGAATCCCACATACATATTGTGCCTAAGATAACAGCTATGACTTGTACAATAATATCTGAGTACATGAGATATAAATGCAACCCAGATGCCCCTGAACACAGGACAGGGCTCTGAAAATCTGACTGATACATGCAAACAAAAAGGCGCTGCAAGCAGCTGAGGCCGACATCATCAAATGTATGGATCTGCATTGAAGGCTATGATGAAGAGGTCATCCGAGTGTGTGGGGGACTACTTGTAGGGCCACCCCCTCATGAGGGCTGAGACATCTCACACACACCCAAGAATCACCGATGTCAGTTGCTGCATCACTGAACCATCGAGTATACAGATCTCGATCATGCTGAAAGGAGCTGGAGCTGAGAAACAATCAAGTCAAATGGAAATAACGAGTCCCTTTGCATGATCTGAGGCACTAAACAAGAGTGGAAGCTAGAACCAAGGTACACCTTCCTCTAGACCTATCTTCTGGAATGAATGAGTTGATGTCAACATAAGGATGTCCGCCATAGGTGAGGCAATAAGGGATCCTCAACTAGGGCACAAGAGAAAATAGTAGAGTGACTGAAAAACTGACACCAATGATGATGATGAAATGGGGGGGAAAGAGTAGCAAACGGACGACTTCCTTTGTTAGAACATAAAGGGCATGGATGACCTGGTAGCGACTGACACAACATCATGAGGGATATGGGATAGTGGGACTGAAGGCCATAATGTGTGATACGAGAGAGGGACCGAGCAATGAATGATGGAGGACTATAGTAGGATGTAAAGGGCCTCAGGATAGACTCCATGAATGTAATGATGACTCAACTCGAATGCTCTAAACAAGGGCGAATCGATGGTGCTGCCACATATGTAAAGGGTCTAATGGGGACCATAAAAGCATGAGTACAAGATGGTAACTCATGACGAAAGTCGACATGAGCGTGGACAAGTATGGAGGAAATGAGGTGCCCCCAGTACGAGTGTTGTAAGTGAAGAAATTCGATTTTCACAAAGGGTGAAGTGGCGCTTCTTGGAAAAAATGTGTCGTAGTGAAGTATAAAATCACAAAAAGATAATAGATCCCCATTTGAGGGCTTGGTGAGATCTTTCCAATGGTGTAGACGGTTCATCAAACTAAGCTACGGTTTGGTCGTTGTAAGCAAAAGAAAAATCAGGGGTTTTATTTTAATAATACATTTTCCTTCCAGATTCACTCATTTGCCGGTGGAGCTGTGGTGAATTTCGTGAGGAGAGGAGGCCTTAAATCTTGTGGTGGTTGTAGCAGATAAACTGACCATTCGAATTTGAGATCCGACAGTTGTAGGTAATATTCCTAATCCTAATCTTTCATTTTAGTGGGTTGAAAGCTCAACTTAGGTACCCAGAGCTCATGAATAGGCCAAGTCGCACTTTCTTAGGGTCTGCTCTATGACTTGGGTAGTAGGTACTAGGCAGAAAACTACTACCTGTCCTAGGGAATGACCTGGAAAGTGTGACGTGTCAGAGAAAGGTGGATTCAGTGTTGTTATGGGCTGAAATCTGATATTTTATGGTTGAGGGGCATGGGCGCCCCCAGGCATGTTATGGACATGCAAAAATGTGTTTAGAAAAAGGGAAATCTAAAAACATTCTAATGATATGGTGCACCACTTGTCTTCGGTATGGTTATGTAGTTTGAGAAAGGAAATAGATGATTACCAATCTCTTTTGGTACTGCATATATGAATCAACTGGACTTTCTGGGTTTCCATACATGGTGTTACTATCCCAAAGATAGTATTTGGGATAATGGACTGATGTTATCCCAGAAAAACAATAGGTTGGTCAACCACAATGTCTATGAGACTGGGTTACTGATGAAATATTAAGGAATGATGAGGGGTATCATCCCTAGAGCGATCTTGCAGTGATATGGGACTCTATAGGTTTTTCTAAATGTGAAATAATAATGGGACTAGAGTCGACTTGACTAGATTCACTAGGAGAGTGGTGGAAAATTTCTTCTCCTGGTCTCTCAAATATGGGTGCCCGCTTACCCAAACATTGGGTGTTAATGTAATGGCCACGAGGAGCATGTGGTTTGAATGCATGAGTTCGATGTAGGGGGGAATAGATAAAGTCAAGAATGGTGGCTACTTCCATAATGTCGTCATTTTAATAGAATATGTGGTGACTGATGGAAGAAGGACCACCTGATGCGTTGAAGCTACCTTACTCCTCATCATGAGAGGAGAGGTTCGCATGCACATCGTCACAAGGGGTGACAGAAGAGTAAACAGACAGAGGATCTATCGATGTTGAGACTAGGGAGGGTGCTAAAGGGAGGTCAGGTGAAACATCAGGGGAGGTCTCATTGGGGACTTCTGACCAAGGCCTTGTTATCTTGACATCATAAGGGGGAATGTCAATGGGAGCATCTGTGACCTCTGGTGTTGCTGAAGAAAGATGCGAAAATAAGGGAGCAGTTGACTCATGGGGCTCAGCGTCTAATTAGCATAAGGCTCCTAAAGAGGAACGATACTCTTCAAGGTGAGGACAAAGGTGAGTTTAGTGGCCATGGAAATCACACAAAGCACAAGGGTGATTTTTTCATAATGGTTTGAGTTTCGGGATTGAATCCGGTATAGTGACATATACGTCTGGGATATCAGATTCCAGAAATGCCTCATTGACCATGGACTTGAGGTGAGGCAACTCTGGACAAGTATGGGTAGCGTGGCTGACAATATCACACAAAGCACACTGTATGGTACGCTTTGGAGGCCGAGAAGGGGCAGGGTTTGTCAGGGTAGCCTTGTCCTTTGATGCCCCCTTGCGAGCTTTAACCTTCTTTCCTGAAGCGATTGTAATGGAAGGTGGTTCTTGTTGAGGTGAATGAGGCACTATTGCAGCAGGAGAAGTCATAGGGACCGGTTGAACTGGGGTCAAAGAAAAATAAGGTTTAGGTTGAGCAAGCGGGGTAGTGACTAGAGGATCGAGGTACCAGACGGGAATCCCAAGGGTCAGGTTAGGAAGAGAGAGGGTGGCCATAACAAGTACTTTGTATACTCCTAGTGGGGGATCTAGGAACAATATCTGACCATAGGGGTAATGACTAGGTGGGATGGCTCCAAGATGGTTGAGGCCTGGAGGAACTATTCGAGGAGGGTAAAGGGGGTCATGAGTACCAACTGAAGGTAAAGGGCCAGGAGAAGGAGGTTCAGAAGGCTGATTAGAGGACATCATGAAAATTTGGTAATCGAGGGAACCAAATGGGTGAGGTTGAGTGGCCACCTAACCTTCAGGTGGTTGGGTAGCCACAAATGCTTGCTAAGGGAAAGGATTAGTAAGCACAACTGGTTGACTAGGTGCAGGACTGGGAGGAACGGAAGGGATGGCTTGCTGTCCTCTAAATGTTGCTTGAGACTCCCATAGCTATCTCATATATGGTAGAAGAGGACAATCATGCATATAATGACCATAAACACCATAAAAAGAACAGAGCTTGTTCATACAAAGAGCCCTATCCGGCTTGGACTGAGTGCCTTGTTGCTAGTTTGTAGTGTTAGGAGCATTACCTTGATTAGGTCCAGGATTGCTAGGGGCAGCTTGATTTTGAGTGCCTTTCCTCTTCCTTTTTGAAGGAGGAGGATTAGTCGTGCTTTGATGTGCGTACACCTTCCCCAAAGGGGGCGGTGGTTGCTGTTGCGGGGGTTGAGAAGGCAAGGGAGGAGGAGGTGCTAATGTTAGTGGAGCTAGAGCATTAGGCTGTGGATACAGATAATAATGAGGTTGGGTAAAAATGTGGTAAACAGGAGGTTGGGAAAAAGGAGGAGGCATGCCATATCCTGGATACGTGCTACTGGGAGGGGGAAAGTGTCGAAGGTGCTGGCCTCGTCCTGAGAGAAACCATAGCCCATGGGAGGTTGAGCATATCGATTAAAGAGAGCTCCAATGATACCGTCGGTGGCGTGAGATGCCCCTGGTGTGTTGGCACCACCAGGTCTAGGAAGATCAGGTAGAATGGTATAAAAATAACCTGATTGAGCGTAGATCAGGTCATATTTAACGTAATTTGGAGAGCGACTTCTTCAGTTTGAGGAAATTGTGATGCGACATATTTTTCGATGGGAGGCAAGAGAGTTCTAAAGAACTAGTCCATGTAGACATGGTCTTCGAAGGTAGGGGCTCGACATAGTCTCCTTCTTCTCTGCCATTCCTGAACATGGTTGGATAGGTGGGTCGCAGACAATTGACGGAAAGAGGTCAAGAGCTCGGTACCAGTTTCATAATGAAGGGGAAGCTGAAAATAAGACAAAAAAGCTCGGGCAAGAGTCACAAAGGTGGTATGAGATGAAGGGGCTTGATCTACATACCACTTAGAAGCTTCGTTTGTGAGGGTTCGCTGGAACAATCGAAGACGAACAGAGCCATCGGTAATGGAATTAGAGGAACACCATATGTGGAAAGATCGAATATGATTTGAAGGATCTTCTCCAGCAAGACCTTCAAACTTTGGGATGTCTGAAGGGAACTTTGTTGGCATAGCAGGCCAACTAGCATCATGGTGTATGGGGTCGTTTATCAACTGGTCAAAATTGGGGAGGTTGAGGCCTACCATGAAGAGGAGAAGGGGTGCAGCCGGGGTAGTGTCCGTGGCAGTCCCACTAGTGGTATTCCTTGTGGGAGGGCCAGGGTTACCACCAGCATTAGGTCCTGCACCAAACATAGTGAAGGTGTCATGGGGAGAACCGAAGACGGAAGGAGAACCCAAAGGACCAGAAGAAGAGTCAGTGTGTAGACTCGGTAGAGAACTAACTTGAACTCTACGTGGAGGAGTAAGTGTTCCAACCGAACACTGAGGATGAAGCCCAAGAAGTCTCCAGGATAAATGCCTTGGTGGCATAATTGTGATGACACAAACACGACACAAGGGAAAAAAGAGACCAACAAGGGCAGGGAGGTGCAGGATCAAGTGATTACAATTTTGAAACAATGGCAGAGAGGTGCAGGATCAAGTGATTACAATATTGAAACAATGGCAGAGAGGTGGAGGATCAATTGATTTCAATGTTTTAGAGTCTTTGCTTGGCAGTGTTAACTAAGCGCTTTTTTGCTTAGGGTGTGTGTGTAAAAGTGTGTAAATTTTAATTTTTAAACCCAGACGTTTGTAAAGAAAAGAAAAAGTGTGTTGTATAGTTGTAAATAAACTTGCAAATGTCAGTATATAGACCTGCAAAAACATAAAATAAACAATTCATAATGCACTAATCTAAACCCAAGGAGGCAGGTCTCTCAACAGCTAGTATATAAGTGAGCAAAAAAAAAAAAACTAATCAAAACACACTAAAGAAACTAACAGATCTAAGGTCAAGAGGGACAGGGATCTAAAGGACAAAATCTGTTGGAAAGTGGTGCAGAAACAACAACAGATTAGAGGAAAATTGTTGTAAAAATAGGTGGAGAAAGGCTATCTCTAGGAGGAAGCGAAGTGCACCCTAAAGGAAAACCCAAAGAAAGCTAAATGAGGAGATTTGGATGGATAACAAGCTGATATGGAGCGGATCTGAAGGTGAGGTATCAGATCTGAGAAAATTTCTGAAGACTCTGAAATTTCAGACAACCTACATCAGTAAAAGCTCTTCCACAAAAAGTGGAGGGTACTAAAGCCCTAGGGGGCTATATTCCCACTTAGTTGAGTGAAATAGAACAAGTACGGGTCCAAAATGGGTGAAGACGGAGGTCAGACAACCCTGAGCAGAGGCTCAGACAAACCTAGAAAACTTTCAGAAAAATCCCTACAAAAAGTCTAGGTCGTAGTTTCTGACCTGTTTTTAGTAGAGGTCACACTTATTGGGCTGTAAAGTGCGCCCTAGAGGTCCAGGCCATAGTTTTTGGGCTGAAACGTGTGACCTTCACTTCTGACACTCTTAGTGGCAGATTTTAGAAAAAATTATCATCTCAGCTATGGCTGATGTCTGTCACCTGCGCAATGGGTCCGAAAACATGCAGAAGTTAGAATTTTTATCGTTTTAGGGTTTTATGGGTTAAAAAAAATCAAGAAAAGAAAAAAAATGGGCTGAAGAGAAATTCTAGGGTTTGAAGCAGCTAGATATGCAAGGATCAGAAAAACGACAGCGGTCGTAATCGTAAACCTGTGTGGAGTCGCCAGTTGTTAGTATGAATCTTAGTTCCAAGCGTACGAAAAAAGACTACTTTAGCTGTGCATAACCAATAGCCCTAACAACAGAAATGACTGCTAATATCTTCAGATCTATAGTTAGGTGATCAATATAAATGCTGCAAAAATCTAGATCTATGCATTAGAAGACATTAAACAGTAGAAAAAAGGAGATTTACTCCATGTATCCAATAGACAAGACAAGAATATATCAAATAAATCTTGTATTGATGGCACTTGGGAGGAAAACACAAGAGGGTGTTCCCTGTTCTCCTCAATGGGATGGGTTCTTGTAAGTTCTCAGCACTTCAGATTTAGAATTCCTCTCTCTTGATGGTATAGAAAAACTAGACAAAAATGGAAAAGTATGACTATGATTGTGGATCAATAGCCAGACCAAAAGTTGAGATCCAGAGTGATCTTTAGGCAAAAAAAGGTTCCAAATGAATGGGAAAACCCTTCTATTTATAACAAAATATTGGGTTAATCTAGATATTGGTGCATAACAAAATATTATTAACCAAATCAAGATCCAAATTTTATGGAATATTTTATTATATTTTTTGGAGGGGAAAGGAATTTAACTTGAGTCAAATCCCTTTATTTGTAAATAATAAATAAATAAGTGATTTATTTATCATTTTAAGGATGTGATTGAGTAATAATAAATAAATAAATGATTTATTTATCATTTTAAGGATATGGTTGAGTAACAATCAAATAAATAATGATTTATTTAATTATTTAAGGGAGATTTAGTTATATTTAACAAAGAATATTATTTAAGTAATGTTTAAATAAGTATTCTTAGAAAATAATAGGATAAATAATGATTTATATAATTAATTTCCTTGTTTTCGGTTAAATATAACCATGAATATTAATTAAATTGTTGTTTAACTGATTATTCCTTGAGGAAAATAAAATAGATATAGATTTATTTAATATTTCCTCATGGAGTTTCCTGTTTAGACCATAAACAACTTAATAAAGGTGATTTACTAAGTTATTTTTCATAGTGAATGCGATTTTTCTGGGGGTAAAATTGGTCTTACTTGGTGTACCTGGGTCCATCTAATAACAACGGATTAGATGAGCAAAAAATGGTGTAACAATGGTTCACTGTAAGATGTGCTTTCCTCACAACGGAAAGATTATCACAATCGACCAGTTGACATATTACAAACTGAAGTCTCAGACTTCCCCTGAGTCCATCATCTCTTCGATGGCCAATAAACAAATAGTTGAGCCTTTGACCAGTGTTTCACCCAGAGTCTTTTTAGACTCCTCTTTTCTGGGTTCTTTCCCTGGTCTTTCTCCTCCTATCTCTGACCCCAGCTCGTCGAACATTTTCATGATGCAATCATCCCAGTTTGACATCAAGTGGCCCACTTCAACTAGTAAGCAGCCCCGCCCTCCGCAACCTACTCCTAACACCTCAACTCAGCCTTTAGGACCCCCTCCTCGAGGCCGCTCATCTGCAGCTGCTATCGATGAGCCTCCCTAGCCTCCATGCCTTAACCATCTCAGAGTTGTCCCACCTAGCCATTACCCCTCCAGTCAGATACTGTTTCTAGCTCCCCCTCCTGCAGTATTTTCAGTACTTGTTATGGCTACCTTATCCCTTCATAACATGACCCTGGGGATCCTAGTCTGGTACATCGATCCCCCAACCATTATCCCACCTAGTCAGCCCAATCCTTATCTTTCTTTGAGCCCAGTTCAACTGCCCCCCATGACCCCTCCCTCTGCTTGCATGCCTAAACCACCTCAACAGGAACCTACTCCTGTTGTGACAACTTTGGGTGAGTGGGGGAAAGCTCATAAGAAGGCACATAAATACAAGGCTACCCCAAAGAACCCTACTTTTCCTCAGCCTCCAAAGCGTACCCCCCCATGTGATTTGTCTGATGTTGTCAGTCATGCCACCCATCATTGTTCTGAATTGCCTCATATCAAGCCCATGGTTAATGTTGCGTTCCCTGAGTATACGGTCCCAAAAAATTCTGTTCCTTCCCTGAATGTAGCCAATAACCCCAAGAATATTCACACCAATCACCCCTATGCTTTGTGTGGTCTCCATGGCCATTATACCCACCATTGTCCCTGCCTCACATATTACCTTGCCTCTTTGGAGGTAGTTCAAGAGTATGAGATTGAACATAACCAGTCCACCTCTCCCATCCTCGCATAGTATACTTTAGGCCAACCTGAGGATACCTCTACTCCTATTGACCCTTTCCCTCCTGATTTGGAGATGACAGAGTCTTCAAACATCATCCTCTACCTTTCATCACCCATGAGACCCATGGTAGAAGCTCCTTCTGAGACTTCCCCTTCTGTTTCTCCTGACCTGCCTTCAACGATCACCTTGGGCTCAACATCGATGGATCCTTCATCTACTTGTTCTTCCATCACCCTCCGTGATGGTGTGCATGTGAACCTTTCTTATCATGATGATGAGTCAAGTAGCTTCACCGCACCATGTGGTATTTCTTCCACTAGTCACTCCATATTATATGTTTATGATGACATTATGGAAGTAGTCACCACCCGTGACTTTATCTACCCCCCCTTACATCGAAACCATGCATTCGAACCACATACACCTTGTGGCCGTTACATTGACACCCAATGTTTGGGTAAGGGGGCACCCATATTTGAGAGTCCAGGAGAAGTGGTTCTCCACAACTCTCCTAGTGCATCAGGTCGTGTCAACTATAGTACCATCATTATTCCCTATTTCGAAGAACCTCTAGAGTCCAATATCACTTCAGATCACTCTAGGGATGATCTCCCTTATAATTCCTTCCTCTTACATTAGCAACCCAGTCCCCTAGACACTGTTGTTGACCAACCTATGGGTTTTCTAGGGGAGCACCAGTTCATTATCCCCAAATCCACTCTTTGGGATAGTGACACTATGTATGCCATCCCAGAAAATTAGTCCATTTGCTTCATATATGCAGTACCAAAAGAGATTGGTAATCCCCCAGTCCCTTTCTCGAAATGCATAACCATAACGAAAAGAAATGGCACACCACATCATTAAAATGTGTTTATATTCCCCTTTTTTTAAATACGTTTGGCATGACTATAACATGCTTGGGGGAACCTATGCCCCTCAACCATAAAAATCCCAGCTCTTAGCGTAAAAGAGCACTGAAACACCTTTCTATGACAAGTCACACTTTTTAGGTCATTTCCTGAGACAGGTCACAGTATTATTCTTAGTACCTTCTACCTAGGTCGCAAAATAGACCCCAAAAAGTGCGACCTGGTCTGTTCCTGATCTATGGGTGCCTAAACTGAACTTTCAATCCACTGAAATAAAGAGTAAGTTTAGGCCTTTTACCTTCAATTGATGGATCTCGATTCCAATGGTCGCTTTGTCTGCTATGATCGCTGCAAGATTTAGGGCCTTTTCTCCTCTCTACATTCACAACAACTTGAAAATGAGTTAAATTGGAGGGAAAATGCCTTATTAAAAGAAAAACCCCAGATTTTTCTTTCACCAGCTACGACCAAACTGTAGCTCCATTTGACAAACCATCATCATCGTTGGAAAGCTCTCAACGAGCTCTCAAATGGATATCCATTATTTTTTTGTGATTTGATACCTCACCCAGACACATTTTTTCCAAGTAGGGTCACTTCACCACTCCTCAAAATCAAATTTCTTCACTTGAAACACTTGCACTTGGGGCACCACTTTTCCTCCATACTTGTTCATGCTCATGTCAATTTTCATTATGAGTAACCATCTTGTACTCGTGATTTTATGGTCCCCACTGGACCTTTTCTCTGTGGAAACATCATCGAATCGCCCTTGTTTAGAGCATCTGAGCTGAGTCATCATTGCATCCATGGAGTCTATCTCGAGTCCCTTTGTATCCTGTTATAGTCCTCCATCCTTCATTGCTTGATTCCTCTCTCATGTCGCACATTGTGGCCTTTAGTCCTACTGTCCCCTATGCCCTTTGATATTTTGTAAGTTGCTTCCAGGTCATCCATGCCCTTTATGCTCTAATAAGGGAAGTAATCAACCTGCTACCCAGTACCCCCCATTCCATCACCATCCATGGTGTCAGTTTGTTAGTTTCTCTACTATTATATCTTGTGCCTTAGTTGATGACTCCTTATTGCCTCACCTATGGCAGACCTACTTCTATTGACATCAGCTCATTCATTCCAGAAGATAGGCCTAGAGGGCGGTGTACCTCGGTTCCAACTTCCATTATTTTTTGGTGCCTTGGATGAGGCAAAGGGACTCGTTATTTCCCTTTGACTTGATTGTTTCTTAGCTCTAGCTCCTTACGGCATGATCGAGATCCATATACTTGATGGTTTAGTGATGCAACAGATTGTATCAGTGATTCTCGGATGTGTGTGAGATGTTTCAAACCTCATGAGAGGGTGGCCCTTTAGGTAGCCCCCCACATGCCCAGATGACCTCTCCATTACATCCTTCGATGCAACTCCATATATTTGATGGTTTCAGCCTCAGTCACTTGCAGCGCCTTTTAGTTTGCATGTATCATTCATATTTTCAGAGCCCTCTCTTGTTTTACAAGGCCTCTTGGGTTGTGTGTATATCTGATGTACTCAGATATTATTGTATCAGTCTTGGCTGTTATCCCAGGCAGAGTATGTATGTGGGATCTATTATCATGTTTTTATCTGGCTCATTTTTATGCCAGCATGTACTATATTGTTCAATCCCTTGTTTACTGGATGCATTATTCTTTGTACTTTGTTATCTCGGCGGGCATAGGTATGCCTCCCCCACCTCTTGTAGAACATGTACTCACTAATAAAAGAGACTTGTCACACCTGTAAGTCTCACCTCCTCAAGGTCTACCTTATATTTCTCTCTCTCTGACTCCCCCTTCAATGTCTAGTGATTGAGTTCTTACAATGTACTTCTGTCATACGATTAGCTCCTAACGCTCGCACGCTAGGGGCAATCCGTTACACCAATTTTTGGTCATCTAACCCGTTACTATTACATGGACCAAAGTACACCATGTAAGACCAGTTTTACTCTAAGTAAAATTTCTTTCACTATGAAAAATAGCTTAGTAATCCATAATTTATTAATTTTTTTATGGTCTAAACACGAAACCCCATGAGGAAATATTGAATAAATCCATATTTGTTTTATTTTCCTCAACGAATAATTAATTAAACAACATTTTAATTAATATTCATGGTCATATTTAACCCAAAATAGAAAAATTAATTAGATAAATCACTATTTATCTTATTATTTTCTAGGAATAATTATTTAAGCATTATTTAAATAATATTCCTTGTTAAATTTGACTAAATCGTTTACAAATAATTGAATAAATCACTATTTATTTAATTATTACTTAACCACACTCTTTAGATAATAAATAAATCATCTATTTATTTATTATTTACAGATAAAGGGATTTGACCAAATTCAAATTCTTTTTCCCTCCAACAAATATAATAAAATATTCCATAAAAGTTGGATCTAGATTTGGTTAATAATATTTAATTATGCACCAATATCTAGACTAACTCAAATTTTTTTTATAAATAGACGGGTTTGTCCATTCATTCACTACCTTTTTTTGTGTAAAGATCACTCTGGATCTATAATTTTGGTTTGACTTTGATCCTCCATCATTGTCATATTTTTCTATCTTTTTTCTTGTGAGCTCCCTTTGAGTTCCATTTTTGTCTGGGTTTTCTACACCATCAAGAAAGAGAGATATTATATCTGAAGTGCTGAGGAAATACAAGAACCCATCCCATTGAGGGGGACTGGTAATATATTTCTATGTTCCCTTCCCAGGTGTCATAAATACAAAAATTCTTTAAAAATATTATTGTCTTGTCTATTGGATGCATGGAGCAAATCTTTCTTTTATTTACTGCATGGTATCCTTAACTACATAGATCTTGATTTTGTGGCATTTATCTTGGTCAACTAACTATAGATCTAAGGAAACTGGTTGCCATCTTTGATGTTAGGGCTGTTTGTTATGCACAACTAAAGTGAGTTTTCTGAGTACACTTGCGATTATAATTCACACTAACAATATGGGTTAAACCAAAATTAAACAAACTAAGGCTTCCAAATTCCAAACCACATGAACCCTCAACCACAATGATTTCACCTAACAAATCCAAAAATCACTAACACCCAAACAATATTGGATGCCTTGAATGTTCCTTAACACATCCAAAGGAATTTTCCTATCTCCACCCATCTATCAAGAGTTCTAAGAGAAAACCCATCTCTACACTTGACCATTGGCATTTTCCTTAGACTACCACACTAGGATCCAATGTTTATCAACCATCTCAAGCTTAAACCAACACAATGCACCCACAACACCATGACTATCCAGGAAATGGCAAGGCAAGGCTAAAATCACTACCAGTCCAATAGGATATCATGCTAATAATATAAAAATTACCAAATAACCACATGAAATTAGTGTGCATCCAAAAAACAACAACGAAATCACAAATGCAACATGTTACCTGCAAAATATTCCTACAGTATTTTTTGATCCAAACTTCTTTTCATCTATCATGCAATTAATTTCTTGTTATTTTCTTACTTTCTCCAATCCAGGTGAATGCTACAATGCTCCAAGAAATGCTCTAAGTGTTCAAGAGTTTAACAGTATGGAGGAAGAGAACCAAAATAAAATTGAAAAAAGCTTTGAATTTTTTCTCTGATGTATTTTTATAATTGATGTCTCGTTTTCCTTAATTTTCCCTAACTTCTTATCTAATTTCCCTTGCATGAAAATTTGTGTCTCCTCACCTTTCTTTTCTTGTATTTTCCTTTATTTCCCATATTTAAAGTCCAATTATTTTTTCTTTTCCTTTTTCAATTCCTTTTCCAATTTCCATAGCCATTAATAAACTACAAACAATGCCCACTATAATGTTTTCCCAACATTAAGCTTAGAATACATGTCCCATGACCTTGGCCTTATTTTATTTACATGGAAAATCATCTAGGGGATTTTACAGGGTACTACACAATATTTATAAAATAAATCTCAAAAATTTCATTTCTTATAACTTCACTATATAAGAAGGGTTGCAAGTTTAACTGCAACCCTAAATTATCAGAAATTTTTGAGAAACTTAAATGATATATTACCACCGAACCTCTCTTAATAATTATAGAACCATACTAATATTTGACTATGTGCACTGATGCCTCTATGGACAGATTAGGGGGTCTTTTGTCACATAAAGGACACATGATTTGTTACGAGTATTGAATATGGAATAAATAGGAGAAAAATTATGCCACCCATGATCTATAGTTGGAAACAATTATACATTCCCTCAAAATGTGATGGAACTATATTATTAGGAGATGATTCAGGATGATGACCAACAACATAAGCCTAAAGTACTTATTCAACCAACCTAACCTAAATGTTAGATCGAATATATTTTTGGCCTCTATTAACAAGCGTGATTCAATCAAACACATAACATATCATGAAAATAAGGTTGAAAATTCTCTTCATAGTAGAGTAATCCTACTACATGCAACATCTCCAAGTTGGTGTGAAATGGATCTGCTAGGAAAAATTAAAAAAAACATACAAAATTGATGAAAAAATAAGAAAATTAAGAAAAAAATTTAAACAATAAAGGAAAAATGATAAATAAAGGTTTGGAATGAAATAAGGAAGGGGTTATCAAATACAAAGATGTAAGTTTTGTACCATATTTAGTAGATTCGAAGAATTTTTTTTCGACATGATTCATAAAAGTCCACATTTCTGACAACTTGGCTAGAAGAAAATTATTACAAAAATAAAAAGGGAGTATTACTGGTGAAACTTGAAAAATGAAATAACAAAATATATAGAAAGATGCTTGCAGTGCCAACTATTTAAATCTAAACACTCACATCCATCAATTTTCTTGCAACCCTTATCCATAGCTGACTGGAAATGGAAAACCATCACAATGGATTTCATTGCCACACTCCTGAAAACGAACAACAATCATTATTCGATTATGGAAGTGGTAGAAAAAATAACTAAAGCATCTCATTTCATCCTTCTAATATTCACCTATAATGTTGTTAATATAAAAGACATTTTTATGAAGGATATATTCATATTACACAGAACTCCAAGAACTCTAGTGTCCGATAGAGACTCCAAATTTACAAAAAAGGTTGGAAGGGTTTATTGGAGGGCCTAGGGAATGAACTTAGTTTTAGCACCACTTATCATCCACAAACAAAAATATAAACAAATAGGAAATTTTTTTGTAAATGATACAATTGGATATATGTTATGGATATACCTATGAAATCGGAAGAATATATACATCTAGATGAATTCTCAAATAATAATAGGTATTAATCATATTTAAAAATGAGCCCCTTTCAAGTGTTATATCATAGGAAATGAAGAAAAAATGTAACTTAGGACAATCTAGTGGATTAGATAATGTTGGGCCCAAACATGATAGATGAAATAGAATATGTCGTACAAAAGGCAAGGTAGAATTTTAAGGTCGTACAGGATAACAAAAATCCTTACGCAAATATAAGAAGGAGACATTTGTAATTAAAATTAGGAGATTATGTATCCGAAAGAGTTAAGCAAAAAAGAAGCAAAATGATACTGGGAACTTGTGCCAAGCTACCAACAATATATTGTGCTCCATTTAAATTATTGGCCCGAGTAGGCCCAATAGCCTATGAATTAAGTAACACCCTCCTCCGACACTTACCAAAGTTTACTTGTCCATCGGTGTAAATATGTGACAAAGAGTTACTATGATATGACTCAAGCTCCTAGATCACCTTATAGAAATGGAATTGACTAAAAGAAAACCTTACTGACTTCCCTCAGATGCTACAAGACCCCCAAGGGATAAACAACCCTTATAGGTTCCCAAACCTGGAGCTAATTTTTTTTTCACTAAACAGAACTCACAATTGCACACACAAATCTGCATCCATGCGACTAAAATCATCAAATCACCGTCATAAGCCTGGAAGGGTGTGACCGCAATCTCAATTTCAATGTTTTGTGCCCGCTACCATGAAATTTGTGCCAGCTTTTAGGGCTAGACTCTAGGTCACTGTTGATAACTCAATGAAACTTTCCAAAACTATGAATGACACAAAGGAAAATCCCGCCATCCAAAATTTATACAAGAAATTGACCCCTAAATGCCCAGCCATTAGAAACATTCCATAAAACACATCATGAACACGTAATCTAGAGGTCATAATTACATATGTGAACATATGGATCTCATACTTGTCTGAGAATAATAAAGAAGGTTTTATGGGTCTTCTCACCATAGTTAAATTATATTCTATTAGGTCATACACTCATTATCCATTCATTTACTAATCGAAACATGATGAGAACCATAAATAAAGTATGTCATAAAACCATGTTTATAACCAACATATAACCATAATAATAACAATGATAGAACAACCATTAAAGCCACATAATAATAGGTACACATACTCATGGAATACAAGAGATAAATATATCTTATGGGACTTCCATGTACCACCCGACCATATATTATGCTGAAACAAAGCTTTATTTCACCTAATCACCCTCCTACCATCTTCGAAGCATGAATGTGGGACTCACATGAAAAACATCCAATTATTCCTCAGGCTTTACAAGATATCCTGCCTTTACTAGTCAAGGTATTTCTGGGCATGAAACCCTCATCTCTACAACCAATATTTTCCCCAATCCCACCATTATCATTGAAGGGATTATTAGGAAAAAAAATAAACATGCACTACAGGGTTTTACTGCAATACCTCAAAAATCGTTCAAGGGGTCACTAGGACCTAAAAAAACATGGATGCCTCGAGATATCTCCACCTAAATGGTGATGAGTTTGTTTGTCTTCACACTTAGGCTTTATTTTATATCCCAACATTTGTTGTTCCACGATTACTAGACCTAACGAGGTTATATAGAACCATACTATACTGCAATCCCACCTTTACCCGTCGAGGGATTCCTAGGCCTTGTGATTTTTCTTGAGACCACCTCCCTTTGTTTCGAAACCATCGAAAAATCTAGCTCAACCACATAAAAGAACCCCATAAAACCATGGATATCGATATATGGAAAGGAAAATAAAAACATTTATTCAACTAACTCACAAAAGAGAAGAAAATATAGATGAATGACTTGAAAAATAGCCTCTTCGAGAGGGAACCTCCTTTACATCAAATAAATGAAAAATTCTTGGATGATAAAGTGAGAAGACATCCTTTATATATAGGAGTTTATGGGGTCACAATATAATCAGATGCTACATAAATATAATAATGTAAGGGCACAAAAATAACAATAGTGGGCTTCTATGGGGCACAATAATAACAATATGGGTATTACATGGGCATAACAATACCAATAAGGGAGCTAAACTAGCAATAAAAATAATGGGATACACTAGTGTTATAGGAAACTAACATGCCCCTTTCCTTCAAAAAAGTGTTGTCCTCAATGCTTGAGTAGTTATGAATGCTTTTGTATAAAATTATCATCCTTCCATGTGGAATCTTCAGTGGGTAAGTTATTCCACTTGCTAAGATTCTCTAAAATTGATCGATTTCATGTTCATAAAAATACTGAGTCACCTATACTAGTATTATAGGGACGTAACATGAAACCACTCTCACACCTAGAGAATCCCATGCCAATGAAAACAAGAGAAACAAATACACACATTCATGTATCATGCATGCCAAAAATTTCAAGGAAATCATACATTCAACTCGATACTTGCAAAGCAATCTAGTTATAGTTGTTGATCCAACTCTCCTTTGCTTGATCCTTTGCTTCCTCTAGTTTCGTGTCCTTCTTTTACCTTCCTTTATCCAATGCTATAGTGTTCCAAGAATGCTCCATTTATGAAATAGTATGAAAGAGAGAGAAAATAGAGAGATATTTCCACCCAAAAACTATTAAAAGGATATGAACTGATCCTTAGAAGCCCTTTTATCATTGAGGCCTCCAATTTCTTCATTTTCCTCCATTTTCCTTTCAATTTCCTCTCTCATGAAACATTTGACCTTTCATCTCCCTTTTCTCTTACTTTCCTTTATTTTCATAAATTAAATGTCAATTAATTCCTCTTTACGCATTCAAAGCATTTTCCATTTCCTTTGCCAATTTCCTTAGCCAAATAAACCAAATGAACACATAATAGGATGTATTTCATAACATTCAGCTTAGAATACATGTCCCATGACCTTGGTCTTATATTTCATTTATGAACTCCTTAGTGTTTAATGACACCTATGAACCAACAATCTACAGAAAACAAAACATACTACACATGGAGCTTTATAACCCATCTCATTGTAGTATTTACAATGACATCATCCTCAAAATATGACAATCATACCATTTAATGGAACTTTATAACACAAATCATTACAATATTTACAATAGAAACACATATATACTCATGAATATTTTATTCAAACAACAATAATCACATTGTCTATGGAGCTTTATAAATGTAGCTCAATATAACATTTATGATAATACACACACACACACACACACACACATATATATATATATATATATATATATATACATTTCCTTAAACCAGAAAATAAAAGGATACAGTGCATGTATTAGCAACAAGGGAATCCGAAGGCTCACACCTCCACCCTCAAAAGTAGTATCGGGTTTCTCCTCCTTCCTGGGAAGTCCAAAACCCACTACCAAGGTCAAAACTGCATCCATGTTACAACACTACGATCCTATGCCACTTGTCCTTTTGGTGAAAATTTACCAATTCATTATTCCATGGCACACTCCCAATGTGCATATGATTCCATCTTGAAATGATAATGACAAAAAAAAAAATCATTCCTCTTCCTTCCTTTCTCTACTACATAGTCCATTGGGAAATATGTTCACCCCCTTCCATGCACTCACTCATCTTTCAAATTCCCTATTATCACCTTTCTTGGGGGATCCATCGCTTGCAAGGTTTCCTTGCATTAGAGGGTTCAAAACCCAAGGAATATCCCTACCTCAAAACCATCATACCAATGATGGAATTCTCATGGAAAATGATCATGCTCTTGAAGTGCTTTACTGACATAATATTGCCTATTCCAATTTGATTTGTTGTTGTGACTAACATTCTTGTAATAATTTCCAATCGCCTATTGGAGCGGGGTCCCTGCGGTCAATTTTGATAAAGTTCTATATATGTTTTTTTTTGTGTTGCATGAAAGATTCAAAGGGCTTTGGGGTGGGTCAAAGTCCCTATTTAATGTAAATGGTTTTTAAGGGAAAACTATGATTCTCAAACCATGGTTTGAGACCATGGTATCTACTCACTAAGTTAGTATAAATATGTAAAGGTTAAGTCATGAAGAGATCATATTTTTGTTATTATTTTTTTATGGTTATTCCATAAGGATTTCGGTCTAAGTCTCGGTTTTTGGTTAGACAGGCTCTTGTTGGCTGTGTGCACGAAGATGTAAGTCCTGCCTGTGTGCGGACTCCGCTGGCTTTGTGTGCAGAAGGGAAAATTGTATCGGAAGTCTAAATGTACTGGAATTGTTGGATCTATTAATATAGAATCCTATTTTGGCCAACTAGAAATTGTTATGTGATTGGTATTATTTATCTGTTAATTGCTTTGGGATCGAAATTTCTTTGTGATTTACTTTTGTTTATGATTAATGCATCTATGTGAATGAGTAAAATATATCATGCGTGAAGTACATTGTTGAGGAATTTATATTCCTAAACTGTATCTGTTTACTATGTGCGAACATATGTATAACTAAAGTATTATGAGATAATATTTGACCAATTTGATCTATTGTTCTACTATTATATTATTGTGTGTGTCTACATGTTATCTATGATAAGTTATATTATAAGTTTTTTTAGGGCCACCACATCAAATTCTTCCTCGAGGTGGAGAAACCTGCTTCTAACACCCCCCCATAATGCTTCGGGTTAGACATTGATCTATGTAAGAAGGTCATTTCCGAAAGGGCCAGTACATGGGGGTTTTTTTGGTTGTGCAATAAATCTGAACCTAGGTCAGGACCCCTCAAGGCAACAAATGGTTCCATTTTCAAGACCAGGATCATTTTGAGGGAGAATTGATGTATATTCATCCTATTTAGAATGAATTAAATGATTCCATGGATAGACAGATCCTTGAATTCGTGATCAAAGAGAGTTGAAGTTCTAAATTATCTTCTCAAGATTGGCTTCAAAAGTATATTTCAATAGAATTCCACGAGATATTCTTCTCTTCCTTTGCGACTGAGTTGAATGAATGGTTTTCTCAACTGACTAAATTTAATGCATGTGCAAAGGACGACATAGTCACTCAGTGGACTCCAGAATTGGTACAAAAATTACAAAATACTAGCAACATGATTACCCTTATGATAGATCATTGGATCGATCATTTTTTGGGATGATTTGTGACTAAGTTTGCTATTGATCAACTTGTGTCTTACTCTGAAGTTGAAAGAAGATTCTTCAAGGGTCCCAAAGGTAAGTTCATATGCTCTTTGAAGTTGTGGATTGATATGCTATTGTGTGAATAGGGCTCTTTGTGTGAACATATCATGTGAATGTCTCGAAGAGGCCCAACTACGCATAGTGGAAGAATTCACCATGGAGATATAGCATGTTATCACTTCCCTCTTCTTCCAAAGACTGAGAATAGAGCTAAAGGAAGGTAACCATAGACAAACCTTTAGTTCAGGTAGCTATCCCTACCAAGACCATAGAGGACTCTCTTAATGTCACTTTTCATCCAAATGGATGACTATATAATGTTATAGGCTAGTTATGATGCTGAGGAGATTAGGGTTTTTATATGTCTGGATTTTTGCTAGATAGGAATGACAGTTAGGAAACTAGGTCTAGGGTTTAGGTCTGATTTTAGAGGTTTAACTGCACAAGTAAGGGTGAGGCTAGGTAGGTAAGCTTAGAAGCATGCTTAATTTGTAATTGTGTATAGGGTGAACAGAGGAGTCAGAATGAGCATTAAACCAAATTCATTCATCAGAAGAGAAGAGACATGTTCATGTAAATCTTATAAAAAACAGAGCATGGAAAGCATGATTTATGTTTATAAACTGACAAGACTCAACATAGAGAAGCATATATATGAGAGATGGATAACATAACATTCAACATGATAAATTTTTAGAGAAAAAAAATGCTCAAATTCATACCACTGGAGTCTCAACACTATGTTTGTAACATTGTCTTTGATTTCATTAACAAAAGCTTGTACAATAGCTCCATTGCAAATAACATTATCCAACTTATAAAATGAATTGAGGTGGAATAATTATAGAAAATATAGTTCATTCCACCTCATATGGTTGAAATACTATCCAAAAAGAATCATAATTACATCAGATGAGTCACTTCCTAGAATATAGGGAAGTTAGAAACTAATCCTTGAAATTTAGCTAAAGACTAGGAGTGTGTGTCGCCTCCATTAAATTGCATGTTTCCTCATCATAAGAGGAAAAAAAAAACTGAAATACATCAAATGACACCTCATGGGACAACTAGTATCGAATTCTAAAATTTTCCTAGCATGAGAGTTGTCTGAAAGGAATCCAATGTAGAAACATAACGCCTTCACTGTAGCGTCACGCCTGTCTGGCAGAAGCGTCATGGTTGTTCAAGTGTGTTTTTTACCCACTTAAAAGAATACAAATTAAAATATTAAGGTTTTGCTAAGTATTCCTATGAGTATACTTTCCAATTCACCTTGAAATTTGAGAAAACACCCACTGGAAGACCTCCAAAACTTGTTTTTCCCAACCTCACTCTAGAAGTGCCGCACATGCTCAAGAACACTGGTAGAAGCATGCAAATAAGTCAGTTTTTTGGATTTTTATCCACGACCAAAGGCAGTCATGAGAAATAAAGACCTGATATAAAATGCGTAGGTGAAATGATATTTATCCATGTAATAAAACCTTCATTTTTATGCCCTGAGTGAAAGCATCACGACACTTCTGTGCAAGCCCAATTTCCTGAATTTTCCAAAAATCAGCAAAAATATAAAAATTGCTCAAAATTAGACTAAATTTTTTTTGTGACACTTGTGGAAGATAGGTTAAACCAACATGGATTCCACAACAAGGAGTTCTAATTTATCCTTCTCTTTGAGCATCATTTGAGCTTCCTTAAGCTTTTTCTTCATTTGTTTGAGCTTGATTTGGGAATTTTTTTTTTTGGTGCAATAGTGATTTTCCATATGTATTTGGAGTTTATTGTTCTTTTTAGCTTTCTTCAGAAGCTTATAAAGGTTTCCATTGACCTTGTCCATCCAATACTCTCTATATTGATTTATTTCATCATGAATTAGTTCATCAAAATTTTACAACCTCATTTAGGAGTTGTTTCTCTTTCTTTCTGAAGCACACTCTTGAGGCATCCTGTCCTTGGTCTCCTTATTTTTGTTTCAAATTATGCATACTCCCTGATCATAATCTAATAGTTATTTTCCTTTTCCTTTATCTGCCTCAACATTTACCTTTGGCTTGTCTTGGATGAGTAATTTCATTTTTAGTTGAAGATTATCTTGTTGTAAGAAGGTGATCTGGGAATTTTCTATCGAGAAAACATCCCTCAACTCTGCTATCTCTTCATCCTTTTCCTTTACGTTTTTATCAATAGAATTATCCTTCACCTATTGTACCATGTCAACTTGTGAGGGTTCTTGTTCATCATGGTGCCGCAATAATGAATCACCATTATGACTAGGTGGTTGATCTATTGTTTGTCTTTGCTCAAGTGTAGGTTCAGGTGCCAATACACCTCTGATAGTATTAGGAGAAAACCATTCTCTTACCTTTATCATACGTTTGAGTGATATAACCATAGGTTCTTCTGAAATATCTCTATTCCTACTTGAAGAGCCAACCTCCTTTAGTTGTGTTGATGTTGTGCTACGAAGAATAGGTGGACTAGTAGCAGGCGTTGATGCTACTTTCTCCATGAAAGCTTCCCAAGTCATATTGTTTGATGAGAGTTGGAAAAAAATAATCAACTTGACCAATCCATGGTAGAATAAACTAGGACAAGGATTATTACCTTTGGTCTGCTCCTTTTCCGCCATCTTGGACATACTCCTGAATAAATAGTTGGACAAATTGAGTGATTTGGTGGTTGTGAAGTGCATTAGTAACCTGACATGGTAGTGGTACAGTCTTGAAAATATCCATTCAAATGTAAAATATTTCATGATTAGTTTCATTAATGGGGCATACTTATCAAGTAAATTCCTGAAAGGGAAAATATGTTCAGGTTCATCTCTACAATGAGGTTTTAGGAACATTGACTAGTTCTCAAGGTCCAATTCCATGCTATTTAACCAAGCTTCTCCTTCATTTGGAATACCTCTTGTTGAAGTGATGGCATATTTTGATAGATTGAATTTGATTCTTTCTATGATGGCTTTGTCTCTGCTAAATTTACTGGAAAAAGTGAAAGTCAATTGGGCATGAAAGCCTACCTCCATGATTCTCTCAGAAAACCTCAAACATCTAGTGTTTTCGATCTCTTGGAAAAAGCGGAGTAATTGATTTCTTGCAATGTCGATGGCTCAAACCTAGAATGATGGCCTCCCTTGTGATCCTTCTTCTAACCCTCCATACTACTTTTGAAAAGGATGAAATGATCCTATATGAAATGAGTAGGTAGGGATAGTGAATTTTGGAAAACAAGGGATAGGGACACGGTAGCTTTAGGGGTTGTGATGATGTATAAGGAAGTTAAGAAAACTCCCGAAAAATTTGAGGAGGTAGGGTGATGTGTTAGCTTGAGGCTACAAGTGAATTTTTTTTTTTTACATATGTATGGGGAGATGGATCAAAATGGGAAAACACAGGAATTTTCCAATTTTCTTGTGGAAATGTAGTGGGAATTTAGGGTTTTGATGGAACAAGGGTAAGGAGGTCTATGAGTGACAGGGGTTGTTATGGTAGGTTATTTTTAGGATAAATGAAGCTTTTAGATGGTGGTATAAGGATTTTTTAAATTTCTAAAACAAGTCACGAAAGGAAACCCTAAAATGTAGTGGAGCAAAAGCCTGAAGGAGAGATATAACTGATACAGTAATAAATTAACTTGAAAAAAGCACTTGAAATGTCCACTTACTGATTTTGGAGGTCAAAAAAGGTTTTAATACTTTTTTTGAACCTTGAAACTTTGACTTGAAGGCTGAAACCAAAAAACGTAGCACTTTTGGTAGAAACGTAGCGTCGTGGTAGAAGCATAGTGCCACCTTCCTAGAAATGTCGTGTTGCTTCCAGAAACGTAGAAGAGTGAATTTGGCTCCAGTTTTCTTTGGTTTTCATCCACCTTTGGCAATGGTAGAGTGTTTAGAAGGTGAGATAGCAGCTCTATTGATTAAGAGAGGATAAAATGAGTGAAATAAATCACTTTTTCCCTTTATAACATTACAAAGTACCCTTTTTTTTCCTTTAGTGAAAACATGATCTTTTGAGAAACACTTTTATTTTTTGAATAATTTGACAATTTAACAAGATTATGAAAGAAGAAAATTTTTCTTTATTTATTTTCCTACCTAAGCTAGCTCCCTTTTAAAGATAACTTGTATGATGGAAATGACCTTTTTTTCGCCTTCTTTTTTACCGAATTTAGACACATATGGTGGCGAAATGAAAGACACTTAGAAATTGACCTAGGTGAAAGCATGGTGACTGACCTAAGACACTACATGATAATGGTGGCTATGACTCATGAAATGACAATAACCATGAATAGACAAGAGGGAGTAATTTTTAAATACCTAGAAATATCCAACGAACACAATTTTATCTAAAAACTAACTTGGAAATATATAATTTTTACCTAAGACCACCACTAAACAAATTTGAAAGAGTACATTTTGATCTCAGAATATTGGAAACTAAAATTAGCTTCAACTGGGGATGGAAGATCCTTCAAGAGGTGTCAAGAAAATGGAAGATCAGGTAGCCTTATCCATTGGGCGATGGTGTCCAAATTGGAAACTAAAAAAAAAAAAAAAAAATTGATAAATTGAAAAACTTACTCAAAAAATGACTTAACTTTTTGGAATTTTTTGAAAGAAAAACATCAGCTGGTCATCGAAGTTTCATGGCCTTGTCCTTGGTCTTCAAAATTCTACAAAAACTTCTTATTCTTGAAAACAAATATAAAGTAATATTTACAATGAAAGTGAACCTTTTTCTTGAAACTTAGGTAAGGTAATGTTTGAGGAACCTACCATTCACCGTTCCTCCTAGAATTTCCCACCCATTAAGATTTTCTAACAAGAATTCATTATTACCTATGAATGTTTTAATATTGTATGAAAATTTCCATACATTATCAAAATTACTGTGCTTACCATTGTCTTCATTTTGGGAATCCCACTGAAGAGCAACATCTCCTAATTTGAAATCATCATCTTTGATATTCTTGTCATACACTTTCTTGATTTTCTTTCAAAGATTTGAAGTATGATTGAAAAATTATTCTCTTGTATTTTGTAAATGAATCATTTGACTGATTTTTCGCTAGATACCATTTGGTTCGTTGTCGATATCTTGTAGAATTTTCATCACTGGGACAACTAAAGAAGTGGGAAACACTGTTTCAACACCATACACAAGATGGAAAGGTGACATGTTGATTGATCTCTTTGTGCTAACTCTATCTTCTCATAGAGAATTTATGAGCTTCTTGTGTCAATTTCTCTTATTCTCTTGCAGCCACTTCTTAATTACATTCACCAATGATTTGTTTGATGATTCAACCAACCCATTGCCTTGAGGATGATATCTTGTAGAATGACCAAGTCCTATGTGATATTTATCACAAAAGTAAATCATTTTATTAGAATTAAAGGCAACTGCATTGTCAGTAATAATTTTCTGTGGGCAGCGAAAATAAGACAACATGTTGGATTCCAAGAACTAAATAATGAGAACATATGCAGCTTGCCTCGCTAGAATGGATTCAATGCACTTTGTGAACTAATCAGTGGTAGTGAGAATCCATTTATGTTGAGCTGATGAAGGAGGATGGATCTTGCCAATGATATCAAGACCCCACTACTGAAAGGGTGTTTGAACTGCAAAGGGTTTTCAGGGAAGCAACAAAATATTTCTTTTTCCTTCAAAAATCGAACATTCATGACAACTCATGACAATCTTATAAATATCTGAAAATAAACTTGGCCAATAGAAGCTAGCCATCAAAATATTATTTTTTGTAGGCTTCCAGAAAAGATGACCACCACTGTAATATTCCCAAATTTTCGCTTGATATTTGGAATATTAGAGTTCTTAATTTTCTTAATGAATTAAGTAAATAAAAGGGTGGAGGGACCCATAATCCTCAATATGAATAAATATCCACTTTTTGTGTGTGAATGTGGATTAATTAAGCCTAGATATACATAAAGAGGTATTTGAGCAACTACTAATGTGAATGGAAGAAGAGATCATGTCTCATTAATGAGATAGATCATGGAGGTTGACACAGTCAACTAAGATCTTAGAAGAGATCAAATAGAATATCATGGAGAATTCATGATAAGATGATGGAGAAATTTGTGCAATTAATGCACACATGATGCAGAGGGTGTACATTGCACCTAGACATGATGGATAACTTGGATAGACATCGCAGTCAAACATGGAGGATCTTGTCCACATGCATAGTGCAGTTTAGATGAGAGCCAAGGCATGGGAAGGCTCAAACACTATATAAAGAAGATGAAGGAAACAATGAAGGGATGCTTGAGATTATTGAATTTGAGGATCTATTTAGATCTGGAATTGTCATGTGACATTCCATTGCTTTCTTGGGTTGTTTAGCAAGGATTGCAAGTGTTGTTTAGAACAAGCTGTTCCTGGTCGGGAATCCCACCTCTTCCTTTGAGTAGCTCTGGAAAGAGTATTTTATTTCATTCTACATCAGGCATTGGTGCCACATATCTTTCCCTACTTTCTAGAGAACATTCATATTCAGAAATTGCATATTTTTGAAGATCAGTTTGGAAGGTGGAGGTTGTCTTCAGTATTTCAGCTGGAGAACTAGTGAAGGTTTATTCCTATCACCTTGGGCTTAAATATAAAAAAATCCCAGAGCTTCATATCATATTTGGAATCAAGCCAAAAGTTATTGACCTCCTCGCAATAGTATTTCCATCCAGAATTACGCTATCCCTATTGCAGATCCAAAGGAGGGAGGAAGTTGCTAGCATTTGAACTAGTAATCCTGTGATGGATCATCCCCTCAACTTGCCATCATAATTTCCATCAGCCTGGATTTTATTGAATCATATTTCAGCAGGCATAGAGCCTCTCTTTCCCTTACAATGTAGTTTTTATGAACATTTGTGTTGCAGCAGCTATGATCTTCATTGGAGGATTGAGAAGCTAGATCTAGAGCTTCTAGCTTGTAGATCTGAAGGAGGGATCAACCCTTCAAGCTTAGATCTCATCTTCTGACATATTTCAGCCATCTATATGTTAGATCTAGCTTCAGATCTCTAATCCCAGCAGATTAAGGATCAAACCCTAGGAGGGTGATTTTCCAAAGTTGTATATCTAGAAAACCCTTTCTGGGTTATCTTGGGAATCGATCACATTGGCCAGATCTTGAATCTTGGCATCATCAGAGCTCCAGATTTACATAGATCTACATTTTCCTTTTCATCCTGTAGTGATGTATTCATATTCTATTGAAGGGAAAACGTATTATTTTCTTCCAGCAGCTCTCCAGTTACACAGTGCCTATTGTGGCATGTTTTCAGGGTGATTCTAGGCCATCTCTTTGGCTAGATCTACTCATATTTTATACATTTTGTAACTAAATCATCTCCTATATAATAAAATGACTCAACTTCCCTGTAAATTTTGATGTTGTCTTGAGATTTAATGTTTACTTAGTTTTTGTTCTTATATTGTGTTTAAGTATTACTACATTCTCCCTTTTGGGATATTAAAACCACAACCACCTTTATGGAAGTAATTCATCACTTTTTCAACATCTCCTTCTACCAAGAAATTCAATAACACTCTTCTCAAATCTTTCCAACACAAAGCATTGTTAAAGATGCCATACTTAAGAGCCATCAACATCAAAGATCTATATTTACTATTAGGGAAGCCAAGAGGAGGATTCAAGTGTTCCAAAACATGAACAATATCAACATACCATGGCGATGAAATAAATATTTTAGATACCTTAGGTAATGAATCAGACTCTTTCTCCTGAGAAAATGCAACAATAAAATTAATGTGAAAAGCATGGAGATTGGAGGTTGCCATAAGCTTTGAGAAGCCTTTTTTGTTGACTAGTTTTGTAGGCTTTATCTCTAAGTCATACTCCAACGTAGCAACAATCCATTTCCCATGCTGGCCTTCAGGATCATTTTGTGTAAGAAAATATTTGACAGTAGCATTTGGAACATATGCAATCACATGATAGTGAAGAATATAGACTCAGAAATCCTTCAATGCTTTAACTAGCACCAAGGCATGCTTTTCAATTATATTGTACTTCAAGGTTGTATCTCTAATGGTTCTGTTGAAGAAGGAGATGGGTTGTTCTGTTTTCTGATTTTTCTTTGGCATAAGGACAACAGCTAGAGGATGCTCTGAAGCAAAGAAAAAAATGATGAAATCAAGTGTGTAATCCAGACTAATAAGAATAGAAGCATGAGATAAATCAAATTTATCTTGATTGAAAGACTACTTTGCCTCCTCAGACCATTTTACTTCACTATATTTCTTCAGCATGTCAGTAATTTTCCTTAGGTGTTCAACAAGATTGGAAGAAAACCTTCTCACAAAATTGATTTTACCATTGAATCAGTGAATCTCATTTTTACTTCTAAGATAATCCAAGATCTGAATCGATTCAATTATTCAAGGATCTATTCAAATGTCATCTTTTGATAGGATGTGGCCTGACAATTTTCCTTCCTCCTTAACAAAAAAAATCTTCTTAGGATTTAGCGATATACATCTCTAAAAAATTGTTCTCAAGTGTTGCAATTGTTACTCATCTATATTAGAAAAAATAGTGATTTCATCCAAATAGATGACCAAAAATACATCCTTTTCATTGGTGAAGGCGATGCCCATCGCTCACTGAAAATTTGCTCTTGCATTTTTCAATCCAAAGGGCATTTTAGCCTACATGAAGGTACACCATGGTGTTGTAAAGGATATCTTTTCCTGATCATCTGGATGGAATAAAATCTGATTATACCTGGAGTATCTGTCCAACAATGAAATTTTGGAAGATCCAACTACCCATTGCATAATAGGGACCATTTTTGGAAGTGGGTAATTGTCTTTCAACGATACTTTATTTGGATTTCTAAAATCTATACACAAGTGAATTTCTCTGGTCTTCTATCTTACTGTAACTAATTTAGACATCAAATTTGAGAAG
Source organism: Pinus albicaulis (assembly GCA_034641835.2). NCBI lineage: Eukaryota > Viridiplantae > Streptophyta > Pinopsida > Pinales > Pinaceae > Pinus > Pinus albicaulis. Next base: position 636,472,091 of record CM076574.1, on the reverse strand, counting down.
CAAAGTGGAACTATAATACCAGTAGTAAATAGGATTTTACCTCTTTTTGAATTGAGGGAACTAGATTTGGATTCATTCTGCTCAATTTCTAGAAGAAAGTATTCTAATCCAGTTCCAAAGGAATATTATGCTAAATTATACTCTTATCATATATCTTCATATCAGAATACTCCCATGCAAAAAAATCAACAAACAGAGACATGAGCACTGCATATTTACCTTTCATCTCTCGATTCAAGGATTTTTAAATCTTGACCATCTTGGGCTCTTCAAGAGTACTAAGTTTAAGATCTTATACTCCTACTTCTGTTGGAATCATGGTAGGTTTATGTGAAACATCGTCATGGTCAAAAATATCCTCCAAAGGCAAAAGACCTCTAGGAATGGAGTTTTCTTTTAGCTGAATTACTTTCATTTTTGATGCATGGAGTTCTTGGTCATTTTCATAAAATTGGCCATCCATTAGTAAATTCACAAATTCCTCTTTCATCTGCAAGAAGTTGATGATATGTTCTCCATCTTGAAAGACCTTCCAGTACTGAACATTATCTGGAATAGCAGGGTGATGTTTGACATTTATCTCATACCTATTGGTACATAATGGAATTTTAAACATGTTGGCCGAAGTGGAAAGTGAATCAACAATAACATTGTTGTCCCACGGGATCAGTGACAAAGTATACTCGTTGAAGGTCTTGAGGATATATAACATTGCATTTGCGTAATCTCGCATCTTAGGATTCTTGAGTTGGTATTCCCCTTTAAATTTTTTTTATTACCAATTCAGAGTCTCCATACACATAAATTTTCTTGGCACCTAACTTCTTGAGAATTTTCAAACTGGCTATCAAATCCTCATACTCAGCTTCATTTTTCAAACTATTGAATGCTAACTTGTAAGAGGAAATTCGAACATTAGGAGGAATGTTAAGAGACTGATTTATAGGGTTGTGAATCCATAATCCAATTCCGGCCCCTTCCTTATGCAAGATTGCATTGAAGTCCATGGTCCACAAACCACTTTCTTCATCGGGATGCTTCAAATCAGATGACTGAACTTTACTTGCTACTTGAGAAAGGTTTTTTGTACCAAAAAATTCTTTGTCTTTCATTGTTTCATCTCTTTTTTGGGCTGATGTGCTTTGTTCCAAACTACTTGGCACTTTTTCTCAATTTTCTTCATTTCTAATTTCTAAAAAAAAAATTGAAAACTATGAAATTTCTGTCTTTTCTTCCATCGAAAATTCTGAAGATGTTGAACATTGATCATTGAAAAAGATAAAAGACTCTAAATACATGTGAAAAACATGTATGGGTTGATTATTATGATTTTCTCTATTACTGATCATGTACTTCATTTTACTTTCCCGGTATAATTTTTTGAGTTGACCAAAGACCAGTATTGTAGCATATGAAAAGTCGAATTGCAAGGTACCTCTAAGTTTTGATCCCCATGACCTGGAGAGAAACATTCCATATCTAGGAGGGATAACATCCACAACAACATCCATGAGGACATTCTTGGTTGTGATTTTCTATAAAGACACCACTATATCATTAATGAGACCAAGACATTTCACTATGCCTAATTAAAATGAATAAAGGTCATGGTAGGGTCTTATGATATATAGGCCTAATATTTCCATGATGGCTTTGGGCATAAGGCTATGAGAAGATTCGGGATCGAGCATGGAATTATGGAGGATAAAATCATGGATTTTGAGGTTAAGATAAAATGGAGGGACCTCACTATCTTCTAAATCACCATCAAGAGTAGGACCAAATAAAATTTTTGGGTGATCATCACTTACATTAACCATATCAGACATCTGATCTATCCTAAGTAACTTTGCTACTTGAAACTTATAGTGGTCATTCTTGACTATTTCAGTTAAAGGAATGGAGACTTTCAATTTAGAGATTTCATTTTCAATACTAAAAAGGGCAGAATGTTTTTATACCTCTTTGGATGGTGTATCTCTCTTTTCCAGCTGATATTTGTGTGGGATATCCCTTTTATGTCCTCCATATTCAACTTCTTTATCCTTTTTCTAGTTACTGGTTTTAGATTCATTTCCTTTTTTAGGACTAGGTACAACAGGTCCCTTGTCTTTTCTTTGATTTGAAGTAGACGTCTCTTTATGATAAGTATCAGTTTGAGAATTTTGTCTCTTATGATTGGAGGTTATAGGAACATTCGATTCGTCAAACCATACTGCCTATTTACTTAAGTAAGAGCGTTCTGATATCCCCTATGGTAACCTGATGTCATTACTAATAGCATATCATTGTTTGAAAAGACATATTTATGGTATTTCGATGCATGAATTCCTGCAGAAAATTGATCTTCTTCAGTAAGGAAAATAGGTTGTTGATTTTCCTCAGATAAATAATTCTCATGTGAATTATCTTCTATATATTCTTCATCAGGACCTTCTGTGTAGATTTTCTAAAATGGAGTGTGAATTTTATGTTGCCTTTATGGATCCTGACCCCTATGTTTCCTTTTCTTGATCATGTATTGAGGCTATTGATTTTGACCCCTGAAATTGGGATTTATAAAGGAGGTTTCATCCTGTCTATTAGCAATGGCCATTTTTTTCATCATCTTATCCATGGTTTTCATCAAGGTGTCGAGCTTTCCCTCAAATGAAGTAGATTTCTCTTCCTTGATAGTCACCCTTTTCTCTGTCTTGATTTTTGAATTTTTGATTATCAGGTTAGCTTCCACACTCACTGCATTTCTCTGCATTTATTCAAGGGTTGATGGATTTCTTTCGCTCATCTGGTAAGCCATATCAAGATTGATATCATCAGGGTAATGAAGTAAAGCAAGGCGTGGAGAATGCTTGATATTTTCAAGAATAGAATCATAAATTCTATTGAATCTAGTTGTAAAGTCTTGTACAAACTCATTAGGATTCATTTTCAAGGCATTATATTCAGCTAGGATTTTCAATGGATTATTATTATCCTTCCATTTTGTCATAAATAAGTCAATTAGATGATGTGAATTAGATACTGAACCAGCTGTGAGAGAGTAGAACCATTTTTTAATCTCTCCTGTGAAATGTTGTGCTATGATGCACATCTTGGTGTCATCATTGTAAATCTATTCAAGATCTATGAAATCAACCACTTTGATAATGTGTTGATGAGTAGTAACCTATGGTGCTCTATAAAAAGGGGGAAAATATTTTACCATAATTCTGAGGTAGTGCAGTAAGATCAATGGAGCGAATATGGCCATGATTAATGGAGGCGGTTGTAGAGGTGTTGATGGAGTGAAAAATTGTAGAGGTAATGATGGAATGAAAGGAAGAGATGATGGTGTAGCTATGTGAGAAGATGTAATAATAGGTGGTGAAGCGAAAACCTGTTGCTGATATTGAAAATAATCTTTGTCTGAAGTTATTTAAGACTTATCTACCAAACCTTGAAGTTAGTGAAAAATAGACTAGAATTCACTATGAACCTCAAAATAAGAAGATTTAGAAAATGGTAAAAAGGTCTCAAAAACAATAGGATCAAAGATAACTTCTGAAATAAAAGTTATAGACTTAGACCTAAACAAAGATGTTTCAATTTCAAAATGTTGGAAATATTGTCATTGATGGCAAAGGATGTGGCAAAGAAATTGGCTCTGAAACAGAGAAAAGACATGTAGCAGAGAAGAACAGAGAAAGCGTGCATCTACAAAAGAACAGTATCAGTCACGAAGAAAATTGAATTCAATAGGAAGGATATTTAAGTCCCATTCAGGTGTGAACATATGTATGCAATCCGTGAGAAACCCTATGAGGGGATTAATGGTGCTCTGTATGTTGTTCAAGGAATGGTTAATACGGTTGAAAGTGTATCCAAACTGGTAGATAGTGGAATGTTATTAATTGAACAAAATTATGGTTTTTAAGCTTCACATGGAAGGGTCTACACTATTAATAAGGAGCTGACTGGTGTTCATGGAGAAAGGAACAAGGAGCGAGAAAAAATTAGTTATAACGCAGAAGACCTAAAACAGAGTATCTGGCATTAAACTTTCGGTGGACTGAGTTTTGAACCTGAGTTAAGGGACCAAAAGGAATAGCGTTACCAGACTTAACCATGGGTTGGTCACTATTCCAAAACCACGAGCGGATTTGCGAAGACGGATTTCCCATATCGCACCGCTTTAACGGGTTGAGCGGTATTCAAGAGGTTGGCTCCGATTCCATAGAACGGGCGACACGCGTCCCTGTACGACTCCACAAAATCTCTTTTCACTGCGCGCCATTGCATGTTATTGTTCGACCCGGGATGCCCAGCGATATTGTTGTGCGCCATTGATCTGGAGGGAAGCCATCGGACGGTGGTCGTATGAGGAAGATGCACGAAGATTAACCAAAGTACGGCAGGCCATCACACATTAACGTTCGGCATCGGAGGTCGAGCGATATGCATATATGCTGTTGATCTGGAAGCTTTCTATCTAACAGTGATCGGACACTGGACTTGCGTGAAGTTTACTTATGGTACCATGCACATATTTGATTGGCTATTGACTATATATGTGGGCCCAGGGTCAAAGGTTTATCATAAGGTAAATTTTTTGAAAGCGTTGGATATTTCTTTAAAGTGTGAAGGGTTGTAACTTTAATCCTAAAGTTCAGTTCAAAGTTGTAAATATATTTATTTGCCAATTTCTTCAAATTGATAAATAAATTAAAAAGAAATAAAAGAGGCACGTGGGGTAAACTAAAGGAAATACTATCAAAGGAATACCATTAGTGGTTGAATGGTTTTTACTCATGGTTTTACTAAAGGAAAAAACTATATAAGGAGAAGACAATTATTGTACAAAGTGTGCATGCGTAAGGGTGGTGAATGAATAAATTTCTCCAAGGAATATCTGCATGGACGAACTCTGTTCTTAATTGATAAATCTGAACCTACGATGCACCCATGGATATAATGATCTGAATCTTTGGTTTGATCAACTGACAAAATCATGAAGAACTGGTGCGAGTGTATTGAAGAACTGCAAGGTATGTTGTGTGGAAACTGGTGGATCCAGTATGAAAGTTGATGAAACGTGGTCCGCAGTCGTGTTGAGGGTCAAAGCCTTCAGTGAGGGGGTTGTAGCTCCCTTCCAGTGGTAGCTGGTAAACGAGAGAAGGTTGTATCCTTTCTACAGGCAGGTGCCTGCGTGCTGGTATAAGTCTGTGCCAGCATCAACTGTAAGAAGTTTCCTTTATAATAAATATTGAATACTGAGATAATAGCAGTGGTGGTTTTCTCCCAAATTGGGTTTCCACCTTAAATACTGGTGTTCATATTTGTGGCTTATGCTTGATGGTTTGTTCTGGTATTTTTGTTCATACTTACTACTTACTAAACATCTGATGAATTAATGATGCAATGATCTAATTAAAGACATAAAAAGATCTCTAAACATACACGTTGGATTCTGTAAAATAGCATATGGTTTTAAGAGAAAGAAAAAGTGAAAAAGTTTTCATCCCTAAATACTGATTCACCCCCCCTCTTAGTATTTTTTCAACAATTGGTATGAGAGAAGGTGCTTCTGAAAAAGCTTAGCCGCTAGAAGGAAGATCAAGAAAGATGAGAAATCAAGATGGAACAACATCTATCAGGCCTCCACTCTTTAACGGAAACAATTTAATCTTCTGGAAAACAAGGATGAGATCCTATCTTCAGTCTCTGGGAGCATATGTATGGGCAATTGTTGAAGGAGGATATCAATATCTAGTTGCAGTACCAACAGATTTGACAGAAAGAAATAATTATGAAACCAATGCAAAGGCGGTCAATGCTCTATTGGGAAGTCTAACTAAATCAGAATTTGTCAAATTCATGTAGCTGAATACAGCAAAGGCAATATGGGACAAAATCACTCTAAGTTATGAAGGTGATGCAAAGGTAGAAAGTGCTACACTCCAAACTCTCAGAATTCAATATGAGAATCTAAAAATGGATAATGAGGAGAGCATTGCAAATTTCTTTTTACGTCTTGATGATATTGTAAATCGTATGAGAAATCTAGGAGAAACAATAACCGAATCTACTCTGGTTGAGAAAATTTTAAGATCACTAACTGCAAAATTTGAGTCAAAAGTTTCTGCTCTTGAAGAAAAGCAGGATCTTCAAAATTTTACTGTGGTGCAACTTCATGGCATACTAACTGCATATGAAATGAGAAGAGGAGGACCATCTGAAGTCAAAGAAGCAGTCTTTAGAACTTCTACAAAAGGGAAGGAAGTACAAAAAACAGAAGGATCAGGATATATCTCAGAAGAAGACGAGATAAACTTTGTAAAGAAACTTCAACTTGGCACAGGACGGTTAAGAGGTAAGCTTCCTTTCAAATGTTTTGATTGTGGAATATTTGGTCATTATGCTGCTAAGTGTCCTCATAAAGAAACACATAAAAAGGGGAAGGAAGTAGTAAGAAGGAATAAGAATCGTTATAGCACTAGAAAAAGTTACTATACTCATGAAAAAAGTGATGGGTTATCTGATAGTGAGGAAGAATGTGAAAAAGATCTTAGACTTCTCATGGCATTTGAAAAAGAATCTAGAGAAGAAAAGGATACTTTTTTGGATGCTCTAGAAGACAATGATTTTCTTGATGAAAAAAATCAACTCAAAATTTGCTTAGAAGAGAGTAAAATAATCATAGAAACTCTGAAAAATCAGCTTGAAGAAAAAGAGAAACACAATGAGAAATTAGAGTGTGAAGTAGTAAGTCTAAGAAAAGAACTTGAGAAAGTAAATACTTTGAATCTTATATTTTCTAAAGGATCTGAAACCTTAGATGATATTATCAAGGTACAATGTTCTCCCCTTATAAAGATAGGTCTTGGATATATCGGAGAATCTTCTCAGGCTTCAGCACCAAATTATCTAAAAGCAGCTACTACTGGTATACAACATGCTGCCACTCAGCAAGGGAATAAATAATCTTTGCAGGTAAAGCATGATCATCTCAATTCAAAGAACACTAACAAGAATATCTTTCAAAGAAACACCAATCAACAGGTAAATTCAAGAAGGAGATTTTATGATCGTAGAAATTTCTTCTTCAATGGACAATGTTTCTCATGTCACAATTTTGGTCATAAAGCTGTTCAATGTGTAGCATATAAAACTATCATGACAAGAGAAGAAAGAAAGAAAAGGATTGATATTGAAACAAAGAAGAATACCTATAACAACTTTTCTCCTCTTCAAAATGAAGTTGAATGTGCTTATTGCAATAACTTTGGCCATGAAGAATCTGAATGCAGGAGCAAAGTTTAGCCAAAAGAGCATGTTTCTTCAAGCTCCAAAGTATGGAAAAGCAAAAAATTACGGGTTGAAAATTGTGGCATAGCGTTATTTGCAGAAGATGAATAAAACCAATGGTACATTGATAGTGGATGCTCAATACACATGACAGGTGATAAAAACAAAATTCTTGCATATAGTGCTCTAGAAAAGGAAAATAATGTTACATTTGGAAATGATACTCCTGCGGTCATCAAGGGAAAAGGGTCTATTTTTCTAAAAGAAAAGGTGAAAGCTAATGAAGTCTTGCATGTGGATGGATTAAAGCATAACTTGTTAAGTGTAAGTCAAATGTGTGATCAAGGAACTAAAGTTGTCTTTAGTTCAAAAGAATGTGTGGTACGTGATCTTGATACAGGTAAAACAATTATAAAAGGAAAAAGAACTCCAAGCAACCTGTATGTATTAAAGAACTACAAAGAACAATGTTACTTGAGTAAATCTTCAGAAAACTGGCTATGGCATAGAAGGTTGGGGCATCTGAGCTTCTCTCAAATCATCAAATCAAGTAGACTTAAAGTTGTTCGTGATCTTCCCAAAATTATTCCACCTGAAAATATCATATGCAAATCTTGCCAATTTGGTAAGCAAACAAGAGTACAATTTAATGCCAAGGAAGGATCATCAAGTAAGCCTCTTGAACTCATTCATACTGACATATGTGGACCTATGAGGAAAAATTCACCACGTGGTGAAGAATACTATATCTTATTCATTGATGATTTCTCTAGAATGTGTTGGATTGGGTTCATTAAACACAAAGATGAAGCATTTGAGAAATTTTAGATCTTCAAAGCACTGGTTGAAAATGAATTAGATCTAAAAATCAAGTGTCTTAGATCTGATCAAGGAGGAGAATATACATCCAATGAATTCCTTGAATTTTGTGAACAACATGGCATAAAAAGACATTTTTCTGTAGCTGGCACTCCACAACAGAATGGCGTTGCAGAAAGAATGAACAGAACAGTTCAACAAATGGCTAGAGCTATGCTTGATGATTCCGAAACACCTGACACATTTTGGGGAGAAGCATCACATACAGTAGTAAATATTCTTAACAAGGCACATGTTCGTGTAAATAGTGATAAAACTCCATATGAACTCTGGTATGGTAATTCTCCCACTGTAAAGCATTTTAGAATTTTTGGAAGAAAATGTTTTATCAAAAATAATGATGAAAAACTTGGCAAGTTTGAACCCAGAGCAAATGAAGGAATATTTCTTGGTTACTCCTCTAGGAGTAGGGCATATAAATGTTACAATAAAAGACTTCGGAAGATTGTTGAATGTATAGATGTTGTTATTGATGAGTCTGCAGCAGCTCCAAAAGAAGAAACACAAACAACAAATGAAAACGATGATGATGATATATATCCTTCTACATCAAATAGTAATGATACAAACAATGAACCCAATGAAGAATCCGAAGATGATTTGTCTAAAAAGGCTCCATCCAGATATGTTCAAAAGAATCATCCAGAATCTCAAATTTTGGGAGAAAATGGATCAGGTGTACAAACAAGAAGGACTCTTGTGGGATCTTCTAGCAATCTGGCATTTATGTCCACTATCGAACCTCACAATGTCAGTCAAGCTAGCAAAGATGAACGTTGGATTCAAGCCATGAATGAGGAGCTTGATCAAATTGAAAAGAATCACACTTGGGAATTAGTACCAAGACCTCATGACAAAAATGTCATTGGTACTAAATGGATATTCAAAAATAAGTTAAATGAGAATGGGGATGTTATAAGAAATAAAGCTAGACTTTTTTGCAAGGGGTATGCTCAACAATAAGGCATGGACTTTGAAGAAACTTTTGCTCCTGTAGCCAGACTTGAAGCCATAAGAATGTTTCTTGCTTTTTCAATCTTCCAACAAATCAAAGTTTATCAAATGGATGTTAAATCTGCTTTTCTCAATGGTGATCTAGAAGAAGAAGTTTATATAGAACAACCAGAAGGATTCAATTTGGGAAATGATGAAAAACTTGTTTGTAGACTTAAAAAGGCTCTATATGGTCTCAAACAAGCTCCAAGGGCATGGTACTATCGTCTTGACAAATATCTTCATCAACAAGGATTTTCAAAAGGGTCTGCTGATAGCAACTTATACACAAAAATTGAAAATGAAAAACTATTGATTGTGGTTTTATATGTTGATGATATCATTTTTGGAAGTAATGAAGAGTCTATGAGTCAGAAATTTTCTTCTGATATGTAGCAAGAATTTGAAATGTCTTTACTTGGGGAACTAACATTCTTTCTTGGCTTGCAAGTGCAACAAGCAACACATGGCATATTCTTATCACAAGCAAAATACGTCAAGCAAATCCTAAAGAAGTATGGCATGGAAGATTGCAAACCTGTAAGTACACCAATGATAACCGGATGTAATCTCAGTTCTAATGATGATTCCCCAATGGTGAATCAACCAGAATACAGATCTATGATAGGAAGTCTACTATATCTCACTAGGACAAGACCAGAAATCATGCATGCAGTTGGGATTGTTGGACGATTCCAAGCTAATCCAAAAGAGTCTCACCTTCAGACTGTGAAAATAATATTCAAATATCTACAAGGAACTCAAGACTTTGGACTATGGTATCCAAAGAATGCTGATCTTACTCTTCATGCATACACTGATGCAGATTGGGTTGGAAGTGTTGATGATCAGAAAAGCACTAGTGGTGGTGCATTCTATATGGGACCCCGGTTAGTATCTTGGTTTAGCAAGAAGTAAAGCTCTATTGCCTTATCTACATCAGAAGCAGAATATGTGGCTACAGCATCATGTTGCACTCAACTTCTCTGGATGATGCAAACCTTACAATATTTTCAAATCAAATGTTCACCTCCTATATCCATTATGTTTGATAACACAAGTGCCATCAGTATCTCAAAGAATCCTGTTATGCATTCCAAGACCAAGCACATTCCCATCAAATATCACTTCTTACGTGAACAAGTGCTTGAACAAAAAGTGAAATTGGAGTATGTTCCCTCCAAATAACAAGTTGCTGATATATTTACCAAACCTCTACCCAGGGAAGCGTTCAAATATCTCAGACAGAAACTCGGAGTAGTCTCTGCCATGCAGAAGATCAGATCTACTTCAATTTAGAAGATTAAATTGGATATGCTCCCATTGAAAACATCCCTGAATGCACAGGCTAAGGGAGAGCATTGGTCATATGAAAAGGATGCATTGTTGGCATTTATAAGTAATTTTGTTATATTATGGTTGAAGATGCATCATGATCTTAGGGGGAGCATGGTATTGTAGGTTCAAAGGATCTTGATCAACTCTTTGCCATTGATGTCAAAGGGGGAGGAAAAGCAACAAAGGGCTTTTATAAGATAATCAGAGGAAGATTATTGCCATCAATGCCAAAGGGGGAGATTGTTGGAAATATTTTCATTGATGGCAAAGGAAGTGGCAAAGGAATTGGCTCTGAAACAGAGAAAAGACATGTAGCAGAGAAGAACAGAGAAAGTGTGCATCTGCAGAAGAGCAGTATCAGTCACGAAGAAAATTGAATTCAATAGGAAGGATATTTGAGTCCCATTCAGGTGTGAACATATGTATGCAATCCGTGACAAACCCTATGAGGGGATTAATGGTGCTCTGTATGTTGTTCAAGGAATGGTTAATACGGTTGACAGTGTATCCAAACTGGTAGACAGTGGAATGTTATTGATTGAACAAAATTATGGTTTTTAAGCTTCACATGGAAGGGTCTACGCTATTAGTAAGGATTTGACTGGTGTTCATGGAGAAAGGAACAAGGAGCGAGAGAAAATTAGTTATAATGCGGAAGACCTAAAACAGAGTATCTGGCATTAAACTTTCGGTGGACCGAGTTGTGAACCTGATTTAAGGGACCAAAAGGAATAGCGTAACCAGACTTAACCATGGGTTGGTCACTGTTCCAAAACCACAAGTGGATTTGCGAAGACGGATTGCCCATATCGCACCGCTTTTGCGGGTTGAGCGGTATTCAAGAGGTTGGCTCCGATTCCATAGAACGAGCGACACACATCCCTGTATGACTCCACAAAACTGCTTGTCACTGCGCGCCATCGCGCGTTATTGTTCGACCCAGGATGCCTAGTGATATTTTTGTGCGCCATTGATATGGAGGGAAGCCATTGGACGGTGGTCATATGAGGAAGATGCAGAAATATTAACCAAAGTACGACGTGCCATCGCACGTTAACGTTCGGCATCGGAGGTTGAGCGATATGCATATATGCCGTTGATCTGGAAGCTTGCTATCTAACGGTGATCGGACGCTGGACTTGCGCAAAGTTTACTTATGGTACCATGCGCGTATTTGATTGGATATTGACTATATATGTGGGCCCAGGGTCAAAGGTTGATCATAAGGTTAATTGTTTGAAAGCGTTGGATATTTCTTTAAAGTGCGAAGGGTTGTAACTTTAATCGTAAAGTTCAGTTCAAAGTTGTAAATATATTTATTTTTCAATCTCTTCAAATTGATAAATAAATTGAAAAGAAATCAAAGAGGCATGTGGGGTAAACTAAAGGAAATACTATCAAAGTAATACCATTAGAGCTTGAATGGTTTTTACTCATGGTTTTACTAAAGGAAAAAACTATATAAGGAGAAGACGCTTATTGTACAAACTGTGCATGCGTAAGGGTGGTGAATGAATAAATTTCTCCAAGGAATATCTGCATGGACGAACTCTGTTCTTAATTGATAAATCTGAACCTACGATGCACCCATGGATATAATGATCTGACAATGATGAATCTCTGGTTTCATCGACTGACAAAATCATGAAGAATTGGTGCGAGTGTATTGAAGAAAATGAATAAATCTGGTGGCCTGCAAGGTATGTTGTGTGGAAACTGGTGGATCCAGTATGAAAGTTGATGAAACATGGTCCGCAGTGGTGTTGAGGGTCGAAGCCTTCAGCGAGGGGGTTGTAGCTCCCTTCCAGTGGTAGCTAGTAAACGAGAGAAGGTTGTAGCCTTTCTGCAGGTAGGTGCCTGCGTGCTGGTATAAATCTCCGCCAGCATAAATTGTAAGAAGTTTTCTTTATAATAAATATTGAAGACTGAGATAACAGCAGCGGTGGTTTTCTCCCAAATTGGGTTTCCATCTTAAATACTAGTGTTCATATGTGTGGCTTATGTTTGATGGTTTGTTCTGGTATTTCTGTTCATACTTACTGCTTACTAAACATCTGATGAATGAATGATGCAATGATCTAAGTAAAGACATAATAAGATCTCTGAACATACACGTTGGATTGTGTAAAATAGCATATGGTTTTAAGAGAAAGAAAAATTGAAAAAGTTTTCAGCCCTAAATACTGATTCACCCCCCCTCTCAGTATTTTTTCAACACAAAATTATAGGGAAAATCTTCTAAATAAAATCTCATAGGAAATAAGTTTGATATTACAAGTGGATGAATATCCTTTCCTACTTTCCTAGACTTTTTCTTCTACTTTCTTAAAATGCTGTCAGGGGCATTGACAATTGGTGAGGGATTTGGGTCTATATTTTCCCTAGTGTGTCTTTTGGGATCCAGGTTTTCTTGATAATTCGTACTTTGGCTACAGACTCATCCTTATTTTAATGTCATAAATTATCACCCACAAGTCTAACCTTCAGTGGAGTAAAGAAATTTTCCCAGGGAAAGTTTTGCAATTACTCCCCAGAAACTGCGCCAAATATATTATCACTTCCCCCTCCTTCCCAAGCCTGAGAATGGAGTTGAAAGAAGGTTACCACAAACCAAACTTTAGGTTAGGTAGCTGGCCCTACCAAGATAAGAGAGGGTTCTCTTAATATTACTTTGCATCCTAAGGGATTAACGGATATATTTTTTTAGGCTAGTTAGCTCAGTAGATTAGGGTTATTTTTTTGTTTGGAGTTTTGCTAGATAGAAATGGCCATTAAGAAACTAAGTCTAGGATTTAGTTATATTTTCAAAGGTTTCGTTGTAGAGGTAATGGTGAGGCCAAGTAGGTAAGAATAGAATAATGCTTAATTTTTCATGGTGTATAGGGTGAACATAAAGGGATTCAGAATGAGAATTAAATTGAATTCATTCATCATAATAGAAGAGACATATTCATGTAAATCTTATAAAAAATAGAGCATGGAAAGCATGATTTTTGTTTATAAATTGATAAGACTTAACATGTAGAAGCATATATGTTAAATATGGATAATATAAAATTCAACATGACAAGTTTACAGAGCAAAAAATTCACAAAGGCAGACAACTGTAATCTCAACACTATGTCTGTAACATTGTCTTTGATTTCATTAACAAAAGCTTGTATAATAGCTCCACTTCAAATAACAACTATCCAAAATCTAAAATGACTTGAGGTGGAATAATTATAGAAATTAGAGTTCATGACACCTCAAAGGGTCGAAATCCTATCCAAAAAGCATCATAATTACATTAGATCAGTCAGTTCCTATAATCTAGGGAAGTTAGAAACTAATCCCTGAAATTTAGCTAAAGACTAGGAGTGTGTCTCTTGCATTAAATTACATGTTTCGTCATCATAGGAGGCAAGAAAAACTCAAATACATCAAATGAAACCTCATGGGACAACTAGCATCGAATTTTGATGTTTTCTAGGCATGACAATTGTCTGAAAGGAATCCAATGCAGAAATGTAGCACCTTTAGCAGAAGCTTCACGCCTGTCTAGAATAAGTGTTGCGCCTATTCAAGGGTGAATTTTACCCACTTAAAAGCATCCAAATAAAAATATGAAGGTTTGGTTGAGTAGCCCTCTAAGTATACTTTGAAATTCACCTTGAAATTTGAGAAAAAACCAACAGGAAGACCTCCAAAACTTGTTTTTCCCAACCTCACTCCAGAAGCGCCGCACCTAGTCAAAAGCGCTGGTAGAAGCATGGAAATAAGGAAGTTTTTTGGCTTTTTCTCCACAACCAAGGGTTTTCATGAAAACAAAAGATCCTCTCTGAAATGTGTAGGTGAAATGGCATATATGCATATAAGCCAATATTCTTTTGGATGCCATGATAGAAATTGCATCATCGTTGCGCAATTTTCCAAAAATCAGCAAAAATATCAAAAATGTTCAAAATTGGTCTAAATTTGTTTTGTGACACTTGTGGATGATAGGATAAACATCCATGGATGCCTTAGCAATGAGTTCTAATTTATCCTTCTCTTTGAGCTTCATTTGAGCTTCCTTAAGCTTTTTCTTCATTTGTTTGAACCTGAATTGGGAAATTTTGTTTCTGGAAAAATAGTGATTTTCCATAAGTTTCTCGAGGTTATTTTTCTTTTTAACTTTCTTCAGAAGCTTCTCAAGGTTTCCATTGTGTTATGAAACTAGCTCCAAAATTAGAAGAAAGGAGAGATCAACGCCTTAGAAATTAGCCACTTCCAGGGGGCAACCTCCAATACATTACATAAATGAATAATTCTTGGATGATACAAATGACCAAAACCTCATTCTATATATAGGATTCCATGGGGCCACAATATAATCCTAGATGACCTAACAATAATAATGTAAGGGCACAATAATAACAATATTGTTGTTACAAGGGTACAACAATAACAATAAGGGAGCTACACTAATAAAAATAAGGGACTAAACTAGTAATATAGGGACCTAACATGCCCCTCTCCTTCAAAAAAGTGTTGTCCTCAATGCTTAAGCAACTCTGGGTGCTTCTGTATATAATTCTCATCCTCCCATGTAGAATCTTCAATGGGTAAGTTCTTCCACTTGATGAGATACTCTGAAATTGATCGATTTCGTAGCTGTCGAGTTCTTGTTTCCGTGATCGGTTCTGGTTCCAACATGATTTTTCCTTCCTGATCAAGTTCTAGCAATATTGTTTGAACTGGAAGATTTTCACCTATAACCTTCTTTAATCTTGAAACATGGAAAACTGGATGCACTCACGCAGAAGCAGGAAGCTCCAATTTGTATGCCATAGTACCAATATTTTGCAACACCTTGTAAGGACCATAGTACTTTGGTGATAATTTTTTATCCTTCTTAGCTTGCTTGAGGGACATTTGTTTGTATGGTTGTAGCCATAAAGATACCCAGTCTCCTACATCAAAACTTCTCTCGCTATGATGTTGATCTGCCTGTTGTTTCATTCAATTTTGTGCCAAATTTAGGTTATCCTTTAAGAGATGGAGAACTTCTTGTTGATGCTCGATGTGATCTTCCATTTCTTGAACCTTATAATTTTCTCTTAAATATGATGTGATGGGGGGTGGATGATATCCATAAAGTGCCATAAATGGGGTCATTTTTGCTGCAGTATGGAAGGAAGTGTGATACCACTATTCAGCGAGAGGTAACCACTTGACCCATTTTGTTTGTTTATCAGATACAAAAAAATGAAGATATCCTTCCAAACATTGATTCACTATCTTAGTTTGACCATCAGATTGAGGATGATGAGATGAGCTATGAGCTAGTTGAGTACCCAAACAAGAAAATAACACTATCCAAAATTTTCCAGTAAAAATGTGATCTATGTCGCTCACAATAATATTTGAGTTTCCATGTAGCTTTTGAATTGTGTCCATAAGTGTAGTAACAATTGTACTTACCTTAAATGGATGAGATAATCCACAAAAGTGTGCATACATGGTAAGTCTATCAACTACCACCATGATGACACTCTTTCCTTTGGACTTAGGTAAACCTATGATAAAATCCATTGAAATCTCCTCCCAACGTTGACTTGGAATGGATAAAGGATGTAGAAGACCCGGGGTCTTAATTGTCTGAACTTTATTTCGCTGACAAACCAAACATACCGCTACAAACTTTTGAATATCAAATTTAAGGCCATCCCAAAAAAATTCTTTTTTCACCCTGTGGTAATATTTTAAAAATTGTGAGTGTCCTCCTAAAGGAGAAGTGTGCAATTCCAAAAAAATATTGTGTTTTAGTTGGGAATTCTTACAAAGATATAAGCGATCTTTGTACCATAAGGAATAATGTTTCCAACTAAATGTATCAGATGTACTAGGATCTTGTTGCAAATTTTGAATGAGTGTCCGCACTTCTTCATCTGTCTTCCATTCATCCCTTGATTCAGTTATCCAATCTAGTTGGATAATAGAAATGGCACAAAGAAATGCTTCCACCTCTTCATTCTTTATTGTGAGTGCATCCACAACAAAATTTAGCTTCCCTTTATTGTATTTTATTTCAAAGTCATAACCCAACATCTTTGTGACCCATTTTTATGCTCTTTTGAAGATAGTCTTTGTTCCAAAAAGTGTTTAAGACTATCATGATCAATTTTTACGTTGAAGTGTCTTCCCATTAGGTAAGGTTGCCATTTATTTAGTGCAAGTAGTATTGCTAACATTTCCTTCTCATAAATAGTTGTGGGGACTTTCCAGTCCTTAATAGCTTTAATTTTGTAGGGTCTACCTTAACACCCTCGTGAGATACAATATGACCCAGATATTCCACCTCTTGTACTCCAAAGAAATATTTGGATGTTTTTTGATATAATTGTTTCTCCTGCAATAGTTGGAGCACCCTGTCAACATGTTGAACATGATCCTTCCAAGACCTGTTGTAGATTAGTATATCATCATAAAATACTAGCACAAATTTTCTAAGGAAGGGTTTGAAAATGAAATTCATCAACCCTTGAAATGTATAAGGTGCATTGGTAATGCCAAAAGGCATGAAAAAAAATTCATAATGACCCTCATGAGTTCAAAATGCTATTTTCAAAATATCTTCAGTCTTCCTTCTAATTTGATGATATCGTGAACGAAGATCCAACTTGGTAAAATAAATTGCTCAATGTAATTCATCCAATAATTCATCAATCACGAAAATGGGAAATTTATCATTAATATTGAGATTATTGAGCTCCCTATAATCCGGACACATGTGCCATTATCCATTCTTCTTCTGCACCAATACTATTGGAACAAAGAAAGAACTTTGACTAGGTTGAATTATAATAGCCTCTAACATTTCTGCAATCATACATTCAATTTCACTCTTTTAGACATAAGGATATCTATAAGGCCTGATGTTTGGAGGAACACTTCCTAAAATCAAGTGAATAGCATGGTCATGATCACGAATAGGTGGGAGTCTTTTGAGAGTTTCAAACACCTTGGAATGATTGTCCAATACTTTTTGGAAATCTGCATGAATAGATGATTTTGATGTTGGAACTTCTAGTGAGCATAATTGTGCAATTACACCTCGTTGTTCTTTCTTCAGAAGCTTTGTCATGAGATTAGAGATTGTTATCTTTCCCGGCTTCCCTGTGATACCTCTTAATTTGTCTTCCTTTCCTTTTGAAAAAAAATTCAAGAAAAGTTCTTGAAATTTAAAAGCCACCGTCCCCAAAGATTGTAACCATTGTACTCCTAGTACAACATCAGCACCTCCCATTGGAATGGAAAGCATTGGAATATTCAATACATACTCCCCCATGGTTAGATTGATATTATGGCATTTTTTAAAGCAATTTATAGTTCCTCCATTTTCAACCATCACTTGACATTTTGGTGTTGGGTATAGGAAACAATTCAATTCCTTGGCTACCTTACAATGAATAAAATTATGGGTACTACTCGAATCAATCAACACTATTACCTTTTTCTTCATGATATGTCCTTCTATCTTGAGAGTTTGAGGAGTGGTAATTCCCACTAATGCATTACACAATATGGTCAGAATCATTTCTTCCTCTTCTAGTGTTGGTTCCTAGTGTATATCCTCTTCTCTTGAATATTCTTGTTCATTTTCTTCTTCCTCTTCACAATCTGTGTAAAATAATTTCTTCTCAGCACACTTATGACCTTTAGTGTATTTTCTATCACAACTGTAGCAAAGCCCTTTTGCTCTTTTTTCTTCTAATTTTTGTGGTGTCAACCTTGTAGGTTGTGGAAGTCTAGGAGTAGCAACACTTGCATATTTATATATGTGAGTGGTAGGCTTCCTTGTTGCCATAATTTTACATTCAATTTTTCTTGCCAACATGAATGCCTTTTCCAATGAATCAGGTTCCCAAACGCGAACTTCATGTTGGATGTTATCCTTTAAAGTCCCTATGAAAACATCAATATTTTGTTCCTCTAGAATATCAGTTACCCTTATATTCAATTTTTGGAAGTCCTCAATGTGCTCCACCACTGAAACCTTTTGTTTGAAATTTAACAATTGGCTAAAGAAGGTATTTCTTTCTGTATCCTCATAATATGCTATCATTTCCTCTGTAAAAATTGACCAAGTGAAAAAAAATTTACGGGAGAAAAGTCATCGATACCATAAAAATGTATTTTGTACTAAATGTAAAGTTACAATGTGTACCTTTTGTGTGTTTTGCACATTATTGAGATCAAAATATTGCTCCATCTGTAGTATCCATGTTATGAGATCCTTGCCATCAAAATTCCTCATATCCATCTCTGGAATATGGTGGTTCTTCCATCCAACATTAGAGTTTATTAAATCGCGATTGACATTTATTTTGTTCTCATCATGAGTTTCCTCTACTATATTTTCACCATTAGGAAACATTTCTTGTATCAACTTTTCAAACCTTCCATGTCTGCTTTTAGATCATTCTTCATGTTTTCCATGTTGCCTTTCATTTTTTCATCGAATTAGCTTCCATGTCATCCATATTAGCTTCCATTCCAGCTTCCATGCCATCCATATTAGCTTCCATGCCTTTCTTCAATACTTCCATTGCATTTTTTGTTGCTCTTTGTGAGAGAAATTTGGTGCACTTTCTCTTATAATTTTGATATGGCATGTTGTCATTCTTTGTCTTCATGAGTCATAGGAGAAACTTTAGAAGGCTTAATGGGTGTTTAATTCCTTTTAGGAGGCCTTTCTAGAACCCAATAATGATATCTATTCTACAATATGCCCTTGCAATCAATTCAAACTAATTTTTCACCCAAACTTATGCAATTCGAAAAAAATAAACACCTTTTTTTAACTTTTGAGGAGCTTGATATTGAAGCTGAATTATCTTTGTGATTTGGATCTTCAATATTTGAAATTTGGCCCTGTAGTAGCCCTCTTAAGCTTCTTTCAAATTCCACAATTCTGACTTGATTTGGATTCTTCAAGACAAAGTTATGTCCAATCTCCTACAATGACCTAATTATGGACTAGTTTAGTAGAGAAAAATTGTACAACATACCACGTGTCATTGTTTCCTCCTTCGGCTCTAAAATTGATACAAAGGAAACTAAAGTCTATGTACTTGTGGTCACTTTTTACAGAATTCAAATCCGATACTCAGAGAGAGAGTTATGACACTTTTCCCATGGTCACCTCTTTGAGATAAAATTCGGGAGCCTCAAAAAACTCTAACTTCCACATATGATATCTCTAAAAATTTTGTGAATCAAGATTTTAAATTTTTCCATGACATTCCTCGGGATTTCAAATTTTCTCTGTAAATATTTCAGCTTCTGAACCCTCATAGAAAAAAATATAAGGCGAAAATTCCATGATGACATGTTTAGGTTAAATTTAGGAGCCTGCAAAAAGCGCTAACTTCCACCGATCATATCTCCGAAAATATTGTGAACCAAGCTTTGAAATTTTTCCATGACCTTCCTTAGGATTTCTTATTCATGCTTTAAAAATTTTGGCTTCTGAAACTTCGTAGAAAAAAAAATTATAGATGAAATTCCACGATGACTTGTTTGGAGTAACGAAACCCTAGAATCCAAAGCTCTGATACCAAATGTTATGAAACCAGCTCAAAAATTAGAAGAAAAGAGAGATCAATGCCTTAGAAATCAGCCACTTTGAGGGGAAACCTCCAATAAATTACATAAATGAATAATTCTTGGATGATACAAATGACCAAAACCTCCTTATATATATAGGAGTCCATGGGGCCACAATATAATCCTAGCCGACCTAACAATAATAATGTAATGGCAGAATAATAACAATATTGGGGTTACAAGGGTACAATGAAAATAATAAGGGGGCTACACTAGTAAAAATAAGGGACTAAAATAGTAATATAGGGCCCTAAAATATTGACCCTGTTAAGCCAATTCTCTTTATCCTGATTGAGTTCATAAAGAATTATCTCTTCAAAAGTTTACCAACCTGATTTAGGAGTTGATTCTCTTTCTTTTTGAGGTGCCCTCTTGAGGCCTCTTATCCTTGTTCTCCTTCTTTTTGTTTCAAATTATGCATCCTCTAGCTGATCATCGTCTACTAGTTCTTTTCCTTTGCCTTTATCTACCTCAATATGTACCTTTGGCTTGTCTTGGAGGAGAAATTTCACTTTTAACTAAAGATTCTCTTGTTGTAAGAAGATGATTTGGGAATTTTCTATTGAGAAAACCTCCCTGAACTCTGTTATCTCTTCATCCTTCTCCCTTATTGTTTCCTCAACTAACTTATCCTTCACCTGCTCTACCATGTCAACCTCTAAGGGTGCTTGTTCATCATGGTGCTACAATGATGACTCGCCATCATGAATAGGTGGTTGATCTACTCTTTGTCTTTTCTCAAGTGTAGGTTTCGGTGCCAATACACCTATGATAGTCTTAGGATCAAAAAACATTGTCTTACCATTCTCATAGGATTAAGTGATCTCAATTGTAGGTTCTTTTGAAATCTCTGCATGCCTTGTCGAAGAGAAAACCTTGTTTGGTTGTGCCGATGTTGTGTTATGAACAATAGGTGGACTAGTAGAAGGCGTTGATGCTACCTTCTCCATGAAAGTTTCCAAAGTCATATGGTTTGCTGAGAGTTGGTGAAAAACAATAAAATTGACCAAACCATGGTGGAATAAACTAGGATGAGGATTATTGCCTTTGGTTTGCACCTTTTCCACCATCTTGACAAAACTCCTGAATAAATAGTTGGACAAATTGAGTGATTTGATGGCTCTGAAATGCATTTGTAACCTGACATGGTATTGGTACAGTCTTGAAAATCTCCCTTCGCATGTAAAATATCTCATGATTAGCTTCATTAATGGTGAATTCTTATCAACTAAATTCCTAAAAAGGAAAAAATGTTCAGGTTCATCTCTGCAATGAGGTTTTAGGAACATTGTGTAGTTCTCAAGGTCCAATTCCATGACCTTGAACCATACTTATCCTTCATTTGGAATTCCTATTTTTGAAGTGATGGAATCTAATTATAGAGTGAATTCAACGTGTGATATGATGTATTTGTCTCTACTAAAGTTAGTGGAAAAAATGCTAGTCAATTGGGCATGACAGCCTACATCCATTATTCTCTCACAAAACCTCAAACATCCAGTTTTTTGAAAACATCTCGTGGCATAAGGGGAGACATTGAGTTATTGAAATGTGGATGGATCAAACCTGGAATGGTCGCCTCCCTTCTGAGCATTCTTCTCACCCTCCATACTACTTTTGAAAATTATGAAACGCTCCTAGATGAAATGAGTGGGTAGGGATAGTGAATTTGGGAAAATAGGGGATATGGATATGGTAGCTTTAGGGGCTTAATAAAGTATAATGAAGTTAAGGAAAAATCCCAAAAAAATTGAGAAGGTAGGGTGATGTGCTATTTTGAGGCTACAAATGAATTTTTTTTTAATAGGTATGGTGGGATGGATTAAAATGGGAAGACACCAGGAAATTTCAGATTTTCTTGTGGAAATGTAGTGGGAATTTAGGGTTTTGATGGAAAAATGGGGAGGTATATGAGTGATAGGGTTTGTTAGGGTAGGGTATGTGGAGGATAAATTAAGATTTCTGATGGTGGGATAAGGGTTTTTTAAATTTCTAAAACCAATCAAGAAAGGAAACCCTAAAATGTAGTGGAGCAAAAACCCAAGGAGAGATATAACTAATACACTGATTACGTGACATGAAAAAAGCACTTGAAATGTCCACTGACTAATTTTGGAGGCCACATAAGGTTTTCATATTTTTTTGAACCTTAAAAATTTGACTTGGAGGCTAAAACACAAAAACATAGCACTTTTAGTAGAAACATAGCATTGTGGCAGAGGAGTAGTGCCACCTTCCTAGAAACGTCGCGCTACCTCCAAAAACATAGCATAGTGAATTTGGATATAGTTTTATTTGGTTTTCTTCCACCTTTGGCAATGGTAGAGTGTTATGAAGGTGAGAGAGAAGCTCTATAGATCAGGAGAGGATAAAATGAGTGAAAGATATCACTTTTTCCCTTTAAAACATTATAAAGCACCCTTTTTTGTCCTTTAGTGAAAACATGATCTTTTGAGAAAAAATTTGGTTTTCTGAATAATTTGACATTGTAACAAGATTTTGAAAGAAGAAAAATTTTCTTTCTTTATTTTCCTACCTAATCTAACTCCCTTTTAAATATAACTTCTATGATGGAAATGACCCTTTTTTCACCTTCTTTATGACAGAATTTGGACATTTATGGTGGAAAAAATAAAGAAACCTAGACACTAAGATAGGTGAAATAATTGTGACTAACCTAAGACTCTAGATGATAATGGTGTACATGAATCATGACATGACAATAACCATGAATAGACTTGAAGGACTAGATTTTAAAGACCTAGACATATCCAATGAACAAATTTTTATTTTAAAACTAACTTGGAAATATAAATTTTGGACGAGGACCACTACTAAACAAAATTGAAAGAGTATATTTTGATCACTGAATATTGGACACTAACATAGAAGAAGGGTTCATTTAAATTCCTCTCAAGGGTAGATCTGATAATGATGAAGAATTAGAGATTAGTAGCTCTAGTGAATCTGCAAGCTCTCAAGAAGATTTCTCATAAGACCAGAATAATCAGGGGAGCATTGACCATAGTTCAGATTTCATCCACTCCACTTCAAAACTCATATGACAAGTCATCCACTCCATCTTCACCTCCCGCAAGTGTAGATATGGCCGCATCTATGAATTTTCCTACTTTAGAGGTATTGGGAAGGAAGATACAAAAAAATTTTGGTTTGTCACTGATGTTGTATGGAGAGAACATTAGGTTAATAGTGACGATGTTAAGAAAACATATTTAGTGACCTCATTCCAAGACTGCACATTGGATTTGTATATAATATATGTATCGGAAAGCCCTAATGAACTATGAATGATCTAAAGGATGTCCTAAAAGAACAATTCAAGAAGCCAACATCATCCGCCCAATGTGTAACGAAGTTGAAAGAGATTCACGAGGAGTTGAATGAATTTGTATGGGATGCAGATCAGAGGTTGAAGCGCACTATCAGAGAAGATGGATTCACTATTGGTGACTCCCAACATAATGAATGGTATATTGATATGTTTCTCCCACATCTATGCTAGCCCTTGAGTCAACAAAAAATTAACGCGTAGGCTAAGGATGTAGAAATTGCGATGAAACTAGAAATTGCGCTAGTACCCTTTGTAATCAGAACTCAGCAGATTCAGAGTCAGTTAAAAGTAATGCATTTGGAGATTCATAATCTGCACAAAGATAAGGGAAAGGAGGTATGCACAAAAGTATGGTGCATATGATGTAAATTTGTCTAGCATCATAAGGATCAATGCCCTCTGTTCAATGATTATTTTCATGTTGGAGGACCAAGCCCACTAAAGAGCACGGTTGGACCAAGTGGGAAACCTACAGTATGGTGTGAAATTTTTTAGTCTATGGGTTTTCATGCGAAATATTTCTTTCCAAAGATTGGAAAATATATGCCTGAGGTAAACAACTTTCTTGTAGATTCTACTAGTCATTGGGACATCATCAAGAACACTGTCGAATTTTTGATTTGATGATTAGAAAATCTGAGTTGTGTAGAATGGAAGCTGAAACTACCTCACCACTATCCCCGTCTGGGCATGGTAGATTCTAGACTAGAGGATGAGGAAGAGGAGGAGGATCAGCTGGTCGATGGAGGTGACATCTCAAATGCTACAACTGTGGAGTTGTTTGTCATTATGCACGCAATTGTCAAAATTCATCTCAAAAATCTTATAGGTATTGTAGGTAGATTAACACATAATTGAACATTATTGTGTTTTAATTGCTAATATGTAGGAGAAGAATACACATACGTTGAAACAAAATATTCAGATGGTCAAAGTGGACCTGACCGAAGAGGATCCTAGCATGAATGTTTTCATTGGAAGTGGTGCAACCACTTGTGAGGATAAAGGAAAGAAGTTGCATGTTGATCATTGGATCCAAAAGGCACCATAGAGAAATGATGGATTTGAATTAAAACATGAAAAAGACACATTTTTATAACAAAATAAGTGGTTTTCAGAAGCAAGCACATCAACATCAGGTAGACCTATGTGTGTAGCTAGAGTAGATGAATAAATAGAGCCATTTTTACAAGCTTGTATCAAAATATTTTGGAATAAGAAGGGAGTGGAGAATTTTCAAGAATTGATAGATAACTACGCAGAAAAGGAAAAACCTCAGATGGAACATAAAGTTTTCAACAATATATATAAGAAAAAAATAAGAATTGAATGGGAGATATGCTTGACTACTCAAATCAGTGCCTATGAGATGGATCTGGCCATTTTGGATCTAGGATCTGATGCAAATGTCCTACCTGAGCAAACTTGGTGGTGCATGGGAGAGCCAAAGTTGGAGTGTTCTATGCTCTAGTTGTGCATGGTGAATTAACATAAAATAATTCCAACAAGTTGTAGTAGATATTGAAGGAGTTAAGGTGCTTGTAGATTTCGAAGTTATACAAATTATGGATGCTATTGATCCTTACCATGTCGTGTTAGGTTTGGATTGGTCTATTGATATGGATGGCATCATAAATATTAAGAGGATAAGCATGGTATTTGAGAACAATGGTGTTATAATAGTTATATTCTTAGTCATGAGTGTGTTTTAAATCATTTTACTTTTAGGATAAAAAATTGTAAATTTCAAAAAAATTTAGAATGCTGCTAGAAATTTTGGTAGTGTCTATTTTAACCTTATCAGACAGATTGTTTTAACTTTTTTTTATGCCTATTTTTTCTTTACCCGATGCTACTAGAAGTTCTGAGAACTTCTCCTCTTTTAAAAAATAAAATAAAAAATGCACCTTCTTTTGATTTAGCCACATGTTCCCGATATCAACTAAGGTTTAAATATTTTTAATCATGAGCTTTGTCAGGTGGTAGGAAAGGTTATATGTTTGAATGATTTCGAGTAAGTAGTGGTAATACATGGAAGATTTAGGTGTCAATGTGCAGTTATGAAGACCAACCATTGTTTGTTCTATCTCTCAAGCCAAGCATTGAGCCCACATGAAAAAGTTACATATTTATTATCAAAATTAATCATCGATCTAAAATTTAATGTGATGAATGTTTGGTTAATTATGCATGAGCCTTGCCAGAATTTGAGGCCAACCATAAATAATGCGATCAAGGTGACTGCCAACTCAAACATTGTTTATATCTAGCCACCTATTGCAGAGAATCTGAAACAAAGTAGGAAACTAAAGGATAATTATGAATATGACAAGGTGTGGTATACTTTTTTGGATACATCCCATTGTGAAAGGATGATGTACATGGAAAAATGAACCAACATATCACTTAAAATCATCAAAAGAAAAGGAAGGAAATCAATTTTCAAATTCAGTTGTTGGTGAATAAGCAGTTCCAGTGAGTAGCTTGAAGAGGAGAATGAGTTTTCAAACAGTTTACTTTGAGGATTCAACAACACCTGTTAAAGTAGGATTTTCTAATATTGACATGTATCTAATTTAGAAGACATCCTTCTTTATTTCTCAGATGACTAAATGAGGAAAACTTAAGCGTATTGAACCTCAAGGAGCTAATTTAATAGATGCAAAACCAAATGTGAGAATGTTTTTTGTACAGGGTGGGTGGTACTTATTTTTCTCAAGGTTTGGAATCCTTCATCTAGGAGTAGCCAAATATTTTTCCCTCTAATTCATTGGACAAGAAGAAAATGTTTATGGTCTTAAACTACATGTCAACAAAATCTAATTTCTAAAGCTTTCCACCTCTCAGAGGAAGGAGAGAAATGGTTCAAAAACCAAGTTATTACTGGAGGAGACCTGAAAAACTTCATCAAGGATGAATACAGAGACAATAAATGGGCTAAAGGGATTCATAGAGGTTATCTCAAGGATGAATGGGCTAAAACTATGAAGCTCATTAAGATATATCTTACTTGTGAGTGGCGGTATACTATCATATTTATGTATCACATGAGGTTTTTGTTTCACCTTCCAAGTATGAAGACTCTCAACCTACATTTCTTCCTACTCAGAAGCTTGACTAAGATGTTAGCTAGAATAAAAACCCATCCAACAACTTCATAGTATAACATCTACCATCAAGCTCTTATCAAGGTGTGGATTGTTAAAGAACTCAAAAGAAGAAACCAATATTGGGAGAATTTCCTATTTTATAGGGCAAGACAACCTGCACCTACATAAAAAATTTCTTCTTAGCAACCTCGAGCCTCACGACAACATTCTCAACCTGCTGAGCAGAAGGAAGAAAGTCAAAAACCTACTACTTCATCAGTTGGTAAAATGACTAAAAGAAAAAACAACGAAGGTAAATATCTACGAGAAGGTCAAGGAGAAAAAGAAAAAGGAAAATATTCCCCCAACCAAGGGAATTTTGAAAAAGGAGAAGGTTCATATATTATCAAGCCCAAATCAATGAAGGTTGTGCCTCTTGTTTCTCCTTTTTCTAAGGTATATTCTAGAGGGTATAAAGGAAAGACTACAACTACAAAAAACTCAAAAGAATAGGTGCTACCAGAAGTTCCAGTAGAAAAGATTCAGCATAAGGTTGAGAAGGATTATCAGCCCACCAAATCAGATGAGGAGCTCCTGAAGGATGCATGATATTTTGTTAGTAGTAGGAAAAGACAATTTGTTAGCAATAGGAAAAGACATACAAGAGCTAGTAACAAATTCACGTGGATATCCAAAGCCCTACATAACCCATGCTTGATGAAATAAGTTATATATGTGGAGAGGAAATCTACAGGGTTACAGGCTATAACTCTAATTGCAGAATCTAGTAGGCTCAAAAAGAAAAAAATGGGTAAAGCTCCTTTATACCAAAAAATAGGAACCTCCAAGAGAAGAAAAATACAAAAGAGCTCAGAAGAGAAAAATACAATTGCAACAGAGATAGCCACCAGGAGTACAAGGTCACAATCAACAGTTGACAGTAAAATAGATTTAGACAAGCTTGCAAAATTTGTAGCTCATATGGAGGCAAGGTAAAAGGATGTCTCAATGAAGTATCATTTTTCCTATTATTTATATTTTGGAACAACTCAATTTCCATAATGTTTTAATCTGTACATAATTTTTCAAATATCTTGTTGTGCATTTTTGAAAAGGAAACAGAGTGCTGCCAGAAGGTTTAGTAGCACTACAATTTTTGCATAGTTACATGTTTTTACTGGATGTTTCAGTAGTGTCTATTTTAATGATTTTTTACAGCTTTCAGAAGAATTTTCGAGGAATTTGAAGGATGATAAGGAGTCCTTGTGAGATGGAAATGTCAAATAATGGTTGATAAGGGGTTTTGAGGTTGTTAAATGACACATTTAATTAAGCTACATGCATTTTAAAGAACCAATATCATAGACAGATAGATTAGCAGAAACATGGTCAGGTTGCTAGCACACTCAACAGCAAAGTTTGAATAGTCTTTTTCTTCCTATCTACATCTATTGTGTTAGTTAGATTTTGATATGATATGTCTTTAGTATGCTATAACTCCTATGTAATGAGAGGAAGAGCGGATCCTTGTTTTTAGGAGAAAAGGTGTTGGTGACTCTCTCTATAAATATCATTTGTAAATATCATTTCAGGGTTGGATTTTGGTCGACCTAAAGAATTTTTCATAATAAAGAGAGTGTGTTTTGTACTTCATGTTGGAGGGCTTTGTGGTTCAAGGACTATCTAATGTATGGTGTGTTTCTCTTGTTGTTTTATTAATCTAATTTATGAGTTGCAGTAGCTAGAAAGTAAGAGTAAGAGCACTTTTAGAAGATCTATTATTTAATTATCAATTGGTCAGTCTTCTACAAATCATATATATAAAGTATAGAGCATGGTAGTGAAGGTTTCATGAAGGATTTGTGAGATTATTTATGCATGTATTTTGATTTCTAAATGTTGTTTACTTTACATAAAGCAGAGTTTATGTAAAATTCCACTCTTATAGCTGTGTGACTAATTTAGGATATATTTATTTCTTAGACTGAGTACCAGCTATCTGTCACCTTTCATATGTCACAATATTCTCCCTTATACTACAAAATTGTCCATAAAATTTATACTTGCCACAGCTTACCAAATGCATGATGGTATAGAAGAGTTGAAATCATTTCAAACTCTTTAAGAAGCCATCCCACCATCCAAAATCGTTTCCTTTGAAGTGAATTATGATGTGTAAGGATTACTTCTTTGTAGTTAAGGAGTGAGTCATTGTGATAACATATTTGGCATCGCTGACGGGGAGGTGAATTGAATTGTATCCATAGGTGAATGAAAAATTTATATATCTGGTAGTGAGGTGTACAGTTCCAGTTGTCTTTTTATACTGCTTCACACCTGGTGACCCCATTGTTAAAGTTATGGCTCCCACAAGCACTATAACTAGAGCTACCTCATATTCCCTTTTGAGAATCCTAGTCCCTAATCCTGAGAAGCTAATAAGGAAAAATATTAAACAAAATTTTTCTTCCTCTGCTACTTTTTTCTCAAAGGATTTCCCTAAAGAAGTGTTACACATTTTGTCCCCTGATTTTGCAGAAAATTTTGTACCTCCCTTTTTTTCTAGCCAACAGACAGTCTCTACATCAATGGTTGGTGCTTCATCTCATAAAAATTCCATATTTCCATATGTTTTTAAAAATCCACCAAATTTTGTTCCACAAATTCCAGCAACTCATACTATGACTAGTCAAATCCCACCCCCTGTCGAATGGATGTAATTGCTGCTGCTAGGTATGACCCTTTAGTTTTACCTCAACCTATGAATGCATTACCTACAGGATATTATGTCAAGTATATGCCTAAATTTAATGCTGACAGAGAGGTAACAATTGAATAAGATCTTGCTGATTTTTATGCCTATGTTGACAATCTGAGTATTGAGCATGAAGATGTTTGGATGAGATTTTTTATTCAGAGCCTTGAGCGCGATGTTAGGAAATGGTTTAGATATTTCACATCTGGTACCATCACTGGAATTGAAATCCTAAATGAGACATTTTTAAGGAAATGTGGTGATAAGAAAGATTTTTTATATTACTGAATTTGGTGCAATAAAAAGAAAAGAAGGAGAATCAATTTCTTATTTTTCTAAGAGATTCAATAAGGTGTATAGAAAAATACCTATTGAAGTCAAGACTACTAAAGCTTCAACCAAAATCACTTATGTTGGTTCCTTTGATCCCATTTTTTTATTATTATTGAGAGAAAGAAGATCTACAACACTAACACAAATGAAATACAATGCACTGGAGGTATAATCTATTGTATTAGTAGAAGATAGGCTCAAAGGAGGGATTGATAGAGACAAAAGGAAGAAAAAAACTGAAGTTTCATCTTCATGAACTTTTCACATAGATCCTAAGCTACATGAGCTGACTAAAATGATCAAGTCCTTGACCACTTAGATGTCCAAGCTCAAGATGGAAGCAAGGCCAGCTACTACTAGGAATGCTTCATTTAATTAGCCTAATAGGTAACAATTTAGAAGACCTAATGTTCCTCAAATCTTGCAACGAGAAAGAAGAGATGTTGATGATCAAAAAGTGCGGCCCCCTTTGCAAAATGTTATGTTTGAAGATGAAGAGGAAGCTGAAGGGTTTTAGAAAGGTGTTGATATCAATTGTCTAAGAGATAAAGAAGGGTTTATTTATCTTACACGAGAAGAGTATGAAGACTTCATGTCATATAATCAGAATAATGAAGTGAGTTATGATCATTCCATGATTGCAGCTGATCATCAAAGTAGATACAATCTCACATCAAATAATATTTATGATAACTCCAAGCTAGTCGCACAACCAAAGAAGAATAAGGATACAATTAAAATTCTAGCAAAAAAGCAAGTGGATGAACGAAGCAAGCTAGAAGTAGCTAACCCTCCTTCACTTGAGGTAAAAAATTCTCACAAGTTGTCCCCTGATTTCGATATTGAAAATGAGATACAAAAGATTAAAATTCATGTTCCTCTTGTAAAACTCAGGAAAACTGAGGATTTCGAAAATAATTTTATGAAAGCTCTTGAGCCTCCACCTACCAAAGTAGCCTATGATTTTGTTAACCTTCAATATGAGAATCCTGCTATTATTTTAGGTCCATTGGTAGAAGAAAAAGATGACTCTACCCATCCCTTTTATCTATCTCTGAATATTTACGATAAGATCTTGCATAATTTTCTAATGGACTCTCGAGCCTCACATAATCTAGTTCCCAAGGTATTCATGGATGAACTAGGTCTAGAAGTAACTAGAGAATACCAAGATCTCTACTATTTTGATTCATAGAAAGTCCAATTCCTTGGTGTGATCAAGTACCTTGCAGTAAGCCTCTTTCAGTTACCCATGAGAGGGATGGTAATCGATATTCTTGTAGCTAACATTCCTCATAGATTTGGTATGTTTCTTTCTAGGTCATGGATTATAAGCTTGGGAGGAACTTTTCAAATGGATTTTTCTTATGCTACTGTCCATGTTTTTGGTGGAGAATAAAGAAGATTTTATAGATAATATTAGTTAGCATATATCATTAGTGACAACAAATACCCCACAAATCATCTGATTTACGCTGGAACAACTAATATGGGTTCAAGAATTTTACATATGCATAATTCCACCTTTCCTTCAGAAAATTTTCCAGATTTTGAAGCCTGCTGAAAATCAAATCAGTCATGAGGGTTCTCAGGTTTGGAAAATTTGTCTTAATGGGTCGTGTTCTAGAGAATCAGATGATGCATGAATAGTTCTCATTTCCCCTTTCAAAGAGAGCTCCACTTTTTCTTTGAAACTTGAATTTGAAGCAACTAACAATGTGACTGAATATGAAGCTCTTTTAATTGGTTTAAAAACAACAAAAGACATCAATATTTCAAAATTTTCTATTTTTGGAGATGTTGAACTTATTATTCAACAAATTAGAAATGTTTATCAAACGAAGCATCACAGGCTCAGAGATTACCATAATGAAGTATGGAGAATTATAAAGACTCATTCCTAGACTTTAAAATTTCTTTTGTTCCTAGAGAATGTAATAATTTGGTTGATTCACTTTCTATTTCAGCTAGCTCATTCAAGATTCCAATACCTATAAAGCTAAAATATGAAGTGGAATTTAGGTTTAGACCTAGCATTCCCGATAATATAAAACATTATAAAGTTTTTGAGGATGGCCAGGAGATTAGAAGATTCATTGAAGCTACTGAAGAATTTTTTGTCCTAAACATTGATAAGGATGAAGGTCTCATGAAGGATACTGATGATTATCAATATACCAAAAATCTAAAAAATCAGATTGTGGATTAGCCTATCATATAGCTGTCTAAAAATCATATTTCGAATGGATTAATCCCACTTGACAAGGTGTTTGATCATAATGATGTTTGAGTTAAACCACAGTTAGCTGAAGCAGATCTAGAATTGGAAGATTACAATTTGGGTACAGAACTAGAGGCAAGGTATGTTAAATTGTCAAAATATTTATAATAAGAAAGAAATTTTGAATACCACAAGCAGTTTTGTGAATTTGTTGATGTTTTTACCTGGAAATATGAGGATCTTAAGACATATGACACATCTATCATTGAGAATAGAATATTATTGAAACATGGTACTAATCCATTTCAACAAAATAAAGACAAATAAATCCAATATTGTTACTAGTGACGGAGAAGGATGTGAAGAAACTTTTGGATTCTAATATCATCATTCCATTGAGATACTTAGATTGGGTTGCCAATCTAGTTCCAGTAAGAAATAAGAGTGGTGAATTCAAATTATGTGTATATTTCAGGAATATTAACAAATGCTCCAAGAAAGATAATTATCCATTGCCAAAGATGGAGCATATTCTTCAAAAGGTAACTGGGTTAGATGGAATTTCTATGTTAGATGGTTTCTATGGGTACAACCAAGTATATGTTTGGTATAATATCGAGAGAAACCAAAATTCAGTACTCCTTGGGGAACATTTATGTATGCAAAGATGCCATTTGGGCTTATGAATGTTGGAGCTACTTTCTATCATGCTATGGACTTTGCATTCATTGGAGAAAGAGACAAATTATTGGTCATCTATTTGGATGATATTAATTTTTTTCAGCTTCATATCAAGAGAACCTCCAACATTTGAGACAAGTATTTGTTAAATGCAAAAAATATGGTATATAATTGATTCAAAAGAAGTCTCATTTCACTCTTAAAGAAGGTAATATTTTGGGTCACATGTTGGGTGTGGAGCCTGATTATCTTCTTTATTTTGTATCACAGTGTTGGACCCCTATTCTTAACAGGGCGGCAAAGGCACCTATAATTGAATGTTTTTTGGGGGGTCCAGGGGGGGTAACAATGACTTTATGGAGGCCCCCCTAGCGGGGGGTTTTAGGGGCAAAGCCGCCGAAGCTAAAAATAGATGTAAAATTTCCTTGTAAATGTATTTTAATTTCTAGTCAATCTGGGCCATTCATTAGGCTGATGATCTGACAATAGAAGTTATGTTTAATTTAGGTTTTTTTTCCCTAGAAGGCAACCCCTCGTTTTGTGTGAGGGAATTTTTTTGCGGCTATGTATTCTATGTGTATTCTTGAGCGAGAAACATATAGGGAGATTGTGATAGAGAACAAAGGATATTATAGTGGATCCTCTGTAGGTTGTGTCTCTTCATTTCATTGGATAATATAAAGGAAGGACTGGTTGTTCGAGGTGGGCATAGCCCAAATTGGGTGAACCACATATATCTATATCTCTCTTGTTTTATATGTTTTATGTGTTTTTATTTCCCCATATTTTATGTGTTGAATTTCTATGTAATATATAATTTTCTAACATCACATAGCTTCTAAAGAAGGTATGATAATTAATCCCAAAAGAGTGATTGTGATTCATGCCTTAACACTTCCAAGATCCAAGAAAGAGATTCAATATTTCCTTGGTAAGATCAATTTTTTAATAAGATTCATTCCCAACTTTGAGGAAGTAGTCACACATATTACTTGTATGCTAAAAAAGGACAAAGAAGTAAAGTAGAAATTTGAAGCCAAAATTTCATTTGAGCTGATAAAAAATGCTATCATTGAAGCACCTCAGTTGGTAAGCCCTAAACACTAAAATCCTTTCTTAATATTCTCATTTTCCTCTCAAGATACTATTGATGATGTTTTATTACAAAACGATGTAGAAAAAAATGAAGCCCCCATAGCATTTTTCAGCAGAGCCCTTAGAGATGCAGAATTGAAGTATGAAATGTTGGAAAGGAATGCCTATGCTTTAGTTAAAGCTCTGAAGACTTTTAGAGTTTATATTCTGCATGCTCAAATTATTGCCTACGTACCTTCATCTGTTGTTAGAGAAATATTATTTCAACCTGATATTGATGGAAAAATAAGTAATTAGGTGACTAAAGTTCTTGAATTTTATTTACAGATAAAGCCCACTAAGCTAGTCAAAGGTCAATGATTAGCCAAACTACTAACTGAAGAAAATTGTATAGTTTTGGTATTTAATTTCATTGATGACGTTCTAGAGGGGAAAATTCAAAACCTATTGATAGCATGGTAGTATATGTAAATATTTTTATGGGAAATCATATAAGGATACGATTTATTTTATACAACGTTTTAAACCTCCTCCAAATTTTGATAAAAGAAAAGTGAGATATTTAAAGCTGAAAACCATTAAATTTTGCATCAAGGATAAGTGTTTATATTGGAAAGATCCTACAGGATTTTTGTGAAGGTGCATTGACCTAAATGAGTCTAATAAGGTTATGTTTGATATGCATAGTAGTGTTCGTGGATGGCATAATTATTAGAGAACTACTACATACAAAATATTGAGAGCTGGTTATTTTTGCCTAGATTACTTTCTGATGTATGTGCTAAGGTGACATCATGTCGAAAATGTTAGAAGTTCACTAGTAAAAAAAATTTGAAATCTTTACCTCTCAATCCCATAGTTGTTTCTGCACCTTTGCAAAAATGGGGATTGAATTTCATTAGGGAAATTCATCTACCTTCAACTAGACCACATCATTGGATTGTTGTTGCAATTGATTACTTCACTAAGTGGATTGAATCAATGCCTACCAGGAATGGTACTCATAAAGTCATCATTAACTTTATGGAGGGAATCATAACCAAATTTGGATGTCCATCAAGGCTAGTAGTAGATAATGCAGTTTCTTTTAAAGCTACACCATTGGTAAATTTCTATGAGGATTA
This sequence comes from Pinus albicaulis, assembly GCA_034641835.2. Taxonomy (NCBI): domain Eukaryota; kingdom Viridiplantae; phylum Streptophyta; class Pinopsida; order Pinales; family Pinaceae; genus Pinus; species Pinus albicaulis. The sequence continues at coordinate 636,437,314 of CM076574.1, read as the reverse complement.
TGGTATTCAACCTACTCACTCTATAACTTACTATCCATAAGGGAATGCTTTGGCTAAATCATCTACCAAATTTTGATAAGAATCATCACCAATATATTGGAGAAAAACAAGAAATCTTAGGACTCTAAAATGAAATTTTATTTATGGGTTGACAGGGTGACAATCAAAAAATCTATTAATACATCACCCTTTCAAATGGTTTATGGAATTGAGGTTGTCTTTCCATTCCAATTAGCCATTATTGTAGCTAAACTTTTGCAATATCATGAAGCTGAACCAAATGAGATGACCAAACGAATTTATTAGATCATAGAAGTGCATCAAAAGCGAGAACAACAATATGGTCTGGTAAGAAAATATTTGGAAGTTGTAAAGAAAGTCTTTGATAAAGGGACTAAAAAATAAGATTTTTATATTGGATATCTAGTGTTGAAATTGGATGCACAAAATCAAGACCTAGGTAAGAATTCCAAATTTAATGCTTTATGGCTTGGTCCTTTTAGAATCTCCAGTATTTTGCAGAACAATACTTTTTATTTCCAACATCTTGATGGGACAGAACTGTTTGGAGGCCCATTTAATTGGCGCTTTCTCAAAAAATTATTTTACTAAGGCTGATGGTGGCCTAAATTCACTGTGAATACCAGTGTGTTCCATAATAAGACTCCATTCCCCAATGACAAGGCACTAAAACTACAAAATATTATTAGAGCCTCGTACGGATAGCTCTATCCCCTGTGGAGCCAATGTTAGCACAATTATATTCTTAGTCATGCGTGTGTTTTAAATCGTTTTACTTTTAGGATAAAAATTTGTAAATTTAAAAAAAAAATAGAATGTTGCTAGAATTTCTGGTAGCGTTTGTTTTAACCTTGTCAGATAGTCTATTTTAAGTTTTTTTTATGGCTATTTTTCCTTTACCCGATGCTACCGGATGTTCTGGTAATTTCCCTTATTTCAAACAAAACAAAGAGCACACCCGCTTTTGAGTTAGCCACATGTTCTCAATCACGTAATAGGAAAGGTTATATGTTTCAAAGGTGTCGAGTTAGTAGTGGTCATACATGGAAGAGTTCGGTATCAATGTGCAATTATGAATACCAATCATTGTTTATTTTGTCTGTCAGCCCAAGTCATTGTGCCCACATGTCAAAGGTACATATTTATTATCAAAATTAATCATGGATCTATGATTTAGTGTGGTGACCATTTGGTTAGTAATGCATGAGCACTAACTGAATTTTAGGCCTACCATAAAGAATGCAATGGAGGTGACTGCCAACTAAAACATCGTTCAACTCCAACCACATGTTGCAGAGAATTTGAAACAGTGAAAGAAACTAAAGGATAATTATGAATATCACGAGGTGTGGTATATGGTTTTCAGTACTTCCAATTATGAAAATATCATGTACATGGAAAAATGAACCAACATATCACTTAAAATCATCGAAAGAAAAGGAAAGAAATCAGTTTTCAAATTCAGTTGTTAGTGAATAAGAAGTTCTAGTGAGAAGCTTGAAGAGGACATTGAGTTTTGAAAAAATTTCATTTGAGGATTCAACAACACCTATTAAAGTAATCTTTTCAAATATTGACACCTATGTGATCTAGCACACAACCTTCATTATTGCTCAGACAACTAAAGGAGGAAAAATTAAGCGTATTAAACCTCAAGGGGCGATTTTAATAGATGTCGAACCGAATGTGAGGAGGTTTTTTGTACCGGCTGGGTGGTAGCCATTTTATTGAAGGTTAGGAAACTCTCATATAGGAGTAGCCTGTTAGGTCCCTATATTACTAGTATAGTCCCTTATTGTTTTTAGTGTAACCCCCTTATTGTTATTATTGTGCCCTTAAATTATTATTGTTAGGTTGGCTAGGGTTACATTGTGGCCCCATGGACTCCTATATATAGAAAGGAGGTTTTGTAATTTGAATCATCCACGAATTTTTCATTCATGTAATGTATTGGAGGTTTCCCCCTCAAAGTGGCTTATTTCTCAGGCATTGATATCTCTTTTCTTCTCTTTTTGGAGCTGGTTTCACAACATTTGGTATCAGAGCTTTGAGATTCTAGGGTTTCGCTACTCCAAACAGGTCATCGTGGCATTTGCACTGTAAATTTTTTTCTACGAAGGTTCAGAATCTAATATTTTTAGAGTGAGAATCCAAAATCCTGAGGAACATCGTCACAAAATTTCAAAGCTTGGTTCGCAACATTTTCGGAGATATGATCTGTGCAAGTTAGGTCATTTTGCAGGCTCCTCAATTTAACCTAAACAGGTCATTGTGGTATTTTCATAATATATTTTTTCTACGAAGGTTCAGAAGCTGAAATTTTTAGAGTACGAAGCTGCAATCCTGGGGAACATTGTCACAAAATTTCAGATATTGGTTCGCAATATTTTCGGAGATATGATCTGTGGATGTTAGTATGACTCCTTTGTCGAAGTGTACGAAAAAGGACCACTTTAGCTACGCATAACTAATAGCCCTAACAACAAAAGTGGCTACCAATATCTTCAGATCTGAGGTTAGTTGAACAAGAAAAGAGCTGCAAAAAACCAGATCTATGCATGGAAAGACATTAAGCAGTAAAAACAAGGGTTTGCTCCATATACCAATAGACAAGACAAGAACAATTTTTTGAAAGAATTTTTGTATTAAGGGCACCTGGGAGGAAAACAAGAAGGCGTATCCAATTCTCCTCAGTGGGATGGGTTCTTGGAAGTCCTCGGCACTTCAGATCTAGAATCTCTCTCTCTTGTTGGTGTAGAAAACCCAATGCAAAGAATAGAGCTCAAAGGGAGCTCACACAGCAAATAATGGAAAAATGTGACCAAGTGTATAGATCCAGAGTGATCTAATAGGCAACAAAAGGTGAAGAATGATAGGAAAAACCCTCCTATTTATAACAAAATATTGGGTCATTCTAGATCTTGGTGCATGATTAAAATAACATTAACCAAATCTAGATCCACCTTTTTATGGAATATTTTATTATATTTGTTGGAGGGAAAAAGTATTTGACTTGGGTCAAATCCCTTTATTTGTGAATAATAAATAAATAAATGATTTATTTAATTATTTATGGGTGATTTAGTCATATTTAACAAGGAATATTATTTAAATAAGATTTAAATAATTATTCCTAGAAAATAATAAGATAAATAGAGATTTATCTAATTAATTTCTTTGTTTTAGGTTAAACATGATGAGGAATAATAATTAAATTATTGTTTAATTAATTATTCCATGAGGAAAATCAAACAAATATAGATTTGTTTAATATTTCCTTTTGGGGTTTTCTATTTAGACCATAAACAACCTAATAAATGTGTTTTATTAAGTTATTTTACATAGTGAAAGCAATTTTACTTAGGGTAAAATTGGTCTTACATGGTGTACTTGGGTCCATCTAATGATAGTAGGTTAGATGACCAAAAAATGGTGTAACAGTGGAAGTTAGGGCTTTTTGAGGCTTCCGAATTTCATCTCAAAGAGGTGATCATGGGAAAATATTCATAGATCTCTCTCTGAGCATTGGATTGGAATGTTGTAAAAAGTGGCAACAAGTACACAGACTTTAGTTTTTGGTCTATCAATTTCAGAGCCAAAGGAGGAAACAGTGACACGTAGCAAGTCGTACAAGTTCGCTCTACTGAACCAGTCCAAAATTGGGTCATTGTGGGAGATTGGACATAACTTTGTCTTGAAGAATCCAAATCATATCATACCTGTGGCATTTGAAAGAAGCTTCATAGGGCTACTACAAGGATGATTTCAGATATTGAGGATATGCAATTATAGAGATAATTCAATTTCAATATCAAGCTCCTCAAAAGCAAGTAAAAGGTGTGTATTTTTTTTTCCGAATTGCATAAGTCTTGTTTGAAGAATCAAGTTGAATTGCTTCCAAGGGCATATTGTAGAATAGATATCAATATTGGATTCTAAAATGGCCACTAAAAAGAACTCAACACCCATTAAGCCTTTAGAAAACTCTACTATAAATCATGAAAACAAAGAATGGCAACATGACATATCAAAATTACAAGAGCAAGTGCAACAAATTTTGCTCTCGCAAAGAGCAACAAAAATTGACATGGAAGTTTTGAAGAAAGGCATGGAAACTAAGATGGATGGTTTGAAGAATAGAATGGAATCTAAGATAGATGGCATGGAAGCTGGCATGGGATCTAAGATGGATGACATGGAAGCTAATATTGATGAGAAAATGGAAAACATGAAGAATGATCTAAAAGAATATATGGAAGGTTTGACAAAGTTGATACAAGAAATGTTTCCTAATGGTGAAAAGATAGTAGAGGAAACTCATGATGAGAACAAAATAAATGTTAATCGTGATTTCATAAAATCTAATGTTGGCAGGAAGAACCACCATATTCAAAAAATGGATATGAGGAAGTTTGATGGAAAGGATCCTGTAACATGGATACTACAGATGGAGAAATATTTTGATCTCCATAATGTGCAAAGCACACAAAATGTATGCATTGCAAATTTACATTTAGAAAAAAATATATTTGTATGGTATCAATGCCTTTTCTCTCGTAAAAAAAATGTCACTTGGTTAATTTTTATGGAGGAAATGATAGCACATTATGAGGATACAAAGAGCAACACCTTCTTTAGCCAATTGATAAATCTCAAAAAAAAGGGTTTAATGGGGGAGCACATTGAGGACTTCCAAAAATTGAATATAAAGGTAACTGATATTCCAGAGGAACACATGATTGATCTCTTCATAGGTACTTTAAAGGATAACATCCAACATGAAGTTCGCGTTTTGGAACCTGATTCATTGGAGAAGGCATTCAGGTTGGCAAGAAAAATTGAATGTAAAATTATGGCAAAAAGGAAGCCTACCACTCACTTCTATAAAGAGGGAAGTGTTGCTACTCCTAGATTTCCACAACCTACAAGGTTGACACCACAACAATTGGAAGAAAAAAGAGCAAAAGGGCTTTGCTACGGTTGTGATAGAAAATACACTAAAGGTCGTAAATGTGTTGAGAAGAAATTATTTTACATAGATTGTGAAGAGGAAGAAGAAAATGAACAAGAAGAGGATATACACCAGGAACCAACCCTAGAAGAGGAAGAAATGAGTCTGACTATATCGTGTAATGCATTGGCAGGAATTACCACTCGTCAAACTCTCAATATAGAAGGACATATCAAGAAGAAAAAGGTAATAGTGTTGATTGATTCAGGTAGCACCCATAATTTTATTCATTGTAAGGTAGCCAAGGAATTGAATTGTTTCCTATACCCAGCACGAGAATGTCAAGTGACGGTTGAAAATGGAGGAACTATAAATTTCTCTACAAAATGCCATAATATCAAGCTAACCATGGGGGAATATGTATTGAATAGTCCAATGCTTTCCATTCCTATGGGAGGTGTTGATGTTGTACTAGGAGTACAATGGTTACAATCTTTGGGGACGGTAGCTTTTAATTTTCAAGAATTTTTCTTGAATTTTTTTTCAGAAGGAAAGGAAGTCGAATTACGGGGTATTGAAGGGAAGCCGGGAAGGATAATAAGCTCTAATGTCATGACAAAGCTTCTAAAGAAAGAACAACGGGGCGTAATTGCACAATTATGCTCACTAGACGTTCCGACATCAAAATCATCTATTTCGGCAGATCTCCAACAAGTCTTGGACAATCATTCCAAGGTGTTTGAAACTCCCAAAGGACTCCCACCTATTCGTGATCATGATCATGCTATTCATTTGATTCCGGGAAGTGTTCCTCCAAACATCAGGCCTTATAGATATCCTTACTTCCAAAAGAGTGAAATTGAACGTATGATTGCAGAAATGTTAGAGGCGGGTATAATTCAACCTAGTCAAAGTTCTTTCTCTGCTCCTGTAGTTCTGGTACACAAGAAGGATGGATCATGGCGAATGTGTCCGGATTATAGGGAGCTCAATAAGCTCACCATTAAAGACAAATTTCCCATTCCTGTGATTGATGAATTATTCGATGAATTACATGGAGCAATTTATTTTACCAAGTTGGATCTTCGTTCAGGATATCATCAAATTAGAATGAAGACTGAAGATATTCCAAAAACAACATTTCAAGCTCATGAGGGTCATTATGAATTTTTGGTCATGCCTTTTGGCCTTACCAATGCACCTTCTACATTTCAAGGGTTGATGAATTCCATTTTCAAACCCTTCCTTAGAAAATTTGTGCTAGTATTTTTTGATGATATACTAATCTACAGTAGGTCTTGGAAGGATCATGTTCAACATGTTGACATGGTACTCAAACTATTGCAGGAGAAACAATTATATGCAAAAACATCCAAATGTTTCTTTGGAGTACAAGAGGTGGAATATCTGGGTCATATTGTATCTCACAAGGGTGTTAAGGTAGACCCTAACAAAATTAAAGCCATTAAGGAATGGAAAGTCCCCACAATCATAAAGAAGTTGTGAGGATTTCTCGGGTTAATAGAGTATTATTGAAAGTTTGTTAAGAATTATGGGAGAATATCAGCACCTCTAACAACATTATTGAAGAAAGATGCATTTTCATGGACTCTTGAAGCAACTAAGGCCTTTGAACATTTTAAAGAGGAAACGTGCCTAGCACCAGTCTTAGCTATGCCATACTTCACAAAAACCTTTATTGTGGAATGTGATGCCTCAAGAAATGGAGTTGGTGTTGTTTTAATGCAAGAAGGAAGACACGTTGCTTTTGAAATTTGTCCAATCAAAGGAAAGTATTTACAGAAACCTATTTATGGGAAGGAAATGTTATCAATACTACATGCACTAAAGAAATGCAGAAATTACCTAACGGGAAGACACTTTAAGGTAAAAAATGATCATGATAGTCTTAAACACTTTTTGGAACAAAGACTATCTTCAGAAGAGTAGAAAAAATGGGTCATAAAGATGTTGGGTAATGACTTTGAAATAATATACAAAAAATGGAAGCTGAATGTTGTTGCAGATGCACTCTCAAGAAAGAATGAAGAGATGGAAGAATTACTTTGTGCCATTTCTATTATCCAACCATATTGGATAACCGAAGCAAGAGATGAATGGAAGAAGGATGAAGAAGTTTGGACAATCATTCAAAAGTTGCAGCAAGATCCTAGTACATCTGATACATTTAGTTGGAAAAATTATTCCTTATGGTACAAAGATCGCTTATATCTTTTTAAGAAATACCAACTAAAACAAAAGATTCTTTTGGAATTGCAAACTTCTCCTTTAGGTGGACACTCAGGATTTTTAAAAACTCATCACAAGGTGAAGAAAGAATTTTTTTGGGATGGCCTTAAATCTGATATTCAAAATTTTGTGGTGGAATGTTTCGTTTCCCAGCAGAATAAAGTTGAGACAATTAAGACCCCGGGTCTTCTACAACCTTTATCCATTCCAAGTCAATGTTGGGAGGAGATTTCAATGGATTTTATCACAGGTTTACCTAAGTCCGAAGGAAAGAGTGTCATCATGGAGGTAGTTGATAGAATTACCAGGTATGCACACTTTTGTGCATTATCTCATCCATTTAAAGCAAGTACAGTTGCTACTACATTTATGGACACAATTCAAAAGCTACATGGAAACCCAAGGGTTATTGTGAACGAAAGAGATCCCATTTTTACTGGAAATTTTTGGACGGAGTTATTTTCTTTTTTGGGTACTCAATTAGCTCATAGCTCATCTTATCATCCTAAATCCGATGGTTAAACTGAGATAGTAAATAAATTTTTGGAAGGATATCTTTGTTTTTTTGTATCTGATAAACAAACACAATGGGTCAAGTGGTTACCTCTAGCTAAATGGTGGTATAACACTTCCTTCCATACTGCAGCAAAAATGAACCCATTTATGGTACTTTATGGATATCATCCACCATCCATCACATCATTTTTAAGAGAAAATTTGAAGGTTCAGGCAGTGGAAGATCACATCGAGCATCAACAAGAAGTTCTCCAACTCTTAAAGGACAACCTGAATTTGGCACAAAATCGAATGAAACAAGTAGATCAACATCGCAGCGAGAGAATTTTTGATGTAGGAAAATGGGTATTTTTACGGCTACAACCATACAAACAAATGTCCCTCAAGCAAGCTAATAAGGATAATAAATTATCGCCAAAGTACTATGGTCCTTAAAAGGTGTTGCAAAAGATTGGTACTATGAAATACAAATTGGAGCTTCTTGCTTCTTCACAAGTGCATCCAATTTTCCATGTTTCATGCTTAAAGAAGGTTATAGGTGAAAATATTCAAGTTCAAACAATGTTTCCAGAACTTGATGAGGAAGGAAAAATCATATTGGAACCTGAAGCGGTCACGGAAACCAGAACTTGACAGCTACGGAATCGATCAATTTCAGAGTATCTCATCAAGTGGAAGAACTTACCCATTGAATATTCTACATGGGAGGATGAGAATTTTATACAGAAGCACCCAAAGCTACTCAAGCGTTGAGGACAACACTTTTTTGAAGGAGAGGGGCATGTTAGGTCCCTATATTACTAGTATAGTCCCTTATTGTTGTTAGTGTAACCCCCTTATTTTTATTATTGTACCCTTGTAACCCCCATATTGTTATTATTGTGCCTTAAATTATTATTTTTAGGTCGGCTAGGATTACAGTGTGGCCCCATGGACTCCTATATATAGAAAAGAGGTTTTGTAATTTGAATCATCCAAGAATTGTTCATTCATGTAATGTATTGCAGGTTCCCCCCTCGAAGTGGCTTATTTCTAAGGCGTTGATATCTCTTTTCTTCTATTTTTGGAGCTGGTTTCACAACATAGCCAAAAAAATTTCCCTCTCATTCGATGCACAAGAAGCAAATTTTTATGGCCTCAAACTGCAGGTATCAACGAAATCCATTGCTGAAGCTTTCCACCTCACACAAGAAGGAGATAAATGGTTCAAAAACCAAGTTATTACAGAAAGAGACCCGAACAAATTCATCAAGGATGAACAGAGGAACCCTAAATGGGCTAAAGGTATTCCTAGTAGTTATCTCAAGGATGAATGGGTTGAAACTATCAAGCTCATTAAGATCTATCTTACTTGTGAGAGGAGGTATACTATTGTATTTATGCATCACATGAGGTTTTTGTTTCACCTTACAAGTATGGAGACTCTCAACCTACCTATCTTCTTGCTAAAAATCTTGACTAATATGTTAGCTAGAATACAAACACATGAAACAATTTTAGATTATAGGATCTACCATCAAGCTCTTATCAAGGTGCTCATTGTTGAAGAAATCAAAAGAAGAAACCTATCTTGGGAGCATTTCCTATTGTATAGGGCAGGCCAACAGACACCTCCACAAAAAATTCATGCTCAGCAACCTGCAGCCTTACAACAACATTCTCAACCTGTTGAGAAGAAGGATGAAAGTCATAAGTCAACTACTTCATCAGTTGGTAAAAGGACTAAAGGAAAAGTAAAGAAGGTAAATATCTACAAGAAGGCTAAAGAAAAAAATAAAAAGGAAAAGACTACCCCAAAAAAAATTTGAGGAGAAGTTTGAAAAAGGATAAAGTTCATCTATTAGCAAGCCCAAATCAATGTAGATTGTGGCTCTTGTTTCTAATTTTCCCAAGGTATATGCTAGAGGGTAGAAAGGAAAGATTGTAGCTGCCAAAAAATAAAAAGAACAAGTGCTATCGGAAGTTCTGTTAGAAAACATTCAGCATAAGGTTTAGAAGGATTATCACCCCACGAAATCAGATGAGGAGCTCCTAAAGGATGCAAGATATGTTGTTAGTGGGAGGAACAGACAAGTTTTTAGTAGGAGGGAAAGACATACAAGAGATAGAAACAAATTCAGGCTGAGACCCAAAGCCCTAGATAACCTAAGCTTGATGAAAAAATTTATAGATGTGGAGAGGAAATCTGAAGGGTTATGGATGGCAACTCCTTCAATTGCAGAATCTAGTGGCTTTAAGAAGAAAGAAAAGGGTAAAGCTCCTTTAGACCAGCAAACAAGTACCTCCAAGAGAATAAAAATCCAGAAGAGCTCATAAGAGAAAAAGGCCATTGGAAAATAGACAACCACAAAGACTACAAGGTCACAATCAGCAGCTGACAGTAAAACATATTTAGACAAGCTTGTAGAAGTTGCAGCTCATATGGAGGAGAGATAAAAGGATGTCCCAATGAAGTATCATTTTTCCTATTAGTTATATTTTGGAACAACTCAATTTTTAGAATGTTTTAATATGCACAGAATTTTTCAAATATATTGCTATGTATTTTTTAACAGGAAATAAAGTGCTACTAGAAGGTCCAGTAGTATTATAGTTTTTGTGGAGTTACTGGTTTTATCAGAAGTTCTGGTAGTGTATGTTTTTAATGATTTTTGACAGTTGTCAACAAAATTTTTGAGCTATTCCAAGGATGATAAGGAATCATAATGATATCAAAATGTCACGTAATGGTTGATAAGTGGTTTTGATGTTGTTAAATGACACATTTAATGAAGCTACATGGGTTTTAAAGAACCAATATCATGGAGAGACAGATCAGAAGAAAAGTAGGCATGTTGCCAAAACACTCAACAACACATTTCGAATCGTATTTTTCTTCCTATCTACATTTGTCCTGTTAGTTATATTTCGATAGGATATGTCTTTCATATGTTATAACTCTATGTAATGAGAGGAAGAGTGGATCCTTCATTTTAGGTGAGATGGAGTTGGTTCCTTCCTCTATAAATATCAATTGTAAATACCATTTCAGGGTTGGATTTTGGTCGACCTGAATATTTTCTCATAATAAAGAAAACTCCTTTTTTACCTCATGCTGAAAGGATTTGTGTTTCAAGGACTATCTAATGTATGGTGTGTTTCTTTTGTTCTTTTATTCATCTAATTTATGAGTTGAAGCAGCTAGAAAGTAAGAGTAAGAGCACTATTAGAGGATCTAATAGTTAATTATCTATTGTTCAGTCTTATGCAAATCATCTATATGTTGTGTAGAGCATGCTACTGAAGGTTTTAGGAAGGATTTATGAGATTCTTTATGAATATATTCTGATTTATAAATGTTGTTTCCTTTACATAGAATTTTTTTTATGTAAAAGGCCACTCTTATAACTGTGTGACTAATTTAGGATATGTTTGTTTCTTAGACTGAGTACCAGCTATTTCTAACCTTTCATTTGTCACAATTTTCTCCCTTATACTACAAACTTGTCCATACAATTTATACTTGCCACAAATTTACAAATGCATGAAGGTATAAAAGTTTTGAAATAATTTCAAACTCTTTAAGAAGCCATCCAACCATCCAAAATATTTTTCTTTGAAATGAAATATGATGTGTAACGATTACTCCTTTGCAGTCAAGAAGTGACCCTTTGCGCTAACAAATAGAACTGAAGGTGTAGTGCCCTAGATCTTGCAAAAGGTGTGAGATATATAGAGATGGTGCACACGGATGACGATGTTGACCATATCTCTAAGATTACTGCATGATACAATGATTGGATTAGTCCAATAAATTATGGCAGATTTAATTTTGAAAAATATAGTTCCTCCTTATCAAACTCATATGAAGAATTGGAGAACTGGCAGAACTGGTTACATGAAGTATCTCTATTGTGCTACAACTAAGTGACCAGATCCCTTCGCTGCATATCATCATAGGTACAAGAATTTTCGTATTATGATGGTTTAATTAATGTGAACCTATTTTTAGGAGAGCTTGAAAGAACTATTCCAAAAGCACAGAGATTCCATGCATTGGATATTGTGTTGAGCTCTACACCAGCATGACGGTGGGAGACTCATAAATGAAACTTGGGCAACTGGGAAAAATGCATGCGGCCGATGAGATTGTGCTTTGAGTGTCCAACTACCATAATGGAAGAGGTTTATTCTGGAAAGGGTGATCCGTGAAAACATTTGGCAAAATGGATTGAAGTAGGCGGCAGAGACCCGAGACTAGAATCGGTGCGCATGTTCATCGACATGTTGGGGAAGGTGCTGGAAACAAAGTTGTGCTAGGGAACCAATGAATGGTCTGCACTAACCGAAAGTTTCATTTTAATCTTTAGCTTTGAGAGTGGATTTAATTTCTTGGGAAGAGTGTTGCAAGTTACTTAGGAGGTTATATTTGATATGAAAAATTCGATGATAGAGCATGCTTCGCCAGCATGGGATGCAAAAATGAGGGATATTGTCAATTGCACAGATCTGATAGTTGAATAAACTGAAGAATATCCAAGGAATATCACAATCCTTGAATCTAAGAGACAACGCACAATTTTTGGAACTTCAACTAATTCGCGGGATGTCATGAAACCTCTGAAGATCTGACAAGTGAACATTTGGATCTAAATAATGGTGAAAATGGTGAACATTAGAGGTTACTGGGATGATTATATGGTGGGAAAATTTTTTGAGTTGTTGACTAAGTATCAAAATTGTTTCCTGCAAATTTATCTGAGTTGAAAGGGATAATTGGAGATCTTGGGGTCATGAATATCACTTTGAAACCACTTGCGCAACCTGTCAAACAATGCCCATATATATTGAATCCCGAGTATAATAAGAAATTCAAGGAAGCATTGGACATAAGGGTTTCTGCAGACATTACAGAACCAATGGAGGAGTCTAATTGGGTGAGTCTAATGGTAGTACAGGATAAAAATACAAAAGGAGAAATAAGGATTTGTGTGGACCTGCGCAAATTGAATTATTCCTACATTCATGATCCATTCCCAACTCCATTTTCTAATGAGATACTTGATAATGTAGGAGGATAGGAGGCTTATTCATTTATATATGGTTTCTCAGGATATCATCATATCCGAATTGCGTCAGAAGATAGGAGTAATAAAACCTTTGCAACATAATGGGGATCTTTGTAGTAGAGGTTCATGCCATTTGGATTTAAGAATGTGCCTACTATCTTCTCACACGTAGTAGTAGCGACATTCAAGGAATATATACACAGGTTCATGGAAGTCTACTTTGATGATTGGATTTTTTTTGGGTTGTTGAAGAACCATGTATCAAGTCTAAGCCTAATGTTGGATACTTATAGGAAGTATCAGATCTCACGTAATTTGAAGAAGTGCATATTTTTTGAGCCATTCGGGATATTACTATGTCATATTGTCTACCAACAAGCACTGATGGTAGATCCTGTTAGTCATCAGTAATTTTTTCCTTTTTATAGAAGACTAAATGCTTATCCTAGATTTCTAGAAACGAAATTCATGAATATTGTGAGTTCTAGAAATCTCACTGCCTTCATTATCCTCAGGATAAAATTTTCACTATTTTACTATCCTATCATTTCATGGTCAGCCTATCACTCCCAAAAGACCCATCATGGGCTCATGTAACTCATTTTCACTATGTTTTACCACCTCTGACCTTAGCACTCTATTTTGACTTACCTAATCCCTCCGCTTGCCACCTTGGATCAACAATCAACCTACTCATTCTTGTGTTTCCCGGATACATTAGGCATTGGTGGTCTTAAAACTATCTTTGTAGGATCTGTAGATAAATCAAGTGCATTGGATTTTGGATCTTCAATACATTAAAATATCAAAAACTCTGTTTTTCATACTTAAGGACCCTAAGCCAAGTTTTCAGCCAAAGACCAACCCAAAGAGCCTCCCATTAGTTCATTTAGGGTTTCATAGGTTATAGGATTGTTTTGGTGTTATGAATCACTACTTTACATGTGCCAAGAAGATGAAATCAAATGGAAAGGAGGGTAAGCACTTGATTGTCCAAAATAGATCAAAAATCCCTCAAGAAAGGCCTCCTTGGTCAAGACAGCATTATGCAAAGGTATAACTGTGCATCTTAAAAATTTCTACAGGAATGATTGAGATAGCTACCAGCAGAAAAATCGGTAACGTAAGAGGCCAGCTCCTCACTAAAGGACATCCACAGAAAAGAACAGGAACTAGGCCTATGTTTAAAGAAAATCAGGGTTTTAGAGACTGAGTGGCTAAACAGTGTTTCCAAGCAAGAAGCCAATGCAAATGACCACAAGGACAGAGGCACATCAACACAACCAAGCACACATTGAATGTTTTTAGAAATTATAAATGAAGAAGGGAAAAATATGAGGTGAACTGAACAGAAATGAATGAAGTTGAAAGGGTTATAGAGAACTTAGAAGACAACACTTGTTATTCTTCTCTAACAGCCCTAAAACCTAATATTTTGGAAAGATAGGAAAAACAGGTAAAATGAGGATCATGGGCCTCCATCGTGATAGCAAAAATTTTCCAAAAAGTTGTTAAAGCTAATTTCTAGGGTTTGCCAAGGCAATGGTGTTTCACTAAATCAAAGTGAGAAACTACAAAGAGTATCATAGTGAGAGAGTTCAACCCTCCATTTTCAGTCAATTGCCCTCAACATGGTCAAAGGAAAGATGTCATAGGGTTAAGCTTCAAAATGGAAGACCAAGATAAGAATGAGCTCACTGTTGAGTAACTAAAGTTGTCAAAATCCAAATAATGACAAAGGAAACCAAAGCAACTATGTCATGGCACCTACGACAAACCAGAAGTGGCTAATAAGAGACATAGCAGGCCTGATTTATAGTATTTTTCAAAATTGGATATATCACTGTCAAAGGTAAGTAAGAGGGTGCCATCACTAAAGGGAGAATAATTGCCTTGAAAAGTTCTCAAAATACCTGCAAAAAGGTAAAAAATATATCAATCAAATGAGAAAGTGACAAAACTTAGCAAAGGTGGGCTTTTTATTTTGATTTATTTTTAAAACTATAAAGGCATCCTAACTGGAATTCTAGCTCATTTTTCATTTTGAGGCAAGAAAGAAGCCCTTCAGGAGAAATTTCTAAGAATTTGGATAGTTTCTGGGCCAAGTCCCTGACGCTAGACGCAGACCTTGGTGCTGCACTCACAAACCCTGCCATTGTGCTAATAGGGTTTTCCGTCGTTCAAATTTACTCGGCGCTCATGAATAAGAGGTGGTGTTGCGGGAATAGGGTGGCGCTATGCGCAGGCTAAAATGACACTCCCAAGACTCGACTCATTGGTTTTACGGCACGACGCTACGTGCAGAGGCCGACCCGACAGCCCGTTTCCCCTCCCAGCGCTATGCACAGAGCACACGACACCCAGACTTATTCCGCTCATAACTGCTCTCAGATAGAGGCTTGACCTACCCAGTGCTGTGCCCAGAGGCTGACAGGCCTGCATGCGGGTGGTGCTATACTCACAGACAGCCCGACTCGCCCAATGCTCCACACAGAAGATGACCCGACAGTGCGGGTAGGGTGCTGCGCTAAGACAAAAACCCTTCAAATTGAAGAGAGGGTGCCGAGGGTTCAAAGGAGGTCCTCCAAATTGATTTCAAAACCCTGCAAGAAAGCTAAAAAGGTAGGTGGCCTTGTTCTCATCATCCTCCAAGTGTTTTTATGTTTGGATAATTAAGGCGAAACTATCAAACCCTAGTACCAAAAAAAATCCTAAGTCTTCATAATTACCACTCTCCTTTGACCTCCAAGCTAAGATCATCAGTTAAGGGGGGTGAATTGGGGTAGTTACACTTCATGTTCAAGAATAAGCCCCATTAAGTTCAAGGAAAATCAATCATAAACCTAACCTTCATAACTCTCATTTTCAAGAGCTGCCCATCGCCATTTTCATTTTACTCCTCTTGCCCAATTTTTCTCACCATCAGCCCTAATCACCACGTTAGGGGAAGAAGATAGTATTAGTAGTGAAAGAGGCCAAAGGCCTATGAGGCCAAACCACAAAGGAGGAAAAATGAAAAAATTTGAACCCCAAAGCACAATGGTTATCACCTTATCTCGCATGATCCTCTCATGTTTCTAGAATGTAGGGTGTTTCCAATTGTGTGAGATAATCAAACAAGTGAAAAGACACCCAGAGCTTACAGGGCTTTTAATTCTTAACCTCCACAAAAAACAGGTGAATCTTGCAAGGGTGGATTTTGACTTATCAGCAGATGCCATCTCTAATGCTACAAGAATACCTTCTGTTGGTGAGAATTGGTTCAAGAGGGAAAGGTTGGATATGAACCATTGCGAGCCATTTGTCAAAACTAGGTACAGAGTAGGCTGCAGGGCTATCTTCCCTTTCTCACACCTAAAACAAAGATTTTCACCGTTGATGAAAGTCATTATGAAGTACTTTACCTGTGAGGGTAGTTACTCCAGGCTATAATCCTACCATGTCAGGCTCCTCATTCATTTCACAAGGGTCAAGATGCTTAACTTGCCCTGCTGCCTCTATAGAAGTATGGAAAAAATGTCTTCTACTTCCCGGAGAAGGAGCCCTTCCCAACAAATGCAGAGTTTATTTCACCATTCCTTGATCAGGATGGTGGTATTACATCAGTTTGAAGAGAAGGGCATACCCTGGGATGTGTTCATAGCCCATGAAGTCTTCAAAATCCCACAACCTCCTCATCAACCAAACATGCCTTCATCATCTACACAAGTCCCATCACCTCCAGAAAACCTCCATTCTTCCCCTTCTCTTGATGCATCAAATGAAGAGGATGAGAGTGGAAATAATGAACAAAGTTATGGAAGTAAGGGTAATGGTGCAAATGAGTCAGCCCAAAGTGAGGAAAAGATTGATGGTGATGAACAAAGTGTTGACAATGAAAGTGATGAAATCAGTGAAGAAGAGGAAAATGATGAGGCAGAGACAGAAATTGATAAAAAGGAAGAAAAAGGAAATGACGATGAAGAACAGGGAAGTGAACATGACATTGATGAAGATGAAAACAATGAGCATGAAAGTGAGGAAAACAGTGACAATATGCAAGAGGATGATGAATAAAATGAGGAGGTTGACAATCAAAATGAGCTGAACATTGATGAAGAGGAGGTCAACAATAAAACAGAGAACACAAAAGCAGAGAGTAAAAAAGATAACAATGACAAAGATGATGACAGTAAGGAAAATGCAGAAAATAAAGGCATCAGTGATACCAATGAAACAAACAATAGTGAAAAAGAGGTAAACAATGAAAAAGAGGCAGATGATAAAGAAGACAGTGAGGGACAAGACAACAAAGAAGAAAATAGTCATGACAGTGATGACAACTGTTATGACAGTCATGACAATAATAAGCCCCTCAGTGATAATTAAAATGATGACAGTACAAAAGATAAGGAGGAAAGTAGTCCTGGTGATGAACAAAATGAAAGTGAGGAGAGTGAAAAGGGTGATAGTCCTAATGAGGATCACAGCCATGAAAAAGACACCAGCAAGACCATAATCACACCTCTTTCACTCACATATCAAAGAGAGCCAAGGATAGTATTTGCTGCCTCCAAGAGGCAAGGGACCATGCCATCCACCTCAACTAAAAGGCTTGGCAAGGGAAAACTAAAGATGAAAAAAGGTGAGAAATGTAAGAGAGGCAGGAAAAATAAACAAAAGCCCCAATTCATTGACCTCGATAGTGATAATGAAGATGAGGAGATGGCCACTAGAATATTACTCCAAAGCAAAGATGCTCAAATTAGGGAGCTGGAGAGAGATTTTGGCGTGGAACATCGTATCATTCAGTATTATAATAATGAGCACAAGTATTTTAAGAAGGTAAAAAGGGGTCTTGATCACCAGAAAAAGATGACCAAGCACTATGCAATGAAAAACAAAATTTCTTGTGCCAAACTCAAAGAAGCCCTCATTGAAATTCAAGCACTAAAAGGAGGAAAAGGCCAGGAAAAACTTGGATTCTTGGATCAAGCTTCTCTACAGGTCTCTCAAACCCCTTTAAGGATACATCCACCAATTTTGAATCAATTTTGACAAATTTTTGTTTTTTGAGAATTTGAAGGCCTATAAGCGCAGCGCCACTACCACTATGCTTTTCCCTCAGGTATGATCAGAGAGAAAAATCTAATTTTTTAATTTATCATGACTATCACACTATCCTCACCAAATTTCAAATCAATTGGAGCATTTTTAACCCCTCAAAAGGTCAAAAAACACCTCATTTTTCACCATTCTGCCTCCTTTTTAGGCCTGGCGCTGTGCTCAGAGCATTCATTGGAATTTGAATTTTTGATTCAGTTACAGATGCTCAATAAGAAAAAGAAAGGTATATCTAGAAATAGGACTTAGCAAGGTTTCCAACGGCCATTAGGGAGGAAAATATGACATCTAGAAGGTTCCCAGAACTTGGCTGCAACAGGACCTATTTTCTACCTAAGGTGGCACTGCGCTTGTGGGCAACACTTTGTGTTTTTGGCCAAAATTTAGCAAAACACACTCATTTATTGAAAAATCATATTTTAGTGTTTTTTGAGGCAAATCACTCTAGAATTAGGTGCTAGAAGTTATTTTGGCATTTATTTCATGGCATATTTTGTGCCTTGGGCCTTGCATGGTCTCTTGGGAATTTATGACATTTATGAGTGATTTTGACATTTTCCAACCCTATTTAGGGTTTTTTCCTTCTTTTTCTAGATAAATAGAGCTGAGGGCTTTCATTGTAAATGTTGGCATTTGATGAGTTTTGAGAGCAATACATGGTTTTCTTGAGTTTGAAAAAGAAATTGGTCTTGTGGAGTTTCTGAATGGCTTGCTTGGATTGATGATGAGGGAGGATAGTTTTCAGGATCCCTGAGCATCTTTAATGGTGATGTGCCACTATTAGTTCTCGTTTTCATGTTTATCATTATTTTCATATTTCTATGTTGCAGTAGAACAGAAGAGTATAGGCTAAGAAATGTTTTTTGAGGCACCTTTGTCCTTCCTGTTTCTTATTGTCTTTATGTTTTCCTCTACTGGGTTTGTTTAAGGAATTCTTAGCTACTCCCTAGATTTACCTATGCCTTTTTATTCCATGAATGGTTCAATATAGTATTCTTCAAATATGTTTTATGGTTATCCTTGCTTACTTGATGCTCTTTAAACTCTATTTTGGAATCTCTCTTTGAAGTACTACTTGTTAGGTTTTAGCCAAAGAGTGCATGTTCTGATCATGCCCTTTTCCCATGCTTGAGAAGTTGCCTTAAATTTCTTTGTAGATTTATATAAGATGCTTATGAGTTCCCTCTTCTTGGATTAAAGTTATTTTTTATCTTGAATTTTTTCTAAACCTCGAAGGTGAAATCACTAAAATTTAGATCAGTTTCTTTCTTTCTATGGTGCACTGAATTGTTCACCTTGAATGCTTGTTTTCCTAAGTATAATAAAAAATTCATTGGTTTTACCTGTTTTATGATTATTCGCTTATGTTGATCAATATCTGATACCATTTTGTTTAAAATGTTTTTCTTATGATTCTTCACTACCCTTACACACCAACTATGCCCACAAACTTATTGTTCAGTTCACTTCACACATACCTTTTAAGATCCAATTGACCATGCTAGATTTGCCCTGCTAGGCATCTTGTTTCATTGTTGAGATATCCATGACTTTCAATGACTCCATAGCCCAATGATTTGAAGACCTCTCACTCCACCTATTATACTTGACCATCTTACCCAACCAAATCAAACAACAAACCCTACACTTAACAACTAGCCTAAAATCAAAACCCTAGAAGCAAACAAGTACACATCCTTTGCATACAATAGAAAGAGCCCTCTCTCAGTCTAGGAAGGCTAGGTCCTAGGACTCTAAAGACTGGTTTGATTTTACCCTGTGCATTTGGTTTTCCAATCTGCTAAATCACGGGACCCTAACATAATGGCGATCACGGTGGGACCTTTTGAGTAAGTCACAAGTGAAACATTCTATATCCATTGATTCATTGCCACCTCATCACCATCCCTAACATAATGGTGATAATGGTGGGACTTTCCAATTCAGTGACAATATAAGTACCCCTTAGGACTTCAGAAACCCTTGTTAAAAAGTATCTATTGATTTATAGCCACCTCATCACTATCACTATCATAATGGTGATCATGATGGGACTTTTGAGTCAGTGACAATCTAAGAATCCCCAAAGGAACTCAAAAAACCCAAAAAATAGCCCTATATTGGTTTTGTCAGTATTGGTGGTGAGCCATACACACATATCCTCAAAACAACTAAAAACATCCACTTGGCGACTCCACTAGCCTCAAGTAGGCCTATTACTTCACTAGTTCTCACTAGACTTCCCTAGGATTGTGTCAAATCAGTATGGAGAGGTTTACAAGCCTAGTCCCATACTATGTGAGTTTAACAAGCACTAAGAGAGGTCAGCCTTCTGAAAAAATTGCTAAACTTTCAGCCTCTCTACATTTTGAGTTTGAAATCTGGCTTCACAAAGGATCAGTACCAGATCTCATCCAGCCTATACCCTCCCACCATAGTTGATGACCCAGAAAATATTTTGTAGAAAAATTCTAAAAATGGAAACTTAACTATTGTTAGGACCATTCATAGAGCAAGATTTGTCCCTGAACATATTACAGCCTTGCAGGATCCTCAGTTTGACTTGCACCATACAAAGAACCTATTTAGAAACAAGTCACAAAGTGATATTAACTAGACGAACCTTGAGCCCATAGATTTGCAGTAGAGTTATAGTAGAGAAGCCTATCCTTCCACCCCACCTGAATTTAAGCTTCTCCATCACTTTAGATCTTTCCATACCAAATCTTCTTAGAATTAGTTGGCTGGCCCAAGTACTTCCACCACACCCATCCATACCACCACTGTGCAAACCACTCCACTTCATCCTACACCTCCTTTCACAAACCCTCCTCTTGTAAATCCTCCATTAGCTCCCATCATGGCAGCTTGGTATGCCCCCTTGTTTTTACCTGAACCTTTAGTACCTTTTCCAAATGACTACCAATCCAAGATCCCTCATTTCACAGGAGTTGATTCAAACACTGCCCAACAACATGTAGACAGAATGAATGATTCCTTTGACTATATGGAGTTGGAAGAATAAAGCATTAAAATGGGGATTTTTGCACAAAGATTAGGAGGAGAAGCCAAAAAATGGTTTAAAGGCTTGACTCCTAGCACCATACATGATATCCCTTCCCTTTACCAAACCTTTATAAACAAATGGGAAATCAATAAAAACCCCCTCCGAATCCTTTTATAATATAAAAATCTTAAGAGGAATGCGGGGGAAAGTGTAAAAGTTTATTGCACTAGGTTTAGCAGTGTCTACAATGCCCTCCCACCCCACATGAAACCCCCACAAGGCCTAGCACTAGTTAAATTTCTTGAAGGATTTGATCGAGACATGACATACCAATTCAGAGAGAGAGGCCCCACAACTTTAGAATAAACTCAAAGGTCATCTATTAGTGCAGAGGCCAACCTGATTAAAAAGAGGGCTAGGATGAGATCAGAAAGGAGAGTCACCTGCAAAGATGACACTATGGCCTCAACCTCTTCAACTGATGCCAAAATGGACAACCTAATGAGGACAATGGAGAGAATGATAGAGAGGATAAACTTAAATGAAATACCACCTCCTAGGGAGAACCAAGCCAATCCCCAAAACAGAAATAGAACTCAAAACTTCAGAAGAGAAATTCCTCAAATCAAACAAAGGGAAAATGACCAACAAATCAGACCTCCCTTTCAACAAAACTGTGTAGATGAAGAAGAGGGAGAAATTATAGATCCGAAAGAAGACAATGTAAATTTGATAGGATCTGATAATGAAGATGATTTTTTTCTCACAAAAGAAGAGCAAGATTTCTTTTCCCCAGATCAAACTGAAACTAACTATGAGAATTTTGAAGACTACAGGTTGGGATTTGAAAATGTCATAATGGAGGTCCATAGGTAATATGACCATAGGAGCAAAAAGAACCAAGAAAACCCCAAGAAAAACAAATTAGAAACTGTTGTTAGAGAGACCCTTGAAAACATCCTTAAGAGGACAACAGACAGTACCAACACCATGACTAAGAAAACTGACCCAAACAAAGAAAAAATCAGCCAATAAAGTGGTGACACAAGATTCCCTAGTGCCTCTACTAGTGGCCTTGAGAAAACTATTTTGTCCAAAGTCCCAAAATAGAATTATTAAATTAAACTTGTAAAAAAAATTATGGTTGATAAGACTGAAGTAAATATGTCTAAAACACAACTGCCTTTCAGTTTTGAGGGAGAGATTGCAAAAATCAAGATAACCATACCTCTCACTGAACTGATAAACCAGGACATATACAAGTCCCAAGTTTTGAAATTATTAAACATGGGAAATGATACTGATACTTTAAACTTGATAGATGATAAACCAGAGTTGTTGTTTGGTCCTGAAGTAGAAGGAAAATACCAAGAAGGTGTTGGAAATAATGAGAGGGGGGGGGGGGGGGGTGAATCAGTATTCCTTTCAATTAGAACATTAATCTTCAATTATTATCAGTGTTTGTACAATGATAGTAGCAAACAAGAGGAACACAAATGCACACATTTTTTGAGGTGGAAACCCACTCCGAGATAAAAACCACCTAATGCTTTTCTAATAATTCTTTAATATTCAACTCCAATTGAAAATAAAGCTCCAACTTCCTAGAATCTAGAAAAGCATTCTTCTCCAGCTCCCACTAGATGGATGCTCCAATGCCCGAGATTCTTCAGTAGTCAACTGAATGGATGCCCCAACACCCAATGAGCTACAACTCACCCTAGCACCACCCTACCACCCTATAGAAGAATAAAAGAATAATGGACTCCCGTACCAGGGAAAATGGTCCACTTTACAATGATATAGAATGATGTAGAAGAAGAAGATTTACTAGACCATAACTCCAACTTTGACACAACCACCTAATGATGATCCTAGACCTCCCAACACTGCCTCTTCAACCCTTGGCAGATAGACACTAGTACAATTTGTACAATAATGTATTTACAATGACTAAGTACAATGATACCTTTACAATGATTATATGCAGTGCTGTCCACTTGAAGACTTAATATGATGAAATTCTTGCTGCTGTTATGCACCTTGGTTGTTGCTCTTATCATGCTACCCTCTGCTGCACCTTTCTTTTCTTTGCTTCCATAGAAATTCTGGTCCTTTGCAACCCTTGACAACACATGATCTAGCTTTTTCTTGCCTTCTAGGAGCTCGATATTGCATCTGGTGTATCTCTATTATTTCAGATCCTCAATATCTGATTTTTAGTCCTGTAGTGGTCCTCTAATTTTTCTTTCCAATGCCATAGGTCTAACCCAATTTGGATTCTTTAAGAGAGAGTTATACCCAATCTCTCACAATGCCCTAATTATGGACTGTTTCAGTAGAGCGCACTTGTACGGCATGCCACGTGTCACTTTTTCTTCATTTGTCTCTCAAATTCATACAGTGAAAGGTACAGAATGTGCACTATCTACCATTTTTTATTGAATTCCAATCTGATACTCAGAGAGAGATTTATGACTAATTTACCAAGGTCACTTCTTTGAGATGAATTTCAAGATCTTGCAAAAACCCTGACTTCCACATATCATATCTTCAAAAATATTGCGCAACTTGATCTGAAATTTTTATAGTAGCTTCCTCAGGATTTTGGATTTTCCTTATGAACATTTCAGCTTTAGAACCTTTTTATAAAAATATTTAGAGCGCAAATGCCACGATGACCTGTTTCAGATGGCGAAATCCCTTGCCTAAGGAGGAAATGAAGATCACAATTTATATAAATGCTTAGGTTGAGAGGGGATTAAACAAGTAAATGTGGGAGGGATTTTAGGATCTTAAAAAATATTAATTATGAATTTTCAATGAACCATTCCCCAACCCCATAGGGGTTTAGCCCACTAACTAGGGGTACAAACTTCAAACATGAATATCTCTCAAACTGTGAAGAATTACATGGTGTGCCATATATCAACGGAAACATATTGACAAGTAGAAACCATCAAAAGAATTATTGACCCAGAATACATTAATTTGGTAGGTAAAAATTCCCATGAAATATTGGGTTAGCCCCTAGTGCTACTTGACTTGACATCAATGACAACTGCTGATCAACAATCTCCTCCTTTGGAATTGATGGCAACACAAGTACTCCCCCTGCGATCATGACACCTCTTCCGACAACATTCTCTCCCCCTTTGACATCAATGGCAAAGGGTAACTCCCCCTAAAACATAACCATCCTATGGAACTATATACACTTCCACTCCCCCTGACACACAACTGTCCTGCAGACCTGTAATCTACTTCCACTCCCCCTTTATATTTTGGAAAAGGAAAATCTAATGAGAACTTGGGAGAATCCCAAGCTTTTGGCGAAGATATTCCAATGCTGGTGAATATTTAATATGTGATTCTTTTGGTGCTTCTTGGAATCTTGCTACTTGTCCAACTGCTTGCATAACATCTGGTCGGGAGGATGTTACATATGGAAGACTACTAATAATAGATCTATACAACCTTTGATCCACATCCTTAGATGAGTCGTCTATGCTCAATTTGCAACCTGTTACCATTGGAGTAAGGATGGGTTTGCAATCTTCCATTTTAAATTTCTTGAGAATTTCCTTGATGTACTTGGCTTGACATATAAATATTAATTTATCTTGCTGAGATATTTGAAGCCCTAAGAAGTATGTCAGCTCACCAAGTAAAGACATCTCGAAATCACTTTGCACCTTTGTAGCAAACTTCTTACTTAGTCGATCATCATTGCTACCAATTATTGTATCATCCTCTTTAGCTATTAGACATGATTTAGTTGCTTCATCCAAAACATATATGTCATTTGGAGCTCAACTTGCTGTAGCCACAATTTCACCATACAAGCCTTTCCTGATTTCACATTTCGTGGAGTTGAATAGTATTGTGTATCCTTGATCACACATTTGTCCAACACTGAGCAGATTGTGATTCATGTTTTCAACCAATAGAAAATTCTTGGCTAGAGCATCTTTGCTTCTGAGAGTGACAGTACCTGATCCTATAACATTTGAAGATCCATCATTTCCAAAGGACACGGTTCCATCCTTCTTCTCTTTCAAAGATACAAATTTATTTCTATCTCTAGTCACATGCATTGAGCAACCGCTATCAACATACCACACATATTTGTTATTTTGAGCCTTGAAATCGATAGCACAATTATCATTCTTCTTCTTCTTCCATGTTCATTCGTTCTGTGGCTTCAAAGATTCTTCCGGAGGATTTTCAAGTCTACAGTCTTTGGCTATGTGTCCAAAGTTTCGACATTTGTAATATTAAATATTATTTCTTAAATGTTAAAATCTATTGATGTTTCACTGAGCCCTGGGAGGTTCATATTTGACAAATCTCCTAGAATTGTATTCGTTCCTAGGGTACGTGCAACATTCTACAACTTTATGACCAAAATTTTCACATGAATAATAGTAGCCGTAAAAAATATATTGGTACTCGGATGGAAATTTTCATCGAGGAATAGTCTTCCAAGGCTGTTCTTGCGAATCTTGTCCAATGAAGTCTACATGCATGTCAGATCTCATAAGTTCATTGTATTTTTTTGTAGAAGGTCCTGCTTCTTATTCTTTGTAACTGATGCCAGTTTTGTCATTGTAATATCGTTGATTGTTTATGAGTTCTTCCAATGCCCTTGAGCTGTTGGCATAGTTTTGGATAGTTTTTCCTTTCTTCACTTCCTCACACAGTGAGACTACTTCGGCTTCTAATTATTCCCTTTCTTGGTTGCTTTCTTCCAACTTCTTTTGAAGTGACTCTTCAATGCATTTGTGTTCTTCAACTTCAATTTTGAGATCTTGAACTTGTTCTTCAAGATTTTTGGAATGGATCTTCTTCGCCTTGAGATCTTTTATAAGCTTGATTTCTTCCTCATAAAATTCTTCTATGGTCCATCCTTCTTCTTCATTGTTTGATACCTCTTGTTTATTGTTCTTGGCCATAAAAAATACTCTCTCATTGGCTTCTTCTTCACTGTCATTGTCATCATCGGATGATGAGATATCTTCTTTAGAGAGAAAGTTCCTTTTGGATCCTTGCTTGTTGAATTTCTTAAAGCCTTTCTTTCCTTTTGAGTTTCCATTAATTATGTTTGGACATTTTGCTGCAAAATGCCCAACCTCATTACAGCTAAAACATATCAATGGAATTTTACCTTTGAATTTTCCCTTACCAATTTTTAGTTTTCTCATGAAGTAAGCATATTCTTCATCTGAAAGACCTTCTTCATCATCTCCATTTTCTTCACACTTGCAGGTGCATGTCTTCTCAATTGAAGGTTGTTTATCCTTATTGGTTTCCTTAGATGAAATGAACGCAGTTTCTAGATGCAAAGTACCCTCTTTTTCATCAAGTCTCATTTCATATGCTATGAGAACTCCATGTAATTCCTCTTTGCTGAGTTTTTCCAGATTTGCACTGTATTCTAAGACCGGTACCTTTGGGTTGAATCTCCTTGGTAATGTTCTAAAAATATTTCGTATAATAGTCTTCTCGTTAACTGGCTCTCCCAATCCTTCTAGAGTATTGGTTATTTCATCAACGTATTGGAGGTATGCAACAATGTTGCAATCTTATTTGATTCTGAGTTGCTCAAATTTTGCTCTATAGATTTGAAGCTTTGATTCTTTGACATTTGAGTCACCTGCATATATATTCTCAAGCTTTTCCCATAAATTTTTGGCAGTTTTACAACCCAACACCTTATGATAAGAAGATTCAATAAGTCCCCTGATAATAATATTCTTTTCTTTTGCATCATTTACCAAATTATTACCTTTTTTCATCCGTAGTTGATGTAAATCCATTTTGAACAGTGTCCCATACTTCGTAACCTTGCGCCAAGAGATAGACCTCCATTCTTCCTTTCCAGAGTGCATAATTATTTTCATTGAATAGAGGTACACCATTCTTGGTATGCTCCATGACCTCCTTTGAGCTATTAAATTGCTATTGAAGGAACGAAGCTCTGATACCAATTGTTGGAAATACTGAGAGGGGGGGAGGGGGGGTGGTGAATCAGTATTCCTTTCAATTAGAGCATTAGTTTATCTTCAATTATTATCAGTGTTTGTACAATGATAGAAGAAAACAAGAGGAACACAAATGCACACAGTTTTTAAGGTAGAAACCCACTCCGGGACAAAAACTGCCGAATGCTTTTCTAATAATTCTTTAATATTCAACTCCAATTGAAAATAAAGCTCCAGCTTCCTATAATCTAGAAAAGAATTCTTCTCCAACTCCCACTAGATGGACGCTCCAATGCCCAATATTCTTTAGTAGTCAATTGAACGGATGCCCCAACACCCAATGAGTTACAACTCACCCTAGCACCACCCTACCACCCTATAGAAGAATAAAAGAAGAATGGACTCTTGTACCAGGGAAAATGGTCCACTTTACAATGATATAGAATGATGCAAAAGAAGAAGATATACTAGAACATAACCGCAACTTTGACACAACCACCTAATGATGATCCTAGACCTTCCAACATTTCCTCTTCAACCCTTGGCAGATAGACACTAGTACAATTTGTAAAATAATGTATTTACAATGACTAAGTACAATGATACCTTTACAATGATTGTCTGCAGTGCTGCCCACTTGAAAACTTCATATGATGAGCTTCTTGTTATTGTTATGCACCTTGGTTTCTGCTCTTGTCATACTACCCTCTACTGCACCTTGCTTTGCTTTGTTTCCATAGAAATTTTGATCCTTTGCAACCCTTGACAACACATGATCTAGCTTTTTCTTGCCTTCTAGGAGCTCGATATTGAATCTGTTGTATCTCTATCATTTCAGATCCTCAATATATGATTTTTGGTCATGTACTAGTCTTCTGAGTCATCTTTCTAATGCCACAGTTCTGACCCAATTTGGATTCTTCACGAGAGATTTATACCCAATCTATCACAATGCCCTAATTATGGATTGTTTCAGTAGAGCGCACTTGTATGACATGTCACGTGTCACTATTTCTTCATTTGGCTCTGAAATTGATAGAGAGAAAGGTACAGACTATGCACTATCTTCTAATTTTTATGGAATTCCAATATGATACTGAGAGAGGTATTTATGAATAATTTACCAAGGTCACTTCTTTGAGATGAATTTCAGGAGCATGCAAAAACACTGACTTCCACAGATCATATCTTCAAAAATATTGTGCACCTTGATCTGAAATTTTTACAGCACCTTCCTTAGGATTTTGGCTTCGCCTCATAAAAATTTCAGCTTTTGAATCTTCGTATAAAAAAAGTTAGTGCACAAATTCCATGACGACCTGTTTTAGATGGCGAAATCCCTTGCCTAAGGAGGAAATGAAGATCACAATTTATATAAATTCTTAGGTTGAGAGGGGCTTCAACAAGTGAACGTGGGAGGGATTTTAGGAGCTTAAAAAATATTAATTATGAATTTTCAATGACCGATGCCCCAACCCCATGGGGTTTTAGCCCACTAACTAGGGGTACAAACTTCAAACATGAATATCTCTCAAACCATGAAGAATTACATGGCGTGCCATATATCAACGGAAATATCTCGACAAGTAGAAACCATAAAAATCATTATTGACCCAGAACATATTAATTTGGTAGGTCAAAATTCCCATGCAATATTGGGTTAGCCCCTTGTGCTGCTTGGCTTGACATCAATGACAACCACTGATCAACAAAAGGAACCATTCCCCCTTTCTATGTTAGGTTAAACATACATGAAAAAATCTTGCATAATGCCATGCTAGACTCTGGTGCCTTTCACAACCTCATTCCTAAAGTTGTGATGGAGAGATTAGGCCTAGAAATTACTAAACCTTACAAATACTTGTACTCATTCGATTTGAGTAGAGTCAAGTGTTTGGGCCTAATCAAGGATATTTGTGTCAATCTGGCACAAATACCTGCTAAAATCCTAGTCATGGACATAGTTGTTGCTGACATTCCCCTGAAATATGGCATGCTTTTATCTAGATTTTGGGGAGCTAAGCTTTAGGGGAACCTCCAACTTGACATTTCATATGCTACCATCCCAGTCTTCAATCAAACCAGGAGGTTATATTGGGAGTCCCACATGAAGTATATGGTAAGCAACTTAGATATGCCAAACAACACCCCTGTCTATTCCATTGATTCAGACTTAGACTCATTCATCTTGTATAGTGAAAATGACATTCGTGAACAAGTGAATGAGAATGAAAAATATCTAGGTCCACCAGAATAGTCAAATCTATCCTCAAATGAAGAACATATCATCCAAAACCCTAACATCCCTAAACAACAACATGATGGAAAAGCTGAACTTAACTTTCTGCAAACTGAAAATGAAATTGCAAAGTCAAAAATCAATTTAGAATCTGAACCAGGTTGCTCAAATGAAGGACAAACCTCAAAAATTAAACCATTTCCTTTTTCCAATCCAAAAATGCTGGAATACTTTCACATAAAAGAAATATTTACGAACCAAGATCATAAAATTCTTAAGGTTTTTCCATACATATACAACTCATCATCAAGAGGTTTTGTCACCTCAAAAGAGTTGTTGAATCCCAAAAATGTTGCTAGAGACCCTAAAGGGGCATCTACCAAGACTGATATAGAGGAGTATGATATAGGCAGCCCTGAAAAACCCAAAATGATTAAGTTATCCAAAGCTTTTCCATTTCACATAAAACTGAAATATGTAAGGTTGTGCCAAAAGTTTCAGGATGTTTTTGTACATGGTGATCAAAGCTCAAAGCCTTGTGACACAGACATTATTCAAATAAGGTCTCCCTGCAATAAATACCATGAAACCCTTGGGAAAATTGTGTCACTAATAAAGATTGAAAATTGATGCAGACTGTATGTAGACTTTAGGTACCTAGACAAAACCTCCATGAAGGACAAATACCCTTTTCCCAAGATAAATCATACTCTACAAAGGGTAGGAGTTTCTAACAAGATGTCATTGCATGGTAGTGTTTCAGGTTACCATCAGATGATAGCACTTCCAATCAATCAGCATAAAGCCATTTTCAAAGTACCTTTGGGCACCTACATTTTTGATCCAATGCTTCCTGGGTTAAGGAGTATGGAAGCTACCTTCCAAAGAGTCATGGCCCCTGTTTTCAACTCCTCCACTATGATATACATTGATGACATCTTCATCTATTTTGAAGCTAATGAAGAATATATTTTCCACCTAAGAAGGATCTTTGATAGAAACAAGGTTTGGAAGCAATACTCAAAGAGTAAATACCAAGGAGAGCATGGCTTGTTTGAAATATTTTTGAAAAATCCTTACATCATGCCCTCAAATGGAGGTAACCATGTTTTCTATTTACAGGAGCTGAATGAAAAGGGGTTGTTTGGAGATCCTATTGATGATAGGGTGCTCAAGTATCATGGTTGTCAATAATCCCTAGTTTAGAACCTTCATTCATTGCATATAACATTACATGAGAAAAATCAGAAAAAACACAAAAACATAGAAATAAAGAAAAAGAGGGCAGATTTGAAAATAGGTACAGCCCCATACCCAAAAAATAGTAGTACTGAAAGTGTGCAAGCCTAAATGCCACTACTTGTTCAAAAGGAAGATCTTGTTCAGTCATCTAGCCTAATCATGGCTAAACATGCTTTTAATTTTGTGTTGATAAGTTAGTTAAAGAAAGCTTGTCAAATCATTAAAACTTGACTTGTCAAAAAGGATAGATTAGGAATGAAATATACTGGTTCCACAAGCTCAAAATTGAACCAAAGAGGAAGATGGGAATGCATACCAAATGATAAATCACGACCCTTATTTTTCTAGTTTTTTATGTACAAAAATAATGTTTGTGTGCAGTTTCTCCTAATGTCACAACCCATGGTAAGTCAGATTTCCTAATCCTAATTTAAACCATGTTTTCAATTTAATGTCAATAGCTTAGAGAATGAAGTCTTTCATATAGCTTAATCTTGAAATTCAAATAGTCTAGGTAGAGAATAAAAAGAGTTCACTAGCATAATCTTAACTCTTGGAAGTGGTAAGAGTAGAAGTATATAGTTTGTGTTGCTTTCAAAGGAAGAAAATGTCAAGGTTTTTCTAGTTCAAGTGCACCCAAAAAACAAAAAAATGTTAGGCAAGTAGGTTGGGTAGGTATAGATGAAGTTTGAAGCTAACATGTCCTTCAGATTTTTAGATCATACCTTCAAGAGAAGCATCAGCAAATGAAAGAAGAAAAATTTGGCCAATGGGTGAGGCACTTGTCTTCATAAAAATAGAGATCTAAAGTTCTGGACACCTACTGAAAAGGAGCTTCACTCCCCAAGTGGATGACTAAATTCTTATTTTAGATTTCTAGAAACAAAATTCATGAATATTGTGAGTTCTAGAAATCTCATTGCCTTCATTAACCTTAGGATAAAATTTTCACTATTTTACTATCCTATCATGTCATGGTCAGCCTATCACTCCCATAAGACCCATCATGGGCTCATGTCACTTATTTTCACTATGTTTTTCCACCTCTGACCTTAGCACTCTATTTTGACTTGCCTAATCCCTCCACTTGCCACCTAGGATCACCAACCAACCTACTCATTCTTGCGTTTCCCGGATACATCAGGCATTAGTGGTCTCAAAACTATCTTTGTAGGCTCTTTAGATAAATCAAGTGCATTGGATTTTGGATCTTCAATACATTAAAATATCAAAAAATCCATTTTTCTTACTTAAGGACACTAACCCAAGTTTTTAGCCAAAGACCAGCCCAAAGAGCCTCCCACTAGGTCATTTATGGTTTCATAGGTTATAGGATTGTTTTGGTGTTCCAAATCACTACTTTACATGTGCCAAGAAGATGAAATCAAATGGAAAGGAGGGTCAACACTTGATTGTCCAAAATAGATCAAAAATACCTCAAGAAAGGCCTCCTTAGTCAAGACAACATTCTTCAAAGGTATAACAGTGCATCTTAAACATTTTTGCAGGAATGATTGAGATA
The DNA here is from genome assembly GCA_034641835.2 of Pinus albicaulis. Taxonomy (NCBI): domain Eukaryota; kingdom Viridiplantae; phylum Streptophyta; class Pinopsida; order Pinales; family Pinaceae; genus Pinus; species Pinus albicaulis. Next base: position 636,405,431 of record CM076574.1, on the reverse strand, counting down.
TCTAGCAACATAAAAATCGGTAAGGTAAGAGGCCAGCTCCTCACTAATGGACATCCACAACAAAGAACAGGAAGCAAGCCTATGTTTAAATAAAATTAGGGTTTTTGAGACTGAGTAGCTAAATAGTGTTACCAAGCAAGAATCCAATGCAAATCACCACAAGGACAGAGGCACATACACACAACCAAGCACACATTGAAGATTTTTAGAAATTATAAATCAAGAAGGGAAAAATATGAGGTGAACTGAATAGAAATGAATGAACTTGAAAGTGTAGAAATTTGAATAACTGATATATTATTCACTGAGATTCTTTTAATGACACACTATTTTAACTTCATGCACAATACATAATCTCTTCCACCATTGATCATTAATTGCAGAAATAAAAACAATTGCATGCGCACATTAAAACCATAAACAATCACACATATGAACACAATATTTTATGGGAAATATTAAAGCTGAAAACCCCCTAATATATGTATATTATATGTTATAGAGATCATGTAACAATCATTATACAAAGCTCCTCACAAGCTCTTAGTATAATCTCCAATTGCTACACACTAATCAAGCCCGATCTAGAAAATCACATGCTCCAATCTCTGCCACCTGATAGCCTGTCTCTACTATGCAATCACTGCTGAAGAATGGCTCTGAATGAACTTGAATTGGTCCAGCCTTGCTCACGCAATCCTTATTGGCATATCCAATCAATGGTTGTTGCAAATCATGCAACAGTATAGTCACAATTGATAGTCACACTGCTCTTTCACCTACCTCTTCACTGGTCTCCACTGAAACTGTCCATGCACTGTAGTTAACTGATGTATTCTTTAGTTGATTAATGAGTTAATTATTAGTGAATTAATTAATAATTAATTCACACCACTCTCACTAGTGTATCAATCAGTTAGACTAGATACAACTAGCTCAACTATGTTTAACTCAATTAAATTGAACACAACTCCATCAACTACCTCAATAACTCCACCAAACTCTGTCACATGAGTTCTAACTGAAGTATCCATGCAATAGATCCACTTAACCCTCAGGAATAGTGTAATTCCTTCTGTCAGCTCCTATTCCACATCTGTGCACTTAACTGAAGTGCTCCAAGAGAATAAGATAATGTTTATAGTCCAAATATTATTAAGAGCTAATAATATTCGACATATCTATTTTTAGACTGGCAATCTAAAAATAGATTCCGCCCAATATGTCTAAAAATAGAAGTCCAAATATTTTTCCAAATTGACCAACCATCCACAAATAGCATCTTGCAACTCATAGAATATGATCGACATGTCTAAAAATAGGCATAGTCTAAAAATAGACTTGTGCCAAAAATAGCCTGCGGGCCCACTTAGTGAAGGCGACTTCTTTCCACTAAGCTCATCATCTTGTTGCAATCTAAACACTCCCTCTCAACAAGATAAGGATTATCTGCCACCCCTATCCTACCTCTGTGGTATTCGAATTTTCTCCTGGTGAGCGCCTTCGTCAAGATATCGACATCCTGATCCTCCGTGGGAATGTATGAAAGTAACATGATCTTCTGTTGCACACAATCTCTGATATGATGATATCGGATGTCAATGTGTTTAGATATATCATGAAATAATGGATTAACCGAGATTTTGATGCAACTCTGATTATCACAATATATCACAATAGGATCTAAGTGTGAACCGAACAACCCGACCAGGATCTTCCTCATCCATGTAGCCTCGCATGCAGCCAAACTCCCTGCCATATACTCAACCTCTATTGAAATGAGTGCCACTTCAAACTCGCTTCCTCTATTGAAATGAGTGCCACTTCAAACTCAACCTCTATTGAAATGAGTACTCAACCTCAAACTCGCTTCCTGCTGTACCAAGAAACTATTGTCGACCCAATACTGAAAATCCTTCTAGATGTGCTCTTTATATCCATTGGGATCCCTGCCCAATCTACATCTATGAAGCCACATAGCTTCACCTCATCTGATTTTCTGTACCATAATCCATATCCCGATGTGCCTCTGAGATATCTCAATACATGCTTTCCTGCCTTCCAGTAGAGCTTGGTAGGCTTAAGCATAGCTTGTGAAATCTGGTTAACAACATAGCATATTTCGGGTCGTGTATTGACCAGATACATAAGCGACCCCACCAACTATCGATAAACAGTGGCATCCACTACCTTTGCCGATGTAGCATCCTCTTTCCTCCATCCACCAGGAAGAGGAGTGTTGATAGGCTTGCAACCATGCATGTTGAACTTCTCCAGTATCTCTCGAGCATACTTTCCTTGAGACACAAATAGTCCATCACTGCGCTGCCAAATTTCCAATCCCAGGAAATAATGGAGGAGGCCCAAGTCCTTCATCTCAAACTCTTTTGCAAGATCATCCTTGCATGAGAGTATCAACAGTTCATCACCCGTCAAAATCAGATCATCTACATAAAGTACAATGATCAGCAACTTACCCTCCACCACAATCTGGTATAGGTTTAGATCCGCCTCACTCTTAGAGAATCCAACTCCAGTGAAATAACTGTCTATCTGTATGTACCAAGCACGAGGTGCTTGCTTCAACCCATACAACACTCTCTTGAGCCTACACACATGTGACTCGCTGCTGAAGATCTCGAAACCTTCAGGCTACTCTATGTACACCTCCTCCTCAATCACTCCATTGAGGAACACAGTCTTCACACCCATCTAATGAATGTGCCACCCCATCTTCACTGAGAGAGAAAGAAACATCCATATGGAAGAATACCTTGTGACAGGTGCAAAGGTTTCCTCATAATTGATCCCCTCAATCTGTGAGAAGCCTCAGGAAACAAATAATTCCTCGTACTTCTCCACACTCCCGTCAGCTGCTTGCTTCACTTTGTAGATCCATCTCGAACCCACCACTGATTTCCCTTCCAGCCTTGGGACAATCTCCCATGCATTGTTTCTGACAATCAAATCATACTCTTCCACCATGGCATCTACCCATGCAGTATCCTCCACAGCTTCCTCGAAAGAGGATGGCTCTATCACGATACCCTTGCTCATAAGAGCCATGTATCCAATATACCAATTAGGTGACTGTATCTATCTGCGTTGTGATGTAGGTGCTCCTACAATCCTCTCTTCATCTTGAGCTAGTCGCTCAACTTCTGTAGTGCGCTTCTGTCCTCTGATGGTTGGCGTCGCATGAGTGGTCTCTTCCACTCCATGAACCTCCTCTTGTGGTTGATCCATATCCAGACACTCATCCTTAGGAAATCATAGCTCCTCATCTGCATGCAAGTGTGGCTTCCTCTCAAGCAAACACTTCATGGCTTTCTCCTCATGAAATTTGATATCCCGTCGCACAACAGTCTTGCGACTGTATGGAAAATACACACGATAGTTGTGGGGTGTATCAGTGTACCCAAAAAATATCCCAACCTCTGTGGTCGGCTCTAGCTTCTTCCTGGCATCCTTAGACACATGAATGTAAACAGGTGAACCAAAAATCCTCAAATGGGAAATATCAGGCTTCTTACTAGAAAACACCTCCTCGGGTGTACTCATGCCAAGTATCCTATGAGGACAACGATTCTGCACATATACTGCAGTATTGCATGCCTCAGCCCACAAGTGTATGGGAAGGCCCTGATCATGTAACATCGCCTGTGCAGCACCCACGATCATTCTGTTCTTCTGCTCAGCAACCCCATTCTGTTGTGGTTTATGAGGTGCTATGAGCTCTCTTCGAATTCCTTCTGTGCTGCAAAAGTCCTTGAATTCGCTAGAGATGAATTCACCACCATTGTCACTCCTAAGAGCCTTCACCTGCTTCCCCAATTCTTTCTCAACCAATTCCTTGAACTCACAAAACTTTGAGTATGTATCGCTCTTCTTCTGCATGAAGAAGATCCAGCACTTCCGAGAAAAATCATCAAAAAATATCACATAGTACCTGTGCTTTGTTTTCGAAGGTACTGAGAAAAGTCCCCACACGTCTGTGTGAATTCTCTCAAGGATCGTCGTGGCGCGAATATCCTTCTCATGAAAGGTGGCTTTCACAAATTTTCCCAAGGTACATCCCTTGCACTGATTTGACTGTGCAAGAGTACCCTTAGGAAGCCTAGTATAAATCTGTGAAGGTGGCCCAATCTCCTGCGCCACAGCTCGCCATCATCCCTGCTCACCACTCCTTCTGCCTTGCCTACCATTTCTATGCAGCCATCTACCTACAATTGATAAAGGTTCTTAACTCGAACCCCTATCCTCTGGGTTTCACCAGTTGCCTTACTATGCGGGAAAGCCTTTCCTCACTAAAGACAACATCATATCCCTTATCTTCTAACATCGCCACAGAGATAAGATTCTTATTCAATCTTGGAACATGCATCACTTCCTTCAATACAAAGGGTTTACCAGACTCCCTCTCAAAGGAAATGGTACTGATACCGGTCGCACTGTATCTACCATCATCGCCCATCTCAATGTGCACTCCAAGATCTTTCTCATCCAAATTAGTAAACAAATCTTTGTCTCCGGTCATATGAAAAGATGCACCGCTGTCAAGAAACCAAACTGAACCCATCATACTTGAGACCAAGCATGTGATCACCGAAAAATCCAGCTCAAAATACGAGGCTAAGGCCTCTCTAGCTGCAGATCCAGTAACCTGCTTATTTTTCTTCTTTTGTGGAAAATTAGTGGCGTAATTTCCATGTTGGTGACAGTGAAAGCACTTCACCTTGGACATTTCATGCTTCTTGTCTTTCGGACCGGATTGAGAAGCATTCTTCTTGCTCTTCCCCTTCCTTTCTTTGGCATCCAAAGTGAAATTTTCTTCATCTGAGTTCTTTGATGAAGATCTGTCCCTGGTATTTTGCCTTATGTCCTCTTGCACAAGATCCGACCAAAGTTGCTCCCATCCTAGCAATTTCTCCCAACCATTGATAGAGTCCTGATAGGAATGCCAACTCTTCAGAAGCCCAAGGAGATCCAAGCTCACCAAGTCCTCGTTATCTACAATCACCCCCACAGTTCCCAACTCATCCCTGCATTGGATGAACTTCATGAGGTACTTGGGCATACTATCTCCTTTCTCCATTTTTATGTTTCTGAGTTTATCCCTGAGCGCCAACTTCCTCTGGTCGCTCTTGCTTTGGAATAATTTTGTCAACGCTTTCCACATCAAGAATGGAGAAGACTTACCATGAAGTCTGGACACTATGTGATCCTTTACACCTTCCAACATAATTCTTTGACACTTTTCTGTCTTCTTTTTCCATGCGTCAAGTGTGGCAGCATCGCTAGAAGCAGGTTTTGGAATTTCTGCATCTATGAACTCCTTCAACCCATTGTCATCGAGAACTGCCTCTATCCTGTCCTTCCATGCAATATAATTCAAGTCGCCCTCAAGGGAATACTCCAATCGCAATCCGTTGAAAGACATCTCAACTTCGACACCAGGAGAACACTGCTGCAAATTCGAATTCCACCAGCTCAAAACTCAATTGCTTCAATGTTTTTCAATTGCTCCAATGATCAATATCCCTCTAATACCATGTAGAAATTTGAATAACTGATATATTATTCACCGAGATTCTCCTGATCACACACTATTTTAACTTCATGCACAATACAAAATCTCTTCCACCATTGATCATTAATTGTGGAAATAAAAACAATCGCATGCGCACATTAAAACCATAAACAATCACACATATGAACAAAGTATTTTATGGGAAAGATTAAAGCTGAAAACCCCCAACTATCTGTATATTACATGTCATACATATCATGTAACAATCATTATACAAAGCTCCTCACAAGCTCTTAGTATAATCTCCAATTGCTACACACTAATCAAGCCCGATCTAGCAAATCACATGCTCCAATCTCTGCCACCTAGTAGCCTACCTCTACTGCGCAATCACTGATGAAGAATGGCTCTGAATGAACTTGAATTGGTCCAGCCTTGATCACACAATCCTCATTGGCATCTCCAATCATTGGTTGTTGCAAATCATGCAACAATATAGTCACAACTGATAGTCACACTACTCTTTCACCTACCTCTTCACTGGTCTCCACTGAAACTGTCCATGCACTGTATTTAACTGATGTATTCTTTAGTTGATTAATGAGTTAATAATTAGTGAATTAATTAATAATTAATTCACACCACTCTCACTATTGTATCAATCAGTTAGACTAGATACAACTAACTCAACTATGTTTAACTCAGTTAAACTGAACACAACTCCATCAACTACCTCAATAACTCCACCAAACTCTGTCACATGAGTTCTAACTAAAGTATCAATGCAATAGCTCCACTTAACCATCAGGAATAGCGTAATTCCTTCTGTCAGCTCCTATGCCACATATGTGCACTTAACTAAAGTGTTCCAAGAGAATAAGATAATGTTTATAGTCCAAATATTATTAAGAGCTAATAATATTCGACATATCTATTTTTAGACTGGCAATCTAAAAATAGATTTCCCCCAATATGTCTAAAAATATAAGTCCATCTATTTTTCCAACTTGACCAACCATCCAAAAATAGCATCCTGCAACTCATAGAATATGATCGACATGTCTAAAAATAGACATAGTCTAAAAATAGACTTGCGCCAAAAATAGCCTGCGGGCCCACTTAGTGAAGGCGACTTCTTTCCACTAAGCTCATCATCTTGTTGCAATTTCAACATAAAGGGCTATAGAGAACTTAGAATACAACACTAATTATTCTTCTCTAATAGCCCTAAAACCTAAGATTTTGGAAAAATAGGCAAAACAGGTAAAATGAGGATGATGGGCCTCCATCATGAAAGCAGAAAGCTTCCAAGAAGTTGTTAAAGGTAATTTCTAGGGTTTTCCAAGGCAATGGTATTTCACTAAATCAAAGGGATAAACTACAAAGAGTATCACTGTGAGAGAGTTCAACCCTCCATCTTCAGTAAATTGCCCTCAAAATGGTCAAAGGAAAGAAGTCATAGGGTTAAGCTTCAAAATGGAAGACCAAGATAAGCATGAGTTCATTGTTGAGTAACTAAAGTTTTCAAATTTCAAATAATGAAAAACGAAACCAAAGCAACTGTGTCATGGCACCTGCAACAAACCAGAAGTGGCCAATAAGGGACATAGCAGGCCTGATTTATAACCTTTGTCAAAATTGGATATATCACTATCAAAGGTCAGTAAGAGTGTTATACCATTTTTTGGTCATCTAACCTATTATCATTAGATGGACCCAAGTACACCATGTAAGACCAATTTTACCCTAAGTAAAATTGCTTTCACTATGTAAAATAACTTAATGAAACACATTTATTAGGTTGTTTATGGTCTAAACAGAAAACCCCAAAAGGAAATATTAAACAAATCTATATTTGTTTGATTTTCCTCATGGAATAATTAATTAAACAATAATTTAATTATTATCCCTGGTTATATTTAACCCAAAACAAGGAAATTAATTAGATAAATCCTTATTTATATTATTATTTTCTAGGAATAATTATTTAAATATTATTTAAATAATATTCCTTGTTAAATATGACTAAATCGTTTATAAATAATTAAATAAACCATTATTTACTTAATTATCGTTCAACCACTTCCTTAAAATAATAAATAAATCATTTATTTATTTATTATTTGAAAATAAAGGGATTTGACCCAAGTCAAATACCTTTTCCCTCCAACAAATATAATAAAATATTCCTAAAATGTGGTTCTAGAATTTGGTTAATAATATTTTATTCATGCACCAACTCCTAGACTACCCTAATATTTTGTTATAAATAGAAGGGTTTTCCTATTCATTTGTCACCTTTCATTTGCATATTAGATCACTCTGGATCTATACTCCTGGTCTGACTTTGAGCCATTATCATTGTCACATTCTCCATTATTTGCTTTGTGAGCTCCCTTTGAGTTCTATGTTTGTTTGGGTTTTCTACACCAACAAGAGAGAGAAATGTTAGATCTGAAATGTTGAGGACTTTCAAGAACCCATCCCATTGAGGAGAATTAGAAACACCTTTCTTTTTTTCCTCCCAGGTGCCCTTTAATACAAAAATTCTTTCAAAAATATTTTTCTTGTCTTATATATTGGATGCATGGAGTAACATTTCATTTTTACTACTTAATGTCTTTTTATGCATAGATCTGGATTTGTGCAGCTTTATTTGGATCAACTAACTGCAGATTTGAAGATATTGGTAGCCATAATTGATGTTGCGGCTATTTTTATGCGTAGCTAAAGTGGTCTTTCCCCGACAAAAGATTCAGACTAACAAAGAGGGTGCCATCACTGAAGGGAGAAGAATTGCCTTGAGAAGTTTTCAAAATACCTGCAAAAAGGTCAAAAAGATATTAGTCAAATGACAAAGTGACAAAACTTAGCAAAGGTGGGTTTTTTATTTTGATTTATTTTTCAAAAGTAAAAAGGCATCCTAACTGGAATTCTAGCTCATTTTGCATTTTGAGGTGAGAAAGAAGCCCTTCAGGAGAAAATTTTGAGAATTTGGATAGTTTCTGGGCCAAGTCCCTAGCGCTACACGCAGACCCTGGTGCTGCACTCATAGACCCTGGCACTGTGCTAATATGGTTTTCAACCATTCAAAATTACTCGGTGCTAAAAGAATAAGAGGTGGCATTGCGCTAATAGGGTCGCATTACGTGCAGGTGAAAACGACATGCCCAGGACCCGACTCACCGATTTTGCGGCAGGATAGTGCGTGCAGAGGCCGACTCGACATCCCGTTTCCCCTGCCGGAATTGTGTATAGAGCACACAACACCTAGATTTATTGTACCCATTGCTGCACTCAGATAGAGGCCCTACCCACCTAGCGCTATGCCCAGAGGTCGGCAGGCCTGCACATGGGTGGTGCTACGCTCACAGATAGCCCAAATTTCCCGGCGCTGCACAGAGAAGGGGACCCAACAATGTGGGTAGGGTGTTGCGCTCAGAAAAAAAACCTCCAAATTGCAGAGAGGGTGCCGAGGGTTGAAAGGATGTCCTCCAAATTGATTTCAAATCCCTGCAAGCAAGCTAAAGATGTAGGTGGCCTTGTTCTCATCATCCTCCAAGTGTTTTTATGTTTGGATAATTAATGGGAAACTATCAAACCCTATTTCCAAAACAAAACCTAAGTCTTCATAATTAACACTCTCCTCTGACCTCCAAGGTAAGATCATCAGTTAAGGGGGATGAATTGGGGTAATTATACTTCATGTTCCATACTAATCCCCATTAAGTTCAAGATAACTCAATCACAAACCTAACCTTCTTAACCCTCATTTTCAAGAGCTACCCACCACCATTTTCATTTTACTCCTCTTGCCCAAGTTTTCCCACCATTAGCCCTAATCACCATGTCAGGAGAAAAAGATAGTAGTAGCAGTGAAAGAGGCGAAGGGCCTATGAGGCCAAATCATAAAGGAGGAAAAGTTAATATATTTGAACCCCAGAGCACAGTGTCTATCACCTCATCTCCCATTATCCTCTCATGCTTCCAGAATGTAGGGTGTTTCAAATTTTGTGAGAGAATCAAACAATTGCAAAGACACCCGGAGCTTACAAGGCTTTTCATTCTTAACCTCCACAACAAACAGGTGAATCTTGCAGGGGTGGATTTTGAATTATTAGTAGATGCCATCTCTAATGCTACAGGCATACCTACTATTTTTTAGAAATGGTTCAAGAAGGAAAGGTTGGATATGAACCATTATGAGCCATTTGTCAAAACTAGGTACAGAGTAGGCTGCAGGGCTATCTTCCCTTTCTCACACCTAAAACAAAGATTTTCACCATTGATGAAAGTCATTATGAAGTAGTTTACCTATGAGGGCAGATACTCTAGGCTATACTCCTACCATGTCAGGCTCCTCATGCATGTCACATGGGTCAAGATGCTTAACTTGCCCTACTACCTCTATAGAAGTATAAATAACATTTCTTTTGTTTTCCAGAGAAGGAATCCTTCCCAACAAATGAAGAGTTTATTTCACCATTCCTTGATCAATATGGTGGTATTACATCAGCTGGAATAGAACGGCATACCCTGGGATGTGTTCGTAGCCCATGAATTCTTAACAATCCCACAGCCTCCTCATCAACCAAGCTTTCCTTCATCATCTACACAAGTCCCCTCACCTCCAAAAAACCTCCCTTCTTCCCCTTCTCTTGATGCATCAAATGAAGAGGATGAGAGTGGAAAAAATGAACAAAGTGATGGCAATAATGGTAATGGTGCAAATGAGTCAACCCAAAGTGAGGAAAAGAGTGATGCTGATGAACATAATGCTGACAAGGAAAGTGATAAAATCAGTGAAGAAGAGGAAAATGATTAGGAAGAAGAGGAAAATAATGAGGCAGAGACAGAAATTGATAAAAAGGAAGAAAAAGGAAATGATGATGAAGAAGAGGGCAATTAACATGACGTTGATGAAGATGAAAATAGTGAGCAAAATAGTTTCAATATGGAAGAGGATGATGAAGAAGATGAGGAGGTTGACAATCAAAATGAGTTGAACATTGATGAAGAGGAGGCTAGCAATAAAAAAGAGAACACAGAAGTAGAGAATGAAGAAGATAACAATGAAAAATATGATGACAGTATGGAAAATGAAAAAACTAAAGGCATTAGTGATACTAATGAAACAAACCACAGTGACAAAGAGGTAACAGTGACAAAGAGGAAGATGATAAAGAAGACAATGAGGGAAAAGAAAACAAAGAAGAAAATAGTCATGACAGTCATGACAACAATCAACCCCTCAGTGATAATGAAAATGATGACAGTATATAAGATAAGGAGGAAATCAATCCTGGTGATGAAAAAAATGAAAGTGAGGAGAGTGCAAAGTGTGATAGTCCTAATGAGGATCACAACCATGACAAATACACCAGCAAGACCATAATCACACCTATTTCACTCACATATCAAAGAGGGCCAAGGCTAGTGTTTGCTACCTCTAAGAGGCAAGGGACCATGCCATACAACTCAGCTCAAAGGCTTGACAAGGGAAAACAAAATATGAAAAAAGGTGAGAAAGGTAAGAAAGTTAGGAAAACTAAACAAAATTCCCAATTCATTGACCTTGATAGTGATAATGAAGATGAGGAGATGGCCACTAGAATATTACTCCAAAGAAAATATTCACAAATTAGGGAGCTGGAGAGAGATTTTGGCATGGCAGAGCGTATCATTTAGCATTATAAGAATGAGCTCAAGTATTTTAAGAAGGTAAAAAGGGGCCTTGATCTCTAGAAAAAGATTACCAAGCACTATGCAATGAAAAACAAGCTTGCTTGTGCAAAATTCAAAGAAGCCCTCATTAAAATTCATGCACTAAAAGGAGGAAAATACTAAGAAAACCTTTGAGTCTTGGATCAATCTTCTGTACAGGTCTCTCAAACCCCTTTAAGGAGACATCCACCAATTTTGAAGGAATTTGGACAAATTTTTGTTTCTTGAGAATTTGAAGGCCTATAAGCGCAGCACCACTGGCGCTACGCTTTTCTGTCCAGCATCCTTAGAGGGAAAACCATACCTTTTTAAATTTATCATGACTATAACACTATGATCACCAAATTTAAGAGCAATTGGAGCATTTGTGACCCCTCAAAAGGTCAAAAAACACCTCATTTTTCACCATTCTGCCTCCTTTTGAGGCCTGGCGCTGCGCCCAGATCAGTCTTGGGGATTTCAGTTTTTTAGAAGGTTACAGGTGCTCAATCAGAAAAATAAATGTATATTTGGAAATCGGACTTGGCAAGCTCTCCAACGGGCCATCATGGAGAAAATTCTGACATCCGGAAGGTCCCCAAAACTTGGCTACAACAGGAACTATTTTCTGCCTAAGGTGGCGTTGCACTTATGGACAACACTATGTGTTTCTGGCCAAAAGTCAACAAAACACACTCATTTATTGAAAAATCATATTTTAGTGTTTTTTGAGGCAAATCACTCTAGAATTAGGTGCTAGAAGTTATTTTGGCATTTATTTCATGGGAGATTTTTTGCCTTGGTCCTTGCATGGTCTCTTGGGCATTTATGACATTTATGAGTGATTTTGACATTTTCCAACCCTATATAGGGTTTTTGACCTCTTTTTATAGATAAATAGAGCATGAGGGATTGCATTGTAAATGTTGGCATTTGATGAGTTTCGAGAGTGTCGATTCACAAAGGTGGCTTGTTATAGGCAACCTCTAGGCTTCTCATTCAATTTTCAACCCAGGGTAAGTCTTCTTATTTCAAGAGTGTAAGCACAGTATATGTGAGTGAGGTCGACTAATAGATACTCTTTATGGATTATGAGAAGGGTTATATAATTCTTGAAGTTTAATCAACTCAAAGAGAAATGAAATGGTAGAATCCGGCTAATTATTCTGTCTAGTTCGGAAGGAGAGAAACCTATGATTGAATAGCAAAATGATGAATTGAACAATGATCTTAACAAATTGAACAACAATATTAACGAATTGAATAGAAAACTTAATGAATTGAAAAACAATCTTAATGATTGAATAGCAATCTGAATAAACTGAATCAACAATTACTTATATAATCTTGCAATGGAATTCTATTTACAAACTAATTAATTGACATCTTTCTATATGTAATCAACAATTGGACACCTTATTATATTGAGGAAACAATATAATTCATTAAGATAGATAACATTGAACGGTAATTATTCTATGATTCATAAAGCGATTATAAAGGTGTAGCGAGAAAATGAAAACATGTAATGGCGACAAAGCATTACTATAAACCAGAAAGCACGATTACTAAACCATTCCGATGAAAGAAAAACTGTAACCTCATCTATTTCTATTTTATTGAGTGGAAAAGTAATTTACAAACTGCATAAAATAACTAGACATCGATTCTGTAACTAACGCACAGCATGAAAATTGGTGAGGAAACTCCCAGGGGTTGGGCCCAGACCACCAGAAGTTATAATGCAATGAAAAACTCAAAAGATGATTGTTCAAAACATCAAACTCTTTAATAATTTAAAGGATAATACAGGGATACAACTAAAAATTTCTGTCCTGATGCATTGATTACAGGAGGATATTCCTATTCAACTCGCTATCTAGTTCATCCTTGGTCCTTTTTAAAGGCATTTTCATGCAGTGGGATGGTATTTTCCAAAAGACGGCCCACTACGCGTGGCTGTCATTTGGGTTCTCGAGCTTGGATCTTCCTTTATGCCTTTTGTCAGTTTCTGGGAGTTACTGAGATTCCATGAGTTCGTGTCTGTCAGCAATCTTTCGTTTAACGTCAGTTCAGTTGCTCTACTTCCCTGTACACATATATACAATAAGTCAAATTTCTATTATAAAAACATTCCTTTTGTCATTTAGCCAAATTGTCCTGATTTTTATAAATCTCCTTTTTCTTTATTTTAAGATGAGGAAGAATTCTTAAAAATGTATCACAATTCGAATTAATCATAGGATAAAAACATACCTTAATTTCGACCCAACATACTCCCCTGCTTACCTATTTTCAGGTCCTCGTGCAAACAAATGGTTGAGATGCAACTGTGTTAAGGAGTAGGGAGGGTGGAATTCTTCCTTGTATGCTCTAAAACCCTGTTTCTATCTAATTCTTGCAAAATCAGTGTTTGTGTTCCCTTCTAGCAACTCATAGTCATGACCATAGCCCTCAGGAGGGTACTATATAAGAGGGCATTTATATCTACATCCTAACCATGTAGGACCCATGCTGAAGACCAGGTTACTATATGAGAGGAATCTGGAGGCGACTGTCTTGAAGTTTCGGTAGCCAAATGGCTCCCTATTCTTTACATTGTTTGTGGAGGCCATCCATATTTGTTTAGCTGTTGTGAGGGTTGCTTCCCTAATGTCTCCAAAATATTCCTACCCATTTTCTATAATGTCTTTATGGATGGGTCCCAGCTTGGTCCTTACACCCTTTCTTCGCATGAAGTTCTTGTATTACATGAACAACTGCAGGAGTTTTGTAGGCTCTCCCCTAACCCACAGGTCTAGGCCATGTTCTATCTCTTGGAAGATGTTATAGGCTTTGGCCCACCTAATCTGGTTCTTAGAAAATGAGAGGAAGGCCTGGAACTGAACAGATCCTATAAAGGGACTAGGATTGATATCTGTATCCTCTTCTAGAAAGAAATTGTGTATGTAAAGTTCACATAAAAGGCATTGGACCTATTCGTTTTGATTATTGAAGCAGTGGATGAACTCTTCTATGGTTTTGAAAGTTGTGGGCTTCCCTGCCCTAATGGCCTTGATTTTCAACAGTAAGTATCACTTTGTTAAGAATAAGGCATAGTTGGTGGCTGGTGCCCTACATGTTAGTGCATGATAATACAAAGAACAAATCATAGTGATTTGTTTCTTGGCTTGATCCACCTGGTCTTATGTCCTTTTTACCTTTTCCTGCTCCTCTTTAAGCTAGGAAAATGTTTCATCTTCTATGGTGGAAAGGTTTGTGAATTTATTTAGTAGTGCCTGATATTCCCGTGCTGGTACTACTTCCTTTTTTCACTGTGCCAACTCATTCCATGTTCTAATTAACTCGTTATACAATTTTTGCTTGGCAGCTCTTTCAAGTAGAGGGGCATAGGTAGGGGTTTCCTCTGTTTGGGTTCCCTTTTCATCGGTGAATTCTTGCCTAGTTTTGACAGAGGCTTTAAGAGTGTCCACCATGTCTGTTTGTACCTTGATTTCAATGGTGCTTTCCAAGTCAGTCTGTATCCCAGCGTCAGCGGTTTCTGTTATGTCAGTCTACATTCCAGCCTCAGTAGTATCTAACAAATTGGTGATTAATTTCATTTGGGTTTTGGCTGTGGTAAATTATTTCTTAGGCTTTCAGGCCTTATTTACCTCCTTTAATTGATTTCTTAAATGTTTCACCATTTTCCTCAATATTTTGTAGGTCCTGCTCAGTTTCTTAATCTTCTTTTCAACTAAATTCTCACCTGACCTGATTTCAGCAAGCGATGGAGGAGAAAAATTCTCATTTTTATGAACGGTGCTGCCAACCTTAGGGTTGCCTACAATGGTGTTTTCTACTTTATCTTCTGAGTTTAATTCTGTATGAAGGTCCTGACTGAGTCGACCAATGCTACCTTTTGGTGTCAAAGGAACTATTTCTATGCTTGTGTTTTTCTCCAAAGGGATAGTGTCTCCTGACTGATTTTCTGATTTTGCTCTCTCTTCTACCTATTCTTCACTATTTACCTCATAATTCTCAAGAGGGAATAGAGCCCCAAAGGCCTATGATTCCTCTTGGTGGGGTAGCACATCTATGTGGCCAGAACTGCTAGTAGTGGTAGACTTCTCTATAGGTTTCTCTTGTTCTTCGGCTTTTGATAAGCTTCTAGATTCATGGTCTACCCTCATTTGTTCTAGTACTCGATCCATCTCTTCCTCATAGTCTTGCAAGGGTGCGTTTTGAGGGCTTGAGGGTAGTGAATGGGATGGCCCTGCCTCCTCTATGAAGTCCGAGGTTCCTTGAAGACTTTTGGGCTGATTTTGCGTGCTTGGTTCTAAAATTGAGGTGCAGGTCCTTTTCCCTCTAGGTATGTTTACCTTGGGAAGCTTGATTTTGGCTTCTCCAGGGTTTTCCTCAGGTAACTATGTGGCAGGGTTAACAAAGTTTCCCCAGGCTATTTTCTGCTTGTCCAAATCATGTATGGTGATTAGTTTTATTAACCCGTGGTGACTGACAAATTCTTGGGGATTTTTAGCTCTTATTATTTGAACATCAGTTTCATGAAATATAGAATTTAAGAAAGCAGGCAGGTTAATTGAAATCTTTTACTTAAGCACAGCTAGTTTAAGTTGGTGAGGTTTTACCACATCTTGGCGTCCGTCGCATGTAATGAATCTTTGGATGAATGTTGTCAGTTCCTGCCATGGTTGATGTAGAGAATTAGGGTTAATCCCTTTCCCTTTTCGCTCCAATGGCTCTTCCAGATCCTGATATGCTGCAACTGCCTCTCGTAAGAGAAGGTGTTTCTCTGCCCATCTCTCTCCTTCCACTGGTATTCCAGAGACTTCAAAAATAATTTATTCTATGACTGGTATAACTCTTACCTTAATTATGGTCTGTCCCTCTTGCAGGTTTTGCAAAAATTCAATTTCTACTTCTGTATCAAATCCTTGTAATCACTGTAAATATTCCAACCAACCCGCTTGCTGGAGGATAGTGCTAGCTACATCTAAAATCGGTAAGTTTGAAGGTTCGTTCTGAAGAGAATTTCCTCCCATGGCTGGTGTTCTTTCCTATGATTTTTCTTCTGATTGTGTTCTCTTTTAGCTTTCTTGTTTCGAATGAATACTGTATGCAAGAGAAATAGAGATTGCGGGCCTATGCAAGTAGCTTCATGCCTTACTTTTGATGCCCCTCTGGTCTTATCAAAATATCTAATGGGATTTGTGCAAGAATTTCACATGCTTGCTAATTTATTGACTAATTACACCCCCTCCATTGAAGTAAGGGAGCCCACGTCCTCAAGTACAAGAGGAATTTGGCCAATCATGAATGTGAATGGGGGGAATGTTAAGATTCGATAATCATGGCTTGTACGTGAGAGAGGAGGTTGTGGCTTTCAAGTTTCAGGGGATGAGGAGTAATTGGGTGATTATGAGCATACACAGTGTAGAGGTCGGATTTGGAAGTTTTGACATAAATGCATCTTGTGTGGAAGTGACCGGAGAGGGAGAGAAAATAGTATAACTATTATTATGATATGATGTCCTTATTTAATTATAACTGTGATGGAAGCAAGACTAAGATAGGTAATGATTGGCGCTGTCATCCCAAGGTTCAAACATGTAAGCATATCTCCCTTATAGTTATTTATGTGGTAGATTAGAATCATCACTAATTCGAGTAGTGGCTTATGAAAGAAGAATGGAAGAGAAGTATATATGTAAGAGTAATTGGATATTGTTAAAACATACTCTCATTTCATAAGCAGAGACACTACCACCAACAGGTATTCATAGCCTTGACATGGTTGTTATTTTAACCCCAAAAATGAGACAGGATCCTTATGTAAAAATAGCTATTCTGCCAATTTTGTTGAGAGATCACCATGCTGGTATGATAGTTAAATAACCATAGTGCCATTCACCAAAGTTGTAGCAAAGTGATCAGCCCGATTCGTGATGAGACCTCCTATCCTTCAAGTAGTTGAGAAGGTCATCTAGTGTGGTGGCCATTGTGGGCATGTCACTTTCTAAGCTCTTATGAACATGGTAGGCTGGCTCGTGATGAGACCCCTTATCTTGTTTTGAAAATTCGCATGTAAGAATAGTACTTCTTTTTGAAACATAAGCATTTTTATTTATAAGGAGGTCACTGTGCTGGTGTGATGGCAAAAAATTCACAGTGCCCTTCAATAGGATTGTAATAGAGTGATCAGGCCGGCTCGTGATGAGACCTCCTATCCTCCAAGCAGATGAGAAGGTCATTACACTAGTGTGATGGCCATTGTGGGCATGTCACTTGTTAAATCCTTATGATCATGGTAGGTTGGCTCATGATGAGACCTCCCTATCCTCTCTTAAAAAATTTCATGAACACATAACAGTTATTCTTTATACATGAAGGGAGGCTCATTAACTCCTTAAGAGTTAGGGATGGGGAGAGAAGTAAAAAGAATTCCAATACAATTACTCTTACTTATTCCTATTTCTTCATATTGGAGGGAAATACTACTCGAAAGTGTAGAAAGATATACCATCATAAGGTCATGTTATTGTATGATAACATAATTGAGCTGGGAATGACTTAGCCTTTCATTTCATATATGTACAATGTCTGCTTCTAGTTTAGCGATCATAGTGTCAAAGAATCATCATATTGGTAATTTTTACTACTTTCCTCCTTTTCTCAACTACCACTTCCCCTTCAAAGATGCCTTTGATAGCTAGGGTACGGATCGAGGGAGGGATATCAAAAAAGGAAGGAATAAAATGAAAAAATAAGGTTGTTCCATCCAATTGAATAGAAAGGAAAAACAAAAGAGGTTGTTCAATCCGATTGAACAACAACTGTTCAATTGGATTGAACAACAGTCGTTCAAAGAATTTGAACAAAAAATATAAAAGCACAAAAATCACGACCTTTTAATCCGTTTGAATAGCAACTGTTCAATTGGATTGAATAACAACCGTTCAAAGTATTTGAACAACAAATGATAAAAACACAAAAAACACGGCTCTTCAATCCGATTGAACAACAGATGTTCAATTGGATTGAATAGCAGTCATCCAAAGAATTTGAACAGAAAAAGATAAAAACAAAAAAAACCACGACTGTTCAATCCAATTGAACATAAACTGTTCAATCCGATTGCACAACAGTTGTTCAATTGGATTGAACAACAAAAGATAAAAACACAAAAAACACAGTTTTTCAATTGGATTGAACAGCAACCATTCAAATAATTTGAACAGAAAAAAATAAAAACACAAAAATCATGGTTGTTCAATCCGATCGAGCAGTAGCTGTTCAATTGGATTGAACAACAGCCGTTCAAATAATTTGAACAACAAAAGATAAAAAATGAAACAAGATGAGAAAAAGAGGAACGTACAACAGAATGAACTAGAAACTATATACACTATTTACAAATGATGGTAGCAAACTCTCATGTACTTGAGGTTGTGGGGTTATCGCCCCCTATTGCCACAACTTGGATGGTGGGATCATTTCGTACTTGTTTTCAAAAGGATTCCTTTGTGAGAGGTTTGCGGTATAGGTGCACTCTGTGTCCATTCAATCAAAATGTAGAACCAGACCCATCAATGGTGGTCAAGGTGAGTGTGCCATTGTTGTGTACTTCTTGAATTTCGTATGGACCAAGCCACCTTGTGTAATATTCCCAATTGGGAAATGCAACAATAATAAACAGTTATCCAGAGAAATAACACCGATCATCTAAGTAAGAGAAAGAGGCCAATATGAAGACCCTTATTTAACATTTAAAACACCAAATTAGATGTAGAATGAATCCCATGAGATGTATAAGAGAAAATAGAAGTCTCCAATGAAGAAAAATCCTCAAAAAGAGGTGCAGCAACCATACATATGAGCAGAAACTGCCTTGACAACGTTATTTTTATTAGGCTGCAATAACTGTTGATTACAACTTATATCTAGAGAAAAATAATGTATGAAAAGTTAGATCGATGACAGATCCATACACTATAAAGACTCTTCTTCAAATACCTCTTGGGGTTTTCAGCAAAACATGAAGCACATGGAGTAGATCTGAGATCTAAAATCTGCAAATCTGTAGAAATCTTCAGATATTAAGTAACGTTCAAATCTTATCTGATATATACAATATAATGACCCTTTGAAATGGATCTCAAAGGTGAAGGACAGTTCCCCAACACATGAAAATCACTCCTCCAAAATGTTATGCCAAAAGTCCTCGCAAAAGCACCTACACAAAAACGCAGATTTGGAAGTAAAACTACACTGTAGGGTTTAATATATGTTTGGACACATGCCAAGATCTGAATTTGATGCTCCAATGATCCAATACTCACTTGCCAATGGGAGACTTCCCCTATAAAAAGGAGCACTAGAATGGTCTAGATTTGAGTAGATCTAGCCTCCACTTGATGCAGCTTACAAAGACAACCAAACCCTCAACAAGATATATGTTGTAGTTGGAAGAAGAAGCTTGGCCTTCAGCCTGATAGCAGACAAGAAATGCAAACTCTTCCAAGAGGCCTCTCAAGGAAAGAGATGGAATTCCTAATTAGGAAGACCTTGTGCTAAACAACACTATTCTCTGCTAAACAGCAAGGAGAATGAGATATGTCTAAACAGAAAATATACTTTGAAAAATGTAATCACATCAACAACCTTCTCATGTTTCCATCCTCTTCCTTTTATAAGATGAGAGCTTGCAAAACCATAAACCACCTTGAATGAAATATCTCCTTTCCCATGAGCCACCTCCATCTAAAACTACGATGTGCCTCATTGATGGCCACTCCTCCAAGACAATGCTGTAGGTTCGGTCATGTTTGACCCAGTCAAAATGTTTAGCCCCTTTCACACCTAAGGATGCCTTCTTATTCAACCAAGATATAGAATTTTTCACATTTGGCATTGATTTATTTTGTTGTTTAGGAGTTTTATGATCCTCCTTTACAATTTATTCATGAAACAAGAAAACAAAACAAAAATGAATATTCCCATTAGTTTAGGACTAATTGGGAATATTACAGTCCTCCCCTCCACAATGTTGCTTGTCCTCAAGCAACTGATAAGGTGACTGCTCCAACTCTTCTCCTTCTCCATTGGTGACACAAACATGTGATAAGCTTCCTCCATAAGCTAAGTGTTCACCAATCCATCCCTCCATGAATTTCTCCTCCAAAGTTCTCATGAGATGCAAATAGCTCACCTCATAAGGAGACAATAAAGCACATGAAACAAACATGGTTTGCCCAATGTTCTCCCTGAAATATGTAACATAAGGTACATGGAGAGTATCCATCCCATAGAGCACATGCATAACTTCCCTCCTTCCTTCATATATCCCCATAAAATGTACAATTACATCATCAAAGTATGGGATCAAAACAATGAATATGCAAATAGAAATGTGTGCATATGGAGGCAGGTCATAGTCCCACATGTGGAACCAGCGCATTGCATCTCCTACCTGCATCAAATCTAGATGTGGTAAGTTTTTTTCCCACTGCTTACTTGTTGCCCATACCATCTCACCATAGTTGGAAGTGTGAGATATATTTGGTGCCTTAGGGAAGCACCCATCATGCTGCAAAATCTCCCTTTTCTCATCAAGGGAGTGGCCAAATTTAGAAATTTTTGTGGCCCAATATTGGCCATGAAGTTTGCAAGATATAATAATCCTCCTTAGAGCCATGGCCTTCATAAACATGGTGAAATAATGCATACAATCAAAATATAAAACATGTTTTACAAGAGCATGTTCTTCACCAGCAATCCTCATATAAATGGAGTGGTGCATAGATCTATCCTCTTCCTCAAAAAGAGAAAGAGAGGGCTGATTTAAATCTCTCATAGAGTTATTTTGCTGCTCCATCTCCACATGGTACATGGATATTTGACAATGCTGATATAGTTCTTATTCAAATCCCTCCCAATATTCGCTCCTGAAGATGATGTTGTTGAGCTTCATGGAATAGGTTTGGCTGAAACAAAACTCTTCATAGGCTCCTTGTAGCAACTTCTCCTTGAGCTTGGAGGTTCTAGATAAGAATATCCTACCATGATAATAGATGAATACATCTTGGATTGAATAGCCTCCATCATGTAGCAAATCATCAAGAATCATTCATGTGTGAATATCCTTGGAATATTCCACCAACAGTTGGGATTTCCAATATGGATCTAATCTCCCCAACAATGACAATGCTGATAATGTGTCAACTAAAATTTCTTCCATGTTACTGCTCTTCTCCTTGACATCTCCCATGCTAAAGGTGTATGTTTTATGGTTGCTGCACTTCTATTTATAAGAGAAAATAGAAGTCTCCAATGAAGAAAAATCCTCAAAAAGAGGTGCAGCAACCATACATATGAGGAGAAACCGCCTTGATGACATTATTTTTATTAGGCTACAATAGTTGTTGATTAAAACTTAGATCTAGAGAAAAATAATGCATGAAAATTCAGACCTATGATAGATCCATACACTATAAAGACTCTTCCTCAAATACCCCTTGGGGTTTTCAGCAAAACATGAAGCACATGGAGTAGATATGAGATCTAAAAGATGCAGATTTGCAGAAATCTTCATATATTCAGTAATGTTTATATCTGATATAATATATACAATATAATGACCCTATGAAATGGATATCAAAGGTGAAGGTCAGATCCCCAACACATGAAAATCACTCCTCCAAAATGTTATGCCAAAAGTCCTTGCAACAACACCTACAGGAAAACGCATATCTGGAAGTAAAGCTAAGCTGTAGTGTTTAAGATATTTTGGGCCACATGCCAAGATCTAAATCTGATGCTCGAATGATCCAATACTCACTTGCCAATGGGATAGAAGACTTCCCCACTGAAAAGGAGCACTATAATGGTCTAGATCTGAGTAGATCTAACCTTCACTTGCTACAGCTTACAAAGACAACCAAACCCTCAACAAGATCTGTGTTGTAGTTGGGAGAAGAATTTTGGCCTTCAGCCTGATAGTGGACAAAAAATGAAAGCTCTTCCAAGAAGCCTCTAAAAAAAAGAGATGGAATTCCTAAACAGGAAGACCTTGTGCTAAACAACACTATTCTCTGCTAAACAGTAAGGAGAATGAGATATGTATAAGCATACAATATACTCTGAAAAATGTAATCACATCAACAACCTTCTCATGCTGCCATACTCTTTCTTTTATAAGATAAGAGATTGCAAAACCTTAAACCACCTTGAATGGAATAGCTCCTTTCCCATGAGCTACCTCCATATAAAACTGCGTTGTGCCTCATTGATGGCCACTCCTCCAAGACAACGCTATAGATTTGGTCATGGTTGACCCAGTTAAAATGTTTAGCCCCTTTCAAACCTAAGGGTGCCTTCTTATTCAGCCAAGATATAGTGTTTTTCACATTTGGAATTGATTTATTTTGCTGTTTAGGAGTTTTATGATCCTCCTTAACAATTTATTCATGAAACAGGAAAACAAAACAAAAATTAATATTCCCATTAGTTTAGGACTAATTGGGAATATTACACCTTGTTTGTA
Source organism: Pinus albicaulis (assembly GCA_034641835.2). NCBI lineage: Eukaryota > Viridiplantae > Streptophyta > Pinopsida > Pinales > Pinaceae > Pinus > Pinus albicaulis. Next base: position 636,382,656 of record CM076574.1, on the reverse strand, counting down.
ATTTTCTCGGAAAATTGTGGAACCTAGAGTCATAAAGGAGTGCCCAATCTCCTTTTTTAAATATCTTCTTCTCGATAAGGTTTTTATGCCACTTAGCTCGCTATTGTTGGATGATCGTTGTGCCCTGCAGATCTAGTAGCCACATTTCATCTAGCTCATTTATTTGTTGGAGTCTTTTAACCTAGGCTTCTTTTAAGTCCAACCCCACCTCCTAGGTTGTTATTAGAGTATTGATTTCAAACTTAATAGGGAAAATAGGCTCTCTCCCATATAATAGATGATATGGGGAATATCCAGTGGTGTTTCTCTAGGTTGTGCGGTAGGTCCTTAAGGCTTATGGTAATCTAGTGGCCCAATCTCGATGATGTGTTGATATTGTTTTGGTAAGAATTTCCTCCAGAAATTTGTTGGTGCTTTTGACCTGCCCGTTTGCCTACAGGGGGGTAAGGATATGTAACTTTATGGATGATATGGTGATTTTTTGAGGTGGCCATAGTTTTATTACCTACGAACTGTGCACAAATAGCTGGGGGTCTAAGCCTTTCATGTCTGCGTAGTCCCAATCAAATGCCCCTTTATGCTTCTGTAGAACTTTTATGAGCCTTTGCTTTTGCTACTATCCAAATTTCCATTGATATTCAGGATCTTCCCTGGCTCAATCTGAAAGGGTATGTTGTTACGTACAGCGGTTATGGGAATATATTGACCCTCAAGGTATGTCAAAGGGTCCTCTTGAATTTCATCCTCAAGGACCACTTTAAACATTTGGCATTTTATATTTTCAGACATGGGGGGTTGACTCATAAAATTATTAATTACATCATCTTCGGTTTGATATTTAAATTCAAGAGCTCCCACTAATGTCAGAGGTGGACGAATGTTTTGCTCCCAATATGCATATGGATGTTTGTGAATTTTTACCATAGGTAAGCTTGGTTTGGAAGGCGGATAAATAATGATATTTTTTATGGAATCTCCTCTAGTGATGGTCATGCTGCCTATTCAGCAGCCTATGTAAGCATAATCTGTTTCTATCCAAGGTTGCCCTAGAATCAGTGGGTGCCCATCCATCCTGTTCTTTGGATTAATAACTAATAAATTAGCTGGATACTCCCATGAGTCTACGGAGACCAGGATGTCCTACACTATTACTTCTGGTCTGATAACAGACTTGTCAACAAGCTATAGCAGTGTAGCCATGGGTTCTAAAGTTGATATGCCTATATTTTTGCAAGTTCCAGTAGTTAGGATGTTAATGGCCGCCCCTAAGTTGACCAATGTGTTTGGAAAGGAGTGTCCAGAGATCTGCTCGTTACTATGGGATTTCCTTGGTCTTCATATTTTATAGGTGGTTCTTTACCCAGTAACAAGTCACATAGCGTCCCTACCACATGAACGGTGGGCACAGCATTTTTTTTTTTACTTGCTTTTTCCCACACAAGTCTTTAATTATTTTTTCATAGATGGGAATGTCTTGTATGGCCTCGAGAAGAGGAATTTTGATACAAAGGTTTCTTAACTCCCCCAGGATGTCAAAATATAGAGAGACTATTGGTCTAGGCAGAGTTAAACTTTCAGGGAATGGAGGTGGAGACATCCTAATTTCTCCAGGGCCCCGTTGGTCAACCGTTTCTTTTTCTTGGCCCTCCTCTGCTTCCGTTATATTTTCATGGCTAGGCTCTGTTGAAGTTCTAGATTCGGATTGAGGTGAGGTCTTGACTGCTGCTGGTGAGACTGTACGTCTAGATCTCAGCCTTAGTTCATTTCATTTCCTCTGTTTAGTGTCGAGGTTTGGATCTTCTATAATCTCAATTAGCTGAACTGGTCTGTTATTGGGATTAGGGTTGAGTTGAGCTAGTAATTGAGGATGTATGATAGGCTGAGGGTTGTGCTAGACCGGCTACGGTGCTGGAAGTGTAGGTTGTCTCTGGACTCCTGCTCCCATTGGTAGGTTGTTCATTCCCAGCGGTCACTACAAATTATGAGGCCAATTAGTGGTTTGAGAAGGGGATGCTGGTCACTGGGCTTGATATGGAGTGCTTTTCCAATAAGGAGGAGTACAAGGAAAACTTGGCCAATTATTCCCCGAGGATGGTTGTTTTAGCCAGGGTGGTATAGGAAATGACTGGTTCGACCAAGTAGAAAAAGGGTTTTGATTCTGCCAAGTTGCTCCATGGTTTTGATGGTTAAAATGTGGAGAAGGAAAGAACTGAGGCAGGTCTTTAAGCATACCTGGTTGTGCCTGCCATTGTCGACGTTGATTCATTAGGTAGACTGGCTCTATCTCTTCCTCTACTTATAAACTTCTTTCAGTATTGGGATTGAGGGGCACTGGTCTGTGGTATGGTCCTTAGTGCAGATGGCACAGGTCTAAACCATGTCTAAGGGGCATTCCCTTTGGCTATGTTTCTTCCTACAGCGTGGGAAAAAAACGGCCAAGTTTTTCTCTGCTATAGCTTGCTTCTGCTTGGCTTGTAAGACATCAAGTTGTGTTGTCAAAGTACCTAATATGTCAGTTTTAAATTTTTCCAAGAGATTACCAAACTCTGCTCTAGTTACATTGCCACCGGGCTGCTTAAGGTTTTTTTTTATTGAGTCATGTTCACTTGGCCTATTACGTGTACTACCCCTAGATCACCTATTACACAGGGAAATGATCTCATCATATTCTTCCTAGGAAATTTCTCCTTTTCCCATTATGTTAAGCATTTCAACCCATTCTTCTTTCATTCCCTTAATAATTGTAGCTTTTAAGATGTCTTTGGATAACGTGGTCTATGGAGACCTTTGTAAATTGTATTGGAATATTTCTACGTATTCTTCCAATGTTTCATTATCCCTTGTAGATATATTGAAGATTTCATTTTTTAGTTCTCGAGTCCGGAAATAGTCTTGATATTTATTAAGAAAAATGTTCTTCATTTGGTACCAGTTATTGATGGTTCTCCCACCTAGTGCCATAAACCAGCGTAGTGTTGTTCCCTTTAAAGTAGAGGGAAATAGTTTTAGTTTCTGAGGGTCGATGGTATAGTCATACCCCTTACATATGACATCAAATTAAAATAGGAATGAATCTAGATCTTTCATGGTTAATCCATGGAATGTGGGGATTTTTTGTAAGGGAATGGCTTTCATAGGGGCATTTGTAGCATGATCAATAATGGGGTACTCCAATGTTGATGTCTGCCTCTGATTCCGGTTTTGATTATTTTCCATTTGATTAAAGATGTGGCAGTAATCTGTAGGAATTTCTTGTTCTGGAGGAGTAATCCTGGGGGGATTGGGAGGTGAGTGTGGAGGAAGCTTTACAACACTTCCCTGACCTGGGATATCGAGTATCTCTGTCTCAATCGCTCCTTTAGGGGATTTCAGCTATGAAGCTTCTATTTGTATTTCACTACAAGTTTTTCCTTCCCCTTCCCGTAAGTTACAAGAACCTCCCTCTCTTGAAGGGCCAGTACCTATATGATCGGTAGTTTGAAGGCTTAGTTCAAATCCTTCTTTCCCATTGTGAATATCGGTGTACTCTGCAGACGGTGAGGCTCTTACTTGAGGGAGAGTAGTAGGACTTTGAGTGGGAATGATTTTAGGTCCTACAGATGCCTGGGATTCAACTTTATTAATGATTTCGTCTATATAGGTTGTTATTCCAAGGATCACAGGTCCCTTGGGTTTTGGGGATTTTTGCGAATGATTTCGATTTGTTTCTATCTTTTTCTTCCTATTCATAAAACAAGAGCAGCTATTCTAACAATCTTTACACAATTTTCTGAGAAGCGGGCTAGGGAGAAAGTGTTTTGCTTATCGGTACACACGTTCTTACCTCTCATTTTCAATACCCAATTCTTCACAGCAATGGAGAAAGATGAATAAAGGATATTACTCTTAACACTCTCCCTGGCAATGACACCAAAAATTTTGATTCACAAAGGTGGCTTGTTATAGGCAACCTCTAGGCTTCTCATTCAATTGTCAACCCAGGGTAAGTCTTCTTATTTCAAGAGTGTAAGAATAGTATATGTGTTTGAGGTCAACTAATAGTTACTCTATATGGCTTATGAGAAGGGTTATCTAATTATCTAAGTTCAATCAACTCAAAGAGAAATGAAATGGTAGAATGTAGCTAACTATTCTGTCTAGTTTAGAAGGAGAGAAAGCTATGATTGAATAGCATAATGATGAATTGAACAATGATCTTAATAAATTGAACATCAATATTAATGAATTAAACAACAACCTTAATGAATTGAACAACAATATTAATGAATTGAACAACAATCTAAATAAACTAAATCAATAATTACTTATATAATTTTGCAGTGGAATTCTCTTTACAAACTAATTGATTAACATTTTTCTGTATGTAATAAATAATCGGATGCCTTATTGTATTCAGGAAACAATATAATTAATAAATATTGATAACAGTGAACAGTAATTACTCTATGATTCATAAAGTGACTATAAAGGCGTTCAGAGAAAATGAAAACATTTAACGGCGACAAAGCATTACTGTAAACCAGAAAGCACGACTGCTAAACCGTTCTAATCAAAGAAAAACTGTAACCTCATGTATTTCTATTTTATTGAGTGGAAAAGTAATTTACAAACTGCATCAAATAACTAGACATCGATTTTTTAACTAACCCACAACACAAAAATTGGCGAGGAAACTCACAAGGGTTGGGCCCAGACCACTAGAAGTTCTAATGCAATGAAAAAATCAAAAGATGATTGTTCAAAACATCAAAACTCTTTATTAATTTAAAGGATAATACAGGGATACAACTGAACAGTTATGTCCTGATGCATTGATTACAGGAGGAAATTCCTATTCAACTCCCTATCTAGTTCATCCTCGGTCCCTTTTAAAGGCGTTTTCACGCAGTGGGATGGTATTTTCCAAACGATAGCCCCCTGTGCATGGATGTCGTTTGGGTTCTCGAGCTTGGATCTGCCTTTCTGCCTTGTGTCGTTTTCTGGGAGTTACTGAGATTCTGTGAGTCTGTGTCAGTCAGGCATATTTTTTTTAACGTCATTTCAGTTGCTCTGCTTCCCTGTACACAAAGATACAATAAGTCAAATTTCTATGATAAAAACGTTCCTTTTGTCATTTAGCCCAATTGTCTTGATTTTTATAAATATCCTTTTTCATTATTGTTAACATGAGGAAGAATTCTTAAAAATGTATCATAATTCGAAGTAATCATAGGGTGAAAACATACCCTAATTTCGGCACAACAGAGAGCAATACATGGTTTTCTTGAGTATGAAAAAGAAATTGGTCTTGTGGAGTTTCTAAATGGCTTGCTTGGATTGATGATGAGCGAGGATAGCTTGTAGGATCCCTTAGCATGGTTAATGGTGATGTGCCTCTATTAGTTCTTGTTTTCATGTTTCATTATGTTAATATTTCTATGTTGCAGTAGAATAGAAGAGTATAGGCTAAGAAATGTTTTTTGAGGCACCATAGTCCTTCTTGTTTATTATTGCCTTTATGTTTTCCTCTACTGGGTTTGTTTAAGGAATTCTTAGCTTCTCCTTAGATCTACCTATGCTTTTTTATTCCATGAATGGTTCAATATATTACTCTTCAAATATGTTTTATGGTTAGCCCTGCTTACTTGATGCTATTTAAACTTTGTTTTGGAATCTCCCTTTGAAGTACTACTTGTTAGGTTTTAGCCAAAGAGGCCATGTTCTGATCATGCCCTTTGCCCATGTTTGAGAAGTTGTCTTTAAGTTCTTTGTAGATTGATATAAGATGCTTAGGAGTTCCCTCTTCTTCAATTAAAGTTATTTTTTATCTTGAATGTTTTCGAAACCTCGAAGGTGAAATCACTAAAAGTTAGATCAGTTTCTTGCTTTCTATGGTTCATTGAATTGTTCACCTTGAATGCTTGTTTTCTTAAGTATAAAAAAAAAGTCATTTGTTTGCCCTATTTTATGATTATTCCCTTATGTTGATCAGTATTTGATACCATATTGTTTAAAAGTATTTTTTTAAGGATTCTTCATTGCCCTTACACTCCTACTATGCCCAGAAACGTATTGTTCATTTCACTTCACACATACCTTTTAAGATGCATTTGATCATGCTAGATTTTCCCTGTTATGCATCCTGTTTCATTGTTGAGATATCCATGACTTTCATTGACTCCATATCCCAATGATTTATAGACCTCTCACTCCACCTATTCTACTTGACCATCTTACCTAACCAAAGAAAACAAGAAACCCTACACTTAGCAACTAGCCTAAAATCAAAACCCTAGAAGCAAACAAGTACACATCCTTTGCATACAATAGAGAGAGCCCTCTCTAAGTCCAGGAAGGCTAGGTCCTAGGACTCCAAAGACTGGTTTGATGTTACCCTATGCATTTGGTCCACCAATATGCTAAATCACAGGACCCTAACAGATCCCACGAAGATCGGAGTGATTTAATCTGGAGGTTCCTGCTAATGTCAAACAATTGCGCTGAATTTTGGGGCATACTAGATATTATCAAAGGTTCATCCAAGGATATGCGTGGATCACTATGCCCATGGAGAAGTTTCTTAAGAAGGATGTGTCATTCTATTGGGCTGAGGAATGTCAAAAGAGTTTTTAATTTCTAAAGGAGAAGATGGTCACTGTGCCCATATTGGTCTTTCCAGATTGGTTGAAGTTATTCCATGTCCATGTTGATTCCTCTTGCATCATGCTCAAAGCTATTTTAGCGTAGCCAGTAGCTGGGGATATCGATCACCCTACATTGGCAAGTAGCAAGTTATCATGCGCAGATCGTAATTACACAACCATAAAGAGAGAAGGATTTGTGATGGTTTATGTGCTGCATAAATTATTCCACAATTTGTTAGGAGGACACTTCAAGATGTTTATTAACCACTCTGCTTTGAAGTACCTGGTCAATAAGTCTCTGCTAGGGGGGAATATTAGCAGATGGTTGTTGTTGTTCCAGGAGTATTATTTGGAAGTTATTGTGAAGCTTGGGAGACTGAATTCCAGGCCAAACCATCCATCACGCATTGAGAGTGGAGAAGAGCTGAATAGCTTGGAATATGGTTTACTCGATGTGTATTTATTCACTATAAAGGTGGTTGATGATAATTTTCATGATATCATTCATTTCCTGACTACTAGATGTGTGCCTGAGGAGTATACATTGCAACAGAATAAAGAGATGGTAGCGCGAGCAGCTGAAATTACTCCCATTGCTGGTTAGTTATACAAGGTGGGTGCAGGTGAAGTTTTGCAAAGATATGTATTGGAATTTGAGTGGCGAGATATCTTAGCTGAATCTCATCAAGGGGTTTCCATAGGTCACTCTACAGGGAAAGCCACTGCACAAAAGATCCTGCGAGCTATTTTAAGGTGGCATGTGCTGCACAATGATGCAAATGTGCATTTCCACACATGTGATGTATGCAAAATAACAGGAAAGCCATCACGTAGATATGATATTCCCTTGCATCCATAGATGGCGTCGCAAGAATTTGATAAATGGACCACTGATTTTTATGGACCTATTGACTCTCCAGGGAATAATATAGATGCACATCACATAATCATTGCAACAAATTATGTGACCCAATGGGCTAAAGCTAAGCGGGTGAAGGATTGTAGTGTAGACACAACCACTCACTTCATATTTGAGAGCATATTGACTCAGTTTGGATGCCCTAAAATTTTAATGAGTGATCAAGGTACCCACTTTGTGAATAAAATAATTAATTCTCTGAAAGAGAAATTTTGGATTCATCATCAGAAGAGTACTCCATATCACCCAAAAGCGACTGGTGTGGTGGAATATTTCAATAAGATATTGGATATTATGCTCACTAAGGTTTGCAATTTTGACCAAAATTATTGGGATGTGGGCATACGTACTATTCTTTGGTCATATCAAACCACATGCAAGAATTTGATAGGAAAGACATTGCTCTAGATGGTGTATGGGGAGGAAGTTGTGATGCCAATGGAGTACATTTTTCCAAGTCTTCCCATTGTAGCATTCACAAATATGGAAGAATAGGATATTATGGAGGAATGATTGTCACAGTTAGTTGTGCTCGAAGAGGATCACTTTATTGAAACTTTCCATTGGCAAGTGTAGAAGGTGTGCAAAAAGGCTTGGCATGACAAGAATATTACACATTAGGTCTTTAAGGAAGAATATTTAGTCTTGTTATATGAAACCAAGTTTGTGTGCCACCCAGGGAAGTTCAAGATGCATTGGCTAGGATCATATGTTGTTAAGGAGATCATTGGTGGAGGTTCGGTGCACCTAGCCACATTGAGCAGAGAAAATATTCCTAGATATGTTAATGGAAGCCGATTGAAGCCATACAGGGATGGCCCTCTCCTTGCGTGCATCAAATGACTATATGGCCAGAGTATTGGATATGTGTAGAAGTGATGGAATATGTGAAAATAGGTGCAACGTGCATGCGGTAGTTGTGCGTGGAGGTTGATTGGATCGTAGAAGTTCCAAAATGTAGCCGTTTGAAGGGTAAATATAGACAAGACATGATTCTTACAATTTTAAGGATCGTCTAAATTGAATTTAATGAGGATATTGTGCCATATTTTGAGTCGTTTTATCATTTATGGAGATACATTAATGCACAAGGGACCGTTTAAGATGTGCCTAAGATATAAATATAACAGAAGGTGTTGCATTAGTTCCCTCTTATTTCTGTGTGATTTTTGTGAATTGAGCTCTCTGATTTATAAAGCCTGTCTGAAGTCTATGTCTGGTATTGATCTGTTGTTTGAGGAGGAGATGCACCGTAGAGGTTTAGGTGACGTAATCTTGCCCATTATGACAGCCACTAGACTAAGAGAGGAACCTGCTGTGTAGGTCGTTGAGACCCCTGTGCCAGCTTAGAACAAGAAGGGACGGACCTCGAGGTCCCTGAAGCCACCGTGTGAGAAAACAACTAAGTCACGCTATATTATGGCTAAGCGCCAAAAGACGCCCACTGTAGAGTTGCCTGAAACCATAATGGAGGATGATGTGGTCAAGATTGATAGTCCTATCTCGCGGTCGCCTACCTATGTGGCACCATGCAAAGCTTCGGTGAAGATCCCGAAGGACCTTGATAAAGTACCTACATACATCAATATTCCATTGATCTTGCTGAATGTACCTATGGAAGGCGACATGTTCGCCAATGTTCTGATGTAGAAAATGGAGGACTAGGACCTCAAAAATTAGTAAAATTTTCTAGAGATCACGCCCCAGAGATACTTAAACCATGTTCCTTGTGAGGGAGGAATAGTGTGCATTGAGTCGGAAAAGTGGGTGATGGGAATGAAAAAAGAAGGGCTCCTAAACTTGCTATAGATTCCCCACTTCTGGCACAACTCAATCAATGATATTTGTGTGTGTCAGTTTCTCGCACTAATTCATGATGATTTTTTTATGGCTCCAAGAGAGCATACCAAGGATGAGTTGATCTATCAAATCCCCATCTTGCTTGACCAGGGCATGGATCCTGTGGTATAATTTGGAGGCAAAGGCTTGGAAAAGAAGGTGGGGAAGAAAATTAAGAATGATTATCAGGTCACGTGCCAAAATTTCAAGTTTGTTTTAAGTGAGATTAATGACCCTACCATCTGATTTGGCACTTTCATCCTAGCCAACAAGATGATGAGGAAAATAAGGCTGAAGGAAGTCCCAACCCAATTTATTGCACTTGCTAGGTAGTGCAAAAGGGGCATGAAATATAATTAGGCCCAGTAACTCTGTAAGGAGCTCCTGGAGAATTTGTGCGAGGAACAAGAAGATAGGAAGCACTTTTACTATGCCTAGCTGTTTCTCCTTATAGCACTCATTTGCTAGAAGACACTGTAAGAAATAGATTTTCTCGACATTGAGCCCGACATGTGAAAATCAACGCGCCACAACACACTCTGGAACTGAATGATTGCAATGAAAATCACCAAAAATAAGATCTTCTGGGTGCTTTTGACTTAGTTCTGTGTCAATCCATCTAGTCCAAGCCAAGGTTGTTCCCAACCTTATACGAATAATACAAGTTGATTGAATATTTCAAGGCGACATTCCACAATATACATATCCGCACAAAGGGCGCTATTGAGGGAATTTGGTATGAGTTGTCATACTAGGTTACAGAAGATGACTCAGTGCACATCACAGTAGAGTGGCCACCAACTTAGTTGGATCTGTGTAGTACAAGAGGTGCATCCGCATTGATTCCAAATACTCCAACAAATCCCAGAAAAAATATGCAACAAATGGGTAAAGACACTGGGGCAGAAGCCACAACGACCACAACCAGTGAAACCATCGACCTAGAGAAAGGGACAATGCCTGAAATGAATGGTGCCTATGCCAAGGAGACTAAGGCTTAGACTTCCTAGGAGACGGTAGTGCAAAATTCTCAGGGGACTAAGCGTGACTCTTGGGACGTGGGAAACCCACAAAAAAAGAGAAAAGGGACCAAAGAAGCCAACGCTAAAGACCTCACTCTGATAGAGGACGACCTTAATGAGATTGAAAATACCATGACATCCATAACTGAGGATATGTGGACACATCTAAAGGTGTTGTAAAAATATATGCTCGTTTGTGTGCAGATCAGAATTCAAGAGTTGAAGGTACAAGCGAGTATGATACAAGGGAATGTGGCCCAAGCTAGCGAGCATCAAGTGAGCGTGCTTTCCACCACCGTGCAGCCGATCAACATAGTATTTCCATAAAACAAGGATAGCCACCTGATCCAAATCCCCTTGTTTCACATCAAAGGAGAGTCATCGACTCTGAGCACCACTCTCCAAGCCTATGGAGAGATCAATGTTGATCTGGATGTGGTGCTAGAAGGGAAGCTCCACATGATCCACAACATGAATATGGATGAATTCTGGTTTTGAGAAGCCCAAGCCTATGACACTGCAAATGAGTCACAATAGCAAGCAGCCAAACTTTAGCAAAAAAAAACAAACAACTAAGAAAGTGTGTCACGTATTTGAGGCTCAGCGTGCCGACTTGGAGGCAAAAATTGATCAAGTATGCAGTTATTTTCCAGTGGTCCCTTCCTTAGTCGCTCCTGCTGAAAATTTGAAGGTATGGGCGCTGCGCTGAAGGCATCATGAAATGAAGTGCATATTTTCCAAGAAGAATTTGAACAAAAAACTACAGACTTGCAGTTGAAGCTGCAGCTTGAAACTCCACCAGAGGTGAGAGCACAACGTGTTGCAGAATTCAAGGTCGCGAAAAATAGTATATCAGTTGTAGTAATAGAGTGCGACCAAATATTATATGAAGCCATGGGTGTCTATAATTTGGTTTAGAATGACCCAATGGTGCAGCAGCTGCAAAATGATTTGTGAGTGAAGAAAAAACAATTTATAGACACTAGGATTGCAGCGCACACGTTGGTGATAGCACAACGCCTTTCCCGCCTCCAAGAAGGCTGAGCTAGTCAAACAGAGATCATGGATCTGCATTTCCATGAGAAACATTTAGAATAAAGGATGCATCCATGGGCGGAGGAATCTGTGTAGTTGTCCCAAACATTGGATGGTGCCCTGGAGAGCCTTCAGCGGACCGAACACAACATCAATCTAGGAGCTTAAGGGTTGATAACTGCCAAATTAGGTAATGACGCATAGGGAGTTTTTTTGTAGAGTGTCAAAGTGGTCTTGCCACTAAATATCTATGTCGAATCACTCAAAGCAAAGATGAAGGAGCCCTCCGCATAGTGACTCGGGATGAGTCACGAGTTTGTGTTGGGGTCTTGTTGGAGTGAGGTCCCCTAGGTCAACTTTTGTATATGTTTGGTTCTGCACAATGCTTGGAAGATTCAAAGGGGCTGTGGGGTGGGTCAAAGTACCTATTCAACATAAATGGGTTTTAAGGGAGAACTATGAGTCTCAAACCATGGTTTGATACCATGGTATCTATTCACTAATCTAGTTTAAATATGTAAAGGTCAATTCATGAAGATACCATCTTTTGGCTATTGTTTTGTCTTGGTTATTATGTAAGGATTTCGGTCTAAGTCTAAGCTTTTGGTAGAAAGGCTCCTACTGGCTATGTGCACGGAGACCTAAGTCCTACCTATGTGTGGACTCTGTTGGCTGTGTGTGTGGAAGGGTAAATTGTATGGGAAGTATGAATGTACTGGAACTTTTCGACCTGTTAATATAGAAAACTATTTTGGCGAAATGGAAATTTTTATGTGATCTATGTTATTTATTTGTCAATTTCTTTGGGATCACAATCTTTCAGTGATTTACTTCCTTTTATGATTAATGCATCTATGCAAATGAGTAATATATATATATATATATATATATATATATATATATATATATATATATATATATATATATATATATATATATATCATGGGCAAAGTACATTTTTGATGAATGGAGATGCCTAAAGTGTACCTGTTTACTATGCACGAACATATATACTAAAGTATTTTGAGACAATATGTGACAAATTTTATCTATTGTTCTGCTATTATGTTGTTGCGTGCATGTGCATATTATCTGTGATAATTTTTTTATAAGTCTATTTAGGGCCACCACATCAAATCCTTCGTCAAGGTGTAGAAACGTGGTTCCAAAACCCCCCATACTACTTCAGCTAAGACTTTGATCTATGCAAGCATATCATTGCCAAAAGGGCCAGTAGTTCGAGAGTTTGTTGGTTGCGCAATAAATCCGAACCTAGGTTAGGATCCCTTAAGCCAACACCGCCAAACTAGGAATCTTCATGCTTTCCTATACCAAGCACATAATTTCCATTAGATTCAAAATAATCTGAAATAAATTCACATCATACCTCATTTGCTTCTTCTCAACAAGGTACGTGTACAATTTTGTTTATGTCCTCTCACAACAAGCTAAACTAGATGTTTGACCAAATAATCATGTATAATCATACCACATCTAGTTAGCACAAAACACAACCACCATAAATAAAAATCATAAATAACATGTAACCATCATAAACCAAAATCATAGATCGTATGCATAATAAAGTGAAATAAAATACTAATACATATCCTTCAAATAATTATTTGCTTCTTCCTTTGTTCTTTATCATTTCTGTACACACACCAGATTGATTTCCAAACCTGAAAAGTACCTAGTACCCTCTCTTATTTGCAATAATGTACACATACACACAGTATACATCACAATAGGTACACCTAAGAACAATGTACGACACACCACAATACATACACCTAAAACTAGTGTACTAGAAAGTACATATATGTATACATGGTAAAACACAATGAATACACCTCTCACGATAAAATGAATACACCATACACATAACATAGTACCACATGTATACAACACAACATTTACTACATGTACATGATCCGATATGTACACAACATCACATGTACATAACACCACCTGAACAACATCTACACAACACCACATGTATAGAACACCAATTGTGCAACGTGTATTCTTAGGGGTAAAATGCATTGGTGGTAGCTGATGTAAATCCATCTCAGGGCTTCCCAATATCTGAGGAAGACAATCAGATTAGCTATATAGTTACAAATACATTTCATATATGTTTATACTAATGTATAATTGACAAAGTGAGATATTGAAGGATTACCTCTTTGCAGACAGTGGATCCATTAGAGAGTGCTAAGTGGTGTGGCTGAAGTCCTTCCGCACTAGCTCCAAGTCTAGATCATGCAAACAAAAAAAGCACACATGTAATCTTCATAGTTGTATCACTTACTAGAAATTAAACATGTATATATTAAAAATTTAACTATGCAAATATGAGTCATTTATATCATGCTTCATAGACAAATAAATAATAAATGTGACATTGAAACATCAAATGGAAAAAATAGATACAATTCTATTAGTATATAAGAAGGAAGATTACAATTGTTGGTTGAACCAAGCTTCCCTCAGTCTTTTGACCCCTGTATCTCTCTCCTCTATCTCTGAGTGTAATGATACATAGGCTAAGAGTTCTCAATGAACCTTTCCAATCCTTAAGACTCGCACTCAACAATAAACTTTTCTTTGCACATGATCAAACATTAGACCCTTGACCAAGATCCCAAACCTCCAATTTATAGGAATTCAGGAGGATAGACCTTGCCAATCTTCTCAATCAGTTTGAATGGGGAAATATCATGATGTTTCCTTGAATTTCCTTCCATTTTCCCTCTATATATGCTCAATTATATTTAGTAACGTCCAATAAGAGGCCTTCACCACAGGTTGCTACTTTTGGACTGACTCTTTTTTAGAAAACGTAGGAAATGTTAGCGAGTTTCCACAGGATTTTTCCCTTTTCTTCATGAAAAAACGGGCAATGTTGCCCCTTAGGCAAGACAGTGTGTTAACCTAGGCACTAATTCTCCCTCTGAAAGTTTGGGATGCATTATGACTCGACCTGGTTGTCTTTAAGGTGTGTTACCTTGGAAAAATGGGTCTCTTTCTAGGTCATTTTCTTCCTTCCATGTTTCCTTATCCTCTGAGCTGATGAGGAGGTTATTTTTCCTGTAAAATATGCCCCCTAAAGTGTGAGGACAGAGGCACGAAGACGATGGCCGAAATACTTTATAATATGTTTAGTAGAGCGTGAGGAGTTGGAGGACTAAGGAAAAATTGAAACAAGAACATATGTCAGAAATATATGTATTTGTCTTGAGTAGGGCATTCCCATGCTCAGTAGTTGTATTAAAATGATTTCTCCAAAAAGAGATATGAATAGTATGTCCAACGATAAGCACAATCTGGAAGCTTGTGCATGACAGGATCAATCTGATAAGCTGTCTCCAAAAACAATATCACAAATTGGAAGAGGAAACATAACTTAATGATGTAAGCCTCAATCAGGTCTTGGTCGCTGCTTCACTAAACTACATATTTCTGCACATGTGAATGAAGGAGTTGTAGCCGAACATGTGGGAAATCGTGTGATTACTATTCAATGAGGAAAACTATTAACATACGTGAGGATGGCCATCGATAAGGATGATGGTATCCAAGATCCATAGTAAATTATAGCGAGTGTGAATAAATGGTGCTGATGTCGAATACTCATAGAATCATTCAACTAGGAGCCAGTGATGAGAACCCCCAATCAAACACAAGGTAACCTACCACCGAGGTCTGGAAGTTCCAGGGTAATAATGTGTTTCTGGATCAACTTCCTAGATAAGATGTTGAAGTCGATAGGAAGAGATTTGTCAAAAGGTAGGCAATGAGGCATCCTACATCAATCAACACGAAACTCGAAAATATGATTTTTTTTTGAAGATATTCAAGAGAAAATGGTAGTAACTAACGACGATAAATGATTTCTGGCATATGATGGCTTGGATGATACAGGAAGCAGTAGATAATGAGATCTTATTGAACAATAGAAGGCATAGTAATAGGGTAGTAGGTAGCTTAGGCTTATGAACACCAAAGAGTGTCAAGATTCTCAAATGCAGGGGCATCAACATAAAAAGGCTAAACACATAGAATCGTAGGGTTTGGATAATTGCGAGTGAATTTTCTGGGAAGTGCCATGTTCAAGGTTTTTGCTGCCAAATCAACTTTCAAAGCATCAAAAAAAGAAGTATCCACTTTGTCAAAAAATTTCCCCATATAATTAAGTTTAAAGAGTCCATACAGGTAAACTTGGTGATCTTTCCATATTTAGGGAGTCTGAAAAAACATCGTAAAAGACAACTCTAGGGGGGTACCTTTGTCATGGTTGATAACCGGGCGCAAGAAAGGGAGAATAGTATGCCTGACATAGTCCCTTTTCCATAAGTTACTACATTGAGTCCGGATAAAGTGATAGACCTATGTTCAATGGACGTCTACCTCATTTTGTTATGAGCATGAGGAGATGGAGTAAACTCATTATTCTTTGTGAATTTTTAATGAATCAGACAGAGAAAAACTCGATCCTGTCTATGAAATTTTAACGAGTCCAACAGACAAAAAATTAGTGACTTTTTTAGTTTTTTAACGAGCTAGAAAAAGATGAAAAATAATGGCTCATAGTTCTTCATCGTGGTAGTTTAAGGAGTCCAACAAAGGAAAGTTGAGGTTTTTTCAGTTTTATGAGGTAGAAAAATTCTCTAAAAAGAAGGCTCAATCTGGGTCGAACATGGTCAAATCTTCACATGAACACTAAACACTTATCATAGCATCAGTGACTATTGAAAAACAACTAGTTGCGACAAAAAATAGCGGAAAGACCTTCTGAGCTAAATAATTTAGTAGTGGGATGATCAATAGCATGTTTTCCATATCAGGGGTCATGAAATATTGATATATAAGAATGACATATACTTTCTGACCGACCTATCATGCAAAGGACCGAGGCCCAATCTGATAGGTTCGAGATTTTATCCTCGAACTACTATGGGATTGATCCAGGCTCATTGCATGAACAATATTGTGCTGGTAAGTAACTAGATTCCTAGAGCATAGGTGGACTTGATACCGATGAGGTCTCTTCTATGTATGATCATTTTCTTTCCGGGGACCAAGAGTCAAAACATGGCCAACAAGGCATAGGTATTACTAGCGGTGGATTGCCTGGAACCGTAGATTTTTGACTAGTGTGAAGGCATTGTCCACCGGGTTCGAGAAGAATTGACAGCATGTAAGACCTAGTCCCAAAGAGAGTTTGGGTTTGGTACCCTGATAGTTTCCTTGATACTCGAGAGAGTGTCCACCATGAGGCTGAGGATGATCATGGATGTTATGGTGCCATGAGAGCCTATACAAGTTTGTTGGTCACCTTTGACGTTGTAGACTGGAGAGTGTCTGATCTGCCATTTCTTTGATGAATCTTACTCAAGTGGCTGAATGGCCAGGTCCTGATGATAGAATATTATCCCTATGTATGGATGAACTACACAGGAGATCCAAAGATGATATTACGAATAGGTACTCACTGGGCCCCAGATGGTAAGAAGGAAAAAAATCATTTTCTTAAGTATTTTTTTTTCTTTTGAATGTTTATGCAATTTTTTTGTTGAGTGGGTGAAAAATATTTTAACATGAAGCTTTTTTCTTGACATACATGTGGCACTCGTCTATCCAGCCAAATTCGTTTGCTATGAATGGAGAGGAATGTAGCTACCTGGGGCTGGACCAGCAGTAGAGGCCATGACAGCCACCGAAGAGGTTTATGATGCATGTAGTTTGCACGAGGTTTCGAGGAACCTAGATGGATTGAGCATGCGTGTGCCTCCTCTTCCCATGAGGGAGATCCCCATTCACCTGCAGCGACAGAAAATGGGTGTGCCAGATATATTATTGGTGCCTCTTAAGAGGTTAGCTAGATAATTTATCTACTACCATGAGCAGCAGGCTCAAGAGGATTAGATGATAGATATATAGATGTAAGAGAGAGGCTTAGCAGAGCCAATTTTTGTAAAACACCAATGCGTTGAAGAGTTATTTTAAATAACTTGATCGGACATGACATATATATACATGTACATATTTTGGAGATTTTGATCTTGTATTTTTAATTATTATGTATTTTTTATGATGAAAAAATGTACACTCATGCATGAATCTTTCTCTAATAAATGCGAAAAATGCCAATATAACACATAATTTGCCAATGAATCAGCTAATGTATTATATTCTCTAGGAACGTGATCAAAATTAATGAATTGAAATTGACATTCTAGGAGTCGTACCCTTAATTAATAACGTAATAAGACTGGGTGTCGGACGTGATAATTTTTTTTCAAATGCATGATGACTAGCTGGGAATCTAACATGACCACTAGATTGGAAATGTCGTGAGATGCAGCTTTCGTGAGGAGTTGTATTACCGACATGTACTCAGCAATATTGTCGATGGAATTGCCAAGAAAGATTCCCCCGGAACCAAGTAGTTTAGACTCAGGTGTATAGTGGACCCAAGCAGCTAATGCAATGTTCCATGTATGATGACTAACTCCATCTGCATATTCAACATATGGTAAGGATGACAAATACATATGTGTAAAATAAGAGAGCATATATGAGGAAAAAACACTCAAAATCCCAAAATATGCAGACACACCAGAAAAAGAAAAAACTTATATACATAAAATTATAGTGCATATGCCCAGTGGGAAACTTGGAAAAATACTTCTTCAGATAGAGTCCGTTGTAGGGCTCAGTGATTCGAATCCAATTACAGTCCTAAAGTTCATAAGCTCCTTTTGAAAGGAATTTTATGATGATGTATGGACAAAGCCATAGTGGCTGAAGTGTTCCTGCCCCCAAGAGGTTGTGTCTCTGACCGTAAAGTAGAACGAGATTTCCTTCTTGCAAAGAACGAGGCTTGAAATATATTTCTTATTGCGATTTTACTCAACGCTTGTGAGCTTCAAGTGCTGGTGTGGCATCTCGATGAGTTTCGTCCGATTGATCGAGCGAGAACAAGCACTCTTCTTCAGCAGTGGTATCGGGTAGGAGTTCAATGACCAGCTTAAGTCATGGAATCTCACACTCGATTGGAAGAACTTATTCCAAACTGTATGCTAGTTGGAATGGCATGAAGCGTGTAGCAATTTTTACTGACATTTGGTATGCCCATAACACAGAGTCTATTTTCCGATGCCATGTGTTTTTGTGATTTTCGACTAACCGACGAATCATGGTCTTGACGACACCATTTACGGCTTCGACTTGACCGTTAGCTTGCATATAGTAGGACAAAGACTGATATTGTCAAAAACATAGCATGGAGGTTAACTCCGTCATCTTTTATTTTTGAAATTGTGAACCATGATATGTTACAATCGAGCAGGGTACACCGAAACGACAGATGACCTGATTGAACAAGAAGAGATCGACGGTTTCTCCATCGGCCTGAAAAGTGGGAATGGCTTCAGCCCATTTTGTGAAGTATTCGACCACATCTATGATGTAGTTGTGTCCATCATCAAAAGTGGGATTGCACGTGATGAAATATATTCCCCATTTAGCAAAAGGACCGACGGAGAAAACCAGATGAAGAGGGGAGGGATGGGCGTGCATTTTATTCGTAAAAATCTGACACGAATGGAACTTTTGGACCACTGTGACATAGTATTTAAACAAAGTGGCCCAATAATATCCTGCATGAAAGTTTTTCTGGGTATTAACTATGCCAAAAAGATGACCACCGCATGCCCCAGCATGGCAGTCATTTAAAAAGTGTTCTACCTTATTAAGAGTGAGACAACGTTGAAGAAATTTATCGACACCACGACATTATAAAGTATTGTTCAGCATGAGATAATTCTTCGCTTGGTGACGAATGCGACGATGGTTGTATAATGTGAGATTTTGGCAGAACAATTGAGTTTGGAGGTAGACCAGAATGTCCCTGTACCAAGGATAAAAAAATTCGACTAGATAGACAGATTCATTAGGAAAGAGATTATGAGATACTTCCTCTGGGTCAATTCTGGGAAGTTCTAATAGTAACTCGATGAAGACTAAATATTTCTTTTCTTTGGTAGCAGTGAAAATGAAATCAATTTGTTGGAGGATTACAATCCATTTGGAATATTTTCCTCCAATGATCTGAGGAGACAAGATGTGTCGCATGGGATTTTCCAAAGAAATTACGGTAGTGTTCCGTAGCAATATATAGTGTTGGAGGCGGGTGATAGTGAAGACCACTGCGAGAGATAGTTTCTCCACATGTGAATATCGTAATTTAGTTCCAATGAGACATTTTGACAGATAATAAATCACATTCTCACTATCCTCATCGTGAACTTGAACCAAAATCATGCCTAGCAAAGATGGTGAGGTTTCCAGATAGAGGAGAAAGTAGCGCGAATAGTTGGGGGCACTAAGAAGTGGGGCGAAAATAAGTGCCTATTTCAGGGCGTAAAATGACATTTGGGATTGATCATCCCACAGCTATGATACCCCTTTCTTGAGTAAGTGCATGAAGCCTTTCGTCATCTTGACATATTTTATGATGAAGCGATGTAAGAAGTTTGCCTTCCCTTCAAAACCTTGGAGTTACAGAATGGATTGTGGAACAAGTAATTCAATAATTTCCTTAAACGTATCACGATCAAACCTAATCCTGTGCTTGGATACAATGAAACCAAGAAGATATCCAGAATCGACAAAAAATATGCACTTGTGAAGATTCAAACGTAGGTTGTAGAACCTACACCGAGCAAAGATTTCTTCAATATGTGCAAGATGATGGGATCGTTTCTTGGAGTGAGACAAAAGGACATCCAAGTGAGCTTGTACAATGTGTCTAATATCATGAAATGCATATTCCATGGCCCTTTGAAAAGTTTCTCCCACATTCTTCAGACCGAATGGGAGTTTGTGATACGCAAATGTGGCCCAAGGACAAATTAAGTTGATTTTATGCTAGTCATCCTTTTTAATCGCTATCTGGTTATATCTCGAAAATCCATCCATGAAGGAGAAAGATTCAGATCTGGCGCAATCGTCGAGAATCTAATCTATAATTGGAGAATACAATTGTCTTTTGGACAAGCGACATTTAGATCATGATAATCAACACAGACTCTAATGGTGCCTTGTTTTTTATCTATGGGAACCAAATTGGATACCCATTCCATTAGAGGAACGAGATAGATGAAACTAGAGTGTAAGAGTTTTTCGACTTCTGTCTTGATAGCTACTACTTTGCGAGGGTGGACAGGTCAGAGCCTTTGCCGAACAAGCTTGGCATTGTCATCAATCTTGATTTCGTGCTTGACTATAGAAAGATCTATGCCGGGCATTTCGTCATAAGACTAAGAAAAAACATCACCAAACTCCTTAAAAATGGATGTGAAGCATGCAATCTCCTCGTGACTTCAATATGATCCAATATATATATTTTCCATGATATCCATTTTGATCGAGATAGCTATGAGCATATTCTTAGAAAGATTTCCCATGTTCCCTTCCGCATCGATAGTTTGAGTAGTATTGTAAGTGGAGGGAATGATCTCAGGTGTGTTGAAATAAAGGATTTGAATAGTGGTCGCGTCTGAACCATACATCGAAGTGCAATGATGAAAATCTCCCCAAGGTTGTTGCTCTAAAGACATGATCTCTTGGATAGCTTTTTTTGTAGGCAGGAATTCATCGAGGATATCCTTAGAAGGAACTATGGTGGGCAAGAGGATGGTACCGTTGGTTGAAACCAAAGCAGTGGAGGGTTCAGATGCTGATTGGATGGCTTGATAAGCCAACTCAGATGATGATAGTGGCATCTGATCTCTATAGGAATCAATTTATGAAGGCACCAGTAGGATCCAGGGATCCATACAGCCATCCGAGATAGTGGATATCATTGAAATTATGTGTAGAACCTCAGGCGACGAGAGAGGAAAACAACCCATCAGGGAAGATTCCTTCAGAAGACCAGTACCGAAACTGACACAAGAGTCAGGAATGCCTCCTACTAAGGGTACAATGCTGCTAGGTAATGAAGAATAATTAGGGGTGCAAAAGGATAGCTGTTCCACTGTAACTATCTTCCCATCTAATGGAAACATGATGAGTTATTAATACGAAGAGACAATGGAAGTCATCGCGTAATACCAACTACGACCAACAAAATATTATAGTCGAGATGATGATCTATGATTTCTGCATCAACAATTATTGTTTTCCCACTAAGTGTAATGGGGTAGCTAGCAAGGTATCCTTTTGGGAGGAAAGTGTGGCATTAGAAAGCTTTGAGGGAATTTGATGGCAGAAACAAAGAAGGAGAACCCAAAGCGAGCCAGAACGCAGTTGAAATTACGCAGGTCGAAGCACCTTCGTCTATGACAGTGCGATGGATTAGTCTCCCTTTCGAAAAAACCTGAATCTAGAAAGAAAGTTGGTATGAAAGGCGAGGTTTACATTTTTCCATGTCGAAGATGGCTAGCATAGAATCCTCGGGGTCAATTCCACCAATGGACTAAAGCAGGGCTTTCCTTTGCATTGGGCAGGTTTGCAACACTTCGAGTGTAGACATAGTTGACATTTCTTGCACCAATTATTCTAATATGTTGTAGTTATGGGAAGCACGTGCAAAGATGTTATGAGTCTTGCGTTGAAGGGTACCTTTAGGAGGACGATTGACAGGGTCAACAACAGGCCTTTCGATATTCATATCGTTAGGCTCTGGTGGATTTGAACTTGAACCAAGTATGTGAGCCTCAATGACTAGATATCCATAGATTTTAGCTCGGGTTTTGAGTTTGATAGTCTTCATGCCATAAATGGCAGATGATCCTTCACCAGAAGGGTGAGAACCACCATTGCCCCTTTGGGGGGGGTTGTGGCAGGTTTGAAACCATGTGTTGTTGTTGTTGGTGGTGGATTAGGGAAGAGACTGTGAAGGATGGTAGGTGTCCTTCCAGAGTCCTTTTTGGTAGTAAAATTTGTGAATTCCTATAGCCAAGGAAATTTATATGTCAAGTGGTCCTCCTCACAAATTTTGCAAGGGAATCTCATCAGTTTCTCCTTTGCTTTTTCATTTTTAGCAGCGTCTCTATGATTTGGTCTATTCTGAGTATTGGGATGCTCTTTAGAAGGAACAATATTTTTCTTATTCTTCTTGTTCTCACAGCTAGGTTTTTTTGTAGATTGCACAAAGTGTACCTCAGCAGTGGGAAGAGCAGACGATTGGGTAGGGGCAGTGGTAGTCGAGGATGGCTGGGAAGCTTACCCGCTAAGCTGTTTTACAGCTGCACCTGAAGTTGTGCCAATGAGGCCCTTAACATGCATTCTGGGTAATTGATTCGCTGAAGGATTCGAGTTTCCAGGGGCATGGGGGAGTAACTCATACAGTGTGCCATATTGTGAATAGATGAGATCTAGATACTGTGCATGACAGATAGATTGGTCTTCCATGACCGCACCAGGCAAGAAAATTTCTCTAGAAATGGATGGCAACAGTGACTTACAAAACCAATTTGATAATAGATGATCCAGGATTGGTGCTTTGAATAACTTCCTCCTATGCCTCCATTCATGAATGTGATCAGAGATATGGGTGGCGGTGTCTTGGCACAACAGGTTGAGGGTTCAGTTTCGGTTTCGTATCGGATAGGTAATTGAATGCTATTAATAAATTATGTTTCTAAGGCACCAAAAGTATTGACTACAGCATGTGGTAACTCAATGTGCCATTTGGAAGTGTTGCCTATGAGAGTGCAGGGGAAAATTCTAAATTGGATACTATCATCCACCATGGAGTTAGAAAGAGACCATAGAAGAAAGGTGGTGATGTGTGTAGCCGAATCCTCCCCTTCTTTCCCTTTGAACTTATGGATGTCAGACGAAATCTTGTGCGGTACTAGAGGCTAGAGCGGGTGATGGCTGATAGGATAATTGATCAATTTGTAGAGGTCAGGGATGTCTAAAGCTGCAAAAAATGGCAATTGCATGGTTTCTCTCAAGTCTAGCCAAGGAAGTGTTAGCTGACCATTTGGACCATAGAGTCCACCCATCAATATGTTACCAACGAGATAAGTAGGACTTTTTTTATTAAATTTTACAATGAATGGAGGTGTAGGGATGTACGGTTGCTGTCCATAGGGGATGTTGTACTGGGGGATATTCTGTTATTTTCCCCCAGTGTAACAGTTTCACCCTTGCCCTAATTGGTTTTGGGGAATGGTCTCCCATATAGATTCCATAGAGTTAGCTTGTGGCATAATGTTATTTTCATAATTGACCATTGGCATAGACCCTACACTAGAATTTTGACCACTAAGAGGAATGGGATTAACAATTGACAGTCCTGATTATCCCACTAAATTTAAGGGTACCGAAGTGCCCCTTGGCATATAAGTGTTGGTGATGCTACCCCCTGTAATAATAACCAAGGGGTGTGAACTTAGCAATAGATTCCAACCAAAATCATTTCTAAAAGGAACCGAAGTAGCTCCTCTAGCGGTAGTGGAAACTGTGGGTCCAAGTGAAGTCACTATACGAGCAGATCCTGAAGGGTTCAAAAGTTCACTTACAGTTGCGGTGACAAAGTTTATAGGACCAGGTATATGCTGGCTACTTGGGTTGCCAATCAATTGTGTAGAACCAACAACTAGTGGGGAAGACGGTGGTGGAACTGAGTTGGCCACTAGCAACACTGACCCAATGGTCGTCGGTTGTGAAGTGGATGTGGGTGTAGCTGAAGACATGCCTGGTACTAGTTCTACCTAAATTAAAAAAGGCCCCAATAGGTTAATGAGAGGATGATTGTAAGGAGGTATGACTCCTTCAGTGAAAGCATCCTTTGGAAACTCGGTATGGTAGGGAGCAATGTGAAAATCATGGTTCAACTGTGGATATTTATCTTCTGGAGAAGGCACTGGGTCACCGAGACTCGACTCCTCCACCAGTGTCAATGGAGGGAGACCTTGTTGTCACCTAGAAAGATGACAAGTGTCAAAGGATGCCACGATGACCTATTAATTTTATCAAATTTTTATTGTGATGTATTATTAAGTCTCAGTGATAGTAACCACACACCTAAAAAGGAAAAAAGAACTTCTAAAGTCAATCAATCAAGTAGCCAAAGGAGTAAGACCATGTCTGAGTACTACCATTTTTTGGATATGAAACCCAGTGTCACAATAGCATACATAGAGAGATGGTCAAATGTATAGTTACGGTTACTCTTGAGCTTTGCTTGAACCTCAGACAATGGGCGTAAGCACTCTCATGGAGACAAGTACCCTCCCAAAGATCGAAGACAAAGTAGGTATGTATATGTTAGCTACCTGGGCAACCCACCCCAATCACTTTGTGTACGTCCCTAAAAGTATGTAAACTAAAGTTACGTCAAATAACAGACACTATCAGGGGGGTCACGCTTCTAGACAACACACTATATGGGTAGAACACCTAGATCCCTGATCTAGTTTTGACATCCCCGAGGGAAACCCAAATATATAGAATGCCCACTATTATGCAATAAAAGGTGGTCTACCTTCTCATACATCCCAGTGTTGTCTCACACCTCACTCTGGTAGTAGTGGAGCGGTCCCAATAGTATAAGTGCAATAGGATTTTTACTCTTTAATGACACTAGTCTCAAGTTTTGTGATCTTGGGCATTTTTCCCACTTCTCCTATCCCAAGACCCTAGCCTGAACTAATGTTGGTGTAAACTCATAAAAAGAGTTATATGACTAATTTTATTAGCACTTTATTTTCAGTGTACTTGCTTATTAGTATTCGAAGGGGGATTGGACGTATGAAATGTGATGAGACTCTAACTCAAACCATGCAAAAAATTCTTTTAATATTCAATTCAATGAAAAGCTTATTCTACAGGGAGAAATATTTCACACATCCATGTAGCAACAAACATCCAAATAATGCAGTTCAGCCTAAAAATATTTAGACATCTATCTATCCTCACTAACATCTATTTAACCCACAAATATTGAGAATGAAATCAACTATTTTTAGAAAACCTAAAAAAAAAATTTCTTTTTCAAAAAGTAAATGCGACTAACACTAAATTTTCAATTAATAAAACTAAAATTCTAGCAGGAAACCAAGCACAAGGATCCAAAATACAGAAGGCAATATGACAGCCAACAACTCCATAGCTAAGGAAATCACAACAGATGTGTAACAACAAATTTTGACTAGGTAATGTAGGCTACCAAAGGCTATAGAGCATAAATAGAAGGACTAACACACTGCTCCCAAGCATCAGAAATGTTATAATGGACTGGAACACACATAGGGGGCACATTACTCAAGGAAAATTTGCAAAACATGGCTAGGTAGGGTCTGTTCTAAACACTGTGAGCTACTGAGATGGTCATAGATCATATGAAATAATCAAAAGGGGATGTGAGTAGAATGGGAAATGAAAAATGGAAAGAACGAAAGGCTAAAAAACAAACAATCCGGGAACTAAGGATTAAATCCCTAGTATGGTTGCCAATTCTTCTTAGGGGTAGAATGCATGGGTGGTAGCTAATGTAAATCCCTCTTGGGGCTTCCCGGTGCCCAAGGCAGACAGTCATATTAGTGGTATAGTTACAAAGACATTGCATACATGTTTATACTAATGCATTATTGACAAAGTGAGATATTTAAGTATTACCTCTTTGCAGATAGTAGATTTATTGTAGAGCGCTCAAACCTACAACCCTTGACCAAGAGCCCAAGCCTCTAATTTATAGGAATTCGGGAGGATAGACCTTTCCAATCTTCTCATTAGTTTGAATGGGGAAAAATTGTGATGTTTCCTTGCCTTTGCTTGGGTTTTCCCTCTATAGATGATCATTTTTGTTTAGTAACATCCAATAAGAGGTCTGCACTGCATGTTGCTGCTTTTGGACTGACTCTTTTTGAGAAAAATCAGGAAATGTCAATTAGTTTCCTCGAGATTTGTCCCTTTTCTTCATGAAAACATGGGTAACACTGCACCTTAGGCAAGACAGGGCATTCACCAAGGCACTAACGCTCCCTCTGAAAGGTTGGGATGCATTATTACTCGACCTGGCTATCTATAAGGTGTGTTACCTTGGAAAAATGGGTCTCTATCTAGGTCATTTTCTTCCTTCCATGTTTCCTTCTCCTCTAAGATGATGAGGAGGTCATTTTTCCTATAACAGTGTACACAACACTACCTGCACAACATGTACACAACAGCAAATGCACGCAATACCGCATGGACCTCATGTACATAGCACCACATGCACAAACCACCATATGTACAACATGCACACTGCACCATATGTACACAAGACCGTATATACAACATGGACAACACCATATGTATAGAAAATCACACATACAAAACTCACACAACACAATATGTACATAGTACATCACATAAAACATGCACAAAACACTATATGTACACAGTACTGCATATGCACCATGCACACAAAACTATAGGTACAACATGTACAAGAGATACACAACAATAGTATTACACATCCAAATACCACACACTAACTCTACCTATAAACCTTGCTTCTAGTGTCTTTCCACTATTTATTCTTGTTCCAACATGTCACAAATCTCATTTCTTTCATTTTGCTGATGTATCCCTCAACATTACCAATCCATAACATAAAAATAGACATATTAACTCACATAATATTAACTCATATCCAAATTATATTGACCTCATAGATATTTCAGGGCTACTCTTCCACTTGATTCCTCATAAACCAGGAACCTCTTCAGGCCATTTACCTGCTTAAATAATCATTCCTCCACAAGAATCATCCCTTACAATCCTATTAGACAATGACATACATACATACATATATACATATAAAAATCAACATAAAACAATCATTATCCCTAACAACCCTACCAGAAAATGACATACTTACATATAAATATATGCATATACAAACATCGACATAATCATGATCCCTACATCATTACCATATATCATAAGATCTAGGTAAAGAAAATTCCATTTATCGGTGCACAACATTGAAAACAATAGTTCCCAACATAACCAAGGCATATTATGCCTAGAATAAATTCACTGTACCTTTCTCATGACTACCCTACCACTATCCATTTACATCAATGGACCTGACACATCCTACTGGATGTTATACTCTTGCCTTCAGTTTTCCTTTACTCATGCATCAGGCTTCATCTGGGTCTTACAATATCTGTTAGGTTTCATTCATCTCTCCCCGAGCTTCATTAAATTTCCTATTTCTCGAACCAATTACTAGGTCCCTCAAAACATAAAAGTCAAGAGAAAAAGAAAGCAAGAATATCACCATGAAAAACCCATAACAATACAACACCAAAAACAATGAGTCATGACTATGTAGAAGACATAATAAAAACCATACATGAAGCACAATCAAATCGTGAAAGATTGAGAACAAAAAACTCCCAAAAAAGTACACCATGAATCAATCCCCATGGATTTTGAATGCTTCCAAGGGAAACCTCAACATGAACCTTCTTCAATATTTCATGGCACTCTCTGTTTTCCATGAAATCACCCTACATCATACTGCCATTAATGCATAATTGTCAGTGAATAAAGAAACATAACAATATACCAGTTACGTTACCTTCTTGTGCCAAGCATGTTCCGTTATAGCTAAACACATATACATATCATTTCTAAAGGACCTCCAATTCCTTTATGAATCCAACCATGACTAAAAATCAGTTTTTATAGCTTTCATATACATGTTTAGGAATATAGCACATACCCACATAATGTCATATAAAATAAAGGTTAGTAAGACTTCATGTATTCATGTACAACACTCATTCATTTGGAATTATCGTTTCCAAACATAGCTAAAGGACTTCTCAACCAATTCCTTTCTTTTAAATTCCACCTTATTGTAACTTAGTATTATTATGTATTATCACATCACCCAACTATTATTTATATAAACAAATAATTTGTTACCCTGTCATGATAATACCAAGTATGCTACCCTCAAACTCTTCACACATGTCAATCACATGTTGCAAAGATCACGACATGATATTAATTAATTTGAAATAAGCCTTTACCAAGACTAATGGCCATGTCATAATCTGCAACCAATTCACAATCATAGTCATAATAATGAAACTAGCACCCACTTTTACTCAAGTGCATATCAATTGTCTCCACACATATGTATTAGTAAAACTTTCTTAAAACAACATCATTTATTCATCCAATCTTATAGAGACATACTCATATCATGTAATTATGAAACATTTAGAAATTTTTTAAACAAACCTTGTTAGATAAATGAAATATATGTCATAATCAACTCATACCTCAATGTACCTGTTAGTGTCAGTATTTGCATACTTCCACTAGGGATCAAAACACATTTTGCATGTGCATCTTAGGTGTCCCACTCTAAATAATTTTCAATCATTCCATTAGTTCATGATATAAAAAATTTCCACTCGTGGTTGTCCTTGTTAACTGTCCCATTTTCCTTCACAAGTATATGCCTGCTGACCCTCTTCCATGTCTTCATCATGTTGAAAACAAATCTGCTCTCATTCCACTTTTAGTCAAAGTCATTCATTGAGTCAGTTTCTTTCATTTCTAATTATGTCACTAGGGCTTAATTTGGTCAAATCATTGCATTGTATCATTTTCTATAAAGGGCAATAGAAGGTGTGAAGGTGACCCAGAATAAACTCATGATTTTCTTTAGTCAAGTTTTCTATGTAAAGTTACATTTCATTTCATAATTTTTCATCTCAAAAATCACATTTTTGAGATAAATATAGAATTATTTGATTATTCCTAATTTTATGTAATTTTAAGTCATTATATGTAATAAAACCCTAAAAAATCAACTTAATCCTAGCTAAAGATATTTGATGAATAAATACAAAGGCCATGTCAGCCATCCAAAGCATCAAAGAAGTATTTTGAAAGGTTAATGAGAAGAAAGAAGTGTGGGTCCCAATCATTTAAAAACCAAAATTCATTCAAAGTATAAAAGCCCATTTTCCAAAAATAAATCCTCATTTGTTCATGTGTCAAGGAGAAAAACACAATTTTGGAGCAGAAGTGGTTTGAATAAGGAAAAAACAAAAAAAATTGGGTGGAACTATGCATGGGAGTGTGGCACTACACATAGAGCACTCTTTTCCAGTGCAAAATTACACAGCACTGCGCATAGAGAGAGGGCGCTGCGCATAGAGAGAGCATGCTACACATGTTAGCCACCTATAAATTTTTTGTCAAGCAAACAGGTGGCTAAAATGTCTTTGAGCCTTCAAGAAATACATTTCCTCTGAAAACATATCATTCTTGAAGCCTCCATGTGTATTTTTCCCTTTGAACAATCTTCACTTCTGTTTCCACTAAAAGCCTCACTATTTGTAGAAGGAAATGCTCAAAAGGCCTCCATTTCCCCTTATTTCATTCCCACAAAGCCTCTGTTTTCATCACCTTTTTCCCCTTTCAAATTTCCTTCATTAACCCTCTAAATCTCCCCAAAACCTTGTTTAAGCCTCATATCTACCTTTATCTAGTTTAAAACACCCTTTTCCCCTCTACCGAAAAGCCAAAAATCCCTTGAAAAATAGTCATTTTGGCTTAAAAAATTCTTTTCTTTACATTACAGGCTTAAGCCCCTTTCAGCTAAGCCCTTAACCACTTCCCCACCATATGACCCGCACCTGAGACCAGGCACTAAAACCCTAGGCACTAATCGCAATCAGAACGATCCATAAAGGCTTGTCCTTTGTTATCCCTATTTTTCCAATGCGATTGGGTATTTTTTTTATCGTTCTACGCAGTGATCTCCACCATTTATCTAAATTAGATCAACAGATATCGCATGAAAACAAACTCCGCCCATTGCTTCTCTTCATTTAGCCCTTCGATTAATTTTGGACAGTTGATCTTCCTGCCAGATCGGACGGCTGGCGCACAATCACTCTGTTGCAAGGCCCAATCCCATTGCATTTGACCCCCGCCGATTGGCGAGCCCCGATTGGATCCTAACCATTCATCCATTTGGATCCAACAGTCCAGATTACTCCTCACACCATTCATTTTCCCCCAGTCTTTCCCCCTTCAGTCAAATCTCCACTATAGATTCCCCGTCGATCCAACAACCCTGGTGTAATCGCGAGATCAAAATTTAGAGTCTCAGCACCCTGCCATTTCTTCGGTGTAATTGGATCTCCACCGTTGATCTCTTTAGATCCAACGGCTCTCGTTGTCCCTGCTCTTTCACTTTTCCCTTTTTGCCTCTGCTTTCTACTTAAATATCCACCATCCATCATCACATCGGACGGTCCATAGCAAATCCGCCTGGGCCATTCCCCACCATTACTGACCGCGCATCTTTCCATATCCCGCTCCACCCTCCACCGTCATATCCCATCGCTCCATATCCAATGGTCAGGAAGCATATCACGTAAATCTCGTTTCCGAACTTTAACGTCTCAAAATCACGCGATATAAGCAGTTTTGGAAGGACACGTGGCAAGCGGTGACATATATCACATTTTTTGGGGGAAATTTTAAAACCACTCAGAGGCAATGCGACACCAGTGGTTTTTCCCGTCAAAACCATTTTTCCCTTCTTCACCCCCGAAAGCTCCATCATCAATCTCAGCCGTCCATCTGATCAGATCAACGGTTCCCATTCCATCGCATTCCCATTTAACTTTCTTCCATTGGGTTTCCACAGAGTTTCATCTGAAGATCCTCCGTCGTTGATCTCCTCCTGAGATCCAACGGTCCACAATTAAAATTGCCATCCGCCCTCCGGGTCCCACGTAAAACCTCTGATACCTTTCATTTTACCCCTTTCCTTTGTATTTCACCCAAACGTTAAACTTTGGGTTTTAACACTAAAGTGTTATTTCTCCACCCAACTTACTATTAACACCTCCATTCGTAAATCCTAGTCGTTGATCACCATTTCCATATCTAATTAGATGGTCTGCAACCCTTATTGCACCAAGCCTCTAACAGATCATCCCTTCACCATTTCGCATGTTTTTCCACCCGTTTTCACCGGCATCCACCATTATTGCCACCATTCCATAGGCCTCCATAGCAATTCTCTGCCACTTCCCTGGATTTCATAACAGATTTATTGCATTGTGCAGGGCTTACAGAGTGAGAAATCCACTCTGTCTCCATAATCACAGTCACTGTGATTCAGAACACAGAGATAACCATTACAGCAGTAGCGAAGTGTATTATCAGAGACAATTCAAGGGATTTAAGCCTATTATTGAACACTTAATGATGATAATCCCGTGTTCAAATGATAAAGATGCAGTTTGAAGACCATGAAGGTGATTAAGAGGCCTAATAAGGCCTAAAGCGCACATGAAACAAGCCATATCTATTTTTTGACATCAGCAGAACACTTTTATCGAGAAGGACACCTCTCGAGAGCATTCTCCATGCCTCCTCGAGCCCTTAAAGATATTTGATTGATAGAAGCTTCTAAACTGTCAGAATAATAGTTATGGAAGCATAGAAGGCCTGAAGAGCTTCAGTCACCTTGCTTATTCCAGAAGATAAATAGAGTACCTACGGTCAGAGGAAACTACATAGAACACATCTGAGGTTAAGGTCAACTTGAAAAAGACTTCGAACCAGGCTATAGAGTACAGTGCAGAGCCATTAAGAAGAGTGGGCATGAATGCTTCCTCCACTCTATCTTAATGAGTCAATTAAATGTACATTTACTACTACTGCTATTCGTTCTCCTATAAGAACCCCTGTAAAATTCATTGTAAAGGTTGTTGTTAGTCGATAGGGATTCATTTGACTGTTAGAACAGTTATTGGGGGAAATAGCTGGGTAGCTTGTAATTTAGTAGGTTGGGAGGAGAAGTTTGGGATGTAATAGCCATTGAGCTCAAATTATGTGACTGGTTTTTCACATCAATTGAACAAGAAAATTTCACAGGATCCTGGTCTATATTACGGGTGATGTTTCCTTACTTATTTCATATTTAATCATATTTTCCATTTATTCTCTGATAAGAATTAGTAAATTAGGATTAGGATATACCCCTGAATGGTACCTTAATTCCCACTTCTCTTCTTATCTTTGATGTTTTCTGTTGATAGTGAATCTAAGATAAAAATCATGTAGTTTAACCAGTTAAAGATGTTGGTCTAACCCATGCTTACTGATGTGTGAATTCGGGGTTTGTTTCTTGGACGTTCTTGTTGGGTTTAAGCTGGAAGAATTGGGATACCAGGGATTTAGAGTTAGCCCTGTCCACTGGGGTCCTTTTCCAATAGATTGGTCTTTCTAAGATCTCTTAGAGCTAGTGTCAAAAGCATTGAAGGTTAAAATTCCTTCTCTGATCTTAGGCCTTGCTTTATGTTAAATATTAACTATGTTTTTCCTATGAGAGTATGCTAAAAGCAGGCCTGGAGTTAAATGACCTCTAACCTAATATTAAGCTACCCTTTGTGCCTTCATTGAGAGTTTCCTCTGAGTATGTCAAAGCAGGATAGGTTAAAAGTCCTTACATGATCTCCAAAATGCACTTGGGTTTCTTTCTTTCTTTCACCTTCATTCCTTAATGTTCCATTCCACCATCTATCTAAAATATCCTTCAGTATAGATGACTTGCCCTATGGAAAGCCTTGGTTAAATGTTGTGTAAATTAAACCCTTTCATCACTCCATAGCCCAATGGATTGACACTTTCTTGACTTATCTTCTTTTTCCGAAACATCCTACTGCTTTGTTCCTTTCATTCTTCATAACCTTCTCAGTTAATGATCTCCAACCCAACAACCAAATTATTTAGAAGCCCCCCTTGTGCTTCACACCTAGCCTAATACCTCATTTTTAGCTTAAAATATACATGATTCTTTGCCTTCTATGTAGAGATCCCTTTGTGGATCCAGGAGGGATAGATCCTAGGATCTCAAAGTGGTTTTGATGTTGTCTAGTCTTTTGGTCTTGCCAATCTGGCCAAAACATTGGAACCCCAACATAATGGCGAATCCACTAGGGACAAATCAGACCAATAGCTCTTAGATTGGTATTCTAATGCTGATGGTGGACAACAGCATGCTTCAAACAATTAAATTCATCCACCTGGAAACTCCACACTTCATAACTCCTAAAAGACCAAATAAATCCACTGGTAGAAGACTTTGAACTGGTTGAAAAGATACAATGATCTATTCTTACAAACATGGACCCAAACATGGACGGAGAAGCAAAGCTAGATGCTTTGTTAGATAGAATCACAAGAATGGTAAACATGTTTGGTGAAATAATGGTGAAGGTGTATGAGGCCAATTTAAATACAAATATCGATTATTTATAGCATCCCATGCCTTTTCTAGAATAAGAACAAACTCAAGACCTAGACAATGAGCAATACATGTTTGATGCTCAAGAATCTATAGAAGATGAAGAGGAAAGTGATCAGGAACTGCCCGATTGACTACCTACATCTTGTACTATGCTGACTAAAGAATATCAAAACCTAATGGTGAAAGCTAATAGGGAATTCTTCTTTGAGGAAACAAGAGACCACATAAATGATGCAGAATCTGATGTAGAAGAGGAAAATACTCATGAGCCTCATATTCTAACTGAATATCATCATGATCATGAGGAATTGTTCGAAACAGTGAAAGATCTGGAAACATTAGAAAATACTCAAGGTTTCCCTACAAGAACAAGTGAATATTGCATAGAAGAGGCTCAGGAAGACATCCGGCCTCCAAATTAGCTAATACAATAAAGAGAGAACTACTATTCTTATGTCCATGTTGAAAAATATATTCCCTTATTGACAGAAGAAGAGATTGACCAAATATTAAACCAGAATTTAGCCTCTGAAGTCTTTTGTAGAACACACACTCTTTCTCATTCATCTATTGAGTTTGATGATACAGATCCATAAAACTCCTCTGTGGATCAGAATGAAGAAAGACTTGCTGATAATACAGCGTGTCTGATTGGTAGCATTACTTACTTTAATGATTAACCTGACTTCGATTTATTTGATGATGATGTTCCACAAACAGAAGTTGATCATGCAGGACCATTGACAGTGAATTTGTGGGAGGAAAATCAGTTCCATCAAATTCCAGAGAGTAATGAGCCAATGCAGGCTATTTATGATACTGATGAGGAAAGTTATGAAAGTATGGCAATAGATGAAGATTCATTGAATTCTCACTTTGTTACAACTCTGGTCATCAGTAATGGATTTTGTGTGACTGGAAGCCAACAACCTTTCATCTCAGAGGATGAGGAGGAAAACAAAGCAGAGATTTTTGAGCATGATGAAAACAAGGAGCCTTCTCTTGAAAAAGAGGAAGCAATGAAACAAATCCCTGCCCAAAAATACAGTGATATTTTCACAGAGCTCAGCCTATCAGATCAGAACATGCCAGAGCTCCAAGAAGACACAACTGCAATATATGATGAGTCCTCCAGTTCAGATTATGAAGAAGAGGAGGGAGATTCTCTTTCTCCAAGAAATATTTGTCTTGATCCAGTGGAAGAAGAGGTATTCCTGGTTGAAGCCTGCTTGCCAAATATTCACAACTAGGTATCGTTTCAAGATCCTTGTGCTCATTTCCTGCAAACATTTGAAGAAGGATCAAAGGTTGTTTTGAGCAGCTTGTTGCAGACAACAAGAAATATTTTAAAAGTTGTTGTTAAGAAACAAAGAGAATGGGAGTGGCCCTGCCCATCCAGCATGCTCAAATAAATGAGCAGGAAACACCAGTCATGGGATCATCTGATTGACTGGATGTATTGGAAAAGAGTGTTTATAAGCTAGACTTGTAAATATGTCAGTTAGAGTAGGGTAGGTAGGAAATCTCAATAAAGCTCAGTCTGTCTTTAATTTAATTTTCTTCAAAGTTTCAGTCCATGAGCAGTTTTTTCTTTTGCCATGGTCCAATAGCAAGCCAGACAGTCTAATCCTGTCTTGACTGTTTTTCAATTTCTGTCTTAGAATGTAGAGAAGAAATCTACTAGACAATTTAATCCTAGCGGATATTAGTATAGGTAGAGAAAATATGAGGCCAACTTCTAATTCGGTCTCATGGAGAAATAACGGTAGAAGTAGAATAGGTTTATTTTCCTGTTTGTAAAAAATTGATGATGTAAAGGGTCTACAAGTCCAAATGCACCCAGAAGAAAAAATGTTAGGACAATAGTATGGGTAGGTAGTTGTTTGGAATAATATTACTACTCATATGATGTCTTCATGATTTGTGGCAGCTGATAAAAGAGAAAAATATGTGTCAAGGACTAGGCATCTGGCCTACCTCCCAAAGATCATTTTTTGAGGTTCTTGACACCTTCAAGAAGATGCCATCACCATGTGGAGCCACTATTAGCCACCGATGAATTTTTTGACAAGAAAACAGGTGGCTAAAATGTCTTTGAGCCTTCAAGAAATTCATTTCCTCTGAAAGTATATCATTCTTGAAGCCTCCATGTGTCTTTTTCCCTTTGAATAATATTCACTGCTGTTTCCACTAAAATCCTCACTATTTGTAGAAGGAAATGCTCAAAAGGCCTCCATTTCCCCTTATTTCATTCCCCCAGAGCCTCTGTTTTCATCACCTTTTTCCGCTTTCAAATTTCCCTCATTCACCCTTTAAATCTCCCCAAAACCCTGTTTAAACCTCATATCTACCTTTATTTGGTTTAAAACACGCTTTTCCCCTCTACCAAAAAGCCAAAAATCCCTTGAAAAACAATCATTTTGGCTTAAAAAAACCTTTTTTTTACATTACAGGCTTAAGCACCTTTCGGCTAAGCCCCTAACCACTTCCCCACCATATGAACCACGTTTGAGACTAGGTGCTAAAGCCCCTGGTGCTAATCGCAATCGGAACAATCCGCTAAGGCTTTTCGTTTATTATCCCTATTTTTCTGATGTGATTGGGTATTTGTTTTATTGTTCTCCACACCAATCTCCACCGTTGATATACATTAGATCGATGGCTATTGCGCGACAGAAAACTCCACCCATCGCTTCTCTTCATTTAGCCCTTCGATTAACTGTGGACCGTTGATCTCCCCGCCAGATTAGACGTCTGGGGCGCAATCGCTCCGTCACAAGGCCCAATCCCATTGCATTTGACCCCCGCCGATTGGTGAGCCCCGATTGGATCCTAACCATTTATCCATTCAGATACAATGGTCCAGGTTACTCCTCACTCTATTCATTTTCCCCCCATATTTCCCCCTTGGGTCAAATCTCCACCGTTGATTCCCCATTGATCCAACGGCCCTGCTGTAATCACAAGATCAAAATTCAAAGTTTCGGCACCATGCCATTTCTCCGATACGATTAGATCTCCACCGTTTATCTCTTTAGATCCAATGGCTCTTGTCGTCCCTGCTCTTTCACTTTGCCCTT
Source organism: Pinus albicaulis (assembly GCA_034641835.2). Lineage (NCBI taxonomy): Eukaryota > Viridiplantae > Streptophyta > Pinopsida > Pinales > Pinaceae > Pinus > Pinus albicaulis. Next base: position 636,345,823 of record CM076574.1, on the reverse strand, counting down.
TTTTCTTCCTCTTTCTCCTCAAATCTCCACCGTCCATCATCAGATCAGACGATCCATAGAAAATCCACCTGGGCCATTCCTCGCCATGACTGACCGCGCATCTTTCCATATCACGCTCCAACCTCCACCATCATATCTCATCACTCCATATCCAATGGTCAGGAAGCATATTGCGTAAATTTTGTGTCGGAACTTTAACGTCTCAAAATCACGCGATATAAGCGGTTTTGGAAGGACATGTGGCAAGTGACAACATATATCACATTTTTTAGGGGAAATTTTAAAACCACTCAGAAGCAATGCGACACCAGCGGTTTTTCCCATCAAAACCACCTTTCCCTTCTTCGCCCTCGAAAGCTTCGTCATCAATCTCAGTCGTCCATCTGATCAGATCAATTGTTCCCATTCCATCTCATTCCCATTTAACTTTCTTCCATCGGGTTTCCACAGAGTTTCATACAAAGTTCGTCCGCCATTGATCTCCTCCCGAGATCCAACGGTTTGCAATTAAAATCACCCTCCGCCCTCCAGGTCCCACCTAAAACCTCCAATACCTTGCATTTTACCCCTTTCCTTTGTATTTCACCCAAACGTTAAACTTTGGGTTTTAACACTAAAGTGTTATTTCTATGCCCAACTTACTATTAACACCTCGATTCGTAAATCCCGGCCATTGATCACCATTTCCATATCTGATCGGACGGTCTGCGACCCTTATTGCACCAAGCCTCTTGTAGATCATCCCTTCACCATTCTGCATGGTTTTCCACCCATTTTCACCAGCAGCCACCATTACCGCCACCATTCAATAGGCCTCCACAGCAATTCTCCACCACTTCCCTGGATTTCATAACAGATTTATTGCATTGTGTAGGGTTTACAGAGTGAGAAATCCACTTTGTCTCCATAATCACAGTCACTGTGATTCAGAACGCAGAGATAACCATTATAGCAGCAGCGAAGTGTATCAGCAGAGATATTTCAAGGGATTTAATCCTGTTATTGAACACTTAATGATGATAATCCTGTGTTCGAAGGATAAAGATGCCATTTGAATACCATGAAGGTGATTAAGAGACCTAATAAGGCCTAAAGCCCAAATGAAGCAAGCCATATCTGTGTTTTGACATTAGCAGAACACTTTTCTCTAGAAGGACACCTCCTAACAGCGTTCTCCATGCCTCCTCGAGCCCTTAAAGATATTTCACTGACAGAATCTTCTAAACTTTCATAATAGTAGTTACAAAAGAATGGAAGGCTCGAAGAGCTTTAGTCACCTTGCTTATTCCAGAAGATAAACAAAGTACCTAAAGTCAAAGGAAACTACACAGAACACATCTGAGGTTAAGGTCAACCAGAAAAAGACTTCGAACCAGACTACAGAATACAGTGTAGAGCCACTAAATAGAATGGGCACGAATGCTTCCTCCACTCTATCTTGATGAGTCAATTAAATGTACATTTACTACTACTGCTATTCGTTCTCCTGTAATAACCCCTGTAAAATTCATTGTAAAGGTTGTTTTTAGTTGATAAGGATTCATTCGACTGTTAGAACAGTTATTGGGGGAAATAGCTGAGTAGCTTGTAATTTAGTAGGTTGGGAGGAGAAGTTTGGGATGTAACAGCCATTGAGCTCAAAGTATGTGACTGGTTTTGCACATCAATTGAACAAGAAAATTTCACAGGATCCTAGTCTATATTACAGGTGATGTTTCCTTACTTATTTCATATTTAATCATACTGTCCATTTATTCTATGATAAGAATCAGTAAATCAAGCTTAGGATATACCCCTGCATGGTACCTTAATTCCCACTGCTCTTCTTATCTTTGATGTTTTCTGCTGATAGTGAATCTAAGAGAAAATTCATGTAGTTTAACCAGTTAAAGATGTTGGTCTAGCCCATGCTTACTGATGTGTGAATTCGGGGTTTGTTGCTTGGACGTTCTTGTTGGGTTTAAGCTGGAAGAATTGGGATACCAAGGATTTAGAGTTAGCCCTATCCACTGGGGTCCTTTTCCAACAGATTGGTCTTTATAAGATCTCTTAGAGCTAGTGTCAAAATCATTGAAGGTTAAAATTCCTTCTCTAATCTTAGGCCTTGATTTATGTTAAATCTTAACTATGTTTATCCTTTGAGAGTATGCTGAAAGTAGGCCTGGAGTTAAATGACCTCTTACTTGATCTTAAGCTACCCTTTTTTCCTTCATTGAGAGTTGCCTTTGATTATGTCAAAGTAGGATAGGTTAAAAGTCCTTACCTGATCTCTAAACTTCACTTGGGTTTCTTTCTTTCTTTCACCTTCATTCCTTAATGTTCCATTCCACCATCTATCTAAAATATCCTTTAGTATAGATGAATTTCCGTATGGAAAGCCTTGGTTAACTGTTGTGTAAATTAAACCCTTTCATGACTCCACACCCCAATGGACTGACACTTTCTTGACTTATCTTCTTTTGTAGAAACATCTTGCTGCTTTGTTCCTTTCATTCCTCATAACCTTCTCAATTAATGATCTCCAAACCAACAACCAAATTATTTAGAAACCCCCCTTGTGCTTCATACCTAGCCTAATACCTCATTTTGAGCTTCCAAGATACATGATTCTTTGCCTTTTATGGAGAGATCCCTCTTTGGATCTAGGAGGGCTAGATCCTAGGATCCCAAAGTGGTTTTGATGTTGTCTAGTCTTTTGGTCTTGCCAATCTGGCTAAAACACTGCAACCCCAACAACACACAAGGCCTAAACCCTCCCAAAATTCTCCAAACACGTCAAGGTTGATTCTCCACCTCAAATACAAGTAATTTAACCCTTATAGCTCCCTCCATATTCATTTTTATGCTTGTGTTTGTGTTTCATGTTGGCTAAAATTGCAAGGAAACCCTATTTTTCCTTTGCATCTCCCAAAATCACCACCCCCCTCACAAACTTCCCAAAATCCTCCTTGTCCCAATTGATTCTCCCTAGACCCTACCACATCACCCCATACTTCTAAAATATACTAAAACTACCCATACATATTCATCCCTAATTCCCTCTACTCTTTTCCATTAAAACCCCAATTTCTAGGAATTTCACTATTTTTTCCTAGATTTCCCACCTACTTTTGAGCTATAATTAAATTATCATTTTCATCTCCCTTCATATTCTCACCTCCCATCACCTCAAAAGGATTATTAACCCTTTTCCCCATCTCCCTTAATTTTTGTGGCCATATCCCTGTCCCCTAAATCCCTCATTTCATCATTTCCTTCCCTACTCCCATTCCCTTCACTCCCTCACTCACTCTCCCTTTTCTTTCCACTCCCCTAGGGTTTCCAAAGTGCCAAGAACAAGCATGGAGAGAGAGGACATATATTACAGGGAGGAAGAACATAGTTATGATGAGTTTGAGGAAGATAATATTTCACAATAGAGAAGGCCACATAAGGGAGGCTGAAAACATCAGGAAAAGGCCAAAGACAAGAGGCTTGAAAAAACATTGGATAAAGAAAAGAAAGAAGCCCAAATTCTGAGTATTGACTAGTAGTTGGAAAAGGATATTGAAGATAATGAAGAAGTGTGGCTTTAGAGAGTAAACATTCAGTTGGAGAAACTTCTAATGAAGGCCAATAGCAACAATCATATGCTCAGGCACATGTCCCATCACTATCATACCAAGAACAAAATTTGCAATATCAAGGTCAAATAGATGAAGGATAAACTGAAGGAGATTTGGAAGGGTAAGAAAGGAGGTGAAAACCTCAAGATACTTTCAATGGCATGTGAAATGAATAAGTTTTCTTAAATTAGGGATGAGTCACTTTGACCACCCTATTCTCTAGTTGTCAGTTCAGTCTTTCTTGGAAAAACTCCTCCTCTCATAGATTCAACCCCCTGAAGCTAGGATGAGTTTTTTTGAGGTCTGTATCATGTATTTTTTCAGTCATTTTTGGTTGGACTTAGTTGGATACTTGGCCTTTGAAGAGACACACTTTGTATCAGTTTTGAGAAGGAATATTAGTCATATTTAAAACTATTTTTATGGGATCCCTGTGGTATGGTGTTTATTTCAGTTTCTCCTTTTGTTTTCATGTGTTGAAATGTATTGTTAAGTTTATTCATCATTTCATCACTTCTAAGTGAATGTATGCAAGTTAGATAAGCAGAATCCATTCTCATATGCTCTGTTTTGGGTACACATTCACAGTCTGTTAAATTTCTTTAGTTTAGAAAGAGCCCATGATTTCACCATGACCTTTCTAGCTCCTCACCTGTCTTGATCATCCCACCCATTGAAATCCTAAAGTGCTAAATCACTGTGCCTACCTTCCCCTATAGAACACCCTACAAATTTTGACCTAATTTCCTTTTCCCTAAACTTTTTGACTCCTTTTGATCCAGCACAACCCTATATAATCAAATCAAAACCCTAAGCTACTATACCTAGCCTAATATCTTCTTTACTCAACCATCTTGGTTGTGATCCTTATAGAGGGAGCCCTCTCCTTTCCTAGTAGGGATAGCTACTTTGCTAAGCATGGATTGTGGTTACCTCAGAATTTCCTTCATCATCCTGAGGTTCAATCTGAGTGATAACAGTACCCCAGGGGAGGCTATCACATCTGCACAAGTTAGTTGTAATTAGTATGACACAATATCACTAGTATATTGATTCATACCTAAATATCGTAATAATAACTATTTGAAAAAGAAATATAGATTAAAATGACACATATAACATTAATATCTTAGATGTGATGACTTTAATCATCATGTGTATGACCACAATGCATGTAAAAACAAGTTACTATCATACATGACCATCTAACACACATGCATATGACCAAAATGATTAACCGGAATATACCATGCATGTAACCAAAACAATAATAGAATGAAAAAAATGTATATAACCCTTAATTCATATAAAAATCCATTAAATAATAGACCCACATTACCAACATACAAACATGTATTACTATCTTCTCTTACCCTGAGGTCGAGAGTGGCCACCTAGCTCTGATGATCGGCTTCTCCTGTGCTATCTCAACCAACATATCATCATCATGATCACACAAAATTCAATGAATACAATCACAATGCATGCATAACAATCACATATAAAACTAACATGCATGCATGATAAACACATTATGCACATCCAGTCCAAGTGTTGAACCTGGGAGCTTTGATACCACTATGTAACACCCTCCTCCCACATTTATATAATTTCATCGGTCTAATGGGTTTAAAATGTGATGAACATTTACTATGATATGATTCAACCTCATAAGTATAGTTAAGGAAGTGGAATCAACAAACCAAAATTTTTAATGACATTCCTCAAGAGCTACAAGACCCATAAGAGCTAAACCACGCCTCTACGTTCGCAAACCTTGAGTCAAATTATTTTTTCACTGACCTGAACTCACATTCACAAGAATAATATTGCATCAATGCAACTAAGAGCCTATAGTCACATGAAAAATCCTATAAGGGACTGACTGTAGTCTCAATTTCATAATTTTGTTCCTACTACCATGAAATTTGTGCCACCTTCTCAAGTCTAGACTCCAAGTCACTGCCCATAACTTGATACAAATTTCCAAAAAAATAAATGATAGAAAGAAAAGGCCTCTAACAAACAAATTGGTCAATAACTTGACCTACCCAATCTTAAATATGACAAAAATTCTATCGAACACATCACGTATTTGTAATCTATAGGTCATAATTACACCTGTGAACATAGGCATCTCATACTTATCGGAGAATCGTCAGGAAGGTGAGATTCCTTCTCATCATAGCTGAATTTTCATCTATTAGGTCATACATTCCTTATCCATTAATTTAATAATTGAAATATGATGATAACCATAAGTAAAATCCATCATAAACCCATGCTTATAAGCAACATATAAACATAATAATAATAATGATTGAAAAACAATTAAAGCCGCATAATAACAAGTATAAAAAATCATGAAATAAAAGATAGAAACAGTTATTTTTAACATATTAAAAATCCAACCAATTTATGAACTTCCATGTACCACCTGACCATAGATTGGGTTGAACAAAATATTTCTTTCTCGCAATCGGCCTTATTCCATATTTCAAGCATGAATGTGGGACTCCAACAAAAACAACCAGGGCTTCCTCAAGTTTTATCGCATATCCCGCCATTACCATTAAATGGATTTCTAGACCTGAAACCTATGAGATTCAACAACCAAATTCATCACCCATGCTAAGTGCATTCAACACCTGGTTGCATTAAGCACCTAGATTAGGGTGGGGCCCACAGTGCTATTTTTGGGTGCATGTCTATTTTGGTTATCTGTTAATTAAGCTCGACTTTAAACTGTAATATATTCTCAATGTGGACTTGAATCAGTTAACTAAAAGTGATAAATTCAGTGAACTAGCGGATTTCGAGTTAGAGGTAGTTGGTGATGCATGCAGTGTAATTCTAGTTGTAAGAGAGTTCGAAGTGCAGTGGTGCGTTAGTTAATGCAAGTTGTAATCATTTTAACTCTGTTAAGTGATTTGAAATCAATTGTGCTAGTTGTAATTGAAGATACACTAGTGAGAGATATATTGAATTAAATATTATTTAATTCACAATCATTGATCTCAAATGGAACTGAGGATTTACTATTATTAGCTACATGCATGTCAGATCCAATGGAGACCCAGTGGAGTTCTAGCTGAAAGGGAAGTTGACTATCAGTTGTAGGATTATTGGGTTACACACATGTAACTAAACACCCATTAGACTGCCCATGATACTTGCGCAGTCAAGTTAGGCAAGAATTCCTATCTTTTTTTTATGGATCTTTATGATCAGGGATTGTGCAAGCAAGGAAGGTTGTTTGGAGGTTGAGAATTGTTTATGTGTTGGTCAGTTTTGCATATGACAGTGTGAGACAATTAGCTAAGTACTGGAGGGCTCTTGTGAGAATAGTTTTGTATGTAATTGTTTCATGATCCATGCTTAATATAGAATAGAATATAGTGGGGTTTTTAGTTGTAAGCTTTCCCCGGGAAAATATCTGTGTTGTGTGTGATTGATCTTTCTTCATGTTCATGTGATTAGATGTTGTGTTTTTAATTCTGCAAAATATTTGTAGAAGTGATTTGGTATTTAAATTTAGTACATTGTTATATCGAGTGAATCCAAGAGATAGATGCATGTTGTATAATTTCTACATGGTATCTGAGAAAAAGAAATTGCAGAAGTGAAGCGGGAGTTGATTTTGTGACTAGATAGAATTTGAATTTGAAGAAAGACTTTCTTGGAGCTACAACTCATTCAAGATCGAAATGTCTTTCAATGGCTTGAGGTTAGACTATGCACTCAAGGGAAACTTGACCTATATTTCTTAGAAGGATAGGATGGAGGCAATACTCGATGACAATGGCTTGAAGGAATTCATTGACAATGATGTTCCTATACCTGCTGTGGTAGATGCTGCAAATCTTGATGCATGGAAAAAGAAAGTGGCAAAGGCAAGGAGGATCCTGTTGGAGGGAGTACAAGACCACATTATCTTAAGCCTCCATGGGAAAGCTACACCATATGCAATGTGCAAGGCTTTGACAGATTTATTCCAAAGCAATAGAGACCATATGAATTTGGCGCTTAAAGATAAACTCAGGAAGATGAATATGGAAAAGGGCGACACCATTCCGAAATATCTCACGAAGTTTGTCAAATGTTGGGATGAACTGGGGAGTGTGGGAATAATCATCGATGATGATGATTTGGTGAGCTTGGGTCTCCTAGGACTTCCTAAGAGCTGGCACAGTTATCAAGACTCTATCAATGGAACATAAAATTTGCCAGATTGGGAACGATTGTGATCATATTTTGCGCAGGAGGAGTTTAGATGGAAAACCAGAGATGGATCTTCATATAATAATGAGGATGAAGAGGATTGTGCTTTAGGTTCCAAGGTGAGGAAGGGGAAGGGGAAGAAATTCCATTCAAAATCTTAGTCCAAGAATGGCAAGAAGCAGGACATGTCCAAGGTGAGGTTATTTCACTGTCACGAGCATGGGAATTTTTCTACTAACTATCCAAAAAACAAGAAGAACAAGAAGGTTGGAGGATCTATAGCTGGTGAGGCCCTTGCCTCAAAATTTGAGCTTGACTTCTCATTGATTGCATGCATGGTGTCCAGTGCATTGGGATCTGTGTGGCATTTTTATAGTGGTGCTTCCTTTCACATGACAGGAGATAAGGAAATTTTCAGTGACTTGGTGGAGAAAGATCTCAAGATCCATATTGAAATGGGCGATGACAAACGATACAGTGCTACCGAGATTGGTACCATTACCTTTTAGAGGGATTTAGGTAAACCATTTCAATGAAAATATGTAATGCATGTACCAGGTTTGACAAAATTGATTGTCTCAGTTGCAATGTTGGAGGATTGAGGCTATGATGTTTTTTTTAGTGATGGAAAAGCTTTCCTGCAACATAAAACAATGAGACAAGCCAATAGGATAGGGATTTGAGTTAAGAATCTATAAAACTTGGAGGTAGATGGATGTGCACCAATGATAGGCAACATAGATCAAGTGGTGAGCCGAGATGAGGGCAAATTATGGCACAGGCGATTGGGCCATATTTACCATGGAGCCTTGAAAGTCATGCAACGTATTTCTACTGGTCTTCCCAGTGGTACACTTGCACAGTCAAATACATGCAAAGGATGTACTATGGGAAAATTTTTAAAGGCCACCTTTCATGAGAAGGAAAACTAAGCTTCGGGTATCCTTCAGAGAGTTCACACAGACGTTTGTGGTCCTTTCTTTGTTGCTTGAACAGAAAAACATAAGTACTATGTAATATTTGCTGATGAATTTTCTCTTATGTGTTGGATCTTCTTCATGCAAAAGAAATATCAAACATTGTTAGGTCCCTATATCACTAGTATAGTCCTTTATTATTGTTAGTGTAAACCCCTTATTTTTATTATTGTACCCTTGTAACCCCCATTGTTTTATTATTGTGCCCTTAAATTATTATTGTTAGGTCGGCTAGGATTACATTGTGGCCCACTAGGATTACATTATGGCCCCATGGACTCCTATTTATAGAAAGGAGGTTTTGTAAATTGTATCATCCAAGAGTTTTTCATTCATGTAATGTATTGGAGGTTTCCCCCTCGAAGTGGCTTATTTCTAAGGCGTTGATGTCTCTTTTCTTCTCTTTTTGGAGTTGGTTTCCCAACATTTGGTATCAAAGCTTTGGATTCTAGGGTTTCGCAGCTCCAAGAAGGTCATCGTGGAATTTTCGCTATAACTTTGTTTCTACGAAGTTTCAGAAGCTAAAATTTTTAAGGTGCGAAGCCAGAATCCTGAGGAAGATTTTCTAAAAATTTCAGGGCTTGGTTCGCAACATTTTCGAGGATATGATCTATGGAAGTTAGGTCTTTTTTCAGGCTCCTAAACAAGTCATCGTGGAATTTGTGCTATAAATGTTTTTCTATTGAGGTTTAGAATCTGAAATTTTTATGGTGTGAAGCTGCAATCCTAAGGAAACTCATCAAAAAAATTTAGAGCTTTGTTCGTAATATTTTTGGAGATATGATCTGTGGAAGGTAGTGATTTTTTAGGCTCTCGATTTTCATCTCAAAAAGGTGATCGTGGGAAAATTTCAATAACTCTCTCTCTGAGCGAATGGAGTGCTGTAAAAAGTGGTTGCAAGTACACAGACTGTAGTTTCTTGGCTATAAATTTTAGAGGTGAAGGATGAAACAGTGGCACGTGGCAAGTCATACAAGTTCGCTATACTGAACCAATACATAATTAGGTCATTGTGGGAGATTGGACATAAATTTGTCTTAGAGAATCCAAATCAAGTCAAACCTGTGGCATTCAAAAGAGAATTTAGAGGGATACTTTAGTGCTGAATTTTAGATATTGAAGAGCCACAATCACAGATATAATAAAATTTCAATATCAAGCTCCTCAAAAGCAAGTAAAAGGTGTGTATTTTTTTTCCGAATTGCATAAGTCTTGTTTGAAGAATCAAGTTGAATTGATTGCAAGGGAATATTGTAGAATAGATATCAGTATTGGATTATAAAATGGCCCCTAAAAAGAATTCAACACCCATTAAGCCTTTGGAAAGCTCTACTATGACTCATGAAGATGAAGAATGGCAACATGACATATCAAAATTACAAGAGCAAGTGCAACAAATTTCGCTCTCGCAAAGAGAAAAAAAATGACATGGAAGTTTTGAAGAAGGTGTGGAATATAAGATAGATGGCATGGAATCTAAGATTGATGGCATGGAGGCTGGCATGGAATCTAATATGGATGACATGGAAGCTAAGATCGATGAGAAAATGGAAAACATGAAGAATGTTCTAAAAGCAGACATGGAAGGTTTGACAAAGTTGATACAAGAAAGGTTTGCTAATGGTGAAAAGATAGTAGAAGAACCTCACGATGAGAACAAAATAAATGTTAATCATGATTTCATAAACTCTAATGTTGGCGGGAAGAACCACCATATTCCAAAGATCGATATGAGGAAGTTTGATGGAAAGGATCTTGTAACATGGATACTACAGATGGAGCAATATTTTGATCTCCATAACGTGCAAAACACACAAAAGGTACGCATTGCAACTTTACGTTTAGAACAAAATACATTTGTATGGTATCAATGGCTTTGCTCCCGTAAAAAAATTGTCACTTGGTCAATTTTTACGGAGGAAATGATAGCACATTATGAGGATACAAAGAGAAACACCTTTTTTAGCCAATTGATAAATCTCAAACAAAAGGGTTTAGTGGGGCAGCACATTGAGGACTTCCAAAAATTGAATATAAGGGTAACTGATATTATAGAGGAACACAGGATCGATCTCTTCATAGGCACTTTAAAGGATAACATCCAACATGAAGTTCATGTTTTGGAACTGGATTCATTGGAGAAGGCATTCAGGTTGGCAAGAAAAGTTGAATGTAAAATAATGGCGACAAGGAAGCCTACCACTCAATTCTATAAAGAAAGAAGTGTTGCTACACCTAGATTTCCACAACCTACAAGGTTGACACCACAAAAATTGGAAGAAAAAAGAGAAAAAGGGCTTTGCTACAGTTGTGATAGCAAATACACTAAAGGTCATAAGTGTGTTGAAAAGAAATTATTTTACATAGATTGTGAAGAAGAAGAAGAAAATGAACAAGAAGAGGATATACACCAGGAACCAGCCCTAGAAGAGGAATAAATGAATCTGACCATATCATGTAATGCACTCGCAGGAATTACCACTCCTCAAACTCTCAAGATAGAAGGACATATCAAGAAGAAAAGGGTAATAGTGTTGATTGATTCAGTAGCACCCATAATTTTATTCATTGTAAGGTAGCCAAGGAATTAAATTGTTTCCTATACCTAGCAACAGAATGTCAAGTGATGGTTGCAAATGGAGGAACTATAAATTGCTCTGGAAAATGCCATAATATCAAGCTAACCATGGGGGAATATGTATTGACTAGTCCAATGCTTTCCATTCCTATGGGAGGTGCCGATGTTGTACTAGGAGTACAATGGTTACAATCTTTGGGGACGGTAGCTTTTAATTTTCAAGAACTTTTCTTGAAATTTTTTTCAGAAGGAAAGGAAGTCGAATTACGGGGTATTGAAGGGAAGCCGGGAAGGATAATAAGCTCTAATGTCATGACAAAGCTTCTAAAGAAGGAACAACGAGGCGTAATTGCACAATTATGCTCACTAGAAGTTCCGACATCAAAATCATCTATTTCTGCAGATCTCCAACAAGTCTTGGACAATCATTCCTAGGTGTTTGAAACTCCCAAAGGACTCCCACCTATTCGTGATCATGATCATGCTATTCATTTGATTCCAGGAAGTGTTCCTCCAAACATCAGGCCTTATAGATATCCTTACTTCCAAAAGAGCGAAATTGAACGTATGATTGCAGAAATGTTAGAGGCGGGTCTAATTCAACCTAGTCAAAGTTCTTTCTCTGCTCCTGTAGTATTGGTACACAAGAAGGATGGATCATGGCGAATGTGTCCGGATTATAGGGAGCTCAATAAGCTCACCATTAAAGACAGATTTCCCATTCCTGTGATTGATGAATTATTGGATGAATTACGTGGAGCAATTTATTTTACCAAGTTGGATCTTCATTCAGGATATCATCAAATTAGAATGAAGACTGAAGATATTCCAAAAACAACATTTCGAACTCATGAGGGTCATTATGAATTTTTGGTCATGCCTTTTGGCCTTACCAATGCACCTTCTACATTTCAAGGGCTGATGAATTCCATTTTCAAACCCTTCCTTAGAAAATTTGTCCTAGTATTTTTTGATGATATACTAATCTACAACAGGTCTTGGAAGGATCATGTTGAACATGTTGACAGGGTGCTCAAACTATTGCAGGAGAAACAATTATATGCAAAAAAATCCAAATGTTTCTTTGGAGTACAAGAGGTGGAATATCTGTGTCATATTGTATCTCACGAGGGTGTTAAAGTAGACCCTAACAAAATTAAAGCCATTAAGGAATGGAAAGTCCCCACAACCATAAAGCAGTTGCGAGGATTTCTCGGGTTAACAGGGTATTATCGCAAGTTTGTTAAGAATTATGAGAGAATAGTAGCACCTCTAACAACATTATTGAAGAAAGATGCATTTTCATGGACTCCTGAAGCAACTAAGGCCTTTGAACATCTTAAAGAGGCAATGTGCCTAGCACCGGTCTTAGCTACGCCAGACTTCACAAAAACCATTATTGTGGAATGTGATGCCTCAGGAAATGGAATTGGTGCAGTTTTAATGCAGGAAGGAAGACCCATTGCTTTTGAAAGTCGTCCAATCAAAGGAAAGTATTTACAGAAACCTATTTATGAGAAGGAAATGTTAGCAATATTGCATGCACTAAAGAAATTGCGAACTTACCTAATGGGAAGACACTTCAAGGTAAAAACTGATCATGATAGTCTTAAACACTTTTTGGAACAAAGACTATCTTCAGAAGAGCAGCAAAAATGGTCACAAAGATGTTGGGTTATGACTTTGAAATAATCTACAAAAAAGGAAAGCTTAATGTTGTTGCAGATGCACTCTCAAGAAAGAATGAAGAGGTGGAAGCATCGCTTTGTGCCATTTCTATTATCCAACCAGATTGGATAACTGAAGCAAGAGATGAATGGAAGAAGGACAAAGATGTATGGACACTCATTAAAAAGTTGCAGCAAGATCCTAGTACATCTGATACATTTAGTTGGAAAAATGATTCCTTATGGTACAAAGATCGCTTATATCTTTGTAAGAATTCCTAACTAAAAAAAAATATTCTTCTGGAATTGCACACTTCTCCTTTAGGAGGACACTCAGGATTTTTAAAAACTTACCACAGGGTGAAGAAAGAATTTTTTTGGGATGGCCTTAAATCTTATATTCAAAAGTTTGTGGCGGAATGTTTGGTTTGCCAATAGAATAAAGTGGAAACAATTAAGACCCCGGGACTTCTACAACCTTTATCCATTCCAAGTCAACGTTGGGAGGAGATTTCAATGGATTTTATCACAGGTTTACCTAAGTCCGAAGGAAAGAATGTCATCATGGTGGTAGTTGATAGACTTACCAAGTATGCACACTTTTGTGCATTATGTCATCCATTTAAAGCAAGTACAGTTGCTACTACATTTATGGACAGAATTCAAAAGCTACATGGAAGCCCAAGGGTTATTGTGAGCGACAGAGATCCCATTTTTACTGGAAATTTTTGGATGGAGTTATTTTCTTGCTTGGGTACTCAATTAGCTCATAGCTCATCTTATCATCCTCAATCTGATGGTCAAACTGAGATAGTAAATAAATGTTTGGAAGGATATCCTCGTTGTTTTGTATCTGATAAACAAACACAATGGGTCAAGTGGTTACCTCTCGCTGAATGGTGGTATAACACTTCCTTCCATACTGCAGCAAAAATGACCCCATTTATGGCACTTTATGGATATCATCCACCATCCATCACATCATCTTTAAGAGAAAATTCGAAGGTTCAAGCAGCGGAAGATCACATCGAGCATCAACAAGAAGTTCTCCAACTCTTAAAGGATAACCTGAATTTGGCACAAAATCGAATGAAACAACAGGCAGATCAACATCGTAGCGAGAGAAGTTTTGATGTAGGAGACTGGGTATTTTTACCGCTACAACCATACAAACAAATGTCCCTCAAGCAAGCAAAGAAGGATAATAAATTATCGCCAAAGTACTATGGTCCTTACAAGGTGTTGCAAAAGATTGGTACTATGGCATACAAATTGGAGCTTCCTGCTTCTTCGCGAGTACATCCAGTTTTCCATGTTTCATGTTTAAAGAAGGTTATAGGTGAAAATCTTCCAGTTCAAACAGTATTGCCAGAACTTGATGGGGAAGGGAAAATCATATTGGAACCTGAAGCAGTCATGGAAAAAAGAACTCGACAACTACGGAATCGATCAATTTCAGAGTATCTCATCAAGTGGAAGAACTTACCCAATGAAGATTCTACATGGGAGGATGAGAATTTTATACAGAAGCACCCGGAGCTACTCAAGTGTTGAGGACAACACTTTTTTTGAAGGAGAGGGGCATGTTAGGTCCCTATATCACTAGTATAGTCCCTCATTATTGTTAGTGTAAACCCCTTATTGTTATTATTGTACCCTTGTAACCCCCATTTTGTTATTATTGTGCCCTTAAATTATTATTGTTAGGTCAGCCAGGATTACATTGTGGCCCACTAGGATTACATTATGGCCCCATGGACTCCTATATATAGAAAGGAGGTTTTGTAAATTGTATCATCCAAGAATTGTTCATTTATGTAATGTATTGGAGGTTGCCCCCTCGAAGTGGCTTATTTCTAAGGTGTTGATATCTCTTTTCTTCTCTTTTTGGAGCTGGTTTCCACCTTTCATGAGAAGGAAAACTAAGCTTCGGGGATCCTTTAGAGAGTTCACACAGACGTGTGTGGTCCTTTCTTTGTTGCTTCAACAACAAAACATAAGTACTATGTAATATTTGCTGATGAATTTTCTCGTATGTGTTGGATCTTCTTCATGCAAAAGAAATATCAAAAATTCTCTAAGTTCTATGAGTTTAAGGCATTGGTGTAGAAAAAATCGGGGAAGAAATTGAAGGCTCTTTGGAGCGATAATGGTGGAGAATACATCTCTAACTAATTAAAGAACTTTTGTAGCAAAGAAGGAATTCAAAGAGAACCCATAGTGCCTCATAACCCACAGCAGAATGGAGCCGCGGAGAGGAAGTACAAAACTATTGTGGGTGCAACACAAGCGATGTTGCATGATCAAGGCCTACCGATGCATCATTGGGAAAAAGCATGAAACACAATGGTACATGTGCATAATCGTTGTCCTCATAGAGTACTTGGCGTGAGTACACCTGAAGAGGATTTCATTGGTAAGAAACATGATGTTGAACACTTTAATATTTTTGGCTCATTTTTTTATGTGCATGTGACCAAGGACTCCAGAAAGAAGCTGGAACCAAAAAATCAAGTAGGGATTTTTATGGGGTACATTGAAACACCCCATAATTATAATGTGTATTTCCCAAAAAACATAATGACTGTTGTTCGACAGGATATTAAATTTGATGAGGAGAAAGTCATGTGTTGTCCCTTGAGAGGGAGCTGGACTTGCATGCAAAGGAGGAACTGTTGGTTCCCAAGGATGAGTCTCAAGATGTGGATCAACCACATGAGGAGGTTCATGGAGTGGAGGAAACCATTCATGCAAAGCCATCCATCAGAAAAGGCAGAAATCCCACCACAGAAGATGATAGATTGAGACTTGATGCTACAGAGAATTTAGGAGTCCCTACTTCACAGTGCAGAAAAAGACATTCTCCTAACCAATTTACTAGATATATGGCTCTTATGAGAAAATGTATTGTGATTGAACCATATTCCTTTCAGGAAGAAGTGCAACAACCAACTTTGGTTGATGCAAGGGTGGAGGAGTATGACTCTATTGTCAAGAAAAATGCATGGGAGATAGTCCCAAGACCAGTAAAAAAATAAGTGGTTGGATCGAGATGGATCTACAAGATAAGGAAATCTGTTGATGGGAGTATGGAGAAATACAAGGCCAAATTTGTGGCCCAAGGATTCTCATAGATCGAGGGGATAGATTATGATGATACCTTTGTATGTGTTGCAAGTTATTCTTCTATAAGATCCATCCTTGGACTCTTAGTGTAAATGGGATGGTAGCATTCATTAGATGGATGTGAAAACAATGTTTCTCAATGAGATAAATAAGGAAGAGGTGTACATAGAGCAACTTGAAGGTTTATAGATCTTCAATAGTGAGTCTCATGTGTGCCGACTGAAAAGAGAAATGTATGGGCTGAAGCAAGAACCCTGTGCTTGGTACACTTGGATAGATGGCTATTTCATCAGACTGGGCTTCAACAAAAGTGAAGCAGATGCAAACCTATACCATATTATGGTTGAATGTAAGCTATTGATCATTTTTCTTTATGTTGATGATCTAATTTTGACTGGTGATGAGAAGCTGATACACTCATGCGAGGAGGATCTTGCAAGGGAGTTCTAAATGAAGGACATGGGGCTCCTTAATTATTTCCTTGGATTGGAAATATGTCTACGATATGGTGAAATTTTTGTGTCTCAAGGCAAGTATGCAAAGGAGATACTTTGTAAGTTTAACATCGAGAGCTACAAACACATGGATACTCCTCTTCTAGGAAATTGGAGGAAAGAGGATGCTACTTCTGGAGAGGTAGTCGATGCTACTGTTTATCGACAATTAGTGGGTTCATTAATGTATCTAGTGAACACGAGAACATACATTTTCTATGTAGTTAACTAGCTGAGTCAAGCTATGGTTAAGCCTACCAAGCTCTTTTGGAAGGTGGGGAAGCATGTCTTGAGATACCTGAGGGGCACATTAGAGTATGGTATATGGGACAGACAAACATAGGGAGTGAAGCTGCATGGCTTCACGGATGTAGATTGGGTTGGCATTCCATCGAGAAGAAAGTGAACATCAGGAGGGATCTTTAGCATTTGGTCGCCAAAACTTTCCTAGTACAATAGGAAGCAACAATCTGTGGTAGTTAGTTCAGAGGAAGCAGAATACATGGCAAGAAGTCAAGATGCATGTGAGGCTATTTGGACGAGAAAGATATTTGTTGGTTTTTTTGGTTCTGAGATGGATCCGACAATGATTCATTGTGATAATCATAATTTTATTAAACTCTCAATTAATCGAGTGTTTCATGATAGGTCCAAGCATATAGATATCCAGTACCATCATCTCAAATATTGTGTGTAGAGAAGAATAATTTTTCTTCAGTACATTCACAGGGAAGATTAGGATGCAGATATTCTAACGAAGGTGCTCACCAAGAGAAAAAATGAATACCATAGAGACATGATCGGGGTGAAGGATAATCCCTTTCTTGTTGATAGGGAATGTTTATATTCAACAAGAAAATTCAGCACCCACGCCTAGTGCATTAAGAACCCAGACTACGGTGGGGTCCACTGTGCTATTTTTGGGTGCATGCCTAGTTTGGTTATCCCTTAATTAAGATGGACATTAAATTGTAATATATTCTCAATGTGAACTTGGATCGGTTAACTGAAGGTGATAAATTCAGTTAGCTAGTGGCTTTCGAGTTAGAGGTAGTTGGTGAGGCATACAGAGTAATTCTAGTTGTAACAAAGTTCGAAGTGCAGTGGTTCATTAGTTAATGCAAGATGTAATTAGTTTAACTAAGTTAAGTGAGTTAAAATAAGTTGTTTTAGTTGTAATTGAAGATACAATAGTGAGAGATCTAGTGAATTAAATATTAATTAATTCGAAATTAATGATCTCATATGGAACTGATGATTTACTATTATTAGATGCATGCATGTCAAATACAGTGGAGACCCAATTGAGTTTTAGGTGAAAGGGAAGTTGAATATTAGTTGTAGGATTATTGGGTTTCACACATGCAACCAGACACCCATTGGAGTGCCCATGATACTTGCGCAATCAAGGTAGGCAATAATTCCTATCTCTTTTTATGGATATTTACTATCAGGGATTTCGCAAGCAAGGCAGGCTACCTGGAGGCTGAGAATTGGCTATGTGTTGGTCACTTTTGTATATGATAGTCTGAGACAATTAGCTGAGTACTGGAGGGCTCTTGTGAGAAGAGTTTTGTATATAATTGTTTCATGATCCATGCTTAATATACAATAGAGGATAGTGGGGTTTTTAGCTATAATATTTCCCCAGGAGATTATCTGTGTTGTGTGTGATTGATCTTTATTCATGTTGATGTGATTAGTGACTGTGTTTTTAATTCCACAAAATATTTCTAGAAGATGTTCAATATTTAACTTTAATACATTGTTAGATCGGGTGAATCCAAGATATACATGCATGTTGTATAATTTATACAGTTGGATCTCTAGACTTGAGACCATCATATAAAAAACCAGTATTTACTATAATATGTGCATTATCTATTAAAGGATTTCTAGGCAAATCATAAAAATACACTACTAGGATTTATCGCAATCTCACCAAAAATGGTCAAGGGGTCATTAGGCCGTCAAAAATCATGGATGCCTTCGGATCTCTCCACCTAAACCATGAGGAATTTTTTTTTCTCCACCCTCATGCTTTACTATATATCCTTTCATTTACTTGTTAAGGATTTTTAGTCCCAACGAGGGTATACAAAAAACGACTTTACCACAGTCCCACCTTTATCGGTCTAGGGATTCCTAGGCCTTGTGATTTTTCCTAAAACCACCTCACCTAGTTTTGAAACTATCTAGATATCTGGTTCAACCAAGTAAAATAACCCCATAAAACCACATCAATCTAGATATGGCAAGGCAAAGCATAAAAAATTGTTACACCTGACAAATCCCATCCCAATGACAACAAGAGAACCCAATACACACATGCATGTAAAATGCATTCCAAATTTAACAAGGAAATCATACATGCAACTTCATACTTGTAAACCAATATAGCTATATTTATTGATTCAACTCTCCCTTTCTTGATCTTTTCTTTCCTTTTATTTGTTGTCCTCCATTTTCCTTGCTTTCTCCAATTCTAGAGTGCTCCAAGAATTCTCTAAGTGTGCATGAGTATGAGAGAGAGAGAGAATAGAGAGAGAGTTCCACCAAAACCTATCAAAATGATATAAAGTAATCATTGGAATCCTTTTTATCATTGAGGCCTATAATTTCTTCAATTTCCTTTCAATTTCCTCTCACATGCAACCTGTTACATTTGATCTGCCTTTCTGTTATTTTCCTTTCATAAAGAAAATACCAATTAATGCCTCTTTTCCTTTTCAAAGCCTTTTACATTGCCTTTGTCAATTTCCTTAGCCATAATAAACCAAATCGACACCCATTGGTATGTTTTGGCCTTGGTCTTATATTTCCTTTATTTCCTTTACTAAATGAAATTTTTCCCTGGGGTTGTTACAAAAACCTCTCCCTTGGGGGAATATCAGCCTTGGCCTTAAATGACACCTATGAACAAGTACACCACTGTAAATAAAACATATTGTCTGTGGAGCTTTAATGAACTCATTGTAGTATTTAAAACGAAATCCTACTGAAAACATGACAATCATAATGTTTAATTGAGCTTTATAAATAGATCATTATAGTATTTACAATAGAAACCCATATATAATCATGCACATTTTGTTGAACCACAAATTAATCAAACTGTTTATGGAGATTTATAAATCCAACTTGATACAATATTCACAATAAAATACACATGCACATTTAATTCAACCAAGAAATAAAATTATATGGTGCCTATATCATGAATAAGGGAATCCATAGGCTCACACCTCCACCCTCAAAAGTAGTACCAAAATTCAGCTCCTTCCTAGGAAGTCCATAATACACTACCAAATTCATAACTGCATGGAATGTCCAATGCTACGATCCTCTGCCACAATTGATCCAACTCTTCCAAAACCCAAAGCATATCCCCACCTCAAAACCATCATATTATTTTAGGAGCCCTAGTATTTCTTCAAGAATATTGGAACTCCCAAGGGCTTCTGAGCTTAATTTATGAACCTAGGGTTCATACCAACTTAGAGGTGATAGTGTTATATGAAAGGTAGGTTAGGTTTTACTCATGTTACCCTCAGTCATGACATAATATCAAGATGTTTGGAAACCACTCCTTCATCTAAATATAGAGAGAGAAATCATATCATAATTACAGGTATATGAACATGATTAAACTGTAGAAGTGAAAATATCATTCATTAAATGTAAATGTTGAATTGAAATCGTATGGAGGAAAAAACTAGTGTAGTTTTCAGAAGTAAGCTAAGCTATTATATTTTCATATTTAATAAAATTCAGTCTACTTTCATGAGTCATTTATCTGTTTCTAACTTGATTGAAACTAAGAAATTCAATATTCAATATAATTAAAAAAATGCTAATTCTAACTCTATTTATTGTTCTATGGTTGTAGTGAGGAAAGGATGGGGTTGGAGTAGTCTTAGAGTCAACTAAAATCATGATATAAATGATTGGGGGCCATTATTCAACTTCAATCTTCCAAGCTCAATATCTAGAGTAAATTTGGTTGAAGGAAAGAAATCTACAGGTATACTACAAGAAGTGTTACAAGAGGCTCTGGATTACTAAATGAGGCCCTGCTTTGCTATAGGAAGAGGCGTAGGAGAGCTTTTTGAGGATAAAAATGCGGTATGTATGGCATAATAAGGTGTATGAAGGTAGAATAAGGTTATTGAAGGGTATGGGAGCCACTTTTGAAATCCCAGTTCCCCTCGGATGTCTATCTTGCACCAAAGTTTGCACCCACGGTATCTTCCATACAAATTAGCATAGTGGCCTTTGTGGTAGAGTTTGTAAGCGATGTGGGACGTCTCGAAGGGAGATGGAGTGGCCTAGGTGGATGTAAAAAGGTGATACCACCCCTAAATATCCACACAATCCCTTTAATCCAATAAAATAAATGCATCAAATGATTACTATTACAACAAAATAAATAATCATGGAAAGATTTAGTTGAATTATATTGAAATATACCCTAACCTACAACATTTTTAATCACGAAACCCATGTTTTTAACTCCTAAGTTTTAGAAACTAATTATTGAAAAGGATTGCAATCCAATGCTTAACAATTTCCAAGAAATCATAAACAAATATTTTTGTGTTGTTATTGTAGATCTCCATGTCACTCTTCCCATGAGAGAGGTGATAGGAAAAACTACAACTACAAATTTTCTAATATAACATCCACTTAAACAAGAAAACCATTGCAATAACTCGAGCAGAATCAAGTAATAAATACAAGAAAAGGGCTAAAACCTCTGTGTTGGGCCCAAACCCAAGGGTATCAGCCCTCCAAAAATAACTCAGATGCATGCCAATAACGAATCTTCCAATAGCAGAAAATAAGAGTCTCATACATCATATACAAAATGATAATAATAATGTCAAGAACTATGATCTTAGTAGTTAGCCCCTACTGCAACAAAAATTTGAATCCTAATGAGCCTCTTGGCTATTTTATCTATACAAAAGGTTATCTGAGGAAATATTCCTTGAAAAAAGGAGTGATTCCCTCCTACATCTAGAGATTTATGGATTTAGTTCTCATTGATATTCACATGTACTTGAATTCCATCAAGTGTTAGTAAACTTGAGCTATTGGTGAGGATTATGTGATCTGAAGCTAAGTTGGAGAGTTCATGAGGGGGAAAAGCCTCCTAATGAATCTCTTTGGTTGTCTCCACCATACTCCTGCATATTAAATA
Organism: Pinus albicaulis; assembly: GCA_034641835.2. Taxonomy (NCBI): domain Eukaryota; kingdom Viridiplantae; phylum Streptophyta; class Pinopsida; order Pinales; family Pinaceae; genus Pinus; species Pinus albicaulis. The sequence continues at coordinate 636,323,952 of CM076574.1, read as the reverse complement.
CCTCCAAAAATTATTATTTTTCCTACATATTAATAACATTAGGCCATACAATATGGAATACAGGCTTTAGTCTTATTACTAAGCATATTATGGATAAAAATGTGAATTAATGTGAGAAAAGTAGATTTTTAAGGGCTAGAGGATAGCATAATGAAATTCAAAATATACCTATTGATTGGACCCATAATCACCCCCCGATGAAGGTGTTTCTCACCCTCTAAGAAACTCAATCATTGATATGAATCTCATTCATGGCCTTGGTGGCCTCTCTGAAATCCCAAGGCACCTCAGATGGTGCACCTTCCTGTGGATAGAAACATGCATTTTACTCTATGTTTGTGCATTCCTTTTGTTCCTCTACATAGTTTCTTCGTTTTTGTAGGTCCAACAGTAAGGGATGACTGAATTGGAATCCTATCCACTTGATCTTTAGCCTTTCCATGATTATTTTTTATAGTGGGGTTCTCTCTAAGGAGTTCCTTAGTAATTATAGGGAGTGATATTCTCTCATTTGTAAACTATGAGGTAGGGCATGCCATATTATTTGGAAAGCCTAAAAAATTTATATCCCCACCATCCTAAAAGTCTCCTCAAAATGTGGGATGTATTTGTATTAGGTTGTTATGTACCTAGCTTCTAATTCAGGATTAGAAGAGATGACATTGTGGTTTTTTATGACATCCTTAGGGCTCACTAATTTTGCTATGATATATAAGGCCTCCTTTTCCTCCTTTTTCATAACCCTTTTCACTTCTTCAGACCTTGTTTCCTCATGGGACAGATAAGAGGCTAATGCCATCAATTGCATGTCTCCCAATCTTGAGTTGGTGCCCCAAGAATTCATGTATGTCAATATAATATTGTGCATGTAAAACTCATCAAGCTTGGATATTTCCTCAATACCTTCCCTTTTGCAAAATTGAGTGAATTTCCTCTAGTATTAGAAAAGAAGTGAGATATACTATTTCAATGTCTTAATTTGAAACTAAAACCACTTCTCTTTGAGGAAAATGATATATGATTTGGATGGTTTCCTACATTATACGACTTCTATAGATAAGATTTCCATAGAGGCAAGTTGTGTTTCTTTTTCTTGCAACTACTCTCTTACCATTGTGTTTTCTACTTCTAGCTACTCCTTCATAACTACCTCCCTTAGTCTCAAGTCATTTAATTCCTTTCCCATTTCATTGACATTCTCCTCCATGAGGCACACATGTTCTACATTTTTTTTATTTTTCAATTTGAATCCATCTATTCATTCTTCCTCTTTCCCTCTCTAACTCAAATAAGAGTGGTATATCAAATTTCTTAGGTATAATCTTACCTCCCTCAACAAATTTGTAGTATGATTCTAGACTGGGTTGTGGGTTAGGCTCCTAAATTTACTATAGGCCTCTTTCCTCTTCTTTTGGCATGGCTACCTCTTCCTATAACGTCTTTGGCTTCTCTTATAGAAACTCATGTTTCTCTTGTAGCGGCCCCTATTTCTACTATAGTGAACCTTATTTCTCATGTAGCTCCTCTCTTTTCTCTTGTGGAATCTATGTTTCCTCTTGTGACATGGAATCTTGTGTCTTGAGCCTTTCAGAGGTAACTTCACTAGTAGTGGGACCCCCTATCGGTGGAAATTTTTTTTTACCCTTTGTTTTTGAGGAGGTAACCTCCTCTGTTTTTTCTTCACTAGGTCCCACTTCCTCTCTTCAATTTTTTGACTCATCAATGGTAATAGGGACTTTGGTAGGAAGCTGAGGCTTCCATTCCCTTATTGTTTTTCTCTTCCTTGTTTTGAAGTACATAGGGAACTACCTAGGATGCTTCCTTTTGGGTTTAATTGGTGTGACAAGTTTGGCTAATGTGGCAGCCACTTCTTGCTCTGTATTTCCTGGTGAAAGGATTATTTGATTTCCTTCCTTATTTTTATTTTGAGTTTTGTAGGGCACCTCAAAGTTCTCCTCCTTTGATTATATATTCACTCCTTCCTTCCCTTCCTCTATTTTTACTTCTTCTTCCTCTAGTTTTGCTACCTCCTCTTGTTCCTCCTTCTCTTCTCTATCCCCAATACTAGAGGTTGGTGTTTCCTCTTGATGAGTGGAGGAAATGGGTTATGTTTCAATCAAAATTTCCATGTCCATGTCCACAAAATAAATCCAATGTAGAGGGTTCCTTAGGTGACTCAAGGCATCCATAAAAATAAAGTTAATGATGCCATGGTGGTCAATGTGTTGGTGTTTCCCTTCCCTCACTTCTGGCTCATTTCAATGATAGAAAGCAAGAGGAAATTCTTATGAAATCAACTCCAAAAATAGAAGAAAAGAGAGATCGACACCTTAGAAATAAGCAACTTCAAGGGGGAAGCCTCCTTTACATTACATAAATGAACAATTCTTGGATGATAAAAATGACCAAAACCTCGTTCTATATATAGGAGTCCATTGGATCACAATATAATCCTAGCTGACCTAACAATAATAATGTAAGGGCACAATAATAACAATACTGGGGTTACAGAGGTACAAAAATAACAATAAGGGTTACACTAACAACAATAAGCGACTATATTATTAATATAGGGACCTAAAAGAAATGCAAAACATTGAGTCTTTGTGAATTAGGTCATTTTTCTTTGAACCTTAGATCATAGAGAAGCCTAAAATGATAGGAATATAGAATCATCAAACTCCCCTCAAAATATATGTATTTTAGGATGTGATAGGCTACTTCATCCCATGGGTAAGGTAGGCTCTCTCTTCTTACTCCATTGTTATCTTCTATACGTTTTTATCAATTAATGAATAAGTTATCCCTATATATAACACTTACTTCTTTGTCCTCCTTGCTCCATCGAACTCCTAAGGATAAGGTAGTCACTATGATTATGAGTTCAAAATTTAAAGGGATGGATAGTCCTGTAACGATAGTAGTAGCACTAGATTATCCTTGAGAATATATTTCCATGGAAAACTCTTGTGTTATATCATCATCATATCCTCTAAATTGGTCAAAGGACCCCATCCACTAATGTCTTAGGAAAATTTCTAGAACATGGGGATTTTGATGGATTATTTTTGTATCTGTGGGTTATCTCATATTAAAACCTTCCCTCATTTCTCCTACTTTTGTTTCTCGGGCTCACTTGGGTGTATTTTCAAACTTATCCTCAGAGAATTCTCGCGTGCAGAGCCAATGTCAAGTTTGTCTCATTATCATAGGGGGAGAAGGATGATAATTATTAAAAATAAAACACTTTTATTTGTACCTATATAACAATATTTAAAGGAAACTACTTCAAAACTGTTTTCTAAAGGGTACTTAACTCAAGCATATTTTTTCATGAAAATGTATGGAAATTAAGGAGGGATATGGCCACTTACTTCTTTCAAGATAAATTTTTCATTGGCATGAGGGTTTGAAGACATATTTTGGTATTTTTGGCTCTCCTTCTCCCTTAAATTATCTCCTGTAGCTTTATTTTTCTGATCCTATAACAGTTCATACCTTCCTGTAGTAGTCTAGACCCTCCTGTAGTGCCACTTATAACTCCTATTTAGAACCTGGAAACATTGTCTGTACCAACTTGATGGTACCCTAGGAAGTCTATGGCAACATCTAGCTCTTCCTTATCCAACGTTTTCTAGAAATAAGTGATAATGTGAATGCATTCAAACCATTTATGTTTTATTCCTTTTGTGGTAAAGACTCGAAGCGATGTGGTGGCTTGGTACCTTTCTAGGTCCCTATAATACTAGTGTATGCCCTTTTTTTATAGTTATTATAGCCCCTGTATTATTACAATTGTACCCATGTAGTCCCCATATTATTATTATTGTGCCCCATAGAAGCCCACTATATTTATTGTTGTTCCCTTACATTGATATTGTTACGCCGACTAGGATTATATGGTGGCCCATTAGACATCTATATATATAATGAAGGTTTTGTCATTTGTATCATCCACAAATTTTTCATTTATGTAATTTAAATGAGGTTTCCCCCTCGAAGAGGATGGTTTATAAGGCGCTGATATATATTTTATTCTATTTTGTGAGATGGTTTCATAATATTTGGTATCAAAGTTTGGGATTCTAGGGTTTTGTTGATTCAAATAGGTCGTCTTGGAATTTTCACTATAAGAGTTTTACTAGAAAAGTTTCAGAAGCTAAAAAAAAACCCTTTTGAGCCAAAATCATGAGGAACAACGGGTAAAAATTTTAGACCTCGGTTCACAACATCTTCAGATATATTATCTACGGAAGTTAGAGTTTGTTATCAAATAGGTGACTGAGGGAAAATCTTCATAGCTTTTGTTTCAGGAGTTGAATTTGAATTCTATAAAAAGTTCTTGAAAGGGAACAAATTGTAGTTTTGTGTGTATTGATTTTAGAGGTGAAGGGAAAAACAGTGACACATGGCATGTCGTACAACTTCTCTCTATTGAACCAGCCCATAATTAGGCCATTGTGGGACATCGAGCATAAATTTTAGTTGAAGGATCCAAATTAGGTATGAACTATGGCATTGGAAATAAGACATAGATGGATACAACAAGACCTAGTTTCAGATCCTGTGGATTCGAAATTATAGAGATACATTACTTGCAATACCTAGCTCTTCAAAAGAAAGAAAAAGGTATGTATTTTTTTCTTAATTGCATGTATTGTTTGAAAAAATAGTTTTAAGTGATTCCAAGGGCATATTAAAGCATAGATATTAGTATTATCTTATAAAATTCCCTAGAAAAATAATTCCACACTCCTTAAGCCCTAAGAAGGTTGTACTATGAATCATGAAGAGGAAGAAGTGCACCATGATATATCAAAATTATGAGACCAAGTGCAAAAAAAATTTCTCTCGCAAAGACTAACACAAAATCAAATGGAAACTGTGATGGATGTTTTAAAGAAATACATGAAAGGAATGGAATCTAAGATGGATGGTTTGAATAATGACATCGATGGTTTGAAGAATGGCATGGAAGCTGAGATTGATCATATATAATAAAAACTTAAAGAAGACAAGGAAGTTTTGAAGGAAGGTTTGACAAAGATGCTTCAAGAAATGATTCCTAATGACGAAAAGGTAGTATTGGAAACTAATGATGAGAAAAAAATAAAGAGTAATCATAATTTCATAAAGTTTAATGTTAGATTGAAGTTCCACCATATTCCAAATATCGATATGAGGAATTTTGATGGCAAATATCCTATAACAAGGATACTCCAGATGGAACAATATTTTGATCTCCATAATGCGAAAAACACACAAAAGGTATGGCTGAAATGAGTATTTATAATCACATCCCGCGCCCGACAACAACTTTCCTCTGCGCAGGAATGTAAATCTGAAAGGCCTTGGAGGTCTCACTGTAGCCCACAAAGATACCCTTCTCTGCGGTGGGCTCTAGTTTGGTCCTCTTCTCCTTGGGTATGTAGGAGTATGTCATGCACCCAAAGATACGAAGATGACCCATATCAAGCTTCTTCCCAGAAAAAGCCTCCTCCGGAGTCATGTGCCCCAAGGCACGATGCGGACTCCTGTTCTGCAAGTAAACAGCTGTGTTGCAGGCCTCTGCCCACAAAAACAATGGCAACCCCCGATCATGTAACATGGCTTTGGCAGCCCCTCCGATGGATCTGTTCTTCCTCTCCGCAACCCCGTTCTACTGGGGGTTGTAAGGAACAGTGAGCTCCCTCCTAATGCCTGCCTCCGCACAATAGTCAAAAAACTCTCCAAGGGTGTACTCTCCTCCATTGTCCGACCTCAGGGACTTGATCTTCCGACCTGTCTGTGTCTCCACAAGAGCTCTGAACTCCTGAAACCGCTTGAAGACCTCACACTTGGTCTTCAAGAAATAAATCCAGGTCCTCCTGGAGTGATCATCAATGAATAAAACATAGTACTCATATCCACTCAAGGAAACATGAGACATCCAACCGCTCACATCGGAATGAATCAAATCAAGTATCCCAGTCGCTCTGCTGTCACTGCTGGGAAAAGGGGATTTGGAAAACTTGCCCATCGCACATCCTCTGCAAGTATCGACGTACTGAAACCGCACACTCAGCACATCTCCCAGTCCTCAAGGCTCCACATGGATGATGTGCCCCATCCCCGCGGTGCCAACCACCGCCGTAATCACAGCTCGTCGTTGGTGCCACGTCAGCTGTATGGACTGCATAAACTTGTACACCTTTGCATGGCGACACCTATCACTCTATCAGTCCATTGAGTGCCCTGGATAATGAACAACACCTGTCCTCCTCGAATAGTAACTGGCATCCTCTCGTCCTCCAGTGCCGAGACGGATATGAGGCTCCTTCCTCATCCTCGGGTACATAAAGAACATCTGACACCTTCAAGGAGGTTTGAATCCTCCTCAAAATGTCAATGTTCCCACACCGATCAGTTTAACAACTCACATCATCGAGTACTCACTTAAATGCTTATCTTCTTAAAGTCCGTATACTTCACGTGACTCGCGTGACGTGAAGCCCCAATGTCCACATACCAGATACCTGAAGATTCTCCGCTAGTCGAGGGAAATGCATGCTCCCTCTGAACCTGTGTGGCAAGTAATCCTGCACTAGAAGACTCACACGCAATGAACCCAAACTCCCGGTCAAAGCGATCTGCAAAGTCCTCAACCTCTGCTGAAGCTGCCATGCTCTGGTTCTTCCCCTTCTTCTTCTTCTTCTCCGGACACACAACTGCATTGTGTCCCATCTTCTGACAATTCCAACACTTCACCTTGGAATAGTCCTTCTGTGTGTTATCCTGTTTACCTTTACCTTTTGCCGGCCTCACCATTACGGAAGCTCGTTTTCCCTTTAGCTTTCTTGCGTCCTGCCAACACCTTCATCTCGCTTCGCTAATCAAGCTTGGTTGCTCTGCTTCAATTTTCTCGATCTTCTCAGCTCGAATGCAATCATCCCAAAACCTCTCCCATGTGGGAAGGGTCTCACGTGCACAAACCCCATCAGCAAAGTTCATCCATGAACGGGGGAGGCCATTCACTGTAATCCGCACCAACTCAGTGGGTGGAATGGCCTCTCCAATCGCTGCCAACTCATCTCTCACATTAGTAATCTTAGTGAGATATCCAGCTGCACTATCATTGCCCATCTTAATGGTCTTCATCTTCTCCTTCAGGACCATCTTCCGGTTCTCATTGGTGCTCTGGTAGAGATTGGACAATGCTGTCCACATCTCATGAACATTTCTCTTCCCTCTCACATGAGGAATACAATGGTCTTTGATTCCGTCTAGAATCAGCCTCTTACCCTTGTTGTTCTTTTTATTATATGCTGCCAACTGAGTAGCATCAGTAGGCACATTCACAGGGTTCTGTGTGGTATGCACCATAATGTCCCAGACTTCTGCCTCCTCAAAGATACTCTGCATTCTCTCCTTCCAAATGCTGTAATTGGAATGCCCATCCAACCTATCCTCCACCCTCAGTCCCAAAGACATCCTGCTGTCCTAAAACTGAAAAATAGCACTGCTGTAGTAAAGGTAAAACTGCTGTTTGTGAAAAATCAGCTTGCTGGAATTTTCTGAGTGAAAAATCAGCAGACTGTAATTTTCCTCCTTGCTGTCCCAAACTGCTCTTCAGCACTCAAGCTTTGATATCATGTAAAAATTTATAGTTTCCCACCACGGTTTTCAGTTTTTCACCTTATTACTCCAAAATAGTTAAATGCCCTTTTCCATATCCATACATTTAACAAACTGGAAAATAACTTTTGCTGAAAACACAAATTCTGGAAAAATTACAGAATGTTGGAAAATGCAGAAATAAATATCAGCAGTAACAAACAGCCATTCAACACATCATAACACAGTAATTTTTGGTCAAGGTGACCCTGGAAAAACCCCCTACAACTCTTGGGGAAAACCATGAGAGCTCCTTCTTATTTCTAAAAATGCTTTTACAAAAGAGAGAAATATCCAAAATCATAAGTAAACTTTTACAACTTATCTCTTCCTCGTGCTTAACCACCGCCTTTAAAACGTGTATTAAAATCCAAACTGTGCTAATAAATGCTGTGTTTTATATGTTGAAAACGTGCTTCTAAATTTCTTCATTAATTTTTGGCTTATCGCTCCTCTTTATAATGCCAATAAATGTCAGACGGCCTTTGGAATGTGTAATGATAGTCAGAGACGGAAACTAACTCTCTATTTTTTTGCCAAAGAATCACCACAGTCAGCACGGGTCTGCTTAGAAAAGCAGCAAAAAACAGCAGCTTCCTCAAATCAGGCCTTAAAATGGTACCACGCTTAAAAACGTGCTGTCAATAACAGACGATTCTGGAAATCGTACAATCAGCTTTGAATCGTGAAAACTGCTGTACGGTCTTGCTGAAATATGGCCTTGGAATGTGTGCCAAAAAGCTGCTGCCTCCTCCTCGCTGCTCAGAAATCTCCCTTGCTCTCTTGCTCTCCTTCTCCCAATCTGCTCATGAAAGAATGAATGACCTTTTCCTCCTTTTCCTCCTTTAACCTAACCCCAAGTGACTTTTGGGGAATCCCTAAATCCAATGGCTGAGATAGATTGAGATCTAGGGCTGAGATTAAATGCTCATTTAAATCTCACTTTTCATTTTTTAATTCACCCCACTTTAATAAAGACCCACTTAGTCTTTTATTTCCAAAGTCACTTTTTCCTTTCTAATTTTATATTGACTTTTTTTAAAGTCACTTTAACTTTAGTAACTTTATCACTTAAAGTCACTTTAAAATTAGATTTGACTTTATAACTTTATAAAGTCACTTTAGTAACTTTATCACTTAAGTCACTTTTAAATTAGATTTAACTTTATAAAAAATTATAAAGTTACTTTAGGAGAAAATTTAAATTCTTTTGGACACTTTTCCCTAGGCCAAAGATCAAAGCCTTAGGGAACCACCTGTCCTCCGGTACCAAATTTCAACATCTTTCTCTACTTCAGTAGTATTGGTGCACAATAAGGCTGGATCATGGTGTATGTGTTCAGATTATAGGGAGCTAAAACAACTCAATATTAAATATAATTTTCCCATCCCCGTCATTGATGAATTACATGGATAAATTTACTTCACTAAGTTGTATCTTCATTCTGGATATCATGAAATTAAAATTAATACTGAAGACATTTCGAAAACATCATTTAGATCTCATGAGTGTCATTATGAATTTTTGGTCATGCCTTTTTTCCTTACTAATGCACCTTCCACATTTCAAGGTTTTATGAATTCCATTTTTAAACACTTCCTTAGAAAAATTTTGTTAGTATTTTTTTATGATATACTAATCTATGACAAGTCTTGGAAGTATCATGTTCAACATGTTAACAGGGTGCTCAAACAATTGGAGGAGAGACAATTATATGCAAAAACCTCCAAATGTTTCTCTGGAGTATATGAGGTGGAATATTTGGGGCATATTGTATCTCATGAGGGTGTTAAGGTAGACCAAACAAAATTAAATCCGTGATGGAATGGAAAATCCCCACAACCATAAAGCATATTTGATGGTATTATCACAAGTTTGTTAAGAATTATGAGAGAATATATGCACCAATAATAAAATTACTTAAAAAATTATCAATTTTCCTGTACTCTAGAAGAAACAATGGCCTTTGAACATATTAAAGAGGCAATGTCCCAAGCACTGGTCTTAGCTACACCAGACTTTACAAAAACATTTATTGTGGAATGTGATGCCTTAAGAAATGAAATTGGTATGTTTTTAATGCAAGAAGGAAGACCTATTGCTTGTGAATGTCATCCAATGAAAGGAAAGTATTTAAAGAAACCTATTTACAAGAAGGAAATGTTGACAATACTATATGCACTAAAGCAGTGGCGACCTTACCTAATGGGAAGAAACCTCAAGGTAAAAAGAGATCATGATAGTATTAAGTACTTTTCAGAACAAAGATTATATTCAGAAGAGCAGCAAAAACAGGTCACAAAGATGTTGGGTTATGACTATGAAATCATATACAAAAAATGGAAGCAAAATGTGGTTGCAGATGCACTCTGAAGAAAGGATGAGGATGTTGAAGAAATTCTTTGTGCCATTTCTATTATCCAACTTTATTGGATAACCGAAGCAAGGGATGAATGGAAGAATGATGAAGAGGTGTGAACACTCATTCAAAATTTGCAGAAAGATCCTAGTACATATGAAACATTTAGCTGGAAAAATTATTCATTTTGGTACAAAGATATCTTATATCTTTGTAATATTTATAAACTCAAACAAAATATTCTTTTGGAATTGCAGACCTCTCCCTTAGGAGGGAACTCAAGATTATTAAAAAGTTACCATAGGGTAAAGAAGGATTTTTTTTTTTGGGATGGCCTTAAATCTGATATTCAAAAGTTTGGCGCATAATGCTTGATTTTCCAACAAAATAAACTTGAGACAATTAATACCCTAGGTCTATTACAACCTTTATCCATTGCAAGTCAATTTTGGGAGGAAGTTTCAATGGATTTTATCACAGGTTTACCCAAGTCTGAAGGAAAGAGTGTCATCATGGTGGTACTTGATAGAATTACCAAGTATGCACACTTTTGTGCATTATCTCATCCATTTAAAGCTAGTAAAGTTTCTACTTCATTTATGAAAACAAATCAAAAGCTACATGCAAACCCAAATATCATTATAAGTGACAGAGATCCCATTTTTATAGGAATTTTTTGGGCAAAATTATTTTCTTTTTTGGGTACTCAATTATCTCATAACTCATCATATCATCCTCAGTCTGATGGCCAAGCTGAGATAGTGAATTTTTTTTGGAAGGATATATTCTTGCTTTGTATATGATAAATAGACATAATGGGTCAAGTGGTTACCTCTCGCTGAATGGTGGTATAACACTTCCTTCCAGACTACAACAAAAATGACCCTTTTATGGCACTTTATGGATATCATCCACCATACATCACATCATCTTTAAGAGAAAATTATAACATTCAAGTAGTGGAAGAGCACATCGAGAATCAAGAAAAATTTCTCCAACTCTTAAAGGATAACCTCACATTGGTGCATAATCGAATAAAACAAAAGGCAAATCAGCATCGCAACTAAAGATGTTTTGATGTAAGCGACTAGGTATTTTTATGACTACAGGCATACAAACAAATATCCCTCAAGCGAGCTAAGAATGATAATAAATTATCACCAAAGTATTATGGTCCTTACAAGGTGTTGCAAAATATTGGTACTATGGAATACAAATTGGAGCTTCCTGCATCTTCTCAAGTGAACCTAGTTTTCCATGTTTCTGATTAAATACCGTTATAGGTGACAAGATCCTAGTTCAAAAAATATTACCAGAACTTGATGAAGAATGAAAAATCATATTGGAACCTAAAGAAGTCACATAAACAATAAATAAAAAGATATGAAATCAATCACTTTCAGAGTATCTCATAAAGTAGAAGAACTTATCTGCTGAAGATTTGATGTGGGAGGATGAAAATTTTATATAGAATCATTGAAAAATACTGAAGCCTTTAGGAGAACACTTGTTTGAAGAAGAGGGGAGTGCTAGGTCCCTATAACACCAGTGTATCCCCTTATTTTTATGGTTTTTAAAGCCCCGTTATTGTTATTTTTTTACCCATTTAGTCCCCATATTGTTATTATTGTGCCCCATTGAAGCCCACTATTTATATTTTTGTCCATTTACATTGTTATTTTTATGTCAACTAGGGTTATATGGTGACCCGTTGGACTCCTATATATAGAAAGGAGGTTTTGTCATTTTTATCGTCTAATAATTTTTCATCTATGTAATGTAAAGGAGGTTTCCCTCTCGAAGAGGTTTATTTCTAAGGCGTTGATCTATCTTTTCTTCTATTTTGTGAGCTGGTTTCATAGCACATCTACATGTGGTTCCTTTTTTACTGATAAATAATTTTTAGGACCATTTACTCATCTTCATTATCATCCACTATTTTTAATCTACCATTCCACGAAAGTTGACCTTTTTCATGTTTATGTGTATGAATTAACTTAGTTATTAATTAAGGTTTTAGCCATCATTACCTCAACCTATCAAAAATCCAGACAGAATTAAACACATTTTTTACCAACAGTGCATATAGGTGATTAGGTTACTTTAATGCTTCACGCATTTTTAATTTCTAGATGTTTTATCCTCACAAATTGGCTGCATCATATGGCTAGTGTTTTGATAGAATTTTTATAATTTTGTACAAGTAATCATAGCATGATGATTCTTTTACTGATAAAATTTTTGTGTGTGCAAGATTCTTTCCAGCATTCAACCTATTGTTGTTGGAGTGGATGAATCACCTGATATATTTTCTCTAAGGATGGTGTCCTATATTAGCTTCAGAAAGGGCTTCATGATGCCCTAAGGTCGCTATATATTCTACTCTAGGGATGTAAAGGAATGATCCCACATCTCGTTATAGCTATACAAGCTGCTACAAGAGGAATCTCCTTCCTGTAACAATCACTTAATTCCTCTTTGAGACCTAGAATTACATGTATGATTGAGGGAAAATCATAGAATGTATAGGGACATGATTAGAATCACTAGAAGGTGGTGTAAGTGGTGGAAAAGTTGAAGGTAGATATTTTTCTAATTTTCTTCTTTATGTACAGTAGAGTGGAATTTAGAGATGAATTTTTTCCATATGGAGTGGATAAGTGATGGAGGGATTTTTGTGTACCTCTCCCAATAAATTTTAAATAAAACATGACCTTTTGACCATTTTTTCCAATATTATTTGGCTCCTGTATCAATTTAGTGTACTCTTTGTTGGCAATATGATGCAGAGTGTTGTCCTTGATGGCAACCCACTTGATAGAGTGTTGTCCTTGAATGGCAACCCACTTGATGAAGATGATGGCAACCTACTTGATGAAGTTGTGCTTGATAGAATATGTCTTGATGAACTTGTTAAATGATGTAAATCTGATGTATCTACAGTGAGTACAGAAGGTAATGAAGAAAGGAATTCAGTATGTGCTAGATCTATGATGAAAAGAGTATGTCTCAAGGCATACGCGGATTTGTCTAGACAAAGTAGCGTATGCACGCGGGAAATAACGTGCCAAGTCGCGTATGGGCAAAAGCGCTCATAAAGTACAAAACCAGGGGTAAACACCATGGTATTGACCCATTGTATTGAGTAATGATTCGTCTATATGACCCCGTCCAGGAATACCATCGGAAGTAATGTGGTTTTGGCTCATGGTATTGAAAAAGGGTAAAACTATATAAGGAGAAGAAATTCATTGTGCAAATCATGAGTGTGGGTGCAAGATGTCTGAGCTTGAATGAATACTTCTCTCTGAAGTATATCTGAATGGAAAGGGTTACAGTTGAATAATAGATCTGAATGCATGATGCACCAATGAAGAAAATGATGAAGAAGGGTATCTAGATCTGAAATGTATTTGTACTTGCTAGATCTGTTTATGGAATGATTAGATCTGAGATGAGGTGAACATATGTCTGAAGTAAAGGGTAAAATCTGTGTGATGTATCTGTTCTGAAGAATTGCAATGACCTAAATGTCTGAAGAACCATACGCTAGTTCGCCGTAGAGGAAGCGCGTATATACGTGGGTTTGCTGAAGAGAAAGCGCGTATGGGCAGAGAAATTAGTTCTGTAATATGTACAGAAGTATACGCGGGTTTTTATGGTTGAAGGCGCGTATATACGCAGGATCAGTGAAAGAAAAGCGCATATGATAAACTAGGGTTTGCTAAAGTTGTGAGATGTCTGATCTGTTCTGCTCTCTTGCTGATATCTGTTTCTGATGTATTACTGCTATCTGTCTATGATGATCTGGGTTGTTCAAAGATTGATTATGCTACTATAGAGCAAGTGGTTGGTTTGATGAATGTTCCTTGAGCTTAATTGTGTGGGTTGGATCTAGTGTGAAAATTGATGAAACATGGTCCATAAAGGTGCTGAGGGTTGTAGCCTTTAGTCAGGGGGTTGTAGCTCCCTTCCAGGTGAGGCTGGTAAACGAGATCAGGGGGTCAGAGCTCCCTTCCAGGAGAGGCTGGTAAACGAGTCAGGGGGTTGTAGCTCCCTTCCAGGAGAGGTTGGTAAACGAGCGCAGGTGGGTTCCTGCGTGTTGGTAGGAGGCTGCGCCAGCACATATGTTGTAAGATGTTTTCTTTATAATATAATATTGAAGGCTGAGCAACGGCAACAGTGGTTTTCTCCCGACTTGGGTTTCCACCTAAAATCCTGGTGTTCATGTGTGATGCTTATGTGTGATGGTTTATTCTGTTCTTACTGCACATGTTTACTGTTTATTGAACATCTGATGAATGAATGATGGAATGATATATGTGAAGAATTAATGGCATAATTATATCTCTGTGTATACGCGAGTTTCATAAAGGGTATCTGCGTATATACGCGAGTATGTATCAGGAAAGTAGCGTATGGGTTTTAGAAGTAAGAAAAAGTGAAATTTTTTTGAGTATGCCCTAAATACTGATTCACCCCCCCTCTCAGTATTTTTCCCAACAATTGGTATCAGAGCAGGTCCTTCTGCAGAAGCTTGATCGCTTGAAGGAGATCCGTCGCAATGGGAAGTCATGAAGGAGTAATGTCTATAAAGCCACCTCTATTAAATGGAAGCAATCTGATATTCTGGAAGGTACGAACAAAAGCATATCTGCAAAGTCTTGGTGCAGATGTATGGGCAATCGTGGAAGAAGGCTATCAATATCCGGCAAGTATTCCTACTGATGCAGCAGAAAGGAAGAAATATGAAATCAATGCCAAAGCAGTCAATGTTTTATTGGGAAGCATGTCTGAACCAGAATTTTCCAAAGCGATGCAGCTAAATTCAGCAAAAGAAATATGGGACAAGATCATTCTAAGTTATGAAGGAGATACAAAGGTAAAAAATGCAAAACTCCAGACTCTCAGAATTGAATATGAAAATTTAAGGATGCATAGTAATGAGAGTATTGCCAATTTCTTTTTACGACTAGATTATATTGTAAATCGAATGAGAAATTTGGGTGAAACTATAACTGATACTACTCTGGTGGAAAAAGTCTTAAGATCTTTGACTTCAAAATTTTAATCTAAAGTATCTGCTATTGAAGAAAGGCAAGATCTGCAAACTCTTACTATTGTTCAACTACATGGTATCCTGACTTCTTATGAAATGAGACAAGGAGGTCCCTCTCAAATAAAAGAAGCTGCTTTTAAGGCGTGTGCAAGAGGAAAAGAAAAGGAATATGTCAAGGAATCAAATTATATATCAGAAGATGAAGAGGCAAATTTTTTGAGAAAACTCCAACTAGGAACTGGAAGATTCAAAGGTAAGCTCCCCTTCAAATGTTTTGGTTGTGGAAGAGTTGGTCATTATGCTGCTAAATGTCCTTATAGAGAAAATCGTGATAAAGAGAAACAATCTGCAAAGGGAAAGAGTTATTATGCAAATGAAGATGATACGTCAAGTGAAGCTGAAGAAGATTCTGACCAAGATCTGAAAGTGCTCATGGCAAAGAAGCAAAAGAAGAAGGCCACTAAAAAGGAAATATCTCAGAAAACATGTGCAGCAGAACATGAAGAAGATAAAACAGGTATTGATAGTTGTTCTTGTGATTCATCTTCTTGTGCATGTAATAGTGAAGATAGTGAAATGAATGTTATGGATCTAGAAGAAGCTCTCAAGAATAAAGTTGAAGAACAACAAAGAGCATCTAATAAGCAAGAAGTTATCTACAATGAGATGATCACTCAAATGAAAGGACAGATAGAAATACTGAATGAACAGGTAGACAAATATCAAAGGTTCCATGCTTATGCATCCAATCGAATTAAAAGACTAGAAGCAGAAATCGACGATCTAAATGCAGATCTCGAAAAATCAAACAAGAAGAATGAAGGACTTGAAGTTGGAATCATCTCTCTGCAAGCAGATCTTGAAGCAACAAGTAAGAAGAATGAGGAACCTCTACAATCATTTGAAAAGGAAGCTCTTGAAGCAGAAATCATCTCCCTCAAAGAAGATCTGGAAAAATCAAATAAGAAGAATGAAGAACTGCTGCAAACATGTGAAGAACAAGAAAATTGCTTGAAGGAAGAGATTTTAAAATTGAATGATCAAGTTGAAGAAATAAAAAGGGGTGAAGAAAGTATGAAGAAGCAATTGGAGGTTGAGGTAAACATTCTCACAGGTAAATTAGAAGAAAAGGATAAACTCTTGAGGTTACAAGATAGTACTAAGATTCTGGACAATATTCTTAGTAATCAAATATCTCCTGCTATTAAACTTGGTCTTGGTTTTCATGAAACTGTTAAAGGAGAATCTAGTTCACAAGGAAGTGCTAAAGATTCAAAGGATGTAAAAGAAAAACCTGAAGTGTTGAAAGAAACTAAAGGTCAACCTACAATAATGAATTCCCAAAGAAAATCATTCAATAATATTGAATGTTTTAAATGTCATTATTATTGGCATGTTGCAGCAAATTGCAGAAACAGATCACTTCACTCACAATCAAATAGATTCTATTCAGAAAGGTACTATGGTTTCTTCAAGGGATATTGTTTTTCATGTAACAAGTATGGGCATAAAGCAGCTGATTGCAATAGAAGAAAGAATAGAAGAACACACTATGATCCTTATGCTTACTTTTCTGGTCACATAAGATGTTATGCTTGTAACAAGTATGGACATGTGGAAAAAGAATGCAGGATGAACAGATATGAGAAATTGGATAACTTCCATCCCGCAATAAGAAGTTTCAAGCAAAGCTGGAAAAAGAAGGAGGACCGGTCAGAAACGTAGGGAATACTGACCCTACTGCAGTCATCAGCGTCTAAAGCTTACTTCTCTTAATGACTGCAGAAGTGATGTGAGATACATTATAGGGTTTTGTAATGTATCATCACAGGGGGAGCGATGTATGGTGATTTCCATGATTGTTTTGGTAATTCTGAGTATGTGTATTTCTGACAGTGCATCTGGTGTGAAAAAAAAGAAGAAGACAGGAACAGAAGGTACAATTGCAGGGGGAGATGAAGGTGTGAAATTTTCTATATTTCAATTTCCATACGTGGGTTTGATGAAACAAAGTCACGTATACACGCGAGTTCCAGCAGACACAGTCGCGTATGCATTGATGATAAGAGAATTTATATAGCTGAAGATCTGGAGCAGAGGTTCAGGGGGAGCATTAGTCTAACTGTTAATAATTGTATTATTGACTCTGTATCAACTTATTTTCTCAGTTCTAAATAATTATGATATGATACTTGGTTTCTTATGTTGAAGATCATGGATGAGCCCAGATTGATGAAGAGTATCTGTTGGATGAGATGGAAGTCTTATGATTCAGAGATATGGACAGATCATGCAGAGTTTGTTGCTGATGACTTGCTGTTGAAGGTGTTCAGGTTGCACAAGTTAAGGAGGAGCCTTGGCCATATGGAAAGGATGCATTGGACGCACAACTTCAGGGGGAGCATTGGTCTTGCTGAGTATAATGCATTGTTGGCATTATGATGATTCTGAAAAATGATCTCTTTCTTGAGGTCTTTCTGGTATTCGTCATGAAAAGTCATATTTGTAATTTGATGAAAAGGTCATGATGAGACCCATGATGTAAAATTGTAATATTCAGTCATGTAAGGACTTGTTCAAATTTGTAAACCCAATTGGTTGGGTAGTTGAGTCAAAATATGTAAACCCACTTGGTTGGGTAGTTGAGTCAAAATGTGTGAACCCACTTGGTTGGGTACTTGAGTCTCATATGTAAATCCACTTGGTTGGATCTTTGATGTAAGTATGAGTCTCTGGTGATAGGAAGGTCATAGATTCATGTACTTCATTGAAAAATATGTTTGAATATTCAGCATGAGCTCAGGGGGAGCTTGGTCCCTTCAGTATACAACAAATTTGCAGAATGCTTCCTTCTACATGAGGAGAAAAACCTTGTGTTGGTTTTGATCCGCCGTTTGCCCTTGATGTCAAAGGGGGAGAGTGACATGGTGTTTGAATAAAGAAAAAGAATGGTGTCAAAGAATGGGGAGAGTGACATGGTGTCATTGTATTCTTAATGTATCTATCTGTTGTAGTGATCAAACACCATCGTGGTTGCCATCAAGTCCAAAGGGGGAGATTGTTGGCAATATGATGCAGAGTGTTGTCCTTGATGGCAACCCACTTGATAGAGTGTTGTCCTTGAATGGCAACCCACTTGATGAAGATGATGGAAACCTACTTGATGAAGTTGTGCTTGATGGAATATGTCTTGATGATCTTGTTAAATGATGTAAATCTGATGTATCTACAATGAGTACAGAAGGTAATGAAGAAAGGAATTCAGTATGTGCTAGATCTATGATGAAAAGAGTATGTCTCAAGGCATACGTGGAATTGTCTAGGATAAGTCACGTATGCATGCGGGAAATAACGTGACAAGTCGCGTATGGGCAAAACCGCTCATAAAGTACAAAACCAGGGGTAACCACCATGGTATTGACCCATTGTATTGAGTAATGATTCGTCTATATGACCCCGTCCAGGAATACCATCGCAAGTAATGTGGTTTTGGCTCATGGTATTGAAAAAGGGTAAACCTATATAAGGAGAAGAAATCTATCAGAAATCATGAGGGGTGCAAGATGTCTCGAGCTTGAATGAATACTTCTCTCTCGAGTATTATCCGAATGGAAAGGGTTACAGCTGAATAATAGATCCGAATGCATGATGCACCAATGAAGAAAATGATGAAGAAGGGTATCTAGATCTGAAATGTATTTGTATCAAGCAGATTTGTTTATGGAACGATTAGATCTCGAGATGAGGCGAACATCTCGTCCAAGTAAAGGGTAAAATCTCAGGTGACTTCCTGCATTCATTCTCGAAGAATTGGGTAAATGACCTAAATGTCCGAAGAACCATACTGAAGAACCATACGTTTATTTGTCGTAGAGGAAGCGTGTATATGCGCGTTTGTTGGAAGAGAAAGCGTGTATGGGCGAGAAATTAGTTGGGCAGAGAAATTAGTTCCGTAATATGTGTCGTGCGATACGTGCAGTTTGTATGGCTGAAGGCACGTATATATGTGGATGTCGTCGCAAAGAAAAGCGTGTATGATAAACTAGGGTTTGTTAAAGTTGTGAGATGTCTAATTTGTTCTGCTGTCTTGCTGATATTTGTTTCTGATATATACTGCTGTCTGTCTATGATGATCTGGGTTGTTCAAAGATTGATTATGCTGCTATAGAGCAAGTGGTTGGTTTGATGAATGTTCCTTGAGCTTAATTGTGTGGGTTGGATCCAGTGTGAAAATTGATGAAACGTGGTCCATAGAGGTGCTGAGGGTTGTAGCCTTCAGTCAGGGGGTTGTAGCTCCCTTCCAGGTGAGGCTGGTAAACGAGATCAGGGGTCGTAGCTCCCTTCCAGGAGAGGCTGGTAAACGAGTCAGGGGGTTGGAGCTCCCTTCCAGGAGAGGCTGGTAAACGAGCGCAGGTGGGTGCCTGCGTGCTGGTCAAGTCTGCGCCAGCACATATGTTGTAAGATGTTTTCTCTATAATATAATATTGAAGGCTGAGCAACTGCAGTGGTGGTTTTCTCCCGACTTGGGTTTCCACCTAAAATCCTGGTGTTCATGTGTGATGCTTATGTGTGATGGTTTATTCTGTTCTTACTGCACATGTTTATTGTTTATTGAACATCTGATGAATGAATGATGGAATGATATATGTGAAGAATTAATGGCATAATTAGATCTCTGTGTATACGCGAGTTTCATAAAGGGTATCCGCGTATATACGCGAGTATGTATCAGGAAAGTAGCGTATGGGTTTTAGAAGTAAGAAAAAGTGAAAAGTTTGAGTATGCCCTAACTACTGATTCACCCCCCCCCCCGCTCAGTATTTTTCCCAACACTCTTGTACCAATTCAGGCTACTCCTGTAGCAACCTAGGACAATCCTATATCACTTTGAAAAGGAGGAAAAATATGGTCTAATAGTTAGCTAAATTATGGAGAGAGGTAGGGAGGTGAATGAATAGGGTGAAAATGCAAGGGATGGCTGGAAAAAAAAAATTGAGTAATGCAACTCTATAATTTATTCTATAGTCATTGTTCCTTTTACTATCTAGAGTCCTGGAAAATAGAGATGATAGAAAAATTGGTGTAAGAACTCCTCCCTTGTGTTCTTTATTTTTTTTGCTTTTGTATTTTCTCTCTTTTTATTCGAGACATGCAAGTTTCCTGTGAAGATATTTTCAACCTGCACGCTTTCTCTATGCGTCTCAGAGGAGGTTCTCACATGGTGATATTTTCATATTTTTACTTTATTTTGTGTTTTTTTCTCTTGGGACCCCTCAGAGATGTTTTCAACCCTAGATTTATCCTTGCATGCCTCATAGAGGTTTTCACCTAGGCACTTTATTTATTTTTATTCTCTTTTTTTTTTAATAAGCTACATGGATTAAGGAATATGATCCTCCCAATAACATTCAATTCTCTCTTGCTTGAACTAATAAAAACTTCCTTTGACAAAGGTATTTTATACAAGTTCAACCTATAACAATTGACAAGTAAAGGAATCCCTTACTCATCAATTGTTCTTATTTGAACATACCCATTCTCATGAAAATTCTCTACTAGATTGGGACCCAACGATATTTTCATTAAATTTCCCTTGAAATCCTTGAGTCTAGAATCATATATTAGGGCCCAATATCCTTCTTGGAAATTCCTCTATTTAATGTGTTTTTATGCCAAATCTTGCTTTATAGCTAGATTACCTTAGTGTGTAGGAGAGCTTGTAGCCTAAATTCATCTAAACCATTGAGTTTTAGTAACCTCTGATGTTGTTTTATAGTGAGGTATAAGTCTAACTGAGTTATCATTGTTAAGGTATTGTATTCAAATTCAATGGACAATGGGGCCTTCTTCCTATAGTCTAGTTTTAATGGATTAAATCTAGTGGTAGTTTTCCAAGTTGTGTTGTAGGCCCAAGTAGATTCTACAAGTCTTTCTACCAATTTTTTTATGCTTCTACTAACAACCTTGATTACAATGTTTTATAATGATATTTTTGAGACCTCCACTTGCTCATTTTCCTGTGGGTGATAGGTAGTGGATGTCCTATGCTTGATGTGATGCTTCCTCATGAAATATTCAATAAGATTTGATGTAAATTGCGCTCCTTGATCAACAACTAACTCCTTTGGAAAATTAAACTTGTAGAAGATGTTATCCATCATAAATTCAACCACCTCTATCTCAGTTTTTTTCTTTATTTCCTTTGTTTCAACCCATTTGGTCAGGTAATAAATGCACACAATGATATACTTATTTTTTCCTAATGGGGTATCAATGGGCCTAATGAAATCCAAGCCCCACTTCTCAAATGGCTCTAGAGTTAGTTGATGTTGTCATGGAATTTCATCCTTAGGTTTGGGCTTACCCATCCTTTGGCACTGATCACACCTAATGGTGTACCTCCTTGTATCCTGATATAAAGTGGGCCAGTAATAACCTGCATGTATAACTTTTAAGGTTGTCCTCTTACAAACAAAGTAACCCATAGAATGTCCATCATGGAATGATGAGAGGATGCTAAATAACTCCTCTTCCCTCACACATCTCCTCGGGATCTGATATGGACCCAATTTGAAAAGATTCCCCCCAATCCAAATGAATAGGGCACTCTTTCTGATAATATTTCTTTTCTCCTTGGAGGATTGATTAGGAGGGAAGCTCCCAGTATCCAAGTAGGTGGCTATATTATCAAACCAAGGGGAAAGCACCTAGATGGTAAATATAGTTTCATCCAAAATTTGTTCATCTACCATTTATTTATTTTCTGCAGGCAAGGATAGTCTTGACAAGAAATATGAAAACCACATTTTGTTTCCCTAGTTTTTCAATAATATTGAAATGAAGTTGATGGAATAATAACAAACATTTAATTATCTTGTCATTGATGCCAGGTTTACTCATTAAATACTTAATGGTTGCATGATAAGTGTGATTTTTTTTTTGATAACTAGTGATATAATTCCTAAACCTGTTCAAAGAATGTACCATAGCCAAGAGTTCATTTTCAGTGACAGTTTAATTTAACTCAACTTTAGAAAGGTTCTTACTGATGAAATAAATAACATAAGGTAGTTTGTCTTCCACTTGTACTAATGTTGCCCATACAAATTTATCTAAGGCATTTGTGTGTATGTGGAAAGGTATTGCCCTGTTGGGACCTCTAAGGATGGGTGTAGTTGTTAAATTCTCTTTTAGTACTTTGAAGGATTCTTGACAGTTACTTGTCCATAAAAAATTGAATCCTTGGCCAATAGTTGAAACAAGGGTGAATAAATTTTATTAAATTATTTAATGAATTTTATATAATACCGAGCTAATTCAAGGAAACTCCTGACATATCTTTTTTTAGGGATAGGGACCCTTTTGATGATGGAATTATTTTTTGGGTCAACTTGTATCCCTTCCTTGGATATAAAATTGCCAAGGACAGTCCTTATATTCATTAAAAATTCACATTTTTCACAACTCAATGAAAGATTCATTTCAATGCATTTGTTTAAGACTTTGGAAAAATGAGAAAGAGCTTCCTAGAAGTCACATCCATAAGGAGTGAAATCATCCATGTATATCTCA
Organism: Pinus albicaulis; assembly: GCA_034641835.2. Lineage (NCBI taxonomy): Eukaryota > Viridiplantae > Streptophyta > Pinopsida > Pinales > Pinaceae > Pinus > Pinus albicaulis. The sequence continues at coordinate 636,301,308 of CM076574.1, read as the reverse complement.
ATAGTGTCATGAATAAGTTAAGAAAATATACTTAGAAATTCCCTTTGTAAATTAGCAGGGTCATTGCATAAACCGAATGGAAGGAATCTATAAGCTAAGTTACCCCAAAGACATGTGAATGTGCTCTTATGTTGGTATTTAGGAATGATATGAATTTTGTTGTATCCACTAAATCCATCAAGGAAGGAGAATAATTTATTTCCTGAAAGTCAATTGAGGACTTGGGCAACGAAGGGAAAAGGAAAATGGCCCTTATTTGTAGCCTTGTTAATTTCTCTCTAATCAACACAGAACAAACACTTCCCATTTTTTGGGGGTACTAAAACAACAGGGGACACCCAATCACTATTTGAAACTGGGTATATCGGCCCTACATCTAGTATATTTTTTAATTATTCTTTCATAATTTCCTTAAGAGATGGTTTAATCATCATCTAGGGTTGGCGCACAGGATTTCATCTCTCTTTGATGTAAATATAATGACTCATATCGACTCAGGAGTGCACACATTTCATTTCCTTATAATCCCAAGAAAAAGCTTCTAGGAGTTGCCTCAACACACTACATAATTGTTCTTCCTCCTTAGAAAATATAGAGGTGTTTATATTTAGGGTTCTGGATGGGTCAATATCCAAACATTTAGCATGGTCTAGGCTAGAATCAACATAGAACAATTCAGCTGAAGGGCTACTCTTAGATTCCCTTATCAATTCATCAACTTGTATGGTTGTGGGGGGCTGATTCTAAAAGATATGGTCAATAATTTCATCCTCATCATGTTTCCCTCTCCCTATAACATTTTCCAGTGTACAAAATAGGTAGGAGGTTGTATGATAAATTCCTCATCTTACTCATCCTCTGACCATAAGGGCATATCATGCTCAATAGAGGGTTGAGTTGGAAGATACAGCACCAGTTGTTTTGATAAATGTACATTCTCAATAGTCATGTCCCCAACCATACAACTAATATAGGAATCATTAGTGGAAATCCATGATCTTCATAGAATGAGAGGATAGCCATTAAACTTGGTTTTGGGTTGGAGGACCAGGACATCAGTAGGGTACTCCCAGGAGTCAATGGAGACCATGACATCCTAAAAAATTCCCTTAGGAGCTACTATGAATCTATCTGCAAGATGCAACACTGTAGTTGTAATATTCCTAATTAGCCCAAGCTAATAGGAATATTTAAATTTTGTTTATTTTATTTTTATGAATAAATGACTAATGGAGGACATGTAAAACTCCTTAGATCAGTGAATAAATCAATTCTCAATGTAAAAAAAGCTATATCTGAGCCATTTACATAAAATCCACTTGCATGTAAAACATGATTGAGCTATTTGACTGGGTCAACAGGTCACAACATAGTCCAGGTGCATTGAACCTCCTAGATGATCAGCACAGTTTCAGAGGGAGGACCTCATGGGAAAGGGGTTAAATGATTCAAGGTGGTTTAGGGTTCAGGCAAGCTCTCATATTATAAAAGGAAGGAGGAGACAAGTATATAAGTTTGTTGAATGTATTATGATTTTTAAGAATTATGTCTGCTTAGACAAATTCTAGTTCTCTAGGCTTTTTAGCAAGAGACTAGTGAGGATCTCCTGTTTGGGAGTTCTCCATCCTTCCATTGAGTAGCTCATGGAGGGGTGTGTACTTCTTTTCCACTATCTGGCATATGGAAAAGCTCCATATCTCTTTGGAAGTGTAAATCCAGTGAGGGTTTCATTGTCTAAGTGACTTGCAGCAAGTGGAATCTAGATCTACTCAGATCTAGATCATACTATCATCTCTTCTCAGTGAGTGTCTTTTATCCTCCTGGAAGAGTGTAGTATTAGCTTGAGCTTCAGTTTCAGATCTTGGCATTAGGCCAAAGTGTATACTATCATGAACATCGCATTTTCTCTCCCTGATCTATGTAAATCCTGAAGAGAAGAGTTGCAGGGGTTTTGGAATTCTCCTGGAGGAGAGATCTCTAGTGGAAAGGATTCTTCCTTTCACTGTGGTGATCCATGGATTGGCCAAACAATCCATGTTACCTTCAGATATGATTTATTAACTAAATTATTTACTGCAGAATTTCTGAATACTGTTGCAGAACTATGACTTAGATCTCAGATCTACTCACTGTTGTTGATCATTTGCTAAGATCCCCAAGGGGAGTGTATTATAAAGTCCTTTTTGTATACAGATCTGCCATAAAATTTTGTATGCAGATCTGTTATAGATCTGAAATTTAATAAAAAATATCTTCACCCTCCTGAAATTTATGCTGAGAAGCTTTCCTGGTTCAATATACTGTTGCAACACCTATTTGAGGCTTGTATTCATGTAAATGCCTGTATTTCTCTTGTATATTTCTTAGGCCATAGAATAGAATTGATTTACTATCGTTCACACTCTATTATAATTTTCACCTTTAGAAATTACGCTATCCATGTTTTAATAAAATTCTGCATACTTCTAGTCATGGGGAATCATGGTTTTTAAGCCTAGTCGGGATTGGAGGAACTATTTAATATAGCTAGGATCATTTTTTTGACCTGAAATTTTTTATGGGAGTCCTATGTGACCTAAGATAAAATATCCTATAGCCATTTCCCTTATGTTTATGCTGATTGATGAATACACTCATTTTAGGGCATAAATCACCGTTTTTCCCCATCCTTTGTCAGTAGAATTAATATTAATTCTTGTTGTTGTACATATAATTTCTGCTGAGGTGTTTCTAAACCCATATCAGGGTTATTAGCTTGTTTCTACTCCATTATTTTTTTTTTATACTGTTTCATCCCTTCATTGGGCAATTTTCTGAAGACAACTAGGTGTGGGAGATCTGTTTAAACCCCCTAGAGTGATTTCTTTAGAGCCTCCTCTTGTATTTAAGTATTAGATACTATGATATAAGGGATCCAAGGGCTGTTATTGGCTGGTAAAATACACATCCCTGAAAAATGTGTTTTTCAAGCCTGTCTTGCTGAGTAGTCTCGATTTTGGAATATTACAGTAGTGGTCTTCCTCAAATCCCCTTTGGAGATTAAGCTTCAACATGGTTTGCCTATTAATCACATTAATTTCAATCCCAATATCAATTAGGGCATTAGGGACCATAATTCAATTTATGTGAACATCCACTACTAGGCTACCAGAATCCAAGTAATTTAGGGGGATCAGCTTCCCAAGCATTAGATTAGATAATTTTCTAACAAAATTAATGGTGGTGGTATATATTCTTCTTTTCCCAGGACTTTTGAAACATTTATCCTTTAAAATATTGTTGCAAATGAGAACATATTTAATGGCTTGGAGAAGGGGTATCTTTAAACACAAGTGCTTCAATTCAGCTAGAAGTTCAACCTCTTCTGGGGTGTGCTAGTTAGGATGGACCAACCTTTCCAGATAAGTTGGTGCATTGGCTTGAGGAGTGGTCTCTTCCTTTTCCTCTTCCATCTCTCCAAATGGAGGTGGGTGATTATCTGGGAACACCTTCCAAGACCATACATTTATCTTTTGGATTTCCACAACATAATCAAGATATGATGTCTCTCCACTGTAAACTTGTTGTGTATGATTTTTATTTGGGTTCAGGTTGGGTTGAGCAAGCATTTGAAATTTCTTAGCTAGATTTGGGTGAGTAGATTGTGGTTGAGGTTGAGGTGGAGGTAGTAAAGCAAGAGGTTGGGTTGTTTAAGACATCCACCATAGTGAGGGGTTTCCCCATTAGGAAGACTTGGGTTGCTATGGTTGAAAAGGAGGGTTGATAGGATGAGGACATTATTGAGGAGAATAAGGACAAGGAGTAGGTGAGGACCATGATGGATGGTGGGAAGGATACCAAGGTTGGAAAGGTGTATTATAAATGGATTATATTGAGGATAATGTGCACCTTTCATGCCTTGTTGATATGGCTGAGGACCTGGAGGATTCCTTTGGTTAATGAAGCACAACTTCTTTGATCCAAATTCTTCCCATCCTTGGTATAAAACCTTTAGGCCTGGAAGAGAGGTGCATTTATCCATTGCATGATTCTCTTCACAAACGAAGCATACTTCTAAGACATTCATTTGGAATTCATTCATGGGATGTGTTTTAGTACCTCTATGGAAAATGATAGCCAGTTCCCTTTCTACTTCATATTGCTTTATTTTGATTTTGCATGGTATATTGAAAGGCAAAGGCATGCAACATTTCACTCTTAAAATATTCCAACATACTGTGTATCTCCTTATTCATTTTTTTTATGGATGGAGAGGATTTGACCAAGCTTTGGCTAGGCCTACCCTTTTTCCTAGCATCTATAGAGTTATTCTTGAAAACAATTTTGATGTCATCATAAGGCAATCGGTAGTTATCTCCTCTAGATAACATGTTGAGGGGCTTTGTTACATCCTCCCTCATCCCTCAGAGAAGTGTTGGGAAAAATATTGAGCAGGGGGGGTGAATTATTATTTAAAACTCACACAGACTTTTAATTTTCTTTACTAAATCCTATACGTGACTGTACTCAAGCCAACTAATGTATGTATGTGACTTTCATTCAAGAAACTATCGTATGCCTAGAGAAATTATAACTCACATAAATCTTCAATCAATTTACTTAGACCAGGGGATTAATGATTAATCAGACATTTAGTAAGTAGTAAACATGTGCAATAAGAACATAATAAATCATCACACATAAGAAACACACATGAGCACTAGGATTTAAGGTGGAAAACCAATCTGGGAGAAAAAAATCACTATTTTCATCACTCTCATCAATATTTATTATATAGAAAACTTCTTAAAATATTGTACTGGTGCTGACTCATACCAAAACATAGGAACCCACCTAGAGAAGGATTCTCCCTTCAATATTTCTCCAACTACTACTGAAATGGAGATCCAACCCCCTGATCTTGTTTACCAACCACAACTGGAAAGGAGCTTCAACCCCTTGCTCTCGTTTACCAGCCACTACTTGAAGGGAGCTACAACCCGCTCATCTGATCACCAGCTCCTACTGGAAGGAAGCTTCAACTTCCTCACTGAAGGTTCCAACCCTCAGCACCACTTCGAACCACGTTTCATAAATTATCACACTAGATCCACCGACTTCAATACATCACAATTTGTAGGCTTCTTTTCATCAAATTTTCAGACTGGACCGACTACACCCATTTAAGCCCAATATGATATGTCAAACTGAAACATATAATTATACCAAATTGTTGAGCTAATTTATGTACCTAAACTAACACAATTATTTATTATCAATCCGGGTTGTTTATGCTTTGAGGCAAGTTCACTATATGTGAAGATCAGATATAATCAAACCTTGAAAGATAAGCTATTCAAAAGCTGAAAGTAATACATTCTATAATTCTAACTCAATTAGTTTAAAAAGAGGAATAATATTGAAATGGTTCTTGACTCAAGAAATCCACTTTCACCTCAATTACCACTTAATGAATCAGAGATTAAAACCAAGAACTTAAGATGGATAAATTATTAATGAAAGAAGCTCTTAACTTAAGAGACATGTAAAGTATTCCATTATAATTCATTCATCTTAATATCAAAAATCTCAACAAGAAACTACTTGCACACAAACAAAAGAAACCAATTTTAATTCATCATTTTAATAGAAGGGATGCTCAACTTGATACATCTGTTTTTCCAACTTGATAAAGTGATGAATAAGCTATAAACTAATGACATCAATCATTATGCATGAACCATAAAGCAATCTGAAATAAAGCTTTGAAAACCAGTTCTACAATCATCAAATTACAAGGAAATAAAACTAGTTAACAAGAAAGTGTACTTAGCTTGGAATGGGGGGCCTTCCACCCTTGCCTTGCACACTTGATAAATGATCTCAGAAGCTTAACTTCAGTCACACATCCATAACATTGAACAGCAAATTGATAACAGCACAAGTCTTCAAATTAACTTCTCAATCCAAAATTGTCACAATATAAAAGTATATAAGTCAATAATAATCCTAGTACATAAGCCATCAAAGCTTTGGCTTTAAATAAGAAGTCTCATGAACAAACTGATCTATTTTTACTCAAACAAACCCATCTACTTCTCATCCACCTATCTAAGTCTAATTCATTATTCTTATCCCAAGAAATATGGCCAATCCCATAGAATCTCAAAACTGCCCTATTTCTATGGGATTTCTGAATGACTAGTCATGATTGACTAGAACTAAATGGGCCTAATAAAACTTGTTCTGTTCGAACTAAGCATAGGTGGCTTAGTCCTAGTTGCCAAGCTGTCCATCCATGCATTCAATTCGTGCCCAAGTGTCCTGCAACCACATCAACCATAGAGCTATTACGGGAATTTCTGAATCTGCCAATTTTGCACTAAAAACCAAACTTTCATAAAAACTTTAGAATTTGAAAAATTAAAATTAAATACCTGAATAGATATCAAATATATGTCAAAATGGAATAAATGAATGGAAAATGGATGGAAAATAGATGGATTAGTAAGTTTCTTTGAGCAAAATAAGACCAAAACTAAGGCCCAACATCTCTCCCTTGCTTATCATCAAGCATGTCCCCATGCTTGCCTATTTCTCTTTGACCTTCTTCTTTCTGAAGTAGATGTTGTACCTGTAGATGCTTCCTGTTGTGCTGCCTTTGCCAAACAATCCAAACCTGTGTCATGTCTTTCCTTGAACAAAGCTGCTTTAACCTTCTGTTTTTCATACTTGGCCTGCCACATATTCTTTTCCTTCAACCACTTAAATGCTTGTTTAGAAATTAGATCATTTTTCCTTTTCAATCTCCCCAACTCTTCTTTCAATTTTTCATTTGTTTTGACCAATTTAGCATTATCTTTCCTGTTTGCTTTGTTCTCTTCTTTTAATTGTTTTTCCACAATTTTGCTAATTTCTAATTGGTCAGTTAAATCCCTGATTTTTCCATCATTGATTTCTTTTTCAAAATCTTGAGTTGTTTTCATTAATGATGCTGCTGCTTCATCATCATATGAGGAATCCCTCTCAAATTCTTCTTGTGGAATGTTATTTTCTTCTTGTGGTCTTGGAAAATATGTTTCTTCTTCCCTGTCTAAATTAATGGGACTTTTATTTGTAAATCTTTTGGGAATAGACATCACAGATATTTCATTTTCCATGGCCATATTACTTTGCTGTTTGGCTCTTGTTCTAGGATATAAGGGTGAATTCATCAATCCTTTACTTTCCTGCTCTGTTTTATCTTGTACCTCTTTAATCTGTTCAGTAAAATGATTTTTAACCATGAATTCTCTCCACACTATGCCCTGCAATCTCACTTGATACTCAACTAGGATTTTAATCAATCCTTGATGATACATCTGTCCTGCCTTAAGCCTGTTTTCATGTCTTGTTGTTTCAATCATTCTTAAGAGGCTTTTATATAGGAAATAAGGTAAATTAATCCTATCTTCTCCCTTAATGTGCTGTAGAAGTTTAACATGATATAAATGGGCAACACTATATCCTCGGTCACAAGTCAAAAACTTTTGGATGATCAAGACCAATTCTCCCCATGGCTCATTAAACCATTCCCTGGGTATACCTTTTGTCCTATCAAATGTCCCCTTCCGGTTTTTCTCAAGGAAGAAAGTCCATGCTTTCTCCTTGAAGTGTAGCCCTTTTTAATACTTCTCCCCTAGCATTGGCAAATCTAAGGCTTTGGACAAGTATTCTTGGGTTACTGGAACAATGATTTCTCCTACTCGAGTCTGGTCTTGATTGAAATTCTTTATAAAATCTTTGGTTATCTCCTCAGAATGGCCATTAAATTTCTGTAAGAAGCCTATCATTCCTGCCTGATAAAGTTTTTCTATAGTCTCTTTTCCCCAGCTTTCTATTTGAAATTTTGGCTCTACCCTGTTTGCCATTGTTTCTGTAAACCAATCAATGTAGGCCTCTGCTGTTACTAACTTCATTTTAATAAAAATTATGACTATCGTTTTTTTTTTTAAATGAAATTCAGTAAGCAAAGAAGCTTACCTTCCTCTTCTGACTCAACTCAACTCTGCACTTTTTAACCTCTGATATATTCCCTTGCAATAGCACTCTCTGAATTCCCTGTTTAATGCAACAACACCTGTATACTTCTGTTAATACACTGGTCTCTGTTTTTTTTTAAATTAAATACACACGCAGCATCACAAATCACACAAACATGATTTACTGTGTATATATAAAATAAAAAAAACTAAAGAGTGCTCTCGGCCTCATCAAAGTTTCCGCAATGTTTTCGGCTTAAGCAAAGGTGTTTGCAAAAATTATTGCTTGCAGGCTCAGCATAAAAATCATAAATATGCAAAAAGCTCTCGGCCTCAACCAAATATAAACACGGCTTCAGCAACCCGACTCCCTTTGACAACCACAGTTCAATGTGACAATCAGGCATTCGATCCCCTATTTTAGTCAAAAACAAAAACAAAAACGCAGTGGCAGCAAGTGTTTATGGCATTTTTTCGTTTTCATGTTAACTGTTTGTCAAAATATTAATGCGCACAATTCACTCAGCAGAACACGGTTTAGTGCGCAATTAGTCAACAACCACTGCCATGCCACTTCAATCACAGCATTCCGTTAAAACTCTTAACGTGTTACTCATGCAATGAGTTTCCATCAAAATGCTGCGCATCAAAATCTATCAACAATCCTTAAGTGCTGTCAATCTGGAGATAATCATGGATTTGTAGTTACCTGACTGTCAACGAGCGCGTGGAGTGTAACCGGGCGCTCCAAATCCCTATTACTTCGGTTAATTGAGCTGGTGGCAAAGAAAAGTATCTAAAATTTAATGACAAGCAATATCCCATAATCGCTGAGTGTAAATAAACTTCACTGTTACCTGACTTAATCCTGAAAATCTGCTATCTCTGATCGTTGAACCCGGAGCGATTTCCTTTCTTAAATCCGCCTTCTTGCTTTTCCGGAGTGATTTTCACTATTTTGCTGCTTCAAACGCCTTTTCTTCTCTCCGGAATGATGTTTTGTTTCAGAACGCCTTCCTTCTGAGCTCTGGAAATGAGGAATGAGGTCTAAACGGTCATGAATTGACCGAGTTCATGGTTGTACCGTGCCCATTGGTGTTATGATGCGCAGTTGGTATGGCTGTCCTCTTTGACCAGTCGCCCGACTGTGTCATGAGGATGCCACCGCCTTGTGCTATGTTTAAATGATATACACGTATTACCACCACCGGCGTATGCTATGTTTGAATGATATGCCCGTATTGTCACCACCGGCGTGTGCTATGTTTGAATGATATGCCCGTATTGTCACCACCGTGTGCTATGCACGTCTGATTTCCATTGTCGTGTGCTATTTTTTGAATGATATGCACGTATCATTGCCACCATCGTGTTTTATTTTGAATGATATACCCATATCATTGCCACCGTTATGTGTTATTTTAAATGATATGCATGAACTATTACCACCGCCGTGTGTCCATACGTGCAATGATACTCCTGCATTGTATATGCAATTATCATTTCACCATACCCTGTCAATCATACAAGCCTGTCAACCAGATCATAACAATCGTGCCCGTCCTTCATTTTGTATGCGCCATATACCTTCGCTTATCCTTATACCATATGCACGTTGATTTTATATACCATTAACCTTATATCTTTTGCGTATTAACCTTATGTATTAACCTTATATCCTTTGCGCTGAATTTTTATATAGATGGTTTTAACGCATTCCTTATTTACACTATGGTATATAGTTTAATATAGCACATTATTTGTTTTGCCTTCTACGCACATCTTTATGATTTTAAAATGACCATCTTAGGTCATGTTTAAAATCATCACCATACTAATGCTTGATTTGTATATGCAGGTGGAAAAAGTTGTCCTAGCTTGGTCTTTTGCTCTTAAAGAAAAATACTTAGGATTATAGGGAATATGTATGGGAAATGTGTATGAATGAAATGGAATATGTATAGGGGTATTATGAATATAGGATATGTATAAGGAATAATTAATATCCTCAGGTACTAACTTTAACTTAACAAAAACTAAAAATTCCTAAGAAAAATTTGAATTTCAAGCACAAAATGACTATACATATACTTCCCTGGATGATGTTTGTACAGGTGGAATGAAATCAGATGTTGTAGATGAATCAAAAAGTAAATTTTATTGCTGCTCCTTGTTCTTCATGCTCTGGTTCTTGAATTGAAAAATCAGGTCCCTTTGTAATGATTCTTTGTTTCAGGTCCCTCTGTACTGCTTACATAATATGCATATGTTGTTTTGACATTGGCAGGTCTCTCAGGTCCCTCTGTATTGATTTCTTCTTTCAGGTCCCTCTGTTGACAATACAAGTTCTTTCTATACTTCAGCTTTCCAGCTAAAGATCTAATACAAGTCTCCCCCTTGCTTAAGATATGACTTGTCCTCAAGTCAATTGTTGATGGAAAGTACCTGTATTGAATTATGTGAGAACAGTAGAACAAGAAAAGGAATTCATAGAGTCCAAGTTGCCTTGATTTTCCCCTATGAATTCGTGTTTGCATAGTGCCAGTTGCCTGGTTTTCACTAGCAAACAAATTATTATTTTTTATGTTTTTTTTTATATTTTTTATATTTTTTATATATTTTTTATGTTTTTTTTTTTTTTTTTAAATATTTTTTATTCAACTACAGGACTGGAAGATGGCTGAGCTTGGTGTGCCATGACTTCCAGTTCTGTATCTTCTGTCAGTTGTTTCATAAATGCTTCTTTACTGATAGGCCTATTATAAACTTTGAGCCTATGTCCATTCACTATAAAGGAGGTGGAATCCTGGTCAATTGTCTTGATTTTGACTGCTCCATTGTCGAAGATTTCATCAATTTCATATGGGCCTAGCCAGGGTGTTGTGAACTTTGCTTTGAAATCTTTGAACTTGGAATCAAAAAGTAATGCCCAATCTCCCTTGCGAAATGTCTTTGTTTTGATATATCTGTCGTGCCACTTCATTCTTTGTTGTTGCACCAATGTAGTATGTTCTATAGCTTGTTGACGATGCTCATCCAACTGATTCAGTTCCATGATCCACTGCTGTTGTGCTTCTGTCAGGTCTAGTCCTAATTCAGCTGCTAGTCTGTATGTTTGTATTTGAAACTCTATAGGCAATAAGGCCTCTTTTCCATATACTAACTGGTATGAACTAAAACCAGTTGTATTCTTCCATGTAATTCTATAGGCCCATAGTGCATCTTGTAATTTTTCAGACCAATCTTTTCTGTTCAGCTTTACTGTTTTTGTCATGATATTCTCTAGGACTTTATTTGTTGATTCAACCTGCCCATTTGCTTGAGGATGATATGGTGTAGATGTTATGTGTTTGATCTTGTACTTCTCTGTTAGATCTCGTACCAGTTTTGATGTAAATTGTGTTCCTTGATCTGTTACAATTTGTCTAGGTACTCCATATCTGACAAAGATTTCTTTAAAAAGAAAGTTGACCACTGTATCTTCTGTTGCTCTATTCACTTCTTTAGCCTCTGCCCACTTGGTTACATAATCTGTACATACTAAGATGTACTTCTTTCCATTTGATGGTGGATTGATGGGTCCAACAAAGTCAAGTGCCCATTTCTCAAATGGTTCTATGAGGACCTGTGGCTTCAGCGGCATCTCATCTCTTGTGATTGGTCTCCCTGTTCTCTGGCAACTGTCACATTGCTTGACATATTTCTTAGAGTCTTTGAAGATGGATGGCCAGTAGTAGCCCAGTTGCAACACCTTATATGCTGTTCGTTTATCTGCAAAATGGCCACCACATGGTTCATCGTGACATGCTCTTAGAATATCTAATATTTCATCTTCTCGCACACATTTTCTAATTATCAAATCTGGACCAGTATAAAATAAATCACCATTTACCCAACTATACCTAGAACTCTCTCTAACAATTTTGTGTCTTTGCTTTTTAGTGAATTGGGTTGGTAACTTTCCAGAAGATAAATAGTTTTCCATGTCTGCAAACCATGGTGTTCTTACTGTGATAGCAAACAGATGTTCATCGGGAAAGTTATCTGCAACCGGATTTGGATCATTGGGTGAATGTATGCGGGACAGAAAGTCAGCCACTTGATTTTCCTTGCCTGGCCGGTCTTGTATTGTGATATTAAATTCTTGCAATAATAGTAACCATCTTGTTATTCTTCCATTGGTGATGGGTTTATTCATCAAATATTTGATTGTTGAATGATCTGTATGAATGAAAACTTGATATCATGTTATATAATGTCTGAATTTGTTTACTGCATGTATAACAGCTAACATTTCTTTGTCAGTGACTGTATAGTTCAATTCTGCAGGTGTTAGATTCTTGCTTATAAAGTATATTGCATAATTGAACAAGTTCTCTTTCTGTCCAAGGGAGGCACCTATTGCAGTATCAGATGCATCAGTTGATATATGAAATGGCAAAGACCAATTTGGCCCACGGAGAATGGGTGCAACTGATAATTTCTCTTTCAGAATTTGAAATGCATTTTGACAATCATTTGTCCAGTGAAATTCAATATCTTTTGCTAATAGTTTAAACAGAGGTTGGGCTATTTTACTGAAGTTTTCAATAAATCGTCTATAATAGCCTGCATAACCTAAGAAACTTCTTACCTCTTTTTGTGTTGTAGGAGGCATTAAGTTTACTAGGACTTGGATTTTTGCTGGATCCACTTTAATTCCTGAAGCAGAAATATGGTGTCCCAGAACTATTCCTTCTGTCAACATTATATAGCATTTCTCATTGCTTAATGACAAATTTGTTTCAATGCATCGTTTCAACACTTTCTCAAGATTATTTAGGCAATCATTATATGTGTTTCCATAAACTGTAAAGTCATCCATATAAACCTCTACACATTCATGGATTAGATCAGCAAAAATTGCAAGCACTGCTCGTTGAAAAGTTGCAGGTGCATTACATAAACCAAATGGCAAAACATTATATGCATAGGTTCCCCATGGGCAAGTGAATGTTGTCTTGTCTTGGTCTTCTGTTGCTATTCTACTCTGGTTGTACCCGCTAAACCCATCTAAGAAAGAGAAGAATTTCTTTCCAGCCAATGAGTCTAACACTTGATCAATAAATGGTAGAGGAAAATGATCCTTGAGTGTAGCTTTGTTTAGTTCTCGATAATCGACACATACCCTCCACTTTCCATTTTTCTTTGGAACAATAACCAGTGGAGAAACCCATTGACTATCTGAAATAGGATAGATGAATCCAACATTTAACAATTTTTGCAATTCTTCTTTCACTATTTCTTTCATCATGGGATTCATTCGTCTTTGAGGTTGTCTTACAGGTTTGAGTTGATCATCTGTATAAATGTGGTGGACACATGTGTCAGGATGGATTCCTTGCATGTCAGTATAATCCCAGGCAAAAGCTTTTGAATATTTCTGTAATAATGTAATTACCTCTTGCTCTTGTTCTGATTGCAACTGGTTTCCAATGTTTAAATATTTTCCAGGACTTACCTCAATTGTTTTTATTGTTGGATTGGAAATTGTGTTTACAGGAAAGATGTCTATAAAAGAATTTCGCAAAGTTTGAATAGTACAGGTTTCCTGAAAACATTGATTCAAAAGGTTATTTGCAGCTTCATATTGCACTTCTCTAAGCTGCTCTGAAATACTTGGTTCTGAAATGAAAAGATCCATTAAGTCTTCATTTTCTTCTTCTTCTCTTAAATCAAAGAATTTATTTATACTTAAAACTGATTTAGTTTGCTGTTTTTCTTGAGCTTCAAGTACTGATTCTAAAGAAGTTGACGGTGTAGGTGAATAAAGAGCAATATGTTTCCTTTCATCTCCATGTGAAATAATCATGCTTCCTGATCTGCATCCTATAAAGGCATCAGCGGTAGCTAACCATGGTCTGCCTAAGATTAGAGGATGTCCTCCCAAATTTGTTTTTGGTTGCAGAATAAGGAAGTCAACAAGATACTCCCATGAATCCAAAGAGACTATAATATCTTCCAATATTCCTTCAGGAACAACTTTAGATCTGTCTGCTAATTCTAAGATTGTAGAGGTTGATCTAATGTTGTTCAAATGCAAAGTTTTCATTGTCTCCATTGTCATTACATTTATAGCTTCTCCCAAGTCTATTAATGTGTTTGGTACCGAGAAATTATTTATTGATATAGTAACCATAGGGATACCAGGATCAATATATTTTTCTACTTTGGTTTCTGTAGACATGAGGCTTGCTAGTTTACCAATGACTTGGATTGTAGTAGGATCCTTTTTCTTTTTCTGTGATTTCTTAATGCACAATTCCTTTATTGTTTTAGCATATATTGGTATTTCTTTAATTGCCTTCAACAAAGGAATTTTTACATAAGCATTTTTTAACTCATCTAAAATATCAAATTCAGGAAGGGTTATTTCTTTTTGTTGTTCCACTAACCTTTCAGGATAAGGTGGTGTTTGAGTTGTACTGTTTGTTCCTTTCTGAATTTGTATCTTAGTTTGTGATGTTTCAGGTGATTCTCCTTGTTCGGTTGGTTCTTCTATAATTGGAGGAGAATCCTTTTTAAGCACTTTTCCAGACCTTAGATGGACTTCATTAAGAGGAAGAATTGAATATGTGGGAAAACATGTTGCTTCCTCTACAGTGTATGCAACTTTTTCCACCTTATTATTCGGATTTGCAATTGGTTGGGCTGGTAATTGAGTTGGTCTGGGTTGATTTGTGGGTAGCTGTAACTGTTGTGGTTGGGTCAACAACGGTGGAGGATTCTGCTGCGGATATGGGATGGATTGTGGATATGCATAATGTTGTTGTTGAAATGGTATGGATTGAGGATATTGTGGATATGTAAATGGCTGTTGATATTGTTGCTGGTATTGTTGTTGATACTGTTGAGGTGGCTGGTTTCCATAACCATATCCTCTCCAACCTTGTGCAAGTTGTTGTGGATATTGTTGTGGAGGCCAAGCTTGCCATGGCATTGGAGGGGTCCAAGGATTTTGAGGTGGATAAAGGTAATTTTGTTGAGGGAATTGTTGCTGATTTTGTTGAGGCATCCTAGGTTGCCATGGTCTTCGTGGTGCTACATAATAAAAACCTTCCATTCCTGGCACTTCTTCCATTGAATTCATTTGTAATTCTTTCAATTTTAGACAATTTTCTGTGGAATGCTTTTCTGTACAAAGACCACAAACCTGAACACTCTGAACACTATCCAAAGGACATTCTCTTAATGGATGTTTGTTTCTACATTTGGGACAAAAGATTGCTAGAGCTTGTTCTTGTTCTTCTTTCCTCTTGTTTGCTTTTAGCACATCTACTTGTGTCCCTAATGTACTCAAAAGATCTGTTTTGAAATTCTCCAATAAACTTCCTATTTCAGCTCTTGTTATTCCTCATGCAGCTGACTTTGCTGCTTTTGAACTTACTTCTCTTCTTCCTGTTTTTGCTCTTCCTCTAGAATATTTTTGACATAAATCAACAATTTCATCGAATGGTAGGTTTGAGATGTCTCCTTTACCCATCACATTCAAAATGTCAAGGTATTCATCCCTTATACCCTTGAGAAATATTGTTCGAATGGTTTCTTGATTTAGAGAGTGTTGTTTAGATTTCTGTAGATTATACAAAAATCTTTCCAAATATTCTTCTAAACTTTCATCTTCTTGTTGTGTCATTCTAAAAATATCTTCCTTTGAATCTCTAGATCTGCAATAAGCTTGATATTTTTTAAGGAAGACCGATCTCATATCATCCCAAGAAGCTATTGTATGTTCTCCTAAACCCATAAACCATTTCAAGGCTGCTGCTTTTAATGTTGCAGGAAAAAGACGAAGTTTATGAATGTCATCAGTATATCCATATGTTCTACATAGAATATCAAATTCAAACATAAATGCATCAGGATCTTCTGTTGAAATTCCATAAAAATTTGGCAATACAGAAGGTGGAATATTTTTCATTTTCACTTCTTCTCCTAATATTGCACTTGTGTCTATTATTGGAAAGCCAAAGGTAGTCTCATCTTCTTGTCTTTTCTGATCGTTTTCTATTTTTCTATCATTTTCTTGTTTTGCATCCTCCTCTCTCTTTCTTCTCCATTCTGCTTGTTGTCTTTCATATTGAGCTCGTTGTTCAGGAGTGAGAATAATAGATCCATGTCCCTCTTCTGCCATTGGTTGATTTGTTTCAATTTTAAGTGGAGTTTCAGGTTGGTCGAAGATAGGAGGATTTATGGATGGAAATAAAGATTGTTTTCCTTTGATAATTTCTTTTTGTTTTCCAGAAGTTGAAGATTGTTTTTGCTTTGCTTCCCAAGCTAACAAAGTTTGTCTCTCAATCAAAGTTAATCTTTGTCCACTTCTTTGTTTTTCTGCCAATTCCTCAATGATTGGATTACCAGTAACTGGGGTGTTTGATGATCCTATCTCTATTTGTGGGGGGTTTTTAATAAATCTACCATGAGGATCTCTATGTCTAGGCATAAAGAAACATAACTAAAAAGTGTAACTACCGTTTTTGTTTTTTTTTTTCTCTCTATTGACTATGCCGATATTTGCCTCCCCGGCAACGGCGCCAAAATGTTGAGCTAATTTATGTACCTAAACTAACACAATTATTTATTATCAATCCGGGTTGTTTATGCTTTGAGGCAAGTTCACTATATGTGAAGATCAGATATAATCAAACCTTGAAAGATAAGCTATTCAAAAGCTGAAAGTAATACATTCTCTAACTCAATTAGTTTAAAAAGAGGAATAATATTGAAATGGTTCTTGACTCAAGAAATCCACTTTCACCTCAATTACCACTTAATGAATCAGAGATTAAAACCAATAACTTAAGATGGATAAATTATTAATGAAAGAAGCTCTTAACTTAAGAGACATGTAAAGTATTCCATTATAATTCATTCATCTTAATATCAAAAATCTCAACAAGAAACTTACTTGCACACAAACAAAAGAAACCAATTTTAATTCATCATTTTAATAGAAGAGATGCTCAACTTGATACACCTGTTTTTCCAACTTGATAAAGTGATGAATAAGCTATAAACTAATGACATCAATCATTATGCATGAACCATGAAGCAATCTGAAATAAAGCTTTGAAAAACCAGTTCTACAATCATCAAATTACAAGGAAATAAAACTAGTGAACAAGAAAGTGTACTTAGCTTGGAATGGGGGCCCTTCCACCCTTGCCTTGCACACTTGATAAATGATCTCAGAAGCTTAACTTCAGTCACACATCCATAACATTGAACAGCAAAATTATAACAGCACAAGTCTTCAAATTAACTCCTTAATCCAAAATTGTCACAATATAAAAGTATATAAGTCAATAATAATCCTAATACATAAGCCATCAAAGCTTTGGCTTTAAATAAGAAGTCTCATGAACAAACTGATCTATTTTTACTCAAAAAAACCCATCTACTTCTCATCCACCTATCTAAGTCGAATTCATTATTCTTATCCCAAGAAATATGGCCAATCCCATAGAATCTCAAAACTGCCCTATTTCTATGGGATTTATGAATGACTAGTCATGATTGACTAGAACTAAATGGGCCTAATAAAACTTGTTCTGTTCGAACTAAGCATAGGTGGCTTAGTCCTAGTTTCCAAGCTGTCCATCCATGCATTCAATTCGTGCCCAAGTGTCCTGCAACCACATCAACCATAGAGCTATTACGGGAATTTCTGAATCTGCCAATTTTGCACTAAAAACCAAACTTTCATAAAAACTTTTAGAATTTGAAAAATTAAAATTAAATACCTGAATAGATATCAAATATATGTAAAAATGGAATAAATGAATGGAAAATGGATGGAAAATAGATGGATTAGTAAGTTTCTTTGAGCAAAATAAGACCAAAACTAAGGCCCAACAAAATTATTGACTGAATCATTAATATACCAACCAATCACTGATATTTAATCATAATCAACTATTAGCATAACCCATACTCAAACAACCTGGATCTATATGAAGACGTCACTAAGAGAAAAAAGAAACAAAGAAAAACATATTAGAAATTTTCTTCATCATTCTTCAGCAAACCCTAGCTTGCATATGCACCTTTCAGTATAATTATTCATTTATGTGCGCACTTATCTCGAAATCAACTCGCATATAGATCTCAACATATTACTAAACTTATACGCTACTCTGCAGAAGAAAAATTCTATGTATAGACGCCTTCCTCGTGTCAAACCTGCGTATAAATCTGTAAATAATTCATGACTACGAAATACTTGAGAACTTCAAACTTACTCATATCATACCCTTCACTGAAAAAAACATGCGGCAGACCATATATATAAACAAATCATAAATAAATCATGCAAATACATAGTCATTTCAGGTCTAATGATCATGATCCATTATTGTATTCATGAGTGCATCATTATTTCATATTAACTAATAAAATATAGCCCATACCATGAAAATATAGTTAAGATAGAGGCATTCATCCATCAACCCTTATTCATGAACTCTTAGCACTTTGATCTTCACCTCCTTATATATTTTGAGCCTTAGCTAATACCATGAGCCAAAACCACACAAGTTCCGAAGGTATTCTTGGACAGGATAAAATAACCGTTACTGTGCTCAATATTGTGGGCTAATACCATGGTCAAGACCTCTGGCATTATTAAATTATTGTGCCAACACATACATGAGTTTTTTTCTTCGTACCTGCATGTATACATCACTTTGACTTGACGAACTTGAGTATAGATTTTCAAGATTTTAAAATATTTACCTTTAATAATATTTTGATTCTGACTTACAAGCCTCTCTCCCATTATTTTGTCATTATGTTCCATCACTCTATCACCTCTGAACCGATCTGTGAATTCTGTTACAAGTGGATTTCCATCAAGGACAACACCTTTATCATAATGCCAATAATCTCCCCCTTTGGACTTGATGGAAAACATATTGCTCTTTGATCACTGTAACCTGAAGATGCATGTTAGACACATCAATATAAGCATTCTTCAAACACCAAGTTACTCTCCCCCTTTGACATCAAGGGAAAAGGGCAAACCAATGCTGAAAGAAGTTTTTTTTTCCTTGTAGATACACTAGCACTGTAGAGCTGATCCACACTATACTGACCATCCTACCCCTAAGCACATGTTGAATCTTAAAAAAAAATTCAATGACTTACATTAATCTAAAATTAATTAGAGTATGACATTTCCTGTCACCAAGGAATCATACTTACATCAATCACCCAACCAAGTGGGATTACATATTTCACATGACCTCAAAAGTCCATACATGACTGAATATGACAATGTTTACATCATAGGTCTCAACATGAACTTTACAAATATGAATTTAATAACAAAGACCAAATTACCTCAATACAAATAGATCATTGAATATAATTCAACAATAATTATAAAAATAATGCCAACATTGCATTATAGTCCAAAAGGATAATGCTCCCACTAAACCTGTGCTACCTATTCATTGTAAAAAACTCATCAAATCATCTTCATAAATCAGATAAATATCAATGAAAAATTGTAACTTCATACCATATTAGCATATGATAGCCTAATCAAGTCATAACTACCAACAACATGTCAAAGACTGATCTTGAGGTTGTCCCACTATTTTTCCATTAGAGAAAAACATACATGACTGTCTGCAAAGAACATTGTGTATATATGCGACTATAATTAATTAAACCTACAAACAACCTTCAGAATTTTCACCTGTAGACTAAGAAGAATGGATTAACAACAAAGTGAGGCAGATATAACTCCGAGTTTCTATCTGAGATATTCAAATGCTTCTCTGGGGAGAGGTTTAGTAAATATATATTAGCAACTTGTTACTTGGAGGGAACATACTACAATTTAACCTTTTTCTCAAGAAATTTTTCTCATACAAAGTGATAATTAATAGGAATATGCTTGGTTTTGGAGTGCATAACAAGATTTTTCGAAATACTAATAGCACTTGTCATATCACATAGGATGGAGATGGGTGGAGAAAATTTAATTTGAATATCTTGTAATGTCTCCATCATCCAGAGAATTTGTGTACAACAAGATGCAGTAGCCACATATTCTTCTTCCATTATAGATAAGGAATTGGAACTTTTTTTCTTGTTGAACCAAGATACTAACCAAAGCCTAATATAAAATGCACCTCCACTAGTGATTTTTGTAGGTTTTAACCCTGTACAGAAATTATCTGTAAACGAATCTTAAAGACATAAAATAAATAGTAGCGAGAGAATAAAACATAAAATAGATAAAAATAGAGATATTCCCCTGGATCCGAAATTGGGACGACCAGCTTGATTTTTCATTATATTCCTTTTTAGTGTTACAACACACAGATATATATATATATATATATATATATATATATATATATGCCAAAGCATACATAAACCCCAATCCATTAACAATGGATTAGAACATAATCGTAGTTCCCTTGATCGGATCTACAAAATACTAGGGGCCAAAAACCATCGTACCCCAAAACCATGTGCAAACCCATGCACAAAACCATGGGCAGATCCACCCACCGGAAAATAAGGACCATAAATTTTTTCCGAGGCGCTGCCCTGAACCCTGACAGGGGGGGCTACCGCCCTCCCTGTGACCCCCCCATGCGTGATTAGTCATGCAAAGAATATAACACAAACCCAACGTTCTCCCACTTGTTGTTTTCTTTCCACAGGGGGCCACATGAGAGCTAAGTCATTAGCCTAACTTTGCAACACCCATTGTTTCTCTACACCAAGAGAGCTTCTGAGTGCCCACAGACTTTGTCAATGCATCTTCAACATTCTTCAAAGTGTCCACCTTTACCAGCATCACCCTTTTAGCTTCAACCATATATCTAACAAAGTGGTATTGAAAATCAATGTGCTTTGTATTTGAATGATAAGCAGGGTTCTTAGCCAAGAAAATTTCACTTTGGCTATCACAGTCTATCTTTATAGCTTGCTGCACCAACCCCATACTTGAACACAATCTCTGCAACCAAACTGCTTCGTTGCTTGCATGAGTGGCTGCCATGTATTCTACCTCTGTAGTTGAAAGAACCACTACAGATTGTCTTTTACTTATCCACTCCACCTCCAAATAGGCTAAACACATACCCACTTGTAGATCTTCTTTGGTCCAGATCTCTAGCCTAGTCTGCATCAACAAAACCACAAATGTCTAACAATCTTTCCAATCCTCGTCTTCCCTGGTAGCACAAGCCATAATTACTAGTGCCACGCAAATATCTGAAAACTCGCTTTAGTGTTGTCTAATGCTCCTTCCCTGGGTTTGACATAAACCTGCTCAATACTCCCACTTCATGTGCAATTTCTGGTCTAGTACAGACCATTGCATACATCAGGCTACCCACTACACTTTCATATGGAACACGGGACATATCCTCCTCTTCTTCTTGTGTATTGGGACACTGTTCAACAGATAGCTTTGTACCAACACGAATCAGAACATTCACCAGTTTACTATCCTGCATATTGAACCCCTACAATATAGTCTCGACATACTTCCTTTGGTTTAACCAGTGCCTCCTCTTTGCTGGATCTCTCTTAATTTCCATGCACAAAATATAGTTTGCAGCACCAAGATCCTTCATGTCAAATTTGGAGAATAGTTGGGTCTTCAAATCTTGGATAATTTCTTTGTCATTTCCAATCAACAACATATCATCCACATACAAGACCAAATAAATAACACGGTCACCAATTAATTTAAAATAAACACGGTGATCCTCCTTGCTTCTGGTGAAGCCAAAAGCCAAATTAAGATATGGTTTATATGGTGTCAAAGTTTAAAATTTTACATCAGTAGACTATTTTGCTTATACGAGAGGCTTATTGCTTTTGCATACCAGCTCTTTCTTCCCCTTCACCATAAAGCCTTCAGGCTGTTTCATGTAGATATCCTCTTCTAGATCCCCATGAAGAAATGTTGTCTTCACATCCATCTGTTCTATGTCAAAATCAAATGCAGCAGCAACAGATAAAAGTAGTCTAATAGAAGTGACTTTGGAAACAGGAGAGAAAATATCACCAAAATCAATTCCTGTCACTTGGGTATAGCCTTTTGCTACCAACCTAGATTTGTATTTCTCCACCTTGCCTTCTACATTCATCTTCTTTTTAAAAACCAATTTTCTCCTGATGGGCTTCCTTTCAACTGGTAACTCCACCAGATCACATGCCTCATTTTTATGCAAGGATGCCATTTCATCAACCATGGCCTCCTTCTAGGATTTTTTTCCATCCTGGAATCTATTGCCTCCACAGAGGTTTGGATCTTGGATCATCATCGATTATAGTTAAAGGGTTAAAGCCATTTCATTTAAGAAAGCAGATGGGCTATACCTTTCTGGTTGCCTTCTTTCCCGAACTGATCTTCTCAAAGCTGGAGTTTGTGGCTCTTCATCTTCTGAGTCTTCTTCTGTTGTAGAGTCTAATTCATCCTCCTTTAGCTCAAACTCTATCTTCTCAGATTCATTTGGTAGGACTTCATGTTTAACAACATCTTTCACTTCTCTAAACACCACATCTCGGCTGTACACAACCTTCCTTGTTTCTGGGTTCCAAATATTGTAACCCTTTAAACCATCCTTATACCCAATAAAGATGCACCTTTCAGATTTATTATCCAACTTGGTCCTTTTCTCCTTTGGAACATGTACATATGCATCACATCCAAATACCCTTAGATGTGAAATAGAAGGTTTCTTACCATTCCATACCTCATGTGAGGTCTTATCCTCCAACACTGATGAAGGTGATCTGTTAACCAGATAGCATGCAGTCTCCACTGCCTCTGCCCAGAATTCTTGTCCTAACCCGGTACCATTGAGCATGCTTCTTGCCTTTTCCATCAGTGTTCTGTTCATTCTTTGCACAACTCCATTTTGCTGGTGTGTATAGAATGATCATGTATATATATACCCACTTCTTGAACTCTTCAAATTCCTTCTTGTAGAACTCCCCACCATTATCTATCCTCAGCACCTTTATCTTCTTCTCTGTCTGGTTTTTCACCAGAGCCTTAAATTATTTAAATCTATCAAAGGCTTTAGATTTCTTCATCAAGAAATATATCCATGTATTCCTTGAGAAATAATCTATGAATAAAAAATATTACGTAGAATTACCCAGTGATGGAACCAACACAAGTCCAAACACATCACTGTGCACAAGCTCTAATATCTTGTTCACCCTCTTAGCACCAGAAGGAAAACTCACCTGATTCTACTTTTGATATACACAATTTTCACAGAAATTGAAATATAGAGAGCTATTAGACATACCTTCTACCATACCATTTCCATGCAGTATCCGAAGGCCCTTCTCTTCAATATGTCCAAGCCTTTGATGCCATAGCATGGTCTTTTATCCAAAGAACGCTAGGCTTTCCATTCCACTTTCAGGAACCACAGAACTATTGCACCCAACAATAGCAGTGCTGCCTTGAAGCTTGTACAGAGTTCCAATCCGAACTCCCCACATTAATACCAGTTCTCCCCGAACCATCTTACAGGTATCTTCCTCGAACACTGTTTTTACACTTTCATCATCCATCTTGCTTACATAAATCGGTTACGACGAAGTACGAGATATAAGAACATAGAAGTGTTCTGATACTTTATATGTGACTTTCGCTTGAATTTTCCGTAATAAAGACGATTAAAGCCTTCCTGTCAACACCTAAGAGACATGTCCCCCTTGCCAACATTGTCTGCACTATTGAGAACCACTCCCTGTGGTGGAGTAGTGAAATGATGCACCCAGGGTCAATCACTTATGACTCATGATCTACATGTGTATTTCAAGAGAAACCTTTACATCCCATATGACACGAGGTGGATTTTCCTCACCAGAAGGAGCTTCATCAGATCCCTTTCCTTTCTCAGGATATTTATATTTGCAGTCCTTTTTGTAGTTCCCTTCCTTTCCGCATTTCCAGCACACCTTTACAAACTTTCCAAGAGATTTAGATCTCCCCCTAGATTTAGATCTCCCACTCGAAACCTTATTCTTGTTTTTGTTCTAGGACCTTCCTCGTTGGCAGGGTGTTAGATCCCTCTCTGGGCCAGGAGGGCATGCGTGGTCACAAAGTTGAACACCAACAATAATCAAAACACACAATGGCGTGGTTTGCAAATTTACAAGAAAGACAAAATCGACGATGGTAGCCTACCTCAGTACTTTCGTTTGTCACGTCCAAGCTTTGTACACATGCAGAGAAACGACGACATACAACGTAATACTCAAAACATGTAACTATATATCAGTCAGAGAGGATATAATTCATTGCACTTCATAAAAGAGTAAACATACGAATGGAACCAAAATCAGGGTCGCTTATATTAAAGATGACATAAAGGGAGATTACAACCAAATGCTCTGACGCTATGATCTTCCTTTAGTGGGGCTTGCAGCGGAGCGCGTCTCAACGAAGCCTGTAGGGAATCTGGACAAAGCTCTCTCTCTTACGGGGTTCTCCCCGGCTCTGCTCTCAATAGTTTCCCAACTATAGTTTTCTTCCCACAAGTTCAGCTAGCTAGAAAATAGAGAGGGCAGGCTTTTATAGAGGGAGGAGGAGAGGTTAGGCTTCGTATAATCATGGGGAAGATTCCTATCTCTTAGGAAGGTTCCATGAGAGGTGGAAAACCACTTCCTAATCAGCGAGATCCGGAGGTAAACAACCCAAACTCATTTTGATGATCTGTTTTGAGTTTGTTAAAACCAAAATTCCGCCTTCTATATTAAAAAAAGATTCCTTAAAGTTTGGCATGGAGCATAATATATGGTGGGTATTTCCCCCATTGGCGGGGATGAAACTGAAACACTTAGCAATGCCAAGCATGGATTTTAAGGTTTTCGAGAGAATTTTTCTTCGGGGATAATTCTTATCCTTATGCAGAAGGATGCCATTAATGTATTTTCAAGACATTTTGCAACATGGAGAGGTCATGAAGGAGGTTCCCCCACATGGGACCGAGGTTGGGGATGGTGAAAAATGATGTGTAACGGATGGCCCTAGTGAGGTCCGAGAGAGAGGGAGGGGTGAAATGCTTTATGAGAACACGCCCAACTGAAACAACACCTTGGGGAAAAAATTGCTGAATACAAAATACATGGAGTATCTGGTACAGTATGTTGCATAAGACGTAGCCATCCCGCAATAAGGGTGCAAGCAGGATCCAAGGTATGGACGCGTGTCCACAATAGGGTCAACAATAGGGCTGGGTATGGTCACAACCATCAATAGAATAGATAATAATAATAAATCCCCATAATAATCTTACAGAATCCGTAGCTGGTTTTATATAGGACAAAAATCAAATTCTTGCACTTAATCTGACTTTGAGCAGTCTTTGGTTGAGCATTGTCTGCATTTGTTTATGTATGCAAGAACGTCATTTGATTACCGGCCAATAATGAAAATTTCGTTCCTTGAATACAAGAAAGCCACCCCAATATGGCATTTGGCTCTCAAGGTACAAGAGGTACAATCCACGGAATGTGAACAGTGAGTTGACATAGAACACCCGTAGAATCATCCGATCGAAGGTCAATAATGAAAACCTTGCGTCAAATGCGAAGAACCTACCATTGAGGCATGTAGGCTCCAAGGTACCTGAAGGGAGTCTCTAGACCAACTTCCTGGATAATGAGCTAAAGTTGACAGGAAGTGACCTTGATCGAAGGTGGGCCATAATGTTTCCCACATCATCGACACGAGATAGAGGGAGATAATGTTTGTGAATTAAGATCAACAGAGAGTCAGAGGGAGGTTGAAAATGCAGAGGCTAACTTCTCTTGAACATATCAGCAACACGACATTGGATTTGGCAGTATTTGACATCAAAGGATCCGAGGTCATGGTGACGTGGCAAAGAGCAGATGAGTAGTCAAAATAGATTACCCAAACCCATGGAGGCAAGCTAATAACGAGATGAGATGTCTCCAACCCGACACGAATGCAGACAAGTACCATGTTCAAGAGTGACATACTGCCGACAAGACTATAATATTGGTTCCATTTCCCCCCACCATTTCTGGTGAGTACCCCAATTATTTTTGAAAACAAGCTTGAAGGCACTACAAGAAAAAAACACATTGGTGAGGGGCGAAAATGGTCACCATAAGCTCATTGGTGAGGGTCAAAAGAGCCTTCGTCACCAAAAACTGAACGTCACCAAAGGTGGCGTCGTCGAAAGTATAGGTGTTGTGGTGACATTCAAGGTCCGTCACCAATAATAATTTATAGTGACGGATAGTGACCGTCACCATTTCATATGAGCAATGGTGACGGACAATAGCCTCCGTCACCAAAAAATTGAACGTCACCAAAGGTGGTGTCGCCGAAAGTATAGGTGTTGTGGTGACATTCACGGTCCGTCACCAATAATTATTTATAGTGATGGATAGCGACCGTCACCATTTCATATGAGCAATGGTGATGGACAATAGCCTCCGTCACCAAAAAACTGAACGTCACCAAAGGTGGCGTCACCGAAAGTATGTGTTGTGGTGACATTCAAGGTCCATCACGAATATTAATTACAATGACGGATAGTGACCGTCACCATTTCATATGAACAGCAACGATTTTTTGTGATGGACCTTTCATGGCCGTCACTATTGGTGCATATATATGGCGACGTTCATTGACCGTCACCATAAACTCATTGGTGACATCAAGGTCCATCACGAATAATGACTATAATGACAAACAGTGACCCTCACCATTTCATATCAACAACAATGATTTATGGTGACGGACCTTTAATGGTCGTCACTATTGATGTGTATATATGGTGGCATTCGTTGACCGTCACCATTTCATATTTTGATGAGGGTCGAAAAAAGTCACCATAAACTCATTGGTGATGGTCAAAAGAGCATCCATCACCAAAAACTGATTTTCGTCATTCCCTATATATGAATATCAGGGCACGATGGAATCGAACCACCAACCTCCTGCTTGTAAAGCAGGTGCTCTTCCATTGAGCTAGCACCCTTTAAAGAATTAGACTTTAAACTAGAAATTGTTTGTAAAGGTGGAAAGATACACCAAAGGAATAAGAACCAGGAAAACTGAAAGAATTCAGTGTCCTTGCTCCTATTTTTATTCTACGAAACTCTACAAAGTATGATCTTGATCTATGACATATTTGTGTCGAGTGGTTCTAATTTAATAGTAAATTTAATATTCAGATCAAATAAATGAATAACTAAGAGGCCTTATGGGCTAATTTTTAATCCTTACACCAAAATCTCTTAATATTCAAGTCTATGGAAGAACTCGTTCAAAGTTCAAACTGAAGTAGATTTTAAATGGAAAGCCTAAAACCAGCTAAGTATTTTACAAGTTAACATTTTGGATATAACTTCTGTTCAATTTATATGACAAGTTATGCCATAACCTTGAAACTAGTTTCTTTGCTAAAAGAATTTCTTAAGTCAACAATGACAAAGAAAGATAGTCATGGCAAGCAAAATTTTCTTGTTTTTTCTAATAAGGGTGCATGTAACTTGATAAAGGTTGTATGAGAGTATTAAACCATAAACAGTTTCACTACAACATGGATATGACAAAGTCTTGTTAAGAAACAAAATTTTAGTTGAATATATGAAAAGCATTGAGCTAAATGATATAATTAAACTAAAATTAACTATAAAAAAATGAAATTGCCATCATATACCATCCAGCTTGGTTAGTTCTTCAGAAAAAGAAAGTGCAATTGCATGATCCAGCTCCTCATATTGATTATGTAATCGACCATCCTAAACAAAAATGTCCACATACAACAATCAATGTTATTGTATTGGTAAGACTTTTGATATAATATATCAAAGCATGTACTATGTAGGAGAATAACTGGTACTTGAATTACTTCTCTACTCGCATGTACTACCTTTGGTAGTTGAATTACTTGGAAATAAAAGTCCTTATTAGAAGATAACACAAAGAAAAGAAGAAGCCTTTGAATATGGATGGCCATCTTGATTTTATAGAGTTATAATTCAATACTAAAGGACTAGAAATGCTACAGAAAAATAGATGGATGGAGTGTAATAAAAAGAATTTGGATAATTTAGGTTGCACATATCTTTAAATGGAACCACTTTTTCCTTTTGGATTCCCAGTCTTTAATATGCAAATAAAATTTTCGATTCAACCAAAGAGCACAATATTTTGAAGTCTTAGTTGCCTGAAACAGGGTAAGGACAACATTTGGAGATGGGGATGACTTTTGAAATGACCACTTTCAAAACCTTTGGAAATAGAGCAACGATCACTTCCACACATAGGTCCAAAAGTCATGACTTAGGAGCATGAGCACACCTAATTCAGGGATGATTAAATATGAAACTAATTGGGTTGAAATTATACTCAATTAAACATAAATTAATGATTAAAATCTATATAAATGACTTAGAAGTCAAACATGACAACTTTGGAATATGGTAGAATGTTGGCATAAAAACTTTGTTCATTATACATTCTCTTTCGTTCAGTTTTGATGCTTTACTTCCAAATTAGGTGTTTTCTTTGTTGGAGATAGCAATCCGTGCATCTAGGTCGAACCATTAATGATGCCCACAATGAAGGGGCATGTAGCTCAGTAGTACAGCAGCACACTGGCCAAGGGAAAATCTGGGGTAAATCTTACTATGTATAATTTTCAAGATGGGGATAGAGCTAGTTTTGCTTGAGGTTAGCCAGGGGACCTTAGCCAAAGTGTGGCCTGACGAGGGTATTGGAAATAGGAATACACACATATATGTTGAACCCTTAAGGGCATCCCTCATGAAGGGGCAAGTGGCTCAGTGTTAGAGCAATCCCACCAACCAAGGACTTAAAAGTTTCAGAAACGTTTCAAGTAACAAACATTGTTAATTAGCCTATTGTGCTAGACCAAAAGGTGGACGACCTACATTGGAAAGTGTTTGCATGGGCCAAGTGGCTCAATGTTTGAGTAATCCAACCAACCAAGGACTTAAAATTTTCAGACATTTTTCAAGTAACATACAATTGTTAATCAACCTATTGTGCTAGGCCAAACGGTGGACGACTTGCATTGGAAAGTGTTTGCTGACCAATATTGAGGCCCCGCCCAGGTTCGAAACTCAGTTAACCCACCTCATGAAAGGGTAAGAAGCTCAGTGTTAGAGCAATCCAATCAGCCAGGGACTTTAAAGTTTTAGAAATGTTTCAAGTAATAGAGAATAGTTAATTATACAATGATATGTGGTTTAACAATAAGTTTCACTGGGTGAAACTAATGAGACCGTAGTTCAAATCCCATTGAGTATATGGCCTCACTGGGTGAAACTAATGAGACCTCGGTTCAAATCCCATTGAGTATATGGCCTACTATGATCTCGCCTCAAGGAGTAGACTCCCCATTTCCTAGAGTCTCTACTCTTGCTAAATCATAAGATCTGGTATATCTGGCTTATATCTGGCTTATAGGTTGCTGGATATACTCTTGGTGTTATAAGGCTATTGCTAAATCATAATATCTGGTATATCTGGCTTATATCTAGCTTACAAGTTGTTGGATATACTCTTGGTGTTATAAGGTAGCCACAAAGGTTGATCTTGGACCTCCCCCAAATTAGTCCAAGGAAGAAAGTTTTTGCTAAGCAATATTGAGGCCCCACCCAGGTTTGAAACTCAGTTAACACACCTAGCGTGTCTGTGGGCAGTTGCATAATGCATTAGGTTCAGAAGTATAGGGTCAGTCCCTCAGACATGACCCTGGGCCTCCTCAGAGACAGGCAGTAAGTTTAGGAATTCTCCTAATACCCAAAAAATAAAAAATAAAGGAAAAAAGAAAGAAATTCTCCTAATATTGGAAAATAAATAAATAAATAAACAAATAAAATAAAAAAATAAAAAATAAATAAAAAAATAAAAAAATAAAATATAAATATAAATATAAATAAATAAATAAATAAATAAAAAAGGAAAAAAGGGGAAGAAATTCTCCTAATACTGAAGGAAAAAAAAAGGGGGGGGAAGAAATTCTCCTAATACTGAAGGAAAAAAAAAGGGGGGGGAAGAAATTCTCCTAATACTGAAATTTAAAAAAAAAATGACAATAGTTAATTATCGATTCTCGTGATAAAAAAAGAAATGAAAAGAAAATAGACAATAGTTAATTAGTAGTTTCCAACTTTTCACTAGCATGTCATAACATTTTTTGATGTATATGCAGAAATATTTTGACTTTAGGATGACTTAGGGGTTGCTTTGTCAAAGTTTACTTACATGCCAAAAAATTTTCTTATGTCAACCGACATGGATAAAAAATGATCATAAAGAGATAAAATCTGATAAAACCTCAACAAAAAGCATGGATGAAGTTCACACATGACAACAAGACTGACGTGGGAAGAAACATCTAAAACAAACTTTTTAAGGTTCCATCTTTCCACTCCTTAATGATAGGTTTAATAAAATAATCAGTTCTTAATGAAGGTGCTACCTCCCCGTTAAGTTAAAATCTTATGTTCCCACATTTTAAGAGTAAAATATAGCATCTCAAGGCACTGGGGCTGTTATAAGTGAAATTGTAAGTAGATAGATTGTGATGTTCAGAATTTGTAAGTGACTGGTGTGGACTTCTTAAGCCATGGGTGGTTATTAAGCATGGAGTTAAGCTTGAACCCTGGGGTTTTCCAGTTCATAATTAAGATAAAATATATTCAATGGTCAAAAATTGAAAATGTAGAAGTTGCGTGAAGAGAAACACAGAAGAAGCACTTGGAAAATAGTCTTGGAGAAGAAAGTGTACCCACAACAGAATGAGCATCGACTCATGCTCAATTTCCAAAGGCCAAAATTATAACCAGTATGTATGGTAGAAGCTGGGAGAGCCTGATAAGACTGACCATCCTGGGCAGGAAATGGTTTAGGAGACACCTTAGAGAAGCCAATTGAAGAACCAGTAGGAGAATAGGATGTCTTTATCTTATACAGGTTTGCAACAGTATATGTATTCCCTGATCCTTTCTCTGAACCATGGCTCTTCACCTGCAAACAACTTGTCAGTATTGACCTAGAGGTAGAATGAAATCGGTGTGTCAAGCTTTAGAAGTATTTCATGCTACACAACAAGTGTGAACGTTCCAATGCCTTTAGAACCTTCCAAGGAATAAGACCACAACATTCAACCAGAGTGCCATGAAAGAAGTGGCTCCTAGGAACCTCATAGAAAACAATATTTATGTAAGGCGGTGATATAAATCAAGGGTCTTCATTCAATAATCAATATGGAAATAGGTGTTGACATTTTCTAATGGAATCCTCTTTGGATTCATTAGTTACGAAGGAAGAAAAAGGTTTCATCAAGAATTCTAACTTTACAGAATTTTTGGATTAGAATATGATGACATATTGATGAAGCAAATCAAGAAAATGAAACTATTTCATTCTAAGGAAACCTACTGCGGGATGAATCAAAAGGAAAATAATGAGGTACATGTATATATATGTTGACACTGGATGCTATGAAGTCATGCCATGTGGTTGCAGGTAGTATGCTTCTATCTTTAGAAGTATAATCAAAATAGAAAGAAGAAACTCTTATGATTCATAGGTTGCCAAATGGGCATGATCTAGACTAGATGAAATCGACATAATATGTCCTCATATGGAATATGAGGTGCTTGTACATTATCAAGGAACTGTGCAATGGAAGTTCCTGGGAATGAAATAAAACCATGGAGAAAGAAAAAGGAATATCATGGGAAGTACAACCATGGAAAGAAGCAATCAACGTCCAAGAAATCCAAGAAGACTTGACTAGGAGATCTCCAGGGAATATATGTGGACTCTAATAGAAGTATGGAAAATATAGAGACCCTTGCCAATACATATCTTTAGGAGATAAAAAAGGATGTCGATGCCTACAAGAAGGATGTCATGGTGAAAGATCATCACTAAGGTAAATTTTGATTTAAGTATTCATATTTATAATTGAATAATATATGATGAGCTTATTCAGAGCAGCCAAAGGGAAGTATATGTCTTCCACAAGTTGATAACCATATTGCAGGATGTAAGATCCTTGGAAGAAGTATGGTTCGAAGGAAAGCAACATGATATGAAGGTAGACCAGATGAAAATTCGATGGATCACTTTTGGACAAAAATCAAAAGTGATGGGTGATTTGAGCCCTAATGAAGATATCCCAAAGATGAAGACTCCTCAACAACGAATAAATTCATGACATTAAAGAAATTATTTCTTCATGAGAAGCTCGGTGTTTTCATCCTTGCTACTACAGGTCCCTGATTAAGAGGGGGGCTGGTAATAAGTTTATTACCTGGTAGAAACTTGGAAGAAAGTCCCTAGGATCCTGGACAAGTCCTTGGCTAAGAGGGAGCCTTGACGAGTCCTTGGATAAGAGGGAGCTTGAGAAAATTCCTTGATAGGAATGGGTATGTCCTCCCTAATTAAGAGGGAGAGATAGACGTATCAATTTGGTCTTCACCTGGAAGACATAATGTGGGATTGGATAATCCTCTGGCATCTGATACTCTTTTGGGGATGTATTAGGGTATCCAAGGTAAGAGTAGTCGTGAAAGGACGTGTATTCTTTGAGGATTAGCTATCCCCAAAAGAATAGTCCTATGAGGTCATACTCGGTGAAAATGCGGGTGGAGTATGTACCTTGGAGACAATGATGAAGATGTCTATAATCATTGGTCTCGCCAGCATTGTAGTTCATCGTCTCATGAAGAGATGGAGTTGTTAATCAAGGCCTTGCACTGTGACAATGTTGGTTAATAAGATGCTATAACAGATGGATTACCAATCAAATTTTTCTTATGAGATTCTTCAGATTGAGAGTGACTGTGTACCATTATGAATACCTCCATAGTTAAGAGGGAATGTTGGAACGTGTAACTAAGTTTGTTCTTCATAATGACTTGTAATTATGAATTTATGTAATGAAGAAGACAAAGATAGTATCTGGCTTTAGTTAAAGATGGTGAATATTCTCCTTGATGAAGTCGGCTTACACACAAACCTCATGTCGGCCTACAAGCTAAAGCCAGACACTATATAAACGATGATGCAGCCTCATTATGGTGTAAGAAATTTTGGATCATGTCTATGATAGAAGAGCGAAGTTTGGGTCTACATTGATTAGAGAATAGGAGGCTAGTCTGGGAAGAAAAGAAGAGGTATACTTACCTTTGTTCTGGGTCTATACCACCTCGCACATTTCAGACAGAAGGCTATCAAAGAAAAATATAAGTCTCTCTTCTAGTGCATAGAACAATGCGTGAAGAAGGTAATACAATGATGAAAGGATCTGTGATTAGTTCAAGAAAGGAGGTGTGCTATCGAAGGAAGAAAGTCTTATCATATCTCTGTTTTGGTCTGCAAGTTTATCTCGCATATCTCAGGGAGGCTGAAGGTAATCACAATAAAGAGGAAGGCTACAACATCATGAAGAAAGGCTTGGTCTTGAGTTTCAAATATGTCCAAAGGATTTTGGAAGTAGGCCGAGAAGAAGACTTTAGGAAGCTAAGGATAAGATCAGAGGAAGCCAAGAAGAAGCACACAGTTTGGGGCTGCTAAACTAGGGACCAAGCTTCCCTAGTAAAGGTACAGTGCAGTGTAGAAATAAGAGATCAGCTAGAGAAGCCGAGAAGAGGAGTGACAAGGGTCTTGGATGCATACTGGTGTCAAGGGTCTATTTCATGGTTATGGTACTCGTCAATGGAAGATCTATAAGAAGAATTTGTTTTGGGTTTTCCTCTCCAAGAGGGAGAGGTTTTGGCCCTAGCTTGAAGAGCCTAAAATTTGTGTCTCTTGTGTTTTGATAATTGACTTGATGAAAGACATAATAAGCTAACAAAGATAATATATAAGTAAAAGAAGCATAACAAGTTCACAATTAATTATCATGAAAGAGAAATTGAATTAAATGCCCTAATTTCTCAACAAGGTTGATATGCTCTTTACTATCGTTACCTACCCCTTAGAGTATCTATGAGGGCTCAAGGGAAAATACAGATAATCATTCCAGCAGTTCTGTCCAAGAATGCTTGAAGCAGAAGAAGATTCAAAAATTCTTGTTACTTCGATATGAAGGCTCTGGTGCTAGTACAATTTTCAAGCAGGAAAATTTTCTCTACAAGGGTGAGAATTTTTCACAGGAGGAGCTGCAAAACATCGAACTGATGATACAGAGCAACCTATATAAATACCATTGCAAATTTCTTGAGGGGCGTGAGAATTTTGAGGAGGAAATCTTAGCAGATATGGATGGTTCTAGTGTACATGAACAAGTTTATGCCTCAGATGAAAGTGATGATAAAGAAGTTGCTCAATGTACTTACTCTCTCAATTCAAAATTGAAACATTTTTCCAATTGGCTTCTGGGAATTATGGCAATGGGGGATTTAGATGGTTTTTTCCCAGCTGCAACACATGAATATGCCCCAATAGTTGATGAAATGTGGAGGGACTCTGCAATTCAGGCTACATATGCAAGAAGAAATGAGCTGCATGTCCTCCCTGATGTTGCTGGTCACTTCTAGGAATGGGCTGTTGAGGTATCAAGTAATGCATACAATTCGTCAGAATCTCACATTTTATATGCTGGAGTGACTCAAAGTAATGGGTTAGCATTTATAGAATTTTCAATTGATGATTGTAGTCCAATGTCAGAACCTTATAATGAAAACTTTGATTGTCCAACTCCAACTTTGAAGTATCAGCTTATTAGAGTAAATAATAAAGGATTAAATGAAGGCTGTAAGTGGCTGGAAATATCTGAGAATGTACGAGCTGTAATCTTCTGTGTTGCTATAAGTGAATATGACCAAAAGTGGGTTGAGAAATAAGATGACCTTCAGTAAATAACTTTTTGAGAGTGTTGTGGAGCATTCATGTTTCAGAGATACACCATTCATTCCATTACTAAATAAATATGACATTTTTGAGGATAAAATTAAAAGAGTGCCACTTACTGTATGTGAGTAGTTTAAGGATTTCAATCCAGTGGAAGCACATCACAACAATCAATCACTAGACCATCAAGCTTACTATTATGTGGCAATGAAATTCAAGGATCTCTATGCATCTCTTAGCAGCCATAAGTTGTTTATATGGCAAATGAAGGCACGAAATCACAACATAGTGAATGAAGCCTTCAAATATATTCATGAAATTTTAAATTGGGCTGCATATGTGCAAGAAAAGATCTTGCAATACACGAACGTGCAATTTGTAACAACCCCGATTTAAACATGCAATTAATTATATCACATAAACAATGAGTAATCAACCCAAAAACTGTTTAAATATTCATCATGAAATTTTCAGAAACATAAGCAATTCAACTTACCTGTAATGGCGATTTTCCTTACTTGAGGCTCCAAGGTTGAATGCTAGCTGAATCCTACTGACCGCAACAGAGTTTTGGGGACAACTCCCCACCCAACCGTAGGCTCAGCTTTATGTAATCTTTCCACAGCTGGCCACCCCCGAGCCCTCAATCAACGTACTACTGCCAGGGTATCCTTTGCCTCACCATACCTTTCTCTCCAGAGAATGGATGAAAGAATGAATCCTTGAACCTTCCTCAATGTCTATTAAATAGACCAAACCATGGAATGGGAACCACATGCACACAGTCACTATGTCAACATGCAACTTAAGTTTTACTTAATTTAGTGTTCTCTTACTTTTTGTTAGCTTTACTTAATTTAGTGTTCTCTTAGTTTAACTTCCTTTTTATTGGTTTCTTAGTTTAACTCTTTGTTTTATTTTTTTTAATTAATTCTTTCTTTAACTTTCTTTCTATTAGTTTCTTAGTTTAACTCTTTGTTAATTTATTTACTTTGGTTAATTAATTATTTCTTTAACTTTACTTATTGTTTATTTTTTTAGGACATCAGTCTATTATTTACCATTTTATTTAGAACTCCATTTATTGTTTAATGTTTTATTGATTATTTATTTATTATTCTCTTGACTATTTATTTATTTTCTTATTTATTAAATTATATTATATTATTTATATATTATTTATTATTTTATAATTATTTATTAATTTATATTTTTTTATTATTTTATAATTATTATGGGACATTACATACTCCCCCTCTTCAAGGAACTTCATCCCGAAGTTGAGTATTTAATTATATTATATTATTTATTATTTATTACTTCATGTGTGACCAACACCCTCTGCTGAACTAGTATGACCAGCAGGCATCGAAAGTTCATCACAGCGCCCGAGAATCTCAAGGAATCTATGTCCTTTTTCCCACTTTCGGAACAAGGAATAAACCTCCCCAGTCTGTCCCTAGTCAAGGCTAGCCCCAAGGCTCACACCCGACTCAGACCTCATCTGCCCCAAGGCAGGCATCATGTCCCAGTACTCAATGACTCCGGGCATCTTGTAAGCCTGGCCCACTCCCTCCACAGCTACTTAAGGCGCACAGCCCCAGGCATCCAAGTCTTATACGTACTTCTAGACCCTGGCGTTCCCATCCAATAACAAGCACTTGGCCTACAATATCAAGCCCTTGGCCTCTTCAAGATGGTCCCACAGCCCTTCAAGAGCTATCCATCAAGAGATATACAAGACAAAGGAACCACTGGCATATGTAGTGTTGATTGAGTTTTTCCCCAACCCATATGGTGTTACATATTCTCCCTCGTAGGTATGGGCTCCCACAAGATCATCAAATAAACCGGCCCTCTCGGCCCTTCTGTGGATTTCCTACCAATCACCACATCTCAACATGCATCCAATGCATTAGTTATAATCATAACATCATAGAATGAATTTACCTTCTAACTCCTGCATTTCATCATAATAATATAACATCCATATTAAATAGTAAAGATATGCATCTTGATTTTGCCTGTTTCACATCATAAGTTATAGCATCAACATATAACTAATCACTTGCCAATATAACCTCACTTCATAACATTCTAAACTTGTGCCTTTCATAATCATCATATTCCTACAAATACATAAGTAAAACCACATATGCATTATCACCCTCATCTCATATAAATTTAAAAGCATAGCTGGAATCATAAGGTACGATTTAGGTGTATAAATAAAATTTAAATAGTAAGACATGATCTGCAATTAATTATACCACATAAACAATGAATAATCAACCCAAAAAATGTTTAACTAATTATCATGAAATTTTCAGAAACATAAGCAAGTCAACTTACCTGTAATGTCGCTTTTCCTTACTTGAGGCTCCAAGGTTGAATGCTAGTTGAATCCCGCTGACCGCAACAGAGTTTTGGGGACAACTATCCACCCAATCGTAGGCTCAGCTTTATGTAATATTTCCATAGCTGGCCACCCCCGAGCCCTCAATCAATGTACTACTGCCAGGGTATCCTTTGCCTCACCATACCTTTCTCTCCAGAGAATGGATGAAAAAATGAATGCCTTGAACCTTCCTCAATGTCTATTAAATCAACCAAACCATGGAATGGGAACCACATGCACACAATCACTATGTCAACATGTAACTTAAGTTTTACTTAATTTAGTGTTCTCTTACATTTTTTTAGCTTTACTTAATTTAGTGTTCTCTTAGTTCAACTTCCTTTTTATTGGTTTCTTAGTTTAACTCTTTGTTTTATTTTTGTTAATTAATTCTTTCTTTAACTTTCTTTCTATTAGTTTCTTAGTTTAACTCTTTGTTAATTTATTTACTTTGGTTAATTAATTATTTCTTTAACTTTACTTATTGTTTGTTGTTTTAGGACTCCAGTCTATTATTTACCATTTTAGTTAGAACTCCAGTTATTTTTTATTGTTTTATTGATTATTTATTTATTATTCTCTTGACTATTTATTTATTTTCTTATTTATTAAATTATATTATACTATTTATATATTATTTATTATTTTATAATTATTTATTACTTTATATTTATTTATTATTTTATAATTATTATGGGACATTACATAATTGCCTGATCTTTTCAAATTCAAGTTCTGACATAGCCTCCAAAAGTCTTGCATCCTTCTGCCTAATTGCAATTTCATTCAATCTCAAAACCTCAGCTAATTGCATCCTTCATTTTGATTGAGTGCATCATTCCTTTCCCTAGATACTTCATCCAATTGCTTGGAAATGTTTTCTTTTTCTCTGCAAGCTTCTACCAGTTGACAAAGAACCTCATCTCTTTGCCTCTTGAATTCATCACTTTTATTTATTTCTCTATTTAAAATCACCTTCAAGTGATTTAGCGTTGTCTCCAAACATGCTTTTTCTGTTTGAGCTGCCTTTCTTGCTTGCCTTTCACTTTCAAGCTCCAAGATAGCCTCCTTTAGTCGTTTTTGTTTTCTCTTAATTCCTTCATTTGATTGTTTCAAGCTTAAAGCTTCATCTAATTGTTTTGCAATATTTGTTTCTACCCTCCAAGTCTATGAGATTTGATGGAGGGCCTCTTCCTGTTCCCTTGCAATTTCACCACTTCGATTGATTTCTTTATTTGCAACCATCTTCAAGTACTTAAATGAAATATCTGGGTACACCTTTCCCATTTCACCTGCCATCCTCACTTGTCTTACAGATTGAAATTCCAATATATTATCCTTAATAATTTCTACATATGTTTCAAAAGAAATGTTTGGAAATATGACTTGAATGACCATTAATTCCTATTTGTAAAAGAAGTCTGGAATCCTTGTAAAAAATATCTCTATATCCGACTTTTCCATTTCTCTTACAATACTTTCTTGCATTTCACATTCAGATTCCACAATATCTATCCTAATTTTTTTCGCATAGGCTTCAGAAAAAACATTCAGTGATACGACTTGAATGGCCATTAAAACCATCCTATAGTGAATGTCTGGAATAGATCTTATGTGATTTAATGTCCTCTTGGAACCATATTTTTCTGTTTCTGTAGCATCATTTTCTTGTCTTTCAGACTCAAGCTCCAAAATGGGGTTCTTAAGTACTGTCTCCCATTTTATAATTGCAAGTTCCTTCCAGTTTAGTGTTTCATTTAGTTGTTCAGAAACTTTTGTTTCTACTCTCCATGTTTGTCTGTTTAGAGGGAATATGTCGTTCATTTCTCTTGTAAATTCACCACTTTTACTGATTTCTTCATATGCAATCACCTTCGAGCATTTAAATGAAGTCCCTAAATACACCTTTTCCATTTCACCTCCCATCCTTGCTTGACATCCTGATTCAGGCTCCAAAATATCCACCTTAAAGTTTTCTGCAGAGGCTACAGTGGAAATGTTTGGCAATGTGAACGTTAAATCCCCCACATTAAGAATGTCTGGACTGCTTCTAAATATTTTCCTTGAATCTACCTTTTCCATTTTACCTGCCATCATGGCTTGGCTTCCAAATTCGGGTTCAAAATTTTCTGGAGAGGCTTCCATTAATTCCTGCTTGCAAATAATGTCTAGAATGGCCATTAAGTGATTCGATGTCATCTCCAAACCTGTGTTTTCTGCTTCAGCGGACTTCCTTGCTTGTATTTGAGATTCAATATTAGAAGTAGCCCTCTTGACACACTTCTAAACATGTACATAAACATCAACTTTGAAAATTTCAGATTATGGTATTTCATGCTAGACAACAATTGTGAACGTTTCAATGCCTTTGGTTGAACTTGTGAAGTTTCCAACATGCAAGAAACAAATTGGATAGACATTATGATTTGAAGTTACAAAATCTCAAAGATCAAAATTATATGGGAAAGTGGATCCTCATATTATCCTTGCGTCAACCTATTGAAGATCAAATATGAACCCTTTGCATGAGCCCTTCTTCATTTCATTGGTGGTAATAGTTTCTATTTTGCACAACTATAAGCTAGAATCTAAAGACGCCATGAATGTAATGGCACTTGAAGTTCCAAAGAAAATGGATTTGAAGACTTTAAGAGCCTATCAAAATGTATGTGAATTTGATTCCTGAGAGATTGCTTCAGTGGGTTTGATCGAGAACCTCAAAGTCCATCCAACAGATTACCCTAATGTCTTCATCATTATAGACATAGTAGTGTTGGACATTCGTGCAACAAGGGAATGTTGTTGTCACGCAAATGGGCATAAAATATGGACATATACAAATGAATTTCTCATATACTACCATCCTAACTCCTTTTTTTGAGACAATTATATTGTACAAATAACCTTTCAGTGAAAACCATGTTGAAGCCCAAGGAAAATTGAGAAGTATTTCACTTGTTTGGAGGAAAAAATGGCATCATACACTGTACTTACAGCAGAGTTAGCACCAAAGACAAACACGAGAAGAATATGGAAGATGAACTTCGATTTTGAAAGTTCAAAACAAGGTAATGGGGCAAGTATAATCCTAACCTCTCTTGATAAGGTATTGATTTATTTAGCTATAGATTGGAATTCGAAGCTACTAACAACATTACCAAGTATGAGGCGCTTTTGCTTGGTATAACTACATCTAGATATCTAGGAAATAAAATTTTAGAAGTAATAGGTGGTTTTGACCTCATTGTATGCCAAGTGAAAGGGTTGCATGCTTGGAAAAATGAAAGGCTGAAAAGATATGGACAAGCAGTACCAATTTCCATAGAGAAATTTGATATCTTGGGATTAGAAGTGGTGCCAAGGCCATGACTGAAAAAGCCGATGCTTTAATAGTTTCAACCACCTTATTCAACCTTGTCGAAAGCTAGACCAAGGTGGCTGAATTGAGACAATTTACACACCTTCAATTCCAGACAAAATCAAGCATTGGTAAGTTTTTGAAGGTGATGCAAAAATCGTTGGGTTCCTCAACAACACAAAAGAATTTGAAATGTATGAGATTGACATGAGGGAAGATGATTCAATAGAACAATGACCAACCAAAAAAATCCCTTCAGGTATGGTTCCTTTGGAAGCAAGCTTCAACAGAGACAACATGTTTACAGGTAGAATTGAGACAATAAAACCAAATGAGTATGAAGATACCAATGTAGGGATAGAGACAAATCCAATCTTGAGCAACCTTCAACAGAGACAATGTGTTTACAGGTAGAATTGAGACAATACAAACAAATGAGTATGAAGATACCAATGTGGGGATAGAGACAAATCCAATCTTTATCAAGATTGGAAAAGTAATCACTTCGAAAGAGAATGAGAAGATTGGGTCTTTGATCAAAATATACAAGGACGTTAAAATACATGACAAGAAATTAGAAAGAGTTTCAGTTTTTCTTTGGCAAAGTAAAATTCATCTAAAGATTCATCCTGAATGTAGCAAAGATCATAAAACCCCTTAAAGAGTTGATAAAGAAAGATGCGTTTTTTATATGGGATGATGCAAGCCATACAACATTCCATAATGTCAAAGATATTATAGTCAATTCTCCAGTTTTGATGAGCCCTAACTTTGAAAAATATTTTCTTGTGTTTTCTTTTGCTTCTAATTATACTATTGCAGGAGTTTTTCTTCAAAAGAATGAACAGGGAAATGAACTACCAATTGCGTTTGTGAGTAAAATGCTAAGGGATGCAAAATTGAACGGTGCCATCATGGAGAAGCAGGCCTATGCTTTGGTAAAATCACTAAAGCATTTTAGAACCTACATTGGGTTTTCAAATATTATAGCATTTGTTCCTCATCCAACAGTGAAGGATATCTTGTCACAACATGTTTGCTTGGGATCAAGGGGTAAGTGGGTTGCTAGGATTCGAGAATATGATTTAGAGATAACACCCTCAAAAAACAGTAAGGGTCAGAGATTAACAAAGCTTTTAACCAAGGGCAATGAAGAAGCTCTTGGAATCAACATGGTTAATGCAGTTACATCAATTGGCATACATAGATCATCTACTGCCTTAAGAATGTGACTAGACCCAGACACCTTCCCGAGCACAAGAAAAGGGCCTTGAGGTTAAAAGATTCAAGATAATGCTTCATAGAGAAAGTTTTGGGATGGATAAATCACAATGGTTTTTTTTTGGATCTGTTAGCTTGAACGAAGAAAAAAGCTTGACCAATGATATCCATCTAGTTTTGAGAGAGAACATCACATAGAAAAGAAAATTGTACATAAGATCCTTAGGGGTGGCTACGATTGGCCAACTATATTGACAAATGTGTGCAGATTTGTCAGAGAATGCTAGCCATGAAAATTTTTCATAGGAAAATAGAAGTTAGCAACAAGTCCTCTCCAACCAGTTGTAGTTGAAGCACCATTTCAACCAGTGTTCTGTACTCTTGAAATGGATCTATTGATGATGATTTAAACATCACTCGGTCTTCCTTAGAACAAAGGTTTGATTACTTTTTCGGCCCTTCATTTCAAATTTTTATCTCTTACATTTAAGGTTTGGTTGAGATATCATTTCAGAAATAGAGTGATGTTGATCCTATGAAGATATTGATATGTATGTTGTCCCTATCTCTTGAAGAACTATGCCTTATATTTTAGGGTCCTATGACAATTCTCTAAGGTAATTGCAATAATAGAAATGAAAAGCCTCGAAAGCAGAAAGTGATGAAGCTACCAAGGACCACAGATCAGCCTCTCTGAAGTGTTTAACGAGGGTGATTTCCTAAGACTATACAAAGCTACTTCCAGAATAATTGAAGGCACTGATCAGTGAGTCTTTTTTTTGAGCAAATCAAAGTCCTATCTCGATAAAGATTCTAAAGCAAGAAGGACATAACAGGAATAGAAGAATTGTAACCTTTTGAAATTTTTTGATCTATCAGTAAAATAAAATGCAGCTCCTTTTGAATTTGGCATCTTGGACAAGGGCTATAGCACTCTTGAAGTGCTCATTCATGAAGAACTGTTAGAAGAAGAAACCACTCCTAATACATTTATGTGGTAGAAAAGTTGAGCAACTACGACCTGGTCTCATATATGTATCCTATCCCTATCTTCTAAAGAAACCAACCTATATAGGCCAATATTATTGCTGCTCCTTGAAGAAAAGGTCTTGAATTTGTTGATTGGTAATAAGGCTGAGAGCATGCGTTGAAATATTCTTATAGGATTCATTCCTGTGTGAAATCATACAATGAGAACAATCCTATTACAACATATTGCACA
This sequence comes from Pinus albicaulis, assembly GCA_034641835.2. Lineage (NCBI taxonomy): Eukaryota > Viridiplantae > Streptophyta > Pinopsida > Pinales > Pinaceae > Pinus > Pinus albicaulis. Next base: position 636,258,195 of record CM076574.1, on the reverse strand, counting down.
TGGAGCTGAGTTGGTATAAAACTATAATTTTTTATACAGTGTAGACCTGAGATATAGAGATCGAGATCCTCTGTACAATTCCATATCTTATGCAGTGAGAAGGACCATCTGACCAAGACGGAGTTGGTGCCTTGGTTTGATCAAGCCTCAGCAAAGAAAGGATTTCTATGTATCAGTGAAGATGTCCTTGAAGAGGGTATTAGAAATTTTCCAAACCCTTCTCTATTATCAGGTACAGTTCTTTGTTAAGATATTTTTTAATGAGTGTTGTGTCACCTATCCAAGTTAAGCTTAGACTCGTATCCAAATAATATCTCTGACAAATATAAGAAGACATGTTATGGCACCGTTCTAAGGCTTTCTAACTAGGATTGTAATAAAGAGGTAACTTATATTATTCTTGGCTAAGGTAGGTTGTCAGATGATGATATTTAAAAGGATTACATCAATTGGTTGATGATCTTGATCTAAATAGTCCAAGAGCTACTCTACATATTACTAAATTTACAGGTGATTGAATTATCATAATATGTGCCATCCTAAGTTACAGTATGACATATGAGGATATTTTGAGATGTACTGAGGATATTTTATCGAAATTATATAGGAGATCGGAATCTATTCTACTGAGATTTTTCATAGTTTTATTGAATTGAAAGAAATACAATATGCTGAAGTTATGGTTATAGGTTAAGGTATGATAACTAAAATAGCGGTATTTATGAATTAGCTCACCGAGACCCTTCATGAGATGAGGTATATACTATAGTTGAAATCAGCATACCATGCCTCATTTAAAATATGTCTTGCTGAGAATCTTCATACTAAAACATGTCTGATGGTGACAAGTCCAAGGATGTTTTACTATATAAGATTAACAGGATGCAAATATTAAACTGAATCCTTATATTCAATACAGTATTCAGATGTTGGTACAGCTATAGTATAGCCCAGATAATTAAATGAATCATTGTGTTAAAGACAACATAAATACTACATATAAGCCAGATTGTATGAAAAAACCATATCTTCAAGTTACACCACTATCACATCACACAAATCACAATGTCACCTCTAGTATTGGACTAATGATGAACACCTTTGCTAGAAAAACTACTTGTTCCAAGGTGAAATGTCTTACATTATTGTAGGTTTCTTTCTTTAAATGTTGATGACACTTTGATCTACAATCCAAGATTGTAGTGATGCATAGGCTTGCTACTCAAGCATGGTAAAAGACATAATGCAAAGCCTTTGTTAAGGAGTTTGCATACCCTAACTTCTTTAATAAAGACAAGCCCTAACCATAGGCTTAACGAAGATCTAAATACAAACTTTAACAAAGTTAAACATACCCGGAATGATAACTAAAATAAGGGTATGTATGAATCAGCTCACCGAGACCCTTCACTAGATGAGGTATATACTATACTTGTAATCAGCATACCATGCCTCATTGAAAATATGTCTTGCTGAGAATCTTCATACTAAAACTTGTCTGATGGTGACAAGTCCAACGATGTTTTACCATATAAGATTAATAGGATGCAGATCTTATACTGAATCCTTATATTCAATACAGTACTCAGATGTTGGTACAACTATAGTATAGCCCAGATAATTAATTGAGTCATTGTGTTAAAGACAACATAAAGAATACATATCAGACAGATTGGAATAAAAGCAAAAGCCCAGACTTTGGAGTAAGATTGGAAGATTCCCTGATTTACTACAAGGATATGTCCATGATATGATCCTCTCATGAATTTTTGGTTACTGATGATGAAGCTCTTTTAAAGCTACCTTTGGGATTTAAAGAAAATAAATAAGATACTAATGATTACATTTTGAGTAAAGGTATGTCTTATCCCTCCCCGCAAGTATAGCAAAAGACATTTCTATTTTTCAAAGTGCACTTCTAGAATCATACCATGCTCGATTGCATTAAAAAATTATCTTCAAATTTAAATGGATCTCATGCTGAGCAAATTGCTAGATGGATACTTTGGGGGAAATTCTAATCATACGAAATATTGTAGAATCTTATATGGGAAGAAAATCTTAGGATTATGGTCTCCCTGAGTAAGAGGGAGTAAGAACAGTTAAGTATTTTCTTTACCAGGATTTGGAATCCTAAAATGCATAAGTCCAAGGATTGCTCAGTGTTGCTAAGATATATGTTGCTCGAATGTCGAGTTGTAAGTCAGTATGTCTTTTGAAGCTTGTTGGTAAGTTGTGTGCCTTCATATATACATCTATATGCTGCTGGGTGGAGCAATGAGGCTCCTATTGACGTACCAGTCATAAATAAAATCATCAAGAACTAGTCTTGGTTTTCAGAAAGCAGTCTGGCACTATTCCCTACATGAAGTGATCCTTGATGGAAGATTGAGCTCTGGGAGCTCTTGGGGGCTTGGGGTACGTATTGAGCCATGAGTGACCATAGGGTGACTAATTCACCTTCCCTTGTGATACCCCATGGTGGTTGACATGTGTGTAGGGTGAGGGGTTCACCTTCCCCTACGATTGCGGACACATGTGTGTAGGGTGAGTGGTTCACCTTCCCCTACAAGTGATGAGATATGCATAGGATGAGTGGTTCACCTTCTCCTATGGCATATGAGTAGGATGAGGATTTCTAGCATAGAATTGTATGCCTCTGTGTGGTGCAGGAATTTTGGTTTATGAGTTGCCCATGTGAAGAAAGGAAGTGCTTATTTTTTATTTGTACATGATTTCTGAACTTGTACAACATGGTGTGTTGTCAACTCTCCCTATTGTATAAACATGTGGAAAACATCAGTACTTTCAGAAATCAACCCAAATCCTGAATTTGTTTGAGTGTTCCTTTGTTTTTTTGAGGCCCCATTGCACACAAGATTATGGCGAGAACAAGCCATTAAAGTAGATATTTTTAAAGGTGAATTGATGCCCATTTTTACTAGGTGGAAGCTGGTGGAAAGTAGGAGACACTATCAAAGATGAAAGTAGGGTCATCACTTTGATATCTACACTGCGGCGAATATGGATGCTTATAGCTCCCGATAAGATCGTATTATTTGCTGCATTTTCTGCTCTACAAAAGTAGTACTAGATACCAGATTTGGCCTTCCTTCCTATTCAACGATTTCTCGTGCGGGCCACATCTTGATCCACTCACAGCCAAGTTTAGCACAGAGAATTTGAAAAATTTTGGGGTGCCTGCAATTGGGCTTCCACAATAATTCACAACAGCGTATCTCAGAAGATTCCATGCTTCTTTCTCAGGATCAACCGCAGGTGACGACGTCGTCAGGACCTCCTACCGACATAGACATAGGTGTCAAAGAATTCTTTCAAATCTTGTCGGAATTGTCACCCTTGCCTGATTATGGATTTCGACGCGAGAACAGAGATTTTCAGAAACTATTTAGGAGATTGGAAACCCTTTAATCCTCTAACCACGCACTAATAAGAGAGGTCGATGAACTTAGGAATAGAGTAGTTGTAATGGAAGGTGAGAATGGTTCACTGAAGCAGTTGTTGAGGGACAACAAGGAGCAAGTAGTTCACCACCACCCCTCTAATGACAATATACATGCTGAACTTCTCAATCAGAAAAACAAACAGGAGGAGTTCAAAGCTCAGCAAGCGGCCGTTAAACAAGAAACAAAAACACAATTTAGCTCATGGGCATAGGTTGCTAGAGGGAGGGATACCCCCCTCGCTCCCCCTCTAGCTGCAGTTGAGGAGGTGGTACAATCTAAAATCATGGAAGAACACACTAGAAAAGCGTGAAAATTGAACCTCAAAGTGAGAGGACTTCCTTTTCCTCTCACATCCTCAGACCCCATGGTGGTTGGGACCCTGTTCTTCAATCGAAAACTAGATATTCAGGACGTGACCATTGATAGAGCTTGGCTTGCGTACAACTCCACTCTCTTTCTCCGGTTCAGGTCGGCGGTTGATCGCCTTCGGGCTCTTAGAGCTAAGAGAAATCTATTCTCACTTCCTAGTAAGATCTTCCTTGATGAAGATCTCACTAAAACACAGGTTGCTGAGCTCAAATGCTCTAGGGAGTTGGTTACAGCAACACGTCAGGCAGGGAAATGGGAAGTTATCAGGAACGTCAAAGCAATGATTCAGGACACTTTTCCACCTGGATGGAAGCCTCGTTTTGGGTCCTCCAAATGACTAGCTCGTTGGGGGAGGAAACAAGGGGCATCCATTTCCGTCAATTGTTGGAATGGGAATGGGTCATTTTGGGCATCGTCATGTCTATTATATGATTCTCTTCGACTGTCGGATATCTTATTCATCACCGAGATGCATGAGAGCCATGTTCGACCTCTCCCAGACATTACAGGTTACCACAAGTTCTCAACTTGTAGGCAGGAGACGAGGGGTTCTAGTGGTATGAAAGGTTCTCAGGGAGTTGCTTGCTTCATCAGAGATTCCTTTTAGAGCAAGATTTATTCGGTGGTTGTTGATGAGTTGGCGAGGTTAATGTGGGTTTGGGTTTGAGCATAGTGTTAAAAACCAGTCGGTTCAAACCAAAAACTGGTCAAACCATTGACCAGTCCAAACCGGTTGAAAAACCCAGTCAGCAACTGCATATAGCCTGAAAATCTGGTTAACCGGTGTTGACCGACCGGTTCCATCCTTAACCGACCGGTTAGTGCCTAAGTTGCTGTAGGGACCCACGGACGGCCAACAAGGATGTTTAAGGCTGATTTGGAGGGAAGAGGAGGGTTGTTTCCCTCCAAAAACACCCTCCCCAATCCTTTATAAGTAGGGGCAGCCTCTCCTTTGTCTCACACCATCTCATTTGCAGTTTGTGAGTTTGATGGAGATCTTGGAGAGTGTTGAGTGTTTGTTGGAGCAGTGATATTTGAGGCTTGGAGATGGAGTTGGAGCTATCTTGGAGACCCTCTCCAATCATTTATAAGCAAGAGCAACCTCTCATTTGTCTCACACCATCTCATTTGGAGATTTTGTGTGTTTGATTGAGAGCTTGGAGAGTTGAGTTTTTGCTGGAGTAGTGGAACAACATAGAGTTTGAGGCTTGCTGCTTGAGCTAAGTAGTAGCCATCATGCCTCCAAAAGGCAAGGATACTGCATGGGCTCATTTTGATATGATTGATGGCAAAATGATTTGCAAATATTGCCAAAAATCTATTGCAGGATGGGGTATTTATAGGTTCAAGCAACACTTGGCTGGGATAGGAGGCCATGTAAAGCCACGTGGAGCACCAAATGAAGTAAGAGGGCATATTAGGGCAGAATACCTTCAGAATTTTGAGACTCAAGTCACTGAACCAATAGAGAAGTTTGTGACTAGAGCAGTTGCAAAGTTTGGCAGTCAAGAGTCAGGAGACTCAAGTTCAACCAACTGAATTTGAACTTTGATCATGATTAGAAGTTTCAACTTTCAAGTGATAATTTTGATCATTAATTATAATTTAGTAATATCATATATGTAGATTTATAGTAGATTGTCACTATACTATGTAGGCCAATGGCCTCAATGCTCATAGCTTGTAGCATTGTTTTTGGACTTTATGGGTCATTTGGAGCCTCATTGCTTATGTATTTTTTCGATGATATGTATTTCACTCGGTGCCATAATCCCATTTTGATATATTCACCTTTACATGGTATATAAATGAGAAAAATTTTCATATTTTGTCTCTATTGGCTTGGAATCATGGTTGCAAATCTTAAAAATAGTTTTTTTTATTAAAAATTAATTATTTAATGTATTTTTTTTAAAACTCGTTTGTTTAGACCTAACCAGTACTAGTTAGACTAGTTTCGGTCTGGTTATCGATTCATTAGGTCCACCAGTCCGGTTACTGGTTCATTAGGTCCACCGATCCACTCACTAGTTCCAGTTTTTAATACTATGGGTTCGAGGGGTCTCTCCTCTCCTCAAGGACATTTACATTGTTGTTTGTTACTTCCCTCCTACTTCTTCATCATATGCCATTCATAATACACCTAACGGGGACCCCTTTGTCAATTTGTATGTCGACATAGCATAGTATTTAGCAGTTGGGGAGGTTATTCTTCTAGGTGACTTCAACTCCTGCACTAGATCCGTCCAGATCTCTCTTCACAATCGGTTTGAGGACGTGTACTACATCCAAGAGATCGATCAAGAGTCAGTGGGATTTCACAGGATGTCTGATGATGCGTTGGGGCCCCTTACCACCTATGGTCGACATCTTTTATACTTGGACAAATTTTAGGAGCTGTGGATTATTAATGGCCTCCTACGTTTTCCAAACTCCCGCTTTTTCACATTTAGGCCTCATGGTAGAGGAGCAAGCGTTGTTGATTATGTCCTCTCTAGCTAGAACCTCCTCCCCCTCATTCGTCACTTTTTTGTTTCCCCCATCCCCTTAGCTCACCATGCTCTTATTTCTTTCTCTCTCCATGCTGACAACCCCCCCCATTCTCACCCCACCTCCCCCCAAGGGCTCACCACGTACTACTTTTTGTTTTGATGAGGGTGAAGTCCTGAAGGAATAAGTTGATCTACTGAAGAAAAATTTGTGAAATTCTCTTTGTGTTGATGATATATTTCTCACAAAGGATGAGAACCTCTTTAGTGTAAGAGGGAGTTGATTGAAAGTGTTACATGAGCCTGATAAAATACTTGTTGAGAATGTGGCATGATGGATTTTGAGCCCATGGCTACTTCCTTGATGAAGAAAAATTTTCAAGAATATTTTTTTGAGCAAAGAAATAGCATTGATAGGTTGTTGGTGTTTGTTTTTTTTCAAAGCTTTGGTTAAATCTGGACGAATAGCTAGATGTTACTAATAAAAGAAGTATTGAAATCCACCATGGCTACCTTTCTTCTTTTGAGTAGGTCGAAGATTATGTAAGAAGCCTAGAATGGCTAAGGATCCATTTGAGAGGGAGCATTGGTTTGATAGCATCATCGGGTTACCGTAAGACCTATGTGGTCAGGGAATTTGGTTCTAAGGCTTGCAATCATGAGGTACAAATTTCATCTCTCCTTGAGAGGATATTGACGGTGTACAAATTTCATCTCTCCCTAAGAAGAGATTAATTGTGTACAAATTTCATCTCTCCCTAAGAGGAGATTGATGGTGTATTATTTTCATATCTCTTCAGAGGATATTTGATGGTGTACTATGTTAATCTCTCCTAAGAGGAGATTGATGATGCATTGTTTTCATCTCTTCTGAGAGTAGATTGATGGTGTATTGTTTTTTTTTCATCTCTCCTCTTCTGAGCCCCATGGTGTATGGTGTAATGGTGTAATGGATATGGTGCATCAAGATCTCCTCATCTACTACCTTTATATGCTCCAGACATAGTGGTTCTATTGGAAACATTATATCAGACATTTTCTCATCAAGTGAAAAGCACTCTTAAGAGGGAAAAGTGGTCAATATGGCCTAAGTTTCCTATCAAGATCAGATACTATGTATTTGATCGCACTAACCAAGCCATGAAAGAGGCCAGTGAAATTGAATCATATCATTTTGGAGAGATAAGATTCAAGAAACATGATCCTGAAGATTTGGTTATTAGTCACTGTGTTGTTGTCAACCAGATGTGGTCATATACTCATGAGAGGGATACTAATGAGGAAATATGCAAGAGACTTATTTATCCATTGAGGCTAAAGAAAAGCTAAATCAAGGACCTTAGAATAAGGCCGAACAAACCCATGCTTCACCTATTTTCAACCTCTAGGAAGAAGTTGAAAAGCTCCAGAGGGTGTTGGAACAGGTGAAGGAGATGAAGGAAGCATTGGAGAAAGAAGCAGACAGACTCAAGAGGAGGATTGAAGAAGAGAAAGTAGTGAAGGAGGCAGAAGAAACGAGAAGGAAAGTAGAACAAGATGACCTGGTGAAACAATTGGCTTTGGAAAATGAACAAAGTATCAAGCAGCAGGAAAAACAAAGGAAAGGAGATGAAGAGCTTCAGAGGAAAATAGATGAGAAACTCCAAAAGAAGAAGGAATAAGATATGTGGAAAGATAAAAGGATTGAACACCTTGGCATTCCATCATCTCCGAAGATAAACCCCACTCCTTAGTCTCCAGTTGAACCATGTAGGATTGAAGAAATGGAGAAGGAGCAATTTTTCCCCATGACCATGGCTGACCCAGTAGTAGTATTGAAAACATTCAATTATGAATACAAGAAGAACAAAGTTAGCAGGAGAGTTTCCAAAATGATAAGGTTGGGAGAGCGATTATCACTAAGGAGGTTCTCATTCATGAAACAACAGCTGATCTAGAGATGAATGCAGGTGCCAGTATTACCATGGCCCAAGCAACAGGTGATAATGTTGCCATGCTAAAGAGAAAGGTCTATGTTTCTCAGTTGGAACTTAGTGCCGCTAAGCAAACAATTATAGAGCTAGAATTCCAGCAGCAAGGTGAAGTAGACTCAGTTAAAGAGTTCAAAGGGAAATCAATTGAGATCCAAGAGGAACTGAGTACGGTTCAGAAATAATTCTACAGGAGCATTCAGGGCATCAAAGATAAAACTCCTAAGTTTGATGATTATATAAAGAGGATGGTGCCTGTCAAGGAATAATTGGAGAATATTCTAAATATGCTATATGACATCATTAAATGGAAAATACAGTATCCTAATGAAGGGGTAGACATTCCTCAGCTCCGTGACTTGGAGAAAATAATCTATTTTTCTGAAGCTTGTAGATGTCTCGACAGGGCTAGAGCTTTAGAGGAAAAGGCTGAGGAAGCTTTCAAAATTTGGTTCAAGTTTGGAGGAGAGGTTGATGCAGTCTTAAATAACTTCAAGTTGCGGATGTTCCAGTCAACCTTTGGTCCTGTACCTATGGAGCAGTGCATAGAATGAAAGGAGAGAGTGATAGACAGCTGCAAGCAGGAGATCCAGACATTAAAAGTTATCACCAGGGACAACACAATTTTTATGAAGATTTTCAGAATAAAATGCTGATCCAAATTAAAAGGAAGGTGCATATGTTTCTATCAAGGTTTGCATAGGTACGAGGCTATGGTAGTAAGCGAAGAATGTTGAGTAGTTAATATAGGACCTGGATTAATCTAACAATTTTTTTTCCCTTTATCTCATATAATTTTATAAAAATAATTTCATATAATTTTATAAAAAAATTGGCAAGATGAGAAGTTTCTATTTCACTCAAAGCCTAAAAGATATTAATTTTTTGCCACTGTGCTCAAATGGGTTTAAAATTCATAACGTCACAACTCCACTAACATTTACAAGCAACCTCATAACATAAATAAGCAAAGAGAGACGAAATCAAAGAAAACCATCATATACATACTTAAGTGTCTTATCGTAGCTTCCAGTTGTAAGCAAGTTCATTGCTGGAATCCATGCAATTTCCTTAATAGGTGCATCATGCATAGACACAGTCACTGGCTGGCCCCTAGTCAACAATGGCCACATTTTAGCTTGTTTATTACAGCCAATAGAGAAAATAGCAGTGCCATCGTCCTTCCATGTAGAGCTTCCATGTCGAGAAGAGAACCTGCATATGAAGCATTACATAATAAAAAAACTTGGAAGCACACTCGGAAACTTCAGTTATGGTTCTTGCCATACGTAATACAACCTTGGTTCCTACGAGAATATTAAAACTTTTGGATAAAATTCAGAAGAAAAACTAATGGGTACTAGAATTCCAACCACAATCTGAAGCACCTCGTCGGTTGGTCATGTGACATTGCTACTTTTGGCATGCCAGCCCCAGTTTGAAGGACCTTTCAACATCTAACATGGCAATCTAAGTTTCAAAATATAACAGAAGATCAAAACAAAACACCAGTCAAAATAATATCACTATCCCCAAAATCTCAGATGAACGAGTCTGCATTTCAGTGAATTGAGATAGTTGAGAACACAATGAAGCGTAGTAGAATGCCTAAATTCACACTTACGGCGGCCTAAAATCCCTCCTTTCTGCCTGTTTAAAGGTCGTCGGAAACCATCACTGCATAGAATCTCTGAAAGCTTTGTTTTCGCAAAAATGTTTAATGGCCAAAACTGCTGAACCCTCAAATCTCCAGTAACCCTGTGTTCATGCCTTAGCTTTCCCTCCAATTGATAATCCACCAAAGTTCAAATGGTTAACACACCAGGCAAAGTTCAAATGTTATAATTTTTTGACATATGTTTTGTCATATTAAAAATGAATACAAGAAGTTGTAAAATTTTATTACTTAAAAATGTTAGAGCATTACTCTATATTTTTTAAGCATATTTTTTTTCTCATTAAAAAAATAGCTATTGAGGTTAATATAGGGTAAATAGAGCTAATATTTGTAATATATTAGTAATGATATATTTTTAAGACCTTAGTGAGATCTTAATTTTTTGTAGGACTCTTATTGTGATCTTACCTTATTGTGATCTCATTGTTTGTAGAACTTTTATTGTGATCTTATTGTTTGTAGGACAAAGGACTTGAGTCTGCTAAACTCTACAAAGGTGTACATACTCTACCTCTTTAAATTTGAACCTATGACATCTTATGAGGAATCACATGTTCTTAAACATAAAAAATTTGACAATTTGCTCCAATATTCAAATATTAGCACCCATGGTCATCCAAAGGTAGAAGCTTCTACAAAAAAAAAAATCCATAGATAGACCCGAGGTTTGAAGGGTATTTTATTATGAAAAAACATAAATGGAAACATAGAAAAGATATTGAAAAGAGTAGAGTAGTAGAACAAAATCCAAATTCTATTAATGGATGAAATAGAAAATAACTATAAATTGCAAAGTGATACACACTAAGCGGAATGGAGGTAGCTTCTTTATGAAGAGAGATGTGTCAACTACTCTTAATCAAAAGAAAACATTACAAGATGTCAAAACTAACTTTTAACATAAAGTATGATGTCCTAAGATCCAAAAACTCTAAAATCCAAAACCCTAGCCCTAGGAAATGGCGCGCAAAAAATAACGTGGGCCCAAAGAGACTAATTGATATATCAACTTCGTGGGGCTACAACATTTGCATGCAAGCTCCATTTAGGAAATTTTTTGGACCAATACAATCCATAATATGTGTCTTTAGCCTATGACAAATGCCAAAAATGCAAGGGAAATGCCCAAAAAGGCACCAAAAGTTTGAGACCTAAAATATTATAATATAACTACCAAGACGTGGAATAATGTTGAATCAATGTAACAAGTGGGTGGTCACTAGTATTCTATTGAATCAATTGTCCCCCCTTATGAATAAGTGGTCCATTTTGTGTCAAGTTCCTTCGTCAAGTGGGGAAAGTTTTGTTGAATATGGCTCCTAGTGAGACATGTGCGCCAAAGTAGGAACATGAGGTGCCTATGAGAGGTGGAAAATATGGTTGAAGTAGCTCCACATTAAGTATAAGGTTCAATCCAAAGAAAAGGGAATTTTTTATTTAGAAGCATCTTCACCCACAACCTTTATGTTGGTGTAAGGCCTATATCATAATGGAGAGTCGGGGGGAACTTCCAATGGGATCTTAAGAGGTATTCTTTATACAAATGCAACCATACCTTATCTCCCACCCTAAACTTATGTGGCACTCTAATCCAGGTGGATATTTGGTGGCCACCCACATCTTCCACTAACTCAATGGTTCTTTATCTTCTTATCAGTTTTTCTATGGTTTTTTGGGTCTTGAACTTCTACAGTCATTTGTAGGCCCTAAATGATGTTTTTTGGCCATTTATGGGTCTATAGGATTCTATTTCATTCCCTAGGGTTAACCAAAATTTGTAATCCTAAATATAGTTCTTTCAGATGGACTAATTGTGTTCCCCAAATAGAGATTTTATGCAAAATTTGCACCACTAGGAAGTTGATTCTAGGGTTACGGTTTTAAACCTCTGGGGTTCTTTCTTTTATGTTAAAACATATGATGAAAATAACATAAACAATGAAAAAAATATGCATTCATGACCTACAAGCACCTTCATCACAACATGTTTGTAGAATTGAACAACCTGTATCAGGAAAGCTTGAGCAAGATTAGAGCTTAGAAACAAAGCATGAAGAATGAGGAACCATGTTTTCATCTTCAGGGAAAATGTAGATGCGAGCAGGGAGGGAACCCTTGCTCTCTCTAGCGGGAAAAGGTAAATGTTAGTGTTGGTTTTTTGTTAAAGCAATCTTAGCCTTTGCCTCTCATTCTATGGAAGGGACTATGCTATTTCAAGTGTATAATTTTTATTAATATTGTATCACCATATTTTATGGAAAGTTATTTGAAAAAGGTCATTTTTTAGTAATTGTTTTTATTGTATTCTATAATCAAAATAGAGTGAGAGCTAATTCATTAATTTTATTTAAGTAAAATTAAATTATTTGAAATGATTCATTCGCAGGCCATTAAGGGGTGGAATTTCACTATTGCAAGATATTTTTTTATTGCTTAGTTAACTTATTTCCTTGTGTACAAGGAAAGCAAGCTTTTAGTCAATCGAAAACAATTCTAAATCTTATTATATGACCAAATTCAATTCTTTATTTTCAAAAAATGTTCTCGACGAGGTTTCAATATGGTTATGCTTGATGTCAATTCAATTTATCTATTTTAAAGAAAACCCACACTATCACCAAATTTAATTCTTTAATGCCAAAACATGTTCTCGATGAGGTTTCAGTATGGTTATGCTTAATGTCAATTCAATTTATCTATTTTAAAGGCAACCCATGCTATCCAAATTTAAATGGAGCTCGAGGTATAGTTTTTATAAATAGAAAAAAAATTATTCATTTCAATTTCATATATATGAAGCATTAGAAAAGGATAAAAAAGAAATTAGGATGTCAATTAGGTTTAGCTTGGGTGGTTAAGAGGAGTTGTTATCGTCATTGTATAAGGTCAATATTTCTTGTGATGTGTTTATTCCTTATGTAGGGTTTGCATTATCTTTTGAATTTCCAACTCAACCTTTTGAATTCATCCATTCTACCATGACTCATTTCCATTTAGTTTGCATTCAAATCATTCTTATGTTATTATCAATTTTATCTTAAGAAAAGTATGGAATGTGTTGGTTGCACCTTGGTGCTACAAAAGATGGTCTTATGGGTGTATTTATTATATGGTGAATAATAGATTATATGTGTTGTGTATGGAAATAATTTTGCTTCTTACAATCCTTAGTATGTTGAACTATGTTTAGTTGTTCTTAGGTGTGATAAAAATGAATTTAGACACCACCTCTATTTTAGAATACGAGTTTTCTAATATAAAAAATCCCTCGATTCTCCAACATGGTATTAAAGAAAATGGTTTGAGATGTAGCATGTTGCCTACAAGTCTCATGCAAGTTGTAGATGCTCTTAAAAAGTCAGATTTGTTGAGTGGATTGGTTCAAGGTTTCTAATTACAAACTAATCTAGGGTCAAATCAGTGGGTCAAATTATGAGTTTCAAGCTAGATCTTATAAATTTTAATGGAAACAATTATGGAATTTTGGCACAATATATGGGAACATTGTTGAAGAGTGAAGAGTTATAGGACTTTACGAAAATGATGGTTCTTATCCAAGGGATAACTAATAAAAGTTTTTCATCAACAGGAAAAAGGATGAGGCTCTAGGAGTCATAATGTTGAAGAATGTAACTAGGTTCGGTCTTCATTATTAATGTATTTGTAAAAATAACTTATTATTATTCGACTTATTAAAGGATGGGTTTCATGCTTGGGTCATATTTAGATTAAGGTCCCAATTGTGGACGTCTAGGTTAGTTGTTACAAATTTAAATTGATCCAATTTTTGGGCTTTTAAATCATGTAACATTAGGTTGTCAAAAGGATCCTCCATCAAGTCATCTTCTTCAAGGTCATCATCCTTGAAATATACTTCAAATACAACCCTCATTTCAAGTGATACAAGTCATCAAAGTTGCATCCTTAAGTCGGCTTCAATCAGACTTCAAGTCGGCTCAAATCAAGACACAATACTTCACACTGTCATGTCAGCTCAATAAATATGGAAAACAACTATATATAAAAGGGTATAATTTTCATTTCTACCACAGAAGTTTGGAAATCTCTGAAGTTTTAGGGCACATATACAGTTTGAATCATGATCACAGGTTCGGTGTTGGAGGATAAGGTCTCGAACATATTACAGAATTTTGGTAACCATTTATGCTATGAATCAGGTAACTTCCATGATATGATGTTGCAGCAAAACAGTGCCTCGGTTTCAAATAGATCTACCACAGAATCAATGCTATGTTATGATATTCAATTCAATGAATATGCTCGGTTATCTTAGTTATGGTGCTCAATGCTATGATGATGCTCGGTGATCTCAGTAATGAGGAATAATGAGTTAGTTGTTAAATGGGTTAGGGGTTAAGGGAATATTATGAATTTAGAGGTTAAGGGGTTAATATTATGCATCTAGAGGTTTATGGTTTAGGTTTAGGGGGTTAAATGTGTTAGGGTATTTAGTAGTTAAGGATTTTAGGGGTTAGAATTTAAGGGATAATGGGTTTAGGTTTTAGGGGGTTAGATGGGTTAGGGGTCGGGAATTAGGGTTTAAGGGTTTAAAGGTTTAGGGTTTAAGGGGTTAGGGGTTAAGGTTTTATAGGTTTAGGGTTTAGGGGGTTAAATGGGTTAGGGGTTTAATAGGGGTTTATGGTGTTAAATGGGTTAGGGGTTAAGGGTTAAGGGTTTAGAGTTTTATGGTTTAGGGGTTAAATGGGCTAGGGGTTTAGAGGTTTAGGGGTTTAAATGGGTTAGGGGTTGGGAATTAGTGTTTAAGGGGTTAGGGGTTAAGATGATAGTTTCATTGGTCTCTGTTTGTGCACAATAGTTGCTTATTCTTTGCGTCTAAATGTAAAAATTTTGTAAGTATTGTTACTTGTTGCCATGTCTTCTTTATTTATTAATTTATAGTATTTGTTAGCCATTGCTTTAAATTTATTGATGAAAATGTCTATTGTAATCAAACCAAATGCATGTTCAATCTCCAGTTTCAAACTCAGCCACAGTGTTGTCACACAATTTAAGTCTGGAGAATGGCCATCTGATGAAGTATTAATAACCAGAAAACACCTCATGACTACTCCCAAAAATCTTAAGTTCGAGTGTCCCACATTCATGAGAAATTTGGCTCTAATACTCTTGCTCCACCTGACAATGTCTTGGAAATACCCCTTTTTATTGCAAAAACATCCTAATGTTGTCAACCTTGTCCCCTAACAGAACAAGGAAACATAAGTGACTGAGAGGAATGGAAAGCACTAAAAAGTTGAAGAGAGTACAAAAGACTAAGATGGTTTAAAGGATAAGCCTGAAGAATGTAGCAGTGTTGAAACAACTAAAAGTTCTCCCAAACAAATAGTTGATAATGCAAAACCTTCTTTTGTACCAGTCAAGCAAGACTACATTCATGTGAGAGAAAGAAGAGGCCAAGCGACTGATAGGCATAGCCTGGAATATAGGGTATGGTTCCCTATTTTTGATTAAATATTTGATCTACATTTTGTCTATCAAATATTAACCATTTTAACCTTGCCAACAAGGCGGAATTAACCCAATTGTAGGTCCCAATATCTCATGATATATATTAACTCTAGATATATATCAGAAGGAATAATAAAGACATAGATTGATAGAGGTGGTGAGACAAGGGGAGTAACAAGGGAGAGATGGAGATAAACTGAAGGAGAGGGGAGAGAAGGAATGGAGAGAGAGAGAGGGAGAGGAGTGAAAGAGGTAGAGAAGGGTAAGAGAGGCAGATGGTGACACAAAGATGGAAGGGGGGCATAAAGAAGGATAGAGGGAGGGATATAGTGAGAGGATTGAAGGGTAGAGAGAGAGAGAGAGAGAGAGAGAGAGAGAGAGAGAGAGAGAGAGAGGTAGGAGAGAAAGGGAGAGAGAAGAAGGACAAGAGATAAGACTTAAGAGAGAGGAACTAGTGTCATAGAAGAAAGAATATGTGACCAAATTACTCTATATGGAGATGGGAGATAGGGGCACCCTAGATACCTACTAAATGTCTAAACCAATGTGGTGTAAACGTCTGTAATGATGGTCGATTATACAAGGGGAGGATTTTATGAGGAGGCACTAGATTTTTAATGCATGATATGCAAAAAACAAGTACCGAACCTAACCATTTCCAACGACCACACATATACAACAATGTGAATACAAAGGGAGTGTGAATTGAGATTGCTAAGTACTGCTCCTATAAAATAAAATAAAAGATCAATTAAGTAAAAAGTAGATATAAACTAAACTATACTAGAAATGATTTTTGTATTATAGTAGAATGAAATGGAAGAGATGAGCTGTGATGCAGAAATATGCAAATACTATTGAAAACAAGAGAATACCCTGAGAAAATTAAAAAATCCTAATAGCAGGACTGAACTTTAGTATCTGCCTATCAAAATTTCAATTTTGTTTGAGTAGAAATTGAAGGATGTAAATTCAAGAGTGCAAACACAGCATGTACAATGGATTGAAACAACAAATATATTAGGCCCACTCTACACAAATCTGCAACCTGAGATTTCAGGATAAAAAGAGTAGGCTCCAACAAAAATTGCATAGAAGCCTTTATTACTCAAATAGAATAATGTCACAACAATTTTTCATCTCACAATAGCTCCTACTACAAGCTACAAGCTAACAGTACTCACTCTTATTATCTATTTCTACAAATGTCTAACTAGTGTGCCCATCCTTTTCATTTATAAGTTAAGAGAAGGTGCTATTAGAAAACAGGCTAATGATAGCGTTAGTGGTGCATCTCCCTTGAGCATGAGAAAATCCCTCATAACTTTTTCTTGTATGAAAGGCTTTTCTTTTAGAGTAGTGCATTATCATAGTAAATATAACTCCTCTCCTGAAGGTGCCTCATACCATAAGTGTGCACTCATGAATGCACTTGAGATGATGGACTAGTGTGCGATACTTGGTGGGTGTGACCCAACAACTAATTTGTCTATCCTCGAAGGTGTAATTATAAGCTTCTAGCTATATTTAAGAATCTTTCTAACTGGTGTACCACAATCTAGCTCTGCAATCCTGGTGTTGCTCAACTTCTCAAGACCGAGGTGAGACCAAATCGAACCAACTAGGTAATCTAACACTCTTGAGAATTTTTTTTTTCCAATAACCCAAGATTCTCCCCCAACTTGTCAAACTTCTTCTTTGTTAGGAGCTTTGTCAAACTATTAACCATATGAAACTTTTTCAAAATTTGGTTCAACACTACTAACTCCCTAATGAACTTGGAATCTTAGGAAATTGTATTGAATATCAATGTGTTTGAAATGGTCATGAAACATTGGATTTTCACAGATCTTGATGTAACTTTGATTCTTAGAAGAGAAAATATTGGGCTTCAACAACTCATTGGTTGACTTTACAATCAAGTTGCAAATATAAATAGCTTCATAATAAGTATATGAAACTGCCATATACTTTGCTTTAGTGGAACTGAATGCAATTGTTGCTTTCTTCTTGTTGATTTAATAAAAATGATTTATAAAATGATAATGATGATGTTTAAAATGAGCCTTATGATGGTCTATTTATACACATTGATTGTTCACGAGGTGTAGGGGTATGTTTATAACATCACTGCCCTTGAAAGCTTTGTCTTGAAAGCACAGAAGTTAGAATTTTCTTTAGTTAAGTACATTTTTGTGGTGGAATGAAGTTTATCATATATCTATTTATACTTTGTAGAGGTCTAAATTTTTTTGTCCTTTGAGTGTTGGTGAGGTTTCTTTGTATTTTTTGCATCATAGTATAAAGTATTTTGAACTAATTTTTTAACATGAAAGCTTTATGCTTATTGGCAATATATTTTAAATACCTGCATGATCAGGAAACTGTTATGGTTAATTAAATTACTAATTAGGTACTAAAAAAAGTGGATGATGCTGAGAGGGCTTGCCTGGGTGACTCTAGGAGCAACCCAGAGGTGGTCAGACAAAGCTCTTCTAAGTTTCAAATCTGAAGAGAAAAAACTAGTGATGTATATGTGGTTGCTCCACCTAGGTTGTATGGAAAATCTTGGCAGAGAGTGTTTACCTTTCCATTTCTTCATGAAAGTAGGTTGTCTGGTCATAGAATAAGATCACTACATGTAGGTGATGGTTATGTAGTAAGTTCTTAGCCTTATCTTCAGAATGGCTAACAAAGAGGATCAGGTTTGAATACAGGATATAATTTGATGAATTTGGAGATTTAGAGTTAAAGAAAAAATTGTGGTGATGTTTGGATGGGTGCTAATTTGTAGGGTTTTCCATTTTTATAATTTTCTTTGTTGTGCTTTCTACCATGCTACCTAGTTGCTTTCCTGTTTCCCTAGCATTTTAACTTTTTTGATGTTTATCTCGCTATTGTTTCTTGCCCCATTTGAAATTTCATCCTTATTTGGTAGGTGTTTTCTTCAATATTGTGTGAATATTTTTCCATCACACAGCTTCTGTGGGGCTTGTCTACGAAAATAACTTGTAAGGCCCATTCATCAGGGTATTTTATGAAATGAAATGATTATCGATGATCACCAACTAATGGTACCTACAGAGATTTACTCTAACAATTATACAGTTTTCCTGTGCCAACAATTATACAACATTTTAAACTCATGAATTAGTCTCCTCTATTCTCTTAGCTAATTCTATAAGAACTTATTACTATTGTCAAAGCTTTTACTCTCTATTCCCATTGAGCTATTTCAGTTATTTGTGGACATTGATCTATTTTCATTTCATTTATTTAATTTTTCTGACTGTTATGTGTTTCCCTTGGCCAGTGCCTTCTTTCTTACCTGTGTTTTTTTTGCTTAAGCATTCCAGCCAGGTAGAGCAACAAGGGCAGCAGGAGCCACACAGGGCTGATGCAGGCCCAGTCAGGGTAGCGCATGGGCAGTGTAAGCCCTTCAGGTGTGACACAGGCCCTTACTGAGCAGTGCAGAGGTCGACGCAGGCTAGTTAGGCTGATGTAAAGGGATTCATAGCAGCGTATTATTGCCGTTTTTATTTCTCTATTGGGTGAACCAATTTTGGTGCCTAGGATTGTTGTACTTAGATTCGGCATAATAATGAAAACCCTCCAGAGCTAGCTGCACCAGTTTTCCCACATTGGGTTTTTTCTGGGGATATTTGTCCAGAAAAATCATGTGTCACTTTGTTTATGAGCATGTTATTTAGTATTTGATATGTATGTGTAGGTTGCTAGTTGTGTTTACTATTTACTTTGCTAAGTTATTGAATATTTCAGAAATTAACTTGTAACTTAATTCAAGTAGGAGAATTAAATCAAGATACTGCAATAGGGTTTCTTATATTAAGAAATTTTCACATTCCCTAGGTCTCGCCCCATTAGGTCACCTAGGGCAACAATTTCCCAGGAATCTAGCTAGAGGAAAACTTCTATCTTCTAGAGGCAGCTGCGTTGCTGGTGCCCTCACTCTCCTCAGAACTTGGGCCAATTCCGACGATGGAATCTCTGGATACCTGAAGCCTTAGCTCTAGGATCAAGTTTTTCCTAGGTGTTCGCAAGGATAGAACCTAGTAGGATCAATTTGACCTATCTAAGTAAAAACACTTTTCTAATCCTTTCACATCACCTTGTACAGGATAGGAACATCATTGGTTGCTAAATTCCATCCCTAAACCTGGGTTGGGTCCACTTGGCCCTGTGTGGTCCCATTTGGTGTCAAAGGCCTTTCATCAAGGACCATTTGGGAATCCAAGTTCCCAAAGGATTTTATGGATTGAGAACTTCCTTCATAAGTCTTATTCTTCTCCCTCAAACCTTCAATCCCCCTCCTCTCTCCCTAGAAGATAATTTCCTTGCTTAAAAGGAAAGCAAGTCCCACTCGTTATTTTATCTTAGGGAAAGGGTTTCGAGGGTCACTTCCCACCTATTCATTGACCTATACTCTACAAGTGACTTCCTAAACTACCTGGACTCCACCCATCAGTGAAATTCCATGAAGAGAAAGGAGCCTTAGCTGTGGTGGCAATGGGCTAAGCCTCCATCATTTCCCTTGTCCTAGCAGTTGCCCTCTTAGGAACCCCTTTTAGATCCACTACTAGTTTGAGTGGTAACAAGTTGTTCACAATTCCATTTGTGAACAACTCTTTGGTATGCCCACTTTTTCCATATTACAGCTCCAAGATGAGAATTCCAAGGCTATGGAGGCTGCCCTTCTTCTCACTGAATCTATCCTCTACAATATAGTGAACTAGGGCTAGTTGGTTGGCCCACTTGACTGTTACTTTAGTCCTTCAAATTCTGCACATCCTTAGGCCCTATACACCTTCCCTTCTACCAATTTTGTTGTCCTTCACCATAACAAGAATCAAGGCTCTTCTTTGACAGTAACCTAACAACCCTCCAACTGTACTTAGCCTACCATCAATCTGCCCAACCACAGTCAATTCTTTTTAATGATCTAGGGCCCAAAATATTGTCTTCATCTAGGGCTCTTAAAATCTGCCACCTAACAATGGTTTGAGTCCTCTCAAGATCATTGTTCTTGTGTATCGACAATTATATATTTGTTGTCCAATCTATGAACAAATATGAACTACTCCTCTTATCATACTTCTAACAATCTGTAGATGACTGAACTAGGGTCACAAATCAACCACTAACAGTCCATTTACTAATTTTTTATAAGTTTCTTCAGATCTTTGTCTAAAAATTTATGGAAAGTCCACCAAAATCAACTCCTCTTCATGTCAATCCATTCTTCATATGGCACATTTCTTCTGCATGCTCAATATTCTGCTCAGGTTCCACCCTCCTTTGGATATGTTGTCTCCACACATACTGAATCTGCAAACCATCTTCCAAATCTGCGGTCTTTATTGCAGAAATAAACCTTGCTCTAAGGGTCACAACCCATATTCTTCTATGAAAATTTGTCACAGTCTTAAGGTCATACCTTATGAACTAAACATGCTAGGAAATTGTCTTAACTAGGGCATTATATTTATGTACTTCTAATTGTTGTAGAAAAAACCCTATCCACACATAGAAGAAACACGACTCTTGCCTCCATAAGAGACTTGACCTAGCTCATATGGATCCATAGATTCTGGGAAATTCTTTGACTGAATATTGACATGAAATTTAGATCTCAATGTTGACCCTAAAACTAAGGTTAACTCAGTCAATATTACACCTGCGTCGACTACTATTATGGCTCTAAAATACAATGCAAGCCCTCCTCCATTTATGTTGGTTTATACCTTGCAGCCTACTAACCACCACAAGGAAAGATGGTATCAACCCTCTCTTCTATTTCATGTAGAAAATATAACCAATGAGATTCAATATAATCTTGTAATCATGTACTAAAACAATATACTGAATCCTTCCTACAATTTGGGTAAGAAAAACCCAATCGCACAATCACATATAAGTAAGAGAAAAAAGTTATCAATCACAAAACACAAGATGTATCTGGGGAGGCAACTGCTCAAAATCCTCTATCTCTATTTTGTATTAAGTCAAGGAATCATGAAACAACAAAATTCTTAATCTCTCTTGAGATTCTCCAACACTCTGCCAACTGTCTCTTGTTGATCTAGGAAAAATCGATCTAGTACTTAGCTAATTATCAACCTTCCTTTAGCCTGCCTTGCTCACACAATTCCTATGGAATTATCTCCATATTAATTAGGAAAATAAACCTTCCTTGATTGTGCAATCCATCGTGGCATCCAATGACTTTATAATTTCACATGGGAAATTTTCTATAAATAAAAATGATAGTTATGTTCCTCTGAACTGTGTTATAATAAGGATCAAGGGTCTTTTTATTATTTAAAATAAGATAAAACCCTAAAAAACCAAAAACATATCCTAAGGAGATGTAACACCAAGAGTTTATGGGCCTCATTGGGGTTAGTTGGGTAGCCAACTTCTCAGGGTCGTAACTTCGTCATATGATCTTTGTTTGACACACATGATACCTCGTTAGAAAGATCTCTCTGAGGAATACAACTACGAATATGATTTCTATGAAATCACCAAACCTTTCATGCCCATAATCGTCATTTGGGGACTCAAAACGGCTTCGAAAGTTCAAGACCCGAAAAATAGACAAAAATAGTAAATTGTGCTATAATTAAGGAAACTGAAAAACTGAAAGAGACAATGGTGAGGGCCCAAGTGAGATAGGCGGGTGGCCACCAATATCCTCCTCGATCACCTTAAATCAAATTTCTTGAGCTAACTCAATCATCATGACTTAGTTAATTGACACAAGTTGTTATGAGATGAAATTAAAATTTATTTTCCAATTTATTTAAGGTAAAAATAAATTAGACGCCTCACATTCCTCACTCCTGGTACATCAAAATTCCTCACCAGTGTGCGTGAATTTTTTTTTGTCCTTTCTAGTCGCCAATTTCACTATTTCTTGTTGCAAATTTCAACACTCCCTCTCAAAAATAAAGGAATTAAATCTATCTCCAGTTGGTACCTTTGGAATGTTCTGCATGCTACACTTCTCTAGTGTTGTTTGCACCTGCAAATCCTGAAAATGAATAGCCTCTGAACAAATGAATCAGTATAATGTATTTGTCATCAGAGTCTTCTGATTGCTGCTAGCTACTACACCTGTCTAGTACCGGATTCTTTGCACTGCTGCTAACATCTGCATCTGTGCCCTTTGAGCTGTTGCTAACTCTATTTGTGCTCCAGTATTCGACATTTGTCACTCTGATTTTTGTCTTGCTGACATCTGACTACATCAATCTAACTGATCCTTCCTACTACTAATGTACGGGCTCCTCGTAGCCAGGTTCGATCCATGAGACACACCATCTCAATGGACCTTGCCCAAATTTATTATCTTGGGATTATGTCTACACATAACCCCACCGTACACCTCAAGGTATGGTTGCTCCTTTTTTTGATCTGGGTCGAAATTTCCCCCTCATGGAGATCTCTGCTTGAGTGGACACTTCCACTCGGTCTCCTCTCTGCTTCTCCAATTGTGGCAGCTACTCCACAACCTTCTGAGACTGCTTCTCATGAGGATGCATGTTGAGAGGTATTTTATGCTCCCTCTAAACCACCAAGTCTCTAACTTCTACATTTGTCCTCAAAGCTTTGCATGCATCTAGTACCTCAAGTGCATATAGGTTTTTGACTCGCGCACAGTGTAATTGTCCCAAAGTTACAAAAAATTTCTAAAAAAGAGTTGATTTTAAATCGATGATATCTCCCTCATCTGAGCTCCGATTTGACCAATTTTTTTTTCCATTTGGTAGATTTTTGCAAGGAATTCAAATATTCTACTTGTTTTCAAAAATTTTACACCAAAATATTCAGATATTCTCTACAAACTTGTGGCCCAAAAAATTCCTGCTCTGATACCATGTAGAAAATCTAACCAACAAGATTCAATCTGATCCTGTAATCTTCTAAAACAAGATACTGAATCCTTCCTACAATTTATGGAAACAAAAATCGATCGCACAATCACATATAAGTAAGAGAAATAAATTATCAATCGCACAACAACATGATGTATTTGGGGAAAGTAAATAATCAAAACCCCTCTATCTCTATTGTGTATTAAGTCAAGGAATCATGAAACAATACAATTCTTAATCTCTCATGAGATTCTCCAGCACTCTGTCAATTGTCTCCCATTGATCTAGGCAAACTTGGTCTAGTACTTAGCCAATACTCATCCTTACTTCAGCCTGCCTTGCTCATGCAATTCCTAGGGAATTAACTCCTTATTAATTAGGAAAATCAGTCTTCCTTGATTGTGCAATCCATCATGGCATCCCAATGAATTTATAATTGCACATGGGAAATTTTCTCTGAATACAACTGATAGTTATGTTCCCTTTAACCTCTCTCTCAACTGGGTATTCCTCGAAACTGACATGCATGCAACTATTAATAGTGAATTATCAGTTATCCGATTGATCAGTCATTGTGAATTAAATCTAATTTAATTCACTGGACCTCTCACTAGCTCATCACTCAGTTAGAACTAGTTAAACTGACTTTAACTCATTTAATTGAGTTAATTACACTTTCACCCCACTAATGCATCAACTTCAACTAGACCCCAAAAATATTAGAATCCCTCTAGATGCCTCATATTAGACCCTCGACTCAAATTTCTTGAGCTAACTTTGTCATCGTGACTTAATTAACTGGCACAAGTTGTTATGAGATGAAATTACAATTTATTGTCCAATTTATTTAAGGTAAAAATAAATTAGATGCCCCACATTCCTCACTCCCGGTGCATCAAAATTCCTCACCAGTGTGGGTACATTTTTTTTTGTCCTTTCTCGTTTCCAATCTCACTGTTTCTTGTTGCAAATTTGAACATTTCAAATTTTGATGTGGCCTTCACACAAAGACACCATTGAAATCACATGCCTAGATTCTCATGAGAAACCTCTCTTAAGCTTGATCTGCCAGAAGAGAACCAACAATATGCCATCCTACTTCCTAGTGCAAACCAACCATTAAGGTATGCAACATTCTTCTGAACCCTCACATGATGATCTTGCTCTTGGAGGATGATCATGACCTCCCTTTAGCAACCCTTACTCGGCCCTCGTACTCGACCTAATTTACAAATACATCTCTCTTCACCCCCTTAATGTGCCAGATAGTGGGAATACATGTCAAACATGCTAAGATGTGCCAAGTGATAAGGCATGCCAAGATGTGCAAGGGTGTGTCAATGCGTGTTAGGGACTGTCAAGACAACAAAAGGGAGAAAAAAGTTAAACTACAAGGAAATGAACATATAAGAGGGTTAATAAGTCATCAATTTACCTTTTCCAAGAGGTGCATGCTAGGCACACTAAAACTAGGCGGAAATAGGTGCCAAGTGCAAAGTCTTAGTGCATTCTAAGTGCCAAGTATTCCTTTGTTGCTTCTCATCTACTTTCCAACAATTGATCATCACAAATAAATTTAATATTAAACCATGCTAAATCATAGCAAGGCATCTCAACATATTCCATACATGGTAAGACTTTTCAAGTGCCAACACATGCCAAGCGCCAATATGTGTCAAGGACTAGTGTTATGCATGTTATGAAGTGGAAGGGAATGTTGAAGAGTGCTAAGGTGTGCTAGAGAGTGATAATGCATGTTGATGAGTGTTAAGGAGTACTAGGAAAAAACATTAAGGGAGCACTAGGTAAAAATTCATGGAAGTTAATGAATACGAGGAACGTGTACTGCCAGAGACTAGTGTTAATGGTCAGTGTTAGTTGTCATGCCAAGGAGGGAGTGATAAGGTATGTTAAGCATTGGTAAGGCATGCTAGGTAATACAGGCATGTTAAGAATTCCCAAAGTGTGCTTGGGAGTTCCAGGGTGTGCTAATTATATCATGTGCCAATTAATAGTGCCAAGATATGCCAATACATGCTAGGTGCTAAGGATGTGGCGCAGGGTGCCAAGGTATATCAATATGTGTGAAGGCAACAAAAGGAAGAACCAATAAGAGGGTTAATAAGTCAGGACTTTATATTTTTGAAAAGGGGCATGCTAGGCACACTAATAATAGGTCCCAATACATGCCAAGTGGAATTGTGTGCCAAGTGCTAATGTATGTCAATGCATTCAACCAAGGTGTTCCAGGGCATGCTAGGGACTATATGCAGCATGCCAACACATGCTAGGAGAGTTCCATGTTGTGCTAGCACATGCCACCATGTGCTTGGGCGTCAGTGTCATCACAAGATGTTCTAGGTACAAAGATGTTCCAAGACATGTGGGGTGCTAAGAAATGTTAGTGTGTGCCAAAGCATTAATTTAAGGTGTGCCCAAATTATTGAGGATTGTTAGGTCTTTCTCATTAATAGAATTGTTAGAGCTCGATTATGTATTAAATAATATATTTCCTACAAACAATAGCGGAACTTTATCTAAATGGAATTTTATAGATAATAAACTTAATAGATATGAATCATGTGTTGACTCATAGGAAATCTCTATTCGACTAGTCATTACTTGAGGGAAATGATACATACTTATTACTTCTTAAAAAATTGACTAACCCTAACCGCTATGGCCTTGGACATATTATAAAAAATTATCCACAATAATGGTATCAAATTGTTATCTTTTGACAAAAAATATATTAACAGGCACAGAACGTCATCAAAAACTCATTGGAATGATCAATGATGACAGAAATTTTTTGATCATCACCAAAAGTAACAAAAAGAGCATTGGTGAGGGTCATTAAAATTTCGTCACTAGAAGTGTCACCAAAGAGATAATTAGTGATGGGCCTTTAACGACCCTCACCAAAAGTGAAATGTCTTTGGTGACGGACCATAAAGGACCATCACTATATACATTTATAGTGACGGTTTTTAGTGATCAATGATGATGGAAATTTTTTGACCGTCACCAAAAGTAACAAAAAGAGCATTGGTGAGGGTCATTAAAATTTCGTCACTATAAGTGTCACCAAAGAGAGAATTAGTGATGGACCTTTAATGACCCTCACCAAAAGTGTCATTGAAAATGTATTTGGTGACGGACCATAAAGGACCATCACTATATACACTTACAGTGACAGTTTTTTAATGACCGTCACCATATGTGACATTGGTGACGGACCTTAAAGGTCTGTCACAAGCATGACCCTCACCAATGTGCTTTTTTCTTGTAGTGAGGAAGAGGATATGTAAGATGTTACAACTATGACCAAGAGGGCCATGTAGCCAGGGATTGTCCACTTCCCAGAAGACCATGGTGCTCTCAGTGCAAAGTCAATACACACACAACTGAGGACTGTCCAGTGCTAATTAAAAGTTGGGAAGAAAGAGCCAGACAAAGAGGAGTGAATATGGTAAATGCAGAGCCAAGAATATTAGAGGCTCAGGCTATGTAGAATGTAGCCATAGTGACGTGAGGAGGAAAGAGAGCAGCGAAAGATGTACAAAATATAGACCTGATAAATCTGATAAGGCCAACATCTCCAAAGTGAGTGTTCAAGCTAGATAGATAGAAGCAATAATTTAAAGAAGCAGTGGAGAAGTTTTTGCAACTTGGGGGGAGCAAAGGCATTGAGTTACCGCAGCCGAAGGTGGACAAGGAGAAATAGGCTAATACAAGCACAATGATTGAAGAATGGTTCTGGCTATTTTTAAAAATTGTAACCAATGCATCGATGCTGGAGCAACTGAAACAAAATCTGGAGATGGTGGTGCAGAAAACCCCAGAACCAGAAGAGGAAAATGATGTAACACAAAAAGACATACGGAGAGTCAAAAGAAATAAGAGAAGAACAGGGAAATAATTCTGTGTAAACACTCATGTTGCGAGATTCCAAATTAAGGACACAACGCTTAACCTCGGGTCAGATATCAACATTTTTGCAAGGAAGACATGGGAAGCATTGGGGAGACCAAAGCTGACATATTCAGCAATCCAACTCCACATGGCAAACCAATACTAAATTGTGCCCATAGGTAGGCTAGACGAGGTGAAATTCGATGTTACGGGGGTAAGGACATACACAGAGTTTGAGGTGATAGACATCATGGGGGATAAGGATCCCTACCCAGCATTATTGGGGATAGACTGGGCTTTCGAGAACTATCCAATAATCGATTTGAAAAAGGAACTAATGATATTAGAAGACGGGGAAGTTAAGGTCAGTCAACCACTTGACCCATACCAAGGACCTCAATATATAGAGACTGTCGACAACAGAGAGGATGCTCAGCTTCTTGATCATCTTTATCATATGACAACAGGGAAAAGAGAAGACTATATAAACCCAAAAGCGGGGGACTATAAGTTGGAAAAGTGTTCAAAGCTTAGAATTGGGCTCAGAAATATCTTGGGATGATTGTAAGCAGGGGGGATATGAGACCAATGCAAGAAGATGCGCTAACATCCGAAGAATCAATTGGATCGGAACTGAGGTAAGAAAATATCCTACTTTACCAAATATGAATGTTGTAAATACCTTTATTGCCAAAATAGAAGATAAAGTACCATTGGAACATAGAGTCCAACTCATGGATGTGGCTTTAGAATCCATGTCATCAAGGTGGTGGAGCAACCACCGCAACTCTCTATTACGATGTGACGGGGTTGCAGTAGTGTTGAGGGTCAGATTCAAGGAAGAGGAAGGACCATAATTCACTGAAAAATATCAAGGGTATTCTGACCCCAGTAAAATTTACAACATTGTGAGGACCAATGGAAGAAAGCAGGATACCCAGAAGATATATGGGTACACAATTTTTTACATTCCCTGGATTTGATTCTACAAGCTTGGTACCTAACTGAAGAGAAGAAAAGAGGAACCGGTACTAGGCGAGTAGTTGTGGATTAGTTTACGCAATGCTTTTCCCTTGAAGGAGAAACAGAGCCTGTCACATAGGCGTTGCATACCATTAAAAGGGTATTGTTCTTTCCAGAGATTCCAGAGGATGAAGAACAACCACTCCAAAAATAGAGTGTTAGACAGTCGGTATCATGCAAAAAGATAAACACTGAAATGGATGATGATGATCTAGAAGATCTTAGACATCTATATTTTGAAGAAAAGGAATGGGAGTGGAATATTCAAGAAGAACCTACAACAGAAGGAATTCATCTACTATCATTGAAGACCAAGAAGTTGAACATCGGAACACTAGAAAATCCTAAACTTGCATCAATTGGTGACTACTAGGATGCAGAAACAAATAAGGAGATATTTAATCTGCTACAAGAATATGAATATTTGTTCGCATCCTTAGTAGCGAAGCTTAAAGGAATAAAAGGAGATATGGGGGAAATGCGTATAACCTTGAAGCCCGATGCAAGAACGGTAAAGCACAAACCATACCGTCTGAATCCAAGAGTGAAAGAGAAAGTCAAGGTAGGGATTGATAAAATTCTAAAATCAAGGTTGATATTTCCAGTAGAAGAAGTAGAGTGGGTAATTCCTATAGTCATACAAAGTAAAAAGGAAAAGTCTAAAATTCGAGTATGTGTTGACTGCAGGAGCCTAAACAATGCATGCATACATGATCCATTCCCCACTTTGTTCAGTGATGAGGTGCTCAACAATGTTGTAGGGAATGAAGCTTATTCATTTACGGATGGATTTTTAAGATACCATCAAGTAAGGATAGCTAAAGAAGATAAGAAGAAAACAACTTTCACAACCAAATGGGGCTCATTTTCATATCATGTAATGCCCTTCGGGTTGAAAAATGCATCGACAATATTTTCACAGATTGTTATAGCAACATTTTGGGAATATATCCATAAATTCTTGGAAGTTTATATGGATGACTGGACAGTTTATAGTCTATTAAATAATCATGAAACATTGTTAAGGATAATTTTTGACAGATGCAGACGACTACAGATTTCATTGAACCTTAAGAAGTGCATCTTTGCAGTACCCTTTGGGACACTACTAGGACATGTTTTTTGCAAACAAGGAGTTTGCGTGGATCCAGCAAAAGTGGCAATTATAATCAACATAGATGCACCAGAAAGTATGAAGCATTTTAGGTCACTGCTAGGTCACACCAGCTACTATAGACAATTCATCCATGACTACGTGAAGATAATAGCCCCATTGGAGAATTTGTTGTGGAAATCAGAGCAATTCATTTAGACAAACGACTGTGCTACTGCCCTCAATACACTAAAATAAAAATTGGCAAGCGCACCCATATTAGTTCATCCTAATTGGGACAAGAAATTCCACGCCCACATTGATGTTTCCAGCATTGCATTAGGAGCAGTTCTGGCTCAACTAGGAGATACTTCAGTTGATCACCCAGTTTATTTTGCAAGTAGGAAGTTATCCACAACCGAAAGGAACTACACCAAAATAGAATGAGAAGCTTTAGAAATGGTGTATTCCCTTCAAAATTTTCACCACTACATATTAGGAGGTACGTTTAAATTCTTCACGAACCATTCAACTTTAAAGTACCTAGTTAAAAAACCGGTCCTTGAAGGAAGGATATATAGATGGCTCCTACTGTTTCAGGAGTTCACCTTTGAGGTTATAGTGAAACCAAGAATACTGAATGTGGGTCCTGAACATTTTTCAAGGCTGGGAAATAGAGAAAATCGAGGGTCCCTGGATGATCAGCTACCAAACGTTGATCTTTTTACAGAAGAAGCCATCCCAGACTACTTAGACTAGATAGCAATCTATCTAGTAACAAGACAGTGCCCAAATGAATATATAGTGGCATAAAAGAGACATCTGGTAGTCAGAGCAGTAGAGTATCAGCTAATAGCGAGAGAACTGTATAAGATGGGGTTAGACCAAGTCTTGCAGAGATGTGTCCTGGACCATGAAAGGGAAGATATACTATGGGAGTGTCATTATGGAGTTGCAGGAGGACACGTTGGTGAAAAAACCACTGTGAGAAAGATACTGCAAGTAGGCTTACGGTGGCCCACAATACACACGGAAAGTAAGGCATTTGTAAAGAAATGTGATGTCTGCCAGAGAATGGGACATCTATCGCACAAAGACGAGCTACCAATTCACCCTGTAAAACAATTGCAACCATTTCAGAAGTGGGCCATTGATTTTATAGGACCAATAACACCTATCGCAAGACACTCACAGGCCAAGTACATCATTATTGTAACAGAATATCTTACCAGGTGGGTAGAGGCGGTACCAGTGAAGGATTACATGGCAGAAATAGTAGCCAGGTTCATATTTGAAAATATAATCAGTAGAATTGGCTGCCCCAGAAGTCTAACCAGCGATCAAGGTAGAAATTTTATCAATGCAATGATCAAATCTCTGTTATAAAATTTCATGGTACAACATAATAAGAGCAATCCATACCATCCTTAGGAAAATGGTTCATTGGAATAATTTAATAAGATTCTCGAAAAGGGGCTAACAAATATTTGCTATTTTGATTGAGATGACTGGGATGACAGCGTACCAGCAACATTATGGGTGTACAGGACAACTATAAATGGCTGAACAACTAGACACTGTTCCAGCTGGTGTACGGGAGGGAAGTAGTGGTACCAGCTGAATTTTTCATACCGAGCTTGCTAATCGCATCAACACTAAATTTAACAAAGGAAGACTCACTGAAAGAGTGACTACATGATCTAGAAGAACTTGAAGAGGACAGGTTTCTAGTGGAGTTTCATCAGACTGTCCAGAAAGACAAGCAGAAAGCTTGGCATGACCACCATATTAAGCATAAAATGTTTATGGTCAGAGGAAAAGTTTTACTGTACAACAAAAAGTTCCAAAAGTTCCCAGGTAAACTCATAATGCATTGGCTGGGACCATACCATGTGATTGAAATCTGAGATTTAGGAGTAGTTCGATAAGCACAACTGGACGAGCAAGTATTACTAGGATGGGTGAATGGCGCACGCCTAAAGCCTTATCACGAGTAAGTTCCATTATTTCATTTTCCAATAACTCTCACAACCAAGAGGAGTCAGTAGGGTAGAATAGAGTAGGTAGATTCAATAAATCTCTCGCACCTGAGAAGAGAATAGATAGGAATCCCAATAAAGAAAAAATTTCATTAACAGAAAAAAATCACAGTTGCGATGCGGAGACCGCATTGCAACCGATTGTGGTTGGGGGGAGGATAGTGTCCAGTGTGTCATCCATGTCATAGAGCCAAATGTGTCAAACATAATTCCATCATCATGACCTATCATTCCCATGTGAGTCTGTAGGATTACCTAGATTTGAGAAGTAATTTCCGGAATTAGTATCATCCATAATGTAATAAATTTTCCATATTGGGCCATAATCATTACCCATCACATCTACCCAAATATCAAAGTCACAGTCAACCATGTCAGAACACACCTCATCACGGTAACTAATCGCAGAATTATATCCCCGAGGGAGGCAGGAAAAATTAATTAGTTATGGGGTCTTATCAACCTCATTTGTTCTGGTTACTTACATAACCTGCATGAAAGAAGAAAGCATGAGAATGCTAGAGAATTCTGAGTTAAAACAAGAAACAACAGCAGCGAGAGAAATCTCATCAGAATAAGTCCAGAGAGAGAATCCAGTAGCAGGAATTTACAGTGAAAGAGCAAGGGTAGAATTGCAAGAATACCAAAGAAGATAAAAAATGACCAAGGTAGCACCAGCAGTTGTCGAACCTGAGGTAGATGAGATAATTCAGAGAATGGAGTCACTAGTGGGAAAATATGACAATGTGTCATTGGTCAACATAGACTTCACGGATTCTTACTAGTTTCCAGTGATGAAGAGGCATGTTTATATAGAAAATTACGCTACTGAAGGAGGAGAAGAAGTAGCAAGGTTACTTCTAGAGTTCAGAGGCATCTTACAGTCGAAAATTCTAAACCTACAGAACCTCCCCATGTTCAGAACCACAAGAGCCACGATGTAGTGTACAAAATTCCTGCTAAGCAGACTCCAGAATGAGTCACTATGGCTAGGGAGGGAGATACCAATGCATGCAGAAGATATTCACAGGCTGACAGGGTTATCAGCAGAAGGGAGGGATGTCTCCACAACATTCCAGATAGTCTCCAAAAGAGAAAAGAAGGCAAGATATTGTGACTATTACAAGAAATACGAAACCAAAATAAGAGGGAAGTGGGTGAAGATAGACCTCATAAACAAGCCAATAGTTAAGTTTTCCTATTACCTGATTGCATGCAAGACAATGAGACACTATACAAAGGGCGAATGCACCATAGACAACATTTCAGTTGCGGAAAGCTGCCTCTAGGGAACCCAGATGAATTGGTGTACATTTCTACTGATCGAATTGTTCGAAGCCTGCAAGGATAACTACAAAAGAGCCACTCGACTCATCTACGACTACCTTATCATGGCATTCACAATGTGGAAATGGAATTTCTCGGGAGTCAGACAGCCTGTGGAACTCACAAGTGGTCAACCGTAGGCAATGAATTTTATGCCTTGGAAGTTCTCGGGAGACCCCAACACCAAAGAGGTAAATGAAGAGGCATTTGCGTTCTGGTATAGGAAAATGGTGGACGT
Source organism: Pinus albicaulis (assembly GCA_034641835.2). Classification (NCBI taxonomy): domain Eukaryota; kingdom Viridiplantae; phylum Streptophyta; class Pinopsida; order Pinales; family Pinaceae; genus Pinus; species Pinus albicaulis. Next base: position 636,225,200 of record CM076574.1, on the reverse strand, counting down.
AATGGCGGGCCAGAAAAGGGTACCAAGGATTTTTCTGGATAGTTATTCTACTCAAATATGGTTCGGGGTCACTCACAAACAGACCTACATCAGGCCCACCTATGTGGATGAAACAACATTTAAAATGAGACCATTGAAGTTTCAAGTGGATGAAAAGGCATTCCACACTGAAGTCTACTCATGGCCGAGAGTGGGAATGGAGATCGGGAGTGGAGTCCATCACTACTCGTTCGAGGGCATGCAACCAAAACCATTACCAAGGGAGACACCAGATGAGACACTGAATAGAGTGTCATGGCTGTGGCTAACAATAGTAACAGAGGAGCAAGACACGAGAGTAAAAGGCTTCAATTGGGTAATGAAAAATCTCACCAATGCCTCTCCCCTGTTTCCTACTTTTTCAGAATTTCAGGCCTCAAATTTTGCATCAACCTCCATAGTTGCACCCATACACACTGCCCTACTGCCCATAATGTTTAATTCACCCCTAGTAATAACAATAGTTCCAGTAAAAAAGAGTAAGGCAACAAAACCACCTGTAGCTACTCCTAAGGCCAAGAAATCCAGGGTCATGGTGCCTAGGCAGGTGGTTAATCTCGCTGGGGAAGATCAAACACAGCCTATGGATATAGGGGCACCAATTCAAGAGGAGCCAAAGGTGGCCCCCCAGGTAACCTTTGAGCTACCTATGTTCAATATATTCTCATTTTTGAATGTTTAAACTTCATCTCCACCCCACACTCATACATATTCACCTCCTACTCACCATTCATCACATCACACGTCATTCACTTTGAAACACTGTTCCACCCACACTCCATCAACATCAGCAACCATTTCAGACCTAGTCAAGACAAAAAATAAGAAAAATGGAGACAACGAGGCATTGGTTATCTCGAATACAGCATTGGTACCTAAGGTTAACCAAACCCTGGTTTGACAGAGCACTTTCTAGGACCTTTTGATTCGAGGAGGATCTTTTATCGCAGATACAATGCCCTCGCCCAAGGAGCTGAACCCTTTTTAGTAAGAAAATTTGATACTCCAATAGGTTCAACCAACCATAAGCATGAATACCCTAGGGAATTAATTGTCACAATAGAACCAACCGACGTCACCATAGGAACACTTAGCTAGGTGAATAGCCAGTGGTCAACCACTCAGAGAGAGATCGCCGAACCAAGATATGTCTGGGGCTGAGAGTATGCAGACCTGGGGCACAGAACAATAATACAATTTCATCCAGTGTGCAGCACAACAGGTTGAGTGACTCCAAAATGACCTCCAGCAAAGATTTGAACAACAACAACTGTAGATTAGTATGCTTACTGAATAGCGCGACCAATTGAAGGGAGAAAAGGAAATTCTGCAGGAGCAACTAGAGAAGGTGACAGACGTTTTTAGGGATCTTTGGCCAACTGTGATAACTCAGGATGACAAGACAACAGGGGAAATAATGGTTTGCACTATAGTCGAAAGATATATCCACGTGAGGACGACTTGTACAAATTTCAGCAAGGAGAATCAGGAGCTAAAGGAAACGCTCAGGACTAGACCAATGTTGCCAGAGTTTGTTGTTGTATATGCTGAGATGGTCACGGAGAAGAAAAAACAAGCAGCTGAGATGCAAGAAACCCTGGGGACCATGGTGAAAGAAGATTAAAACACTCTGAAACATTTCCACAAGTGTTCAACCTCGCTGACTATGAAGGCTCAACCAATCTCGGCACAACTACAACAAGTCTCACAAGAAATAAAGAGGCCACAAACCTTGTTGGCATTAACCAATTGTATAATCAAGCGAAGGAGCTGGAGATAAAAATACAGAATATTGAAGAGCATTCAGCTACCACCAAACAGGTCTTCCAAGAACTGAGAAAACTAGTAAATCTTACTGTAGAAACAATACAGAAAATGGCCGCTTAGGCAAAAATAAAAATTAAAGAGGTATTCAGCAAGCTGCCGGCTGTGGTAGGAGAAAATGAAGCTGAAAAAATCACCACAGAAATGGACAAACTCATGAAGGAATGGCAATAAGCCATTACTGACTTCACCGAACTCAAATCTTCAGCATTGGCAAAGGTTCCCGAGTTGGGACCCTTGTTTGGACAGTGAGAGGAAACGAAGAAGACATGGCCAACCACAGAGGCAGGCAAACCAATGGAGATCGAGGCAGCAAAAAAGGATTGACTCGGGACGAGTCAATAGCATGTGGTCAGGGCCTCTTGGGCCGTTGTTTTGAAAATGAAATGGTTTTGAGTCACGGATAATAGGTGGCAGACCACAACCACGGTAGACAAGGAGCTATCATGGTTGCAGAGAGATGGAGAGCAGGTGGCATTTTATTTGCAGAAACTAGCACAGATGGCAGGAAGGAGCGACAAGGACAAGCAACAGAAGTCCCAGTGATAAGGGAGATGCGGCAAACAATAGAGCGGAAAAGGAGGGAAAAATGACAGTCACATTTGCAAAGGAACAAATAGGAAATTAGCCAGCGTAGACAGGAGGTTGGTGGAGTAGAGGGCTAAGGAAGAGAGCCGTAGGAGAGCTCCATTCAGTTCAGTTCAGTTCTGTTCTATTCCATTCTATTCTATTCTATTATGTAATGTTGTAATCATTCCTTCTGTAATCAAATCTGAGGAGTAATGTAACTATCCACAATTGCTAATGAAAAATACTTCCATCTGGGTTTGATGTCCTAAGTTCTGTGATAAGAATTTGGTTATGATGAATGTATTGGCTGCTTTTAAAATTTTATTTTGCATCCTGAATATGCTCATGAGTAGTATCTTGTGCAAAGTATCTAAATCTGTTTGCAGTACCTAGTTCTGTCTTTTTTTCGCTATAGTTGTGATTAGTCGATATCTGATATGTTCCTAACCTTACTAAGGTCATGGCATGCCTCGGGTGAGATTCTCTGCTCCTCGGAGTAGAGTGAAAATGCCGGTGTTGTGCTAGACTACTGCGAAAACCTTATTGGCCTCTCTCCTGAACCTGGGTCTTACTCAGAGACCTTCTTTCTTACCAACAACTGGAATATCACATTGCAGGAATACCTTATTTTATGTTGCTTAGTGTCTGTACAAAGTATCCCTTCTGGTATATATTGACTCTGCCATGATAACAACCTACAAATAAAATGAGAGTATAGACATGTTATCAGAACATAGATGCAATTTCATTTTATCACAAGCCTAAAATTGTGAAACAAACATATAGTTAGGATTTCCTTGAATTATGTAATAGCAATAATATTAAATATTAGAATATAGACTAATCGAACTTACCTTCAGGGAAAAGATTAATTCAACCATGCAATAAAAATACAATTGAGGACTATCACCTTATAACTCTGAGATGGCTACCTACAACAACATACATTGCAAACTCAAGACAGCCTCTCATACTACTTTCTTAGCTTCTTAGAATTGAGAAAATAAAAAAACTAGAAAAACTAGCACATGGATCCTCAGTAAGCCATTGAATAGGTGGGAAATTCCTATAGACCTTGTTGGTTTGAGTGGGTTAAAAGGAAAATAAAAAGAAGCCATGAAATTATGAAATGGCTACAAACGTCTTATCAATATTTTGAGAAATAATATCCATCTACTACAATTGAAGTTATTGGTTCTTGGAAATGATGCATATACTGAAATATATATTACCTTGTTCTCCACTGTATTATAGATCTCATATTTTTGACAATTGAAATAATGTGTAGTGAACAGTCATAAAGCTCTGTTTCATTTCGACATTATTGCAACACTACATGGACACTATTATTTGAATTTAAATAAATTGGCATGGTTTAATCATAAGAACTTATATGAGTGCATCTTGAGAGACAACTTTGTAAAACTATATATAGAGATTCTTCCCTGCAACATGAAATGAAATGATGAGAGCACTACAAGGGCACCCAATACCAAACTTGCATGTAAAACCCCAGGCAGAAAAAAACTTGCAACAATTCAAGTGGCAATATGATGAAAGATTCAAAATACAACAAAATATTTTACACCTTATCCATAAATGTTGTTTTTACATACATGTACTTGGATCAGAGTCCAAACATTCCAATTCTATGACTAATGAAGTGATGTGTTGTTTCTTAAAGTATACATGTAGATTTAAGTACTTGAGACCCTGGATATAAGTTGGCAGACACAATGGGATTAAAAATTCTGAGTATGTTATAAATTATTTCGAGTACTTGAGACCTTGAATATAAGTTGGCAGACATAATGGGATTAAGAATGCTGACTATGGTATAAAATGATTTTAACTTGCTATGAAACTGATTGCATCCACTACAGGTACCTATCCTTATTTCCAAAATAAGATTCCAGGCTATAATTTAGCAATTGACTGTCGGTCTTACAACATTAATCAAGAAAAAACTTTAAACTGTACTTGTCATTCCTTTTAGATGTGGGATTAATTGGCTTAAAATAAAAAGAATGCCTCTGTAATCAAAGCTATCATTGATGAATTTTTATTTCAAACAATCTATAGTCTTTAAAAATATCAACATAGAAGGAGAAAAGTTCAATTTAATGTGCATTATAGACTTGATCTGATCCATATTTGTATAATATGTGAAAATGGAGGTCTGCATGCTACCATAAAAGTGCTTGTGGTCAACCATAGATGGGGCGATATATAGTTCTTATAATAAAATTTTATTTGATGGTATTTCCCAGGTATATTTTTATAGGTAACAACCACTTATATA